>OX276374.1:64747660-66225901 GCA_946251855.1 Alsophila aescularia
GCATCACAACAAATTCAGCTCTTTCCAGCAATTGATTGAGAAATCGTTTGACACTATTTCCGATTGCAAAAATTTACTTTTGAATTTCTTGAAATCGTAATATCAGACAAAAATAATTTGATGTTAAAGTGAGTAAACTTCAGTCAGAAGTACAACGAAGATAGAAAATACATTCGCTCACTTGAGGATCAGATTGATACTTGAGTCAGCGGTTGGCGGCCGACATACTTGCTTATGAATACGAAACGTCTCTAAACTGGACTCATCGATATTATCTGACACAAAACCTCAAATATGTCATTTGTTTATCATACTAGGACAATCTATATACACTAGTATTACATACACTGATATCGAGGACACATACAGGCTTCGTACAAAGAAAGAGTCTAACAAACCAAAAGTGATAGTTGAGTTAACATGGAAAAAACATGTTCCAGTTTTCCCTTGGAAACTTCCACGGAATTCGTGGAATTTTCCGGAATAAAAAGTATCCTCTGTTTTATTCTGGGGTATAAGCTACCTCTATTCCAAATTTCATCAAAATCCGTCCAGCGGTTATTGCGTGAAATCTCCCCAAACAAACAAATAAACAGACAACGTTTCACTTTTATGAATTGGTATGGATGGTATGGATTAGGAGAGAACACACACAAATAAATAAATAGAAAACCTCTTCCTGTTTGAATTTGGTAAAAAGTCATAGTGTTTGACAGCAGCACTGAGTATGCAAAGAACAAAGGGAGGTACATGCGGTTTTAAATAATTTCGTGCTTCGGAGGGCACGGTAAGCTGTCGGTTATTGTTTAATAGCCATGTCAGAGGCCTTCGGGCGGCCTGACAAACTTAGCCACTTGAGGCAAGCTCTATCTCACATGAGCAAGCATAAAGCCTTTTCATCCCATCGATTCGAAAAACTGTGATTGTTTTCTCGATAGAGCAAAGTAAGTCTTTTCTGTTCAAGACATTCAGAGAAGGCAGTATTGAGTTTTGAATTTGGAATGTGAAAATTGTTCATTGGGTCGTGTGGCACGCACCCTGTATTCAAAAAAAAGAATCATGTGTATGTATGGAGAGGAGTAAAAAATGAGAAGCGTGCGAATTATGATTTCATCGTCACAGAGACAAGGGTTATTGACAGTGAAAAACTAAATGATTTAACGAAAATGCAAGTGTAGTCAAAGTATTATACCATTAACACCTGAAAATACTACGAAATAAATGTGTGTTCAGAATCTATTAGCAACTAACTCCCCGAAAAATATTTAATCCCTCGCTACGTTCAGGATTCCACTTAAGAATCCGTACTAAGAACCGTAAGTATTATTGACCGTAAGTAGTGTTATTACGTTTGTCTGAAGTGATCACTCTTTAAAGATAAGACTGCCAAAAATTGTACTTTAGGGTTTATACGAAGTGTTTTGAGTTCTTGTACATATGTATTATTTTATGGTTTGAAATAAAGTGTAATAGTTGTACTGTTTGTTACATTTTGATACAAATAAGTAATTTCTTTTATCAGAAACACGTGCGTGGAGCGCTGTGTGGCGTAATCGTGAGCATGTCGGGGATCAAGTAAGTCAAATTGATAAAAAAATGTAAAAAATTAGCCACAATCAAGAATGTTTAATAAATACTGATACCACACCGCCAAATCGAAAATGAAGCACCCAAGATATGCCGATAGGCTCCTATGCACAAGTGTCACGCACACACTTACACCATGTTATGCCAATCCACCACATCAAAGCAAGATCTCGAACCATGTGGGTCGTGTTAATTTTATCACGTTCTAACGAAAAATAAACAACAATGCAATTTTTTGTGATGAAATTGTGTATCATCTACAAATTATCCATTCACACAAATATACGCAGGCATCATTTGCTATGCTTCTCTCGTTTCTTTGGCAGAGTAAACTTCGTATTTTTTTAATCCTTCTCGGCCACATCTTGTTGATGAGATGCTTGTATGACGCCGCAACTATGTCCAGGACAGAACTAGCTGACTAAGCATATCCTGCTTCGTAGGGGAGTGAGACAGGGGGATGTTATGCTGCCGAAACTGTTCACTAACGCACTGATAGGTCATAAGTATAAATGGCGAGTACATCCCACATCTACTATTCGCTGATGATACCGTCCTTACTAGGAGGATTCAGCTGGGATGGGCAGCATTTAGTAAAGTCTTCAATGCGTGCCTCCTACCAGTCATGACATACGGTGCCCAAACGTGGAAACTTAGGTGAGATTGGTTCATAGGTTATAGCAGGTTGCTCAGTGAGCTAAAGATAGAGCTATTATTGGTATTTCTTTTGAGGACATTATCAAAAATTGTAACTTTTAAACTTTCGCGATTTGAACACATAGTTAAATATTTAAACGGGACTTAATCGCGCTGAAAACTTAATATTTATTTACCTCGACGTTTCGATCAAGTTGCATTGATCGTGGTCACGAGAAGACTGAAGTAGCGGGTGTCAGCGTCGAGAAGGGCGAGCGTTGTCTCCAACTACCCGCATTTGGTTTTGTAAAAATTCAGAATTATCACGACACACTACACGCGATTAAGTCCCGTTTAAATATTTAACTATGTATTATCAGAAATGACGTGATTTAGTATTTTCAAATTATTATTACTTAGATTTTTAATCGATTTCAATTGACCGAGCTGGGGGTATGTATTGCGGCATGGCGAGTGATGTTAGTTTTACAACCTTTGAGATTTCAAAGTTTTCCATTCATAATTTTACGTTTAAAGATTTCTCAAAAAACACTGTACTTCAAACCATGTAGTAGCACAGAATAATGTTATCACTTGGTAAAAAAAAACCAATACCACCCTTGACCTTGAATTTGTGCTATAGTGCCACTAACTTATCTGTGAACTGAATGGTGGCGTGAGTGGTTCAGTCAATCAATAAGTAGACCACTCAAACAAGATAAAAGTTCAAAAACTAAAACCCGACTATGGTTGGGTAAAAAATAGCCTAAAGCTTTTGTGATGAAGACGAATCGATTGTCAACGTGCTTGTCAAAATCGGACCAAGTTTTTATTTTTTTGAACGTAACCCTTTTATTCGCCGTAATCGGATTAAATAAAAGCTTATGACACTGTACTAAAAGACAAATCGATTGATACGTCGTTTGTCAAAATCGAACCAATAGGAGCGTCACTGAGGTGGAACATCCACATAACCACAAACATGCATAGCCTGTAACTTATTACCTTTCCCTTGTTTCGGCTGCAGTCGGGTAAAAAACGACTAAAATAATGTTTTTGTCATTTCACAGATAAGTTGTTCGGACTGTAGTTCGTTTGAAAACTTTGATTGACAGAACTTGTGCATTGCGCAGTGGTCAGTATTGTATTGTCGTTGGTAGTCTGTTGAATGTCAAAGTCAAAATACGTCGAATATAATTTTCATAATTATTTTGTTAAAAGTGAATCTTTTCTTCTACGAGTCTGTAAAGAGAATACAATAATAGCAGGGAGAAAACTAGGAGAAGTGAAGCGGTTTGAATACGGCGCGGGAGGTACACTCTCTATATCGAACGTTCGACGACCGACGAGGTTTGCATCGTCGTATCGACGTGGATGAGATTATAGAGCCCGTGATTGAAGAGAGTCGGAGGCATTTGAGTGACAAGCAGCGGGCGTTCAGTCGCTCGAGGCTTTTGGAGGTCCCTGAAGGTGACAGAGAGAGAGAGTTTGTACGACCGTGAGACCGGGAGTATCGCTCTCGGTATTCCCTCGTGCCAGCGGTGGCCGAGGGGCAGCCGAACAAGTTCCGTCACAGCTACGCCGAGCACGTCCCCCGCGGCAGACTCGGGACAGTCCGACCATACTGAAACGCCATAATATATATTTAGATTTGTGATCAGTTTCAAGCATCAAGGGTTACATAAAATTTGTGTTTCATAAGCCTTCGGTGTTTTCTTCAGCTATAATGTAAGAGTGTGCTGAGAAACTAGCATAGCATAGTATAAAGCAGTTTGCATGTAAACCTACTTTTTTGTACTAAGTGATAACAAACATTTAAGGTTGTCGAAATTTTTAATTTCTACTTTTTGTATGGGAATTTTAAATACTATGTATTAAACCATTGCACAAGTAAACCAATTTACATGCTTGGCCGATACAAACCTGCAACGTACGTATAAGGCCATTCAGTGACACGTTGCATACGCAGCCGCCATTTTCTATACTTTTCTCATATACAAAATACAATACAAAATACAAAAAGTTTATTTAACCAAAATAAATTACAAATAAATAAAATTGGCAGTGGTCCCCGCACTAGGTCAAGCCTGTGTCGCGAGAAGCCGATAAAAATTACCAACTCAGATTTTAAAACAGGAGAATCAACAGTTGACACAGAAGGTAACGTATGTGACTAATTTAAAATTTTACAAAACATTATTATAATATAACATATATATATATATATATATATATATATATATATATATAAATTAATAAATGCCGTGGCGGTCTCGGCTTAGAATAAGACCCCTCCCAATCCTCCCGTGGATGTCGTAAGAGGCGACTAAGGGATTATACACCGGAAGATGGGCAGCAGCGTCCTCCGAGCACATTTGCTACACTGCGGTCACCAATCCGTCTGCCAAGCGTGGTGACTATGGCAAACACCCCCCTCCCCCCAATATGATCGACACACCAAAAAGACGACCCCCAGTCCCCGGCGGCTCCGTTATTACTGACACCGGTAGCAGCCATGGTAACGGCGGAGCAGGGGGTGCTAAGAATCCCCGGCAGAGACCCAGTTACCAACCCCCACGATCTCTGGACCTGCCAACTTTTAACGCACGCACCTTGAGGACCGATGAGAAGTTGATAGAGCTGGAAGAAGTAGTAAGTAAGTTGCGCTGGGGAATTATAGGGTTATCAGAAGTCCAAAGTGAGGGAAAGGATACGATGACCCTTAATTCCGGCAACTTACTCTATTACCGGCAGGGCGACCAGCAGTCCCAACATGGTGTCGGATTTCTCGTCCACAAGTCCCTCGTCAACAACATTGTGAAGATCGAAAGCGTTTCGAGCAGGGTGGTATACCTTATACTCAGAATTACCGAACGGTATTCGTTGAAGGTCATACAGGTGTACGCCCCACACTCGAAACGCCCGGACGATGAAGTGGAGGCTATGTATGACGACATTTTTAATGCCATACATGCCCCGAAAACACACTTCACAGTGGTGATGGGGGACTTCAACGCACGGCTGGGCATGAGGAATGGCGATGAACTGAGAGTGGGGCAGTTTGGATTTGGACAGCGGAACCAAAGGGGTCAGCGATTGGCCGACTTCATGGAGAAGGAGGAACTCTTTATGATGAACTCCTTTTTCAAGAAGCGCCCCTCCAGGAAATGGACGTGGCTGCACCCTGGCGGTCATAAGCACGAGATAGATTTCATTTTAACGACCAATAAGCATATATTCAATGATGTCTCTGTGATCAACAGGGTTAAGACCGGCAGTGATCACCGCATGGTCAGAGGCTCATTGAATATCAACGTAAAGCTGGAGAGGTCTCGTTTGATGAGATCTACTCTTCGCCCAAGTCCTGCCCAAATCCAAAACCCCGAGAGCTTTCAGTTGGAGCTCCAAAATTGCTTAAAAATCCTTACCAAATGCGATACAGTGGACGAACTAAATAACGGGCTGGTGGAAATTGTCCACGTGGTCGGGTCGGAGTTCTTTAAGACCCCCCGCAAAAAAAAAACACAGAAACTCTCTGAGCACGATTTGCGTTCTTATAATACTACTTGTATTAAGAACGCAATAGAGCGGAACTAGGGCTTCAAAGTGTTTGCAAGAGATCTGTCTATTGGGCAAAGCCTGTTGACGAAGCTGAAAACCGACAGTGGCAGTATCGTTTCGTCGTAGCCAGAGATTTTGAGTGAGCTCGAGAAGTTCTATGCAAAATTATACACCTCATCACGTAGTCTTCCTAGCAGGACTAGCGATGCAAGAGCCCGTTTGACCCGACATTATACCGAAGATATCCCGGGCGTCAGCCTATACGAGATCAGAATGGCTCTCAAACAGCTTAAGTGCAACAAGGCACCAGGGGAGAACGGAATAACGACAGAGCTACTGAAAGCGGGTGGAACACCGGTACTTAAAGTCCTTAAGAAGCTGTTTAACTCGACGGATGACGATCCTCGAGGGTACTACGCCAGAGGCGTGGCACAGGAGCGTAATGGTTTTTTTCTTTAAGTAATGTGATATAAAACCTCTTGAATTATAGGCCCATTGTGCTGCTGAGCCACGTCTATAAGCTGTTTTCGAGTGTAGTTACAAACCATCTCGCTCGTAGGTTTGACGACTTTCAGCCTCCCGAACAAGCTGGATTTCGGAAAGGCTTTAGCACCGTAGACCACATCCAAACGCTCCGGCAGATTATACAGAAGACCGAAGAGTATAATCGGCCACTATATCTAGCGTTTGTGGACTACGAGAAAGCCTTTGATTCAGTCGAGACCTGGGCAGTGCTACAGTCATTACAGCGGTGCCAGATTGATTACCGGTACTTCGAAGTGTTGAAGTGTTTGTACAGCAAGGCCACCATAACAGTTCGTCTTCAGGATCAGAGCACGAATTCTATCCAGCTGCAAAAAGGGGTGAGACAGGGGGACGTTATTTTGGCAAAACTGTTCACCTTTGCACTGAAAGATATATTCAAGCTTCTGAACTGGAACGGATTTGGTGTTAACATCAATGGCGAATACATCACTAACCTTCGATTTGCTGATGATATAGTCATCATGGCTGAAACCCTGGAAGACCTAAGCACAATGCTCAGTGACTTCAATATTGTTTCCCAACAGGTGGGTCTTAAAATGAACATGGGCAAGAGAACATCGTGCCAATGGCCATGTCGTACCCATGCCGGTTTATGTTGGGAACGCTATTATCGAAGCTATTGATCACTATGTCTACTTGGGTCAGACGATCCAACTGGGCAGATCCTACTTCGACAAAGAGGTCAACCGATGAATCCAACTCGGATGGGCAGCGTTCGGGAAATTACGCCATATCTTCTCGTCGCAGATACCGCAGAGCCTCAAGACGAAAGTTTATAATCAGTGCGTGTTGCCAGTGATGACATACGGCACTGAGACGTGGTCGCTAACTATTGGTCTCATACAAAAGCTCAGAGTTGCGCAGCGTGCAATGGAGAGAGCTATGCTCGGTGTTTCACTAAGTGTTAGAATCAGAAATGAGGAAATCCGTAGAAGAACGAAGGTTACCGACATAGCTCTCAGAGTTTGCAAGTTGAAGTGGCAATGGGCAGGCCATATATTTCGTAGAACTGACAACCGCTGGGAATAAAAGTTCTCGAATGGCAACCACGAACAAGCAAGCGAAGTGTGGGGAGACCCCCCACAAGATGGACCGACACGACATCGTAGCCATCGTAGGAAGTAAGAATCATCATCGTAAGAAGATGGAGGTGGCACAAGATCGCTCGTCGTGGCTCTCTTTGGGGGAAAAAGTCTACTGCTGAACATAGGCCATGTTCAGCAGTGGACTTCTATAGGCTGACATGATGATGATGATGATGATGATGATATAAATTAAATGAAAATGTATGTATGAGTGCATGAGTTGTGAAAGATAGAGTGATGTTGTATGAAATGATGTGATAATGTGAGACTGTGAAAGTAATTAAAACCAAGTTGTTAAAACCGTTGGGAACGCAATTCTAAAATGGTTACCTACTTGAAAAGGACCAAAAAGGATTCAGTGGCATTGTAGTCAAGAGTAATGAGCCATTTCCTTATCCTATTCCTAACATCGTGTAACTTACAGTTTTTGATATTTAAAGTTTTGATGGCACGACGATAAAGGTAAGGTAAGGAAAACGAACTAAAACGTTTTGCGAAAGAAGACTTGACTATAGGGACTTTTATTCTCATACGTCGGTGATTGACAGAGGTGTCAGTAGGATCTGAAGAGCGCAACAACGACTTGTGATATGAGGTTATGGCCTTTTGAAAAAATAGCTGACGCACTGTAAGTACATTCGTTTCTTGGCAGAGAAACTTAGTGGGATACCTGAAAGGTTTCCGTAATATGACCTTCAGCACTGACCTCTGAGCCCTTTCAAGTGTGATCATATGGGTCTTAGCAGCACCTCCCCATGCGAATATGCAATAAGACAGAACCGATTCACAAAGAGACTTATATACCAAAATGAGAATCTCCCTGTCGGCTCCATCTCTAAGCAACTTCATTATGTGAATCAGTTTCCTGACTCGGATAGAAAGAGATTTGATATGAGACTCAAACGAGAGTTTTTCATCCAAAGTTACACCCAAATATTTGATTTTTGAGGCACGGTCTATGGTAGTGCAAGAGCAAACAATAGCTAAACTACATTTATGAATTTTGATCTGCAATGTTTTAGGTGGGCTTGAATGACTGGTTTTGTGAAAACAGTTATAATTTATCTTTCTAGCATTAAGTGTCAATAAATTAGCGTCTAACCAAGCAGCTACAATTGCCAAGCCATCCTCAGCTCGTTTGAAAACATCCGGCTAAGATTTTCCCTTGAACAGAAGTGCTGTATCATCGGCGTAAAAATAATTTTAGTGTTGTTTTCTTGTGATGCGAACAGGTTTGCTATATCATTTATATGAATTATAAAGTGTTGGGCTCAAAATGCTTCCCTGGCACACCAAAAGAGACATTTTTAATGTCACTCCTAACCGGGTGTAATGTGTCCGTCCACTGACACACATTGTCCTCTACTTGTGAGGTAGCTCTGAAACCAGTCTAAAGCGATTCCACGGATTCCAAGGCGCTCCAGCTTTCTGATAAGATTTTTTGGAGAAACCGTGTCAAACGCCTTGGCCAAGTCCAAAAATATGCCAATGGATTTATCCCCATTATCAAGTGATGAAGCCACAGTTTCTAACAGAGTTACGGTAACATCTGTTGACTTTTTTTGCCGAAACCCAAATTGGGATGATGTCAGTATATTATTCTGCTCCAAGAAATTAATAAGTCTCTTACTGACGACTCTTTCCAGAATCTTAGAAAAAACTGGAAGTAGCGAGATGGGGCGGAAATTTGAACAGTTAAGTTTGGATCCATCTTTGAAAATTGGCACCACTGTGGCCACCTTCCAGCAGTCAGGAAATATGCCAGTAGAGAAACTTAAATTAATTAAACTGGTGAGTGGGTCAATGATATAAGGGCAGATTTTCTTTATTAAAGTTCTTTTAAGTCCATCCATTCCCGGGGCAGTGCCATCTTTGAGTGTTTTAATAATATGCCCAATCTCGAAAACATCGGTAGGCGTAAGAAAGAAAGAGCCAGATGAATTTGAGAGCAGCAAGCTCTTCTTGTGTTTTGCCTATACTTTGCAGTATAGAATTTGCTAGAGTCGGTCCGACGTTCGTAAAATACTCATTGCACAAATTTAATGACGCTACAGGAGAATGAGAGACGTTTAAGAGTTGCGAATTAGAGTCTTTCTTGTTATTCAGCTCACAGACGTTTTTAATTGTTTTCCACAATGTTTTAGGGTTGTCTTTATTCTCTAGCAGTTGGCGATTACTGTGCACAGTTTTAAAATTTTTGAGTAGAGCAGAAAAACATTACGATATCGTTTGTAAGATAACTGTATCACAGGATCTTTAGGAAATTTCCTAGCCCTTAAGTGTAAAATATCTCTATGCCTCATACATTTAATGAGTCCCGGAGTTATCCAGTCTTTCAGATTATGTTTTCTGTGGGTGTTAGAGACTATTTTTGTATGTTTTCCCACAAGGCCTTCCAGTATCATTGAAAATTTTGAAGCTGCAAGTGAGGCATCCTTTATACTGAAAGTATCGGTCCAGTTTATACTACTCAATTCACCAGATACTGCAGAAAAATCTGTTTTTGTAAATGTTTTACTGCGGCAGTTAGGAGTAACATTCGTTTTAATACCAGCCATGACAAGATCATGATCAGTAATACAAGTTTTGCTAATTAATCCAATAACCTGCGATTTGACACCAACCAAGATGTAATCCAGGCAGGAGGGCCCTCTGGTGGATTTAGTGATTACGTGTTTGAGACCGAGCTCGGTTGTTAAGCCGAGATAGTCACTGATCTGAGAGTTCTCCTGCAAAATATTAATGTTTATATATCCAGCAATCGTTATTTTCCTATTATTAGAGATTTTACCACTCACGATAAGCTCCATAGAAGTAAGAAAATTATTTATATTGGAAAATGAAGGAGAACGGTAAATAGCCAGAACTGATTGAAAGTTAGGAAAATCGGTCATGAGACTATCGGAGTCCAGAAGTTTTGGTTCACTGACAACAACATTCCACACTGACCGAACATAGGCGACTACACCTCCAGCTTTGTTGTTTATTTTCGCGGTTCCAAAAATGCAAATAGCCTCTATCCCTCAAGGTAGTGTCCTCGGATGTTCCTTTTTTTCTCTTGTATATTAACGACTTACGAAAATGTATAACTACAACGAGTATCCTATTCGCAGATGATATTTCTCTTTTATTTAAAACACCGCAAAATGTGGATTTCTCTGCAATTGAAGAAATATCTTATGACGCTATAAAATGCCTTAGTGATCATAACTTAGAAATAAATTTAAGTAAAACAAAAATTGTTCAATTCAGAACCTATCAGCGATCGACGCTTGAACTCAAAAGCTTTTGTACCAATAATAAAATTGAAGAAACCAATAACTTTACACTTTTAGGCCTAACACTTGACACTAATTTGAATTGGAAATCACACATAAATATCAAATCAAAATTAAGCCAATTCATTTATGCTTTGGGAATATTAAAGATGAATACAAACTTGGAAACTGCCCCCTCAGCTTATTATGCCTACGCATATGCCTGGTTAAACTATGGAGTCATTCTGTGGGGGGACAGCACAGATTACAATGATTTGTTTATTCTACAAAAAAAAATGTATAAGAATATTGATGAACATAAAACCGCAACATAGCTGTAAACAGCATTTTAGTAAATTAAATGTTTTAACCTTACCGTCAATATACTCGTACATATTACAAATGGCCATATTTGTAAAAAAATATAGACATCTATTTAAGTCAAACATAGAAATTAATCAAAATTATAACCGACGTAACAAAGATAACTTAGTTATACCGGATATTCATCTGTCAACAGGAAATAGTCCATTCTGCAAAGCGATAAAAATATATAATAAAATTCCAGAAGACATAAAGTCAGAGACTAAAACGCACATATTTAGCAGAAAATTTAAAGCATTCTTAATAAAGCAATGCTATTATTCGGCCGAGGAGTTTGTTAGACGATAATTAATGGTAAAAAATGATAACATTAAGAAGACTAAAAATAATACTAGTAATTAATTATGACATGACTAATATGAAATTGTAAATAAGTTAAGAATCGATATAGTATTTAAAACTGACTACACTATACTATACTGACTATAGTAGAGAATTTAATTGAAATGTTATTTTGTTTAATTATCCTTAGAATTAATATATTGTGACTCCACTCATGAGTGCAGCGCCCTGACAGGGCACATGTATTAGTTACTAATAAGACTTTATGTAACACCTGTCTGTCTACATGTTGGCCTTAATAAATGAAATGAAATGAAGGTATTTTTCTTTTAAGAGTACAACTGCCCAATTGACAATCGGTTAGTATATTTAAGTCAAATTTAATTTTTAGTCTTTTTAGAACAATCAAAAACGAATCAAAATTATTTTGCAGACTTCTTATATTAAAAACTAACATTTTAAAATTATATTGGTCATTTAGGATATTTCTACATGACTCGACCGATTCTAAAACGTGGTAATCAACAGAGAATGATTTATCGATTTCCGTTACAAGATCTAAAGTGGCCATAGTGGCCAAATATGAAAAAACTGGGTAAGAGTCCATTCAGTGCAGATAAATGTTGCCACGTCTAGCTCAATAATTATGAATACAAAAGTATTTGAGAAGTGTGAGTTTGTTGTGTAAGAATAATGGTTGTGTAATGAGAATGATACAAATAATGTGTATATTTGCGAATTGTTATGTTTGAATTGGAACAGAAATCGCGCAATATCTAAGTCTAAAATAGTGCACAAAACAGCCGACAGAGACATAAGATGAACTATATTTAAACTAAGACGCAATAAAAATACAAGTAAAATAAAGATGCCACTACAAAATGTTATGTTACTATGTGGCTCCTGTTCCTGACGCTATATGTTAGGCGGAGTGGACTCCGTCGTTTTTAACCGTCTTGACATCTAAGTAGGTACTTACCTATCGCGGAGCATTATTTCAAAAGAAATGTTTTTTTTATTTAAAAAAATGTTGAATTTTTATAATTTTTTTTTGACGACACGGGCTGGTCGCTTGCCTGATGATAAGCGTCACACCAGCCCATAACAGTTGCAGTGTCTCCCAAACCTTTGAATGCAAAATCTTCGTGACGGACTCGTGTCTCCCCTGATGGCCCCCCTTGGTAAGACATCAGGATTTAATCTTGCGCCTCACTGCACTGCGCTCATCACCCTGATACATTGGTTGTTATGTCACATTGCCCAGTACCTAATTTTGCTGGAAACATTACCTTTCAAACCAAAACACTGTAATTTTTGCACACTACACCATGGCAGTTGAATATCTGACAGAGATCTGGTACTGGTGGCTTCTTGCGTAAGAAGCCTACCGCTACAAATTTTTTGCCCGTTCATCTGTTTATAAACGACTTCCAATAGTAGCAGAAACTCAATGTGTCTGTTATTTATAAACGACTTCCAATAGTAGCAGAAACTCAATGTGTCTGTTATTTATAAACGACTTCCAATAGTAGCAGAAACTCAATGTGTCTGTTATTTATAAACGACTTCCAATAGTAGCAGAAACTCAATGTGTCTGTTATTTATAAACGACTTCCAATAGTAGCAGAAACTCAATGTGTCTGTTATTTATAAACGACTTCCAATAGTAGCAGAAACTCAATGTGTCTGTTATTTATAAACGACTTCCAATAGTAGCAGAAACTCAATGTGTCTGTTATTTATAAACGACTTCCAATAGTAGCAGAAACTCAATGTGTCTGTTATTTATAAACGACTTCCAATAGTAGCAGAAACTCAATGTGTCTGTTATTTATAAACGACTTCCAATAGTAGCAGAAACTCAATGTGTCTGTTATTTATAAACGACTTCCAATAGTAGCAGAAACTCAATGTGTCTGTTATTTTTAGCGTTCATTAGTCGAAAAATAACCCTTATTATAGTTTCGCCATGTTCGTTTGTCCGTCTTTCCGTACATATGTCTGTAATAGCCATTTTATTTGGTCATCATTTTATTCAAACAATACTGGGTTTGATCCTAGGCTACGCACCAATGACTCTAAGTTATGTGTGGTTTTCCATCGCTCCGTGTTATGGAGGCCACGAAACTGTCGGTCCTGGCAGTCGTTAACCCATGCCGGAGGCCTTTGGGTGACCTGACCAACCCTGACACTAGAAGCCAGCACTATCTCATACGACCAATAAAAAAACAAAATTCAGTCACTATTAACACTAACATGGAGGGCGCAGTGACTCAAAATAAATCTTTGTATAATAGTCGGATACTAAAAGCCTCTACTTCTCTCTGTCTTATGCAACTTCTTCCCACTGCTAAGGTAGGAAGGAGTTCTTGCAAATCTTTTTCCACTTCATCCTTCCAACGACAGCTGGGACGCCCGACCTGTTGGCTGCCCCATTTGGAGGATTAGGCAGTACAGCGAGCGTACCGCTGTATTGCCTAATCTTCGCCCATTCCCTGGACGTG
This sequence comes from Alsophila aescularia, assembly GCA_946251855.1. Taxonomy (NCBI): domain Eukaryota; kingdom Metazoa; phylum Arthropoda; class Insecta; order Lepidoptera; family Geometridae; genus Alsophila; species Alsophila aescularia. The sequence continues at coordinate 64,761,503 of OX276374.1, forward strand.
GCCGAGCCAGCGAAGTAACGTGTGTGGGATTTAATTTCGTCGATGATATTTGACTCAGCCACCATCTGCACTATTTCTCTGTTCTTCCCTAGCCTCCATATACCACTCTACCTTCTAACTAGTCTAGGAATCTCTCGTAGTATTTTTCGATCTGTTACAAGAAGTTTCGTTTCTAGGAGACAGATACAAAATATAAACACTACAAGGTTGACACTACAAGGATACATATACATATTTATGACAGCTACATAGGTGTATATTATTTTTGTTTTTATTGTTTCATACATAAAAATTGAAGACAAAATTAATGTTTGTTTCGTTTCCCATCTGACCAAGTCAAGACCAATAATGTTTTTTTTTTCATATGTTTTATCATATTAAACGATTGCCTAGACAGTAGTCTAGGCAATCGTTTAATATGATTTGAAAGTTATCGGCCAATTCAATTCAATTTACAAATATCTGTAACGAAATATATAATTGACACAATGTAATATAATACTAGTGTATGTATTACCCTAACAGTACAAGCAATATAACAATTATTTCGTTATTTTTAGTAATAACATTACATATATTTTTTTATACAATTATTACTAGGAATCGTCGTTAGATGTGAATAAACAAAATTAAAAAAAAAACTTTTATGCAGTAGCCCTAACATGGTGAAATTTAAAATGGGCTATCACAATTAAATGCGTTTAAAATATTTTGTGTCTGTGCTGTTAACCGTTGAGGAGTTCCTAGGTCAGGAGTTAACACTGAGTGCAGGGCCCCGATTCTGTAAGCTATTGAAGCGCGATAACGCAAGTCAATCGCTTGAGATTTTTTGAGAAATTTTCTTATTTACCATTTAAAAGTGCTGGAAGCGAAAATTTTGCAAAAATTTTCGCTTTTTGTTTTTTTATTTTTCATTTTTTTTTTAATATTTCCAAAAAAAATACTTCTAGCACTTTTAAGTGGTAAATAAGAAAATTTCTCAAAAAATTTCAAGCGATCGACTTGCGTTATCGCGCTTCAATAGCTTACAGAATCGGGGCCCAGGTACCATGTCATGGTAAAAGTTAAATCGGCTTGCATAATAAAATGCGTACACAAAATTTCGTGTCTGTTTTGTTGACCGTCAATGTCGATTCAGGTACAGCTAACCTTAAACATGCATTGTCTTCAGAACTAAATCAACATGTACAATTCAACTTCGTAGGATAAAAGGAAGTGGCTCTAATTCAGCTTGACAGATTTGACCCAAACAAACATACAAACATAATTACAAGTTTCATAAATATAAGCTGATAATAAATGTGCATTCAAGAAGCACAAGACAGCAGGCAGTCAGCTACAGGATCGTGATATTTGTTTGTGTACTATCTGTTGCATGCGCGCGCGTATTCAGTTCGATTCAATAATAATAACTTTCGAATACGGGATATTTTTCTGACGTGGTTCATAAATGTGATCGGTCGATTGCGATGCGGTTTTCATAGTAGAATAGGATCCTAGTTACAGAATCCAAAATATAGACTTAGGGTGAGGTAAGGTACGGTTTTTTGTAAGTTCTCCAGGCTTTGTGAACCGATATGGGAGTTTTTTTTGACCTCCAGTCTCTGGGGCCTTTTTTGTATTTGATTAATAGATTTTTTATTAAGTTGATTTCGTATTCAAATTACAATAAACAGTTTAATTTATCTTCAACGTCGCAATGTCAAGCCAATATTCTCGTTGCTTTGATAATGAACTGTCCATATCAAAGTATCATTGTTTATAGGAATGGATATCTCTACGGTTTCATTAAGTACTACCCCAACGATGTTTAAATTAAAAAATGCGTTGTTTGAGAACCAATGCGAAGTCAATGTTGGCCGAGCTAACCCACACATATCAACGTTTATAATAGAACGTACCTAGTTGCAGACTTAAAAATAAGACTACGTTGTGTAAACGATATAGCAAGACCACTATTGTGAATATTGTGATCACTAGTTATTGTGAATGAAAGCGAGATAGATATATGCTCCGCTGCTTCGTTTGCTGTTCGTCGTAACATCAAGTTACGAGTGAAGGTTACTTTCAGGTTAGCCTGCACCGTCGCAGACTGCCTCATCACTAAACATCAATGTATGAGTGAAGGTTACTTCCAGGTTAGTCTGCACTGTCGTAGACTGCATTATCACTTAACATAAAGTTACTAGTGAAGGTTCCTTCCACGTTAGCCTGCATCATCACAGACTGCATCATGACTTAACATAAAGTTACGAGTGAAGATTACTTCCAGGTTAGCCTGCACCGTCGTAGACTGCATCATCACTTAACATAAAGATACGAGTGAAGGTTACTTCTAGGTTAGCCTGCACCATCGTAGACTGCCTCATCACTAAACATCAATGTATGAGTGAATGTTGTTAGAAACATTAATAATATTTCGTATCTGTATGCTTTGTTATCTGTGTTTCTCCCTTCTCTCGTAATACATCAAACGGTACGGACGTGTTGTGCTTTTATTTAATTATACTTTTCCCACTGCTGACCATATTAGAAATTTCTCCTCGTTCATAATGGTCCTATAAAGAGCCGGAACGCGAGTAAGTTAAAAATAATCATCGCGCCATCACGTCTACAAAATACCAGTTTTCAAGATCATCGGGTTATCATAGTTTCGCCGCGCCACGCCGCCATTTTCAAGCAAGCGAGGCGAAGCAAAACATACGCCGTGGACAAGAGTGAAGTTTGCATACGTTCATTCTACTTCCATCAACGACGCTGCCAACGGAACGACAACAACAACCGCAGTGCGATTACGTAATGTTGATCATGACAGTTTCAAGCAGTCAAATTCAATAATGCTTTGCGATAAGAGTCGATTTTGCTATGAAAAAGTGACAATCCGATTGTAGCCAAGTTCTGTAATTGGGCCACTGGTGTCATCTTCAAGAGTGTACGTCAATTCTGCCAACTTTCCGACGTCAACGTCGGGCAATTTCAAGTGACGTCTAGGCGAACCGTCACGATTGGTTGTCTACGATTGGCTACAATTTATTCAGGCGACCCTGTTCACTCAATTTATTACATCAATCACTAAGTATTAGGTGATCTGTGACATCAGTCGGACAACCAATCATTGCTTGAATTATTATCGTACGAGAAGCAAGCAAGCAATCTCAGCAACTCCAAACAAGCTCCAGCAAAGCAAGCTTTAGCAAAACGACGCTATTTTATTATTTCACAAGTTCAGCATTTTCTTTGTATTTTACCGTGTACGTACGTTTACTGCCCAAATCTATTTTACTGATTGTTTATACTAATTAATTGTTTGTGTTTAACAAAATAAAAATGTATGAATCTGATTCAAAAGTGGCAAAACCGCTGGTTGCTAAACGAGGCTCTTTAAAAGGTGCACTAACACGAATAAAAAATAAAATAGAAGCTAGAGGCATCTCGGATGCCTCTCTACAGATGCTTCTTATCTTAGAACAGAAAACATTAGCTGCTTACGGTGAGTACGAACAAATATGTATTGAGCTATGTGACAGCGAGGACCAAAACCCTACCGAATGTTGCTATTTTGAGTGTTTAGAAGCACTGCGAACTCGAATCACTGAAATTAAAAAGTTTGAAACTTCTCACAACAGCACTGCACTGACAAAATTAAAACTGCCTGACGTTCAAATAAAAATGTTTGCTGGTAATTATTTAGAGTACAAGCCACTCATTGAAATGTTCAATGCATTCTTTCTCAATGACAAAAATATGGATAATATTCAAAAATTCTTCTACTATATAAATACAAAATTGTTTATTGACATAATAAGTTTAACACAAAACATTGTGAATCCAGAGGCTCCCAAACTAGTGAGAACTGTGTTTCAGGAGCCAGTGGCTTCTCCCATAAAAAAACGAAGGATTATGCCTAACATGAAAGTACCAAATAATAAAATAAAATAATAATAATTTAAGTTAAGTTAAGTCTACACGTCACATCACGCATATACCTTAACATTTTGCTACCAACACACACATAATATTAATAATAAACCAATAAGTTATCACAATCAGAAATAACAATCAGTTAAAAGTTTCTCAATGCCAACATAATCAAATTTATTGAGCAAGTTAATTATATATTTTTTAATTTCATTATTGCTATATTTTCTAACATTGTGCTCTTTATCAAATTTATTATATATGTGAGGTACGATTACGCTATATTGTTTGTGAGCAAATCTCGTTTTTACTCTGGGAATTGGACATCGATCAGTTCTTTTTGCAGATATAGGTAAAAACGGTATAATTTTTCTATGATAACGTCGTACACTCTCATATAAAAACTATTTTCTAAACAACACCTGCTTTTTCATATACATCAGTGGTAGGATGCCTGTATAGCAAGAACTGAAGTACTTTTAATACAGCACGTTGAGCTCGTTCAGCTACTATGAGGTACGATTTTGCTGCCGTACCCCATGCACAGATACAGTACCTTACTAGACATTCACACAACGCCTTATAGGTTTGAATGACTAATTCAGAGTCAGAAACTGTTCTCAGTGCCTTAAAGACATAAATAAGCTTCCTCAATCTCGAAGCCAATGTCACTATGTGGTTACTCCAATTAAGCTTATCATCTATTTGTACGCCAAGATATCTAATTGAGTCCACACATGATATAACTGAGCAGTTACATTGGGCAGGAAAAATGCTACGGTTACAAGGGTAGGAATGAATCTTTATGCTAACGCTAGTACAAGGGCCTCCGGATGTCGTCTTGCTAAAGCACATGTACTTAATTTTGCTGGTGTTTAACGAAAGAAGACTATCCTCAAGCTGTTTCATTATTACCGAAAGACAATCTTCAGCCAGCCCTGCAACCTTTTCCCAAGTTATCTCATGCAGAAGGAGAACAGTATCATCAGCAAACATTAGCAGATCCACACCAGGAAAAGTAGTACCGCATAGTTCATTAATATAAATGAGAAAAAGAGTGGGTCCTAGGGTACTACCTTGTGGGACGCCATATTTACTCAATGCACTATCGCTCTCATAACTATCAACACGAACTCGCTGTGACCTTCCCACAAGATAATCAGTAAACCAGTCAAGAGCCAACCCCCTGATTCCAACATTCTCCAATCTAGTCAATAAGATAGGGATGGACACAGTGTCAAATGCTTTCTGGAGATCCAGAAAGACACCTATACACTTGTCACCTTCATCAAGATAAGACGTAATTTTCGTTGTTAGCATCAGAACTGCATCTTCTGTGGATTTTCCTTCCCTGAACCCATATTGTTTCCCACTTAGGAGATTTTTTTTCTCCAAGTACCGCATAACTCTATTTGTAACTAGCTTTTCAAGAACTTTGGACAATGTCGAGAGAAGTGAAATTGGTCTATAATTTGTAAGGTTCTTTTTGTCCCCTGCTTTAAAAACCGGGCAAACAATACCTTTTTGAAAGCTAATGGAAATATACCTGGAAACTCAGATTACATAAAAAAGCTATAGGTTCGGCTAGGAGCATTATATTTTTTTAACAAAATGGCTGTTATATTATCCCAGCCAGACGCACTGTGCGACTTGATACTAAAAACAATATTGAGTATTTCGACAGGGTCAGTTGGAAACAAAGACATAGAATTGACTGGCGGGTCAGAATTTTTCCCAAGCAACGCGAGCTCACTTTCAGTAGTATTCATGTTCCGTAAAGTTTCATTAGCAAGAGTTTTACCAACAGAAAATAGTATAGAAACAGTTATTGACTTTATTGAGAGATTGAGTTTGATCCTGGCTTATATGTAATAAATCAAGAGAGGGCCGCTTTGCCTGACTAATATTGCACACCTCTTTTAAAATCTTCCAGGTTTCTTTTATATTTCCTTTATTTTCTATTAACTTAGATTTATAAAAATCTCTTTTTAAATTTCTTATAATTTTGTTGCATACATTTCTATATTTAGTATATTTTTCTTTAACTTTTTTATCATCTGGTGCCTTTTTAACATTCATGTGCAATGTACTCGTATCTCTCTTTCTTATTGATCTCACTACTCCTTTTGTAATCCACGGCTTCATGGTTGTTTTTTTTTTGGAAAGTTTTTTTATAAGTGTGTTTTGATCAACAATAGAAAGGATTTTGTTCGTAAATAATTCAGTTGCAATATTTATATTAATTAATGAAGTACAGGTCTTGCCGGGACTCATTCAAAAGCAGTACTCTGATCCCTTCATAATTAACGATTACTTTATTATAAGTTAAATTTTGTTTTTTGATTCTAGCGTTATTGATATAAAGTAAAATAGGGGAGTGATCAGTTAGCAGTTGTTCAAAAACCAAAGTTTTCCAATTACCATAGCTTTTAATCATAAAATGATCAATGCACGAAGTGACTCTGGTTGGGCGAATTACGCCTTGCCTAAGACCATGCATAGCCATTAAATTTAAATAATCCTGTGAAAACGCTGATATATTTCCTGGCAGAATATCCAAATTAATATCACCAGTAAATATTACACATGCAGTAGCTTATAATTAATAAAACTAATAAGTAGGCAAAATTAGAGGATACAGAAATTAGTCATTTACTTTGAAGATTTTCCAAGTCACGTTCATTGTTGGCTTTGATAAGAGGAGTCCCATCCACTCTCCTCAGATATATCCTGCCACGCAATGTCCAGCAATACTTGAAGCCATTGATTTTTGCGAATTCCCTGGCCAAAAAAAATAGCTTCTTCGCCTGCAGAGTCAAACCCTCTGATATGAAACCAGATTTAAGTGGGCCTTCAAGTCTTAAATTTGTAGTATTGAATTTACATGTCGCATATTTTTTGTTATACGCCTTGACAGATCCAACAATTTTGTCCGTAAGAATCACGGTAGAAAATTCCGCAACTATAGGCTGGTTGTTTTCATTTTTCGTATTAATTCGATAAACATCGCGGACCTCGGCTGGCTGGACTGGAACGCTGAGTGCGTTTCCGACTTTATTGACTAAATTAAGAAGGTCCAGCTTCGTTTCGCCTGTCTTTTTGGGTATATTACGAACCTCAATTTTCGGGCTGTGAAGGTTACGATCCATATACTCCAGTTTTTCCTCCAGAGACTGAATATACTTCTGGTCCGCAGATTTTTCTTGCTCTAATGAGCCTATTCTCGACACCAACTCATCATACTTACTTGAAGGGTTATCTTATTGGAAAGGCCTATGATCTCATAAAAAATCTTCCTATTTTAGGGTCTAGTTATAGGGAAGCATTAACTATACGATCAAATAGGTATGATAATAAGTCTAAAATAATTCACGAACATTTGTGTGCGTTATTCGATATGCCTGTCATGAACAAGCCAAGTATTGCAGCACTAAGATTTATAATCTCCAATACAAAGCAACATATTGCAGCACTAAGACATTTAGGCGAAGCTGTTCATAAATGAGACAGTATTCTGGTGTGCCTGCTTGTTAGGAAACTAGATCCCACTACTGCAAACGCATACTACCTAGCCCATAGCACACCATCCATGCAACCAACCTATATCCAGCTTATGCAATTTATAGAGACTCGTGCTCTTGCCCTGGAGAATGCAGAAGGCAGCAAGGAAATTCAAAGCCTTGCTAGTAAGTCTACCGGTTGATGGGGAAGGTGGCTAATGTAATAATAAAGGAAGCCAGGTGTCTCTTCTGCGGTAAGTTAGATCATAAATTATTTTCTTGCCCCAAGTTTATGTTATCGTCCATCAAAGAAAGGCTTGATTTTGTAAAAAACAAAAAAACCTTGTAGAATATGTCTCAATTTTCATCAAAATAAATGTAAATTTATTTTGATGAAAATTTCAAATGCCAAAGATGTAAATCACAGAATCACAACTCGTTATTGCATTTTGAGGGTGAAAAAGAACAGTTAGAAAAAATTTACACTAACAAAAGCGTAGCTAATGCCAATGTTAGTGCAAGTAGTATGACTGACAAGACCCAAGTTCTTTTGTCTACAGCAAAGGCCAAGCTCATTACAAATAACGGCCAAGAAATCATAGTCAAGGCTTTGTTGGACTCCGCTAGCCAATCTTCATTTATCACTTCTGGAATTGCAAGAGTGATAGGTAAACTGCTTTTGCCAAACTATACTGGTGTAGTTGGCATAGCCAATACTGAAAAGACAATTCGTTACTCATTGGAGTTAGACATCTTTTCATGTGTTTATCCATATAAAACTACGGCCAATCTTTTAGTGGTGGACAAAATAACTTCAAAGTTACCTCAGAGTCCTATAGATTTCTCGATAATTAAAGTGCCAAAGAATATAAAGCTAGCTGACACCTTTCATATCACAAGCGAGATAGATATTTTATTGGGTGCTGATATATTTTTCCAGGCGCTGTTGCCACAACATGAAAAGTTACAACAAAAAGATGCTGCACACCCTAGCTTCGTCCACACCCAGTTTGGTTACATTATAGCAGGCAGCATCCCAAGCTCTTCTGAACAAGATAATGCTGTTTCTCTTTTTTGTCGGGAGTGTCACACAGACATTAGTGAAGGCATTTCCAAATTTTGGCCACCAGAAAAAGTACCAGATTTTTGTGTGGAACATACGTCTGAACAACAATACTGTAAGAAATATTTTGAAAAACTGTCAAATTAGAAAACACTCACTTTGAAGTTTCAATGCCTCTAAAGTTACCACTTTGCGACATTAACAACACATTACGTGATTCACTCAGTCTAGCATTAAAAAGTTTATATAGAGACAAAATTGCATAAGGATGAACAACTATACAATGAATACAAAAGCTTCATCCTCGAGTTCATTGAATTAGGACATGGCTCATTCATTGATATATCTCTTTATGATCTTTCAAAAGATCCAGTATATTTTCTCGCTCATTTTGCAGTTAGGAAGAAAGATGCAATTTCTACAGCTCTTCGGACAGTCTTTGACGGATCAATGAAGGGAAGTAAGAAGGTTTCTCTGAATAAATTAATGTTAAACGGGCCTATAGTCCAACAGAAACTGTTTGACTTCCTGTTGTTGTTCAGACTTCACAAGTATTTCTTTATTTGCGATATTAGGCGTATGTTCCGCAATATAAAAATTCAAGAGGAGCAAAGATCCTTGCTAAATATTCTCTGGAGGGACAGCCCAGACGAAGAAATCAAATGCATTCAATTGAATACAGTAATTTATGGGTTAAAATGCTCGTCATACCTAGCTACAAGATGCTTAAACGAGCTAGCTACAAGATTTGGAGATGAACATCCATTAGCTAGTTCTGTTATTTTAAATTCAACTTATGTTGACGATGTGCTTCACACTGAGGAAAGTTTGTCAAATATTGTAGAAACAAAAAAAACAGCTTATTGAATTATTAAATAAAGCTAGTTTTGTGTTGCACAAATGGTCTGCTAATCACAAAATGATCTTGTCTGACATTCCTGAGCAGCAGCAGTACTTTGGCGAGTCGGAGCTAGATAAGGATAAAAAAACATTAGGTTTAAAATTTGATATTCAAACAGATTCCTTCAAAATCTCGAGCCCGCGCTCAGCTGAAATACCTAGAACTAAAAGACAAATACTAAGTTACATCAGCCAATCATTCGATCCTCTTGGAATAAATAACTGGGGCAGTTTTTGTTCAAGCCAAAATCATTATGCAGAAGCTATGGCACTCAAATGTAGATTGGGATTCTGTTCCCCCGCCTATTTTACTAAAGGAATGACTAAAATTGTATAATGATTTGCAACTAATGGAGCCGATAACAGTGCCGAGACAAGTGTGTCCTGAAAATAATACATTCAACCAAATAATTGGTTTTGCCGATGCATCAATCAAAGCCTATGGTTGCGTAATCTACCTAAGGGTGACTAACAAACAATACAAGGTAACAATGTCACTTCTTTGTTCATAATCAAGAATCGCCCCTAAAGATAAGAAATTATCAGTACCACGTCTCGAATTAAATGCTGCATTGTTACTAGCAAAGCTTAGTTTGAAAGTGTCTAACACTAAGAAAAAAACTTGATATCCAAAGTGTAAATTTGTTCAGCGATTCACAAGTGGTATTGGCTTGGCTAAAGACTGATGCGGCAAGGTTGAATGCATATGTTGCTAATAGAGTAAATATGATAAATGATTGTACAAATACATTCAACTGGTCGTATATTGAAAGTGCTCAAAACCCAAGTGATATTCTGAGCAAGGGCATTGCTCCTAGAAAGCTGCAGAGTTACCAACTGTGGTGTTTCGGACCATCGTGTTTATCTAAATCCGATTATAACTTCAATAATTGTAGTTATGAATTACCTTATAAAACTTACCTGAAGTTAAGCATTCCATGGATGAACTGGTGTGCAACAACACAATTTAAACCGGTACCGTTGCTCACTAGCTTATTGGAAAAATATTCCAATATTAATAAAGCTAAGAATGTGCTTTCATATATATTAAGATTTTGTAATAATGCAAAACCAGGGTCAGATAAAACTAAAGAAAACGTTTGCAGAGTCAAGCAAGGCTTTGAATTTGTTCATAAAAAATGAACAAAGAAAGTATTTTCATGAGGATCTGGTTTCATTACAGGCAGGTAGGCAGATATCCTCTTACTTGAAACAACTCAACCCATTTATTGATGCAGATGGCATCCTCAGACTAGCAGGTAGGTTGCAACACTCTTCGCTGCCATATAGCCAAAGGCATCAAATAATTTTGCCTAAAGAGTCGACAGTTACTCATCTATTAATTCAAAATGAACATTTTAAATTGTTCCATGCTGGTCATAAATATGCCTTCAGCAACGTTATTGGATAATTAATGGCTTAAGATTAGTTAAGAAACTAATATATAAATGTACAATATGTTTCAGATTTAAAGGTATAACTGCTAAACAATTGATGGGATCACTGTCCACTGATAGAGTAAATCCTGACAGATGTTTCGTGAAAGTAGGCATAGATTTTGCTGGCCCTGTAATGATCAAACAATCAAGGATCAGAAGTGTAATTAAAACAAAGGGATATATTGTTGTATTCGTTTGTTTCGTAACAAAAGCCATTCACTTGGAGTTAGCGTCCAGCCTAGATACAGAAACATTTCTAGCTTCTTTCAAACGATTTATAGCAAGGCGTAATGTACCATCAGTTGTGTATTGTGATAATGCAGGGTCCTTTAAATCTGCAAACACTCAGCTCTGCTATCTGAGCTTTATAAATTAAATAATTAAAAAAATCATCAAATGTAGGTTCAAAATATGACTGCAAAATTTAGAATTACATTTAAATTTATTCCAAGTTACTCACCAGTATTCGCAGGACTCTAGGAAAGTGCTGTAAAGTCAACAAAATATCATCTTCGCAGAGTCCTGGGAGCTCATGTTCTAACCTATGAGGAAATGAATTCTGTTTTGGTTCAGATCGAAGGGATTTTGAATAGTAGACCAATTTGTCCAAGGTCTTCAGATTATGAAGACCTATCCTACCTTTCGGCTGACCACTTCCTCACTGGTGCTCCTCTAGATTGTTACCCAGAGCAAAATTTAACTGATATCCCTGAGAATAGGCTTAGTTTTTGGCGTAGATGTACTGCGTTGAAATAGCATTTTTGGAGATATTGGTCCAATCATCATTTAAATGTATTACAGAACCGTCCTAAATGGAATTATCCTATTGCCTGCTCATTTCCATATTCTAATAAAATGACGCAAACGCAAAAAGATCATGCCTATGATCTGAATTTGACATTATATGATTTGACTTGTCGTCAAAGTGACGTTTTGTATTTTGAAACTAAAATTTTGTTAGAAAATTTATTTTGACAAAGAATACATTGTATCTCAGCAAAAATGACAAGGTGACCATCGCTAAATTGTTAGCATTTAATATATATGACGCAGTTGTACATGGTATAATGGGTCACTCTGACGGTGCCACGGTTAATAGCAGTATTAGACGTGGTACAGCCGAGCCAAATTTATCTGTTAATTTAAACTGACTGGTAAGACAAATGAAAGGCCTGGTAACTTACATATTTTGCATAACAATATACAGGGTCTTTCCAGCAAAGCATTAGAGTTAGAACTTTTTTAGATTTTTCTAAGGTCGATGTTATGTGTGTAACTGAGCATTGGTTCTCGATAGGTATTTTGATACCATCCATTAGAAACTATGTGATTGGTAATTTGTTCAATAGAAGAAAAGCGAAGTCTCATGGTGGTTCTTTAATTTATTTAGTGAATACATGTAAATTTAAGGAGAGGAAAGACATTGTGGCCTTGTCTGTTGAACGGACTATTGAGTTATCATGTGTTGAGCTGGAGCTTCATATAATTGTATGTGTATACAGACCCCCACTGGCTGATTTCAATGTGTTTGAGTCTGTTATGGAGGATGTTCTGAGGAAATGTTCTAACAATTCAAAATTCCTTGTTGTATGTGGTGATTTCAATGTAGATATACTTGTTAAATGTCCATTAAGCGATACATTTCTAAATTTGTTTTTGTGCTTCAACTTAAAAAATCTTTTTAATCAGCCAACCAGAATCACTAGCACTTCTGCGACCTGTTTAAACAATGTTTTTTGCAACTGTGAACCTCGTAGCAGGGCTATAAGTGATAAGCTTAGCTCTGATCATAGTGGGCAAAGTGTTGTGTTTCAATGTAAATCAGGTAAAAACTCTAACGGGCGTATTTCCGAAGCACCGGTAGAGTCAGAAGGGTATTTCCTTTTCCAGTGTGAGATTTAACTCTGTTGGCACATGAAAGGGAAATTTCCTTTTCAAACTCAAAGAATACTTAGTTTATCTAAATTTGGATTGAAATGATCTTTTTATAATATTTTATGTATATCTCTTTGTTCAGGAGATGTTAATTTTGACTTGTAAAAGTGCTATTATTTTTGCCTATTTACAATAAAATACTTTGACTTTGACTTTGACTTTGGAAGGATAATGTACCTAATGTTCAGGTGGGAACTCTGGTTATTCTGCGTGAGACTGATACTCCGCCCATGACATGGCCTATGGCAAGAGTAACCAGAGTCTTCCCTGGACATGACGGCAAGGTGAGAGCATTAGAAGTTAAAAAGGCAATGTTCATAAGACTTCTATCACCAGAATCTGTATGATTCTGTATTAATTAAGGTTATAAACTTGTAACTAACAACTTGTAACTTGTATGTAATGTAAAATTAGTTAAGCACTAAACTAAATGAAAAAACATGAACATTTTTGTAATAGATTGATTATATTATGCCTGTTATGCAAGCATAGTTCAATATTTCTAATTGTATTATTTTTTGTGTCAACCAACTTAAAGTTTCTTTACAATGTAAAATCAAATAATAATAACGAGGCAACAAGTCTCAGTCTCAGTTGCCTATGAATACAGTCCACTAGTAACATTATACTTTCATAATAATTCAAAAACGCAATAGAGCTATCATTATGTAGAGTAAATTAAAATAACTTTGTCACATTGTAATATTTGTTAAAAAAAAATTGTTTATGGTTGCACATAAAACTCCTGTATGGGGAATATGTTAGAAACATTAATAATATTTTGTATCTGTATGCTTTGTTATCTGTGTTTCTCCCTTCTCTCGTAATACGTCAAACGGTACGGACGTGTTGTGTTTTTATTTAATTATACTTTTCCCACGGCTGACCATATTAGAAATTTCTCCTCGTTCAAAGGTTACTTCCAGGTTTGCCTGCACTCTCGTAGACTGCATCATCACTTAACATAAAGTTACGAGTGAAGGTTACTTCCACGTTAGCCTGCATCATCACAGATTGCATCATCACTTAACATAAAGTTACGAGTGAAGGTTACTTCCACGTTAGCCTGCACCGTCGTAGACTGCATCATCACTTAACATAAAGTTACGAGTGAAGGTTACTTCCACGTTAGCCTGCACCGTCGTAGACTGCATCATCACTTAACATAAAGTTACGAGTGAAGGTTACTTCCACGTTAGCCTGCATCATCACTTAACATAAAGTTACGAGTGAAGGTTACTTCCACGTTAGCCTGCACCGTCGTAGACTGCATCATCACTTAACATAAAGTAACGAGTGAAGGTTACTTCCATGTTAGCCTAGAGCACGTAGAGCATTAAACCGGTCATGGTCATAATAAAATGCGTACACAAAATGTCGTGACTGTGCTGTTAACCTTTGAGGAGTTCTCTAGTTAGAACCCAACCCGTAGATAATTAAACCGGTCATGGTCATAATAAAATGCGTACACAAAATGTCATGACTGTGCTGTTTGCCGTTGAAGAGTTCCTATAATCTAATCCTGGATGTCGATTCAGGTCATGCTTACCATAGAAATGCATTGTTATCGGAACTAACCCAACATGTAAAAATTTAACTCCGTAGTATAAGAAGAAGTGGTTCTTATTCAGCTTGTAAGATTTGACCTAAACAAACAAACATGGGTGTACATACATACAAACATTGTAAGTTAAAAGATTTAAAAAAAAAAACAAAGACAGATCGTGGTTAACACTTCACTTCACCTCACGTTGGTTTCCGTTCGGTTTGTTTTGGTAATCAAGTAATATCAACAAAGATTTAATCACTTTCAATCTGAAGTAACTAAAAACATCAATAATCAACAAAAAGCAATAACGAACCAACTAACATCACAATGACATTTTATAACGTCAAATTGTTGACAGCTTGAATTAGTATGCGTGTCTTACAAATGTCTATTCCTTGTCAATGATCCATACCAATATATAAAAGTGAAACGTTGGGTAAAGGCTGGGCGGATTTTGATGAAATTTTGAATGGAGATGCTTTGATTTTGATGAAATTTTGAATGCTTATACCCTGGCATAAAACAAAGAATACTTTTTATCCCGGAAAGTGTCAAGTTTTCAAGGAAAAACTGGGAAAATGTTGATTACTCGCTGTAACAAACGGTTGCCATGGAAACGAAATAACAAGTATGTCAAGAAACTTTAAGAACATTGGTGCTATACCTTCTTTTGCATTGGTTTTTATTATCCTAAAAGAACACAGGATGTTTTTTTTTTCGCGTTAAACAGTCGTCCACGCGGACGAAGTTCCGGGCGGGAAAGCTAGAACTTTATTGAAAACTAGCTGTACCCGCGGCTTTGCACGCGTGGTCTTTTCTTTAGGTTCAAAGTACCATAATGTGCTATTCCAGGACCAATATACCAACATTTGATCAAAATTTATTAAGCCGTGAAAAATACTTTTATCCACTGCTCGGCTTCTAACTAACCAAATTGAGATACCAATTACACCTGTTTTTAAATCAAACCCTAAGCTATCTAACAATGAAAACCGCATTGCAATCGGTCCAATAGTTTTTACGTGATGCGAGAACAAACAAACATACACACGAACAGACAGAGCGACACGATTAAAAAAAACGTGTTAATACCCTTTTTTAGCACCCAAGAGCATTTTTTTATTTTTTTACAGCCTTTTTCGTACCTGTTGCTTTATTATAAGTATAGATATATTACTTTGTCAATTTGCATCAAAAAGTCCGTCTAGTAGTTTCAGCGTGATACGTGTTCTTTTTAATAACTTTCAACCCATATATTGCGGAAACCCTTTAATGTTTCGGGATGAAAAGTTTCCAATATCCTACCTCGTAGTAAGAAATAAAATCATACCAAGTTTCATATGAATTCATTCAGTATTTCCTGTGCGATGCGCGGTCAAGATACGGACAAACAGACAGACAGATAAACAAAAATAAAAAGTAAAACAGTTTTGGCATCAGTATCAAATATAGAGAACCAACCAAAAAATATTATTTATTACTTAAATATTACCATAACTTTGGACCCATATCCCGCAGAAGCCCTTTAATTTTTCGGGATAAAACATGTCCTCAATTTTAACATATCATATAAATTAAGACGGTGCCAAGTTGCATAAAAACCCGTCTATTAGTTTTAGCGTGGTACGTGTTCTATTATATTAAATAAGTTTCAAACCCTATCCTTCTAGAACCCATTAAATTTTCCCATTAATTTTTTTTTAATTCTATGTCCAACTTCGTAGTATGAACTCAAGTCATACCAAGTTTCATTTTAATTCATCCAGTAGTTGGCGTGAAGTACGCCCAAGATACAGACAGACAGACAGGCATACATAGAAAAATGAAAAATCATACAGTTTAGGCTTCATTATAGAACATAGAGAGAACTCCAAAAAAAATATTCACCTTATCTTTAATGTTCAGAATTTGGACCCATATCCCGCAGGAACCCTTTCTTTTTTCGGGACAAAAAGTATCCATAATTTTCACCCATCATATGAACTCAAATTATACCAAGTTTCATTTAAATTCATTCAGTAGTTTCAGCGTGATGCCTAGCCAAGATACAGACAGACAGACAGACAAAAATGAAAAAAATAATAGTTTTGGCTTCAGTATCGAATATAGAGTATCCTCCAAAATAAAATTTCAAAATATCTCCAATGTACAGAATTGGACCCGTTATAGTTATATGTTTGCTTGTCAAGCCACCTGAGGGCCTCTGACATGGCTTAACGACTGCAATTAATCAATAACAGCCGGGACCGCCAGCTTAATGTGCCTTCCGAAGCACGGAGCGATGGAAAACCGCACTTAACTTATAAAAGTCATTTGGCCTATAGAAACGAATCCGGTATTGTTGGATTCTAAGTAGCACTATTGAATCATTAGTTAGGCTACCATCCCTCAAGAAAATTATAACAAAAAGTAAAATATCTAAGCCTTCGTATTCAAATCCCGTAAACATAGACTTATAATAATTTACACGTAAATATTGATAAAGCGATCCTTTTTGGATTTACTATTGAAAAAGTGCTAACTATCCGATGGTGACCTGTGCATATTATAATTTAACGCAGTATTTCAAAACTCACGTGACTTCTCAGCCAAGATTGTGCAGGGAAGGTATTTCGCTACAAACTTGTTGTTTCACATCGTTGTGATAACCCGCAGCATGACCTCGACGCGTGATGTGTTGTTTACACAAAAATATTTGGTCTATAAGTGCCGTAAAGCTAGCAAATTAATTAAACAGTAACAATTATCATCTTCAGATAAGCAGTATACTAACTTTTCCCGCAACTTCTTCCACGTGTACTTCAAATAAGCCTAGAATTAGTTTCAGGGAGACAGCCATTTAGCTAATAAAAGCTTAATGGAACTATATTATGTACCTTACATGAAGAAAAATGTTTTTTTGAACATCGCAGTTTTTAATGTTTTTACTTGCGTTGTTCAAGATATTATTTTTAATGAGATCTCGATATTTCGATGATAAAATATCCCGTTTTTAATATTCATACATTTGTGTTTGTGACCATGCTAGTTTTAAGCCATATATTGTTAAACATCTCTACATTCAGTTAACTTAAAGTTACATAGGTATTAGCTGAAGTCTTTACTAACAAATACTGGGAACTACATTAACATCCATCCCTTTCAGTAGTTTTATCTGCAGTCTAGGCTAACAAATACTGGGAACTACAACAACATCCATCCCATCCAGTAGTTTTATCGGTAGCCTAGGCTAACAAATACTGGGAACTACAATAACATTCATCCCATCCAGTAGTTTTATCGGTAGCCTAGGCTAACAAATACTGGGAACTACAACAACATCCATCTCATCCAGTAGTTTCATCGGTAGCCTAGGCTAACAAATACTGGGAACTACAACAACATCCATCCCATCCAGTAGTTTTATCGGTAGCCTAGGCTAGCAATTACTGGGAACTACAACAATATCCATCATGCTCAGTAGTTTTCGAGATTTTTTGGAAACAATGAAACTCAGTGGCTTTGATCATTGACAACTGCACATTACTCCGTACTCTAGACAGGTTTTTGATGAACGTTGCAATGAGAACATTTGATTATCGCCATTTTGCACTGATAGCAGTAGTTTGGTAGTAGTGAGCGTCCATGCAACTAACGTACATGTATTATTATTGTTTTTGTGACTAACGTCAGGAGATGAAACAGTGTCAATTTTAGTTCCATGGACGCTAGGTGGGGCGCTTTGAATCAGCACAAACGAAACTACGGCACTACAAATCCATAGAGATCAGTGCATTTGTTGATTCCGATTAATTTATAAGGAGGAGGTCCCTAATATGTATTTTTTTGTGTATTTTCATTCTTATTTCCGGCTTTATTTACCCCTTTTAAATAATGCCATTTATTTGAAAGGGAAGTGTTTCGGAATGGTCCATTAGAAATTTTATTAAGATTGGTTTAGTTTTGTTTAGAAAATACATTGAAGTCATTTATTATTATTTGATTAAAAATAAAAAATCTAAAATTAAAAACACGTTGGTATGATTTACAAACATAGTTCAGTTAGATATAGTATTATGTAGGTAACTGGACTGGCTGCATCTCGCTGTATCACCCGCGTGGACGATGATTTAATGTATTTTGCATCATTATTCCAGGACTTAAAAAGCCTATGTACCTATATTTCATCAAAATCCGTTCACCCTTTACTGAAATAAGCTAACAAACGCACAAACATATCTAATTTTATATACATACTTATGCAAAAATATTAGATAAAAGACTTATCAAACTATAATATAGGTAGTTAGGTATATTATCCATACATATATATAACGGAGAGCCATTGATTATAATTATTCTGAAAGTAACCAGAGACCCGTGTCATCATGTGTCCTGCACGTCGCGTTCTTGTTCTGTTAAGTGTATTAGGTTTTGTTGTCGGTATAGTAAATGCCTATAACTTTAATAAGCCCACAACAGATAGCAAGTTGGAATTAGAAGATTATATCAATAAAATATTAGACAAAAGGGAAAGCAAGTTTTTGGATAAACTGCTTACATATATCGATAGCAAAACCGATGCAGTTAATAACAAAGTACCTCAATTAGAAAAAAGAATCGAGATAATTGAGGAGAAAATGCATCAAACGTCGGATGCGTCAAATAACACAATACATGTGTTAGAAGTGAAAATAACAGAAACATTGGACCGAATGAAGAAGGAACTGCTCGAATTAAACAGAATACTAACTAGTAAGTTCAAAAATTAATAATTTCTTGATATAATTACTAATTAATGAGGTACCTTATCTCTTATACCCAGAAGTGTTTTACGTGACTTAAAATAAAATGAGGGTCTCAAGTTGATGTGTATGATGTAATGTCGTTGAAAATTTGTTATATTCAATTAGAAAAACACGATTTTAAAGGAAACTGCGAGTTCGGGCTTAGCTGAAATTAAAATTATCGTATAACAGAACTAGTAAATATAAAAAAAACTCAGCTAAAACAAATAATTAAACAACAAAAGCATTGAAAACTATGAAATAAGAAGCTTTAGAAACACCTTTAGTCTTGTAATTGTTACTTACCTCTAAAAACAAATATTTTTTGAGTAAATAGTATTTAGTAAGTTGAATCTATAGAGTATTTACTAAACACTGTATAGATTCAAATTTCCGGCATTATAAAGAACATTAATAAAGCCAGGTACCCAATAGGCGTGTCTTATAGAGAGGTCATCGGGATGCATCGCTACTAGCGATTTTGAATTATCTCTGGAGTTAGTTAATTTAACTAATGAAAATAGAAAAAAAAAACAACGTGGATGAAAAAGTAAGACAATAAAACATAGAACAATAAAAAGCATTTTTATATTTAGGGCATCATTCCATAAGGGCGTATGTACACAAGTACATTTTTTATTGCGTCATTGAAATCTGGAGCTCCGGGTCCATAGACTGATAAAATCCAAATATTTTTTGGTACCCTAGTTTTTTAGATTCATGCAAACCTCACAGGCGTACACATGAACGTCAGGGCGCAAGGACGTTTGTTTGTCGTGAAACGTCTACGCCACGTACAATTTGATCCGGTCCTGGAACCTTCTCGTTTGCTTTGTGCTGGAGTTAATCCAGTTGCTTGCCGCGACGCGCGCGCGCTGTATGCGCGCGGTAGTGCGCAATGTTAGATATATCGCCACCCGATGATTGACTTATACCGTTACCGTTATTCCCCCCGTCTGTCTTTTGACAAAAATGAAACATTACATCATTGAGTTGACTATAGCTAAGAAATTACAGTAATATAAATTAGATCTCTGGAGCTTTTCATTCACTTTTCGGTCCTGGTACCCGTATGTTTCGATGTTTAATGACGTGTCACATCAAAAAAAGAACTGATGTAACATTCATGCATATAGCAAAGATTGAGATCTGAATCGGTTTATCATCGGGCCTAACAAGCGTACAGCATTGCCGTGCTACCCGCACCCAGCCGCGCTGCATCGCCTCCACCCGGTTGTCTCGCTCGCTTTTTAGTTCTATGTTGCAGGCGTTGCAGCTGAGACGTACAGCATTACCACATCCGTGATGACATGCCCGTGATGACATAATAATATGCTGTCTGCGTCTCCGAAATCTTGAGTACCCTAACTTTTTGGTGATTTGGGTGCTCGTAGACACGGGCATAGAGAAAATTATTTAAGCCTGTTCAATTGAATTACCACCCAGGAATTTATATTCTAAAAGGGCACTTATATTTTTGAGCAATATAAGAGCTATCACGATGTCATCAAGGCTGACTTCTGGCAGCTCTTCCTCTAGTTGTACCATATTATGTCTATCGAGACGTGAAGTGCCTCCGTTATACGTAGCCAGACTCAGTCCGTTTTGGCGGATTTCCAAAGCCTGGGGCTTCTTAGCACCTCCAAGCCATGACGATGGTGTGGCCATTATGGCCAGGAATAGCAGGACGGCCGGAAACTGGGGGCTGTATTTTTTTTTGTACGTCATTTTGGGAGGTCAATGCACATAATTGCCAAGCTGGGCATGCGAGCTGGCTATCGCAGGGCAAAGCTTCTCGCATCGATGACGCTTCTCCCCATCACCGGCCTGTGTGATTTGGCTACGCTTGTTTTTTAATGCTTATGTTACTACTTATACTTATTAACTTATACAAACACTGCAACATTATATTGTGACTCTTATAAGAGATTTGATCTCCACGGCACAGGGTATCCAAGTGTGGAGGTCAAAGCTTTTTACACTTTGTTGTTAAAACATACCGACCAAAACATTATTATGCATGTTACCTATGTATTAGTTAGAAATAGTCAACTTATTTTTAAATGTTTTATAAAGTCTTATAATAATATGTAACGTGCTCTCCGTTTTGACCAATAAATGATTATTATTATATATATTAATTTCTTTTTTTACTGTCGGTTGACATCCTCGTTTTTTATCCAGCAGGATGACCACATGCAGGTGAAGTTAGCTAGGAGCAGTTATTTAGTTTTTTGCTCCCTTAAATCCCAATATCAATCGTCCTATAACCAAATCAGGAAAATTCTATAGTGAATAAGTATAAAAATCGGCAAAAAAAAAACGGACGATCCTCGCAAAGCAACTACTACCTACTGTTGGTGACACGAATGATATTTTCAGATGTTTCTTGCGGCAAGCTGCCTCCCCTTCCACACGGGTCGGCTGAGCTGCTCAACGGCACTACGAACCTCGGCAGTGTGGTCCAGTACTCGTGCGCCACTAACTACCATCTGGTGGGGCCCGCTCGGAGAACGTGCGCTGAGGACTTCCAATGGAGCGAGTCTTCGCCGACATGCGAAGGTATCTATCTAGGAACCTTAGGACTGGGCGGTCGTTTGAACTGTTTTTTAGTTGTGCACTCTCGTACACAACTGAAGAACTCGACTTAACTCTGAATTGCCACATGAAATTAAAATTTCCTTTTTTGTCTCAAAGTATAGTTATAGTGTATCTATTTTATTGATTAGTTCTTATGATAATATTGAAAAAAAAACCATGTTCATGATACTTTTTGGGATTTTGACTTGTATAAGTGACATTATTATATATGTTGTATCGCGTATCAATATCTAAGCTAATAACTCGCTCCGGCTTTCCACGGGTAGCTCCCACACCGCAGCATTTTTCTTACTCTTGCATTTTTATACCTGTCCTAACTTCTAAATGAAAGGCCCGATTCGAATAATTTATGGAGGAATTCACATAAACATAATTAACCTTAATTATGAAACTATTTAATTGGATAAGGATCAATATCATGATATGATTGTCATCACCTTTCGATTCTAGCCGTGTTGATTAACTAATTATATAAATATTATTGTGTATGATTGACTAATTTGAACAAAAACGGTTATTGTGACTTTACTATTAATAGTTAGACATATATCCTTGCGGACTTTTTTGTGAGTAATGATGAGCTAAATAAATATGTAGTACATAATTTTTAACCCCCGAACAAAGAGACTGTTGTTATAAGTTAAGGGTGTGTATCACTGTGTTTGTGATCCTGTTATAAGTTAAGTGTGTGTATCACTCCCTTGATCACATCAGTTTATGTATTTATACAAACTGATGTGATCAAGGGAGGGCTATGTGTTTGGGTTGTATGTATGTATGTATGTATGTATGTATGTTTATTTGTACGTTTCTTAGGCGAATCATACAACCTAAACGGCTTGATGTATTTTGATTAATGAGGTATCATTCGATTTGTCTTGATCACGAAAATGCTATAGGGTATATGAAGTGTCAAGAAAAGTTTTTTGGCGGCTTACAGCTGCCATATTGTATATCCGGCGGAACTTAAAATTACCAAAACCTATCAAGTTAGGTACATACATGTCTTTAAAATAACATTTAAAAAATATTTAATCCTTATAACTAAACATTAACGACAGACAGACAGATAGATAGACAAACAAGAAAAAAAAACAGTTTTGGCTTCTGAATCGAATATAGAGTAAACTCAAAAAAAAAAACTTCTTTGACAGAATTTGACCTGTTACAGTTTAATTATAGGTATAGTTATAGAAACATGATATATATAAACTATATAAGCCTGACAATCGTGCTTCTTTTCGTTAGTATGCCACTGGTTTGAGGGGGTTGGAAGAAGGTGTCAGTGGTGTTAAGAGAAGTTTGGGGAGACGGGTGCAAAATTTGAACGTGGACAAAGCCGCGGGGCGCAGCTAGTTCACAATACACTAGGTGATTTGGTTTGATTTGATCGTACGTCGTGGAACTTACTGACCAACTCACTTTACAAATGAATATGACGAGAAATTAATACCCTTTCTAGTGGACTGCGGCAAGCTGCCTCTCCTCCCGCACGGGTCGGCTGAGCTGCTCAACGGAACCACGCACCTCGGCAGCGTGGTCCAGTACTCGTGTGCCACTAACTACCGGCTGGTGGGGTCCACTCGGAGGACGTGCGCTGAGGACTTCCAATGGAGCGAGACTGCGCCTACATGCGAAGGTATCTACAAACTATAGGACTGGACGGCTGTTTGAACAGTTGATTACTCTCATACACAACCGAAGAAAGCAATTCAATTCTGAATGAGCATTGAACGATGTACACGCCTGTAAAAGGTGCACATATCGGAATCTATAATTATGACTACGGTCATTAAAATTGACAATTATTTCTTAGATAAAGTTATATATGTAATAAAGTTAAACATAATACACCGTTGGCGTATCATAAATACATAAATTAAATGAAAATGAACTTTTTAAACTATAATATATAGCTATAGTGTATCTATTGTATTGATTAAGTCTAATTATAAAATTTTAGTATTTTTTCAAATTTAAGTACTATACGAATAAGGTGTGTAAAATAAAATTAAAATTATTAAATTATAGTACTGAAGTAATTATATGCATGACTCATAAAACTAAATAAAAAAAAAAAGTTAAAAATGAAAGAAAAATTTAGCTCTCAGTTTTACGAAAATGACAAAACAATTAATTTTTATATAAATACTAGTTTTCCCGCCCGTGACTTCGTCCGCGCGGACTAACTGTTTATCGCAATAAATGCATCCTTTGTTCTTCTAGAATATTTAAAACCAATGCAAAAGTAGGTATAGCACCAGTCTTGATGTTTTTTGACATACTTGTTATTTCGTTTCCGTGGCAACCGTTTCTTACAGCGAGCAATCAACATTTTTCCAGTTATTCCAGTTTTATCGTGGAAACTTACAATTTTCCGGGATAAAAAGAACCCTGTGTTTTATTTCAGGGTATAAGCTATCTCCATTCCAAGTTTCATCAAAATTCGTCCAGCTGTTCTTGCGTGAGGGCTCCCCAAACAAACAAACAAACAAACAAACAGACAGACAATGTTTCACTTTTATATATTGGTATGGATATTTTGGTCTAATTTTTCAATCATGAGATAAACAGGGAAATAAATTACTGTTTGAGGAATAAATTGAACTGTCTAGGACGGTCTGATATTTAGTTACCTATTCTTCAATTGTCATTAATTCCATGGATAGCTGTCAGTCTGGTCTGGCTGAATAAAGCAAAATCAGGCGTCACTAACTTCAAAAAGGTGAAACCACAGAAATCGGAATAATAATAGCTTTAGAACTGTTGTGTGCACGCGGGTACCTTGTCGCTGCACTGGAGTTTAATACGACACCAGTGCGCATTTTGTCATTCAGTTGCTCTCGAACAGAGCAGTTGTAAACGTGTTGTCCTGCAACATATCAAATTGCGGAAATTCTTTCGCAAGTTGTAATCATACCATTATAGGGATAAAATTTCATCGGTAAGTATTTTATTTTAGTGTAAATGCCGTTTTATAATAAAATATACTAAAATATATAAAGCATCTATACAAGTGATATGATTCTCACAGTTCGTATCATTATTTTAACTTACATTACTTTTTAACTATATTGCCTCTAACGTTCGATAATATTTGAACCGTACCGCTCTGGAAAAGCTGTGCACTACGCAGTGAACGACAACGTCGTGGTCTCAAATCCCTTTAGGTAAGGCTGCAGAAAAAGTTCGTGAGCCAGTGATGTGTAAACGACTTTCCATAATGTTCTACATATATATTTTAATTACACAATAAGTAACGAAAAGTCTGTACTTTCAATGAAGATACATAATGAAAACAAATTTTGATTAAGGAATTTAAAATAAGTCACCGTACAAGAATATAATCATTTTTTAATGGTATCTGCCTGTCTGTATGTCTGTATGTTCTCGCATTAAAAACTAAAACTAAATATTTAACTTTATATATACACACACTGCACTTTGCAACTTAAGTCGAGCAATCGATAACAAGAAATAAGATAAAAAAAAATAGCCTATGACACTCTTGCAATAAAGACGAATCTATTGACACCTCGCTTGTCAAAATTGGTCTAAGTTTTAAGTTTTTACCTTCGATAAAAGAAACAAATAAGGATTCACTGAGTTCGCGCATGGCCCGTTAATAGTGGAGACAGCTTCTTTAATTGGCAAATAGGTGACTTAACTTAAGCATCATGAACCGGGGCAGCACACATAACTAATTGACTACGCGCACTGACACACCATTTTGTGCGTAACACGTAAATGTGCCTTTAGCGAACAGGTAAACGATACGGGTTAATGCGTGTGGAAAAAGGATAGCACAATATCGCTTGCGATCTTTTGATGACGAACTGTGACTGTGTACACACACTGTGTGTGTGGTTTTGTAACACGCGACTCGAACACCACAAATAGTCGCGTGATCACATTTTGAATAATAGTCAATATGAAGTGCTTGATCTTTATTTGTTTCTTTCATCGAAGGTTTAAACACATAATCCGTCCTTCAAAGTCGGGTAAAAATGTATTCTGTAACATATATAAAGAGAAATTAGTTGATAACTCGCTTTTTCGTACAAAGTTTTTATTTTGAACACATAACCCTTTCTTTACTTCGCCATAGTCGAGTAAAAATATATAGCTTACACCTCAAAACGAATCGATTAATAACTCGCTTGTCAAAATCGTACCAATAGAGGTGAAGCTATGGTAGAACATCCACATTCCCACATACACATATTCATAAAGACTGGTAAACTCATTAACCTTCCACTTTTGGTGATTGGTGGCCACGCGTGGAAAAGTGTAGCTGTGGAAGACAAGTGCAACGATTGTTTGATGACATCAGTGCGTTTATAGTAAAGACCTGGCACAGATTGGCTCAAGACATACAGGATTGGCGTAAAAGGGAGGAGGCTTATGCTCTGCAGCGGGTGGATTGAGCTCAATGATGTTCAATGATGATGATAATAAGTAAGTAGGTCCTGTACAACATGAAAATTTCACACGGGAAATCGGTTAAATTTTGGTAGGTCAGTTGTACTCGCTCTCTCATCAAAACGGCTAAACTGATTACGATTACAGAATATCAATTGCTACCGATTCCCGTCCCCAATTCACACCATTACATAAAAGTGAAACGTTGTCTCTTTGTTCGTTTGTTTCTTTTTATGGCGAGTTTTAACGCAATAACCGCTGGACGGATTTTAATAAAACTTTGTAAATAGGCACTGTAATGTAGAGACCAACATAGAATACATAACCCGGAAAATGGCATGTTTCCATGGGAAAACTGGAAATTTTCGATTACTCACTGTAAGGAACGTTTGCCATGGAAACGAAAATATAACAAGGTTGACAAAAAGCATCAAAAGCGTTGGTGCTATGTTTTTGCATTAGATTTAAATATATCCCAGAAGAACATAGGATGCTTTGGCGAAAGCTAGTCCATACCAATATATAAAAGTGAAAGGTTGTCTGTCTGTTTATTTGGGGAGCTTTCACGCGATAACGGCTGGACGGATTTTGATTAAATTTAGCATGGAGATAGCTCTGGAATAAAACAGAATATTTTTTATCCTGGAAAATTGTAAGTTTTCACCGGAAAACTGGAAAACGTTGATTACTCACTGTAAAAAACAGTTGCCATCACAGAATGGTCTGTGGTTGCCATGGCAACGAAATACCAAGTCAGTCAAAATGCATCAAGAGCATTGGTGATATACCTACTTTTGCATTGGTTTTTAATATCCTAGAACATCATAGGATGCTATTTTTCGCGATAAACAGTAGTCCGCGCGGACGAAATCACGGGCGGGAAAACTAGTAATATATAAAATTAAACGCTGTTTGTTTGAGACGCTTGCACGCGATAACAGCTGTACCGAATTAAAATAAAAAATAAATAAATATATTCGGGACAATTCCACACCAATTACCTAACCCCAAACTAGGATACCCTGTACTATGGGTACTAGATAACGGATAATCATACATATATACGAATATTATAACAACCATGACTCGGAACAAACATTTCTGCTCATCACAGAAATGATTGCACCTTGCAGGATTCGAACCCGCTACCGTCTGTTTACGTACCTAGGATCACTAGCCACGAGACCAACCGGTCGTCAAAAAAAATGGTGAGTGGTCGTTAAATGGGTTTTTTTACGAAGATGCTGAGACCAACAAAGGTTACGTTTTATATCGGAATATTGTACAAACGGGTAAACCCATGAGATGCAGCTAGTTCACAATAAAATACTTTGATTTGATTTGATCTCTCGAAGTACGGCGTGGCGTCCTACAACAAAACCGACTGACCTACTCACTTTACAAATGAATATCTATCAGATGAAATGAATGCTGTTTCTAGTGGACTGCGGCAAGCTGCCTCCACTCCCGCACGGGTCGGCTGAGCTGCTCAACCGCACCACGCACCTCGGCAGCGTGGTCCAGTACTCGTGCGCCACTAACTACCGGCTGGTGGGGCCCGCTCGGAGGACGTGCGCTGAGGACTTCCAGTGGAGCGAGACTGCGCCGACATGCGAAGGTATCTAAGAATCATAAAGAACAGTTTCATATTTGCTTCATATATGAAAGTGAAGATAAAAAACAATAGTTAACTTATGAGAAGTTTAATAGTAGATCCTTGCATCGAGTTGAAAGTGACTTCTTGCTGCACGGAATGTTAGATTCGGCTCTAAACAACACGAGTGCAGACAGGAGTCACTTGAGCGAGTGTCATAATCTAAGTTTCTTTCCACTACAATGAAAACCTAATACAAAACAACAACAAGAATTTGATCTTTATCATTCAAATTGCCTTTTAAATTCGCGCCAATTTCGTCATCGCTTATATTTATAACAAACTTTATAGCCAGTAGGTACATTCTGTTTTTAAATCTGTAATTGGACGAATGCATATTTTTTTCAACACTAGCTGCGCCCCGCGGTGTCACCCGCGTGAGTGATGGTGATGATCATAGTGAAAAGTATCCAATGTATTATTCCAGCGTACAAGCTATCTCTATTCCAAATTTCATTTAAATCCGTTTAGCCGTATGAGTGTGAAGGATGGTAATGGTGATGATGATGATGATGAAAAGTATTCTGTGTGCTATTCAAGGGATAAGGAACTATCTTCATTCCAAATTTCATCAAAATCCGTTCAGCCGTTTGAGCATGAAGGAGTAACAAATATATACACATACCCTCGCACACACATACAAACATACAAACTTTCGCTTCTATAATATAAGTGTGATGTGATAAAACTAATTAAAAAATGTCTGTAGCCTCAAACTAAGTCAAAAAAATAAACACGTAATTAGGATACAACCGAAAATTTAAAAAATAACTGCGCGGTTAGTCTCTGTCTCTGTCTCTGTCTCTGTCTCTGTCTCTGTCTCTGTCTCTGTCTCTGTCTCTGTCTCTGTCTCTGTCTCTGTCTCTGTCTCTGTCTCTGTCTCTGTCTCTGTCTCTGTCTCTGTCTCTGTCTCTGTCTCTGTCTCTGTCTCTGTCTCTGTCTCTGTCTCTGTCTCTGTATCTGTCTCTGTATCTGTTTCTGTTACTGTTACTGTTACTGTTTCTGTTTCTGTTTCTGTTTCTGTTTCTGTTTCTGTTTCTGTTTCTGTTTCTGTTTCTGTTTCTGTTTCTGTTTCTGTTTCTGTTTCTGTTTCTGTTTCTGTTTCTGTTACTGTTTCTGTTGTTGTGGCTGTTGTTGTTGTCTTTGTATTTGTCGTTGTCTTTGTATTTGTCGTTGTCGTTGTTGTTTTCGTTGTTGTTGCATTGTTTGAGTAAATTCTTATTATTCTAAGCTGGTTTTATTTAAATTCCTCGCATTGTTTGAGTAAAGCACTATACAAGCCTTGACTGCCCTGCTGGCCACGCTATGATGGACTCGAGCTTTGCTTAGTTAAGTTCTCGGCCTTCAAGCTTGGCCATCATTGCAGCCCTTGCTGTCCGCGCTATAAAGGCCTCGACCTTCGGTTTCGGCCTGCATTCCAGCTTGGCCATCAAGGGCTGCAATGCTGACCGCACTGTGATGGCCTCGAACTTAACTTAGCTACGCTCTCGACCATCATCATCGCTGCCAGCAACGCAGTCATTACAGACCGCGGCAGTAATGTACTATTATTCAAATTAGTTACACGGGTAAACTCTTGTACAAATAACTCTCAGCTACCCGTGCTAGGCCGGGTCAAGTCACTAGTTTATCATATAATACGACCGGTTGGTCTAGTGGCTAGAGATCTTACTACCAAATCAAACGGTCATGGGTTCGAATCCCACAAGGTGCAATCATTTATGTGATGAGCAGAAATGATTGTTTCCGAGTCAAGGATGCAATATCCGTATATCTTTATCCGTTATCTAGAGCCCACAGTACAGGGTATCCTAGTTTGGGGCTAGGTAATTGATGTGAATTGTTCCAAATATATTTATTTATTATTATGATGAATAAGGAAACGGTTTTGTCACTTGTTACGAACATGCGACTCATGTTGTTCTTACACAAAGTTATCGCATTATTATAATACTAGCTGTACCCGCTGCTTCGCACGCGTGCTCATTTCTTTCAGTTTATGTACTACTCCAAGACCATCACATCATTTATTGTAATGCATCACTTTTTCTATTGTATACATTTAACGGCACTGCCAGATACATGCATGACAAAATAAAAATTTCAAAAATAAATTGGGGTAAACATGAGCATGGCCAAGAAATAAATTTTACTCGTAATACAAATAATTTATTTAAAAGATTGTTTTCAACAAACGAAACGACATTTTGTCTAAAATGGGCTTCTAGCTCGTTACAATATCCAACGAAATCAGCTGGAGGTACCTGTAGTCCACCAAAGGAATCACACGAGGTACTGTATACAGGTTTGCGTAAGTAAATCAGCTGGAGGTACCTGTAGTCCACCAAAGAAATCACGCGAGGTACTGTATACAGGTTTGCGTAAGTAAATCAGCTGGAGGTACCTGTAGTCCACCAAAGGAATCACGCGAGGTACTGTATACAGGTTTGCGTAAGTAAATCAGCTGGAGGTACCTGTAGTCCACCAAAGGAATCACGCGAGCTACTGTATACAGGTTTGCGTAAGTAAATCAGCTGGAGGTACCTGTAGTCCACCAAAGGAATCACGCGAGGTACTGTATACAGGTTTGCGTAAGTAAATCAGCTGGAGGTACCTGTAGTCCACCAAAGGAATCACGCGAGCTACTGTATACAGGTTTGCGTAAGTAAATCAGCTGGAGGTACCTGTAGTCCACCAAAGGAATCACGCGAGGTACTGTATACAGGTTTGCGTAAGTAAATCAGCTGGAGGTACCTGTAGTCCACCAAAGGAATCACGCGAGCTACTGTATACAGGTTTGCGTAAGTAAATCAGCTGGAGGTACCTGTAGT
Organism: Alsophila aescularia; assembly: GCA_946251855.1. NCBI lineage: Eukaryota > Metazoa > Arthropoda > Insecta > Lepidoptera > Geometridae > Alsophila > Alsophila aescularia. The sequence continues at coordinate 64,792,081 of OX276374.1, forward strand.
CCACCAAAGGAATCACGCGAGCTACTGTATACAGGTTTGCGTAAGTAAATCAGCTGGAGGTACCTGTAGTCCACCAAAGGAATCACGCGAGCTACTGTATACAGGTTTGCGTAAGTAAATCAGCTGGAGGTACCTGTAGTCCACCAAAGGAATCACGCGAGGTACTGTATACAGGTTTGCGTAAGTAAATCAGCTGGAGGTACCTGTAGTCCACCAAAGGAATCACGCGAGGTACTGTATACAGGTTTGCGTAAGTAAATCAGCTGGAGGTACCTGTAGTCCACCAAAGGAATCACGCGAGGTACTGTATACAGGTTTGCGTAAGTAAATCAGCTGGAGGTACCTGTAGTCCACCAAAGGAATCACGCGAGGTACTGTATACAGGTTTGCGTAAGTAAATCAGCTGGAGGTACCTGTAGTCCACCAAAGGAATCACGCGAGCTACTGTATACAGGTTTGCGTAAGTAAAACAGTTTATCTGCACCATTTTATTTAGTGATTTCTATTAGACTTAGACTAACGAAATAATAAAACATTGTAAATCACGCACGCGTCAGCCTTTCACGGTCGATACCGCAAACTGTGCGAGTTTGTGGTAAGCGGCCCGCGGCGCCCGTTTCTCCGCGAGTTCCCCTCCGTTGCTCTGCGCAAGTACTTTCATTGTGCAACTGTATGTTTTTAAAACTGTGGCAGTACTCTACCACTCGTAGTAGAGAAGCCTAAGCCGTTGTAACTAATATTGAATCTGTGAACTTGTTAACACACGTGTGTTACACCCGCTCCACTTGAACCATGTGCGAGTAGAGTAGCAGTACAGTACCAGTACAGTACTGGTCCAGTACCGGTAAAGTGCACTAACGCACCGTTGCTTACTATCCACTATTATAGTACTCTACGGCTATTGTCTCGTGGAGCTTACAGTATACTAGTAGGTACTGAGTTAGTACTCACTCTACTGCCGTACTCTACTGCTGGGTCTACTAATGTAACGTACTTATGTACTAATGTAGCAACCGCAGGATGCTATAGACTACTTCACACATGGTTGAAGTACATGCACATATACATACACACCAAGCGCTCCTGCCGGTAGAGCCCACCTCTGCTGTCAGTTCGTCGCCACCCACGGACCTTCGGCGTGGGTTAACGACTACTGTCTATTGTGCCGGCTGACGTGCCTCTGGAGCACGAAGGGGTGGCACATCTGTACAAAACTAAAGTCATTAGTACAGACGAGGATTGAACCCGGTGTCATGAGACTGTAACACGCACAATTGTAAATGCTTGGATACCATCGCCCTAACAATGTAATTAGTGGTTAGAAACCAGTTTTGTTGGATTGCAAAGCATACAATTATTACCGCTCGGATAACATCGCTCTAATCATTGCGCAATAAGTACACACATACATACATACATACACACATTTACGAAAATATTATTTGTTAAGATGCTTTAGACCAACATAATGGATATTACGCATTTTTAATATTCATATTTACATACAAAAAGGTTTAAAAAGAGCCTTCCGACTGATCGGCATAACAGTGTGTATGTGTGTGCGTGAGTCTTGTGCATATACGAGCAGAACGGCATATCTATGGTGCTTCACTTTAGTTCTGGCGGTGTGCAATTCTCCTTTTTTTAAACATTCATGGCTACATACAGGTCCACTTGAGAACCTCTTCGTTTAGAAGTTGGCAAAAAAGAGAATTTCATTATTTGTTAACGATTTGCTACGAATAAATAATCTTATTCGTAGACAATTTGCCTATCTCTTAACTACTTACTGTAATGACAGAAATATGTATTTGTTTCCAGGGTTGTGTAAGGAGCAGACAGTTTCCCGGGACAGCAGCACTCCGGACTACTCGCTGGACGACGTGTCTCTCCACTACGGCACGCTGCGGAGAGACTCCGCCGGACGCCGCGCGCTCTTTGAGCTGCACTTCGCTCTACAAACGGACGGATACGTGGATATCGACTTGATGGACAGAGAAAAATACCCGGGTATTCTATATTATATAAGTAAGTACATACACGTACGTGGTAACACTATTGCTAGAATCAATAAATCAAATAGAAGAATGTGGTTACAAACCAACCGTGTTTGTAGATTACTAGCTGCGGGCCCGCGGCTTCACCCGCGACAATGATGACAAGTATTCTATTACACCATGTTTCATCAAAATCAGTTCAGCCATTTCCGAGTTGATTGGCAACAAACATCCATACCAATGTATAAAAATGAAACGTTGTCTGTTTGTTTGGGTAGTTTTAACGCAATACCAGCTGGACAGATTTTGATGATATTTGGAATAGCTTATACCCTGAAATAACACATAGGATACTTTTTCTCATCATATTCATCCTTTACGCTCAAACGGCTGAACGGATTTTGATGAAATTTGTTTTGGAGATAGCTTATACCCTGGAATAACACATAGGATACTATTCATCATCATCATCAACATGATAATTATAATTCACTCTCAAACGGCTGAACAGATTTTGATGAAATTTGGAATTGAGATAGCCTGGAATAAGGTATACATAGGATACTATTTATCATAATCATCCCTCACGCAAGTGAAACCGTGGAGCGCAGCTAGTACTTCATACTTTATACTTGCACACTCATACTTGCGCATTAATAATAATTGTTAGCACTCGGATGATATTAAGTAACAGCTTGTTGTGTGATTATTGTCAACAGGGGTTGGAGTGGAGAGTAACCAACGCACATGGTTGGTGTATAATGGCATGCTAGATAAGTACGTCTACACTCCCGACATACTTTCCGCGACTGAACTCCGCTCGTTTTATATTAAACTAGAGGACGGTAAGTTGCACCTGTTCTTAAATGTTTGTGTGCACATCTATCTATACATATAATATAGCAATAACAACGAAATAGTTTGTACAAAGATAATGATTTGAAAAAAAAAAGACCAGGTTACTTTAGGTAAGCTACTGAACAAGAATATAACATGTTTAATATTCGGTCTGTCTGTTTATCTGTGTGTCTGTATGTTTGTTCGCGCATCACGTAAAACTACTGGACCGATTGGGATGCGGGTTTCACTGTTCTATACCTTGTTTGACTTAAAAACTGGTGTACTTGGTATCTCAACCCAATGAAGAGAAGCTGAGCAATTGATAAAACCATTTTGACGGCTGAAGGAATTTTGATCAAATGTTGGTGTATTGGTATTTTAGGTCTTGGAATAGTACATAGAGTGTTTTTAACCTGAGAAATGAGCACGCGTGCGAAGCCGCGGGTACAGCTAGTAAATAATAATTAATCTAAACTAAAACTACTCTACAAAGTCCTCCCTGGAGCTTTCATGCACAGTACATAAAGTATTCTAAACTCAAAATGTTAATGCTTCACTCGTTTGTTTAGCGGAGTAGACTACGTATTTTTTAAACCTTCTTGGTCGTCAGACAGTTTTATAATCGAGTGCTCGGCTTCGAATCATCGGATTAAGATACCAAGTACTTAAGTCAAAATCTAATCTATCCAACAAGCAAAACCGCATTGCATTCAGTTCAGTGTTTTTTATGTGATGCGTCAACAAACAGACAAACAAACAAACAATTAGACAGACTGACACCATTTATAAAAATGTTATATTTGTGTTCAGTAGCTTATTCAAAGTCCCAAAAACATATTTATGTAATTATGTTCACTGTACAGACATGTTGTTACATACTGCTACAGACATGTTGTTACATACTGAACAGTTATATAGAGAAGTCGGTGCCGATATGTACAGACATGTTGTAACATACTGCTGTACCATAAGTACAGTTATATAGAGAAGTCGGTGCCGATATGTACGGACATGTTGTAACATACTGCTGTACTATAAGTACAGTTATATAGAGAAGTCGGTGCCGATATGTACAGACATGTTGTAACATACTGCTGTACTATAAGTACAGTTATATAGAGAAGTCGGTGCCGATATGTACAGACATATTGTAACATACTGCTGTACTATAAGTACAGTTATATAGAGAAGTCGGTGCCGATATGTACAGACATGTTGTAACATACTGCTGTACTATAAGTACAGTTATATAGAGAAGTCGGTGCCGATATGAAACTCAACCGAGACATAAGTTCAAAAACTAAAATCAAGGTAAACACAGTCTCTGACACTTGCGATGAAGATGAATCGATTGATACGGACCAAGTTTGTAGCTTAAACACATAACCCTTCCTTTGCCACTTTGGAGACCACACTGCCAAACAAACGAGTGAAGCAAAATAAATGGCAACTGCGTACGTGTGCGTTAATGGATAATTTGTGTTTTTTTGTGGTTGATACACAATTAATTTCATTACAAATGACTGTATTGTTAGTGTTTTTCCGTGGTAGCTTGGCAGAATTATCACGTAATAAAGTCGAAATCTTGCTGAGCTGTGGCGGCCGAGCGGCATTACTTGGTGTAAGTGTGTGCGTGAGGGTTATGCGTGTGAGCGGATCGGCACATCTTTGGTGCTTCACTTTCTGTTTGGCGGTGTCTCCATCTTTTTTAAACTTTGTTTATAGTAATTATGATATTAATGTACAAGCTGTTCCCGCGGCTCTGCCCGCAGGTTGTTTGTACTAAAGTTTCCTGTGTGCTATTCCAGGACCGAAAGTTCCTATTATATACAAAATAAGAAATTTATTTTAGTTGTCAAATGGGTGTTTATCGATTGCTCGACTTTTTCTCGTCGGACTGAGATATCAAAAACATCAATTTTTAATTTTATAAGCTATTTAACCCTGAAAACTGCATCACAATCAGTTCAGTAGTTTTATATGTTGCGCGAAATGATAAACATTTTAATAAAATGTGATTTCTTGTTCAGTCGCTTATTTTAATAACTAGACCTTTTGTTTAATAATCTTCATTGTACAGACTTGTTGTTGCTTACGGATTTATTATAAGTAATAATAATAGATTATAAAGCTCAAAAATTTATGACATTTATAAAAGAGATTACGTCTTATATGCGAGAATTGCCCCCCCCCCCCTCCCACTTCCCCTCCCCCACCCTCCCTTGTTCTTGTTCTAATATTAACATTAATCATTCAGGTAAACTGCAGTTCGGCAAGGAAGGTGACCCTCCACTTATCTCATACTCTGGCGTTAAGCTTAATTCACTAAATATCTATCGATTTGATTCGTACGGTGGACCAACAAGTATACGTTTCTGTCCTGTTGCTGCTGAAGGTAATTATTATACAAATAGTTCAGTTCCTGTAATGTGCATCCTGTAATGTAAATACTGAAAGTGAATTAGAAACAAATAACAGGAACAAATAACATATACTGGCCAAGTCCGTGTCGCACTACGCACAGTGTAGGGTTCCATAGACGGATTCTCTTACGTAACTGAAAACTGTTCGTCTCAAAATAAGGCAGATAAAAACATGTATGAAAACGATAATTCCTTCAACCTGCCACTTGTGTAGTGCATTCTACTTACATATTTGGTGCCGCCCGCGCCAGTTCCACGCACCGAGTTTTTCAACCATTTTCAACCTAACTTTTTAGGAATATTCCATGCTACTTTTACTTACTTGGACAAATTTTAATAGGACATGATTTAATAAAAATAAATCAAATATCCATACCAATATATAAAAAGGAAACGAAGTTTGTTTGTTTGTTTGTTTGGGGACCTTTCTCGCGATAAATTTAGAATGGAGTTAACTTATACCCTGGAACAAAACATAGAATATATTTGTTCCCGGAAAATTGTAAGTTTCCAAGGGAAAACTGGGAAATTTGATTACTCGCTGTAAGGAACGGTTGCCATGGAAACGAAATAAAAAGTCTGTCAAAAAACATCAAGAGCATTGGTGTTATACCTACTTTTGCATTGGTTTTTAATATCCTAGAGGAACATAGGATGTAGTTGATAGATTCAGGCGTCACAGGGAACAGGCGGCGATGACGTAATTGTAAATGTGGTGCAATAGTGGCGTGACCTTGTGAAATCGTAGTGATTCATTCCGACTCAGACTGGTTCGCGCTGATGCAGTAGTGCAGTCGCACTGGCTCAGACGCGTAGCCTATATCAGGGAATTTGACACCATTGCTTATTCACTCTCAGTCCAGCACTCGACGAGTCAACATCACCCAAAGATGCCTCGGGCAGAGGCGAATATATATTGAAATATATGTATATCAATATATAAGTGTTACGATACTTGTATTTAGGTAGGGGTTGTTTAGCGTGGGGTTTTATATTGTATATAAGTGTTTTTTCTGGTCACCAGGCATTAGCTTTCAATTCATTTATATTTTACAATAGTTCAATTTGGGTAGGGTTTGTTTAGCGTGGGGTTTTACTTGTGTTAATTTTACCATTTATCATTTGTCTGACTTACAGTTTTGGCGGAAGTAAGCTACATATTTTTTATTTTGTTAATTTTAAACATAGGATGCTTTTTTTTCGCAATATACAGTAATCCGCGCGGACGAAGTCTCGGGCGGGAAAACTAGGACAAAATAAATTACATCTCGTTAATTAATCTTTACACTTATGTACTTAGAACACCAGAAATTACCAAGTTTTTCTAATGCTTATAGTATTATATCAAAATAAAAATATCATACTTTTTGTTACTAAACTAGCTGTATCCGTGGATTTGCCCGCGTGGTATTTTTTTATTTAAAAATAGCCTATACGTGTTATTCTAGGACCAAAAGTACCTATAATGTACAAAATACTACATTTTTTCAAAATTCGTTCAGCCTTCTAATAGTTTTTTATTGATTACTCGGCTTCTACTCCTCGGATTGAGATACCAAATACACCAGTTTTAAGTCAAATCCTAAGCTATCCAACAACGAAAACCGCATTGCAATCGTCTAATATTTTTTACGAGATGCAAGAACAAAAAATGACATCGAGCCGTACCCACTGATACCGCGATCCGTTTCCACTCACATCGAGTCGTACCCACTGATATCGCGATCCGTTTCCACTCACATCGAGTCGTACCCACTGATATAGCGATCCGTTTCCACTCACATCGAGAAGTCCCCAGTGATATCGTGATCCGTTTCCACTCACATAGAGTCGTATCCACTAATATCGCGATCCGTTTCCACTCACATGGAGTCGTATCCACTGATATCGCGATCCGTTTACACTCAGAATTCATTTAAATATTTTTTCTACCGGATCGCGATATCGAATATAATAGAAATATTATCCCCACTCAATAAAAGTCCTTTTTTGTAGCTAGTTATGAAAAATAATTATGAAAACGGCAGAAGGGAGTAAAAAAGTTATTCGATTTTTTTCGAACCAAAGGAGGATGCCAGCTTTCGGCTTCCAAGACTTTTAAATGTTAAATTTCGCGGACACGAAATCTATTCACATTACTGACTATATAAAATAATTTAATTGATTCTTATTAAAACAATAACAATCAGGAACTGTTATTAAAATAAAAATTATTAATATGAATAGAAATGATCGGAAATAGCTGTGCCAGACTTTTAAAAGTTAAATGCTGCGGACACGAAATGTATCCACATTATTGACCATATAAAATAATGAAATTAATTCTTATTAAAACAATAACTTTCGGGACCGGTTATTAAAAAAAATGGAATTAAAATGAATAGAAATGACCGGAAATGGCTGTGAACTGATACTAATTACGAATCATAGTGTTCACTATAACTCGTAATTAGTGTCATTAAACTATTAATAAATCGATAACCAAAATCGATTTAAAAAAATCTACAGGCTATCTTAGTTTATTCTAATAGAAATCATTTCAGTATATTATTTTATGATATTAGAATTATAAAAATAATATACAGGCTATCTTAGTTTATTCTAATAGAAATCATTTCAGTATATTATTTTATGATATTAGAAATATAAAAATAATCTACAGGCTATCTTAGTCTATTCTAATAGAAATCATTTCAGTATATTATTTTATGATATTAGAATTATAAAAATAATATACAGGCTATCTTAGTTTATTCTAATAGAAATCATTTCAGTATATTATTTTATGATATTAGAAATATAAAAATAATCTACAGGCTATCTTAGTCTATTCTAATAGAAATCATTTCAGTATATTATTTTATGATATTAGAATTATAAAAATAATATACAGGCTATCTTAGTTTATTCTAATAGAAATCATTTCAGTATATTATTTTATGATATTAGAAATATAAAAATAATCTACAGGCTATCTTAGTCTATTCTAATAGAAATCATTTCAGTATATTATTTTATGATATTAGAATTATAAAAATAATATACAGGCTATCTTAGTTTATTCTAATAGAAATCATTTCAGTATATTATTTTATGATATTAGAAATATAAAAATAATCTACAGGCTATCTTAGTTTATTCTAATAGAAATCATTTTAGTATATTATTTTATGATATTAGAAATAAACAACAATAAACGCATGCGTATTTTTTATCCTGTTTATACGTTAATTCATTATTTGTTGTATAAATGTTTCAGTGGTTTAAGTACCAAGCTCATGACAAGAGCCGAGAAGGCCCAGGGTTCGATTCTCAGATTGAGTACCTAAGTGTCTACTACTATTACTAGGTAGGTAAAAATACTTTTAAATGATATTAAACATGATCGTAAAGTGTAGGTACCTACATAATATATCAGTTTAATATTAGATTTCAATAATTATCTTGGCTATATTATTCTCTTGACCATAAATAGTGTCATAATTTAACGAAAGTCACAAAACCACAAAAGTTAACTTTATTTCCTCACAACTAATTCTTGAATAGTTCCCAGAAAAAACTAATAACACACAAAAGATTTTAACATAATGATTTAAAAATAAAAATACTGTTCAGTTGTGTCCGCGTCAATTTTACATCGAGCCTAAGTCACTTTGGAGATCTGGCATAGTCCTTTCGGTCTTACAGATGTATACGTCACAAATGGCGATTTAAAAAGAGGTAGGTTATGTATTCAACGTCGGTGACTACATACGATAAATTGTGAGCTCTACAATCTGACGGTGCCTGGTTCGGACCTCAGCCAATAACTCATCAGTATCTAGTTAAAGTGATGAGTTATCACTGTACATAAATAATTATAAGGTTAGGTAGCCACCAAACGTATATGTCATATATTCATAAAATATCATAAATTACAAGACTGATTCCGGTTTTCACCAAAGCGTAGGTTGATTTCCTGGATGTTTACGATGTTGTTGACAAGAAAACAAAAAGCAGTAATTTGAGCAGTACTGTCGGAGTTGAATTAATCTTATGTGATTTGTATAAAATATGTCCATCTAGGAAGATGATCACAGTCATGTCTTTAGTAGCAATTGCAAGGTTAAGACAAATCGATTGACGTAAAAATCATCAATATTGGTCTACGCGTTTGGTCTATATAGTGTCACAAAGGAACATGCATACATAAACATAATACCTTCCGCTCCGTCGGGTAATAAAAAACTATCCACCTCGTTCTTTCTTCCTATCTTCTACTAGCTTCCCGCCCGCGACTACATCCGCGCGGACTACTCTTTATCGCCAAGAGAAGCATCCTATGTTCATCTAGGATATTAAAAACTATTCACCTCGTTCTTTCTTCCTATCTTCTACTAGCTTCCCGCCCGCGACTACATCCGCGCGGACTACTCTTTATCGCCAAGAGAAGCATCCTATGTTCATCTAGGATATTTAAAACTATTCACCTCGTTCTTTCTTCCTATCTTGTACTAGCTTCCCGCCCGCGACTACATCCGCGCGGACTACTCTTTATCGCCAAGAGAAGCATCCTATGTTCATCTAGGATATTAAAAACTATTCACCTCGTTCTTTCTTCCTATCTTCTACTAGCTTCCCGCCCGCGACTACATCCGCGCGGACTACTCTTTATCGCCAAGAGAAGCATCCTATGTTCATCTAGGATATTAAAAACTATCCACCTCGTTCTTTCTTCCTATCTTCTACTAGCTTCCCGCCCGCGACTACATCCGCGCGGACTACTCTTTATCGCCAAGAGAAGCATCCTATGTTCATCTAGGATATTAAAAACTATTCACCTCGTTCTTTCTTCCTATCTTCTACTAGCTTCCCGCCCGCGACTACATCCGCGCGGACTACTCTTTATCGCCAAGAGAAGCATCCTATGTTCATCTAGGATATTAAAAACTATTCACCTCGTTCTTTCTTCCTATCTTCTACTAGCTTCCCGCCCGCGACTACATCCGCGCGGACTACTCTTTATCGCCAAGAGAAGCATCCTATGTTCATCTAGGAACTATTCACCTCGTTCTTTCTTCTTATTTTCTACTAGCTTCCCGCCCGCGACTACATCCGCGCGGACTATTCTTTATCGCCAAGAGAAGCATCCTATGTTCATCTAGGATATTAAAAACTATTCACCTCGTTCTTTCTTCTTATCTTCTACTAGCTTCCCGCCCGCGACTACATCCGCGCGGACTACTCTTTATCGCCAAGAGAAGCATCCTATGTTCATCTAGGATATTAAAAACTATCCACCTCGTTCTTTCTTCCTATCTTCTACTAGCTTCCCGCCCGCGACTACATCCGCGCGGACTACTCTTTATCGCCAAGAGAAGCATCCTATGTTCATCTAGGATATTAATAAATAATAGTTTAAAAAAAACTAGAAAACACGCTTTATATAGAAAACCAAACTAAAAAATAGAAAATAAATTTTAATAGTGTAAATAAGAAAAAAATGATTTATTTCAAAAAAATCATTGACAGATATGAGAAGAAGGATTATCATTTCGATAATATCTTAAAAAGCACCCCACGCTTTTTTTTTTTAAATAAAACATTTTTTTCTTATTTACACTATTAAAATCTAGTTTCTATTTTTTAGTTTGGTTTTCTATATAAAGCGTGTTTTCTAGTTTTTTAAACTATTATTTATTTTCTACTTTTTAGTTTGGTTTATTTATAAGAGCGTTTTTTTTCGAATTATTGCATTGCCATCGGTCTTTGATAGGTGTGCAAAATTTGAATGAAATCTGACCGTTTAAATGTGGGTCAAAATAGCGTCCAAAGGAGTCAGTTACAAACATACAAGTGAAGCTAATATAAAGCGTATACAAACTCATTCAAAAGTAGGTATAGCACCAATGCTCTCGATGTTTTTTGACATTCTTGTTATTTCGTTTCCATGGAAACCGTTTCTTACAGCAACATTTTCCCGGTTTTTCCAGTTTTCCCAAGGAAACTTACAATTTTCCGGAATATAAAGTATCCTATGTTATATTCCAGGGTATATACTATATTTATTTAAAATTTCAGCAAAATCCGTTCAGCCGTTATCCCGTGGAAGCTCCCCAAACAAACAAACAAACAACGTTTCACTTTTATATATTGGTAATGGATGAGTCTTTCTGTGGGACGCGGGCGCTCAATGTTACGTTTTATGCAGAGAAATATTTAAATCAACTCCTAAGGACACGGCCGAAGTCACGGCAGTTCGCTTGTAATTGTTAAGTAAATGTTAGGATTTCGATGCGATTACTCAAAACCAGAGCCAAACAACGTGAGGAAGCCGGCAAGTGCAAGAGCTTCACAAGTCAAACACACGTGACGTCACCAAATCTCACTCCCTCTGAATGAGAAGCCTGACAGAAGCTCTATGTCTCAGCAGTTGGAACTTAACAGACAGATGATTCAGTTTCAAGGAACACCAAAAAATAAGGAGACAAATAAATAATTTAAACCTTCTTGACACGTACGTCGAAACATGAATTTAAATGCAAGAGCATTGTTTTTTTTAAATTGAGTACTTTAAGCGCATTTGTGCTGAGATCTATTTATATTTCATAATTCAAGAAGTTGTGACGCTGTGACGGACAGACCAGGTGATCTTAATCGAATACAAAACCTTAAAAACGAAGCACATGGCGTAGTCTATAAATATTTATATATTTCCAGGGTATTCATAAACAATTATTAAATTGTTTATTTCGTCATCCAATACAACGCGCCTGATTGGTCGCTGACCCTCGCGGTGCATCGTGCTGCAGCTACTGACATATCACGCCATATTGGATGACTCATAATGTTGATCATAGTCTAACAATATATATTTAATAAGTACCTTCTTTAACTGTTTTGTTTGGTTTTTATTTAGATCCATTTATTGTTTTACTGTAGCAGATGAAGAGCCATGGGCCGATCGAACCTTGGTTTCGAATAAGGCCGAAGGGATATGAGATCAGTAAAATATAAGAATCAGTCTTAACAGACCGAAAACGCGTGACGTACCTATTACCGCTCCCAGCATTAGCTATTTTGTTTTATTGTACCATTTTATATATATATATATATAATATAAAAAAAATTGTGTATATATATATATATATATATATATATTGATGTCTAAAAGTTTGAAATTATATGTAGATACTGTAAGTACTCGTGCTATGTCCTGATACTAAAGTTAGCATATACCTAAGTAGAGCCAACTGCGAGGTAATTTGTGGTAGTAGCAGTAGTGAAATTGTGACCACCACTCCGACCGCAGCTGGCAACCTGAAATCAGAAACCTGAAGAAAGTTGAATATACTGTCCACGTTTGAAGAAAGCAAAATTACTGTTTTTATTAATACCCGATACGACATCACAGTTTGTGGTCCTGGCGTCGCCGGCTAACAAGAACTGAATAAACACCTTGGACCTCGTCGAAATGATGGATCATCGTGTGAAGACGCATTCATTGGTGCAGTGAAGGACTAGTGAAGAGAGCAGTGTTTACTTGATGATTACCCAAAGGTACAACCGCGACGTGTTCGTCGAGTTCAAATTGAGAATTATTATTATGTGAATTAAAATGTTAGTATGACAAATGAAAAGGAAGACTTCAATACAACATTAATCCAAAGAGAACCTGGAAGAAGGGAAGAGTGACACGAAAACTGCTGATGAGAAAGAAAAATCAACCAGCCGCATCGCTTACAATTTTGGTTTGACATTGACGCACTGGGTATCTCAATCGAGCGAAAGCCTTGATCAAGTGACATTCAAGGGAATTACCGGTCAATTTGAAGTAGGTCTGTAAATGGGCAACCAATGACGTCACGTACTACCAAGCAAAAAGATTGCCTTGTGATGACTACGAGGAATCTAACGGAAGATTAATGGATGGCTGGAAATCAAAACTGCATACACAGAAAATGAAAAAAGTTTCTGGGAAAAGGATACACAATAAGAAGCCAAATGCACATTGCGGCGACGAATCCCAACAAGCCGAACAAGGTCAGGATGGTAATTGACGCAAAAGCACGTGTAAACGATGAGTGACTGAAAGATGCACTGCTTGATGGGTCAGACTTTCCAAATTCTACATGGAATCTTCTTCCGAATCAAAAAGAAGCCGATCACTGTCACCACTGGTGTAATAGAGATGTTGTTACAAGTGAAGATCAGCAGAGACCGCGGAAGTACTCCATGACTAGGAGGCAAGCTCCCCCCCTGGATAATGGGATAATCTTATCAAATAAGTGTGTTGTCAGCGGTCCTTGTTATGTGTGCAAACTTTCAATTCAGTCTGAATTTTTGAAATTGGTACAAATCACGTTTCTAAATTTCCGTTACAAACAAATATACATGCAGGTGTAACTAATTAAAGAGTTACAAAAAATATTCCTATGCTCTACACTAAACTGCCCCCTCTACCTCGCACTTTTGTAGTCCCTGAAGATTACAGAAGAGGATCGTATAGCTTAGCATTTCTTATGACGCTAGCATGACCGCACAGGACCATTACAGAAGTAGATAACATCAATGATTTTTTAGTGCTCGTATATCACCGTTTCTGGCGCATAGTGTGAGGGGATAGGAATGTGACCGACTACAGAGAGTTGCAGCTGCTTGCGTTCAGTGCATGACACATAATTACTACATGGACTACTGGGTGGATAGCTTCGATAACAAGGAATTAAATGCGTGCACAATACCCAAAGTGCACAGAGCAAGTATCGAACGAGAAACTTGGAGTTCGATCCACACTCATCTTCTTATGAGATTAGGCAAGCTAAAGATTTCGATGTTAATGCAAATTTGATGGATTGCGATGGAAACTGGCTCCAGATGAACTCGTTTTTAACTAGTTTTTAACACAGCTCTGCATCGCGTTTCTGAAGACTTAAGGAATACGTCTTGAATGCCGACCACACGAAAGGCATTAGGGGCAGTGATGTATGTGGTTGGTTTGCTGAGTACGTGCACGATCATCGGTAGATCATGCTGCAGGAGCTGTAGAAAAAGAGCGTATGTAAGAATGAACCACTACTGCCTAAGAAAGCGATCACGTTCTACGAATGGCAAGTGGACTTGAGATACATAGTCGATCTACGCCTCCTGTGATGCTACAATACTACTAGCAAAAAACACTAACACCAGCAAACAAGCATATTTGGCCAAATTTAACGTAATTATAACGTAGTCGCAGGAAAGGAAATAAAACAACCTTTAAAAGCTCTGAATATCCCTTGAATGAAACTTCAAGCCTTATTGGTGCCCAACCCGCCGTGAATATTGCCACGGGACTGCAAATTAAACCCAAAGTGGTATTATGGAGAAAAAACGAAAACCGTATAACATTGGATAATGACTTCGTAAAATACACTCCATATATGTGCATAAACTTAGCGATATGGCAGAGCTATCTCAAGTAGAACAATGGAGAGGGGTGGGGTGCCTTTGATACAAAATGTAGCCAATGATACTACTCACGCAAGAAACACCCTTTTCCGAAGCAAAGTCTGTGGTTTTGGATCCAGCGTTTCCATACGACTAGGCATATTGTTGCCCAAAGAAGATGAAACGAGAACAAAATAAGTACGATTATCATCCTATGAACAACTCGCACGACCGTACGCCTGCGTGCTGACTGTCATCGACAAATGTCGACAACGGCTCGAATTATGACAAAACATAAATAATTTTCCATAAAAAAATGTCGACTTCAATTATTAAATAAAAAACATTAAATTTAGGTAAGAAAACTAAATTACAAACAACGGTTTTGTTTAATTTCATTGTCATCGAGTTGTGAGCTACCCTGAAAGTTTAAGCCGGATAGCTAATCAAGAAACGTGGTAAAATATTATTTTGTATTCCCGTTCCCGTTAGCGCAGACTTAGGGTCAGAGCAGACTTAACGGCCCGGCAACGGATCGGCATCGGAACGCCTCGCTTACGGCTGGTTGACGGCTAGCGTCCACCCGGCTACGGCGGGGCAACGCCTCCCTTACGGAAAGGCGGTCTGGCTGACTTCTAGACTTGGTGTATTCCCAGTAGTCCCGATATGGTTGTTCAGCATGTTTTTTGTAGGATTTTTTGTTCCATTAACTGGACTACTGGGATTTTAATTCCCTAAAGTCCCATGTATCTCATAAATTATGCACAGAAGCACATACATGTAATTTGGTACAAATAGGTAAATTTATATATTAAATCCTCTTTTAATTATACTCATTAATTTTGTGTTTTTAATAAATTTTTCAGGCGCCTTTAATTATTTTATTTTAGCTTATGACCCTAATCGAAAATAAATTATGCGTTCGCGCACGTTTATCTGATTAATATTTTTACAAAGCCCGAAAATAATTAAAAAGTGTCAGACAATAATTTTCGACCTTATTGACATGGACTTATTTTTTTAACGTATTGTGACTAAATGAACACAGTAAACTTATTTATTATTTTATTTATTTATTACATAACAAGAAAATGTTCACAATTTTCTTATAGAACCAGTAAACCTAGAAAGGTTTGTCTTGGCACTAGGGTCCCTTAAAACCAACAAAAATAAATAGTAGGTAACTGTTAACAATAAAAAGCATGAACGAGCGCGGCGTACGAGCACCAGGCAGTACCTACGACGCGAAGTTCGTAGGTATCACAAGATCAGTATTATACGTAGCATAGGTACCTACGCACAGCAAGCTTCCGGTGCACGGTGCAGCGCTCGCTCAGACTGCCTATAAAAGATGCTCCTACTTATTGTGTCAATGAACAGAAGTATTGTTGTTTTAAAATACGTTTTAGATTTTATTTCGAATATCTTTAGGTAAGCTGTTAATTAAATAAGGTATTAAGTATTGTGAAGCTCTTTTCCCATATAAGTTACAACATTTTGGAGCTTGAAGTTTTTTATTTATTATGTTTCTAGTAGTTAAGGTGTGTTTTATTTCAATTTGTATTTCTGACCGAAAATATTGTTCAATCAATAAACTGTATTCAGCTTTCATATGAATAGGCATAACTTCACAAAACTTAAGCAAACCCATTGGATCATTTTTATATATTTGTTTAATTTTGTATGACACGATCAATTTAAGTATTCTGTATTGTATGTTATAGATTTGGTCTAAGTCTTGTAAGTTCGACCATAGCTACTCAATCCGTAAGATACTATACTTTCTGCTAGTGCTTTATACATCGTGAGCAAAACTGCAAATGGTACGCGGCTCTTTAAGACATAGAATTTAGCCATTATAGCTCGAAGCTTTTCACAAACTTTGTCAGCGTGACTAGCCCAACTAAATCTATTATCTATAATGAGACCGAGATATGTCTGTTTTGTCACCTGAATTAAATCAAGACAATTATTTGGACACATGTTATTATTCGTGACTGAAGAGATGTGTAGGGAATCATGAGATTGAGCTATTACTTTTATGTTTTTTTGTACAATAATTGTGACTGGAGCGAACATGAATAAACTTGGTCTTATCAGCATTTAGGACTAACCCTACATCATGCGACCATTTACAGATAGATGTGAAATCTGCTTGTATTTGCCTTGGCGCCTTAGCGATATCTCTGTCTGCGGTTACCAGGCAAGTGTCATCTGCAAACTGATAAACAGTGCAATGCTTGATTATATTATTAATATCATTGACATAAGCCAGATAGTGCAACGGGCCTAGGACAGATCCTTGTGCTGTACCTTCACTAACATTGACATGATCGCTGAAATCAGCACCCACCTTTACTTGATAGCTACGATTATCTAAGTAGTCTTTACACCAGTTAAGTAGGTTACCCTTTACGCCACTGTTGTCTAGTTTCCTGATCAATAAGTCATGCCTCAAGGTGTCAAAAGCCTTACTATAGTCAATAAAGACTAATAGTACGTGTTTCTTTTCGTTTAAGCATGAGTTGATGTCATCAATGAGCCATGACAAGAGTAATGTTGTACTTTTATTAGGCTGAAATCCATACTGCGTAGTAGATACAACACTATGCGCTTGGTAAAAATCTTGTATCATTCCACAAATATATTTTTCTACTATCTTATCAATAACTGGAAGTATAGCAATAGGTCGATATTTACTATAATCCTGTATACTACCACCTTTATGAATAGGTCTTACTATACCTGACTTAAGTTCTTTAGGGTAAGTCCCAGTAGATACACATGCATTTATAAGTCGTGTAATAGTGTTAACAATTATATCTGTCATTTTTTACATCCATAGCTTTAATTCCGTCAGCTCCTGGAGCTTTGCGTGTGTTAATATTATTTAAGATCTTTCGGATTTTAGAACTAGTAGCTGGTTTATAGAAAATTGTCTTGTCTACTGATGTGTCATATTCATTTTCATTTAGTAACTTAACTTTACAAGTGGGAATTATAGATTTTACGTTATTTTGAAATTGAACAGAAAAATTGTTTGCTATTTTTTTATTTGTGCCTTCAACATTAAAAGATTTTTCAATTATATTATCAATTGAATTATTTATTTTCCCTGACATTGTATTTATTAGTTTCCATAAAATTTTTGGGTCACCCCAGTGTTTACTTATTTCATTTTTATAGAATGTATTTCTACATTAATGTACTAATTTATTTGTTATATTTCTAATTTTCTTATATTCAACTCTTATTTGTGTTTTACTAGTACCTTTAATCCATCTTGAAAATAGCTCGTCCCGTTTTCGACACATTTTCACAACTTTATTACTGACCCATCCATACATATTACGCTTTGAGTTGTTTTCTTTCTTCTTACATATATATTGTAGCTGTTACATATATTATTCTTCAGTAAGAATAAAATCAGTACAATTCATATTTTTTACTATCTATGCACTGTTTTATCTATTACATACAGGGCAATATAATGCTAATTTTCTACGTTGTTCATTTAGTCCAAAAGCATCTAAAATCAAGGTACTTACTTAATATCGATAAGATTCGCGACCGACTAACCTTCAAACTTCTATGTCACACTGGTGTGATGGTTAGGAAGAAAATGTACTAACCGTCACATTAGTATTGCGTCACACGATGTTGACCCTTATTGACATTAATCAGATTTAGTCAGATTCTGCATTTACTGTGTTCATTTAGTCACAATACGTTAAAAAACTTGTCTGACACTTTTTAATTGTTTTGGGGCTTTATAAAGTATTAACATTAATATATATTTATCAGATGAACAATGCGCGAACACATAATTTATTTTCAATTAGGGTATTATGTTCAAATAAAAAAAATAAAGAAGCCTGAAAAATAATAAAAATCACACAAAAGAAATAACTAGCTTAAAAGCTAAAAAGAAAACACGCCTGCCGCCAAAAAAAGCGAATTTCCCAATAAATTATATACCGTTGGAATGTGCTTATCAAGGCCTTCAATTTGTAATTTTTAAACTTTCGCGATTCGAACACATAGTTATATATTTAAACGGGACTTAATCGCGCTGTACTATAGCGGAAAGGGTCAAACACATTGCAGCTGTAAAGAACCGCTAGATAAATAAATCTGCAGTCGCTGAGCATTTGCTCGTATCAGGCCCTAATCACTGGGTTGAACTCCATGAACAAAGATCCTATCTCCAATCCTGGAGGGATCCCGAAGGACTACTCCAGGATTGTTCGTGAAGCAGTTGAAATTAAAATGTATCCCAATTTCAACCGAGAGGATGGTTTCAAGTTGGCTGCGTCCTGGAATTCCGTTATAAGCAAGTGTTTGCGTCGCGATTTATGTCAGAGGATATCTGCAGATGTCGTTAGTGTCGTGTGTCATGACAATTCTGAATTTGTACAAAACCAAATGCGGGTAGTTGGAGACAACGCTCGCTTTTTTCGACACTGACACCCGCTATTTCAGTCTTTTCGTGACCACGACCAATGCAACTTGATCGAAACGTCGAAGTAAATAAAAATTATGTTTTCAGCGCCAATAAGTCCCGTTTAAATTTATAATTATGCCTTCAATTTGATACCCATATTGTAAAATTCTAATATTTTTTTTCAATTTGAAAATGGAGCCGTACTGCCGCCATATTGAATGTTTTCAAAAAATATATAGTCTATGCTACTCGCGGGGATGTAAAGTTTCTAGCGATACCCCATACGTCTTTACCTATTCATGTAATGAGTAATTAAAAGAGGATTTAATATATAAATTTACTTATTTGTACCAAGTTACACGTTTGTGCTTCTGTGCATCATTTATGAGATAAATGAGAATTAAAATACCAGTGGTCCAGTTAATGGAACATCTATGAAAAAATAACTACATAAGAACATACTGAACAACCATAGCGGGACTACTGGCAATACACCAAGTCTAGACGTCAGCAAGGCTGCCTTGCCGTAAGGGAGGCGTCGCCCCGCCGTAGCCGGGTGGACGCCTAGCCGTCAACCAGCTGTAAGCGACGCGTTCCGGTGCTGATCTGTTGCCAGTTAAGCACACTAAACGCCCCGGCACCGGATCGGCAATGCCTTGCCTCGGCGTTGCGTAGTAACTATTTAGTATTCTGTGCTTACAGCACGTGGTCAACCTGCCGTCAACCCGCCGTCACCACGATTACGTCTCGCGGGAGCCACAAGATCCTCGCGGCCAAGAAAAACAAACACATAATAGATATCTATTTAAATGGAAAGTGCATGTTCGACAATTATTATTGGGGTATGCTGAGCACTGTACTGCACATACTAAGGTTAGTCTACGCAGGGCTGGTTTTCATTTGCTTGAACTAAGGTGTTACTCAAGCGTGAAAAAAATAGATATAGTGAGGCAGAAAAATATGCGAACACAAAAAAAACAAACGGCACTTTAGAGAACAAGAGCGAAATTTTATGTTATAGATCTTGCAGCGTCTTGAAATATAATTTCTACGGAACTTAAGTAATTATTTTTCTACGTTTTTTCAACATAGCATGTAAGCTAGGAAAAGCCTGGGGCCTGATTCCGTAGAGTTGAAGTGAGGTTCGGTTAATGCCACTTGGACCATTCATTGCCACCGATCACTCGTTCCGAATTCAATAAGCTCAATGAGCATGTGAAATGACGTCATCAAGGCGATGAGCACTCAACCGAATGGAAACTGTCATTTTACTAGGAAATACAAAACCGGTAATTCAAAATCAGAATTCACAAGGACTTCAGCAGCAATGAGTTTTGGTCAACCGAAGAGCACCTGGTGCGTTCATTGCATTTACTACGAGTATCTAGCAGTGTTTGCTTAGTGAAGATCATTGATAATGCATAGTTACTATGAAACTTATAGTTCTATTCTAACACCTACCTAGGTACACTTTGTTCCATGTTTTATCGTGCCATGAAATTGTGTTGTTTTTGTGAAAGGTTTAATGACATGTATGTATGTGGTATTTCATAGAACCTAGCTATCTATTTCATAGCTAGAGTAGGATTTTAACCCTAAAATAGAAAATTACTTACTGGTTTTAAAATCTAGTAGTTTTCTTACAAAGCCAAATATGTGAAGTTCTACTAACAACGAGAGGTCAATGCAAATATAAGAAAAACGAAATCAAATGTATAAAAAATCATGTAAATCAGGTTATAATTTTCACATAAATTGAGATTTACACTATCCTATGAGCTTGGAAAGTTCTTATGAGAGCAATATATATTCATAAGAAATGTAGTATAATATAGAGTACCCTCCAAAAGGAAATTTCAAAATATCTTCAACGTACAGAATTGGACCCGTTACAGTTTTATCATAAGTATACAATGTGTCTGGTCACCGGTGTCGGAGACTTAAGGGGGGTTAAATATGGGGATTTTTATCGACAAATCACTATCTCGATTTTCTCTTGGCCTCTCCATACTAAAATGGCAGCCATTTTGTTTTTTTTACTTCGCAGCTCAGACGCCTACACTGATTTAATCATTGCTATCGATGTAGACGTCTTAGGAAGACGAAAGAGGTATCATTTGAAAGCTAACAATGAAGACAATCAATTTATGATACATTTTATTCTATATCTTTTTTTTCACAAAATAACATAACAATATTAACAAAATAAAAATCGTATTTATTTATTGCATTTTTTTTAGTTTTTTAATTTTTTTATGAAAACTAACCTGTCAAGCTATTTTTTTTTAATTGTATTATCATAGTACAAGATATTTCCATTAAAATAAATCTTACATCAAGGTCCTAAGTTAAATATTTTCGAAGCTATGATGGTTTAAATATGACCCTTAAAAACTCTATTAATAGCACACGTCAAAGCTATGATGATTGGGATGGGAAAAGGCAAGAAAAGAACAAAGTAAAACCATTAATTATCATTTATTAATTTAATACCATCTAAACTAGGTACTACAGCCACGATTCAAAATGTCCTCCGTTTTGTTGTAGACAAGCAGTTGCCCTAATTGACACATGTTGTGTAGCTCTTTTTATCATGGCTTTGTCCGCCCTCATTACATCCCCGACTTGTAATATTTTTTCAATTAGTTGGGCACGTTAACGTACACTTTCTGATTTATTGTGCCCCATAAAAAATAATCTAGGGGTGTCAAATCCGGGGAACGCGGCGGCCAAGCAATCGTCCCACCTCGTCCAATCCATGTTGGATATGTGTTGTTTAAGTAATTTCTCACATTTACCGCAAAGTGTGCCGGAGCTCCATCTAATTGCAGTATCATTCTTGCACTATACGTCAATGGCAATTCGCTTAATGCGTCTTGATAGTCATTCTGCAGGAATTCCAAAAATCTTGGGCCATTTAATGTAGCGGGCAAAATAAGAGGCCCAATAAGGATATCGTCTATCATTCCAGCCCAAACATTTACCGAAAACTTGTGCTGAAAGCTACTGGGTCTCCCTGCATGCGGGTTTTCTTGGAGCCACAGGTGCTCGTTCCGATGATTTGTGTATCCAGATCTTGTAAAAGTTGCTTCATCGGTCCACATAATCCTCTTTAAAAAATTGGGATTGGATCGCGCTTCTCGTAATATCCACGAAGAAAAAACTGTCCTTCGGGCGACGTCAGGTCCAATTAAATCCTGGACTCTTCTAAAATGGAATGGATGCAATCCTTGCCGTTTTAAAATCGGCCAAACTGTCCATTTCGATAGACCGAGTCTAATCGCAATGCGACGGATACTCAGTTGTGGGTCTTGCGTTATTAAATCCAACACTTCTTCTTCCTCTCGCGGAGACACCAAACGAGTACGTTCGTTAGCGGGTCTTCTTATTCCATATTCGGAGAGATTCGAGTGCAATCTGATGAACGTGCGAGCATTCGGCGTAGGTCTATCAGGGAATCTTCTCGCATACTCTCTTACAGCAGCATTCGCGTTCCCGTCGCAAAATCCATACACAAAATGGATGTTGGCCACGTCGCGGCTTGAAAAACGACGCTCTTCCATTTCAGTTAACGAAAGTTAACTAAAATAACAAAACGAGTCCAAAACACAAAGCAGAGGTTAGAAAATAGCAACGCACAGTACTTCGGCAGATAAGAATGTAATCACAACGCTAGGCGAGGGACGACTACCTGTAATTGTATCCTGACCTGAGTAGAGCCGCAATTTTGTCTCATTCACACCCTATACATGTCTCTTTCTAACATGTTGTCAAAGAACAGCTGCCTGTATTACGACACGCCAATTGAATGTGGGGTTTTGAGTCTATTGTTTGACGTGTGCTATTAATAGAGTTTTTAAGGGTCATATTTAAACCATCATAGCTTCGAAAATATTTAACTTAGGACCTTGATGTAAGATTTATTTTAATGGAAATATCTTGTACTATGATAATACAATTAAAAAAAAATATCTTGACAGGTTAGTTTTCATAAAAAAAATAAAAAACTAAAAAAAATGCAATAAATAAATACGATTTTTATTTTGTTAATATTGTTATGTTATTTTGTGAAAAAGATATTGAATAAAATGTATCATAAATGGATTGTCTTCATTGTTAGCTTTCAAATTATACCTCTTTCGTCTTCCTAAGACGTCTACATCGATAGCAATGATTAAATCAGTGTAGGCGTCTGAGCAGCGAAGTAAAAAAAAACAAAATGGCTGCCATTTTAGTATGGAGAGGCCAAGAGAAAATCGAGATAGTGATTTGTCGATAAAAATCCCCATATTTAACCCTCCTTAAGTCTCCGACACCGGTGACCAGACACATTGTAGATTTTAAATCGGTACTTTGAAGGTATTTCCCGATAGTTACAACCCAGGCGTCTGCAGGTCTCAAGTGAATATGCTATTTCTAGTTAGCTACGAGTAACATCTCCATACTCACATGTAGCTTATCTTTTATCGGTTTGTATTATATTATACAAATATATAAAAATGAGAATGCAATACCTTCATGTTCATGGCGACGTGGATCGATGTAGACCGGTGACAGTCTTTTACCTAAAGCGGTGCAAAAGGTTGAAATGTCGTCATGGAGCTATTTCAGCAAGGGATACATGCAATGACATCGTGGTTGAGTGGTAAACAGGATCAGGTATAGGTACCTATGAATGTGTGCGTGTCTACATGTTATTTACAACTAACTGTTAACGAGCGCAATTACAAACGAGCTATAGCTATAGCCCCAGTATACCCGTGTTTCTTAGATCTCTCAAAAGCATTTGACCTTGTGTCTTATGTCGTCCTCTGGGAGAAGTTAAAACTTAACTTATATTGATACAGTCAGCAAGTAAACCGCGTAAGGTGGGGTGGTGTGTTGTCCGAATTGTACCGGTTAGAGTGCGGGGTGCGGCAAGGGGGTTGACGTCCCCCAGGTTGTTTAACTTGCACATGAACAAGCTTATTGATGAGCTCAGCAACACTGGCATTGGATGTCATATCGATGGCGTATGTATTAACAACATAAGCTACGCGGATGACATGGTGCTGCTGAGCCCATCAATTAAGGCTTTAAAAAGGCTTTCGTCTTTTTGTGAGTCGTATGCGGTGGCCCATAGTCTCAGGTACAATGTAAAACTGATGATCTTTAAAGCACGCAACAAAACTTGTACTCTACCGGAAATCACTATCTGCGGCGCTGGGCCCATAGTCTCAGGTACAATGTAAAACTGATGATCTTTAAAGCACGCAACAAAACTTGTACTCGACCGGAAATCACTATCTGCGGCGCTGCTATGACTGTAGTGTCACAGGTTAAGTATCTGGGACACTGGGTCTGCGACCTAAAAGACAATGTGGATATTGAGAGGGAGCGCAGGTCGTTGTCTGTCCACTGCAATATGTTAGCCCGCAGGTTTGCACGTTGTACAGCACAGGTGAAGGTGACGCTGTTTAAAGCTTACTGCCAATCCTTTTACACGTGCAGCCTATATGGGTGGACTATACGCGGCTAAAGTACAGCGATCTGCGTGTTCAGTACAACAATGCGTTAGGGTGCTGTTGGGGCATACAGTATATATATATATAGTATGCAGTCGGAGGAGGTAAACTCGCCGAGTCTAGAATGGGACAAAGTTTCTCTGTATACAATATCATCAGCTAAATAACTGGAACCAGAAACGTTTTTGTCCCGATATTTGTACTCTTGTGATTCATGAACAGGAACTTTGAAATAAGTTTCACAAGTTCACCGCCTGTTAAGTACAAGTAAAGTAAATGTATTATTTAATTAAATTTAGACGCAGCTTCATAATTATCATAATTATAAGAACATAGAGAAGTTAATAAATTAATATTCATACGTTATCACTTAACTCTTTAGAAGGTCCACAAATAAATAAATAAAATAGTAACATTGATACAAAGAAATGAAAAAAAAACACACACACACACATAAAGGTACGGAAAATTAAAATGTGTACTGACCGAGTCTCTGTTTCAGCTAATTTTTTTTCGTAAATCCGGCTGTTCTCCTCTAGAGGTCGCAGTTCTCACCAATCTTGCCAACCAACTTGCTATAAAGATTAAGTGAATTTTTAAAAAATTTGTCGTCGGGTATTTTTGATACGTACATAAAAAGGGTAAAAATGGGGCTACTAAATATCTCCGTCCAATTAAATCCAATTTCAATTTTTTTTTTCATTTGATGGGTAATTAACTAATTTTTATGAGACTAAGTTACTTTAAATTAGTCTCATAAAAATTTGGTGAAGATCTCATGAGGATATTCGGCGTGATGAGCAGAATAGCTCCTCAAAATGCAGTAAATTTCTCACTCTTATGTTTCAACCAGTGGAATCAGACTTTTAGGGATTGATTGAGCACCTTGGTTATTAATGTTAGTGTTACAATAAGGTCACTAGATCTAGATGGTGCTCCTGTGCACCGCTAGATTGTTTGCAAAAAAGTTTGTAAGCGCGAGGTCAGTAGGATAATATTGGGAATTCTACTTCAGGCCTTACGTTCGCTTCGCTCACTGCAGGACGTTTGCTTACGCTCACTCCTGGAAGTAGAATTCCCAAAATTACCGCTGTGCGTTCAATCGACGTATGATAAGGTTTTGGATATAAAATATCTCGTTGAACTTGAATTTAGTCAAATAACTCTCAATTACTATTTTTTTTTTTAGAAAGGATATGTGCTGTTGGTCTATAACTGACCTCTACAGCGTCACCGGACGGTAGTACATCAATTACTACTGGAAAGACTCACAAACATAGTAAGCTTCTTCCTAATTCTATTCGCTGCATTGTCTGTGGCCCCTCAAACTGCGGCAAAACCAATTTATTGATTGGTCTTCTTTTACATGAAAACGGATTAAAATTCTTAAACGTGTACATATTCTCAAAAACTTTATTTCAACCGATTTATATATTCTTAGACAATGTTCTCAAATTGGTACCTGCGATTAATTACTATAAATTTAAAGAAAATGATGAAGTGTTGAGTCCAATAGACGCAAAGACAGATTAAGTGATAATATTTGATGACGTGGCTTGTGAAAAACAGAACGTGATTATTTAGTCAACAATCTTCTGTTTTGTATAGAAACGCTGGACCTAAAAACTAATTTATTTGCTTCACAAACAGATCTGCGTGAGTCGTGTCGTTGGCTATATTTTGTATTGTAGGCACCCACCGCCAATGATCTATTTAACTAAGCTCCGTTATCTTGCTAGGTTTATGCACAAATACGGAGTGTATGTATTTATGGAGTCGATACTGATCCAGTGTTATAGGGTTTTTATTACAATACTATTTCGGGTTTCGTTTGAAGTTGATATTCACGATGAGTCGTGTGCCAATAAGACTGGGTTGAAGTTTCATTCGCCGTACGAATATACTCAGCACTTTTGTCGATACAATGTTGGTCTTTCCTGCGACTAGAACTATGTTGATAGTGCTTGTTCGCTGATGTGAATGTTCGTTGCTAGTATTGTAGCATAGCAGGAGGCGTAGATCGACTATGTACCTTACGTCTACTTGTCATTCGTTAAACGTACTTGCTTTCTCAGGCCATAGTGGTTCATCCCAACATACGCTCTTCTTCCACAGCTCCCGCAGCTATGATATTTGCGGTGATTGTGTACGTCATTAGCAAGCCAACCTGTGACATCACAGTCCATATTCCGTACGTCCTTATAATTAGCTGTGTAGAAAAAACCCAATATAGCCGGTATCTATAGCAATTTAAATGTTGTTCAGTACAGATTCGCGTTAGCAGCGAGGTCTTTGGCGGCTTGCGCACGGTTTTCGTTAGGAATCGCTTCTAGAAGATAAGAGCGGCTAGAACTTCAACTTTCAAGGCCGATTCTTGCTCTGGTTCACTTCTTGCACTTCTGCTAATTGTACTTCTGCTTCTTGCACTTCTTGTAATTGCACTTCTGCTTCTTGCACTTCTGCTTCTTGCACTTTAGATATTTGCTCGGTGTCGAAGCTATCCACCTAGTTGTCTATGTTGTGGTTATTGTCACTGAACGCAAACAGTGGCAATCGCCGTATATCACTGATACTCCTGGCCCTACTTATTTAATAAATTTACGGTCAGGACATAGAATGTTTATCTATAATTTCAGCCTTTTACACAATAATAAAAATCATAAACAACACAGTAAAAAATAAAAATCTAGCTAATGTGGGGAGCGATAGGTATGTCACGCTTTTCCGGTTTTGTAAGGACCAATTCTTATACTGGACTCATATTGTACAACCGGCCCATGGCTCTTCATCCGTAACAGAAATACATTAAAATTTAGTTAAATAAAAACCAAACAAAACAATTAAAGAAGGTTCTTATAAAATAAATATTATTTGACTATCATCAAAATCTGCGTCATCCAATATGGCGTGATATGTCAGGAGCTGCAGCACGACGCAACGCGAGGGCTGGAGACATGTTGGACGCGTTGTATCGGATGACGATATGAACAATTTAATTATTGCTCCTGATTGAAGATCCTGAAAAATATATTAATATTTTTAGACTAAGCAGAGTACTTGGTTTTTAGGGTTCCCTATCCACTAGATCATTGAGCGGCGATATATCTAACACTAACCTGCCAGCGACTTCATCCACGCGGACTACAGTTTATCGCGAAAAAAGCATCCTACTTACGTTTTTCTAGGATATTAAAAACCAATGCAAAAGTAGACTTAGACTTCTCGGTTATGGCCTCCGTGGCTTGTTGACTGGATCTGTGGCACCAACGCCCTTAATGATTGTTGACGGACTTGTTATTTCGTTTCTATGGCAACCGTTCCTTACAGTGAGTATTCAACATGTTCTAGTTTTCCCGTGGAAACTTCCACGGAATTTGTGGAATTTTCCGGGATAAAAAGTATTTTATGTTTTATTCTAGGGTATACGATACCTTTATTCCAAATTTCATTGAAATGCGTCCAGCGGTTATCGCGTAAAAGCTCCCCAATATAACAAACAAACAAACAGGCAACGTTTCACTTTTATATCTTGGTATGGATATGGATGGCGCACTGCAGCGCGAATAAGATCACGGTCTGTCCATCTTTACACCGTGGCATTGAATTAGATATTTTCTATAGATGCCAAAATGTTCAGTCCATTATTCAGGATCATTCTAAAGCATTCAATTAACAAATGAATATAAATAACCGACGAAAAAATAATAAAAATATAAGAGATGTCGATTTTACTAAACACGCTACACGGCCGTGGCACGGGTGTTCCGCCAGGCGCGCAAGGATACTACCCATACCTGCCACCTGCTCCCGGGATATCGCAGAGGTAACAAGTATGAATGATGACTTATTTAATAATACCTAGTTTAGAGTTTTATAAGTTGTTTACTTTTCACATTTGTGCTACTGATACACTCTGTTCCATGGACTAAGTACATACTTTTAAGAAACACATCGAATTCAATTCCAGGGTGTACTCGTATGTCACAACTTCTAGAATTATGAAATTAAAAAAGTACTCTATTGAAAAAAAAACTCTTGTATTTCGATTCGTGTTCCCTATACGTACGTGTTAAGATGAGTTCAACTGTTTGTGAATTAACACCTTACATTTTGGTGTCATTTGAAACTTCATCATCTGCCATCAGTTCCAACTGCTGATTCTTTCAGGTTTTTCATTCAGAAAAAGTGATATATGGTGACATCCCGTGACCTTAACTGGAGAAGCTTTTGGACTTGCCGGCTTCTTCACGATGTCGTCTGCGATTTTGAGCGATTGCATCGAATTCCTAAAAGTAACTCAACAAAGACTAGCAAACTGCCGCGGCTTCAAGCGGGTCCCTAAGGGTTGATTTAAATGTTTCTTTGTACAAAACGTTACATCCGCCGCCCCCACACCCACGTCACTTCGTACGCGCGGACTACTGTTTATCGCGAAAAAAACATCCAATTTTCTTCTAGGATATTAAAAACTAATGCAAAAGTAGGTATAGCACCAATGTTCTTGATGTTTTTTGACAGACTTGTTATTTCGTTTCCATGGAAACCGTTTTTTACAGTGAGTAATCAACATTTCCCAGTTTTCCCTTGGAAACTTACAATTAATCGAGATACAAATATTCTATATTTTATTCCAGGGTGTTAGTTATCTCCATTCTAAATTCATCGCGTAAAAGCTCCCCAAACAAACAAACAAACAAACAGACGTCGTCTCACTTTTATGTATTGATATTTGATTTATTGTTATTAAATCATGTCCTATTCAAAATTTTCCAAGTAAAAGTAGCATGGAATATTTCTTATTAGTTAAATCTTAGGTTCAAAAATGGTTGAGAAACTCAGTACGTAGAACTGGCGCAAGTGGCACTAAATATGTATGTATATGCACTAGTGTTAGAAGTGTTAGAAGTGTTAGAAGGGTTAGAAGTGGCAGGTTAAAGGAATTATCGTTTTAATACAAAAAATTTATCTGCCTTATTTTGAGATGAACAGTTTTCAGTTACATATGAAAAACTGTCTACGGAACCCTACAATGTGCGTAGTGTGACAAGCACTTGGCTAGTTTATGTTAATTGTTCCAGTTATTTGTTTCTAATTCACATTCAGTATTTACATTACAGCACGCAAATTACAATAACTGAACTATTTGTATTATAATTACCTTCAACAGCAGCAGGACAGAAACGTATACTTGTTGTTCCGTACACATTGAACCGATAGAAGTTGAGTGAACCAAGGTCAACTCCGGAGTATGAGATAAGTGGAGAGTCACCTTCCTTGCCGAACTGCAGTTTACCTGAATAATTAAATAGTAGGATATTAGAGCAAGAACAAGTGGGGTAGGGGGGGGGGGGGGGAGGGGGAGGGGGGGAAGGGGGGAGGCAATCCAACTTAATCTCTTTTACGAAGTTCATCTATTTTTGAGTTTTACAATCTATTTTTATTTCTTATAATAAATCCGTAAGTAATAAAAAGTATGTACAATGAAGATTTTTAAACTAGCTTAAAAGCTCAAATAACACGCCTGCCCTGCCAAAAAAGAGCTTGTGCCAATTAATTATACACTGTTGGAATGTGCTCATTAAGACCTTCAATTTGATACCCATATTGTAAATTTAAAAGTATATTTTTGTGTTTGGATATGGTGCCGTACTGCCGCCAAACTAAATTTTTTCAATAAAATATACAGCTTATGTTACTCGGGGGGATATAAGGATTCTAACGATACATCTAAATCTATTGAGGCATTTAAAAGTTATGGTGGAATAAAGAAACTCACATACAAACATACAAATATAAAAACATACATGAATGCTAAAAACATAACTCTTTTTTTTGGGCAGTCGTGTAAAAACGGTCTCGATACTTAAAATAAGTTACTGAACAAGACATACAATTTATTTGAATTGTTTTTCAGTTCGTGCAACATGTAAAAACTACTGGACTGATTGCGATGAAGTTTTCACTGTAAGATAGCTTAATGTTTCACTTAAAACCTGGTGTACTTGATTAAAAAAAAAGCCGAGCAATCAGTAAACACGCATGTAACGGCTAAACGAAATTTAGTATTTTGTATATTATAGGAACTTTTGGTGCTGGAATAACACAAAAGAAACATTAAAAAAAAAATAGAAAGTAGAGCACGTAGATATGCCGATCCGCTTATACGCATAACCCTCAAGCACACACACCAAGTTATGCCGCTCGGCCGCCACATCTCAGCAAGATTTCGACTTTATTGCGTGTTACTTCTGCCAAGCTACCACGGAAAAAAACTAACAATACAGTCTTTTGTAATTCAATTGTGTATCAGCCACAAAAAAACACAAATTATTCACTAACGCACACGTACTGTTACACGGGTTTGTAGAAAAGGCGTTTTAAAAAAAAGATTTGAGTTCGCTAAAATGAAATTATTTATTATTGATTTTTGAAAATAGAAAATGTGTGTCTTTACGCGTCAGAGGGTGTAGGAGACTGAAGTACCATTTCTATGACTGAATATACTTACAAACAATAAATGATGACCTATTAGGTTTTTATGCTTAGACTGCACTAACACATGCAGAGGGAAGATATAACAACCCCCCGAAGAAGTAAACTTCAGGGTTGAATGAATAACTGAAGTTTATGTTGAAATATGCATATTATTTTAATTTAAATATATTTTATTTATTTATTGTTTTATTTTGATCACTCATTTCTATTCATAAGGCCATAATTCTTAAGAACTAAGTAACAAATACAAAAAGCTTTCAAATAATAATTTTCTCATGAAATCTCTCTAAGACGAGGCAAAGGAATAGCAGCGCTGTTTTCTGATTGAGAAATTGAAGGTCAACGGGCATTTAGTTTGTTAATATTTACGTCGAGACTGCGGCCGGACTTGGCAAACTTATAATATAGTTTATAAGCTGAAAATAGAATTAACAAAATTAAAACATAAGTTACAATATTTATAGCGTAATTTGTTCCATATTTACTCAAAAACGACCCTTCGTTCAGAACTTCATCTGTTATGTCTAATAAAGTATTTATCATTTTTTTATTCAAACTTAAGCTTTCCAAATTTGTGTTTTCTAACTTAATAGGAGACACACTAGACGTAAGTTTTCTTATCTTATAAGGATTACAACACGACTCACTAATAAAGTTAAAGTCCGTGTTACTAACCGCGAAGCTAACATTAGTTTAATTAAACTTAGGAACTAAGCGAGCACTTTTACTAAAACCTAAACTATAAGTGAGCAAAGTAAGTATTTCGGTATCCAAAATGTTAAGATTATAAACTTTAGCGCATAGAATTTCAAATATTTGAAATTCTGTGCGCCATAATAAATGGATCTATGTGCAATCGGAACCTACAAAACTGACAATAGAATGCGAAGACTCTTAAGTTTATAATCTTAACATTTTGGATACCGGAATACTTACTTTGCTCACTTATAGTTTAGGTTTTAGTAAAAGTGCTCGCTTAGTTCCTAAGTTTAATTAAGCTAATGTTAGCTTCGCAGTTATTAACACGGACTTTAACCTTATTAATGAGCCATGTCCGAATATCGCTTTAGTTTCGCACTGCCCTGGTAGGGGCACGTGACCACACGCGTTATCAGTTCAGATTCACAGGTGGGGTTCTCGGAAGTCGAGAATACACTGGGTATGCCACAAAAATAGTTTTCAGGGTTGGCACTTTCACACATTAATATTTCATTTAACGTACAGTAACGGGTTTTGTCTTTGGTCATTGCTATAAATGTACTGCTAGGTATAATGAGGCTATATGTGTTTGGTTTTACAATATTATGTGGAATAGGTAAAGGTAAGTTTCGGTATACGAAATATTCCTCTGAGTTTACAAGTGGTACTTTCAGAACAAATATTATCTTTTTATTATAATAATAGCAAACTACTCGCGACATACTTAAAATAATAAACATCTTACTTAACTCTGACCGACCGGTTGGTCTCGTGGCTAGTGATCCTAGGTACGTAATCAAACGGTTGTGGGTTCGAATCCTGCAAGGTGCAATTATTTGTGTGATGAGCAGAAATGTTTGTTTCCGAGTCATGGATGTTAAATATTCGTATCTATGTAAGTTTATCCGTTATCTTGTGACGATGTCAAACCTCTTTCGTAATAATACTCATTTGATCTCTTAATTCTTTCATAATCCATTTCATTCCATTTGAAGTTTGTCATTATTAATTCTATATGGAAAATAACCTGTCATTCCGATATTGATTGGATTAGCAAAAACCAAATTGTACGAAATAATGTTATAAAATACCTAAATAAGTTTATTATAACTGGATTCTTTGAAATAAATATGATAATACCTTCGTTAATGGTTGTTTTCATCCGTATCGTTGAAGTTAAATTGAAAGAAGACTGAATAGAATAGTCAAGTGCAAGATCTCTGTTTATGTACATCTCCAAACACTCCTAATTGTTCCTGTAATTTTGTGTGCACTGAGGTTTGGTACCTGGGCTAGTGGAACTAACTTAAACCCTGGACCGCCTCGTGACAATCTACTACCTATATTACAGGGTATCCTAATTTGGGGCTAGATAATTGGTGTGGAATTGTCCCGAATATATTTAATTTAATATATATTTAACTCTAAACTTACCAGTAGGTTAACAGCTGCAGACAAGTGTAGGTGATTCTCGGTATAGCTGCGTGGGAGTTATCTCCGATGGGTAAATAATATTTCTGCTACTGAGTAACACAGCATTTGTTATGTCTTCTAATTGAAACGAAATTGTATGTAACGCAGTTTCAAGTCGGTTAAGGATGCTGTCAAGTTTATTTTTTATAAGCAACTCATTTGAAATGAAAGTAATATTTTTTTAATTAGCCGAGAGATCGTCGATAGCCAGATTTAAATTAAGTTCGTTCATTCTAATTTTATGAATGGTTTGGTTATAATTTGATAAACTCGAGACGTCAATAAAATATTTTGTTTGATGAGTGAAGCTAGTTTTTTCTCATTGTTTTGCAAAGAGTTAAAAACAGAGTCATATTTTATGGCGTCATCTTCATCTAAAGTTCCAAAAACAGTTTTTAAAATAGAGCCGCCTGCACCAATCCAGGCGGAACGTTTGGTTCTATCGTCAATCAAATAAGAAATTGAATCGAATTCCTTGACAACGTCCTGACATCTTTCCCACATATTCAGAATATAATCCAGATCCAGTCTGGATCGGTTCAATAAAGTTTGGGCTCACTCCAGCATAGGCGCTGAAATAAACAAATAAAAATTGAAAATGTTTTATTGTTTGTTTGTTATTTATATTATTAAAATCATGTTTGATAAAACAGAATCTTCTAAGGTGGATTATTGCTGGCAAGCTTAATCTCATCAAAGTGGTGAGTTACTTGTTGTCTGTTTATTAGTAAGGTTACTGTATTGTTGTTGTGAAGTTTCACAATTTTGTATGGGCCTTTCCAGATTGGGGACAAGGCCTTTCTGAGAGGGAAATAATTAAAAAAAACAAAAAAACGCCAACTTTGTATTGAACGCGACGCGTATGGGTATCATAATAGGTCTTAGATTTTTCTTTTGATTTATTTATGTTTTCAATTGCTTTGTCGCGGGATAGTTTAAGTCGATGGTTCAAAATTTTCAAATACTCAGGATAAGTTGGATTTAGAGTTTCTAGCATTGCGGTGTATACGTATCTTGGCCAATTCTCTTAATTAGAGTCGACAAATGATTTGAGGTATTATTTTAAAGTTGAATGGCTGCGCTCAAGTGCGCCTTGTGTTTGAGGGTAATACGTGAAGCACCACAACTGTTTTATTTTTTTAAATTCGCATGTTTGAATTTGTTTCAGCATCCTAGTAAAGCCTAAATGATTTGCAATAAGTATGTCGTGGTTTTTACGCAGTATTTTTTTAATTTCACTCAGTGTTGGGTAAATTATTTTATTATGGTAAACATTAACAGTGATTTTAGTGTTGTGGAAAAAGTAAGTTAACATGTTGTAGATTTTTGTAAAAGAGAGTTTTTCAAAAGGTCTTTTATAGTCAGATATGCAATGTCGATGGAGTCTTGGATTACTACAAGTTCATATCTAATTAATTTAAAATTTTTGAAGATATCTTGATAGGAACTTTCAAAATGATGAACTTTGGTATATGCCAAGAATATTATTTTATTGTTCAGATTGAGTCTTTTGAAGGACTGAAGTTCTCTTTCAGAGTTAAGAAAATTCTTCGGAGTTCTCTAAGTTTGCTTATATTTCTGGAATGTAAGGATTGGCTTCATCTTAGTCTAGTGACGTGGGGATGATGAGTATTTTGGAAGAAGTCTTCATTAGAGATTCGTAATGTTCATTCAGATTGGATTTATTGCTATAGTTTTGTGTAATTTATTTCAGAAAGGTTGAATAATCATGGTCATTAAGTGGGTCGGATATGGAATAGCAATCACATCAGGTAGAGTATGAGTGTTTTCAGGACTGTCTTGAACGAGTTATTTGAGAATTTTATCAGATTCGGGTAAGTTATTTTGATTTTAGGGTTGTTTTCCATGAAAGGAGCGGATTCAGGTAAGTTATTTTGATTTTCATTAATCGGGCTAGGAGTCGGAGGATTGAGCGGATTGAAATCAATTCCAAGGTTGTCGCCGTGAAAACTAATTTCTAAAGGGCCAAGGTCTATTAGAGATTCTTCCAGAGAGTCTGGAGAAGGAGCATCAGAAACGACTGGATTCACCGGAAATTGAAAAAGAGTGTCTGCTGCATTGTTAAGCTTTCCTTTCCGGTACATGATTTCATAATCAAACTCCTCTAGTTTTAATCTCAATCTTTGAAGTTTGCAACTAGGGTCTTTATGGTTGAATAACCATTTTAAAGGTCGGTGATCAAAAATAATTTGGAATTTGTTACCATTAAGGTAAGGACGAAATGTTTTACATCCGAATAGGACAGCTAATAACTCCTTTTCTGTTGTACTGCAATTGGTTTCACTTTTATTGAGGCTATTGGATTGTCTTTACCGACAGGTCCTTGAGAAAGGACAGCACCTATGGCATGGTTTGAGGCATCACATGTAAGCAACCATCGCCAATTGTGACAAATGGTTGGGTAAAGTCAGGGTAGATGGGAAGAGGAGCAGTGGTCAATTTATGTTTCAAATTATCGATTATCAGAATAATATCGAATGCTATATTTGGTTTTTGGTTGGATTGCTGTTGATTTTCCCAATTGAAACGGACGTCTTTCTTCAAAAGGTTTGAAAGAGGTTTAGCGATTTTTGAGAAATCGGAAATGAAACGTCGATAATAGGAAACAAGTCCAAGGAAGGATTTTATGCCTTTCGGCGTTTTTGGGACTGGAAATTGTGATACTGCTTTAACCTTTTTGGGATTGGGCTTCAGGCCTTTTTCAATGATTACGTGGCCAAGATATCCAACTTCTCTTCGGAGAAATTCACACTTGTCAGGCTGAAGTTTCAAGTTGAATTTACGAAGTTTTTGGAAGATGGCCACTAGCCCATCTTCTATCGAAGAAATAAGATCATGACCATAACAGACCACGTCATCTAAATAAACATAGCAGCCTTGGAGGCCGGAAAGAGCTGAATTCATCAGCTTCTGAAAGGTCGATGAGGCATTTTTAGCCCAAATGGTATTCGCGTGAATTGGAAGTGTCCTTCAGGGACATTGAAGGCTGTTTTGGATATGTCGGGTTCATTTAAAGGGATTTGATGGTACCCAGAAGCAAGGTCCAGGGTTAAGAAGTATTTACTGTTCCCCAGATGGTCCAGGATCTCTGCAATCTGAGGAATAGGGTAAGTACCGCCAATTGTGATGTCGTTTAGTTTTCGATAATCTATTATGACTCGCCACTTTTGAATATTTGAAGCATCGGGCTTTTTAGGGACTACCCAAATTGGAGAGGACCATGGAGAGTCAGAAGGTTCAATAATATTTTGGTCTAACATTTGATCAATTTGTTTTTTGACTTCTTGCTTATGAATTTCAATATGATTTTGTATGGATAGGAATATCAGTAGTAGTTTTTATTTCGTGTTTCAGGGCATTAGTACAGGTGGGATACTCTCCAGGTAAATGGAAGATATCAGAGAAGTCAGAGTCCGCCTGGTAGAGAGCTTTTTTCTCTTCACTGTTGAGGTGAGAAACACGCAACTGATTTGGTACTTCTTCGGTACGTTTGAAAGTATCTTTTGGGATCGTTGCATTAACATTGATCATTGCATTTAGTTGAGGAGTTTCATAGTATTCAGAGAGCTCAACTGAGGTAAGTTTGAGATTCAGCGTAGATTTCAAGGTTATAGGTTCCTCAGAAGTATTAACTGCGGATATATTTATCCTATTGTTGTCTTTCACACGAACTAGGCAGTTTGCTATCAACAGATTATCACATGGACTTTGATCAAGTACGAGCCCTTCTCTTATATTTGGTTTTTTGACAGAGCATTCAATTATAGCTTCGGATCTAGGAGGAATTATATAGTCACAGAAAAAAAGTTTCAGGCATGTCTTTTCCAGACGATAAGTTATAATTGTAATCAATGTTACAATTATGAGCGTTTAGAAAGTCCGTGCTTATGATTCCGTCATAGGGAAAGTGGATTTTGTCGATCACATGAAAATTGTGTGAAACGTTGGATTTTGGAAGACACATATTTAAATGAAAATCGATACCAAAGAGTCGATACCTTTTTGGTGGATAACTATGCAAGTTCGTCCCAAACTTACTAAAGATAGTAAGTTTGGGACGAATTTGCATACAGGATTCTTTTATTAGACTCACTGATGATCCTGAATCTACTAGCAAAGATAAAGGATTGTCCGATACAGAGGATTTAACGACAACATGTGGTAATAGCATCTTGGTAGGATCAATTGTGATTTCAAAAATATTAGAGTTTGACATATCCACAACGTTACGTGGTTGCTTGGATTTAGAAATCGATTCAGTATTTTTTGACTGTTGCAGATCAACGTTGTTGCATTGCTGCTCGGATTTAGAAGACGACTTAGAATTTTGTGATTGTGGCAGATCAACATTGCGTTGCTGCTCGCGTTTGAGTTCGGAGATTCGCGATTGTGGCAGATCAACGTTACGTTGCTGCTCGAGATTGGATTTAGAGATTAGCGATTGTGGCAGAAGAACGTTACGTTGCTGCTCACGTTTGGATACAGAGATTCGCGATTGTGGCAGAACAAGGTTACTTTGCTGCTCGCGATTGGATTTAGAGTTTCGCGATTGTGGCAGGCTTATATAACATTGTTGCTCACTTTTAGACTTTGATTCAGAGACAGATTCAGTGAATTTGTGCTTGCCATCTTGTATCGATGCTAGCATTTTAGGGTTCCCTGAATCTGAAATAAAATGGCTTTAGAATTTGATTGACTGCCATATAGCGGAGTCAATTTGGATTTCGAAAAAGTTCGACTGCTGTAAAGCAAAGTCGATGTGGATTTAGAAAATGATTTTGTAGTAGAGGTGTTGGATTTACAAATGTGAGGTCCCGCACGACACCGGGACGAGACGTTTATTCGTTTTTTGGATCAGAATCTACATCATCACAGCCCTCTTCATCTTGGGGCTCATCATAGGACAAGTCAGAATTGTCGGAAATGATATGAATACGTGGGAATTGTTTTTGTGAAGGCTTATAGCCTGAGCTTGAAGGTTGCTGTAGGTCGGTGTTTCGAAAACGGTTATTGTTGAATTCTCGCTTGCGGCAGTTTTTGATCACGTGACCTACGGATTTACAGTAGCGGCAAAATAATTTATTATTAACATTTTTGCCATACGAATTCACACCAGGACGTGATTGAGGATTTTTATTATGATTAAAATTATTATTTGACGAAGTTGGTGTCATTTCTTTGACATACTGTTGTTTTTTTTTCTTCTGCAATGGCAAAATTTACAGCAGTCTTAAGATTTTCAGGATTACGGCATCTCACTATTGTTGCAATTTTAGGATTAAGCCCTGTAATGAAAGTATGAATGGCAAGGTCCTCCATGGCTGCGACTCGACCACTCAGTTCCATTTTACGTTTAGTCGGAATAGATATATTGATCTCAGTAATTAGTCTGGCTAAACATGTTTCAACTCTCAGTGAGAACTGATTGGCTGACTTGTTAGGCAGTTGTTTACATTCTTGTGATTCGGAAAGCAAATGAGCATAATGCTTTTTCTCGCCAAATTGTGTTTTAAGAAATTCTTCCAATTGGTTCCAGTTGTCAAATTCTTTTATAGAACACGCGATTTGAGCTTTGCCTTCCAATTTACAAAGAATAAGTTTAAATAGGGTGTCCTTTGGCCATGGGGTAGCTTAATTGCATTTTTACAATTGGTAATAAATGTACTTAATTGTTCTCGGTTACCATCGAATTTGCCAATGAACTGTGTAAGAATATTTATATCCACAGTAGGATGGGGTTCTTGGCTGTTGGATCTTGACGGGGCTCTAATCCCGCTGGATTCTTGATTAGGTACAAGTACACTAACGGATTCGTTGAATTCAGAGAATCAATAAATTGGACACAATAAACATGTACAAATTGAATTATAATTAATTGGATTTAGAAGGCAACCCTAACGAAATAAAACAATGACCAAAGACTTAGAGTACACAGAACGCGTAGGCGGCTGCGATAAGATACATTCTCGGGCGAAGTTGCGACGACACAGCGTAACCTTGATAACCAAGGTTATTATGGGGAGTCTGGAACACGGGAGCTCGGTGCTGGATGGGGTCACAACCACAACTATCGGGGGTGGCTGTGACCTGTTGATGCACAGTGGAGATGAGCGACGACGAGATGCAGAATGAGTCTCTTCCCTCGAAGAATGAATACTTCAGGATTCAGCGAGTTTTCCTTCAGGAAACAGCGAGTTGGATATAGAGCACAGGATACAGAGAGTAGATTTTGAGTTTTTCTGGATACAGTTTTTGACACGTTATTTTCCACTTTTGGGGTGCACTTTTTAGGTTCAGTGACCTTCACTGTTCACTAATTTCACTGTCGGAACTCAGAAGATTGGCGACGGACAGGGGACCCTAATTTGATCCCTTTACGCTGCCACCATTTATGTTACGCGGGTTTGTAGAAAACGCGTTTTAAAAAAAGATTTGAGTTCGCTAAAATGAAATTATTTATTAATTGGTTTTTGAAAATAGAAAATTTGTCACATAGCCAGAAAAACTATCCTTAAGCAGCCTTTACGCGTCAGATGGTGGAAGGAGACTGAAGTACCATTTCTATGACTGAATATACTTGCAAACAATAAATGATGATCTATTAGGTTTGTATGCCTATACTGCACTAACACATGCAGAGGGAAGATATAACAGTACGCAGTTGCTATTTATTATGCTTCACTCGTTTGCTTGTTAGTATGGTTTCCGTCTTTTTTACCCGACGGGGAAGCAAGTGAAGGGTGTTTCATTTTAAAACTTGCTCCGATTTTGACAAGTGAGATATCAATCGATTCCCCTTCATTTATAGAGTGTCTTACCTCGGGTTTCTGAAACGTTTGTTAAAATTGATAACAGATTAAATCTATTGCTGTCTTTGTCATTTGCTTAGTGCCAGATAAAGGCAGCATTAGAATTAATCTGTTGTCAAAGTTGACAAAAGTTTCAGAAACCCGAGGTGAGACTATTTTGACCCCATCTTAGTCGGGTTTTAGTTTTTGAACTTATGTTTTTTAACCCGACTACGGCGAAGCACAGGAAGGGTTATGTGTTCAATCTAAAAACTTGGTCCAATTTTGACAAGCGAGGCATCAATCGATTCGCCCATCGCAAGAGTGTCATAGACTATTTTTCACATTACTTTTTGTTTTTGAACTTAAGTCTTTGTTGAGTATCATATCAGTACCAACTTATCTCTCTACTAGCTGATGCCCGCGGCTTTGCACATGTGTTCATTTCTGTAGGTTAAAAGTACTCTATGTGCAAGTCCAGGACCTAAAATACCAATATAACAACATATGAACAAAATTCCTTCAGCCGTCAAAAATATTTTGATCGATTGCTCGGCTTCTTCTCATCCGATTAATATGCAAAAAACCCAGTTTTTAAATAAAATACATAAACTATCCAACAGTGAAAACCACATCGCAATCGGTCCAGTAGTTTTTACGTGATGCGAGTACAAACATACAGCTAGACAAACAGACAAACAGCCAGACGAATTTTTTAAATGTTATATTCTTTTTCAGTTGCTTATTTTATGTACCCTAGACCATTTCTTTTTTAACCATCTTCTTTGTACAGACTTTTTCATTCCTATTGCTTTATTATTCTTATAATACAGCAGTATGTAACGAAAAGTCTGTACAATGATGATAGTTACAAAAATATGGTTTTGGGACTTTAAATAAGCTACTGAACAAGAACATAACATCTATTTATATGGTGTCGGTCTGTCTAATTGTTTGTTTGTTTGTCTGTTTGTTGATAAATAATACTGAACTGAATGCAATGTGGGTTTCTTGTTCAGATAGATTAGATTTTGACTTAAAAACTGGAGTACTTGGTATCATAATCCAATGATTCGAAGCCGAGCAATCGAATTAAAAAAGGCCGACGGCCAAGAAGGTTTAAAAAATACGTAGTCTACACCGCTAAAAAAACGAGTGAAGCATTAACACTTTAAATTTAGATTACTTTATGTACTGTGCATGCAAGCTCCAGGGAGGACTTTGTAGAGTAGTTCTAGCTTAGATTAATTATTATTTACTAGCTGTACCCGCGGCTTCGCACGCGTGCTCATTTCTCTAGGTTAAGAGTACGCTATGTACTATTCCAAGACCTGAAATACCAATACACCAACATTTGATCAAAATTCCTTCAGCCGTCAAAAAGGTTTTATCAATTGCTCAGCTTCTCCTCATTGGGTTGAGATACCAAGTACACCAGTTTTTAAGTCAAACTCTAAGCTATCGAACAGTGAAAACCGCAATCCAATCGGTCCAGTAGCTTGCGCGAACAAACATACAGACAAACAAATAAACAGACAAACAGACAGACACGAATATTGAAAATGTTATATTCTTGTTCAGTAGCTTATTTTAAGTATCCTAGACCATTTTATTTAAATTGTCTTCTTTGTACAAACTATTTCGTTATTATTGATTTATTATAATTATAGATAGATAGATTTGCAGACAAACATTTAAGAACAGGTGCAACTTACCGTCATCTACTTTAATGTAATACGACCGGAATTCAGTCGCGGAAAGTATGTCGGGAGTGGAGATGTGCTGAAATGTGTTGTCATTATCATTATGATACAAGTACGTGTGTTGGTGACTGTACACTCCAACCCCTGTTGACAATAATCACACAACAAGCTGTTACTTAATATCATCCGCTAATAATTATTACTAATGCGCAAGTATGAGTGTGCAAGTATAAAGTATGAAGTACTAGCTGCGCTCCACGGTTTCAGTTGCGTGAGGGATGATGATCATGAATTATGTGTTATTCCTCGATATAGGCTATCTTTATTCCAAATTTCATCAAAATCCGTTCAGCCGTTTGAGAGTGAATTATAATGATCATGTTGATGATGTTGATGAATAGTAACCTATGTGTCATTCCAGGGTATAAGCTATCTTCAAACCAAATTTCATCAAAATCCGTTCAGCCTTTTTAGAGTGAAATATAGTGATTATGTTGATGATAATAATGATGAATAGTATCCTATGTGTTATTCCAGGGTACAAGCTATCTCCAAACCAAATTTTATCAAAATTAATTCAGTCGTTTGAGCGTGAAAGATGATGATGCTGATAATAATGATTATGATGAGGAAAAGTATGGTTTGTGTTATTTCTGGGTATAAGCTATTCCAAATTTCATCAAAATCCGCCCAGCCGGTATTGCGTTAAAACTCCCCAAAGAAACAAACAAATAGACAACGTTTCACTTTTATATATTGGTATGGATGTTTGTTGCCAATCAGCTCTGAAATGGCTGAACTGATTTTGATGAAACATGGTGTAATAAAATACTTGTCATCATTGTCGCGGGTGAAGCCGCGGGCCCGCAGCTACACGGTTACAAACACGGTTGGTTTGTAACCACATTCTTCTATTTGATTTATTGATTCTAGCAATAGTGTTATCACGTGGGTGTATGTACTTACTTAGTGAGTATCGGTTACCCGAGTAGTCTTCTCTCTCCGTCAGGTCGATATCCACGCGTCCGTCAGCTTTTAGAGCGAAGTGCAGCTCCAAGTGCGCACGGCGTCCGGTGGAGTCTTTCCGCAGCGTGCCGTAGTGGACAGACACGGCGTCCAGCCAGTAGTCCGGAGTTGCGCCGTACCAGGCAATTGTCTGCTTCTTACAAGGCAACGCTGGAAACAAAATATACATATTTCTATCATTACAGTAATTAGTTAAGAGATGGACAAATTGTTAACAAATAATGAAATCCTCTTTTTTGCCCACTTATAAACGAAGAGGTTCTCAAGTGGACCAGTAAGTAGCCAAGAATGATTAAAAAAATAAGAAACGCACACCGCTAGAACGAAAGTGAAGCACCATAGATATGCCGTTCTGCTCGTATGCACAAGCC
Organism: Alsophila aescularia; assembly: GCA_946251855.1. NCBI lineage: Eukaryota > Metazoa > Arthropoda > Insecta > Lepidoptera > Geometridae > Alsophila > Alsophila aescularia. The sequence goes on from OX276374.1 coordinate 64,835,273, forward strand.
AACATGTTATGCCGATCAGTCGGAAGACTCTTTTTAAACCTTTTTGTATGTAAATATGAATATTAAAAAGGGTAATATCCATAATGTCGCTCTATTAGACATCTAAACAAATAATCCTTTCGTAAATGTGTGTATGTATGTATGTATGTATGTATGTATGTGTGTACTTATTTATGTATTATTATGAATATTATTTTGTCCACATCATTTTGAATAACTATACATCTGATTGCTAACTCTTTTTGTTTTGGTTTCAGTATATATTTATTTTAAATAAGGACTTGTGCAATTTTCATCAAAACCGGTTCAGCAGATAAGATTAAGATTTGGACTGTTTATGTACTGTTACCAGTTTGTTACATATTTAGATCCCCCACTGAAAAGTAGCGGTGTTATGCGATTCACATGGGATGAGGGTGTGTGAGACGGTATGACAGGGTGTGTGTGTGTCTGTCTGTTTGTTCGTCGCAGCATATTCCCTCCACAACACTAAACTCTACAAATTTTGAAAACACTGTTGTCGGGCGCCTATTCTTTGTAATCCAACGTCACCGGGTTTAATCCTCTGTCGCACTAATTACTTTATAAGTGCGAAAGGATCCGAGCGTTTATTGTATCCCTTGCAATCCAACGACAGCGGGTTCGATCCTCTGTCGCACTAATTACTTTGTAAGAGCGATAGTATCAGAGCGCTAACAATTGCATTCTGTTTAATCCAACGGCACCGGGTTCGATCCTCAGTCATGTACTTTGTTAGATTAATGTTATCCGAGCGACAATGTGACAGGTGTAGGTAGATGTGAGAGTATATTAGCAGATCAACTTGCAGATGATGCCAGAAAGCTATGCTCCCTTGTGGAGAGGCATGCAACTGATCGCGCTATCTACAGGAGGGTGAGGTGATGGGCACTCAGTCTTACAATTAAGTTATCTATACATAAAACAAAGAAATATGTACCAAAAAGTCTTTAAAAATAAGATAATTCAAAAATGGTCTAGGTTACTTAAAATAAGCGACTAAACAGGTTTCTTTTATTTTTAATTGTGTACGTCTTTTGTAACTGAGAAACGGACTGTCTTTCTGTTTCTCTGTTTGTTTGTTTGTTTGTGCATCACGTAAAAACTACTGGACCGATAGTGATGCGGTTTTCATTGAGAGATAGATTAGGGTTTGACTTAAAAACTCGTGTACTTGGTATCTCAATACGATGAGTAGAAGCCGAGCAATCGATATAAACTTTTTGACGGCTGAAGAAATTTTGATCAAATGTTGGTATATCGGTACGAGTATTTTAGGTCTTGGAGTAGTACATGTACTTTTAACTTAAAGAAATGAGCACGCGTGCGAAGCTGCGGGTACAGCTAGTATTATAATAATGCGATAACTTTGTGTAAGAACAACCAGTGGCGTGTTCGTAACAAGTGGCAAAAGCATTATCTTATAAAAAACAAAAGTAATTTAAAAAAAAAACGGGCCTTTTCACACCAAGTACCTAGCGGCCGGCCACATAACCGCGCGGACGTAGCTCGCATTAGCGGCCGGCCACATAACCGCGCGGACGTAGCTCGCATTAGCGGCCGGCCACATAACCGCGCGGACGTAGCTCGCATTAGCGGCCGGCCACATAACCGCGCGGACGTAGCTCGCATTCGAGACATTTGGTAATTACTGTTTTTATTCAAATTAGTTACACGGGTAAAATCTTGTATAAATAACCCTCAGCTACCCGTGCTAGGCCGGGTCAAGTCACTAGTTTATCATAATATAAAACGACCGGTTGGTCTAGTGGCTAGAGATCTTACTACCAAATCAAACGGTCGTGGGTTCGAATCCCACAAGGTGCAATCATTTATGTGATGAGCAGAAATGATTGTTTTCGAGTCATGGATGTAATATTCGTATATATGTATGTTTATCCGTTGTCTAGTGCCCATAGTACAGGGTATCCTAGTTTGGGGCTAGGTAATTCGTGTGAATTGGCCCGAATATTATTATTATTATTATTGGATACTTTTCACTATGATCATCACCATCACTCACGTGGGTGAAACCGTGGACCGCAGCTAGTGTTGAAAAAAAATATGCATTCGTCCAAATAAAGATTTAAAAACAGAATGTACTTACTAGCCATAAAGTTTTTATAAATATGGGCGTGACGAAATTGGCGCGAATTTATAAGTCAATTTGAATGATAAAGAATAAATTCTTGTTGTTGTTTTGTATTAAGTTTTCATTGCAGTGGAAAGAAACTTAGATGATGACACTCGCTCAAGTGACTCCTGTCTGCACTCGTGTTGTTTAGAGCCGAATCTGACATTCCGTGCAGCAAGAAGTCACTTTCAACTCGATGCAAGGATCTACTATTAAAATACCTATTTAACGAGACCCCTTATGAGTTAACTGGGTTTTTTTGGCTTCATTTTTCATATATGAATCACATAAAATAAAACTATCCTTTATGGTTCCTAGATACCTTCGCACGTCGGTACAGTCTCGCTCCACTGGAAGTCCTCAGCGCACGTCCTCCGAGCGGGCCCCACCAGCCGGTAGTTAGTGGCGCACGAGTACTGGACCACGCTGCCGAGGTGCGTGGTGCCGTTGAGCAGCTCAGCTGACCCGTGAGGGAGGGGGGGCAGCTGGCCGCAGTCCACTAGAAACAGCATTCATTCCATCGGTGCATGAGTTAGTTATAGCATTCATAGTTTTTCGAGAATAAGTTGTTTATTTTAGTAAATCCATTCAATTTTGTGTTTATATGGCCTCAAATCTCTAAGATTTCTAAACCGATTTAGATGGTTGTTTTTTATTCAAAAGGGGAAGACTTTCAGCGTGGTCTTATATAAACTTCATTAAAATTGGTTCAGTAGTTCTATTAGAAAATCTATTTGTTTCATAGTTTATGTTGTCTAATATCTTGGGATTTCTGAACCAAATTAGACAATTGTTTTTACTTGAGAAAGAATACCTCTGGTGTGGTACTGTATACATTTTATCAAAATTGGTTAAGTAACTTTAAACAAGCTTTAATTATTATTTTATTTTAACTGTGTTATTATGCTAGGGACCAGTTTGCAAGTCAATTTTGAACCATTTAACGACGTCCAAAGTCCTGAAGTTTTGCACATGGTTGTAATTATGATGACAATTATGGTAGATACTATTGAGCTGACCTGATGATGGAGCCGGAAGGGAGTCAAAGGAACTCAACAATCGGATGATCGAACTCCTGTGAGTTTGGGTTCATTGGGTTTGCCTTGATAAGTTCTCTAGTCTAATGTGGTATCGAGGGTCTGATGATGGAGACGGAGTGATAGGAACCCATTACCCAACCATCATATGATGAATTGCCTTTGAGTTTAGGCTTATTTGATTGTTCTTCTCAGGTCTTAAGTGGTACTGGTGGTGTCTCGTAAGAGATTGCTTTAAAAAAGGATTTATATATTTACAACTTATCCACTTGAGCATAACACAACACAAAAGTAACGTAGCTACTACTGGAATACCGGTTCAGGCCGGGATATACGCCGTTGACCTTGCTCGATTGGGCGTTAACAGGGTTTCAGTTACTGCCTCACAGCCATTGACCGATTTTCTAGGTGGCCAGAGGTTGTGCCTATACCCGAAATTACCGCCGAAACAGTGGCTAAGGCACTCATCTCCGGCTGGATATCCAGATATGGGTGTCCAACAGACATACCCAATTACAACTCCCCTACGACAAAAAATTCAAACAATTAGTTTAACCTGTACACCAAGTTTCGTCTAAATCGGTTGAGAAATGCGACCTGTAGAGGAGTATAGAGATCCGGACTGACATCCGGACATACGAAAGCATTTTTACCCAAGCTGAAACGCAGAGGCTTCGCTCGCGCTTCGCGCTCGCTCGTTCAATTAATATGGTGGAGCTTATTCAAAAAGATAATGTCTTAAACGGCTTGACGTGCTATATAAAATAATAAGCTTTTAAAGTTATTATCTACAAAAACTTTATTATTTACTAGATTGCTGTATTCGTATCAATCGGTCTGTGAACGTGTGAAAGTCAAAATCTGCTGGCTGGCCAGTGGCGCACATATTGCTGATCCTTTGAACCTTGTACTGACAATTACGAACATGACAAAAAATAACTGGCAAATCAGTCGAGCTGTTTTCTACATTTCAATTTTTCATACATGCGCCGATAGCTTATTTATATCTATAATAAAGATAAAGATTTAACTTTTCCAGGACAAGTAGAAAAAAATATAATATTATAATTAGATCTAATGACTACAATAGACTCACTTTAATTATACTTTGAATCTGAAAACGAAATTTTGATTTCATTTTGCCGATGCAAAATTTAATAAAAAAAATCTAGAAGAGTGCTTAACTGTTCAAACAACCATTCAGTCCTATTGTTAGTAGATAACATTCATTTCGTCCGTTAGATATTCATTTGATAAGCAATTAGGTCAGTCGGTTTTGTTGTCGGACGCCACGCTGTACGCAGAAAAATAAAATCAAATCAAAGTATTTTATCCTAGCTGTGCCTCGCGGGTTTGCCCGTTTGTAAAATATTCCGGTACAAATCGTATCCTATGTTGGTCTCTATGGTATACATCATCTTCGTACAAAATTTCATTAAATTCGGTACAGCAGTTATCGCGTGAAAGCGCCCCAAACAAACAACGTTTCATTGAATATATTACTAGCTGTTGCCTTTTTGGTATATATTTTTTTATGTTTTTTTATACTTTTTGAGTGGTGTGTGTTTTGTTTTTGTTTTGTTTTGTTTTGTTGTCAGTCATGTAGATTGGATTGAGTAAAGTTGCTTAGAGAAAAACGTATATTTTTAACTTTACCGATAGTTTCGCTCCAAAGAGCATTTCCCCGCTTTAGATTTCCTCAAAGCATCCTATGTTCTTCTAAGATGTATTTAAAACCAATGAAAAAGTATAACACCAACACTTTTGATGCTTTTTGAAAGAATTGTTATTCGTTCCATGGCAAACGTCCCTTACATCGAGTAATCGACAATTTCCAGTTTCCCCGTGGAAATTTGGCATTTTCCGGGTTAAGTATTCTACGTTGGTTTCTAAATTGTACAATACAAAATTTAATTTAAATCTTTCCAGCGGTTTTCGCGTTAAAACATATAAAGAAACAAAGAAACAAGCAGACAACGTTTCACTTTTATATATTGGTGTGGCTTGGGGACGGGAATTAGTAGCAAGTGGCATTCTGTCATCGTAATCAGTTTAGCCGTTTTGATGTGAGACTCGCTCTCAGAACCAATCTACCAAATTCAGCCGATTTCCCGTGTGAAATTTCCATATTGTACAGTACCTACCTACTTATTATCATCATCATTGAACATCATTGAGCTCAATCCACCCGCTGCAGAGCATAAGCATCCTACCTTTAACGCCAATCATGTATATGTTGAACCAATCTGTGCCAGGTCTTTACTATAAACGTATTGATGTCATTAACCAATCGTTGCACTTGTCTTCCACGGCTACACATTTCCACGCATGGCCACCAATCTGTGAGAGACCTACTCCACCTGCCATCACCACATTTTGCCAATTGTCCTGTCCATCACCATTATTTTTATACAAATATAATGTCCAAGCAGACAAAGCCCCGGTTTTGACTGCGAGCACAAATCTTCTGGGATAAAATTATCCATTGTTATTCCGGGACCAAACCAAAATTAACTAGAAAGTCACAATTCATTTTGCTGTCGAACAATTTTTTACACGACTACAGCGAAGCAAGGGAAGGGTAATGAGTTAAACAGTCTTTATGTATGTGTGTATGTGGGTATGTGGATGTTCTACCATAGCGTCACCCCTATTGGCACGATTTTGACAAGAGAGCTATAAATCGATTTTTCGTCAAGTGTAGAGTGTCATAGGCTATTTATTTTTACGTGACTACAGTGAAGTAAAGAAAGGGTTATGTGTTCAAACTAAAAACTTTGTACGATTTTGACAAGCAAGGTATCAATGTATTCGTCGTCATTTATGTCAAAGACTATTTTTTACCCGACTACGGCGAAGCAAAGGTATGGTTATGTGTTAAAACTTTCGATGAAAAAAACAAATAAAGATCAAGCTCTTAATACCTACCATAATTCAAAATATGATCACGCGACTATTTGTGGTGTTCGTGTCGCGTGTTACAAAACCGTTCGTCACAGTTCGTCATCAAAAGATCTCCAGCGATATTGTGCCATCCTTTTCCACACGCATTAACCCGTATCGCTTGCCTGTTCACTAAACGCAAACATTTAAGTGTTACGCACACAAGCGTGTCAGCTCGCGTAGTCGATTCGTTACGTGTGCTGCCCCGGCTAAAAACTATGAATAGTATCTTTTTCCTTTTTATGATGCTTAAGTTTAGTTGTACCATTTAAACTTTCGGAATTAGAACACATAGCAGGCTGGCCGCACTCCGTAACGAGTACAAATATTATACCTACACCTTGCGGCCGCAATATTGCGGTTAATTCAGTAGTGTCAAGCGTGCGCTCGATGAGTCGCGCGCCGTATCCTTTCGATAAAGTACTCAGTAATTCAGTAGTGTCAAGCGTGCGCTCGATGAGTCGCGCGCCGTATCCTTTCGATAAAGTACTCAGTAATTCAGTAGTGTCAAGCGTGCGCTCGATGAGTCGCGCGCCGTATCCTTTCGATAAAGTACTCAGTAATTCAGTAGTGTCAAGCGTGCGCTCGATGAGTCGCGCGCCGTATCCTTTCGATAAAGTACTCAGTAATTCAGTAGTGTCAAGCGTGCGCTCGATGAGTCGCGCGCCGTATCCTTGTGACGAGGTCCAAACCTCTTTCATAACAATACTCTTTTCATAATCCATTTCTTTTCATTTTGATTTTCATTATCCATTCCAAATACAAATATCCTGTCATTCATATTGATTTTTGGTAAAAAATAGAATAATATTCCACTTTAGTGCTTTCATTGATTTCATTTGCAAAATATATCTTTTGTCCTTCCTTCGCTAACATTAATATAAAAAAAATCTGAAAGTCTGCTGCTCTGGTTGGAGGAACATCGTTGAGTTGCAGCGCCCGATCGCGTTGCACTCGATGAACGGCTTCGCGCGGCTTGCTTGATATCAGACTCTGGCCTGCCGAGTCTGCTCCCGCCGTGTGCTAGTATCAAGCGGAAGGAAGTTCCTGTAATTCTGTGTCAAAGAGGTTTGTGTCCTGGAATAGTGGGAGCAACCCAAACCCGGGGACCGCCTCGCGACACTGGCGCCCTCAACGTGTCCGTACCCAGCCTGCTCTACCTGCCTACAAGTTCCCGATTTCTTCGTGTTTTTTTTTTTTTTTTAATCAGTGTTCAATTTTTAAGTCGTACCACAAAATTCTAAAAGGCACTAGGCCATCTTGATTTAAATTTGGATTGGATTATTTGGCAAACCAGAACAGTTTTTTATACTCAAGTGTATTTTATATTTGCATTCCAGTCATTCATGTAAGTAAGACATTTTCATTAATACGTACTTTATTCCAAATTTCACTATCGGCCTACCTAGTTCCGAATTACTCTAAACTTTAAACGCGTAGTTACATTAACGCTATTTTTTTTATATATTTTTAAAGCGTTACTAACGCACTAAACGCACGTTACCTACATAGTAAACACTTAGTTTTATTTGCTGGTCTCATATTAAATAAACATGGACCCTGTGCATCTAAATAAACCAGAATTGATCTATGAATTAAAATGTAGAAATGCTGAAGTTCATACCACAGATACTGCAGAAAATTTACGTTCAAGGTTATCGACCTTACTTGACAGCTCGAATACACAAGATTTTCAAAGTCCGTATACATTTGAACAGGATATAATCGAAATTCAAAAATGTCTAACCATTATTTCTGCACGTTTAATAGCTTACCCGGTACGAAAGGAGAAGAATGCGTCCTATATTCTGCACATTAAAAATAGATTGAATAACATGGATATTACCACCGAACTTACGACAGTACAACTAGAAACATTTAAAAATGTTTCAGAGAATATCTTCAATTTACAAAAACGTTTCGAAACATTAGAAAATCCTAGCAGCTCTTCTACAGAAAATTCTTCTACACACGATCATTTTCCAGAACAACAAACTCAATTACCATATTTTGACCTACTGACACAAAAGCTACAAAATATTTCGATCAACAGATCAAGTCACGAAATTAAACGGTTTATTTACAAGGGGGATAGTTGTCCAAAAGATTTTCTTGAAAAAGTAGAGGAATTCGCAGTTGCTCGAAATATTTCACATACTGAACTATACAATCATATATACGATATTCTGAAAGGAACTCCTTTAGATTGGTTTCGAGCTCACAAACAAACAATCCCGGATTGGGAATCTTTTAAAATTACATTACTAAATGAATTTGAAATTACAGACTACGACTATAAACTGCGTAAAATCATAGATGCTCGTAAACAAAAAACAACTGAGCGTGTGATTTGTTATTTTACCGAATTAGAATTTATTTGCAAAATTACGTGAGCCTATTTCAGAAAAAGCCAAGATTGATATTCTTAGGCGTAACTTGCGACCCGAATTCGGTCAAAGGTTATCTCCAAACGATCTCGACTCGGTCGCAACATTATTAAAATCGTGCAAATGGTACGAAAGTTGCATTGAAATTTCCAACTCTGATACTCCTTCTACATTACAAGACTTAGCGAAGCCTTCGACTTCTAATACCCAACACAAAGTCACTGCTACACCTAACATACCACATTATCCGTACAATACCTTACAACAACCACTTGTGCAAACACACCCTTACCCTCAACCTTACCCTGTACATTCAATTGCTGCAGATTCTAAGAAACCTGCACTACCTATATTTTGCCCTCGCTGTCGAAACGACAGTCATGCTTTATGTCAATGTCCCTACAGACATAAAGTTTGTTTTCGTTGCGGTAAAAAAGACGTAATTTTTACCAATTGCCCTGTATGTACAAAAAATTCAAAAAACTAATTAGAGAGGAACTAGAAACACAAAATTGTAATACTAACAATAACTTTGATCAAAATGATTGGAACAATTGGCTTAAAACTATTTCAATATTTTTCAAAACATACAACGTTTCTACGCTCCTCTTTGATAATACATCGGACACTGAACGTCCATACCTTAGAGTAAATGTTGGGAATTTAACCCTTAACGGTTTGCTGGATAGTGGCAGTGCCATTACAATTTTAGGTAATAACTCACATAAATTATTACTTGAACATGGTTTGGAACTACAACGTGACCAAATTATCAAAGGTTCTGTTGCTAATGGTCAAACAATCAATTCAATTGGTAATATTAAGCTTCCAACTTTATTTAAAAATAAGTTTGCTATAATTACTGCCCATGTAATACCCGCTGTTACTCAACCTTTCATATTAGGTATCGACTTCTGGAAAACTTTTAAGCTGGCTCCAGACATACTTAATACGGTCAGTATGCTCAAGAGTTCAGATACTCCCATGTTTATCATCAATAATAATGATACTTACTTACAGTCTTATGACAGACTTACAGATACACAATTGATTCTTGCTAATGCAGTCGTAGAACAATTTCGTAATATTTCTACCGACGTACTTCCTTTAGGAAGAACAAACCTTATTGAACACTGTATTGATACAGGTGACCACCCACCTATTCGTCAACGTTGCTATCGATTATCACCTGAAAAACAGAAAGCTCTTCGAGCAGAAGTTGATAAAATGCTAGAACTTGATGTTATAGAGCCTTGTGAAAGCCCATGGCTAAATCCTGTAATTATTACCCCTAAGAAAGATGGTACTTGGAGATTTTGCGTCGACAGTCGTAAGCTTAACGACATAACTAGAAAAGATGCTTATAAATTACCATTCATATCAGACATAATAGATAACCTTAAAGATTCTAAATATCTGAGTTCAATTCACATTGCTAAAGCTTTTTGGGAAGTGCCTTTACGTTTAGAAGACAGACCTAAGACTGCTTTTCACGTTCCAGGTCGTGGATCTTTTCAATTTAAGGTTATGCCTTTTGGTCTTACTAACGCACCAGCTACGCAACAAAGATTCATTGATAATCTTCTTTCTGATGAGTCTAATAACGACTCTCTTTTTTATTATTTGGATGATATAATAATAGCCACAAAAACGTACGAGGAACACGTACGTTTGCTTAATAAATTACACGCAAAACTTTCAAAAGCAGGTATAACAGTAAATTTTCCAAAATGTGCATTTTTCCGAAATGAACTTAAATACCTAGGCTACGTTATTGATGATCAAGGTCTCCACACAGACCCTGATAAAGTCAAAGCAATCTTAGAAATACCAGCACCCAGGTCTGCTCGCGAGGTGAAAAAGTTTCTCGGTACAGCTAGTTGGTATAGACGCTTTGTACCCAATCTTAGCACATTAGCTGCTCCCCTCACTAAACTTACATCTACCAGTAAGAAAGCTCCCGCTTTCAAGTGGACTTCTGAAGCTGATAAAGCTTTTAATAAAATCAAACAAGCTTTAATATCAACTCCTATTCTAACTTGCCCTGACTTTTCTAAACCCTTTGCTGTTCATTGCGACGCATCCGCTTTTGGACATGGAGCAATGCTTACCCAAGACTTCGATGGAGTTGAAAAACCCATAGCTTACATGAGCAAATTACTTACAGGTCCCCAAAGAAACTATTCTATCACTGAACGTGAACTCTTAAGCGTTATAACAGCATTAGAGTATTGGCGTTGCTATCTAGACAATGGTCAAAAGTTTACTATCTATACCGATCATTCTGCACTTCAATGGTTCTTACACTTAGATAATCCTACAGGTAGACTTGCCCGTTGGAGTATACGCTTATCAATGTTTAATTTTGACATTAAATATAAACGTGGCAAGGATCATTTGGTCCCAGATACATTGTCTCGTATTAAACCAATTAATGTGATTAATTATGATCCAATACAGACTTCTGATTCGTGGTACACTTCTGTATACTCTAAGTGTAACACAAATCCCACATCAACTCCTGATTATATGATACGACACAATAAACTCTACAGGTACACCCGTTCTAATACCCTCATAAACTCAGAATTAAGTTGGAAAGAAGTAATCCCATCTGAATTTCGTACAGCTATTATCGACGAAAACCATTCGTTACCAACAGCAGCTCATTTTGGCACTTTCAAAACATACCATCGTATTAAAGAAAAATACTTCTGGCCAGGAATGTACAAAGACATTGCCAGCCATATTTCTAAATGTGAAACATGCCTCGCTTATAAGCATCAGAATCAAAATACCATTGGTCTGATGGGTAAACCCAAGAACTGTTCTCGTCCTTTCCAATGCATATCTATTGATATTGTTGGTCCACTTCCAATGACACGTAAACTTAATAGATTTATTTTTGTAGTCACATGTTGTTTTTCCAAATATTGTCTTATATTCCCCATGAAGCGAGCTACCTCTTCTGTAATCAAACATATACTTGAGAACTTAGTTTTTATGGTTTATGGTATTCCAGAGACCATAATCCTAGATAATGGCCCTCAACTAATTAGTCATGAACTCCAGGATTTATTTCAATATTACAACATACCAAAAATTCATTACACCCCCCGTTACTGTCCGCAAGTCAATACTGTTGAACGTTACAACAAAACAATTATAACAGCAGTTGCTTCTTTTGTTGATAATGACCATCGTACTTGGGATTTATATTTAAATCAAATCCAATTTGCAATAAATTCAGCTGTTAATGAAACTACTAAATTCACACCAGCTTTCTTAGTATTTGGTCGCGAACTTGTAACATGTGGTTCTGTATATAATGCTTCGGATCTAAGTGAAGAATTGATTTTTGCTCCACGCGATGAGTACGCTGACAACATAGGTCAGTTAAGCCCTTTATTTGCTGAAGTTCAAGCACGTTTATTTCGCGCCCATGAAACTAACGCAAAATATTATAATAAACATCATCAACACCTTGAATTTAACCAAGGTGACATTATATGGAAACGTAATTATCCCATAAGTTCAGCAGGCAAGTATTTTTCAGCTAAATTAGCTCCTAAATTTGTAAAATGCATCATAGCAGCTAAAATTTCACCACTAATTTACGACCTCAGTGATTTATCTGGTAATCCCTTAGGCCGTTGGCATGTCAAAGACATTAAACCTATACCACGTACGTCTTAACCTTAACCATCACTTCTCTACTTACATACTTTATTATAATTATGTACTATGAAAGTTACGTTGCTTTCATATTCCTGTACCTTACCATATATTTAAATATCTACTTATGACCATTGTAGGTTCCCTACTTACAAATAACCTTGTATTTATGTTGTAAATAATGTAATTTTAATATAATTTCCCTTTACGGAGTAATGTCCACATTTCTAGCCTATTTTTTTTATTCACTTCATTAACTTTTCGGATTCATTATGAATATTGACTTCAAGTCCCTACGTATTGCTATTCAGTGCTATTTTACTTACTACATACTTTAATTATTTGGTACTTATGGTAGCTAATACCCTACTTATTAGCTATGTAATTTTTTATATTTTACAAACATAATGTTCAGTTTAAAAAGAAAACAAGTTCTATATATTATTATTTACTAGACCTACACACAAAACTACCAACACTGAAAAGAGCGGCAAATGTGATTACTCTATAAACCAAGCCTAGGTCACAAAACCTGTATTATTTTATAGTTAATATGCTATTACCTACCTACCTTACTTATATTATTTTAACGTTCTAACACAACGTTTACTATGTACATTCATGTGCTACAGGCACGTCGTACCCTAAGGTACGTTTAGCCATTTTGGCAAAATAATTGTAAATAAATATACACATACATACATTTACACATCACACACCACACATTCACCACACATACACATACACACATACACTCACATAATCATTCTGATCAGCGGCTAGTGACTGTATAAATAAGCCTACACTATACTGTATTGGTTCCACGAGTGACTTTATTGATATATAAGGTTCCTCTTTCTTATGAGTTTTATTTCCAAGGAATGGGAATAAGACTATGAATGATGATGAATGAATGTGTGATTTATGAATATGAATGCATCTAGGAATCCAATCAATTGTATATTGACATTGTTAATAAACATATTCACATAAAAATTGAAAAGATAGCATTTTTTAGCATTTCCATTATTTTAATTAATTATTTTACTATTTTAACTTTATTACCCATATTATATATATTTTTATTATTAACTTCTACTATTATTTTTTTCTTTTGTTCTTAGCATTTTTTTTTTTTTTTTTAAATAAAGTTTCCAAAAAAATTTTTTTTTTAATATCAAAAATTTTTTTTTTCTCGGGGAAGGGGGGGTATTGTGACGAGGTCCAAACCTCTTTCATAACAATACTCTTTTCATAATCCATTTCTTTTCATTTTGATTTTCATTATCCATTCCAAATACAAATATCCTGTCATTCATATTGATTTTTGGTAAAAAATAGAATAATATTCCACTTTAGTGCTTTCATTGATTTCATTTGCAAAATATATCTTTTGTCCTTCCTTCGCTAACATTAATATAAAAAAAAACTGAAAGTCTGCTGCTCTGGTTGGAGGAACATCGTTGAGTTGCAGCGCCCGATCGCGTTGCACTCGATGAACGGCTTCGCGCGGCTTGCTTGATATCAGACTCTGGCCTGCCGAGTCTGCTCCCGCCGTGTGCTAGTATCAAGCGGAAGGAAGTTCCTGTAATTCTGTGTCAAAGAGGTTTGTGTCCTGGAATAGTGGGAGCAACCCAAACCCGGGGACCGCCTCGCGACATCCTTTCGATAAAGTACTCAGTAATTCAGTAGTGTCAAGCGTGCGCTCGATGAGTCGCGCGCCGTATCCTTTCGATAAAGTACTCAGTAATTCAGTAGTGTCAAGCGTGCGCTCGATGAGTCGCGCGCCGTATCCTTTCGATAAAGTACTCAGTAATTCAGTAGTGTCAAGCGTGCGCTCGATGAGTCGCGCGCCGTATCCTTTCGATAAAGTACTCAGTAATTCAGTAGTGTCAAGCGTGCGCTCGATGAGTCGCGCGACGTATCCTTTCGATAGAGTACTCAGTAAACCTACTCACGTAAAGTTTTTGTCAAATTTTATTCTTTTCTTAATTATGAGTACCAAGAAAAAACCTTGAATGTACTGCATAGCATTCGGTCTGACAAGTCTCGTAAAATACCTACATACTGACATTTTATTACGTAGGTAGCCATTTCTTTTTCATTCATTATTAAGCATGGAATTAAGACAGGCACCTTTTATTCATCAAAGTGATCCTATTAAGTTATAATCAAATAATGAGGTACTAGGTCTATTCTGAGACGAATGTCATTATATGTAGTTAATAGAACTATCAACATTCATAATAATAAGTAAAAAAATAATACATTATTACATAATTGTTTATTCTGTTACAATATTTAGGTAATATCATATAACAGAATAATTACTAGTACAAGTACCTAGTTATATCTTGATACAAACCTGCAGAGCGAAAAAGTGAACGATTCTGAAACAGTTAGAGCAATGGAAGCTCTCGCGCATTGTGATACGGTACATTCTAGCCTGCACGCAATGGCCTTGCAGGTAAATATAACTGAAAGATGCAGCACTGTGCCATTTAAATTGCACTTTATTGCGTTAAAGCGAGAGTTGCTATGTATTTCAATGACTTTACTCAGTTATCCTTCTGTACTTGTACTATTATTTATTCTATGCACATAGTTATATATTTAAATGGGAATAAAGTTACCTATTCGCCAATTTTAGAAGCTGTCTCCGCTATAAACGAGAAAAGCGCGGAGTTTTTAAGGCCGCAACAATGGTGAATCACGAAAAAGTATTAAATGTCTAACGGCGAATCGACAAACTTTAGACATCTTCTCCACAAACGTAAAAACAATAACACTAGCCTACCCGCAGCTGCGTTGGCGAAGCCTAGGGTAGAGGACAGTCTACAGTAGTATTATAAAGAAGAAAGATTTGATTGTTTGTTTGTTTGTAATGGATAAAACCAATAAATAAGGAACCAATTTTAAAAATTATTTCACTTTTAGGTAGCTACATTATCAGTGAGCAATAGGAGCAGTTTTTTCTTTCAAAAAATTTGCTATCTCTTCGGAAATTGCAGTAATGTAATCCAAGGTAACAAAAATAAAAAAATGGAATTACGTTACCGTGGAAACGAAATAATAACAAGTCTGTCAAGTAGATGAGTAATAATGTAGTTGTTGATGGTCAAAAAACTCTGCTGCAAATGATTTTGAATTACACTTACTAGCGTTTCTTTTTTAGAAGTTACGCTGGTTATATGAAAATACACACCAATATAAGACAGTGAAACGTTGTCTGTTTGTTTGTTTGGGGAGTTTTAACGCGATAATGGCTGGACGGATTTTGATTAAATTTGGAATGTTGATAGCTTATACCTTGGAATAACACATAAGATACTTTTATCATCATAATCATCATCATCATCATTGCGTGGGGCACAAATAGTTACAGATAAAATTAAATCTGTTATTAAGATCCAATCAGTTCTGGCCATCATTAAAAGAGTGTTATCATTTGTATCATTTAGGACAACTCGATGAAAACTAAAATCTGGCTGAGTTGATCGGGTAGGTACCTAGTTAGCATTTTTTGGCACCATACTATCGTGATTCATCATTACTAGCACTCGTGGAAAATAAAACAATTGGTGAAAACTGGAACTTCCTAGCTATTTCCATTAGTGAGATTAAGTAAGTTTTTTAGGTCATCGTCAAATCTTCATGGTTCATCATTTAGTACAATCCGTGTAGAATAAAATAATTAATGAAAATTCGTACTTCCTAGATATTACTGTTACTGAGATCTATTTTTGGTCAGTTATACCCTCCAAAATTTATAGGCAAAAAAACAAACATGAGAAATATTTCTGTGTACTCGTTACTCATTATTTGATTTTAAACTGGCATCACTGTAATCACTGTTATATTGCCATGTGCATTAGATAGCACTGGATCACCAGTACTAATATTTTAAACTGACATCACTGTAATCACTGTTATACTGCCATGTGCATTAGATAGCACTGGAGCACCAGTACTAATATTTTAAACTGGCATCACTGTAATCACTGTTATATTGCCATGTGCATTAGATAGCACTGGAGCACCAGTACTAATATTTTAAACTGGCATCACTGTAATCACTGTTATACTGCCATGTGCATTAGATAGCACTGGAGCACCAGTACTAATATTTTAAACTGGCATCACTGTAATCACTGTTATATTGCCATGTGCATTAGATAGCACTGGAGCACCAGTACTAATATTTTAAACTGGCATCACTGTAATCACTGTTATACTGCCATGTGCATTAGATAGCACTGGAACACCAGTACTAATATTTTAAACTGGCATCACTGTAATCACTGTTATATTGCCATGTGCATTAGATAGCACTGGAGCACCAGTACTAATATTTTAAACTGGCATCACTGTAATCACTGTTATATTGCAAACTGGCATCACTGTAATCATTGTTATATTGCCATGTGCATTAGATAGCACTGGAGCATCAGTACTAATATTAGAGGTCGAATCGTGAAGGTCATTGCAAATGTCACCACTTTAAATTGTGCGGAGTTCTGGTTGAACACGAATTGAACGAACTTAGTGAATCCTTATTTGCTTCTTTCATCGAAGGTTAAAACAAAAATCTTAGTCCAATTTTGATAAGCAAGGTATCAATCGATTCATCTTCATTGCAAGATTGTCACAGGCTATTTTTACCTGGCCGTAGTCGGGTTTTAGTTTTTATCTTATGTCTTTTTATCGATTGCTCGACTTAAGATGCAAAGTACACTATTTATTAAGTAAAATCTTTAGCTATTCAACAATGAAAACCGCATTTATATCGGTCCAGTAGTTTTAGATGCGAGAACATATAGACATAGAGACAGACATATACCATTAAAAAAAAAAAAACTTGTTCAGTGACTTATTCTAATTCCCCCTAATCAAATTTTGTTTTAATTATGTATCTTCATTGAACGTACAGACTTTTTGTTAGACATAACACGGGTAGAATCGACAGGTGATGACATTCGTATCATGATATTGATCATTATCTAATGAATTAGTTTCATAATTAAGGTTGATTATGTTTATGTGAATCCTTCCCTAAATTATTCAAATCGGGCCTTTCATTTAGAAGTTATGACAGTTATAAAAATGCAAGAGTAAGAAAAATGCTGCGGTGTGAGAGCTACCCGTGCAAAGCCGGGGCGAGTTATTAGCTTAGATATAGATACGCAATACAACATTATTATACCACTTACAGCCCGTTCACACTAGTCGTAAGTCGCATATTACTGAAAGTCGAAAGTCTGATGTACCTGTTCACACTGCGTCGCGAGTCGTATAGGTCGTAGTTTCGCGCCATTCGGTACGTAGCGAACTCGCGAGATGGACGCCGACGAAGAACTTGTTGTGCTCTACTACTTACGAAGAAAATTAAAATGTTGAAAAAAAGTCAATTCCAAGAAAATACTGGATGCACCCAATCCTAACAGAAAGATCGACTTTGGGAAGTTATAAAAATTTAATACATGAATTAAAAAATGACGAACGAAAATTCTTTAATTATTTTAGAATGTCACAAGCAACTTTCAACGACCTACTGTCAAGAGTTTCTGCGAGCATCACGTATCGGAATACGACATTTAGAGACTGCATTTGTCCTGAAGAAAGACTGTCGATATTTCTTAGGTAAGTGTTTTTTTTTAGAATCACACTACAACTGCTACAAATATTCAGATTGTATTTGTAGTATAGTAGTCTGATTGTAGCAGTTGTAGTGTGATTTCTGAGGTGTATTGAAATTGAAACAAAAGTTATTTTAACTTGTTTATTTTAAGTAGGTAAACAGCGCAACATATTACAATAATTCAAAAATCGGAGAAATTTAAGTCAGTACTTTCCGACCAAGTAGATGCAGCAGGCGATCCTTCCTCATACGTTTGACGTCTTGCATATCCAGACCCATGTGGGATAAGAACAGCCTGGTTTTGAGAGGAATATCCGGATTCATCGGTAGATAAATAATTATAGTTCTGTGTCGAATACCCCGATCGCCGTGTGCTATCACGCGCGTAATTATAATTATTTGCATAAAGTCTGTTTTCACGTTTCTTTTTGATTTGTTGTATCAGTGATAATACACCTGATTGAAGCTCCAACGTTTCGTCATCGTCGAAAGACGTAACAGAGGGTAGGATACCTTTAAAAAATGATAAAATTGGGGGATCAGTTTGTTGTGATAGCCTGCTGTCTAAAAACTCGCTCATTTTGACATCTAAGTCCATTATATGTTGCTCTGGTGGCATGGTCTTTTGTCTTTTAGAAGTGCTTGGTTGCGAATTCTCAGACAACTGAGTACTGCCTTCTGTCCCTGGTTGAGATATACGCGACGCAACAGACTCTTGAGGAGGATTAGGTCTAGCAACTTTACGCAAAAAATCCATTTGCTCTTTATATACATATGGCTTTGACGACTTTGCCCCTGATCCTGTTTTTTTTTCATCATTTTTGTTTGTTCGGATCCAGACATTCCGTAAGTTCGTCCACTTGGTCAATACTAATTTACCTGAAATTATATTGCAACATTATTTTCAGATATTGTGCGTCAGGATGTTCCTTCAAAGACCTGCACTACAATTTCAGAGTCGGGGTATCAACTGTTAGTAAAATTATCAAAGAAATGAGTTGCATTATCTGGGATACATTAAAAGAAGAGTTTATGAAGTTGCCCGACAATGAAAATAAATGGGAAAACATCGCAAATGGTTTTGATATTAAAGCTAACTTCCCACACTGTATTGGAGCCGTCGACGGCAAGCATATTAGAGTAGTGAAACCAAATCAAAGCGGCTCGATGTATTTAAATTACAAAGGTTATTTTTCATTTGTTTTACTAGCTGTTGTTGATGCAGAATACCGTTTCATTTATATAAGTGTTGGTTCATATGGGAAAGAATGCGATTCTTCCATATTCAAGGAGACTACCTTTTGGGAGAAACTGAATGATGGTAGTTTAAACATACCAAAGCCAAGGCCTCTTCATGAAACAATCGAAAAGGATATGCCCTATGTACTAGTTGGCGATGAAGCTTTCCCCCTGACGACAAATTTAATGAGACGTTTCGGAGGCAATCATTTGGATGATACGAAAAGAATATTTAATTATCGATTATGCCGTGCAAGAAGATTTGTTGAGTGTGCTTTTGGAATTTTAGCTAATAAATGGAGAATACTGCATCGACCATTGGATGTCCACCCAGACACCACAATCCATATTGTGAAAGCCTGTGCAGTATTGCATAATTATTTAAGAGAAAGGGATGGTCTAAACTTTGAAGATATTCAACTTGCACTAGAACAATCGATACAAGAACAAGATCAACAACAGAGAGTACATAATCCTCGTGGTGGTCCGATTGCAAATGTTATACGATCGGACTTTGCAGACTATTTTACTTCCCCGATTGGTTCGCAGCCTTGGCAAACTAATGCGCGATACGCATAATATAAATGAGTTAAAAATTAATAATACAACTGTAAATACATAACTATGTAGTATAATAGTTAATAAACTCTACTGGCACTTACCGAAATGTTGTCTTTCTTTTTCTTCCATGTTTTCAAAATTAGGTATTAGTATGGTACAAATTTCGCGCCAGGCCAATAGTTTCAGATTATTATTTTTGTAGTCATTTAAAGTTTTATCCCAAAGGACTGCTCTTTCGTGAACTAATGGAATTAGTTCTTCGGGTTTTATTTCTTTCTCCATTTTCACACAACAAACAAAAACAGCGCGCGCGCAACCAACACGACGAATAAAACACGAATGGAGTGAGCAAGCAATGTGTAGCGATCTAGGAAGCGGGGCGGGGAGAGAGGTAACAACGCGCTCGAGTCGATTAGATGCATGACTAGTGTGAACAGCAACAAGCAGGCACCTATGCGAGCACGATTCGACGCGATTTTTAGTCTTACAATGGGCGCTGGCCCGTCAGATGGTTTTTTGAGTCGTATTAGACTAAAAATCGCATCTCATCCAATGTGAACAGCTCCATATAAAGTGTATGGTGACCAGAGCATTCGACTTTTAGTCATATGCGACTTACGACTAGTGTGAACGGGCTGTTAAACAAGTCAAAATCTCAAAAACTGAACAAGGTTTTTATTAAATATTATCATTAGGACTATTCAATAAAATAAATACACTTTAACTATACTTAGAGACTAAAAAGGAAATTTTAATTTCATGTGGCAATTCAGAGTTAAGTCGTGTTTTTCAGTTGTGTACGAGAGTGCTCAACAATTCAAACGACCGCCCAGTCCTATGGTTCCTAGATAGATACCTTCGCATGTCGGCGAGGACTCGCTCCATTGGAAGTCCTCAGCGCACGTCCTCCGAGCTGGCCCCACCAGTTGGTAGTTAGTGGCGCACGAGTACTGGACCATGCTGCCGAGGTTCGTAGTGCCATTGAGCAGCTCAACTGACCCGTGTGGAACGGGAAGCAGTTTGCCGCAAGAAACATCTAGAAATATCATTCGTGTCACTAACAGTAAGTAGTAGTTGTTTTGCTAGGGTCGTCCGATTTTTTTGCCGATTTTTATAATTATTTACTATAGAATTTTCCTGAGTTGGTTATAGGATGATTGATATTGGGATTTAAGGGAGCAATAAAACTAAATTACTGCTCCTCGCCAACTTCACCTGCACGCGATCATCCGGCTGGATAAAAAATGAGGCTGTCAACCGACAGATAGTAATAATAAGAATAATAATTTATTGATCAAAACTAAGTTGCCTATTTCTAACTAATACATCAACATGCAGATAATGTTTTGGTATGTATGTATTAACAATAAAATGTAAAAAACTTTGACCTCCACACCTGGATACCCTGTGCCGTGGATCAAATCTCTTAAAAGAGTCACAATATAATGTTGCAGTGTTTGTGTAAGTTATAATAAGTATAAGTAGTAATATGAGCATCAAAAAAACGAGCGTAGCCAAATCACACAGGCCGGTGACGGGGAGAAGCGTCATCGATGCGAGAAGCTTTGTCCTGCGATAGCCAGCTCGCATGCCCAACTTGGCGATTATGTGCATTGACCTCCCAAAATGACGAGCACAAATAAAACACAGCCCCAGTTGTCGGCCATACTGCTATTACTGGCCACAATGGCAGCCACACCATCGTCATAGCTCGGGGGTGCTAAGAATCCTCAGGCATCGGAAATCCGCCAAAACCTACTGATTCTGGCTACGTATAACAGACGCACTTCACGGCTCGATAAACATAATATGGTACAACTAGAGGAAAAGCTGCCAGAAGTCAGCCTTGATGACATCGTGATGGCTCTTATATTGCTCAAAATATTAGTGCCCCTTTAGAATATAAATTCCTTGGTGGTAATGCAATTGAACAGGCATAAAGAATTTTCTCTATGCCCGTGTCCACGAGCACCCAAATCACCGAGAAGTTAGGCTGCTCAAGATTTCGGAGACGCAGACAGCATATTATTATGTCATCACGTGCATGTCATTACGGGCGTGGCAATGCTGTGCGTTTCAGCTGCGACACCTGCGACATAGAACTGAGAAGAGAACGAGACAACCGGGTGGAGGAAGTGCGGCGCAGATGGGTGCGGGTAGCAGCAAAGCAATATTGTACGCTTGTTTGGCCCGATGATAAACCCATTTTGATCTCATGTTCTGCTATATGCATGAATGTTACATCAGTTCTTCTTTTTGACCTGATACGTCTTTAAACATCGAAACATACCAGGACAGAAAAGTGAACAAAAAGCTCCAGAGATCTAATTTATATGACTATAATTTCTTAACTATAGTCAACACAATGATGTAATATATTTTTTTGACAAAAGACAGAGGGGGAGGGGGCAGGAAGCACAGAGCAAAATCAGCAAACTGTTTGTATAACTCGTGATTAAGATAGGTCATCATATTGATTTGGGTTTTGTGTAAAGATATTGTAGAGAAAATTCAATTCTATATGTTTTTTTACAAAAAGTCTACTTAAGGCTAAATAAATTTAAAAAAAACTGTGTGAAACACGAGAAAAAAAAGTAAAAAAATAGTAAAAGTACAAAAGAAGCTGCAGCGCCCTGAAAGTCCACACTTAAATAAATATTGGACACTGACACTGGCACACTGCAACTGACACTGTTGGAAAAAATAAGTTCTGGAGCTCACAACGGTACTCGGTACTTGGTAACGGTATAAGTCAATCATCGGGTGGCGATATATCTAACATTGCGCACTACCGCGTGCATACAGTGCGTGCTTGTCGCGGCAAGCAAATGGCTTAATTCCAGCACAGAGCAATCGAGAAGGATCCAGGACTGGATCAAGTTGTACGTGGCGTAGACGTTTCACGATAAACAAACTTCCGTGCGCCCTGACACGTTCGTATGTACGCCTGTTTGGTTTGCATGAATATAAAAAAACTAGGATACCTAAAAATATGTGGATTTTACCAGTCTATGGACCCAGAGCTTTCAATGACGTAATAAAAAACGTACTTGTGTACATACGCCCTTATGGAATGATGCCCTCAATATAAAAATGCTTTATATTGTTCTATGTTTTATTGTCTTACCACTTTTTAGTCCACGTTGTTTTTTTTTCTACTTTAATTAGTTAAATTAACTTCAGAGATAATTCAAAATCGCTACTAGTGATGCATCCCGATGACCTCTCTATAAGACGCGCAAATAAGTTGAATCTATGGAGTATTTAGTAAATTATCTATACATTCAACTTACTACATACTATTTACTCAAAAAATATTTGTTTTTAGAAGTAAGTAATAATTACATTATTAGAGGTGTTTCTAAAGCTTCTTATTTCAAAGTTCCCAATGCTTTTTGTATTTTATTATTTGTTTTAGCTGAGTTTTTTTTATATACTAGTTCTGTTATACGATAATTTTAATTTCAGCTAAGCCCGAACTCGCCAGTTTCATTTAAAGTCGTCTATTTCTAATTATATATTACGAATTTTCAACGACATTACATCAAACATATCAACTTGAGACCCTCTTTTTAATTAATTGCGGTAAAACACGTCTGGCGATAAGAGATAAGGAACCTCATTAATTAGTAATTATATCAATAAATTATTAATTGTTGAACTTACTAGTTAGTGTTCTGTTTAATTCGAGCAGTTCCTTCTTCAATCGGTCCAAAGTTTCTGTTATTTTCACTTCTAACACATGTATTGTGTTATTTGACGCATCCGACGTTTGATCTATTTTCTCCTCAATTATCTTGATTCTTTTTTCTAATTGAGGTATTTTGTTGTTAACTGCTTCGGTTTTGCTATCGATATATGTAATCAGTTTATCCAAAAACTTGCTTTCCCATTTGTCTAATATTTTATTGATATAATCTTCTAAATCCAACTTACTTTCTGTTTCGGCTTTATTAAAATTATTGGCATTTATGATACCGACAACAAAACCTAATACACTTAACAGAACAAGAACGCGACGTGCAGGACACATGATGACACGGGTCTCTGGTTACTTTCAGAATAATTATAATCAATGGCTCTCCGTTATATATGTTTGATATGCCTAACTACCTATATTATAGTTTGATAAGTCTCATAACTACTATTGCATAACTATGTATGTAAACTTAGATATGTTTGTGCGTTTGTTAGCTTATTTCAGTAAAGGGTGAACGGATTTTGATGAAATATAGGGACATAGGCTTTTTAAGTCCTGGAATAATGCAGGATACATTATCGTCCACGTCATCGTCCACGCGGGTGATACCGCGAGGTGCAGCTACCAGTTACATTGTGACGAGGTCCAAACCTCTTTCATAATAATACTCTTTTGATATCTTAATTCTTTCATAATCCATTTCTTTTCATTTTGATAGTTCATTTATTCATTAAAAATACAAATAACCTGTCATTCCAATATATGGATTTTTAGCAAACCCGAAATTGTTATAAAATACCAATAATAAGATTATTACAACTGGACTCTTTAAAATACATAAAATAATACCTTCGTAAGTGGTCGTTTTCATCCATATTGTAGCACCACGAAAAAGTCTATGCACCTGTTGTTCCTGTAATTCTGTATTGTGACGAGGTCCAAACCTCTTTCATAATAATACTCGTTTGATATCTTAATTCTTTCATAATCCATTTCTTTTCATTTTGATAGTTCATTTATTCATTAAAAATACAAATAACCTGTCATTCCAATATATGGATTTTTAGCAAACCCGAAATTGTTATAAAATACCAATAATAAGATTACTGGACTCTTTAAAATACATAAAATAATACCTTCGTAAGTGGTCGTTTTCATCCATATTGTAGCACCACGAAAAAGTCTATGCACCTGTTGTTCCTGTAATTCTGTTGTCCACTGAGGCTTGGTCCCTGGGCTGGTGGAGCAAGCCCAAACCCTGGGACCGCCTCGTGACAACCTACATAAAACTGTATCTAACTGAACTATGTTTGTAAATCGTACCTACGTGTTTTTGATTTTAGATTTTTAACCAAATAATAATGAATGACTTCAATGTATTTCCTTAACAAAACTAAACCAATCTTAATAAAATTTATAATGGACAATTTAGAAACACTTGCCTTTCAAATAATATGGCATTATTTAAAAGAGGTAAAAAAGCCGGATATATGAGTGAAAATACAGAAAAAAATACAGTCTTATTAGGGACCTCCTCCTTATAAACTAATCGGAATCAACAAATGCACTGATCTCTATGGATTTGTAGTGCCGTAGTTTCGTTTGTGCTGATTCAAAGCGCCCCACCTAGCGTCCATGGAACTAAAATTGACACTGTTTCATCTCCTGACGTTAGTCACAAAATCAATAATAATACATGTGCGTTAGTTGCATGGACGCTCACTACTGCCAAACTACTGCTATCAGTGCAAAATGGCGATAATCAAATGTTCTCATTGCAACGTTCATCAAAAACCTGTCTATAGTACGGAGTAATGTGCAATTGTCAATGATCAAAGCCACTGAGTTTCATTGTTTCCAAAAAATCTCGAAAACTACTGAGCGGGATGGATATTGTTGTAGTTCCCAGTATTTGTTTGCCTAAGCTACCGATAAAACTACTGGATGGGATGGATATTGTTGTAGTTCCCAGTATTTGTTAGCCTAGGCTACAGATAAAACAACTAGATGTGATAGATGTTGTTGTAGTTCCCAGTATTTGCTAGCCTAGGCTACCGATAAAATTACTGGATGGGATGGATGTTGTTGTAGTTCCCAGTATTTGTTAGCCTAGGCTACCGATAAAACTACTGGATGGGATGGATGTTGTTGTAGTTCCCAGTATTTGTTAGCCTAGGCTACCGATAAAACTACTGGATGGGATGGATGTTGTTGTAGTTCCCAGTATTGGTTAGCCTAGGCTACCGATGAAACTACTGGATGAGATGGATGTTGTTGTAGTTCCCAGTATTTGTTAGCCTAGGCTACCGATAAAACTACTGGATGGGATGGATGTTGTTGTAGTTCCCAGTATTTGTTAGCCTAGACTGCAGATAAAACTACTGGAAGGGAAGGATGTTAATGTAGTTCCCAGTATTTGTTAGTAAAGACTTCAGCTAATACCTATGTAACTTTAAGTTAACTGAATGTAGAGATGTTTAACAATATATGGCTTAAAACTAGCATGGTCACAAACACAAATGTATGAATATTAAAAACGGGATATTTTATCATCGAAATATCGAGATCTCATTAAAAATTGTATCTTGAACAACGCAAGTAAAAACATTAAAAAATGCGATGTTCAAAATTATTTTTTTCACTTCATTTAATGTACATTATATAGTTCCATTAGGTTTTTATTAGCTAAATGGCTGTCTCCCTGAAACTAATTCTAAGCTTATATGAAGTCAACGCGGATGAAGTTGCGGGATAAGTTAGTATTATACTGCTTATCTGAAGATGATAATTGTTACTGTTTAATTAATTTGCTAGCTTTACGGCACTTATCGACCAAATATTTTTGTGTAAACAACACATCACGCGTCGCGGGCATGCTGCGGGTTATCACAACAATGTGGTTGACAGCTTGTTCCTTAACTGTGCTTGTTTTATAGCTGTATCAAACGATTTGTACTTGACAACTTCACCGGGCAGCTTCAATTGAATTTGATGGTTAATTTTGTTGACATCATCATTTGAAACCCTAGGATGTCACTTTGAAACCTATCACTTTGACACTTGTCACGTTGATACCTGTCATTTTGACAGGTATCAATCCTGTCAAATCAATCCTGAATTAATCCTCTTCCAATCCTTCAAAGTTTCATTAAAACCTTAGTGTTTTGGCCAAATTAGATTCAAAAGCTTCAAAAGCTCAAACCTTAAGAATTTTGATCAAATTTAATTCAGAAGCTTCAAAAACTTCAATTTGTTCTCAAAATATCATCAAAAAAGCTGTTCCGTACAAAATGTATAAGAAAAAAATAAATGCTTTTATATATTTCGATTTTTTAATATCTAGTAATCATCTTCGCATTATTGCCTTACTAATGAAACCGGTTTGGAGCACGTCGGTTGGATGGTTTCAAAGTCTATGACCGTCATCATTTTTAAGTGACTTCAGAAAAAGAGACGCTTATATGTTCGACTGTACGTACGTCTTTTTTTTGTTTTTGTTTTTTAACTATATAGATTTTTATAATTGTATTGTGTTGTAATATTAACAATGATTTATGTGTGAATAGTTTTTTTCTCTTTCCACCAATCATTCCATACAGCAAGTTATCTTGTGATATTAAATTTTTTCGTTTTTTCAATCGCCAATAACTTTCTATCTCTGTTGCCAATTTGTATGTATTATGTATCTGTGGATACAAGACGCAATACCGCCACTTTTTTGAATGTGTTGTATGTTTGCTTCATTGGTGTTGGGAGACTTTTTTATAGTATGCGTGAGTATGTGTGCTATACTAATTGTTTTTATTTATGAGTTAGTAAAATAAGTGGGCAAAATTAGGTGACCGTCGGTCCCGAGTAATAATTTTGCAGCGACGGACAATTGCCAACGCCAAATCTCCTTTTGGACAGGTAGGACACACTGGATAAAGACTTTTGTTTTCAAACTTTGCGGTATTGGCGACGAGAAGACTCGACGAAGTTTCGCAAATGCTGCCCAGCCTATCTATATTTTTCTGCGGGTCTCTCTATTGATGTTGTTTTTACCTAGTTGCATGATAAATGGAAATGTAAAAATAAAGTTAAATTTATAAACAACCCACAAACTCATATCAAAATTGAACTAACATAAAATAAATAAATAAGGCCTACAAAAAAAATATGGTCTTATCTATCTCTTTCACTTCCTATCCTATAAATAAAACCCTACTCATAATATAACAATTAAGAGAAAAAAACGGTCAAGTGCAAGTTGGACTCCTGCACTGCGGGTTCCATACAAACATAACTCTGCTTTTGGAAAATTGTTGTCCCCATACATCAACATAGGTCGCGGTCAGTTTAATAACTACAATCTTTGTTTTTTTTTCGTGATGTAGCTACAAATTTACCGTATTTTTATTTTGCCCTTTACTTGTGCTATAAGACATTGCTTCTTGCCAAACTTCAGTATTCTTGGTCAACGGGAAGTACCTGTAGGTTTGATCATTATGCGCGTGTCATAATACGGAAAATCGGCCTTACCTATTGATTGCATTGACTTATAAGTTTGTTTTTAAAATCAAATTGACCTCCACGCATTTCTGAGAAAAAACGGTCTTGACAGATAGACAGACAGACAGTCAAACAAGCGGACATGTGATCCTATAAGGACTCCTTTTTTTGAAGTTTGGAATCATAAAAACAATGTTGACAAAAGATAAACAAATACCAGGTGATGTTGACTCGTTCATACCATTTTACCCAAAATATTTTGCAACAGATTGAGAGCACAGAACAAATAAAAGTACTACAGTAAGCGTCTTCTTGCGAAGATAATGTGCAGAACAAAAAAATGCTCGTGCGCCGGCAATAATGGTTGAAACCCAACAGGAAGCGGTGCAGTGTAGATATTTCAGTTCCTATTCAGTCTGAAAGTTGTCTGACGGAGGTTCTCCAAGATTTTATACTGAATGGAAACTTACTGGCGTAAGTTCTACACGTGTAATTTTATTTATGTTTTTTTGTAGTTACATAGCGAAGCTGCTTGTTGAAAGTTATAACATGACACATCTTGCCCTTATTATCATCAGCTATTCGGTATACTGGGAAAACCAATAACGCTGACAATAATATAGATTACAGAAAACCGACAGGATTATCGTAGCTATAAGAACATAACATTGATAAATTTTAGTTCATGATGTGTATTTTATAAATAAAGTCAACAGAGCAAGGCGGTTCCGAAATCTCAAACAATGACGAAACTTACATTTATAGCAACCTACTCTGTAGCCAGGCCTCATCATTTTTGCATATATCGGCTCTCTTGTGTTTTCTGTACCACGCCTCACTTCACAAAGTATCTAACAAATAAATATTTAGAACGTTCGAAACAAACTATTACAATGCATATTTCTTTCAAATTAAAATCTCTACTCAAAAGTATGTTGATTAAAAAAACTTAGATAAGTATCATAAAAAATAATTACTATATATATATATTAGTGACAGCCGCGTGGAGTCCATGGAGCGGAGGCAAACTGCTCAAGCGCCTTGCGGAGACTGCCATAAGACTTAGTCTTTACCAGATAAGTAGTTGATGTACGAGTATCTGTAACTCTCAATAGTTCCTTCTCGGGGCCCACATAAATAAACACTTTGATATGGTACGATTTGATTCCTTCGTAAGATAATTCACGGGTTACAACAACTGTACACAGTTGCAGGTGATCAAACGACGCAGTGTGGGACTCCGGGACCGGTTGATAGATTTTAGAAATTGATTCCTTATTGTATTAGTAATAATAAATTTTATATTTTCCACGTGGAAAATGGTAGTGACCAAGTACACAGTGCAAACATCTGTGTTTTGGTTTGAATGACAATACATCTAACAAAACTACTAATGAGATTTAAAAACCATTCTCTCAGGGTGTCGAGCGCAGTGCAGTGCGGAAGTTCTGGGCGGCACTAGGTGTCGGTACATACAAAACCAACCTTACCGACTTTTAATGGTTACTTATTAAGTTTCTAGGTTGGTACTAAAATAAACACATAGATAATATACAATGTTGTATAACTCCACAACCGTTATCACTTAACCCCGGGGCCACATTATCTGGTGTTGGCGCATATTGTGACGTTAGAATGATACTTGTATTATTAGTAAACAGTTTTTTACTTCGCAGTTGTACCGTTTTACCCCGACTGCCGTAAAAGTGAGGGGTGTTATATTGGAATAATGATAATAATACTGCAACGAGTTACGCGCAGTGAGACGTGATGCTACGGCGTAGCACCACTACGACATAGTACATATTATATAGTCTTTACAGATATATAATGTACTGTGACTACGACGTGTAATGAAAACGTAGCGCTAGAAACTGTATGTCTGTATGATAAGTTATTGTACTCGGGTAATTGCTGCTAGATGCTGGCAACATTGCGTAAAAGGTATACATTGCAAAACAAGTTTTGATAATTGATCATGGAGGGCAAGTAGACGTGCTTTACTTTGATTTCCGGAAGGCGTTTGATAGGCTCAATAATGACATACTGCTGGAGAAGCTTAATGTGCTAGGCTTGGCCCCTGGCCTCCTCCGTTTTATCGCCGATTACCTTCGCGATCGCCAGCAGTTTGTTCGGCTTGATCTCTATGAGTATCACACGCGTTCTGGGGTGAGTCAAGGATCGATACTTGGCCCTCTGCTGTTCATCCTTATGATCAATGATCTTCCGGCAGTCGTCAAACATGCGCAATGTCTTTTCTATGCCGATGACTTAAAGCTATTTTTAGAAATAAGAACAGAGGAAGACTCTTTAATGCTTCAACGAGACATCGAGTCGATCTATAAGTGGAGTGTGAATAATAAAATGGAATTCAATCTTCTGAAGTACATCGAGATGACTTTTTGCAGAAAGCGACATCCTGTATAATTTCTCTATAAGCTGGACTCTTGTATAATATCAAAATCCTCTTCTGTTAGGGATCTGGGTGTCACGTTTGACCAAAAACTCACTTTTCATGACCATATAACGACAGTGGCTAAAGAATCTTTTCAGTGACTAGGTTTTGTTCTTCGGAACACCAAAGATTTTCAGAACATAGGGGTCATCAAGCTAATCTTCAGTGCCTTGGTTCGCAGTAAGCTAGAAGCCAGTGCATGTGTGTGGCGTGTGGGTACACGAGAGTAAATATGCGCTTTCATTACAAAAAGTACAGAAGGCTTTCTAAGGTACTTATACAAGCGCATATATGGCTATTACCCTTACCTGTACCCAACGAAATTTCTTCTAAGTTGCTTAGGGAATAACTCTTTGGAGGTCAGAAGATTTTGTGACCAATTTGCAATGATGTGCAAGATTCTTCGAGGGAAGGTTGATGCCCCTGATCTAAATAGTAAGTTGTGTAAATTATTTGTTCCCAATAATTACCATCGGAGCAGAAAACATAGATTGTTTGCGGTCCCGGTGTGTCGTACCAAAGCCCGTTCTATATCACCTATACCGCGGACCCTCACTGCGCTCAACGCCCTCCTGCTAGCTAGTCCGAATTGTGATGTGTTCGCAGATGAATGCAAGATGCTCTTGTCGGGATGTTTGGAGTACTGTGAGATGATTGCATGATTGTGACATATGGATTTTTGTTAATTATTTATATTTTATTTGTAAATTTGGATTTTTGTAGTGCGTGTAATTATTATTGTAATTTTGACAGCTTGAATTTTTGACCATTATTGCTTCCAATATTTTTATTGACTTTGTATGTACTGGAAATATTTTATTTGACATTTATTATTATTTTGTGACATTCTACTTATAATTCAAATTTCTGTGTTTAGAATAGGACTGAATTTAATGTATACTGCAGTTTAATGTGATTTATTGAAGTAAAAGGACTTACCGTTTCAAATGAATAAATAAATAAATTGAAACTATTTAATGACTGAACCTGTAGTAGTTGTCGTGGAATGTGTTTTTATAGAACAAAATAATATGACAATAGTGTGACAACATAAAAATTTACAACATATAGAAACAATCTTATAACTAAAGTACAACGGGTGGACTTATCACTAAAAGCGATCTCTTCCAGTCAACCATTGGAGGGAAAGAAATAATGGATTTATATATATATAAATAAATATATATATATAAATTTATATATATATATATATATATATATATATATATATATATATATATATATATATTGAAATAATAATAATTATGAAATAATGAATAAAAATAAATAAACATATACATACATTCCATTAAATACAAATACACATACTATAATAAATTTAAACAAATAAATATAATATATATAGATTTCAACACATAGATACCTATAAAACTTAAGGAGATCCTAGTTACAATGACTGATAAAGATAAAAACTTAGTAGTTTCTTTGTTTCACCATAACTTTTAAATGCCTGAACAGATTTGGATGCAAGCGGTATCGTTAGGATCCTTACTTCATCCCGGGTGACACAGTTGGATGCATGCGGTATCGTTAGGATCCTTACTTCATCCCGAGTGACACAGTTGGATGCATGCGGTATCGTTAGGATCCTTACTTCATCCCGAGTGACACAGTTGGATGCATGGGGTATCGTTAGGATCCTTACTTCATCCCGAGTGACACAGTTGGATGCATGGGGTATCGTTAGGATCCTTACTTCATCCCGAGTGACACAGGGTTTATTAATTTTATACTTGATTTTTTGACAGGGTAGTCATGTTTGTTCTCTTACTTCAATGATATACCTGCGTATGTTTAGTGATAATTAATAATCTTTTATTCACACAATATTAAAAATAAACACATATTTGTACCATATTTTAACCATTATTTGTTAACCATTTATATAGTTAACAAATAAAGTAATCAAAATAGATTACATACAAGTCATAGTTGCAACTCAGATACTATTTTCTACTGTCAATGTTGTTCTACCACCAACCAATTTCAATCTAAACGTTTCTATTGTTTGTTAGAAGGAGTATAAAATAAATAAAAAACTGGACCGATTGCAATGTGGTATTCGCAACTTTATGCTTTTATAAACTTATAAAAATATAAATTCAATAATTTAGGTATACGAAATAAAATTAGACAAATGTTTACATATACATACGGGTTTTCTAAACATGCGAGCTTTAGTTGAGCGTTACAATACTAAACGTACTTACTATTTAGGTCGTTAGATAGCTGAAAGCCAAAAAACAACAAAAGTAAGTCAACTATCCAACAAAAGTTAGCGAGTAGGTAGGCACCTACGCATCCTTCTGTGAGGAAGTAAACAAACACTAACACACCATGCAGTCGGCAAGCAACAGGAGCAATTTGGCTCGGCTGCCAATCGTATAGTGACAATCACACATAGGCCGGCACAGCTAGCCGCACGCGCAGCGGAAAAAACTGTTATCGATCTATATCCTAAGGCAGTAAGAGGATGGTAGTTTAAATGGTATTTTCCTTTTTAATTTTCATAGTGCCTGCTTGAGGCTTATGTGATTAAACAATTTTGACTTTGACGAAAAGTTTATGCTCATTTTTAACTGACTTCAAAAAAGGGGTTATTTTCAAAGTACTCCAAGAAAATTTCTCAAACTACTCCACGAAATAATATAAATATAAATTTAGTTTCATTCTACTCCATGAGAACTTAGAAATGTTCTCAAAGTACTCCACCCTACTGGGTTTTTGAAGAGTTGCCAAGTTAATACGTTCTCAAACAACTCCACGCTTTTTTGATTAGAAATTATTATTTTAAAATATATAGTTTTTATGTTGCATCCTACTCCAAAAGTTAGCTGACGAACAGTCAGGTGCAAAACTTCCGAGTTATAAAATTATGATTGACTTTTAAAAAAAGAAACGATAAAAAGAAAGTTTAAATAAAATACA
This sequence comes from Alsophila aescularia, assembly GCA_946251855.1. Lineage (NCBI taxonomy): Eukaryota > Metazoa > Arthropoda > Insecta > Lepidoptera > Geometridae > Alsophila > Alsophila aescularia. The sequence goes on from OX276374.1 coordinate 64,868,500, forward strand.
AGGATTAGTTTGTAATTTTTTATATTTATATAATTCAACATATCTTTTTAAATCAACCAAAATATCAAAAAAAATGTCTTAGGATTTAGGAGTTTACTAAAAATTCAAAAGTAATATTGATAGAATAAGAATAACTAACATGATGGCTAAATATTAAAATAAAAGAATGGAGTACTTTGGGAACAACCTGTTCAAAATATGTGTCACTACCAAAAAAAAATAAGAGATAAAATGGCATGTTTAAATATACAAAACCACGACGACTACTGCTTTATGTGGTGTATCACTGCGGCTTTATTTCCATCGTCAGCCATGCTGAGAGGGTGTCATCTTACCCGGACTTTCATACTGTGCTAAACACCGACGGGATGCAATTTCCTGTTACTTTTGATGATATAGTCAAACAATGACAGGAAGAGCCGACATCGAAGGATCAAAAAGCAACGTCAATTTAATGTTTGGATTATTTATGAAAAAATAATCCAAACATAAAATTTATTATCTATGGTTTGGAAATAAAAGCAGTATAGTAGGTCCTTTGTACAAATCAAGTAATGTGACTAACAACAAAAAAACTATACATTTGTTATTTCTTAAAAATGATGCTTCTTCACACTATTGCCTAATAAAGGATTTATCACGACTTGTCAGGAGTCAAATAACAAGTCATCACGGCAAACTATATTTTTGTGATACTTGTTTAGTGTTTTTTAACACAACTGATCAACTAGATAAACATTCTTGTGGAGGTGTTGTTACTGTTTTACCTGAGGACGGTTCAGTAATAAAATTTAAGAACTATGAACGCAAACAAGATATGCCTTTTGTTATATATGTTGATTTCGAGTCATTGTTAGTAAAACATGAAGATGAAACGAAAGTATCTAATTCAACAACTACGTTACAAAAACACGTACCCGCGGCGTTTGGTTATCATATAGTTTGTTCTGTTGATGAAACTTATAATCGATATGTTTGGTATCGAGGTCCTGATAGTGTTAGTAAATTTATAGAATCAATTTATAACCATTCATTACAGATACATAAAGTACAAAATAAAAAGACGCCGATCATATTAACAGAAGAAAACGAAAGAGACTTTAGAAATGCAACTAACTGTCATATATGTGGACATTTCCTGTATGGTAACAGAGTCCGGGACCACTGTGGAATTACCGGATTGTATCGTTCCGCGGCACATATGCAGTTCAATTTGCAATATAAACTACCAAAGTTCATACCAATTTTCTTTCATAACTTGTCTGGATATGACAGTCATTTGTTTATAAAACAATTAGGAGAAGCACCAGGGCCTATTAAAATTGAACCGAAAACAAAAGAAAACTATATTTGTTTTACAAAATTCGTTCCAGTTGGATACGATGAATTCGTTCAACTTCGTATTGTGGATTCTTTCAAATTTTTGGGAACTAGCTTGCATAAACTAGCTTGTACTATGAGTAGTGATGAATTTACGCACATGCACAATTTTCCAAAACGAAAATGAGTTCAAGTTGGTTACGTGGAAAGGAGTTTATCCATACGAGTATATGGATAAATGGGAACGTTTCAAAGAACCAACCCTTCCAGCTAGGGAACAATTTTATAGTTCGCTTAATAATGAAAATGTATCTAAAAAGGATTATAAGCATGCTCAGTTAGTGTGGTCATCATTTAACGTACAAAATTTAGGACATTTCACAGATATTTACTTAATGACCAACGTGTTATTATTGACTGATATATTTGGAAATTTAGAAAAACATGCAAATTTTACTATAAGTTGGATCCTGCATTTTACTTTACCGCACCGAGTCTCTCTTTTGATGCAATGCTTTTGAAAACAGGTGTAGAGTATTAACAACAAGTATTTAGAAGATTATGATCCATCGCAATCAGATTCGTATATTGCATATATTGATTGTAATAATTTATATATGAATTTAGTATGACCCATGTCTGATTTCAAATTCTTAAAGTCAACTGAAATACACAGTCTTAATATAACAAACATCCCTGATTATGCTGATTATGGATTTATACTTGAAGTCGACTTATGCTACCCTGAAGGATTGCATCATAAACATAATGATTTACCATTTTGTCCTGAAAAATGCGTTCCTCCTGGAGGAAAGCATACAAAACTCTTACCCAACTTACATGATAAATACTTTTACGTTATACATTACGTTCATTTAAAAACTTGTATGAAACATGGTTTGGTTTTAAAAAAAATACACCGTGTAATTGCTTTCAGACTGACCAAACAATTTCTCAAAAAATATATCGATCTTAACACGACTTTGCGTCAAAAAGCAACGTCTAGTTTTGAGCAAGATTTTTTTAAATTACTCAACAACAGTATTTTCGGTAAAACGTTAGAAAACAACGAAAAAACAGTAAATGTGAAGTTAGTCAAAGAGTGGGATGATGAACAAAATGTAACAAAAAAGAAACTGAGTGCAGATTTATTACTTTTAGGCTTTAATTTTTTCAATTTTGCACGTTTACGAGATATTATAGTATTAATTTTTTTAACACCGGCACCCAATTTTAATTTTGTTCTAATGAACCGTTCTACTATAGATGCTTTTTTAGTAGAAAAAGTAGAGTAATGATTAATATTATATTCACTCAATATTTTTTTAGAGCAAAGTTATAAAATTCTGTTCCTAGAAGAGGAACCGATTTCTAAAATTATTTTTAGTTTGCAAGGATACACTTACTTTCAGATTGGTCCCAATAGGAATTTTATCAGAATCGGTTGAATAGTTTTTTAACCAGTTCCAATAATAAGAAAAATTTGGTTCAATCGTTCGCGAAGTACGAGCGTTTGAAGTCGGTTGTTCAAGTTTTTGTCAAAAAAAAAATATGTACAAAACTAAGTTTCTAACCCACACCTGCGGCACTTTACCACTATACTAACTAATCATTAACTTATTATTTGTTTAAGTACCAAATAATAACATACAATTTAAAAATATATATATATATAAACTAAGCTTTACTTATAATGAGCAGTGTTACCGTTTATAACATTATCTAAAAAGTTTGTGAAAAGGACATAATTCCAGCTGACATTTATCATAATGTTGTTGTAAAGACTTGTAGTCACAGAAATCTAGAGATATTTCTACAAAATGTTAGATTAAATATTCACGTTTCTTAAAACCGTTTGATCTTCCATTGACCCTATCGATTGATGGCATAAAATTAAACGATACTCGTATATATTTTTTCATTTTTTCTGATTCGATTCCCGTCTAGAACAAAAAAGTTTTCAAATATGTTTCCTTTGAAAAAAATTAGCTATCAACAATATTTAAGGGACTTTCCCGCTACTGACCGCATTTAAGTGCCTTCCTGTAAACATATAGACAATGTAGAATCTGCCTGGAATTAGTATCAAATTCAGAATCTGACAAATAAACCGCCAAGCATAGCTGTGTAGGTACTACATACAAGAGATGATTAAGATGTACCTTTGTACAGAATCAATAGTTTACTCATTTCGATCTTTAGGTACATTTAGATATCGAGAGAAAATGTAATCAAGCTCCTCTGGTACCGCAGTTACGAAATACCTAACTTATTAGTTATCTAATCTTGCCTTAACCTAACCCCCTGAGAGTTTGTTAATGGTCAACAAGATACAGAGGAAAACGCGTGACCGCCATGTTGGTCCGAATAAATAACTATATAATCGGAGCAATTCACACAAATTACCTTATCCCAAACTAGGACAGCCTATATTATAGGTACTAGACAACGGATAAACATACAAATATATGAATATTACATCCATGTCTCGGATACAAACATTTCTGCTCATCACATAAATGTTTGTATTGAACGGGATTCGAACCCGCGACCATTGGCTGACTTCAAAGACAGGGTCAATAACCATTCGGCCAACGGGACGTTACAAGACAGAAAAGTGGCGGCAAGGAACAAATACAATAGAGGCGGCAATGTTGAAGATGTGCTAAATAAATGCCTATTTGATAAAAATATTTGAAACTATGCTCCGCAATTAAAACTACAGTAACCTAGGATAGGTACCTAAGCAATATTTCCTCCCTAGGTCCACCGGCTTAGGCTGTGCGTTGTCTTTTAGTCAGTCAGTAGATATGTCTCTGCACGCTTAGTGGGTTGTGTGCTCGAAGCTTATAATAATTAGACTTCGGAACCCTAAAACAAAGCAATTCATTTTTTTTCTATTTGTTTTGTAGTCGACTAGCTGTGCCTGGATATTTTTTTGGTATATAAGGGTCGTGTGATATTCAAAAACGAAATGTAGCAAAATCATCAAACTTCGTTCAGACGTCAAACGGTTTTTTATCGATTGCTCGAATTCCACTCACCAGGTTGAGATACCAAGTACGTCAAACCCTAAGTTTACAACAGAAAAACCCGCATTGCATTCGGTCTAGCAGTTTTTACGGGATGCGTGAACAAATGTACAGACAAACAAACAGAAAAAAAGACAGACATGATAATTAAAAATGTTTTATTCTTGTTCTGTAGCTTATTTTAAGTAACAGAGACAATTCTTTTAAATTATCTTCTTCGAACAGACTTTTTCGTTCTTATTGCTTTAATATAAGTACTAGCTCTATCCGCGGCTTTGCACGCTTGACCTTTTCTTTAGATTTAAGGTACTAAGTACTATTCCAAGGCCTCAAATACCAAAATACCAACATTTGATCAACATTCCTTGAGCCGTCAAAAAGTTTTTATCGATTGCTCGGCTTCTACTTATCGGATTGAGATACCAAGTACACCAGTTTTTAAGTCAAACCCTAAGCGACCCAACAGGTAAAACCGCATCGCATCAGGTCATATTTACGTGATGCGCGAATAACATACAGAAAAACAGACGGATACGTATTTTTAAAATGTTATATTCCTGTTCAGTAGCCTATTTTAAGTACCGTAGGCCTTTTTTTTATTGATCTTCTTCGTACAGTTTTTTTTGTTCTTATTGCTCCAATAAAAGTACTAGTTGTGCCTGCGGCTTCACACGTGTGGTCGTTTCTCTATGTTAAAAGTAATGTGCTATTCCAAGACCTAAAATACCAATATAACAACATTTGATATTTGATTAAAAAAACAGCCGTCAAAAAGTCTTTTATTGATTGCTCGGCTTCAACACATCGGATTGAGATACCAATTATTCCAGTTTTTAAGTAAAACCCTAAGCTATCCAATATTGTAAGCAACATCGCAATTGGTCTAGTTGTTTTTATGTGATGCGCGAACAATTATACAGACAAACAAACAAACAGACAGACACGATTTTTAAAAATGTTCTTTTTGAATAACTTATTTTTAGTAACCTAGACCATTTTGTTTTATTATATTTTTTGTACAGACTTACGTATTGCTTTGTGTTATGTTGTTATGTTAAAATATACAAAAAAAAAACTTAAAATACTTTGTATAAATCTAAGACTATAATAATTGGCGGTCATATCTCTATAGAGCGAAGTTTTCCAGACAACCGTTACTAAATGAAGAATTCGCCCGCATCAAAATGAGCTAGGAGTTTGCTAGGAGCTTAACCGTCTTCTTCATAGTTACAAAACTCAGAGACAAAGGCTTTAAATGTATAATAAATACCTCGCTTGCTTGTTTGCTTGTCATGTGAGGTAGCGCTTGCCTCAAGCGGCAGAGTTTGTCAGGCCCCCCGAGAGCCTCTCACATGGATATTAATCAATATACGTGCCCTCCGAAGCACGGAGCAATTGCAAAAAACACTAGCTTAATATACCTATAAAAATAAAACGAGTCGTTTTTCCAACGTCTCGTTACTTTTTGACGTTTTTTGTATGGCGTTTATGTCACAAGCTGACCGACAGTAAGCGAAAACGGTTCGTTTTAAGATATAGGAACCGGTCATTAGTGCGTTGCACACTCTGTGTTGCTGTTAAAACATTGAGAATTTTAACCGACTTACAAAAGGGATAGGTTTTCTACTCGACAATTCCTTGTGTTTGTTCTCTCCTAATGCTCTAACTTTAACTCTGGAACTATATCTGATAAATACTTACAAATACATTTTGATTACATGAACTCTGGAACTAGTTCTGATAAATACCTACAAATACATTTTATTACATGAACTCTGGAACTAGTTCTGATAAATACTTACAAATACATTTTGATTACATGAACTCTGGAACTAGTTCTGATAAATACTCACAAATACATTTTGATTACATGAACTCTGGAACTAGTTCTGATAAATACTTACAAATACATTTTGATTACATGAACTCTGGAACTAGTTCTGATAAATACTTACAAATACATTTTGATTACATGAACTCTGGAACTAGTTCTGATAAATACTTACAAATACATTTTAATTACATGAACTCTGGATCTAGTTCTGATAAATACTTACAAATACATTTTGATTACATGAACTCTGGAACTAGTTCTGATAAATACTTTCTAGTAATCGACTTTTTAAAAGAAGGAGGTTCTCAAGTCGTTGCTATTTTTATTTGCTTGTTGCCTCATATCTCTAAAACTGCTGAACCAATTTAGTTCAAAAAACAAATTGTTTAAAAAGGTAGAACTCATTATGAGGTCCATTTTTTAATTCAAAATTGATATTTTTTAGAGGAAAATTATTTATGTTTTGTCATCATTCTAGCCGTTGCCGAAATTTGTCGATGAAAGTAAGCATGTAGGCGTATGCTCATGCGAGTTGTTCATACTCTCTCTCATATTCATATTCTCACTAACATATTTTGTTCTCGTTTCTTCTTCTTTGGGCAACAGTATGCCGTTTCGTAAAGAAACGTTGGATCCAAAACCACAGACTTTGCTTCGGAAAAGGGTGTTTTTTGCGTGAGTAGTATCGTTGGCTACATTTTGTATCATAGGCACCCAACACTATTGTTCTACTTGAGATAGCTCTGCCATATCGCAAAGTTTATGGACATATATAAAGTGTATTTAAGAAGAGATTATGCAGTGTTATACGGTTTTTGTTGTTTCTCCATAATACCACTTCGGGTTTCATTTGCAGTCCTTTGGCAATATTCACGGCAAGTTGGGCACGAATAAGAAGGGTTTAAAGTTCCATTCAAAGGATATTCAGAGCTTTTAAAGCACGATTTTGTGATCCTTTCCTGTGACTACGATATTATTACGTTAAATTTGGCCATATGGAATGCTTATTCGCTGGTGTTAGTGTTTTTTGCTAGTAGTATTGCAGCATCACAAGGGGAGTAGACCGACTATGTATCTCAAGTCCACTTGCTATTTGTTGAAAGTGGTCGCATCCTCAGGCAGTAGTGGTTCATTCCAACATACGCTCTTTTTCTACAGCTCCTGCAGCATGATCTACCGAACCACACTCAGCAAACCAACCACATACATCACTGCCCCTAATGCCTTTCGTGTGGTCGGCATTCAAGACGTATTCCTTAAGTCTTCAGAAACGCGATGCAGAGCTGTGTTAAAAACTAGTTAAAAACGAGTTCATCTGGAGCTAGTTTCCATCGCAATCCATCAAATTACTCCCATCGAATTTGCATTAACATCGAAATGTTTAGCTTGCCTAATCTCATAAGAAGATGAGTGTGGATCGAACTCCAACTTCCTCGTTCGATACTTGCTCTGTTACACTTCTTGCACTTTGGGTATTGTAGCGCATTTAATTCCTCGTTTTCGAAGCTATCTACCCAGTATCCAAGTAGTGGTTATGTGTCATGCACTGAACGCAAGCAGCTGCAACTCTCTGTAGTTGTGAGTTTGCCTCCTAGTCATGGAGTACTTCCGCGGTCTCTGCTGATCTTCACTTGTAACAACATCGCTATTACACTAGTGGTGACAGTGATCGGCTTCTTTTTGATTCGGAACAAGATTCCATATAGAATTTGGAAAGTCTGACTCGTCAAGCAGTGCATCTTTCAGTCACTCATCGTTTGCACGCGCTTTTGTGTCAATTACCATCCTGACGTGCTTCGGCTTGTTGGGATTTGTCGCCGCAATGTGCATCTGGGTTCTTATTGTGTATCCTTTTCCCAGAAACTCTGTTCATATTCTGTGTATGCAGTTTTGATTTCCAGCCATCCATTGATCTTCCGTTAGATTCCTCGTAGTCATCACATGGCAATCTTTTTGCTTGGTAGTATCGTGACGTCATTATTTACAGATCTACTTCAAATCGACCGTTAACTCCCTTGAATGTCACTTGATCAAGGCTTTCGCTCGATTGAGATACCCAGTGCGTCAATATCGAACCAAAATTGTAAGCGATGCGGCTGGTTGATTTTTCTTGCTCATCAACAGTTTTCGTGTCACTCTTCTCCTTCTTCCAGGTTCTCTTTGGATTAATGTTTTCTTGAAGTCTTCCTTTTCATTTGTCATACTTCCATTTTAATTCACATAATAATAATTCTCGATTTGAACTCGATGAACACGTCGCGGTTGTACCTTTGGGTAATCATCAAGTAGACACTGCTCTCTCACTAGTCCTTCACTGCACCAATGTATGCGTCTTGACACGATGATCCATCATTACGACGAGGTCCAAGGTGTTTATTTAATTCTTGTTGGCCAGTGACGCCAGGACCACAAACTGTGATGTCGTATCGGGTATTAATAAAAACAATAATTTTTCTTTCTTCAAATGTGGACAGTACTTTCTTCGGGTTTCTTATTTCAGGTTGCCAGCTGCGGTCGGAGTGGTGGTCATAATTTCACTACTGCTACTACCACAAATTACCTCGCAGTTGGCCCAACTTAGGTATATGCTAACTTTAGTATCAGGACATAGCACGAGTACCTACAATATCTACATATAATTTCAAACTTTTAGAGATCAACAAACAAAATAGCTAATGCTGGGAGTGGTCTGTTAAGACTGATTCTTATATATTACTGATCTCATATTGTACAGTCGCCCCATGGCTCTTCATCTGCTACAGTTAAACAATAAATGGATCTAAATAAAAACCAAACAAAACAGTTAAAGAAGGTACTTATTAAATATATATTGTTAGACTATGATCAACATTATGAGTAATCCAATACGGCGTGATATGTCAGTAGCTGCAGCACGATGCACCGCGAGGGCCAGCGAATAGTCGGAAGCGTTGTATTGGATGACGACATAAACAATTTAATAATTGTTTATGAAGACCCTGAAAATATATAAATATTTATAGACTATGCCATGTGCTTCGTTTTAAAGGTTCCGTATTCGATTAAGATCACCTGGTCTGTCCGTCTATGTAATGTCCGTCACAGCGTCACAACTTCTTGAATTATGAAATAAAAATAGACCTCAGCACAAATGCGCTTAAAGCCCTCAATTAAAAAAAAACAATGCTCCTGCATTTAAATTCATGTTCCTATTCGTATTTTTCAAGAAGAATTAAATTATTTATTAGTGAATTTACTCCTAATTTTTTGGTGTTCCTTGAAACTTAATCATCTGTCTGTTAAGTTCCAACTGCTGAGACAAAGAGCTTCTTTGGGGCTTCTCATTCAGAGGGAGTGAGATTTGGTGACGTCACGTGTCTTTGACTTGTGAAGCTCTTGCACTTGCCGGTGAAACGTTGTCTGTTTGTTTGTTTGCTTGTTTGGGGAGCTTCCACGGGATAACGGCTGAACGGATTTTGCTGAAATTTGGAATAAATATAGTATATACCCTGGAATATAACATAGAATACTTTTTATTCCGGAAAATTGTAAGTTTCGTCGGGAAAACTGGAAAAACCGGAAAAATGTTGATTACTTGCTGTAAGAAACGGTTGCCATGGAAACGAAATAACAAGTATGTCAAAAAATATCGAGAGGATTGGTGCTATACCTACTTGTGAATTAGTTTTTAATATCCTAGATGAATATAGGATGCTTCTCTTGGCGATAAAGAGTAGTCCGCGCGGATGTAGTCGCGGGCGGGAAGCTAGTAGAAGATAGCAAGAAAGAACGAGGTGAATAGTTTTTAATATCCTAGATGAACATAGGATGCTTCTCTTGGCGATAAAGAGTAGTCCGCGCGGATGTAGTCGCGGGCGGGAAGCTAGTAGAAGATAGGAAGAAAGAACGAGGTGAATAGTTTTTAATATCCTAGATGAACATAGGATGCTTCTCTTGGCGATAAAGAGTAGTCCGCGCGGATGTAGTCGCGGTCGGGAAGCTAGTAGAAGATAGGAAGAAAAAACGAGGTGAATAGTTTTTAATATCCTAGATGAATATAGGATGCTTCTCTTGGCAATAAAGAATAGTCCGCGCGGATGTAGTCGCGGGCGCGAAGCTAGTAGAAGATAGGAAGAAAGAACGAGGTGAATAGTTTTTAATATCCTAGATGAACATAGGATGCTTCTCTTGGCGATAAAGAGTAGTCCGCGCGGATGTAGTCGCGGGCGGGAAGCTAGTAGAAGATAGGAAGAAAGAACGAGGTGGATAGTTTTTAATGTCCTAGATGAACATAGGATGCTTCTCTTGGCGATAAAGAGTAGTCCACGTGGATGTAGTCGCGGGCGGGAAGCTAGTAGAAGATAGGAAGAAAGAACGAGGTGAATAGTTTTTAATATCCTAGATGAACATAGGATGCTTCTCTTGGCGATAAAGAGTAGTCCGCGCGGATGTAGTCGCGGGCGGGAAGCTAGTAGAAGATAGGAAGAAAGAACGAGGTGAATAGTTTTTAATATCCTAGGTGAACATAGGATGCTTCTCTTGGCGATAAAGAGTAGTCCGCGCGGATGTAGTCGCGGGCGGGAAGCTAGTAGAAGATAGGGAGAAAGAACGAGGTGGATAGTTTTTAATGTCCTAGATGAACATAGGATGCTTCTCTTGGCGATAAAGAGTAGTCCACGCGGATGTAGTCGCGGGCGGGAAGCTAGTAGAAGATAGGAAGAAAGAACGAGGTGGATAGTTTTTAATATCCTAGATGAACATAGGATGCTTCTCTTGGCGATAAAGAGTAGTCCACGCGGATGTAGTCGCGGGCGGGAAGCTAGTAGAAGATAGGAAGAAAGAACGAGGTGGATAGTTTTTAATATCCTAGATGAACATAGGATGCTTCTCTTGGCGATAAAGAGTAGTCCGCGCGGATGTAGTCGCGGGCGGGAAGCTAGTAGAAGATAGGAAGAAAGAACGAGGTGAATAGTTTTTAATATCCTAGATGAACATAGGATGCTTCTCTTGGCGATAAAGAGTAGTCCGCGCGGATGTAGTCGCGGGCGGGAAGCTAGTAGAAGATAGGAAGAAAGAACGAGGTGAATAGTTTTTAATATCCTAGATGAACATAGGATGCTTCTCTTGGCGATAAAGAGTAGTCCGCGCGGATGTAGTCGCGGGCGGGAAGCTAGTAGAAGATAGGAAGAAAGAACGAGGTGAATAGTTTTTAATATCCTAGATGAACATAGGATGCTTCTCTTGGCGATAAAGAGTAGTCCGCGCGGATGTAGTCGCGGTCGGGAAGCTAGTAGAAGATAGGAAGAAAGAACGAGGTGAATAGTTTTTAATATCCTAGATGAATATAGGATGCTTCTCTTGGCAATAAAGAATAGTCCGCGCGGATGTAGTCGCGGGCGCGAAGCTAGTAGAAGATAGGAAGAAAGAACGAGGTGAATAGTTTTTAATATCCTAGATGAACATAGGATGCTTCTCTTGGCGATAAAGAGTAGTCCGCGCGGATGTAGTCGCGGGCGGGAAGCTAGTAGAAGATAGGAAGAAAGAACGAGGTGGATAGTTTTTAATGTCCTAGATGAACATAGGATGCTTCTCTTGGCGATAAAGAGTAGTCCACGTGGATGTAGTCGCGGGCGGGAAGCTAGTAGAAGATAGGAAGAAAGAACGAGGTGAATAGTTTTTAATATCCTAGATGAACATAGGATGCTTCTCTTGGCGATAAAGAGTAGTCCGCGCGGATGTAGTCGCGGGCGGGAAGCTAGTAGAAGATAGGAAGAAAGAACGAGGTGAATAGTTTTTAATATCCTAGGTGAACATAGGATGCTTCTCTTGGCGATAAAGAGTAGTCCGCGCGGATGTAGTCGCGGGCGGGAAGCTAGTAGAAGATAGGGAGAAAGAACGAGGTGGATAGTTTTTAATGTCCTAGATGAACATAGGATGCTTCTCTTGGCGATAAAGAGTAGTCCACGCGGATGTAGTCGCGGGCGGGAAGCTAGTAGAAGATAGGAAGAAAGAACGAGGTGGATAGTTTTTAATATCCTAGATGAACATAGGATGCTTCTCTTGGCGATAAAGAGTAGTCCACGCGGATGTAGTCGCGGGCGGGAAGCTAGTAGAAGATAGGAAGAAAGAACGAGGTGGATAGTTTTTAATATCCTAGATGAACATAGGATGCTTCTCTTGGCGATAAAGAGTAGTCCGCGCGGATGTAGTCGCGGGCGGGAAGCTAGTAGAAGATAGGAAGAAAGAACGAGGTGAATAGTTTTTAATATCCTAGATGAACATAGGATGCTTCTCTTGGCGATAAAGAGTAGTCCGCGCGGATGTAGTCGCGGTCGGGAAGCTAGTAGAAGATAGGAAGAAAGAACGAGGTGAATAGTTTTTAATATCCTAGATGAACATAGGATGCTTCTCTTGGCGATAAAGAGTAGTCCGCGCGGATGTAGTCGCGGGCGGGAAGCTAGTAGAAGATAGGAAGAAAGAACGAGGTGAATAGTTTTTAATATCCTAGATGAACATAGGATGCTTCTCTTGGCGATAAAGAGTAGTCCGCGTGGATGTAGTCGCGGGCGGGAAGCTAGTAGAAGATAGGAAGAAAGAACGAGGTGAATAGTTTTTAATATCCTAGATGAACATAGGATGCTTCTCTTGGCGATAAAGAGTAGTCCGCGCGGATGTAGTCGCAGGCGGGAAGCTAGTAGAAGATAGGAAGAAAGAACGAGGTGAATAGTTTTTAATATCCTAGATGAACATAGGATGCTTCTCTTGGCGATAAAGACTAGTCCGCGCGGATGTAGTCGCGGGCGGGAAGCTAGTAGAAGATAGGAAGAAAGAACGAGGTGGATAGTTTTTAATGTCCTAGATGAACATAGGATGCTTCTCTTGGCGATAAAGAGTAGTCCACGTGGATGTAGTCGCGGGCGGGAAGCTAGTAGAAGATAGGAAGAAAGAACGAGGTGAATAGTTTTTAATATCCTAGATGAACATAGGATGCTTCTCTTGGCGATAAAGAGTAGTCCGCGCGGATGTAGTCGCGGGCGGGAAGCTAGTAGAAGATAGAAAGAAAGAACGAGGTGAATAGTTTTTAATATCCTAGGTGAACATAGGATGCTTCTCTTGGCGATAAAGAGTAGTCCGCGCGGATGTAGTCGCGGGCGGGAAGCTAGTAGAAGATAGGGAGAAAGAACGAGGTGGATAGTTTTTAATGTCCTAGATGAACATAGGATGCTTCTCTTGGCGATAAAGAGTAGTCCGCGCGGATGTAGTCGCGGGCGGGAAGCTAGTAGAAGATAGGAAGAAAGAACGAGGTGAATAGTTTTTAATATCCTAGGTGAACATAGGATGCTTCTCTTGGCGATAAAGAGTAGTCCGCGCGGATGTAGTCGCGGGCGGGAAGCTAGTAGAAGATAGGGAGAAAGAACGAGGTGGATAGTTTTTAATGTCCTAGATGAACATAGGATGCTTCTCTTGGCGATAAAGAGTAGTCCACGCGGATGTAGTCGCGGGCGGGAAGCTAGTAGAAGATAGGAAGAAAGAACGAGGTGGATAGTTTTTAATATCCTAGATGAACATAGGATGCTTCTCTTGGCGATAAAGAGTAGTCCACGCGGATGTAGTCGCGGGCGGGAAGCTAGTAGAAGATAGGAAGAAAGAACGAGGTGGATAGTTTTTAATATCCTAGATGAACATAGGATGCTTCTCTTGGCGATAAAGAGTAGTCCGCGCGGATGTAGTCGCGGGCGGGAAGCTAGTAGAAGATAGGAAGAAAGAACGAGGTGAATAGTTTTTAATATCCTAGATGAACATAGGATGCTTCTCTTGGCGATAAAGAGTAGTCCGCGCGGATGTAGTCGCGGTCGGGAAGCTAGTAGAAGATAGGAAGAAAGAACGAGGTGAATAGTTTTTAATATCCTAGATGAACATAGGATGCTTCTCTTGGCGATAAAGAGTAGTCCGCGCGGATGTAGTCGCGGGCGGGAAGCTAGTAGAAGATAGGAAGAAAGAACGAGGTGAATAGTTTTTAATATCCTAGATGAACATAGGATGCTTCTCTTGGCGATAAAGAGTAGTCCGCGTGGATGTAGTCGCGGGCGGGAAGCTAGTAGAAGATAGGAAGAAAGAACGAGGTGAATAGTTTTTAATATCCTAGATGAACATAGGATGCTTCTCTTGGCGATAAAGAGTAGTCCGCGCGGATGTAGTCGCAGGCGGGAAGCTAGTAGAAGATAGGAAGAAAGAACGAGGTGAATAGTTTTTAATATCCTAGATGAACATAGGATGCTTCTCTTGGCGATAAAGACTAGTCCGCGCGGATGTAGTCGCGGGCGGGAAGCTAGTAGAAGATAGGAAGAAAGAACGAGGTGGATAGTTTTTAATGTCCTAGATGAACATAGGATGCTTCTCTTGGCGATAAAGAGTAGTCCACGTGGATGTAGTCGCGGGCGGGAAGCTAGTAGAAGATAGGAAGAAAGAACGAGGTGAATAGTTTTTAATATCCTAGATGAACATAGGATGCTTCTCTTGGCGATAAAGAGTAGTCCGCGCGGATGTAGTCGCGGGCGGGAAGCTAGTAGAAGATAGGAAGAAAGAACGAGGTGAATAGTTTTTAATATCCTAGGTGAACATAGGATGCTTCTCTTGGCGATAAAGAGTAGTCCGCGCGGATGTAGTCGCGGGCGGGAAGCTAGTAGAAGATAGGGAGAAAGAACGAGGTGGATAGTTTTTAATGTCCTAGATGAACATAGGATGCTTCTCTTGGCGATAAAGAGTAGTCCACGCGGATGTAGTCGCGGGCGGGAAGCTAGTAGAAGATAGGAAGAAAGAACGAGGTGGATAGTTTTTAATATCCTAGATGAACATAGGATGCTTCTCTTGGCGATAAAGAGTAGTCCACGCGGATGTAGTCGCGGGCGGGAAGCTAGTAGAAGATAGGAAGAAAGAACGAGGTGGATAGTTTTTAATATCCTAGATGAACATAGGATGCTTCTCTTGGCGATAAAGAGTAGTCCGCGCGGATGTAGTCGCGGGCGGGAAGCTAGTAGAAGATAGGAAGAAAGAACGAGGTGAATAGTTTTTAATATCCTAGATGAACATAGGATGCTTCTCTTGGCGATAAAGAGTAGTCCACGCGGATGTAGTCGCGGGCGGGAAGCTAGTAGAAGATAGGAAGAAAGAACGAGGTGGATAGTTTTTAATATCCTAGATGAACATAGGATGCTTCTCTTGGCGATAAAGAGTAGTCCACGCGGATGTAGTCGCGGGCGGGAAGCTAGTAGAAGATAGGAAGAAAGAACGAGGTGGATAGTTTTTAATATCCTAGATGAACATAGGATGCTTCTCTTGGCGATAAAGAGTAGTCCGCGCGGATGTAATCGCGGGCGGGAAGCTAGTAGAAGATAGGAAGAAAGAACGAGGTGAATAGTTTTTAATATCCTAGATGAACATAGGATGCTTCTCTTGGCGATAAAGAATAGTCCGCGCGCATGTAGTCGCGGGCGGGAAGCTAGTAGAAGATAGGAAGAAAGAACGAGGTGGATAGTTTTTAATATCCTAGATGAACATAGGATGCTTCTCTTGGCGATAAAGAGTAGTCCGCGCGGATGTAGTCGCGGGCGGGAAGCTAGTAGAAGATAGGAAGAAAGAACGAGGTGGATAGTTTTTAATATCCTAGATGAACATAGGATGCTTCTCTTGGCGATAAAGAGTAGTCCGCGCGGATGTAATCGCGGGCGGGAAGCTAGTAGAAGATAGGAAGAAAGAACGAGGTGAATAGTTTTTAATATCCTAGATGAACATAGGATGCTTCTCTTGGCGATAAAGAGTAGTCCGCGCGGATGTAGTCGCGGGCGGGAAGCTAGTAGAAGATAGGAAGAAAGAACGAGGTGAATAGTTTTTAATATCCTAGATGAACATAGGATGCTTCTCTTGGCGATAAAGAGTAGTCCGCGTGGATGTAGTCGCGGGCGGGAAGCTAGTAGAAGATAGGAAGAAAGAACGAGGTGAATAGTTTTTAATATCCTAGATGAACATAGGATGCTTCTCTTGGCGATAAAGAGTAGTCCGCGCGGATGTAGTCGCAGGCGGGAAGCTAGTAGAAGATAGGAAGAAAGAACGAGGTGAATAGTTTTTAATATCCTAGATGAACATAGGATGCTTCTCTTGGCGATAAAGACTAGTCCGCGCGGATGTAGTCGCGGGCGGGAAGCTAGTAGAAGATAGGAAGAAAGAACGAGGTGGATAGTTTTTAATGTCCTAGATGAACATAGGATGCTTCTCTTGGCGATAAAGAGTAGTCCACGTGGATGTAGTCGCGGGCGGGAAGCTAGTAGAAGATAGGAAGAAAGAACGAGGTGAATAGTTTTTAATATCCTAGATGAACATAGGATGCTTCTCTTGGCGATAAAGAGTAGTCCGCGCGGATGTAGTCGCGGGCGGGAAGCTAGTAGAAGATAGGAAGAAAGAACGAGGTGAATAGTTTTTAATATCCTAGGTGAACATAGGATGCTTCTCTTGGCGATAAAGAGTAGTCCGCGCGGATGTAGTCGCGGGCGGGAAGCTAGTAGAAGATAGGGAGAAAGAACGAGGTGGATAGTTTTTAATGTCCTAGATGAACATAGGATGCTTCTCTTGGCGATAAAGAGTAGTCCACGCGGATGTAGTCGCGGGCGGGAAGCTAGTAGAAGATAGGAAGAAAGAACGAGGTGGATAGTTTTTAATATCCTAGATGAACATAGGATGCTTCTCTTGGCGATAAAGAGTAGTCCACGCGGATGTAGTCGCGGGCGGGAAGCTAGTAGAAGATAGGAAGAAAGAACGAGGTGGATAGTTTTTAATATCCTAGATGAACATAGGATGCTTCTCTTGGCGATAAAGAGTAGTCCGCGCGGATGTAGTCGCGGGCGGGAAGCTAGTAGAAGATAGGAAGAAAGAACGAGGTGAATAGTTTTTAATATCCTAGATGAACATAGGATGCTTCTCTTGGCGATAAAGAGTAGTCCGCGCGGATGTAGTCGCGGGCGGGAAGCTAGTAGAAGATAGGAAGAAAGAACGAGGTGGATAGTTTTTAATATCCTAGATGAACATAGGATGCTTCTCTTGGCGATAAAGAGTAGTCCACGCGGATGTAGTCGCGGGCGGGAAGCTAGTAGAAGATAGGAAGAAAGAACGAGGTGGATAGTTTTTAATATCCTAGATGAACATAGGATGCTTCTCTTGGCGATAAAGAGTAGTCCGCGCGGATGTAATCGCGGGCGGGAAGCTAGTAGAAGATAGGAAGAAAGAACGAGGTGAATAGTTTTTAATATCCTAGATGAACATAGGATGCTTCTCTTGGCGATAAAGAATAGTCCGCGCGCATGTAGTCGCGGGCGGGAAGCTAGTAGAAGATAGGAAGAAAGAACGAGGTGGATAGTTTTTAATATCCTAGATGAACATAGGATGCTTCTCTTGGCGATAAAGAGTAGTCCGCGCGGATGTAGTCGCGGGCGGGAAGCTAGTAGAAGATAGGAAGAAAGAACGAGGTGAATAGTTTTTTATTACCCGACTGAGCGGAAGGTATTGTGTTTATCACCTTATGTATTTATGTACACATGTTCCTTTGTGGCACTATATAGACCAAACGCTTAGACCAATTTTGATGATTCGTATGTCAATCGATTTGTCTTAATCTTGCAATTGCTACTAAAGACATGACTGTGATCATCTTCCTAGATGGACATATTTTATACAAATCACATAAGATTAATTCAACTCCGACAGTACTTCTCAAATTACTGCTTTTTATTTTCTTGACAACAACATCGTAAACATCCAGGAAATCAACCTACGCTTTGGTGAAAACCGGAAAAAGTCTAGTAATTTATGACATTTTATGAACGTACGACATACACGTTTGGTAGCTACCTAACCTTATAATTATTTATGTACAGTGATAACTCATCACTTTAACTAGATACTGATGAGTTATTGGCTGAGGTCCGAACCAGGCACCGTCAGATTGTAGAGCTCACAATTTACCGTATGTAGCCACCGACGTTGAATACATGACCTACCTCTTTTTAAATCGCCATTTGTGACGTGTACATCTCTAAGACCGAAATTTGGTTCGAAAAACTCGAATAACTTTTTTATTCCCTTCTGCCGTTTTCATAATTATTTTTCATAACTAGCTACAAAAAAGTACTTTTATTGAGTGGGGATAATATTTCTATTATATTCGATAGCGCAATCCAGTAGCATAAAATATTTAAATAAATTCTGAGTGTAAACGGATCGCGATATCAGTGGATACGACTCCATGTGAGTGGAAACGGATCGCGATATCAGTGGGTACGACTCCATGTAATACTCCGTGTTTATGTATGTTTATGTATGTTTTGTTTTTCCGTTTTCTAGTACCCATATTACAGGGTATCCTAGTTTGGGGCTAGGTAATTTGTGTGGAATTGTCCCGAATATATTTATTTATTTATTTTTATTTTATTTATGTGAGTGGAAACGGATCGCGATATTAGTGGAAACGACTCGATGTGAGTGGAAACGGATCGCGATATTAGTGGAAACGACTCGATGTGAGTGGAAACGGATCGCGATATTAGTGGAAACGACTCGATGTGAGTGGAAACGGATCGCGATATTAGTGGAAACGGCTCGATGTGAGTGGAAACGGCTTGATGTGAGTGGAAACGGATCGCGATATTAGTGGATACGACTCAATGTAATTGTTTGTTCGCGCATCACGTAAAAATTATTGGACGATTGCAATGCGGTTTTTTTTCATTGTTGTATAGCTTAGGATTTGACTTAACACTGGTGTACTTGGTATCTCAATCCGAAGAGTAGAAGCCGAGCAATCAATGAAAAACTATTTGACGGCTGAACGAATTTTGAAAAATTGTAGTATTTTGTACATTATAGGTACTTTTGGTCCCAGAATAACACGTATAGGCTATTTTTAAATAAAAAATCACCACGCGGGCAAATCCGCGGGTACAGCTAGTTTAGTTACAAAAAGTATGTTATTTTTATTTTGATATAATAGAATAAGCATTAGAAAAACTTGGTAATTTCTGGAGTTCTAAGTACATAAGTGTAAAGATTAATAAACGAGATGTAATTTATTTTATACTAGTTTTCCTGCCCGCGACTTCGTCCGCGCGGACTACTGTTTATCGCGAAAAAAAGCATCCTACGTTCTTCTAGGATATTTAAAACCAATGCAAAAGTAGGTATAACCCCAATGCTCTTGATGTTTTTTGACAGACTTTTTATTTCGTTTCCATGGCAACCGTTCCTTACAGCGAATAATCAAATTTCTCAGGTTTCCCTTGCAAACTTACAATTTTCCGGGAAAAATATATATTCTATGTTTTATTCCAGGGTGTAACTTGACCTCCATTCTAAATTTATCGCGAGAAAGCTCCCCAAACAAACAAACAGACATCGTTTCAGACTTTTTATATATTGGTACGGATATTTGATTTATATTTATTAAATCATGTCCTATTAAAATTTGTTCAAGTAATTAAAAGTAGCATGTAATATTCCTTATTAGTTAAATCGTAGGTTGAATAACTCGGTGCGTAGAACTGGCGCGAACGGCACCAAATATTATGTAAGTAGAACTGGCGCGAGCGGCACCAAATATTATGTAAGTAGAACTGGCGCGAGCGGCACCAAATATTATGTAAGTAGAACTGGCGCGAGCGGCACCAAATATTATGTAAGTAGAACTGGCGCGAGCGGCACCAAATATTATGTAAGTAGAACTGGCGCGAGCGGCACCAAATATTATGTAAGTAGAACTGGCGCGAGCGGCACCAAATATTATGTAAGTAGAACTGGCACGAGTGGCACCAAATATGTAAGTAGAATGCACTACACAAGTGGCAGGTTAAAGGAATTATCATTTTCATACATTTTTTTATCTGCCTTATTTTGAGATGAACCGTTTTCAGTTATGTAAGAAAATCTGTCTACGGAACCCTACACTGTGTGTAGTGCGACACGCACTTGGCCAGTATAATTATTGTTCCTATTATTTGTTTCTAATTCACATTCAATATTTACATTACAGGATGCACATTACAGTAACTGAACTATTTGTATAATAATTACCTTCAGCAGCAACAGGACAGAAACGTATACTTGTTGATCCCCCGTACGGATCAAATCGATAGAAATTTAGTGAATTAAGGTAAACGGCAGAGTGTGAGATAAGTGGAGGGTCACCTTCCTTGCCGAACTGCAGTTTACCTGAATGATTAATGTTAATATGATTAATGTTAACAAGAACAAGGGAAGGTGGGGGTGGGGGGGGGGGGGGGGGGGGTTTGTAGGAGGGGTGGGGGGGGGAAGGCAATTCTCGCATATAAGACGTAATCTCTTTTATGAAATTCATAAATTTTTGATCTTTATAATCTATTATTATTACTTATAATAAATCCGTAAGCAACAACAAGTCTGTAGAATGAAGATTATTAAAAAAAGGTCTAGTTATTAAAATAAGCGACTGAACAAGAAATCACATTTTATCAAAATGTTTATCATTTCGCGCAACATATAAAACTACTGAACTGATTGCGATGCAGTTTTCAAGGTTAAATAGCTTTTAAAATAAAAAAAATATGTTTTTGATATCTCAATCTGACGAGAAAAAGTCGAGCAATCGATAAACACCCATATGACAACTAAAATAAATTTGGTATTTTGTATATTATAAGATCTTTTGGTCCTGGAATAGCACACAGGTAACTTTAGAACAAACAACCTGCGGGCAGAGCCGCGGGAACAGCTAGTAAATTAATATCATAATTACTATAAAGAAAGTTTAAAAAATATGGAGACACTGCCAAACAGAAAGTGAAGCACCAAAGATATGCCGATCCGCTCACACGCATAACCCTCACGCACACACTTACACCAAGTTATGCCGCTCGGCCGCCACAGCTCAAGATTTCGACTTTATTAACAGTTAATTCTACCAAGCTACCACGAAAAAACACTAACAATACAGTCTTTTGTATTGAAATTGTGTATCAACCACAAAAAACCACAAATTATCCACTAACGCACACGTACGCAGTTGCCATTTATTTTGCTTCACTCGTTTGCTTGGCAGTGTGGTCTCCGTTATTTTACCCGACGGGGAAGCAAGTGAAAGGTTATGTAATTAATATTAAAACTTGGTCCAATTTTAACAAGTGAGGTATCAATCGATTCCCTTTCATTGAAGTGGCCAAGAAGGTTTAAAAATACGTATTCTACACCTCTTAACAAACGAGTGAAGCATTAACACTTTAAATTTAGATTACTTTATGTACTGTGCATGCAAGCTCCAGGGAGGACTTTGTAGAGTAGTTCTAGCTTAGATTAATTATTATTTACTAGCTGTACCCGCGGCTTCGCACGCGTGCTCATTTCTCTAGGTTAAGAGTACGCTATGTACTATTCCAAGACCTGAAATACCAATACACCAACATTTGATCAAAATTCCTTCAGCCGTCAAAAAGGTTTTATCAATTGCTCAGCTTCTCCTCATTGGGTTGAGATACCAAGTACACCAGTTTTTAAGTCAAACAAGCTATCGAACAGTGAAAATCGCATCCCAATCGGTCCAGTAGTACAAACTGTTTCGTTGTTACTATTGCTTTATTATATGTATAGATAGATTTGCACACAAACATTTAAGAACAGGTGCAACTTACCGTCCTCTAGTTTAATATAAAACGACCGGAACTCAGTCGCGGAAAGTATGTCGGGAGTGGAGATGTCCTGAACTCGTGCGTCATTATACCACAACCCCGTGCGTTGGTTACTGACCCTTCCAACCCCTGTTGACAATAATCACACAACAAGCTGTTACTTAATATCATCCGAGTGCTAATAATTACTATTAATGCACAAGTATGAGTGTGCAAGTATAAAGTATGAAGTACTAGCTGCGCTCCACGGTTTCACTTGCGTGAGGGATGATGATGATGAATAGTATCCTATGTATTATTCCAGGGCATAGGCTATCTCCAAACCAAATTTCATCAAAATCCGTTCAGCCGTTTGAGCGTTATAGATGATGATGCTGATAATAATGATTATGATGAGGAAAAGTATACTATGTGTTATTTCAGGGTATAAGCTATTTCAAATTTCATCAAAATCCGTTCAGCCGTTCTCCAAAACAAATTTCATCAGAATCCGTTCAGCCGTTTGAGCGTAAAGGATGATTATGATGAGAAAAAGTATCCTATGTGTTATTTCAGGGTATAAGCTATTCCAAATTTCATCAAAATCTGTCCAGCTGGTATTGCGTTAAAACTCCCCAAAGAAACAAACAAACAGACGTTTCACTTTTATATATTGGTATGGATGTTTGTTGCCAATCAGCTCCGAAATGGCTGAACTGATTTTGATGAAACAGGGTGTAATAAAATACTTGTCATCATTGACGCGGGTGAAGCCGCGGTCCCGCAGCTAGTAATGTACAAACACGGTTGGTTTGTAACCACATTCTTCTATTTCATTTATTGATTCTAGCAATAGTGTTATCACGTACGTGTATGTACTTACTTATACAATATAGAATTCCCGAGTAGTTTTCTCTCTCCGTCAAGTCGATATCCACGAATCCGTCCGCTTGTAGAGCGAAGTGCAGCTCAAGTTGCGCGCGGCGTCCGGCGGAGTCTCTCCGCAGCGTGCCGTAGTGGAGAGACACGGCGTCCAGCGAGTACCACGGAGTGTCGCCGTACTGGGCAACTGTCTGCTCCTTACAAGGCACTGGAAACAAATACATATTTCTGTCATTATAGACAAATAGATAAATTTTTCACATATAATGAAATTCATTTTTTTGCCGACTTCTAAATACAGAGTTCTCAAGTAGACCTGTATGTAGCCAAGAATGTTTAAAAAAAGAAGAATTGCACACTGCCAGAACGAAAGTGAAGCACCATAGATATGCCGTTCTGCTCGTATACACAAGCCTCACGCACACACTTACACCATGTTATGCCGATCAGTCGGAAGGCTCTTATTAAACCTTTTTGTATGTAAATATGTATATTAAAAATGCAGTATTTAAATCCCCCACTGAAAAGTAGCGGTGTTATGCGATTCACATGGGGTGGGGTGTGTGAGACGGTATGAGGGTGTGTATGTGTGTCTGTCTGTTTGTTTGTCGCAGCATATTCCCTCCACAAAACTACACTCTACAAATTTTGTAAACACTGTTGTTGAGCGCTTTGTTAGAGCGATAGGATCCGAGCACTTATTGTATCCCTTGCAATCCAACGACACCGGGTTTGATCCTCTGTCACACTAATTACTCTGCAAGAGCGATAGTATCCGAGCACTAACAATTGTATTCGTTTTAATCCAACGACACCGGGTTCGATCTTCAGTCGCACTAATTACTTTGTAAGAGCGATGTTATCCGATTGCTTACAATTGCACACTTTGCAATCCATTGACACCGGGTTCTTACCTCGGCCGCAATTATAGCTTTTTTAAAAGCATTTACAATTGTGCGTGTTTTAATCTCATGACAGCGGGATCGATCCTCGTCTGTATTAATGACTTAGTTATGTACAGATGTGCCACCCCTTCGTGCTCCGGAGGCACGTCAGCCGGCACAATAGACAGTCACCGGAGGTCCGCGAGCGGCGACGAACTGGCAGCAGACGTCGGCTCTACCTACTTCGTAGGAGCGCGCGGTGTGTATGTATGTGTGTGTGTACTTCAACCATGTGTGGAGTAGTATGTAGCATTCTGTGGTTGCTGCATCAGTGCATAAGTACGTTACATTAGTAGAGCCAGTAGTAGAGTACGACAGTAGAGTGAGTACTAACTCAGTACCTACTAGTATACTGTAAGCTCCATGAGACAATAGCCGTAGAGTACTATAATAGTGGATAGTAAGCAACGGTGCGCTAGTGCACTTTACTCTACCGTTACTGTACTGCTACTCTACTCGCACTTGGTTCAAGTAAAGTAGAGCGGGTGTAACACACGTGTGTTAACAAGTTCACAGATTCAATATTAGTTACAACGGTTTAGGCTTCTCTACTACGAGTGGTAGAGTACTGCTGTACAGTGGTGTGGAGAAATACAAAATGTTATAGAATTATAATACTTACTCTACTAGGTACGTACTCTATTAGTTATTACTTACAAGTGCATGACAGGTCAATAAAAGAACTTGTAATATTAAGATCCGGACACATTCTATGCAATACATTATCCTACTTGATGCGCAAGACTGAATCGTGTTGATAACGTACTACATGCTGACGGAATGTGCCGGAATAAAATTAGACATCATTGTAATGTGACAGATATAAGTAGATGTGAGAGTATATTAGCAGAGCCACTTGCAGATGATGCCAGAAAGCTGTCTTCTCTTGTGGAGAGGCATTCAACTGATTGCGCTATCTACAGGAGGGTGAGGTGATGCGTACCCAGTCTTACAATTAAGTTATCTTTACATAAAACAAAGCAATATGAACCAAAAATTCTAAAGTTCTGGACCGATAGCGATGCATTTTTCATTGTGAGATAGATTAAGGTTTGACACAAAAACTGGTGTACTTGGTATCTCAATCCGATGAGGAGAAGCCAAGCAAACGATATACAATTTTTGACGACTGAAGTAATTTTGATCAAATGTTGGCATATTAATATTTTAGGTCTTGGAGTAGTACATGTACTTTTGACTCAAAGAAATGAGCAAGCGTGCGAAGCCGCGGGTACAGCTAGTATTATAATAATGCGATAACTTTGTGTAAGAACAACCAGAGTGTCATGTTCGTAACAAGTGAACCGTTTTCTTATCCATACCAATATATAAAAGTGAAACGTTGTCTGTTTGTTTGTATATTTGGGGAGCTTCCACGCGAGAATGGCTACACGGATTTTAATGAAATTTAGAATGAAGATAGTTTATACCCTGGAATAAAACATGGAATAATTTTTATCCCGTAAAAACTGGCAAAAGGTTGAAAACTCACCTACTTTTGTATTGGTTTTAATATCCTAGAAGCTGATTTTTTCGCGATAAACAGTAGTCCGCGCGTACGAAGTCGCGGTCGGGAAAACAAGTTAATAAGACAACGCATAAAGATACGAAAATTACATCCATAACTCGGAAACAATCATTTCTGCTCATCACACAAATAATTGCAACATGCGGGATTCGAACCCACGACTGTTTGATTTCGTAGTAAGATCTCTAGCCACTAGACCAACCGGTCATATTATATGATAAACTAGTGACTTGACCCGGCCTAGCACGGGTAGCTAAGGGTTATTTGTACACGATTTTACCCGTGTAACCAATTTGAACAAAAACAGTTATGTGCAGCTATTCGGACATAACACTCCTTTAAACTAAACTAGACTATGTTTCTTTTAATGTAATTTAAACATCATAACAATTCATTTTAAGCTGCACCGCTTAACATAACGTAATTATAAAATATTTTTCCAAAAACAAATACGACTTCATAATAAATAAGTATGTTATTTTGTAAACAACCACTAAAACGAATAAAATAATTACAATTGAGCCAGAACAGTATGACTTTTTCGAAATTACCAACGTAATTATAATGCATAAATACAACATAAGATAAGAAAGAGTTTTTTGAAGGCGGTGCCAAACCCAGGCATCATATAAATCTAATGTCTTTACAAAATTAATACATTCCTATCTACGTACGAAGTAATAAGCTGTTGTCTATGACGCACCCTCATAAAAACCACGAAACGCAGAAGAGACAAAACAAGAGGCTCACACGAGCAGATTTTGACATTCACACGTACACAAACCGATTGACACGAATACAGCAATAGTCTCCTTTTGTGAAGTCGATTAAATACAGGGTTTTAACACGTTGTTACACAGCGTTCGGACAAATTTGTAACCAGGCTCTGCTTTTTAAGGTTTTTTTTTTTATTAAATATGCTGGGTCAACCACAAACCTGATAAATGTGAAACTTACACTTACACAACTTTTCGATACATTTTCTTATCAAATATTACGTTATTTTGAGTAATATTTACTTATTGCTACTCAACGGCTTAAGCTTCATCTCTAAATTTAAGTCTCACAGAAAGAAAATATAGTTTATCATCTAATGTTTACACAAAATTTACCTAAACTATTAGCCTGCCAATAAAATAAAACTATTAGGCCCACTTGCGTCATATAGGGTTAGCGTAATTAACTCTGAGTTAACTAGTACCTCAGGGTTAATTAGATAACTTGCCTTGCGCCACCGTGAGTTAAGTGTTAACTCTAGGTTGAAAGTTTAACTATTTAACTCGCTGATTTTGGTGGGTTAAGTGGTTAACTCTGACTTTGACATTTTATTTGTGATCACGCTGAGATATATCGATACAGAAAAGGCTATTTTTCACTCAACGTTCAGGCGATATGTTCGTCCCAAATGTTGTTTAATGATGTAGTTTCAAGATGGCATGGCCCATGACTCACATATTTGGGGCAACAGTAATCAAAGAAGGAACTTTTTACAAGGTGTTTATGGGGATTACTTGTTAGTTGGAGATAGTCGATATGGACAAACCACTTTTATGATGACCCCATTGGCAAGAGTTAACATCCAAAGCCAATCTTTTTACAATTAATCTCAAATAAGAACCAGAAATGTTATTGAAAGAACATTTGGAGTGTGGAAACGAAGATTTCCCATACCAAGAAGTTTACAAGTGCACTTGAGCAGAATTCCAGGAATTATTATTGCAACTTGTGTTATTCATAACCTTGCACAACGACATGGAAACCCATGGAGCCTCCCTTAGATCCTGAGTACCCTCCGATATTTGATTATGAAGGAGTTGTTTCAAATCTCCTTCCAATCGAACACTTCAAGCTTTTCTTGAACAACATTTTGGTCAACTGTAAATGCTAAACAATGTATTGCATAAATAAAATATAAACATTTAAATGAACAGAGTTTTATTTCCACATGACATCGATACTTATAATAAAGCAATAGGAACGAAAAAGTATGTACTAAGAAGTTAATTTAAACAAAAGTCTGTATGTGTGTATGTTTGTTCGCGCATCGCGTAAAAACTACTGGACTTATTGCGATGCGGTTTTCACTGTTGGATACCTTAGGGTTTGACTTAAAAACTGATGTACTTGGTATCTCAACCTGAGGAGTAGAATTCGAGCAATCTATAAAAAAACATTTGAAGTTTAGGTACTTTAGGTTCTGGAATATCACAGGATCCTTATATCCCAGCAAATGACCTCGCGGGCAAAGCTACGAGCACAGCTAGTCTAAAATATAACAACAGGAATATCACAAGATCCTTATATCCCAGCAAATGACCTCGCGGGCAAAGCCACGAGCACAGCTAGTCTAAAATATAACAACATGAATATCACAGGATCCTTATATCCCAGCAAATGACCTCGCGGGCAAAGCCACGAGCACAGCTAGTCTAAAATATAACAACAGGAATATCACAGGATCCTTATATCCCAGCAAATGACCTCGCGGGCAAAGCCACGAGCACAGCTAGTCTAAAATATAACAACAGGAATATCACAGGATCCTTATATCCCAGCAAATGACCTCGCGGGCAAAGCCACGAGCACAGCTAGTCTAAAATATAACAACAGGAATATCACAGGATCCTTATATCCCAGCAAATAACCTCGCGGGCAAAGCCACGAGCACAGCTAGTCTAAAATATAACAACAGGAATATCACAGGATCCTTATATCCCAGCAAATGACCTCGCGGGCAAAGCCACGAGCACAGCTAGTCTAAAATATAACAACAGGAATATCACAGGATCCTTATATCCCAGCAAATGACCTCGCGGGCAAAGCCACGAGCACAGCTAGTCTAAAATATAACAACAGGAATATCACAGGATCCTTATATCCCAGCAAATGACCTCGCGGGCAAAGCCACGAGCACAGGTAGTCTAAAATATAACAACAGGAATATCACAGGATCCTTATATCCCAGCAAATGACCTCGCGGGCAAAGCCACGAGCACAGCTAGTCTAAAATATAACAACAGGAATATCACAGGATCCTTATATCCCAGCAAATGACCTCGCGGGCAAAGCCACGAGCACAGCTAGTCTAAAATATAACAACAGGAATATCACAGGATCCTTATATCACAGCAAATGACCTCGCGGGCAAAGCCACGAGCACAGCTAGTCTAAAATATAACAACAGGAATATCACAGGATCCTTATACCCCAGCAAATGACATAGCGGGCAAAGCCACGAGCACAGCTAGTCTAAAACATAACAACAGGAATATCACAGGATCCTAATATCCCAGCAAATGACCTCGCGGGCAAAGCCACGAGCACAGCTAGTCTAAAATATAACAACAGGAATATCACAGGATCCTTATATCCCAGCAAATGACCTCGCGGGCAAAGCCTCGAGCACAGCTAGTCTAAAATATAACAACAGGAATATCACAGGATCCTTATATCCCAGCAAATGACCTCGCGGGCAAAGCCACGAGCATAGCTAGTCTAAAATATAACAACAGGAATATCACAGGATCCTTATATCCCAGCAAATGACCTCGCGGGCAAAGCCACGAGCACAGGTAGTCTAAAATATAACAACAGGAATATCACAGGATCCTTATATCCCAGCAAATGACCTCGCGGGCAAAGCCACGAGCACAGCTAGTCTAAAATATAACAACAGGAATATCACAGGATCCTTATATCCCAGCAAATTACCTCGCGGGCAAAGCCACGAGCACAGCTAGTCTAAAATATAACAACAGGAATATCACAGGATCCTTATATCCCAGCAAATGACCTCGCGGGCAAAGCCACGAGCACAGCTAGTCTAAAATATAACAACAGGAATATCACAGGATCCTTATATCCCAGCAAATGACCTCGCGGGCAAAGCCACGAGCACAGCTAGTCTAAAATATAACAACAGGAATATCACAGGATCCTTATATCCCAGCAAATGACCTCGCGGGCAAAGCCACGAGCACAGCTAGTCTTAAATATAACAACAGGTTTTATTTCTTGTATAAATTAACCAGTTCCAGTTTTTATAACATTGCATCTGGCTTTCGAAGGCTCTAGTGTATGAAGTTGTCGAGGAGTTATCACGACATACTCAACAACCTTTAGCCATGCATTTTGCTTGTCTTGCAAGTATGCACCATCAGTTTTTATTCTCAATTATATTTTTATACTTTTCCAGTATATCACAAACATGAATACATACAGCTGTTGTGAAGTTCGGTGCTCTTAAGTGAGTTTTCTTTGTATTACTATCCATTTCTGACGAACGTTATCACAAACCTATATATTATATTTACCAATCAACACAAGAAACAAGAAAATACCAGACTAGCTTGACACAAAAATACGAATCATTATAATTCTAGCGACTACCTGCGAGGCGCGTCAGCATAGAGTAAAGTCAGGCTGACCTGACTGACTGATTTTCACAAACTAAGAAGGAGCTTTTACTCAGTATAATCCATTCAAAACTTGAAGGGAACGCATATTCACAGGTCATGAGACAACTAATACTAAAGCGCTGTGGTGTAAGTGAGACGGGTACATTGGGTCTATTCAATAGCATATCTTTTAATTTTTGTTGTGTAATACACGTACCAATAAAACGAAAAAATGTATTTTGCCTGTGGCACATCCCATTATGTTGGCGGCTCTGGTGAGGTTTCCTAACCGAGGGGCAGTTTAGGTAGACGCAAGAGAAAGGATGAGTAAGGCCCATTTGCGTCAAACAGGGGGTTAAATGAGTAACTATAGAGATTAGTAACTGGGTTAAATGTGTAAATTATTAACTCATCCTTTCTCTTGCGTCTACCTAAACTGCCCCTGGGTTAGATAACCTCGCCAGAGCCGCCAACATCATGGGATGTGCCATAGGCAAATTCCATTTTTTCGTTTTATTGGTTCGTTCGTGTATTACACAACAAAAATTAACAGAAATGCTATTGAATGAACCCAATGTACCTGTCTCACTTACACTAAAGTGCATTAGTATTAGTTGTCTCATGGTCTGTGGATATGCGTTCCGTTCAAGTTTTGAAAGGATTATACTGTGTAAAATCTCCTTCAAGTTTGAAGTTTGTGAAAATCAGTCCGTCTGACGCTGTATCTCCTTTTTATTATACGCTTTATATTAGCTTCACTTGTATGTTTGTATGTTTGTAACCGACTCCTTTGGACGCTATTTTGACCCACTTTAAACGGTCAGATTTCATTCAAATTTTGCACACCTGTCAAAGACCGATGACAATACAATAATTCGAAAAAAAAAACAAAAAAGTAGAAAATAAATAATAGTTTAAAAAAACTAAAAAACACGCTTTTTATAGAAAACCAAACTAAATAATAGAAAATAAATTTTAATAGTGTAAATAAGAAAAAAATGTTTTATTTAAAAAAAAGCGTGGGGTGCTTCTCATATCTGTCAATGAAATATTTATAACTATTGACCCATGTACCCCACGTTGTTTTGAAATAAAACATTTTTTCTTATTTACTCTATTAAAATTTATTTTCTATTTTTTAGTTTGGTTTTCTATATAAAGCGTGTTTTTTAGTTTTTTTAAAATATTATTTTAGATTGTGGTCTAACGCGCACAGGTAGTCGCTAGAAATATTGGTTTGTATTTTTGTGTCATGCTAGTGTGGTATTTTATCGTTTCTTGTGGTGATTGGTGAATATAGTATACAAGTTTGTGATAACGTTCATCAGCAATGGATAGCAATACAAAGAAAACTCGCATAAGAGCACCGAACTTCACAACAGCTGAATGTATTCATCTATGTGATATACTGGAAAAGTATAAAAACATTATCGAGAATAATAAAACTGATGGTGCACACTTGCAAGACAAGGAAAAGGCATGGCTATAGGTGATTGAGGAGTATAACTCCACGACAACTTCGTACACTAGAGCCTTGGAAAGACTGATGCAATGTTATAAAAACATTAAGAAGAAAGCCAAAAAACAACATTCTGCATCAACAATGAGCATCCCAGGTAAGCAAATATAAATTATTACATTTGTGTAACTTAATTTCATACCAAAAAAAACAACTTCTCTTTAAGATTCATTCTAATGTAAAAATTTAAACCATAATAAATGATTCCATTTTACACTGATTTACCAACAACTATTTATCCGTTTTATTACAGTGGCATTGGACAGAAAATAGTTCGTAGATACCATTGAACAGCATGGTTCTGGTGATTGGCTGAAAATATCAGAATCCATTGGTGTATCCCAAGAGATATGCCAAGATGAATTTACATTATTAAAAAAACTGGCTAAAATATCAGAATCCATTGGTGTATCCCAAGAGATATGCCAAGATGAATTACATTATTAAAAATCAGAATCCATTGGTGTATCCCAAGAGATATGCCAAGATGAATTTACATTATTAAAAAAACTGGCTAAAGAGCATGAAATTGACTCAAAAAAATATATATTAGGTACAGGTATGTTTAAACACATCTGATACACCTCATGAACCCATATTCACTTACTGTTCACTATTATTACCTATTGTGTCAGTACCCCAACTATTATTTAAGATAATTTTAGCTTATTTTTCAATTTGGTTCATTTTCTACAGGTGGTGGACCATCAAAACTGCCTAAAAGTGATGCACTTTTAGACAAAGTTTCTAGCAAAACCAAAACCACTGTTTTTTGAAGCCTGAATCTTCTGTGGAAATCCTTTTCTCTCATCGAATTAAAATAATGTTATCGTGTTTCAACTCTTCTGTCGAAAAAATTTGTGTTTACGTATTGCACTATTTCTTCATCATTATCAGAAAATAAATCATCGAGTATTATATCACTATCCATAGCGAAACTCAGAGACCAAAATTACAGGTATAATAAAGAGATACACTGCAAAATAAATACGTGGGTAACTGATGTGATGAATAGATATCCTCAGAAATAAAATGTCAAAGTCAGAGTTAACCACTTAACCCACCAAAATCAGCGAGTTAAATATTTAAAATTTTAACCTACAGTTAACATTTAACTCACGGTGGTGCTAGGCAAGTTATCTATTTAACCCTGATGTACTCATTAACTCAGAGTTAATTACGCTAACCCTATATGACGCAAGTGGGCCTTAACGATTTACACATTTAACCCAGAGTTACTTAACTCTTTAATTATTCATTTAACCCACTGTTTGACGCAAGTGGGCCTTAGCCTGCCAATTAAATAAATATCTTTAGAGACATACGTCATTTAGTTCCGAGCTAAATTGTGTGTTCAAACATCGCTCGCGATATTCAACCTTGTTACGCAGGCACTTCAGTGCTTGTTGTGGGTAGCGGGTGGCAGAGTTTAGGGTTAGGCAGGGGAGTTGTTTGTTTGTTTGTCGTACGAAGTAGTGCTGGCTTCTTGTGTCAGAGTTTTTCAGGCCACCCGAGGGCATCTGACATGGCTTAACGACTGCTTTTAATCAATAACAGCCGGGACCGACAACTTAACGTGCCCTCCGAATCATGGAGCAATGGAAAACCGCACATAACTCAGACAAGTCATTGGTGCGGAGCCTAGGTTTTGAACCCGGTATCGTAGGATCCTAAATTGCACTATAGAACCGTAAGGCCACCATCGCTATAACGGGGGAGTGGGGAGTGGAAAATGTAACCTTGGAGCCTGGCCACAACTATAATAGTTGGACATATAGCTTCGTGGCCTCTTTTGTTTCTGTTGCTTTGTGGGTATAAGCACGTAGTATTTTATTTTATGTATTATATTTAAAAAATTAAAAACCAATGCAAAAGTAAAGCAGCAACACGCTAGTAAGCGTAATTCAAAATCATTGGCAGCACATCACTGACGTCAGTGACAACATCAGAGCGGTGGACAGACAGCTTGGAGGGGGCGCATCGGTTCGTGGAAGATAATCCTATAAGTAGGCGTGGCATGGTCGCTCTGACGTCAGTGACAACATCAGAGCGGCGGAGAGACAGCTTGGAGGAGGCGCATCGGTTTGTGGAAGTTAATCCTATAAGTAGGCATGGCATGGTCGCTTTGACGTCAGTGACAACATCAGAGCGGCGGAGAGACAGCTTGGAGGAGTCGCATCGGTTCGTGGAAGTTAATCCTATAAGTAGGCATGGCATGGTCGCTTTGACGTCAGTGACAACATCAGAGCGGCGGAGAGACAGCTTGGAGGAGGCGCATTGGTTCGTGGAAGTTAATCCTATAAGTAGGCGTGGCATGGTCGCTCTGACGTCAGTGACAACATCAGAGCGGTGGAGAGACAGCTTGGAGGAGTCGCATCGGTTCGTGGAAGATAATCCTATAAGTAGGCGTGGCATGGTTGCTTTGACGTCAGTGACAACATCAGAGCGGTGGAGAGACAGCTTGGAGGAGGCGCATCGGTTCGTGGAAGATAATCCTATAAGTAGGCGTGGCATGGTCGCTTTGACGTCAGTGACAACATCAGAGCGGTGGAGAGGCAGCTTGGAGGAGGCGCATCGGTTCGTGGAAGATAATCCTATAAGTAGGCGTGGCATGGTCGCTTTGACGTCAGTGACAACATCAGAGCGGTGGAGATACAGCTTGGAGGAGGCGCATCGGTTCGTGGAAGATAATCCTATAAGTAGGCGTGGCATGGTCGCTTTGACGTCAGTGACAACATCAGAGCGGTGGAGATACAGCTTGGAGGAGGCGTCCGTGGCTCGTCAATGTGAACAATTTCCATAGGTACTGAGAGACAGAATCAGAAGTTTTTTTTTGTTGCCGTATCACGGAAAACTACTGGACTGATAACAATGCGGTTTTTAATCGACTTCACAAAAGGAGACGGATATATGTTTGATTACATGTACGTTTTTTTAAATTTATGTACACCGATGTCTCCGTCAACTGAATACCGATTTTGAAAAATATTTTTTTTGTTTTATAGTGTATACTTTACAAGTGGTCACATAAAAATTGTATCAAAATTCGTTTAATATTTTTTCGAGAATAAATAAAAATTTTAGTAACTCCATTTGATTTTGTGTTTATATTGCCTGAAATTTCTAAGATTTCCAAACCGATTTGGTTGGTTGTTAATTTATTTATAAGGGTAGACTTTCAGTGCTGTCCCATGTAAAATTCATCAAAATTGGTTAAGCAGTTTTTTTTTTTAGTTTTTATGATGTTAATCCATTTGAAGTCAATTTTTTGTGCCATGGTATATTGTACAGCACTTGTCATATTATGGTTGCTTAGAATCCTGGATACAGAACCCTTAATAAGTGTCCGACACGCACTTGCCAAGTTTTATTTCTAAAAAGATTTATAAGAAACGAGTATAAATCTATTATTGATCAGATTTGTCACATCCCTATTTAAAATAAATAAACGAATACACGTCAGCCGACAGGAGCAGTACCGCAGGAGTGAGGATGGACGCAGCTAGATACATTGTGCTTGTCCTCAACATGGAATTCAAGCCAAAAGGTCAATTTAGAGCCGAACAACAATATGAAAGAAACGTAAAAAATATTTTTCTTCCCGCTACAAAGTAATAGCACAAATGTTCACATAAACCATAAGCAGAAAGCACCTTGTTTATATTCATAATAAAAACAGTGCAGAAAGTAAATAAGGAAATCCATTACCGCACAGTCATTTTTAAAATTTTCGGTTGTATCCTAGTTTTGTTTTTATTTGTTTATCTTAGTGCGAGGCTACAGAAAAAGTGTGATTAGTTTTGTCAGATCAAAACATATATTTGCATATATTTGTTACTCCTTCCCACTCAAAAGCTGAACGGATTTTGATGAAATTAGGAATGGAGATAGGGTATATCCTGGAATAATACATTTAATACTTTTCATTATGATCATCATCATCACTCACGCGGGTGAAGCCGCGGGGCGCAGCTAGTGTTGAAAAACAATGCATACGTCTAAATAGAGAATTTAAAATAGAATGTACCCACTGGCCATTAAGTTTTTTATATTTGAGCTTGATGAAATATGCGCGAATTAAAAAGTCTTTTTATATATGAGCTTGATGAAATATGCGCGAATTAAAAAGTATTTTTGCATGAAAAAGATTAAACTCTTGTTGTGTTTTCGTTGTAGTGGAACGAAACTTAAATTATGACACTCGTTTGAGTGACTTCTATCTGCACTCGTGTTGTTTAGAGCCGAATCTGACATTCCGTGCAGCAAGAAGTCACTTTCAACTCGATGCAAGAATCTACTATTAAAATACCTATTCAACGAGACCTCTCATAAGTTAACATTTTTTTTATCTTCACTTTTCATATATGAAGGAAATAAAATGAAACTGTTCTTTATGATTCCTTGATACCTTCGCATGTCGGTGCAGTCTCGCTCCACTGGAAGTCCTCAGCGCACGTCCTCCGAGCGGGCCCCACCAGCCGGTAGCCAGCGGCGCACGAATACTGCACCTCGCTGCCGAGGTGCGTGGTGCCGTTGAGCATGTCAGCCGACCCGTGTGGAAGGGGGGGCAGCTTGCCGCAGTCCACTAGAAACAGCATTCATTCCACCGGTGCATGAGATAGTGATGAAATTTATATGGGACTACGCTGAAAATCTTCCCCTTTTGAATAAAAAAACAACCATCTAAATCGGTTTAGAAATCTTAGAGATTTGAGGCCATATAAACACAAAATTGAATGGATTTAATAAAAAACAATACTTATTCTCGAAGAACTATGAATACTCTAACTACTAATATACTATAAGTACTAATACTTATAGTATATTAGTAGTTAGAGTATTAATCACTTATGTCAATTATGGTACTACTATAAGTATATTAGTAGTTAGAGTATTCATAGTTCTTCGAGAATAAGTATTGTTTTTTATTAAATCCATTCAATTTTGTGTTTATATGGCCTCAAATCTCTAAGATTTCTAAACCGATTTAGATGGTTGTTTTTTTATTCAAAAGGGGAAGATTTTCAGCGTAGTCCCATATAAATTTCATCAAAATTGGTTCAGTAGTTCTATTAGAAAATCTATTTGTTTTATAGTTTATGTTCTCTAATATCTTGGGATTTCTGAACCAAATTAGATGATTGTTTTTACTTGAGAAAGAAGACCTCTGGTGTGGTACTGTATAAATTTCATCAAAATTGGTTTAGTAGCTTTAAACAAGCATTAATTTAATTCACTGTGTTATTATGCTAGGGACCAGTTTGCAAGTCAATTTTGAACCATTTAACGACCACCAAAGATCCTGAAGTTTTGCACATGGGTGTAATTCTGATGACAATTATGGTAGATACTATTGAGCTGACCTGATGATGGAGCCGGAAGGGAGTCAACGGAACACAACAATCGGTTGATCGAACTCCTTTGAGTTTGGGTTCATTGGGTTTGTCTTGATAAGTTCTCTAGTCTAATGTGGTATCGAGGGTCTGATGATGGAGACGGAGTCATAGGAACCCATTACCCAACCATCAAATGATGAATCCCCTTTAAATTTAGGCTTATTTGATTGGTCTTCTCAGGTCTTAAGTGGTACTGGTGGTGTCTCGTAAAAGATTGCTTTAAAAAAGGATTTATATATTTACAACTTATCCACCTGAGCATAACACAACACAAAATTAACGTAGCTACTACTGTAATAACGGTTAATACCGCTTTTTACGCTCTTAGAAATTCATTTGTTTTGTTTTTTGTTTCCTCATATCTACAAGATGTGTAACCATTTTTTTTAAAGAGTTTTATTTCTTTCCAGTTAAATGAAAGAAAATTTCCGTCAAAACTAATTCAGTTGTTTTTTATGTACTCGTAGGTAAATCATCTTTGGTATTAATTTACCAACGCCTGGAGTCTAAATTGATATTAACTATTTTATTTGGCATATATTCTTTCTGATGTTTTTTTAGGCTACACAAAATCAATAAATAACAAATAAAAAACAAAGAAAAAACGAGTTGTTTTTAAAAATGTTATTTTGTAAACAGCCACTAAAAAGAATAAAATAATTAGAAATGAGCCAGAACAATATGACTTTTTCGAAATTACCAACGTAATAATAATGAAAAAATACAACATAAGATAAGATGAAGGTGGTGAAAAACTTAATCACCATTTTAATCTAATATCTCTACAAAATTAATACATAGTTATCTAAGTACGAAGTCATATGCGGTTGACTATGCGGTTGACTATGCGGTT
Source organism: Alsophila aescularia (assembly GCA_946251855.1). Lineage (NCBI taxonomy): Eukaryota > Metazoa > Arthropoda > Insecta > Lepidoptera > Geometridae > Alsophila > Alsophila aescularia. The sequence continues at coordinate 64,905,861 of OX276374.1, forward strand.
GACTATGCGGTTGACTATGCAGTTGACTATGCGGTTGACTATGACGCACCCTCATACAAAACACGAAACGCAGAAGAGACAAAACAAGAGACTCACACGAGCAGATTTTGGCTTTTACACGTTAACAAAGCGATTGACACGAATACAGCAATCTAGTAAATGATAAAGTTTTGTAGATAATTACATTAATAGCTTATTATTTTATATAGCATGTCAAATTGTTTAAGAAATTATCTTTTTGAATAAGCTCAATCATATTAATTGACTGAGCGAGCGCGAAGCTTTTCCGTTTCAGCTTGGGCAAAAATGCTTTCGTATGTCCGGATGTCAGTCCGGATCTCTGTTTTCCTCTACTGTTCGCATTTCTCAACCGGTTATTCCGGTTAAACTAAGTTTAAAAATATTCGGTTTATATATATTAATTAATTATATTATAATTTTAAAAATTTCGGGGAGTTTTGATTGGGGGGTTCTTCTCCCAAAAACGGGGCTACTGAATATCTTCGCCTTATTAGATCCAATTTGAATGATAGTAACTTAAAATTGGTCTCATTACAACTTGGAGAAGATCTGATGAGGATCTTCGGCATGATGAGCAGAATAGCTCCTCAAAATGCAGTTAATTTCTCACTTTTAGTCTTTAATAACACTTTGGTTATACAATACTGGTATTGAGCCTTCTTTAACATATGGTTCACTTGTTTGGTGGCCAAGGACTAAACAGTTATCTACCATAAATAAACTATAATCCTCTCAGAGGTTGGCCTGTGTACCAGTGACTAGTTTCATGAGAACAGCACCCACTGCTGCACTAGAGCCACTACTGGGTATGCCATCATTGCAGTTGCACATACAGCAGGAGGCTGCTGCCTGTGCTTACAGACTCAAAGCACTCAAACTCTGGGATCAAAATAGTCAAACATTTCACACTAACATCATACGGGATTATGCGGAGGGTAATCTGGACATACTCTCTATTTATGATAGGGTCCAAAACAACATATTTTCAATAAACACTATTAGATTCAACTACATGAGGAATCAAGTGATAGGTCAAATACTCACGAAGTCATAATCTACACAGATGGTTTCAAAATGGAAGGTGGGACGGGAGCGGGTACGTTCTCGGACGATTTGAATATGCATAAAGCAGCAACACTGGGTACTCACAACTTTATTTTCCAAGCGGAATGTGTGTGTATAATCCAGGCAGCAACAGCGATACTACGCAGGACGACAACTGACTCTAAAATCAGAATACTCTCTGACAGTGCTGCAGTCCTAAACGCAAAGGTATGAATATTCCTCGGGGCTAACTATCCAGTGTCACCATCTTTTGGAGGAGGTCAGTAGACATAATTACCTTACTCTCCAATGGATAAAAGAACACAGCGGATCCAGAAAGAACGATGCTGCTAATAAACTGGTATGGAGAGGTTCGGGCATGCACCCTGTCTGTAGGGCCAGAGCCAATGATTCCATTGCCTTTTAGTCAAATTCGAGTCTGGATCAGTCAAAGGACACATAAACTACATGAAGAACTATGGGCAAGTATAAAGGATTGTAGTCAGTCTAAGGCGGCTTTCCCATAGTTAAATCTGAGATACTCCCGAGAACTTTATTTTTTTTTAGTTCCTTGAATGTTGTCGTGTTTTTTAAGTGAAATTTTGTAATTTCTTTAGACAATAAATATCTTTAAGCCGAAATTCTGAACCTTAAACGGGACAGTCTCCGACAAGTGGTGGGAATTGTAACTGGTCATTGTTCTCTTAACAAACACCTTCACAAATTAGGTGTCACAGATAGCCCCTTATGCAGAGGATGCATGGGGGCAGAAGAAACGGCCACGCATGTACTCCTTGAGTTGAGGAACAGTTCCTAGGAACAACTTCCACCCTGAGGGAAGCATGCACCGGAATTCGTGAGCTGCTGGCCTTCCTGAGGGACAACGGGTGGCTGAAATAACTGTCGCCGCCCGTTTCACGCAAAAGGGACCGATGATCAGCCTAGTTGCGGGAAAGAAGACCGACCACCAAGGTTCATCATATTCATTTGTTAAGCATTTTGGCCAGTCGGTTTTGTTGTCGGATGCTGTGCCGTATGTCCTGAGGTCAAATTAAATCCAAGTATTTATTTGTAAACTACCTGCGCCCCACGGCTTTGCTCATGTTCAAATTTCGCTGCCCAGCACCCTTTACCCACTTGGATAATGATGTTAAGTACGAATATCCATCGTTTGAAACTTTTTTGTTTACCCGTGACGAGCCACGAGGATCGCTATAGAAGAGAATCACGACAGTAAGGTATATTTTGTTTATTCACGAATTTCAAATGACGCATCTAAAGCTTGAATTCATACAAAAAAAAACCCTAAAACCTCATAGATATGAATGTTATTATGAAAACTGACGTGGTTTTTGCTGGGGTATAGAAATGCAAGTCAAGAAAATTTCACTTGCAGCGGCGCGGTAAGCGCCGCCCCTCGCTTCACTCTTTTGTATGAACTGATGTACTGGAGTCAGATTATAAAAGGTATCACTTTACCGCATATTTGTACTTGAGTCACTCACGACAGCCCCCTGCTAGAACTGTATAGCCGCCACACTGTGTTCCTCGCGCTGCTCACAGCTCTGCCCCTTACATGTTAAAAAAATGACGCGAGACGTGCTTCCGCAACGAGCACTTGATGCGAGCTGCGTCCACGCGATTATGTAACTGGCCACTCGCGCAAATATTGCTGGTCCTTTGACTCGCACCCAAAAAGCTTAATTTCGTTAGTTATTTTTTTCTATAATTGATAGATTCAGGCGTTACTTTGCGGAAATCCATATTTAAAATGAACAAAATAAAAATATGTAGCTTACTTCCGCCAAAACTTTTACTTGTGTTAATTTTACCATTTATCATTTGTCTGACTTACAGTTTTGGCGGAAGTAAGCTACATATTTTTATTTTGTTCATTATTTTTTTTCTTTCTAACCTTGTACAATTACGAACATGACAAAAAATAACTGTCAAATCAGTCGAGCCGTTCTCAAGTGATAATTTCTCATACATGAGCCGATTGCTTGTTTATAACTATAAAACAGATAAAGATTTAACCTCTCAAGGACAAGGAGAAAAAATAATAATATTATAATTAGACGTAATTGATACAATAGACACACCATAACTATACTTTGAATCTGAAAAGGAAATTTTGATTCCATTTGCCGATGCAAAATTTAATCACATTTTTAGTTGTGTAAATGAGTTCTCAACTGTTCAAACAACCATCCAGTCCTATTATTCGTAGATACCTTCGCATGTAGGCGCGGTCTCGCTCCATTGGAAGTTCTCAGCGCACGTCCTCCGAGCGGGCCCCACCAGCCGGTAGTTAGTGGCGCACGAGTACTGGACCACGCTGCCGAGGTGCGTGGTGCCATTGAGCAGCTCAGCAGATCCGTGCGGGAGGGGAGGCAGCTTGCCACAGTCCTCTAGAAACAGCATTCATTTCATCTGATAGATATTCATTTGTAAATTGAGTAAGTCAGTCGGTTTTGTTGTCGGACGCCACGCCATACTTCGAGATATCAAATCAACTAAAAGTATTTTTTTGTAATCAAGCTGTGCCTCGCGGGTTTGCTTGTTTGTACAATATTCTGAAATAAAACGTAACCTATGTTGGTCTCGATGGCTTACAGAAACTTTGTAAAAAAAACCCAATAAATTCGGTAAAGCTGTTATCGCGTGAAAGCGCTTAAAATAAACAATTATACTATTACTAGCCATTACTACTTATATATATTACTAGTTTTCGCCAAAGGATGCTAAGGAAGTTCTTCTAGAATATATATATATATATTACTAGTGTGCGCCAAAGGATGCTAAGGAAGTTCTTCTATAATATATATATTACTAGTTTTCGCCAAAGGATGCTAAGGAAGTTCTTCTAGAATATATATATATATATTACTAGTGTGCGCCAAAGGATGCTAAGGAAGTTCTTCTAGAATATATATATTACTAGTTTTCGCCAAAGGATGCTAAGGAAGTTCTTCTAGAATATATTTAAAACCAATTCAAAAGCATAGCACCAACGCTTTTGTTGCTTTTTGAGAGACTTCTTATTCATTCGTTTCCACGGCAAACGATCCTTACAGCGAGTAATCGTCAATTTCGAGTTTTCTCACGGAAACTTGCCATTTTCCGGGTTATGTAAGTATTCTATGTTGGTCTCTATATTACACAGTACCTATTTACAAATTTTCATTAAAATACGTCCAGCAGTTATCACGTTAAAACTCCCCATACAAAGAAACAAACAAACAAAGAGACTTTCACTTGTATATAATGGTGTGGATTGGGATATATATTTTGTAAAAATGTATTAGTAATTTTTGTATAACTGTTCTATGTGGTAAAACAATAAAGAGTTATCTATCTATCTATCTATCTATCTATCTACTTATCATCATCATCATCATCATCATTGAGCTCAATCCACCCACTGCAGAGCATAAGCCTCCTTCCTTTTACGCCAATCATGTATGTCTTGAGCCAATCTGTGCCAGGTCTTTACCATAAACGCACTGATGTCATCTAATAATCGTTGCACTTGTCTTCCACGGCTACACTTTTCCACGCGTGGCTACCTGCCATCAGTTGTTAATTGTCCTGTCCATCGCCACGTGAGTTTATTTTTATACAAATAGAATGTCCGGACTTTGTCTGCGTGGACATTCTTCTGGGATAAAAGTATCCTTTGTTATTTCGGGACCAAAACAAAATTACCTAGAAAGTCAAAATTCAGCTTTCGAACAGTTTTTTACACGACTACAGCAAAGCAAGGGAGGTTAATGAGTTTAATAGTCTTTATGTATGTGTGTGTGTGTGTGTGTGTGTGTGTGTGGGAATGTGGATGTTCTACCATAGCGTCACTTCTATTGGTACGATTTTGACAAGCGAGTTATAAATTGATTCGTTAACTGGTGTAGGCTATATATTTTTTACCTGAATACGGCGAAGTAAAGAAAGGGTTATGTGTTCAAACTTAAAACTTTGTACGATTTTTAAAAAGCAAGTTATCAATTCATTTGTCTTCATTTATGTCATAGAATATATTTTTACCCGACTTTTATTATTGTGTAATTAAAAGGTATACGTAGAACATTATGGAAAGTCGTTTACACATCACTAGCTCACGAATGTTTTCTGCAGCCGTACCTTAATGGATTTGAGAACACGACGTTGTTGTTCACTGCGTAGTACACTGCTTTTCCAGAGCGGTACGGTTTATATATTATCGAACATAAGAGGCAATATAATTAAAAAGTAATTTAAGTTACAATAAGGAGACGAACTGTGACAATCATATTACTTGTTGGATGCTTTATATTTTTTAGTATATTTTATTATAAAACGGCATTTACACTAAAAGTAAATACTTACCGATGAAATGTTATCCCTTTAATAGTATGATTACAACTTGCGAAAGAATTTCCGCAATTTGATATGCTGCAGGACAACATGTTTACAATTGCACTGTTCGAGAGCAACTAAACGTCAAAACGCGCATTGGTGTCGTGTTAAACACCAGTGCAGCGGCAAGGTACCCGCGTGCATATAAGTTATATAGCTATTATTATTCCGATTTCTGTGGTTTCACCTCTTTGAAGTTAGTGACACCCGATTAAGCTTGATTCGGCCAGATTGATAGCTACCCAAGGAATGAATGACAATTATTGAAGAATAGGTAACTACATATCAGACCGTTAAACAGATTAATTTATTCCTCAAACGGTAAGTAATTAGCCTGTTTATCTGATGATTGAACAACCAGACCTAAATATCCATACCAATATATAAAAGTAAACCTTGTCTGTTTGTTTATTTATTTGTTTGTTTGTTTGTTTGTTTGGGGAGCCTTCCCGCGATAACAACTGGACGAATTTTGATGAAACTTGGAATGCAATAGCTTATACCCTGTAATAAAACAAAGGCTACTTTTTATCCCGGAAAATTGTTAGTTTCCACTGTAAATCTGGAAAAACTGGAAAAATGTTGATTATTCGCTGTAAGAAACGGTTGCCATGGAAACGAAATAACAAGTATGTCAAAAAACATCAATAGTGGTGCTGTACCTACTTTTTCATTAGTTTTTAATATCCTAAAAGAACATAAGATGCTTTTTTTCGCGATAAACAGTTAGTCCGCGCGAACGAAGTCGCGAGCGGGAAAACTAGTAATTATATAAAAATACATTGTTTTGTAATTTCCGTAAAATTGAACGGTAAATGTTACTTTCATTTTTAACATTGATTACTATTTTTGGTTTATTTTTTGATTAATATGTTTTTTTGGTCTATGATTTTAGTCTTATGAGTCATGCATATAAGTACTTTACTGCTATAATTTAATTTTATTTTCACATTTTATTTGTATGATACTTTATTTTGAAAAAAATACTTTAATATTATAATTAGACTTAATCAATACATTAGATACACTATAGCTATATATTATAGTTTAAAAAGGTTATTTTCATTTATTTTATTTATTTATGATACGCCAACAGTGTATCAGCTTTATCTAAGAAATAATTGTCAATTTTAATGACCTTAGTCATAATTATAGATTCCGATATGTTCACCTTTTACAGGCGTATACATCGTTCAATGCCAATTCAGAATTGAATCACTTTCTTCGGTTGTGTATGAGAGTAATCATCTGTTCAAACAGCCACCCAGTCCTATTTTTTGTAGATACCTTCGCATGTCGGTGCAGTCTCGCTCCATTGGAAGTCCTCAGCGCACGTCCTCCGAGTGGGCCCCACCAGCCGGTAGTTAGTAGCGCACGAGTACTGTACCACGCTGCCGAGGTGCGTGGTGCCGTTGAGCAACTCAGCCGACCCGTGCGGGAGGAGAGGCAGCTTGCCGCAGTCCACTAGAAATGGCATTAATTTCTCGTCATACTCATTTGTAAAGCGAGTTGGTCAGTCGGTTCCACGACGTACGATCAAATCAAATCAAACTACATAGTGTATTGTGAACTAGCTGCGCCCCGCGGATTTGTCCACGTTCAAGTTTTGCACCCGTCTCCCCAAACCTCTCGTTAACACCACCAACGGGGTGTGTTGGTGGGCCTCTGGTTGGAGGGGGTCCTCCAACCAGAGGCGCACTAACGAAGAGAACCACGCCTGTCAGGCTTCTATAGTTTATTCTTGAATCTATATATACGAGTATCATGTATCTATAACTATACTTATAATTAAACTGTAACAGGTCCAATTCTGTACATAGAAGTTTTTTTTTTTGGAGTTTACTCTATATTCGATACTGAAGCCAAAACTGTTTTTTATTCTTATTGTCTGTCTGTCTGTATCTTGGCTGCGCATCACGCCATAGGACATAGGATACTTTTCATCCTAAAAATTAAAGGGTTCCCGCAGGATAAGGTTTGAAAGTTATTTAATAGAACAGTACCACGCTGAAGCTACTGCATGGATTTTGATGCAATTTTGCACAGTCATTGTTTAAATGATGTGTTTAAATTAAGAATACATTTTATTCCGAAAACAAGAAAGGGTTCCTGCGGGATATGGGTCCAAAGTTATATTAATTTTGATATCATAAATATCTTTATATATGTATTAAAACAATAAGTGAAGAAAAGTCTGCACAAAGAAGATTTAAAAAAATGGGCTTGGGTACTTAAAATAAGCTACTGAACAATATATAACATATATTGAAAACATGTCTGTCTATGTGTTTGTTTGTTTGCGCATCACGTAAAAACTACTGAATCAATTGCGATGCGGTTTTCACTGGGATAGATCAAGGTATACTTAAAAAACTGTTGTACTTGGTATCTAGATCCGATAAGTAGAAACCTTGAAATCGACAAAAATCTTTTAGACGGCTGAAGAAATTTTGATCAAATATTGATATATTGGTATTTAAGGTATTAGAATAGCACATAGAGTACTTATAAGCTGGAGAAATGTCCACGCGTGGGAAGGCGTGGGAAGATGGTGCAGCTAGTTGTATTATAAAACTGTTACCAAGCTGAAATAAAATTTGTTCATGGAAGAACATTTAGAAAGAACATTTTAATTTAAGTAGGTAGGTATTTGAAACTAGTAGAATCCAAAACTATACATAGTTTTAAGATTTTTTGTCTGTCTATATGTAACTTCATTGTGCAAAGACCACTGCATGGATTTTGATAATGTTTATTGAACTGTATTCTTTGGAATCTTGTGGAGGTTTTTCTTTCTGTTTCATCAAAACTGGTGAATCAGAGAAGGAGTAACAGGCACAGGTATGTAAGAGGTAGATAAGAGTGGGTATGTATGTGTGTATGTTTGTTTCTTCTTCACGCTTGTACGGCTAAACACATTTCGATGAAATTTGGTACGGATGTAGCCTATAATATGGATAAACACATAGGCTACTTTTTATTATCCTGGCTCCTGAGGGACGCAGGTGAAACAGCGGGGTGCAGCTAGTATTTATATAAATTTAATGTCTCTCTTTTACTAACATATTTTACTTGACATCAATATTTGCAATTGCAACATTAGAATATTGTATTTATACATTAACTTAAATTATCAAATAATTTTTTTAAGAAGCTTTATCACTACTGTTTAGTTATAACGAATAAATATTTCTGAAATGTTATTTTAATGACATGTATTTTGACGTCTCACTTGATAGGTTTTGGTAATTTTATGTTCCGTCGGATATACAATATGGCAGCTGTAAGCTGTAAGCAGCTGTAAGCCGCCATATTGGTTTTCTTGACACTTCATATACCCTATAGCATTTTGGTGATCAACACAAATCCAATGATACCTCATTTATCAAAATACATCAAGTCATTTAGGCTGTAGGATGCGCCTAAGAAACGTACAAACAAACATAAATACATACAAGCCAAACACATAAATAACCCTCAGTCGGTATTTTTTTTAATATGCTTGTAAGTTGTAATTTATTTACGTATATATACTTTTAGCTGTATCTACATAAACTTATTTCTTGGATTTTTAGTATCCAAATATGAAACTATGGCGTTGGGGATCCGTGTAACAACTAAGCGTTTAAGCGATTATATCACGAGTTATTTTATGTTATAGCATATAACAAATTTTTCATTTACCATTTTACCACGTGGATAGGACATAATTATTTGATTTACTAACCTAATGTCTGACTACTTAGGTAGTATCTTAATATTACATAATCTGTGGCGCAACTAAAAATAAAAATGACTGTAACTCCTTTTCTGATGAACAAGTTTTGATAAAACAAAAATAGAAATATCTGCAAGACTCTACGGAATACAAACAAAAGTAAACGGTTTCAGTAAACGGTATCAAAATGCATCCAGTGGTTTTTGCGTGATGAAGTCACATACAGACCGCCAAAAATTCTAAAAACTATAGTTTTGGATTCTACAGTTTCATATACTCAAATGTTCTTTAAAAGTTCTCTACCATGAACAAATTTTATTTAACTTTGGTTACAATTTGATTATAGGTCAGTTTGTATTGTTTGGTTCGTTTTGCTTCGTACATTTTGTTTAAAAGTTATTTCTAACTTAAACGTAGAGGAAAAACATAGTAAGTATAATTCAAAATCTTTGCTTAAACATCAATATAATTTAGACGTACCCATATTAATTGAAAATACTGTAATCTGTATATAAAGTTGTCTCTTTCAAGCTTTACCCTTCACAAAAGGTAAACTAATCAAACACAGGACATTATTTGAGTAACATTCTTAAAAGACCTTTATGGATTTAATAAATTCTACATCTTCGTGTCGATGTTTCAACTTCTGTCACAGAATAAATAATAGTACTATGGATCGGCCATGTGTCGTGCAGTCGTGTTGCATGAGATGTGAGCAGAGATGTTGCAAAGCAGCAGAAATTGTGAACAATTATGAACAAGACTTTGATAGAAATGTAATGTTTCCTCCAAACCCAATGCTAAAATAGAAGTTACAAGTTAGTGGCAACAAAACTCTCAAACGGGTGGACCGATTGCAATGCGAAAAAACTGCAGTTGTTGAGATGGTTCTTAGTTTTGTTTGACTGCTACCCATTCAAAGCCGAGGCGAGTTATTTGTATAAATATGCAACACAATATTATTATAGCACTTGTACAAGTCAATAACCACAAACGTATCATAAACAAGGTTTTTTTTTTTTAATATTATCATTAGACCTAATCAATAAAATAGATACACTATATTTATACTTTGAGAATAAAAAGGAAATGTGCCAATTCAGAGTTGAGTCACGTTCTTCGTTGTGTACGAGAGTGTTCAAAAGTTCAAACAACCGCCCAGTCCAGTCAGTACCTTCACATGACGGCGCAGTCTCGCTCCACTGGAAGTCCTCGGCGCACATCCTCTGAGTGGGCCCCACCAGCCGGTAGTTAGTGGCACATGAGTACTGGACCACGCTGCCGAGGTTTGTGGTGCCGTTGAGCAGCTCAAAAGACCCATGTGGAAGGAGAGGCAGCTTGCCGCAAGAAATATCTAGAAATATCATTCGTGTTACCAACAGTAGCTAATAGTAGTTTTGCTTAAATGGTCTGATTTTTGAGCCAATTTTTTTACTTATTCACTATAAAATTTTATTTAGTTGATTCCTGAAAGTTGCGCCCTGAAAGTCCGTACCTAAATAAGAATTTTGCACACTGATCGAAAAAAGAAGTTCAGGAGCTCACTACGGTACTATAAATTCAAGCACAGAGCAAACGTTAGGGTTCCAAAACTGTATCAAATTGTACGTGGCGTAGACGTTTCAAAACAAAAAACTTCCGTGCGCCCTGACATGTTCGTTTGTACGCCTGTTGGTTTGCATGAATATAAAGAAAAGATAGGATAAGGATAAGAAGAAATAGGATACCTAAAAATATGTGTATTTTACCAGTCTATGGAACCGGAGCTCTAGATTTTAATGACGCAACAAAATACGTACATTTGTACATATGCCCCTATGGAATGATGCCCTCAATATGAAAACGCTTTTTATTGTTCTGTTATATTGTCTTATCAAATTTTAGTCCACGTTGTTTTTTTTCTACTTTCATTAGTTGAACTATCTCCAGAGATAATTCAAAATCGCAACTAGCAATGCGTCCCGATGACCTCTACTATAAGATGCGTCTTTTGGGTACCTGGCTTTATTTAACTTTTATAATGCCGGAAATACTTGGAATCTATAGAGTATTTAGTAAATAGTTCAATAAAAGTAGTTCAACTTACTAAATTCTAGTTACTCAAATATATTTGTTTTTTGAAGTAAGTAATAAGTACACTAATAAATGTGTTTCTACAGCTTTTTATTTCAAAATGCCCAATGCTTTTTTATATTTAATTACTTCGTTTAGCTGAGTTTTGTTTATATACTGGTTTAGTAACACGATAATTTTAATTTCGGCTATGCTTGAACTCGCCAGTCTCCTTTAAAGTTGTCATTTTCTTATTGAATATTACGAATTTTCAACTGCATTACATCATACACATCAATTTGAGACACCTCTTTTATTTTAAGTCAGGTAAAACACGTCTGGCTATAAGAGATAAAGTACCTCATTAATTAGTAATTAAATCAATAAATTATTAATTGTTCAACTTACTAGTTAGTGTCCGGTTTATTTCAAGAAGTTCCTTCTTCACACTGTCCAGTGTGTTCATTGTTTCTAATATTTTCACTTCTAACATGTTATATTTTTTATTGATTGATCCATTTGCTCGAATTGTTTCATCTATTTTTTTTTCAATATTCTGATTTGATAAATTCAATGTTTGTATTATTTTGTTATTATCTGTTTCTATTTTGCTATCAATGTACGTTATAATTTTGTCTAAAAACTTACTTTCCCACTTGATTAATATTTTATTGATATAATCTTCTAATTCCAACTTGCTATCTGTTGTGGGCTTATTAAAGTTATAGCCATTTACTATACCGACAACAAAACCTAATACACTTAACAGAACAAGAACGCGACGTGCAGGACACATAATGACACGGGTCTCTGGTTACTTTCAGAATAATTATAATCTCCGTTATATATTTGTATGGATAATATACCTAACTACCTATATTATAGTTTGATAAGTCTTTATCACTACTATAATTGCAAAATTATGTGTGTAAGTATGTTTGTTAGCTACGTTCGTAAATGTGAACGGATTTTGATGTAATATAAGTGGGTTAGTATACATTTTAGGTCGTAGACACAGACCATATATATGTGGTCCTGGAATAATACAGGATATATTAAACTTTCATCCATGCGGGTGGTACCGCGAAGCGCAGCTAGTTATATACATAAAACTGTACCTACCTGGACTACGTTTGTACATAGTACGTATTCTTGAATATTTTTTTATAAATTAACCAAAAAATTGACCTCATTAGATTTACTAAATAAAACTAAACCAATCTTAATAAAATGTATATAGGACCACTCTGAAACTTTCCCTTTCAAGTAAAAAAATAATCTTTGAAATCGGTTCAATACCGGAAATATGAGTAAAATACACAAAAAAACTTAACCTATGGAACTTCTCCTTAAAAACAGTTTGTTTATGCAAAGTCGGCGCGGCCAGATGTGTCGCGTCGACCTTTTTTGTGTGGGTGGACAATCAAGTATTATACCTGTGCGCGTACTCAGCGCGTACAACTGAATCGTTAAACTAATACGAATCAATCAAAGGTTACTGACCCGAATATAGGTAATAAAAGATTTTAGAATATTTGCGTTTGCTTTTATTTTTTTCCAATAAACTCTTTAATGATTGCATGGGTTGGATGTTGTTGTAGTTCCCAGTATTTAATGATTGCATGGGTTGGATGTTGTTGTAGTTCCCAGTATTTAATGATTGCATGGGTTGGATGTTGTTGTAGTTCCCAGTATTTAATGATTGCATGGGTTGGATGTTGTTGTAGTTCCCCGTATTTATTAGCATAGGTTTCAGCTAAAACCTAAGAAACTTTATGTTTACTAAATGTAGAGTTGTTCAATATTGTTTACAAAGTACATCCTTAGTACATTTAGTTCCATTAAGATCTTATTAGCTAAATGGCTGTAGATCTCTTTGTAACTATACCTATGTCCCTGGAACTATTTCTAGGCTCTTTTAAGTCCAAATGCGGACGAAATTGCAGGAAAAGCTACTGTTATACTGCTTATCTGACAATTATAATTGTAACTGTTAAATTTATTTGCTGCTTTACTGCTCTTATCTCCCAAAGATGATATGTTTATGTAAACAACACATCCTGCGTCGCGCGCGTGCTGCGGGTTATCACAACGATGTGAAACAACATGTATGTAGCGAAATACCTACCCTGCACAATGTTGGCTGAGAAGTCACGTGTGAGTTTTGAACTACTGCGATAAACAATAATACGCGCAGGTCACCGATGGATAGTGAGCGCTGTTCCAATAGAAATTACAAAAAGAAGCGCTTTCACAACATTTTACATGACAATTATTATAAGTTTATGTTAACGGGATTTTAATACGAAGGCGTATGTTTTTAGTTATATTACTTTATTATCATATTTGTTTGGCGATGGTAGCCTTACGGTTCAAAAGTGCAACTTAGAATCCAATGATGGGTACTAGGTTAGATAGGCTCCGCACCAATGTCATTTTATTATCATATTTGTTTGGCGATGGTAGCCTTACGGTTTAATAGTGCAACTTAGAATCCAATGATGGGTACTAGGTTAGATAGGCTCCGCACCAATGTCATTTTATTATCATATTTGTTTGGCGATGGTAGCCTTACGGTTTAATAGTGCAACTTAGAATCCAATGATGGGTACTAGGTTAGATAGGCTCCGCACCAATGTCATTTTATTATCATATTTGTTTGGCGATGGTAGCCTTACGGTTTAATAGTGCAACTTAGAATCCAATGATGGGTACTAGGTTAGATAGGCTCCGCACCAATGTCATTTTATTATCATATTTGTTTGGCGATGGTAGCCTTACGGTTTAATAGTGCAACTTAGAATCCAATGATGGGTACTAGGTTAGATAGGCTCCGCACCAATGTCATTTTATTATCATATTTGTTTGGCGATGGTAGCCTTACGGTTTAATAGTGCAACTTAGAATCCAATGATGGGTACTAGGTTAGATAGGCTCCGCACCAATGTCATTTTATTATCATATTTGTTTGGCGATGGTAGCCTTACGGTTTAATAGTGCAACTTAGAATCCAATGATGGGTACTAGGTTAGATAGGCTCCGCACCAATGTCATTTTATTATCATATTTGTTTGGCGATGGTAGCCTTACGGTTTAATAGTGCAACTTAGAATCCAATGATGGGTACTAGGTTAGATAGGCTCCGCACCAATGTCATTTTATTTTCATATTTGTTTGGCGATGGTAGCCTTACGGTTTAATAGTGCAACTTAGAATCCAATGATGGGTACTAGGTTAGATAGGCTCCGCACCAATGTCATTTTTCCATCTCTCCGTGCTTCCAAGGGCACATTTAACCATCGGTCTCGGCTTTTATTGATAAATTGCAATCGCAAAGCCATATATATCTATGGCCTTCGGGCAGCCTGACAAATTCTGTGACCAGAGGCCAGCACTACCTCATGTGAAAAACATACACACAAACATTATTTTCTTACAAAAACTAAAAAGTAATGTTGTGTGATCACATAACTAACAGATGTTGCAACCTTGATTCGTGTACAGTTGGTGTCCCGTTATGTTACGGGGCAGAAAAGTTTGAAAGTTCTTCATCATCGTAGACTTTCTTCTTCCTGACCAGAACCCTGGAGCAGATCTGCTTATAGAATCTGAGGATCATTAGAAATATAATTACTTAACAACATTACTTAACATTAATTATTTAGAAGAATTACATTATATATGATGTGTGTTAACTTAACTCTAGAAATTCAGTGACCCATTTTATGAAGATTTGACAGACAAGTTGTTTGAAAGAAAAGCAAAGATCTAAACTTTTATTTTGGACTGACTAGTGCCTGCATTCTTGAATACTTCATCAAATAGACCCAAAAACATATCAAAATAAATTTCTCAAAAATAAGCATTCTGAAATCCCGCCGTAACAATGTCGCAACATTTGTTTTAATCATTGTTTTATTTTTGATTTACATTGCTTAAAATATAATTATTAATTATATTTTATAATTTTTAGTTTAATTTAATTATATTTTTCTTTTGTTTGTCCTCTCACTAAATGAGACAAAATTTGTAAGATATATATGGAAGAAGTCATTGGCTCCTGAACCACAGTTCTTACTAGTTCAGGAGCCTATGGATTCATTACTGTTCTGTACAATTATTATGTCCATACACAATTATTATTATTATTATGTTCATTCATTTTACATCTCGGGTGTCTGCCCGGATCTATAATAGGCTTAAGTTGAGACATAGCCAACACGAAGAGGCCATTTTAACTTATATAATATACAAAATACGAGTTAGGGATACAAGATTATGAGGAGCTTTTGTTAAATTGCTAACATAAACTGGACTATGAGAGTGGTATTTTTTATGTTAATATAAAACCGGTCTATGGTAAGAGACTCCAGCATCTGCCAATTTCGTCCCATCTAAAAAATATTAAGCAGGTGGTACTTGCCACCCACTAAACGGGCCCCCTATAAGGGCCGCCAGCATTGGTGACGTAAGGGGCAACATTGGTGTGGATGTCTGAAGGGTGTCGAGAGGTGTGCTGCAGTTTCACTTAGCGCTACCCGGTTAACTCCCGGCGTTATGCCGGGAGTTTAACACTTCCAACCTTGGAGTTTAGTTTCTCAATCCGCCAGAGGGCGTAACACGATAAACATAGGCTCCGCGCCGATTTAATTCTGATAATTACTTGTCTAAATATTAAAAGTCCTAGACAATACATTCGTGTTCAGTGAGTGACGATACCATAGTGAGAGAGTTATCTCCGAAAATTACTGTGTGGGTTCCAAGATATTAGTGAAATTACGTCAACGAGCTGTGAGTACGAAACTATGAACAAATACTAAGTTTGAGTAAAGAAAAACCTTTGAATAACACAAAATAGTACACCAGTGCTCATAAACGACAAATTCATTAAGGAAAGCCCAAGAGATAACAGTGTAATTTTCAAATCTTGCAACAATTACAACCGTTAAGAAATTGCGCGTCATTCCAACGGAGTTGAACTTTGGACTCGCGCTCTCGGTCTCGAAGCCAGAGTTGAATCTCAGCGGAGGAAGTTATTTTTTGCATGTTTTTATTTCAATAAAATATTTTTACCTTAGTTTGGAATTAATTACATTGACTTAACTAAAACAAAGAATTGGCACTATAATTAAAAATGGAGAAATAAATAAATAATGTGACTACGAGAACATACCGCAGACAAATATCTGATGACTCGGTGAATCACTCCTTTATATCTACGTTGTCGGATCAACGAGCCAGGAGTTTACCAGACTTATCATCCGTAGATATAACTGATGACGACCTTCACAACGAGAACACACATCTTAAGTCCCAATTATCAAGCGCTCATAACGAAATCGAGGAGTTATCTCTCAAAGTACGAGTATTAGAAAAGGAAAATTTAGAAAAACAGAGTAAAATTAATCAACTAAAGCAATTTTGTACAGCACCTTTAAGCAGCGTTCGAAAAAATAAAAAGATGTGTCGTACTTCTCAACACAAAATTAACACTAGTGTCATTGACCTAGGTTTATCTGAGGAGACAGACAAAACTTTTATCGAAGAGCCCCGAAACTCCACGCCGAAGGAAGAAGCCATATTGGAAAGCTCAGACAAGGCCTCACAGACCACCAGCTCATCGCAAGAGGGAGCCACCAGTACCAAAGCAACGGATGATTCGGCCGCTAAACCAAAATTACTCATTTACGGTACTCAGCAATGTGCGGGTCTTGCGTCCATATTGACTCTGTTTCGACAAGACTTTTGCAGCAAGTACGAAGACTTCGATATTTTCGCATGCACAAAACCGTTTGCTACTTCGGAAGATATCCTAGGAGACCTACAGAAAAATCCACCTCTAAATGTTGAACGTGATCAAATCGTTTTGTGTGTAGGAGAGAATGACAGAAACCCTGGTAAATTACTGTATGAGCTCTCAGGGGTTTTCAAACGTTTGAAAAAATGTAATATTATTGTTATAAATGTACATAATAATAGATTTTTAAATAAAGATAAATTAAATAATATGATTAAAACATTGACCAAATATGTTCCTAATTGTGATTTTATAACTATTGAAAAATCAAATTTGACGAATTTACATTATTTGTTGGAACTAAGTAAAAAAATAAGTTTCATTGTTGATTGTAGATTTTACAACAACAATTATTTAAATGTCGATAAAATTAGAAACCGTTTGCATTGTGACAATAATAATGTAAATAGCCTAAAAATGTCTTCAAAGAAAAAACCGTTAGTACAAACCACATTACGCCGATATTTTGAAAACCAGATGGCTAAAAGTGAAGTTGATGACAGAACCCAGATAAAGACCCAGCCAAAGAAAACAACCTTGTTAGATTACTTCTCTGTCATTGATAAAAATACAAAAGTGCAAAGTAAACGAGAGAGTGTAGCGATCAAAACATGTATACAAAGCTGTACGTTTTTTCGTTCCCCACAGTAACGGTATTTTAACAATATTCCACCAAAATATAGCGGGATTATTGAATAAAATCGAAACATTGGAATTATGCATTGATAATTTCCTGCAAAAAAATATATTTATTGATATGATTTGCCTATCAGAAACTTTTGTCAAAGCCGGAAATGAGTGTAATATTTCTCTAAAAAGTTTTGAATTAGCATCCTGTTATTCAAGAAAAAAAGATAAACGTGGTGGCGTATGCATTCTTCTTAGAAATAATTTTGAATTTGTAGAACTGCCTTTGTGTAAACAGATTTCGATCGAAAAACATTTTGAATGTTGTGGAATCACTATACCTGCTCTGCATTTCATTGTATTATGTATTTACCGAACTCCAAATAGCAATGTTAACATATTTTATGACAATTTAGAGACAATTTTGCATAAAGTCTCAATGAAGAGTAACAAAAAAATTATTATTACAGGTGACTTAAACGTAGACATTCTTAAAATTAATAACATTTCCAATCGTTTACGTGACATAGTACTTAATTATAATCTTATTTTTCATATCACTGAACCTACACGGCAAAAGTCGTGCATTGATCATTTTATAAGCAATGTTCAGGAAGCTAAAGGACAAATCCATGAATTGTGTCTTTCGGATCACAACACTGGTCAGACTTTATCAATTCCTATTTCGGGAAAACCGATAAAATTAAATTATTGGTATGTGGAGACAAGAAATTATAAAAATGAGTACATGGAAAAATTTAAGGAATGTTTGTCGTCCCTAAACTGGTCTGATGTTTTTGATATGGATAACCTCAATGAAGCTTTTAACAGTTTTTATGATATGTTTTGTTTATTTTATGAACTATGCTTCCCGATTGAAAGAAAGAAAATTAATAATAGTAATATGGCTCCATCTTGGATTACAACAGGCTTACGTAAATCTAGTAAACATAAAAGGAAACTAAGATATGCTTATTATAAAAACAACACACGAGAAAAAAGATTACAATTGCAAAAATATAGCTCAATCCTTAGGAAATGCGTCCAGATCTCTCAGCAGCATATCAATTTTAAACATTTAAAAACTGCGAAGAATAAGTGTAAAGCTACTTGGCAAATTATAAAGGATAAAACCAACTCAGTGCAGTCCTATAAAGGCATCGAATGTATTAGCGTTAAGAATGTAGTTTTACGTGATCCGATGGAAATAGCAGAAGCTTTCAACAAATTCTACATCGAGATTAAAAATAGCACAACCGATCACTCAAAACATATTGGGAATATGTATAAGATACCAATTGCAAACCATAGTATGTTCTTAAAACCATGTGGTGTAGATGAAATAGTGAAAATTGTCATGTCACTCAATAATACAAGGGCAGTCGGATTTGACGGTATATGCACTCGAGTCATTAAAGAGTGTGTGATGATAATTTCACCAATTTTGCAACATCTAGTAAACCTGTCTTTTTCCCGAGGTTTGTTCCCGGATAGGCTTAAACAGTCTATCATACGGCCTCTTTTAAAAAAAGACGATAAACGGAATTTAAACAATTATCGTCCTATTACGTTGATACCGATCTTTTCAAAAGTTTTTGAGAAAGCAATGCACCGTCGTATTAATGATTATCTAGTGAAATTCGAAGTTATCAAAGAGGAACGAAATGGCTTTCAAAAAGGAAAGTCAACGACACTGGCTGCCTACACTCTTATCAGTAGAGTAGTTGAACAAATTGGTAATCGTGTTCCAGTTTCAGTGCTTTTCTTTGACATGAGCAAAGCCTTCGATTTTGTGAATCATAAAATGCTCATTCTCAAATGTGAAAATTATGGAATTAGAGGACCAGTTCTTGATTGGCTCCTAAGTTACCTCACTGATCGTAGGCAGTGTGTAGAAGTTTTTTCTCTTAACGACAAACTTGTCTCTACAACTTATCGATCCACTAACCAACCGAGCATCTGTGGAGTGCCGCAAGGCAGTATTTTAGGACCATTATTGTTTTTACTTTATATAAATGACTTGCCCACAGCAATTAATCATAAATGTATACTTTTCGCTGACGACGTGTCGGTCGTAGTAACCAACAAGAATAGTTTGACATCAATAAATCATGAAAATTTAATAAATGATGCTGCTGACTCAATAGTAGACTGGTTGGATTATAATAATTTATGTGCTACTATCTCAAAAACCAAATACATAAATTTTCGTAACTATAGTACAATGAAAAGGAACTTTAATGTAATTTGTAGAAATCAGCCTATAGAAATGACTGATGAATATAAATTTCTTGGACTGTGTGTAGACCAACACTGCAATTGGAAGTCTCACATTGATTATGTTTGTTCTAAACTCAACCGCTTCGTTTTTGCGTTGAAACGGTTAAGGCGCACGGTGGATCAAAGTGCTGTGCTTACTTCCTATCACGGGTACGTGGGTTCAGTTCTGAGGTATGGTCTTTTAATCTGGGGAAATTCAACCAACATAAAGCATTCTTAGTTCAAAAAAAATGTATAAGGCCATTGGAATCATGTAGACCGCTCTTTAAAAAGTTGAAGATTTTGACGTTAACTAGCTTGTATGTCATACAAATTGGAATTTTTGTGAAGGAGCACCCTGAACGTTTTGAAAAATTAAACGAATCCAAACTTTTTCAATGTGCTAGTCGTGATCCAACCAGGTTAATGATGGCCAACTGCAGAACCGCCTTATGTCATTGGAACTGTCAGGTTATGGCCATCAAAGTTTTTAACAAAATTCCAAAAACAATCAGGGAGCTACCAATTAAGCATTTTAAAGTTAAACTACACAAGTGGCTAACTGAAAACTGTTTCTATGACATTAAGGAATTTTTTGATTTTAAAATGTGTAAGTTATGAGTGTTTTTTTTTTTACGTTTTGTTGAATTATTGTATAATTAATAAATATTTTTATTTCATAGTTTGACATATCACTTTATTTTTAAATAATTTTATATGTGACATGTTTTTTTTATTGTTGTGTACCCATGATTAATTTACTTTTAATGTTAACGTTCGTATAATTTCAAATTGTATTATTTTATTAATGAATGTAATATAAATGTGTGTTAAATTTTTGTATGCCAAGTTTTGGCGGGACATGCTGGTCTATTTTATAATTATACCATATCTATTTTACCAAGTTTCTAGCAAATAAATCATTTTCATTTCATTTTCATTTTCATTAGCTCTTGCATCTCCACCCATAGACGGCCAATTAAGGCAAGGTCTCATTAGCCCCAGGGAGTGTCTCGGGGTCTGCAGTGTCGCCACGCACTGACGGTTCGCCACAAAGCCGCCCCTACGGTTTTATTATTATTGTTATTTTCAGTTAAAAAAATACATTTGCAGCTTGTGCTAAAGTATTGACACAATATTTGTTGCTTAACAGTAAACTGCAGTCACCAATCCCAACGGTGCCAAAGTAAAAACAAACATTGTTCCCTACGAATGGGGGCAGCAGTGTCTGCGCACTCCTGCTTAGCGACAGTAAGAAGACAGTGACTCGTGTCAATGAAATAATATTTTTTGAAATAGCTTGGCCCAAGTTTCTGCTTAGTTTAAGTCCGCCAAACTTAAGCGGTGCAGGCAATGAACACGAATTTTGGTTTGACATGAAAAATGCATGACGCGCCGCGTAAGTTCAACACGGTGCGTTCCTTTACTGATGAGGGTAGTTTCACAGTGCTGCAAAGCTGTGAAACCAACCATAGAATTTCGTTTCTCGCAAGTATAAGATTTGGTGTGTCCCTACACAAATATAAAAACCCGTTAAGATAATGTAGGGATGTATGTGATGTTGTACGATTTTTCTACCTCCTCCGTCCGTATATTTTCCTGAATGTTCTTTTTCGCGACTTCACAAAAGGAGACGATTATATGTTTGAATGTATGTTTGTTTTTTTTTTGTATGACGTTTGATTTTTCCGTCAATTGCGGACTGATTTTGAAAAACATTTTTTTTGTTTCAAAGGGTATCTCCAGGGCCTCTCCAGGTGGTCCCATATAAATTGTATCAAAATTGGTTGAGTAGTTTTAAGTTTTTTTTTTTATTTTGTGTGTATGTTGCCTTGATTTTGTGTTTATATTTCCTCAAATTTCTTGTATTTTGAAACCGATTTAGATTTTCAGTATAGTCCCATATAAACTTAATCAAAATGGGTTAAGTAATTTTTATTAGAACATCTATCTGTTTTATAGTTTATGTACTCTAATATCTCGGGATTTCTGAACCGATTTAGATGATTGTTTTTACTTGAAAGAAGACCTCTAGTGTGGTACTGCATACATTTAATCAAAATTGGTTTAGTAGTAGTAGTTGTGGTGCCACATATACTATTACATTTAAATCCCACTATTTAGAAGAAAAAAACCGACTTATTCTTACCTGAAAATCCAATTTCATCGTGACGCATGTATTTTCAGCAATTTTCAACCTCTGGGGCAAACAATGTATAAAAAGTGGGCCATCTCCTTTCATTAAAATCCGTCCAGCTGTTATCGCGTGAAAATCAAACAATCAAACAAACAAACAGACAACGTTTCACTTGTATAATATATTGGTATGGATTATTATTACATTGGTTATTTCGAAAAAGTGTTGATGTTCTGGCTCATTTGAAATTATTTTATTATTTTTAGTTTGTTTACAAAAAAATATTTTTAATTTGATGTCGTGTTTTTGTTTTTTTTTTTATTGACTCCGCACGCCTTTTGCATTTATCCAGCCTCAAGTAAAGATAATTACAGCGTTAATGTTAAGCCAGCGTCAAGTAAAGATAATTACAGAGTTAATGTTTAGCCAGCGTCAAGTAAAGATAATTACAGCGTTAATGTTTATTTGACGATCTTTGTGAATTGACTATACTGTTTTCAGAAAACCAACCAAGTGCGTGTTGCACTCGCGGTTCCGTTTCAAGGTTCCGTAGCCAAAACCTTAAGCTACCCAAATGTGAAAATCTCATTGCAATCAGTCCAAAGTTTTAACCTTTTTTTGTGCTCTTTTTTTGGGTTACAGGGGACATGCAATTCAAGCCGAAAGATCACTAAAGATACCAATATTTCGTAAATGGAACCAAATGGAACAAGTAATATTATTATAAAATACAAAAACCAGAACAAAATTATTGAATAAGTGCTACTTTAATAGTTGCAATTGGAATATTAGATTATACTATTTACATTAACTTGAATAATCTTAAATTTAAAATTTAGTAAGCAACTTAAAAAAATAGCTACTGATTAGTTATAGGATTATGTATTTTTGAAATGGTCTTCCGTAGACCTGAAATTTCATACCTCACTCGATAGGTTTGGTCATTTTTTGTTCTGTCAGAAATACAATATGACAGCTGTAAGCCGCCATATTGGTTTTCTTGACATTTTACATATCCTATAGAAGTCTGGTTATTAAGACGAATCCAATGATGCCTTATTTATCTAAATCCATCAAGCTGTTTAAGTTGTATGACGTGCCTAAATTAAGTACAAACTAACATACAAACAAACAAACATATCTACAACCCAAACACATTACCCTTCTCAGTTGGGTAAAAACTGTCAAAAAAAATCATTCCAAAATTAAAATACCTATTCAACGATACCATTTGACACAATACAAAAATAATTCATCTTCACTTTTCATGTTTGTATTTACATCGAAATATATTTAAAGGAGTATGTGCAAATTTCAATTTTACGTAAATAGTTTCTGAACAAAATCTCTGGAACATAATAGACAGACGGATGACCGTCCGGTCATGACGAAACTGTAAAGGTTCCTTGTTTGACTATGGAACTCTCAAAATGAGAGCATGTTCCGAAAGGTTCATAACTTTTGCGCTACCCTTTGTATATACTCTTATATATGTTATATTCAAAGGCACCACTAAGCACCATAGACACTAAAATCGCGTGGTTGCAATAATCTGCACTGTTCTTATTTTTTGGGATGTTGTTAGGATAGATACCAGTAGGTTTAGACTAAATTTGCAGCTTCGAAAGACCTGTGCTTACTGCGTGGTGCTCGAAAAAACATCAACATTTTCGTTTTTTTTTTCAGATTTTAAAAAGTGCTTCGCACGGAAAATATTCAATTTCAACACTAGCAAAACTTTGTAGAATCAACAGTTCCTCTGTAATCTGGACAAAACGATAAATTAAACAAATCGGATTTATCAAGAAATGTAAATTATGTTAAATATTGTAATGCTCTTAAAATAAAATCACATTTATAGAAAACTATGTCCACTTCCATAGAAGATTATGCCAGCAACTGAACAATTTTTTACATCTATACTTAAAATAACATAAAAGGTCAAGTTCTGTACATTGAAGATATATAGAATTTTTATTTTGGAGGGTGCTCCATATTCGATACTGAGGCCAAAACTGTAATTTTTCTCTGTCTGTCTATCTGTATCTTGGTCGCGCATCACGCCAAAACTACCGAATGAATTCAAATAAAACTTGGTATGATTTGAGTTCATAATACAAGGTAAGACAGGATACTTGTCATTCCGCAAAATTAATAAGTTCCCGCAGGATAGGGTTTGTAAGTACCACGCTGAAACTACTAAAAGGATTTTGATGCAACTTGGCACAGTTATAGTTTATTTAATAAGTTAAAATTGAATGTACTTTTATCCGGAAAAATTAGAGGATTCCTGAAGGATAGGGTCCAAATTTAAGTTAATTTTGAAGTTATAAATAATATTTTTTGAGGGTACTCTATGTTTTATACTGAAGCCGAAACTGTTTTTATTTTAATTTTTTGTCTGTATGTATGTCTGTCTGTCTGTACCTTGACCGTTTATCACACCAAAACTACTTAATGAATTCAACTGAAACTTGGAATGATTTGAGTTGATGTTACGAGGTAGGACATTGGATACTTTTCATCACGAAAAACTAAAAGGTTTCCACAGGATATTGGTTGAAACTAATTTAAAAGAACACGTATCACGCTGAAACTACTAGACGGATTTTGATGCAACTTAGCACAGTCCTAGCTTATATGATTAATTAATATTTTTAATACTTTTTATCCCTAAGAAGTAAAGAGTTCCGGTGGGATTCAGGTCCAAAGTTATGATAATTTTGAAATAATCCATACCAATATATAAAATAAAGCGTATAAGTTTGTTTGTTTGGGGAGCTTTCACGCGATAACGGCTGGACGCGATTTGATGAAATTTAGAGTAGAGATAGCTTATACCCTGGAATAAAACATGGGATACTTTTTATCCCGAAAAATTGTAAGTTTCCACGGGGAAACTGGAAAACGTTGAATGTTGATTAATCACTGTAAGGAACAGTTGCCATCACAGAATGGCCTGTGGTTGCCATGGAAACAAAATAACAAGTCTGTCAAAAAACATCAAGAGCATTGGTACTATATGCCAAGAATATTGCTATTGGTGCTATATAATAAGAAGAAGTCGTGGGCGGGGAAGCTAGTGTTAAATAAAAGCCAGCCAAAATATTAATGACTTATTTGAACAGTATCCACTCTTTGCAAATCAATGAGTATTTAAAAAAGTATCGATGAGAAAATATGTAGATAGCTTACTTTTATTTATGATTTATGATACCTAGAACAATTAGATGAAAATACGTTACACCTAGATAATTCTATACTGGTCCTTATTTCGGATCACGGGATTTCGGGATTATACTAAGTCGATCCCGGGATCCCGGGATAAGCCCGGGATTGAGGGTTACAATTAAAATAATAAGAAAAAACATTCAGAAATCAACTTGTAACAAAAAAAAACAATGTATTTACGATGTACAGATACACCTTACTAATCAAATAACTCTTCATACTTACTTACTACTACTAATCATAATTTGAGTAAGACTTAAAAAACAAATATTAATCAGTCATATTTCTCTTGAATATACAGAAAATAGAGAAGGGCCAAAGATCTAGCTCAGTGGCGTTCATAAAGAGAGGCTTTTGTCCAACAGTGGACTAATACGGACTGATGATGATAAAGAAAACTAATCAAAAAGGAACGTTTTAATTTTAATTGGAAAATTAGATCTTAATAAAAAAAACATCGCGTCCAGTATCTCATCATCAAGCCTGCTTCTCAATTTGTTGCGCTTAGGTATATGCATTTAATCAGCTAACAAAACAAGATGGCAATTGTCAGTGACAAATTGTCGGATAAATTAAGATGGTTGACATATAAATATACATTATGACTTGTAAAAAAACGCACTTCACGTAGTCTAATTTGCATATTTTAAAAAATTATGGCAGTCCTGAAAATCTCAGGAAAACCTAAATTCAAAAATTTTGTGTCTGAAAAGAGGTCGGGAAAAAAAACCCTGAAAACCGGGATCCCGAGATCAAATCCTCTAGTTACACCCAACTCCCTACGGTCTACGCTAACAAATCCTTATCTAAATTAAACTAACGTCAAATAAATAGAACTATCTACATTTATATACCTACTGCCTACCTGATATTCAACCCTAATCTGAAATTAAAATTGAAGAAAAAATAAATAGATATAAAAACATACATACAAATATGCCGCTATCTATGTTTATATCTATCACAAACGAGGCATTTTCAGAAGTTGTTGACTCTTATCGTTGTATTTAAGTCTCTTCAAAATCCTAAATGCAATGTAGGTACATTTAGTAAACGAACGAAAATCCAGACAATCATTTGTAGTATTATTCCAATCCGTCTCTGCCAGAAATGAGGCCAAGGAGTGGTCAGGATGAGGTACGAGTCAGGGTTGTTCACGTGGCGACTTATTCTTACGTATTTGTACCACGCAAGAGTTCTGACCTGGATCAGCAAGATGGTGCTGATGATGCTGATGTCTCAATCAATTTTTCCTTCCGAGCTGGATCAACATACAAAACTCCGTATTTCGTGTAGATAATGTTGATTTTACTCATTTTTCTTTTTGTTTAGACATGGCGTCATTATTTGAGATTTAAAAATTATACCTACCACCTACTCGTATATCTGACTGAATGTAGGTACTTTAAGTTAAACACATAATTAAGCACATAAAATTAGACAATATTTTTAAAGCAATAATAAGGTAGGTATGTCAATAAACTGTTATTATCAACAAAGTGTTTTTCCCAGTTACGTCAACTATGAATGCTAAGTGCAAGTAGTCACATGCGCTGACACGTTCTGCGGTGGTACCTACGTATCTTTCGGTTAGCAACTTAATTCGTATTATTAAACAAACAAGTAGGTTACAAATTAAAATATTTGACTAAATCTTTTTCCTTTGTGGATTGTTACGCTATTAAATTGACATCTTACGTCATCGATCATTTCTATTTCCATTTCCTAGGAATATTCAGGAACCTTTGTTGCATATTTTGTCCTGTGGTGACATAGTCATGGCAATGAAATTTGGTCGGAACTGTTGGCCTCATTAATAGGTACAGTAATACAGTGAGCCATGGAGAGAGCTATCGTGGGGTTTCAATGCGATAAAATAAAATCGTAGAATCGATAACGGAAGATTATTATTGCTCTATATTGCAAACATGTTTAAACTTGTGTAGTTTCTGATTTTTTAATTGATGTTTCTCTTGTTCTGCACAATAAATAAATAAATAACCATAGGGAGAGTGGCAGCCTCAGATAGGAAGACGGAGCAATTAAGTCGCTCCCCCCAGGAGGGGCTGACAAGCTGGGGAGTCGTGGGGAGCCGTTGGTTGCGATACCGGGTGTTGTTTTTTGTGTTTAAGTGAAACGCCTTCCGGCTGATGATGAAGTTTACACAACTTAAATAAAATTATGAGAACAGCTAAACTCTTCAGATCATTATTTGCAGCCTGTTAGAAACAAAACTATCTACTGACACTGCAGCGCTTCCTATTTTATTTGCAGCCTGTTAGAAACAAAACTATCTACTGACACTGCAGCGCTCCCTATTTTATTTGCAGCCTGTTAGAAACATAACTATCTACCGACACTGCAGCGCTTCCTATTTTATTTGCAGCCTGTTAGAAACAAAACTATCTACTGACACTGCAGCGCTTCCTATTTTATTTGCAGCCTGTTAGAAACAAAACTATCTACTGACACTGCAGCGCTTCATATTTTATTTGCAGCCTGTTATAAACAAAACTATCTACTGACACTGCAGCGCTCCCTATTTTATTTGCAGCCTGTTAGAAACATAACTATCTACCGACACTGCAGCGCTTCCTATTTTATTTGCAGCCTGTTAGAAACAAAACTATCTACCGACACTGTAGCGTTTCCTATTTTATTTGCAGCCTGTTAGAAACATAACTATCTACCGACACTGCAGCGCTCCCTATTTTATTTGCAGCCTGTTAGAAACATAACTATCTACCGACACTGCAGCGCTTCCTATTTTATTTGCAGCCTGTTAGAAACAAAACTATCTACCGAAAATGTAGCGCTTCCTATTTTATTTGCAGCCTGTTAGAAACAAAACTATCTACCGACACTGCAGCGCTTCCTATTTTATTTGCAGCCTGTTAGAAACAAAACTATCTACCGACACTGCAGCGCTTCCTATTTTATTTGCAGCCTGTTAGAAACAAAACTATCTACCGACACTGCAGCGCTTCCTATTTTATTTGCAGCCTGTTAGAAACAAAACTATCTACCGACACTGCAGCGCTCCCTATTTTATTTGCAGCCTGTTAGAAACATAACTATCTACCGACACTGCAGCGCTTCCTATTTTATTTGCAGCCTGTTAGAAACAAAACTATCTACCGAAAATGTAGCGCTTCCTATTTTATTTGCAGCCTGTTAGAAACAAAACTATCTACCGACACTGCAGCGCTCCCTATTTTATTTTCAGCCTGTTAGAAACAAAACTATCTACCGACACTGCAGCGCTCCCTATTTTATTTGCAGCCTGTTAGAAACAAAACTATCTACCGACACTGCAGCGCTTCCTATTTTATTTGAAGCCTGTTAGAAACAAAACTATCTACCGACACTGCAGCGCTTCCTATTTTATTTGCAGCCTGTTAGAAACAAAACTATCTACCGACACTGCAGCGCTTCCTATTTTATTTGCAGCCTGTTAGAAACGAAACTATCTACCGACACTGCAGCGCTTCCTATTTTATTTGCAGCCTGTTAGAAACAAAACTATCTACTGACACTGCAGCGCTTCCTATTTTATTTGCAGCCTGTTAGAAACAAAACTATCTACTGACACTGCAGCGCTTCATATTTTATTTGCAGCCTGTTATAAACAAAACTATCTACTGACACTGCAGCGCTCCCTATTTTATTTGCAGCCTGTTAGAAACATAACTATCTACCGACACTGCAGCGCTTCCTATTTTATTTGCAGCCTGTTAGAAACAAAACTATCTACCGACACTGTAGCGTTTCCTATTTTATTTGCAGCCTGTTAGAAACATAACTATCTACCGACACTGCAGCGCTCCCTATTTTATTTGCAGCCTGTTAGAAACATAACTATCTACCGACACTGCAGCGCTTCCTATTTTATTTGCAGCCTGTTAGAAACAAAACTATCTACCGAAAATGTAGCGCTTCCTATTTTATTTGCAGCCTGTTAGAAACAAAACTATCTACCGACACTGCAGCGCTTCCTATTTTATTTGCAGCCTGTTAGAAACAAAACTATCTACCGACACTGCAGCGCTTCCTATTTTATTTGCAGCCTGTTAGAAACAAAACTATCTACCGACACTGCAGCGCTTCCTATTTTATTTGCAGCCTGTTAGAAACAAAACTATCTACCGACACTGCAGCGCTCCCTATTTTATTTGCAGCCTGTTAGAAACATAACTATCTACCGACACTGCAGCGCTTCCTATTTTATTTGCAGCCTGTTAGAAACAAAACTATCTACCGAAAATGTAGCGCTTCCTATTTTATTTGCAGCCTGTTAGAAACAAAACTATCTACCGACACTGCAGCGCTCCCTATTTTATTTTCAGCCTGTTAGAAACAAAACTATCTACCGACACTGCAGCGCTCCCTATTTTATTTGCAGCCTGTTAGAAACAAAACTATCTACCGACACTGCAGCGCTTCCTATTTTATTTGAAGCCTGTTAGAAACAAAACTATCTACCGACACTGCAGCGCTTCCTATTTTATTTGCAGCCTGTTAGAAACAAAACTATCTACCGACACTGCAGCGCTTCCTATTTTATTTGCAGCCTGTTAGAAACGAAACTATCTACCGACACTGCAGCGCTTCCTATTTTATTTGCAGCCTGTTAGAAACAAAACTATCTACCGACACTGCAGCGCTTCCTATTTTATTTGCAGCCTGTTAGAAACAAAACTATCTACCGACACTGCAGCGCTTCCTATTTTATTTGCAGCCTGTTAGAAACAAAACTATCTACCGACACTGCAGCGCTTCCTATTTTATTTGCAGCCTGTTAGAAACAAAACTATCTACCGACACTGCAGCGCTTCCTATTTTATTTGCAGCCTGTTAGAAACAAAACTATCTACCGACACTGCAGCGCTTCCTATTTTATTTGCAGCCTGTTAGAAACAAAACTATCTACCGACACTGCAGCGCTTCCTATTTTATTTGCAGCCTGTTAGAAACAAAACTATCTACCGACACTGCAGCGCTTCCTATTTTATTTGCAGCC
Organism: Alsophila aescularia; assembly: GCA_946251855.1. Taxonomy (NCBI): domain Eukaryota; kingdom Metazoa; phylum Arthropoda; class Insecta; order Lepidoptera; family Geometridae; genus Alsophila; species Alsophila aescularia. The sequence goes on from OX276374.1 coordinate 64,936,162, forward strand.
TGTTAGAAACAAAACTATCTACCGACACTGCAGCGCTTTCTATTTTATTTGCAGCCTGTTAGAAACAAAACTATCTACCGACACTGCAGCGCTTCCTATTTTATTTGCAGCCTGTTAGAAACAAAACTATCTACCGACACTGCAGCGCTTCCTATTTTATTTGCAGCCTGTTAGAAACAAAACTATCTACCGACACTGCAGTGCCTCCTATTTTAGTTTGAACAATGTTGCTAAGGCAATGCGGGCATGCTTTCTCATTCAAATGATGTCTAAGATGACTCATAGATTCAATTTTCTATTTAAACAAGCACAAATTTTAAATTTATATAACCCCCGACCCCTCTCAGTCATCCATTATAGGTAAGATATCAAATATCAACTTGATGTGATCGAGGTGGTTCTTAGCTTTAACAGAAAAAAATACCATTTGTTTGGTAGCTACCATTCTACAGACAGATACACGGATACACACTCTTAACTTCTCACCACCCTCTCTTGTGAAGTTATTGATGTATTCTACACACACACACTTGTGCACGCTCGGCTCACTGCACTGTGCTCGTTACGGGCGGCACTAACATTTGACGTAAGTTAATAGTTACATTCTGCTGTTACGTATTTAGCTGCCAAACTTATCTAAAATATTCCAGTATTTTTGTTTACATGAACGATAACCTTACCTACTCTCATATGTACATGCCACTGTCAGCTATGAGGTGCACTTGCGTGAACCTGCGCATAGTAAATGAACAAGGTTAGCATAACAACACCGAGGTCATGATGTAATACGAGTAGCTCGTGATGTTTTATATAGAATTCATCCTGTGGGCAATTGATTCCTAAGGATGTTACAAAAGTTACACTGTAAGTCTTCTGAATAAATTTATTTTAGCAGTTAGCTGTGTTTATTTTAGCAACTAGGTTACAAGTACTTTTTGTTCTAGTCCAGGACCTAAAATACCAATATACCAAGAATTGATCAAAATTACTTCAGCCGTCAAAGAGATTATTATCGATTGCTTGGCTTCTACTCATTGGATTGAGATACCAAGTACCCCAGTTTTTTAGTCAAACCCTAAGATATCCAACAGTGAAAACTGCATCGCAATCAGTCCTGCAAATTTCACTTGATGCTCAAACAAACATATAGACACAAACAAACAGACAAACATGATTTAAAAATATGTTATATTATTGTTCAGTAGCTTATTTGAAGTACCATCGACAATTTATATTTTATTACCGGCATTGTACAGACTTTTTGGTACTTATTGCTTTATTATAAGTACTAGCTGATGCCTGCGGTTTCGCACGCGTGGTCATTTCTCTAGGTTATAAGTGCTTTATGTGCTAGTCCAGGACCAACAATACCAATATAACAACATTTGATCAAAATTCCTTCAACCTTCAAAAATATTATTCTCTATTGCTCGGCTTCTACTCATCGGATTGAGATACCAAGTATCCCAGATGTTGAGTCAAACCCTAAGATGTCCAACATTGAAAACTGCATCGCAATTGGTCTAGTAGTTTTTACGTGATGTGCGAAAAACATACAGATACAAACAAATGGACAGACATGGTTTTAAAATGTTATATTATTGTTCAGTAGCAATTTTAAGTACAATCGACTTCATTTATTACCTGCTTGGTACCAATATATTTCCTTTGCCATTGCTTGGTACAGACTTTTTGCGTTATTATAAGTATTAACTTATTGCGTTATTATATGTATAAATAACGATTAATAAAAGGCCCAAGTTGAGTACGACAAGAAATTGGAGAGTGCGAGTTCCGCGCCCTCAAAAAATACTAATTTTACAAATGAATACTCAATATATCAAGCGGCTAGCTCCTTGCCTGTGTGTTACAATATATCAAGCGGCTAGCTCCTTGCCTGTGTGTTACAATATATCAAGCGGCTAGCTCCTTGCCTGTGTGTTACAATATATCAAGCGGCTAGCTCCTTGCCTGTGTGTTACAATATATCTAGCGGCTAGCTCCTTGCCTGTGTGTTACAATATATCAAGCGGCTAGCTCCTTGCCTTTGTGTTACAATATATCAAGCGGCTAGCTCCTTGCCTGTGTGTTACAATATATCAAGCGGCTAGCTCCTTGCCTGTGTGTTACAATATATCAAGCGGCTAGCTCCTTTCCTGTGTGTTACAATATATCAAGCGGCTAGCTCCTTGCCTGTGTGTTACAATATATCAAGCGGCTAGCTCCTTGCCTGTGTGTTACAATAAATCAAGCGGCTAGCTCCTTGCCTGTGTGTTACAATATATCAAGCGGCTAGCTCCTTGCCTGTGTGTTACAATATATCAAGCGGCTAGCTCCTTGCCTGTGTGTTACAATATATCAAGCGGCTAGCTCCTTGCCTGTGTGTTACAATATATCAAGCGGCTAGCTCCTTGCCTGCGTGTTACATTGCAATAATAAAAAAAACGCACACCCTCCAAATTCAGCTATATTTGTTTTAATCTGCACAGATTACAAACGACGATTTGGAAAAGAGTGATAAAAGTTAACAAAAGTATGTTATAGTTATAAATATTATACCACAATATACAGAGAAAAATTGTGCTGTAAAAAACAAGTGCTGTACAAAATACCATGGAGCAACAAACTTAAGCTATCCAACAAAGAAAACCGCATTGCAATCGGTCCAGTAGTTTTTATGTGATGCGCGAACAAAAATATAGACAAACAGACAGACACGAATTTAATTATCTTTTGGTACAGACTTTTTCATTCTTATTGCTTTATAATCAGTATAAATAGACAAGCTGTGCCCACGGTTTTGCCCGCGTGGCGATTTCATTTCAAAGTAGCCCATATGTGTTATTGCATTTCTTTAAAATTCTTTCAGCCATCAAATAGTTTTTTATCGATTGCACAGTACCTAATCATCGGATTAAGATATCAAGTACCCCAATTTTAAGACCGGGTTCTGCTTTTTAAGAGTTTTTTCCATAAATATGCTGGGTTAACCACAAACCTGATAAATGTGAAACTTAACATATATATTTTTGAGATCTTTATCTCTCTAAGACTAAGACAAAAACATGAATAACAGAATTTCATTCGATACATTTTCTTATCAAAAATTACGGTATTTTCAGTAATATTTTCATTTTTCTACTCAACGGCTTAAGTTTTATCTCGTAAATAAATCTCACAGCAAGAAAATATAGTTTATTATCTAATGCTTAGATAAAATTTAATTAAAATATTAGCCTGCCCATAAAATAAATAACTTTTGAGACATACATCATCTAGTTCCGAGCTAAATTGTGTGTTCAAACAGCGCTTGCAATATTAAACCTTGTTACGCAGGCACTTCAGTGCTTATTGCGGGTAGCCGGTGGCAGAGTGTAGGGGAGATGGCAGGGGAGTTGGGAGTGGGAAAATGTAACCTACGAGCCAGTCCTTAAGTCAAACCCTAAGCTATCTAACAGTGAAAACTGCGTCGCAATCGGTCTAGTATTTTTTACGTGATGCGCGGACAAACATACAGACAAATAATAAGTCGGAAACAATTTAAAAAAAAAAAACTTATTCATTTGCTTATTTTAAGAACCCTAGTAATTTTTATTTAAATTATCTTCTTTGTACAGACTAGTTTTATTTAAATTATCTTCTTTGTACAGACTAGTTTTGTTCCTATTGCTTTATTGTAAGTATAGATAGAAATATAAATAGATGGAAGTTATTTTTAAATTTAAATTTAACATAACTTTAGACCCCTCACCCGCAGGAACCCTTGTTTTATTTTCGTGATACGAGTAAAATTATTCTAAAGTCTAACCTCTCATATAAACCAGTAGTTTCGGCGTGATGCGCAGCCAAGATACAGACAGAGAAAAAAGAAAAAAAAGGCTTGGCTGCAGTGTCGATTATAAGGAAAAAAAAACAATGTTCAGAATTGGACCTCTTACAGTTTTATTATAAAAATTGATTCATTTATTTATGTTACACGTCCGAGTTTGGGTCACAGAAAGGTGAACCGTAGATTTGTAAAGGGTGCGGGCCCGTGATGATAAGACATGAGATATGTAATGGGTGCGGGCCCTTGATGATAAGACATGAGATTTGTAAAGGGAGCGGGCCCGTGGTTATAAGACATGAGATTTGTAAAGGGTGCGGGCCCTTGATGACAAGACATGAGATTTTTAAAGGGAGCGGGCCCATGATGATAAGACATGAGATTTGTAAAGGGTGCGGGCCCTTGATGACAAGACATGAGATTTGTAAAGGGAGCGGGCCTTTGATGATAAGACATGAGATTTGGCGTTTTAGAATGAGGATAAAGCATATTTCATTTGTGGTAAAGTTTCTTTACGCTAGAATTTGGGAATAATATGATATATTGATTTCAAGAAAGGAACAACCCTACGGATATAAGCGAGTTTTTGAGTTACTTACGTACTTACTGGTTTATAATCATGATGTATTCACCACGTTGTGCCTTCTTAGACACATAATTCCAAAGTAATTGCACTGAAAACATAGCCAGGGACCGTTATTTTAGATAAAAACGAAATATATCACACAGATAAACATAATGTTTAGAGCACGGAGCAGTTGCTACAGTGCCACCAACTTATCTGTGAACTGAATGGTAGCGTGAGTGTTCCAGTCAATCGATTTGTAGACTACTAAAAAAAATTACAGAAAATGTGAACTAAAGGTGTGTCGTTCTGGACTGTAATAGTTCCTGGAAGTATTTCCATGTGAGGAATGAAACGATATCGGTACAATCCGCGATGTTGACTGAAGCATATTCGTAACGAACTTCGGACTGTACACACCGCACTTGATTAATCGATCCCATAGTTTTGAAGCAAATTGGCTCTGACAGACGGATAAATAGACGGAGAGGCAGATAGACAAACACACGAGTGATCCTGTAAGGGTTTTTTGTTTACATTTAGACATATGGAACCTTACAAACGGCAAAGTGACTGTGGGATACTCATAAGACTAAGAGGTCTGTATAATTCAGTCAGAGTGATAGGTACTGGCCGAACCATTTACTAGAATCCAACGATACCGGGTTCAATCCTCTGCTCCACGTCAATTAAAGTTATGTGCGGTATTTCATCGCTCTGTGCTTATGAGGGCACAATGCCCGAGCATAACGAGCATAACGCATTACCGAGCATGGTATTTTGTACAAGTGCTGTACAAAATACCATGGACCAAAAAATGGATTGACTAATATTTAAAAAACTACTGATCCAATTTTGACACAATTTATACAGAACCACACTCAAGGTCTCAATCATCTAATTCAATTCAAAAACCTCAAGATATTAGAGAACATAAACTAGGAAATAAATATTTTTTCTAACAAAAACTACAGAATCATTATTTGATGAAGTGTATGGGACTACATTGAAAGTATACCCTTTTGAATAAAATACCAACCATCCAAATCGGTTTAGAAATCCTATAGATTTGAGGCAATAAAACACAAAATCAAATGGATTTACTACAAAAACTATTTATTCTCGAAAAAATACTGAATTAATTTTGATACCACTTGGAGTGTATACCATATAAAAAAAACAGTCCCTAACTGATGGAGAAATCGGTGTAAAGACAGAAAAAACGAGCATACTGTGGAACATATAACCATCTCCTATTAAACAAGTCAAAATTAGATCGGTTGCAATGCGGTTTTCATTGTAAGTCTTTGTTGTTGGCACGGCTACGGAATCCTGAGTCTCGTGTCCAACTCGCACTTGGCCGGTTTCAAACAAATCTGCACCACTGTGAACAAGTAGCCTCACAGAACTTCCTCATCATGCTTCGTGTGCAATTATCGAATGTCAACAATAGTAGACTTATCGCTACGTGAACATGTTGATGTGCTATTTTAACAACAAGCCATTGTCCATCGCTGTTACGTTAAATCCTCTCTATCAGAGGTTATCGGATAAAGTTCATTCTCTGGCGATATGACCACTTCTTCTGGCATGGTTCCTTCTGCTTTACTTATCTACTGAGCTGATTATTGTTTTAGCGAATAATTTATCGTTTATGTGTTTGTTAGGCACAAGCTCACTAATTAATACAAAACGTTGTTCATTTTTTGTTAGTTTTTTTTATTTCACTAGAAGGTTCTCAATTCGACCCTTTTTTTTGTGTGTATGTTACGCGATATCTCCGGCAATTGTGGATCGATTTCTAAAACTATTTTTGTAGAGAATAGGGTGTGCCTCAGCCTTACCCTAGGGTATGACCCTTTGTTGTATGAGGTAGTGCTAGCGTCTGATGCCAGAGTTTTTCAGACCGCCCGATAGTCTCTGACATGTCTTATTGACTGCTTACAATCAATAAAAGTTAAGCTGTTGGTCCCCAACAGCTTAACGTGCCCTCCAAAGCATGGGGCGATGAAAAACCGCGTATAACATAAAAAAACCATTGGTGTGGAGCCTAGTACCGAACCCAGTATTAGAAACGTGTGATATTGTTTAGAAGGCAATGCTCTTATTATTTTTTTATACTAATGTATGTCTTGACAAACAGGTGTCTTGTCAGTGTGCCTTCGTTCACGTGATAGTAAGCGCCGCCAACTTTTTTCGCGATAAACCAAAGTCTGCGCGGAGGAATTTGCGGCCGAAATTTAGTACTTTATAAATTTAACATCGATGAGTGTGTGACGGAATAACGAAACTGTGAAGGCTGATATTATGCCAACTATATTAATAAAGTTGTGATTTGCGAATTAAAGTAGAGGTTCATTGAGTAGCACCACGACATGTGTTGGGCGTCAGATATTCCGATATAGTACGCAAGGACGAAGTCGCGGGCGAAAGCAAGTCCACATTAAGACAGAGACCCAAGGTTACCGACATAGCTCTAAGGATAAGCAAGTTAAAGTGGCAGTGGGCCGGTCACATTTCCCAAAGAATCGATAACAGTTGGGGTAAACGAGTTCTTGAGTGGAGACCACGTCTAGGCAAACGTAGCGTAGAACGTCCTGTGGCCAGGTGGAGTGACTACCTGTAAAAAATTGCTTGTAGAAAATGGATGCGGAGAGCTGAAGACTGAGCTCAGTAGCGTGCATTAGGAGAAACCTACCTATCTAGCAGTGTATAGACTAATGCTAGATTGTTCCGGTAAACAATATACAAATCATCAATTCCTATCGAGTGGGGGACCTAAAATAGGCTTTTAATTGAATTGATATATATTTATGACGCTTCCATGGCAAAGGAGGTGTTGTCACCGCTCCTAAAATGATCTAAAACAAAAAATATCATCCAAAACAATATATAAAAGTGAAACATTTTCTGTTTGTTTATTTGTTTCATTGTTTCGGGAGCTTTCACGTCAAAACAGCTGATCTGATTTTGATGAAACTTTATAAGTAGGTACTGTACAATATAAAAACCAACGTAGGATACTTTTCATCCCGAAATATGGTAAAGTTTTTTTTCCACGGGATAACTTGAAAATTATGATTAAACAATGTAAAAAACGGTTGCCGCGGAAACGAAATAATAACAAGTCTGTCAAAAAGCATTAAGAGCGTTATTGCAAAACTTTTTCATTAGTTTTTAATATACTAGATGAATATAGAATACTTTGTTCACGATAAACTGTATAAAATTACTTACATGATATAAATACAAGTATCATTACTATAGCTTATCAAAGTGATAGTTCCCCAGCGGTCGCAATAGACAGAAGTTGCTGCAGGCTACTCCGTACACCTGCACCCAGCCCCGTTTGCCATGGAGTGATGAGTCTTCTTGGAAAGATAATGTGCATATACACTGGCCTCAAAACTTAGTACCACACTCTTAATGTCCGTCTGTTCGCGCATTACGTTAAACTACTGATTGCGATGTGATTTTCATTGTTGGATAGTTTAGGTTTCAACTATATGGTTATATAGGTGGCAATATAGGTTTTGACTTATTATATCTTGTTATCTAAATCCAATGAGTAGGATCCAAGCAATTTAATAAAACCTCTATAAGGTTTGAAGGCCAGTGTAGTTAAACCCAACCAGAAGCGTTGCTGTAGATGCTTCAGTTCCTATACACTCTGAAAGTTGGCTGACGGAGACTCTCCAAGGTTATATACTGAATATGAAACTTATTTGCATGAATTCTACAATTGTCTTTATAAAGATTGTATTGATGTTTTTTTAGGGAAGCTGCGGGCAGAACGTTTTACATTACACTGCTTGCTCCCAACATTAACTGTCCGTGTTACTGGGAAACCCAATAACGCTGACAGTAATACCGATTGCAAAAGACCCGGAGGGTTATCGTAGCTACAAGAACAAATCATTCTGGAATTTAATTTGAAAAAACCGTTGCCCGGCTAAGGAAACAGACCTCCTTCTCAGGTAAAGGCGAGGAATTAAAACAAGATGGTAAATTCAATAACAAAGGGCTTTAATACAAAAAATAGAAAAAGCACACATGAGTTATCAAATATTGGTACTCTCCCCTTTACTGAGGAATTCAAAAAGAAATATTTTACACTTAATTTAGTTTGTTCTGCATCAAAATAATTCTAAACAGCAAGATCTTATAATAGGAAATATTACTAACTTAATACTCAAAACTCAAAATTCTCAAATATGATTACAATTTCCTCAGACATATAATTTTTAGTACATAACTTTGGCCTGTATGATATGAATTTACAATAGAAAAGCAGTATCCTAGGCTAGTAAAAACTTAGAGAGTCTGTCATCAAGAAATTAACATGTATTGGTCACAACGCAACGGAATAATCTTGTCTTTGAATTAGAATGTTCTAAATTAAAAGAGAACTTGTGCAAACAGAGTGTGTGTGTGTAAGATTGTGTTTCCCAGAGGGATATTAAACTCTAAAACAGAAAGTAAACAGAAACTAAGACAGAAAATAAGACAGAAAGTATCTTTCAACAGTATCTTAGCACGTTAGAAGGCGAAGGCTTCCCTCACTACCGTAGCTCGCTGACTCAAAATGATTTGGAGTGGACCAACCTGGAAGCTTCCTGGGACGCCGTACCGTAGTCTCGCGTGCCGCTGCGGAACGCCTCCTTACTCCACTCGATCAGCTCCTACTGCTTCTCAACGAACGGTGCCTGGTGTCTTCTACTGGACAGGTGGTGCGTCGGAGTCCTTCTGGAGTCCCTCGTAGACCGGCTTCTTCCACGAACGGTGGTGAGCCCCGGGTGATCGCGCACAGCAGCTCGCAGTGGTGACGACAATAGCCGACCGTAGATGCACGATTTAACCTGGCTTTTGCACTCGTATAACTATTTCGCCTGTAGCAGGGCAGCTTCGTTCTGGACAGCGTGCCTCGGTCGTTTAGTTCACACAAGAGAACTGCGTGTTTTTCTGCTGCCTGCGACGATCTTAATTACGTGCCAACTATGTAAACTAAATTCAGTTTCACGTCCGAAATCAAAATCCCATCCACAGGCTTCTCTCTTGTATATATACGAACTTTGGTTTGCACTTCGAGTAGCATCCTACTGAGAACTCGAACTTCCGGTATCCAGAAAACTCTAGAAAGAACTCTGCAACTTGCTTCGTAAAGCAGACCTTGTCGGCCTAGCAATACTGGTCACTGTCCTCCAGCCAGTTCTGGTACATACCAATCAGGTTCCTTGTTTACATCAAAAAAATTCATATAAAAAAAACCATCTCTCCGGAACTTTCATGCGATTTAGACATTATGTCAAAACCTTCCATGGTGTGACCATCGCAAGCGATTTCTAGATTTAAATTATTTTCGACATATCAAACGCTGCCTTCTGTATTTATTATTTGTTAGCCAACTTAAAGATGCGACCTATTCTGGATTTTTAAACAACCCGTTCCTCGTCCAAAGTTATCCAGAGCCCGAAACATTCCTGGAACGTCAATTATTAATAGCAACACTCAGAAGCCCTGCTACTTGCCAACAGAGTCCACCTCTTTGTTTACACCTTCCTTCTAGTTCACGCCATTTGTCGCTAGCTGTCGCTGCGTGGATTAACCATTTTATCTATTTTGAGACAGTAGATGAAAACTTTTCCCTTTCACTCGCAGAGGCAAATTCAAACATTATTTCTTGATTCTTAGATAGGCGAAATTATCAATCTGTCTTCAACAAGAAAAGCTTTCATTATTCCTTCAACGAAGAAAGTGGCGCACGCGCGGTGGAGTTCGGCGTTTTTTACAAACTCGGCGTCTGGTTTTCAGATACGGAGAAAACACAACTTGATCTAATAGAAAAGACGCTGCTCCTCGCCAGATGGCGTTGTACCCAAAATATTTTATTTAATCGAGGATCTATAACAAAAATCTAACTTGGAGTCATGATTTAACATGTCACAAATTTAATGATGTGTTTTTATACAAATAAAGTCAACAGAGATAAAGGTGATTTAAACATTCCGAAATCACAAATAATGATAAAACACTACTCTGTAGCCGCCAAAACACTATTTTGCAAATACCGACTCAAAATTTCTTGTTTTCTCTCAACCCAAGCCTCATTTTGCACATAATCTAACAACGCAATCTTGTAACCTTGGAAACAATCTATTGGAATGCAACTTTCATTTAATTCAAATTTCTACTGAAAAGTGTTTAGATTAAAAAGGCGTAGATATAGTATCATAAAAATTAATGACTATATATTTTAGTGACAAAGATGCCTGAACTCCACAGAGTGGATTCAAACTGCTCAAGCACCTTATGGCGACTGTTGTGAGACTTAGTCTTAAACAGATAAGTAGTATATGTATCTGGTAAAATTCAGTCCCCTCTCGGGGCCCGCATGAATAAATACTTTGATTTGGTACTATTTGATTGCGTCGTTGTAAGATAATTCATCAATTACAATACAGCAACTATAAGCTGGTACAGACACGACCAACCGTCGCCGTCGGTGCGGGACTCCGGGACCGGTTGATAGCTTTTGTAAAATGGGACGGATATGTAATTTCTAGTTTTACGGTGATTAGTTCCTTAATACCCGCCTACGGCGAAGCAAGGGAGGGGTAATGAATTTAACAGTCTATGTATGTATGTTTGTGTGTGAATGTTCCGCTATAGCGGCATGAGTGTGGGTACATACAAAACAAACCTTACAGCTATTTATTGGTTTCTTTAACGTGGTAATAAAAGAGGTGAGGCATCTTGGCAAAGTAGTGTAGGAAATGAAGTGGCAATAGGCTGGTCACATTTTTGTTACAGGGTGAACATCCGCTGGGGTTATTTGTATCCTTGAGTGGAGACCGCGTCTTGGCAAAAGTATTGTAGGACGCACACCAGCCAGTTAGAGTGACGACTTTTGGAAGGCGGAAAGTAGAAACTGGATGAGAAGAGCCGAAGGTCGGGCTTTGTTGCGTTCATTGGGAGAGGCCTATGTCCAGCAGTGGACAAATACCAGGCTAATAATGATGATGATTCTGTATACGTTACTTTGGAAAGTTTGACGTTCACTAATTACAGAACAATACGGAACGGTTACTTTTCTTGTACTTCCCTTAGATCTGAGACCTGCCTGACCCTTTGTGTAGGTTAATTCGTAGTTTCTATTGACGTAGGTACTTAGATAGGTGCTACAATAAATACATTGACTAAAACAATTTTTTTATAACGCTGCAACCGTTATCACTTAACCCCGGGGCCACATTATCTGTGTCGGCGAATATCGTGACGTCAGAATGATACTTGTATTATTAGTAAACAGTTTGTTACTTCGGAGTTGTACCGTTTTACCCCGACTGCAGAAAGAGCGAGGGGGTGTTATACAGGAATAAAAATAATAATAATTCTGATACGAGTTACGCCCAGGGAGCCGTGACGCTACGGCGTAGCACCACTACGATGTGTAATGAAAACGTAGCGCTACGACCTACAACGAGAGTGCTAGTAAAGTTAATTCTTGATTTAGATTTACAGTTTATAGGCATTACAAAAAAGCAAACTAAGATCCACATACACACACTGAATACTTTCTTAACCAACTTCAAAAAGGAGGAGGTTCTTAATTCAACTGTTTATAGGGTTCCATACCTCAAAAAGAAAAAGGAACCCTCATAGGATCACTTCGTTTTCCATCAGTCTGTCTGTCTGTCTGTCTGTCTGACAAGGCTCTTTTTTTAGTTACGCGTGTAGGTTATTAAGTTAAATGAATATAACATACTTAGGTCTGCAGTTCTTTGCATATGTGAAAAATATAATAAAACGAAGTCAATGTAATCAAAAGATACGGCCGTTTATGCCGTAGTATTGAAACTCGCAAGGGAGTCAAAACCTCTAGGGTACTCTAGAATCATGAAATTTGGCAAGAAGCAATCTATTATAGTACAAGAAAGTGAAAATCCGAAACAGTAGATTATAACATCATGTCTGTACGTTGTCTGTTTGTTTTTTTGTTTGACTGCGGCCTATTTCGATGCATGGGGAATATAGTTTTCCAACAGCAAAGTTAAGTTTGTACGGATCCGTCAGTGCGCGAGTCGCGACCCTCTGGATATATCTGAACTGATTTGTGTGATTATTTTTAAGGTAACGTAGTAAAACAAGGAACCCTATAGTTTTGACACATAAAGAGATAATTAAACAAAAAAAATTTTTTTTCTTCAATGTCTTCAGTTCACGAAAAGGTTTTTTTTTAATACTTAGTTTACTGCGCATGTAACGAATTTATTTGAGAGAAATCCAACCAAGACAATGTTATTTTATGCCGGCGTTAACTCTGAACAAATTCCATAGTGATAGAAATAATCGAACTGTAAAAACAATTTTGTTGGCGTATAACATAAAAACTAACGGATCGATTGCAATGCGGTTTTCACAGCAGCAGCAGCTTAGGGCCCTGGCTTCGGAACCCTTTGCTTATGTGTGTCCGACACGCACTTGGCTGTACTTTTTTATGTAAACAATCGGCCAAGTGCGTGACCCGAGTTTGTTGGTCTGCTGGAAGAGTACATATTTTATAATGTTAACATCGGTGAGTGTGTGACGGGATAACAAAACTGTGAAGGTGATATGTCAACTACATTTAGAAACTTGTGAATTGCGAACCTAAGAAGAGATACTTTGTCACGAGGCCTGGGACGAGGCGGTCCCAGGCTTTGGGCTTGCTCCACCAGCCCAGGGACCAAGCCTCAGTGGACAACACAAAAGGTCAGGATTCAGGAACAATTAGGAGCACAGGAAGTGCACTTTTTAAGATCGTCCTGCCCGTGCACTTTTTAGTTTAAGTAGAGCCATTTTGTTAACTGGAGCAGCATTGTATGATGCATTCAATATAACATTGATGAACAACTTCACACTGAAAAGATTAATTTTAAATGCGACTTAATAATCTACACGAAATACATTAGTATCATATAAAAATTAATATAAAAAAAACTTTTGTGCGATATCTTGACATATTTGTTTTTTTTTATATATGACGCTTTTAACGGGTTTTTTTTCATGCATTGTCATCGATTTGTGAGCTACCCTGAAAGTTTCAGCCGAATGGATAATCGGGAAGTGCTTGTAAATGAGGCTAACTATAAATGAAAATATTCATCAAGAATAATGCAGTCACGATAATATAAAATGATGCATATTAAAAAACTGTAGAATAAATTTGTCTTAAAAGATGGACGGAAGAACAACGGTCTAAGGAAATCTAAAAATTGAAATCACAGCTGAAGTCCACTGCAGAACAGCCTCCATAGAAAAACAAAAACGAGTTGTGGCTCGCTGTGTGCATGCAGGGTCTCCCGTGTTTCACCAGGTCAGTCCACCTTGTGGGGCCACCCGCAGCTCCGTCTGCATTTCCGCCGTTGCCATTCGAGAACCTCTCTACCGCAACAGTTATTGTACGCTGTTGATTGTGGCTGTTATTGATAAAGTCGTTAAACCATATCAGAGGCCATGAAAACCTCTGACAGCGGAGGCCAGCACTACCTCATAAGACAAATAGCAAGCAGCCTACGGCAAGGTGGCAATTTATTCATACTTCACGATTCCATAAAATAAACTTATCTTATCTCAACTTATCTTATTAAAATTTGTAATAGGTACGTGATGTGAGTCAAAGGGTCTTCTTGCATCGAGATTGTGTATGACTGCATACAATTTATACTGGCGTTGCCTGTCTGACGGAGGGTTTCTATGTTAAATATTATTTCTTTTTTTTTTCCTAAAAATCCAAAATGTACGGTGACGTTTTTAAAGTTTTATCACTTGACATTGCTTTCACTTTTGATAATCCAAAGTTCACATTATAATTGGGAAAAAATATTTTACTTTAAACGTTAAAAACCAAACAACAGATAACATGGGCATTTACACATAATAATGTTATCATTGGAAAGTCCACCGAGATGAAGGCATATTCTGAAATCCTAGCCAAATAATGACGCAACTTTTTCACGCACCATACGCCAGTCCTAAGCATATGCTTGCAGCTTATATTAACAGTAACTATCGACAGGTGGAGTGAAGACCTGCAACCTTCGGACCTACGGAGTTGAATTTTTACAAGTTGGTTCAGTTCCGATGACAATGATTTTTTATGATAAGCATGACCTGAATCAACATCCACGCTTAGGAACTCTTTAACAGTCAAAACAGGATTTTGTGTACGTATTTTATTATGGTAGTCAGTTTCAAGTATTACCATGACATGGTTGCTGCACTCAGGGTTGGGTCCTAACTAGGGGTCTCCTCAACCGTTAACAGAACAGACACGAAATGTTGTATACGCATTTCATTGTGATAGCCCATTCTACTTTTTACCGTGAGATGGCTCTATACAGCATGAAAGGCATTATTTTATGTATTTAATTTACCTGTTTCCATTTTACTCGCTTAATATACTTAAGATTTATTGCATAGTTATTTAAATACTAGCTGAGCCCGCGCCTTTGCCTGCGTGTTCATTTACCTGGGTTAAAAGTAACCTATGCGTTATTAGGTACTTTTGTTCCTGGAATAACATAAAGGATACAACTAGTAAGATATATTTAGCGCAGGATTCAAATTAACACAACAGATTCAGATATCCCAAGATATGAAAACTATGAAACAAATAGATTTTCTAATAAAAACTACTGAACGAATTTTGATGAAGTTTATATGGGACTACACTAAAAATATACTCTTTTGAATAAAATAGCAACTATAAGATTTCAAATCGGCTTTGAAATTCTATAGATTTGAAGCAATGTAAACACACAATCAAATGGATTTACTAAAACAGCCACAGAGCAATTTTGATTAAATTCATATGAGACCAGCTGGAGAGTATGTCATTTCAAACAAAAAATATTTTTTAAAATCGGTCCGCTATTGACGGAGAAATCGGTGTAAAAACATACAAATTAAGAAATTACATACTCGTATAACCGTCTCCTTTTAGGAAGTCGATTAAAATACTTTCATTTTTTTTGCACCTGTGTCAGGCGGCGCCTACAAAAAGTATAGATCACGTAAACAACAAGTCGTCGCGGACAATCTTGTCACCAAGGCAGAAAAAGCTACGAGCAACACGCATCCTCCTGCGGTTACTTCCTCAGCTCAGACCTAACAATTATGTTACTTATTTGTTCTAGTTACGTTTTACACATACTGAGACATTTTAACATTATGTTTTTTCCTAATATTCTATATTTGCGGATATATGTACGCCCATAGTGAAGGTACACTAAACCATAGTAAAGTTACCCGTGGTACCTACCGGTACGTCAGCGTCACACCAAGGCGGTGCCGGCGGCGGAGGGCCGACACCTACAAAACCAATCTAACAGTCGATTGTTAGTTTCTTATTATTTGTTTCATTTGATCTAGGTATCTATCTACATAGGCACAAAAATATATGTGATGTAAACAATTCTGCAACCGTTGTCACTTAACCCTGGGGCCACATTATCTGGAGTCGGCGAACATCGTGGCGATGGTATGAAACTTATTTATTGAAAACTGTTACTACGTTGTATAGCCCAGTTGCAAACTTATTTTTGGCGTTTGTTTATGTAGCCTATTATAACGATTTAAAAAAATATTTTACAGTTAAAAAGTATGTAGGCTATATTTTGTTATTTAGGGAAATGAATGATAAGTGTCAAAAAAGGATTTCTTTAGACTAAACTTGTTGTAGGTATTTGTTCAGACTCTGCTTCCAACTTACCTACTGGAGTTTTTGCACTCACACATGCGTGCCATAACGCTTTAATATTTTTACAAATACATTGTCCATTTTGCTCTGCATTTTAGTAATCTTTAAAATAGTGAAAACTTTTTCTTTCTTTCAAAAAATGCACAGTAATCATTTTTTTTTCAATTGGAGGTAAGGTTATCTTCAATGTCATGATTCATGGATCAATTACAGTTTTTGTAATAGTATAGAAAATAGTTACATACAATCAGTATCAAAATTAGACAAATAAACCGTGAGGAACAGGTACTGGTAGCTGTGTACTACATACAACAGGTGGGTACTGTACTTGTGACTGTGCAGGTACTACATACAATAGGTGGGTACTGTACTGGTGGCTGTGTAGGTACTACATACAACAGGTGGGTATTGTACTGGTGGCTGTGTAGGTACTACATACAACAGGTGGGTACTATACTGGTGGATGTGTAGGAACTACATGCAAAGTTACCTTTAAAAATTTACCTTTATAATGAAACAACAGTTTATCCATTTCGGACTTTAGGTACATTAAGATGTTGAGAGAAAAATAAATCAAACGTTAAGTCTCTTGTTGCTCTGGTAGAGTAAATAGATAAGTTCTCATTTAATTCAGTTCCGTAGAGAAAGTAGCTTTTATGGTTCCTCTACATCCATATATCAATTTGTCACTAAGGTTAAAATAGGTCACAACGTAGACGTTTACAAAAATCTTTAAAAGAAGAAAAACACTCATAGCAATCGGTTTAGCAATCCTGGAGATTATGAGTGGACATCATACACAAAAATAAAATAGTCAAATTGAGACTCTCCTTTATAAATCGATTTAAATAAATATTTCTGACAAACTGATTATTTTTTCCATTAGATATATTGTTGTCATTGACGGACCTTTCCAGTCATCATGAGTCATATAAAATTAAAGATAAAACAAAAGAAATATGAAATTTATTTGGATTTCAGGTTTATTTTATTTCAGAAATGCGGCAGATTCAGTTAAACACATCTGCTTCCTTGCTTGTCGTAAGAGATTGTACTGGCCTCTGGTGTCAGAGTTTCTCATGCCACCCGAGGAGCTTTCACATGGCTTAACGACTGCTAATAATCAATAACAATCGGTACCGACGGCTTCACGTGCCTTCCGAAGCACGGAGCGTTGAAAATATGCACATTACTTAAAAAGTCATTCGTGCGGAACTGAGGATTGAATCCGGTATTGTTGGATTACAAAGCGTACAAGTATACCACTCGGTCACCATCGCTCTGGACGAACATCTCTCTAGACGAGATGCCCACGCGCAGTGAGCCGTGAAACTACGGCGTAGCACCGCGTCAATGTGCTACGAATAGGTAGGTACTACCTTCTTCTATTATTTGGCTTTTTAATTCACTTTTAAAAGGAGGAGGTTCTGAAGTTGTCTGTTTTTTACACGACTGCCTAAAAAGGAGTTTATTTATTTTAGGATTCATGTAGTATTGTATGTATGTTTGTATGTATGTGAGTTTCTTTATTCCACCATAACTTTTAAATACATCAACAGAGATAATTTTACAATATGGGTATCAAATTGAAGGCCTTGATGATAACATGCGAACAATATTAATAATTTATTTGCATAAGTTCTTTTATGCAGGCAGAGAGTTTTTTTTTTAGCTTTTAAACTAGTTAAGCCTCTTACGCAAGAGTCCGCCTGGGGAAGTACCGCACCTTTGTCAGATATTCAACCGCCAAGCAGAAGTGTGAACACATTTCTGTGTTTCGGTTTGAAAGGCAATGTTTCCATTGCCTTTCAAACCGAAAGGCAATGGAGTCTCATTGCCCAGTAACCGGGCAATGATACTTAACAACCACTGTCTCAGGGTGACGAGCGCGTGACGCTTACCATCAGGCGAGCGACCTGCCCGTCTCGTCATTCAACGTAAAACGATAAGAAAAAAAGAAAAAGTTGTTTTGTTTGTTTACGTCAATCTCTAAAACAACTGAACCGAAAGGTTTTTTATTTATTAGACATGTACCTCGATATTGTAATACTTTTTAATCAAAATTGGTACAGTAGTTTTTCAAAAATACGTATTCACCACTATTATTAAAGTACCAAAAAAAATGTTCTGTACAGTAGTGGCATTGCAATCTAAATATGCAGTCCGAACTTTTGAATATTTAAAAGTGTGGAACTATATAATATGACGTACTGTGGTATTAACAAAGTAACATTATCATTATGTAGTATCACACTACTATTAAAAATGCGAAAGTATCTGTCTGTTATTTGTCTGTTTGTTGTGTTGTTTTGTGCCTTTCTTTCTGTTTCTTATCCGTTCACGACTAAAGGTTTTAATCAATGTTGTTGAAAAAAACACAAGAAATTGACATACACCAAAAGGAAGGACAAAGAAAAGCTATGTTTAACTATTTACCCCAGTAAAATGTCCAGCAGGCAAACCCGTGGGGCACAGCTAGTCCCAAATAATGAAGCAATTTCTATTTAAATCCAAGTACTCTGTAACCGCCTACACTTATTTTTACAGCTTCCGTTAAAGTATCGATACAACATTTCTTCTACCGCTGTAGATCGCACCCGCGCCGCAAGTCTAGTATACTCTAGCTAAACTATACTACAGCTGTAGATCGCACCCGCGCCGCAAGTCTAGTATACTCTAGCTAAACTATACTACAGCTGTAGATCGCACCCGCGCCGCAAGTCTAGTATACTTTAGCTAAACTATACTACAGCTGTAGATCGCACCCGCGCCGCAAGTCTCGTATACTCTAGCTAAACTATACTACAGCTGTAGATCGCACCCGCGCCGCAAGTCTAGTATACTTTAGCTAAACTATACTACAGCTGTAGATCGCACCCGCGCCGCAAGTCTCGTATACTCTAGCTAAACTATACTACAGCTGTAGATCGCACCCGCGCCGCAAGTCTAGTATACTTTAGCTAAACTATACTACAGCTGTAGATCGCACCCGCGCCGCAAGTCTCGTATACTCTAGCTAAACTATACTACAGCTGTAGATCGCACCCGCGCCGCAAGTCTAGTATACTTTAGCTAAACTATACTACAGCTGTAGATCGCACCCGCGCCGCAAGTCTCGTATACTCTAGCTAAACTATACTACAGCTGTAGATCGCACCCGCGCCGCAAGTCTAGTATACTCTAGCTAAACTATACTACAGCTGTAGATCGCACCCGTGCCGCAAGTCTAGTATATGGAATAAGTTCATTAGAAAGCATCTTTCAATCAAAAAATTTAAGAACCTATTGGAAAGTGATTTGAAAAAAAAACATACTTCAAAATTACTACTAATTATTATTTATGACAATATGCGAAGGCAAACCGCACATGTTAGCGCCTCCCTGGTGACTACTATAAATTGTCATCGAGGTGATAGCCAACTTCAAATACAGGACCGTGTCCTTGGAATCAGTTAGTGTCAGCAAAACGAAACAACAAGTCATAGTGGAGAATCTTTTCATCGATGCAGAAAAACAACGAGCAACACTTATCCTTCTGCGGTTACTTTAGCAGAACTATACATATGACTATTATGTTATTGTTATCACTTTACATATGTATGTGTACTGTGCTGATAATAAATATTGTTCAGCATTTAGCTGATAATAAATATTGTTCAGCATTTAGCTGATAATAAATATAATTCAGCATTTACTTTTACTGGGTCCATTTATCACAAAATTTTATTACTTATTCAAATCCCGAAAAATACTCCTGAACCCAAATTAATTCCCCATAACGACGGAGGTCCATACCTCCAACGTTATTGGCTTTGGGGGTTTTGCTATAGTCAGTCACCACGCTCGACATCTGGCGTTCTGATCGCAGTGCATGTTGGTACTTGCACAGAAAAATACTGCTTATACTTATTACTATATCTTAATAAAACCTACAAATATCATAATTAATTAATTAATTATCTATATAAAGCGACGATACACGAAAAGTGGCTGGGATAGAGCGACAATATACGCAAAGTGTCTGGTGGCAGTGGGAAGAGAAAAGCCAAAAATTGGACTCAGTGGCATGCTTTGGGAGATGTCTATGTCCAGCAGTGGACTGACACGGGCTGATTATGATAGCATTATAATTATCACATTTATGTAGTCATGAATCATGTACCAATGTGTCGGTACCTCCAAACCCCACCGAACAGAATATTATTAGTTTCTTAATTGTAGTTTGATTTAATGCAGGTACCTAGGTAGATACTTAAATAAATATGATGATTGCAGACATAACTGTCAATAACTATGCGACCAGTTATCACTGAACCCCGGGGCAACATTAAGTTATCACTGAACCCCGGGGCAACATTAAGATACGGCGGTCATTCGCGCCGTTAGATAAGTACGCTTATTTTTATAAAACTATGCATTAGTTCGCTGTCTTTATTATACGACTGAAATAAAAAGGGGGTGTTATGATTTTGATATTGAGTAGTTGTGTATGTTTGTCGTCATCTTTTAGCCCGGCAAAGCACGTCGTCCAATTTTCATTATATGATTTATAACATTGAAATGATGATAAAAATCTTATGAACATGATAAAGAAAAATGTTGGTTGGTAATAAAACCTAGCTTCGGCTACTAGATAACTAGAAATAAAACCCAGCTTCGGCTACTAGATAACTAGAAATAAAACCTAGCTTCGGCTACTAGATAACTAGAAATAAAACCTAGCTTTAGCTACTAGATAACTAAAAATAAAACCTAGCTTCGGCTACTAGATAACTAGAAATAAAACCTAGCTTCGGCTACTAGATCACTAGAAATAAAACCTAGCTTCGGCTACTAGATAACTAGAAATAAAACCTAGCTTCGGCTACTAGATAACTAGAAATAAAACCTAGCTTTGGCTACTAGATAACTAGAAATAAAACCTAGCTTCTGCTACTAGATAACCAGAAATAAAACCTAGCTTCGGCTACTAGATAACTAGAAATAAAACCTAGCTTTGGCTACTAGATAACTAGAAATAAAACCTAGCTTCGGCTACTAGATAACTAGAAATAAAACCTAGCTTCGGCTACTAGATAACTACAAATAAAACCTAGCTTCGGCTACTAGATAACTAGAAATAAAACCTAGCTTCGGCTACTAGATAACTAGAAATAAAACCTAGCTTCGGCTACTAGATAACTAGAAAGCTGATTCCTGTCACGAACAAAAACTAAACCTACAAGTTAACAGTATCTAGTTTCTAAGGCTGATTTTGTCCAACATTTGAACGGTAATTAAACAGCA
The DNA here is from genome assembly GCA_946251855.1 of Alsophila aescularia. NCBI lineage: Eukaryota > Metazoa > Arthropoda > Insecta > Lepidoptera > Geometridae > Alsophila > Alsophila aescularia. The sequence goes on from OX276374.1 coordinate 64,957,579, forward strand.
GCTCATTTGAAAAATGTATGACAATGTCAAGTTAACTGTGGTTAACCTTGCTTCACTGTTGGTGTAGTTCCAGTATTCCTGGGAAACTGAAATTCGGAATAGTAACGGGACTTAGTTTACAAAGGAAAATAACAATATGAAAAAGCTCATACCTAAACTAACATCCGACCACCAATGCTATGGTAGCCCTATGGGAATGATCTATTCCTATTTTTATTTTTGCTCACAAAAGGAATCGTTTCTATATGTTCGATTGCATGTATGTGTATACACTGATTTCTCCGTCAATTATTGTGTACCGATTTTGTTTTTAAAGGTTATACTCTCTAGCTCGTCCTATATAAATTGTGTCATGCGAGTAATTGCTTCAGTAGTTTTTCGAGTTTTTATTTTAGTAAATATATTTGATTGTAATATGGTAATTTGTATACCACATGTTTTATTTATTTAAATGGAAGACAAACAGTTGCTGATTGGTAAAAAAAGTTTGCAGATAATGGGCATTAGAGAGCTTTATACAGTTTTCACTTATACCTAGCACAATAAGAGATTTACATGAAATTGAGATGTGATATCACTCGCAATGGTTGTGATTGATATAAAAACATTCAAATTACTTCTTTGAGATTCACTTTGCTCTCATTTTTTGCTATTTTACCATAGAAAAGTAAGTCATCAACTTCGAATACAATGTTTGAACCTCTTAATAATAGTCCTTACCAAAGGTAACATGAAGCCTCCCACAGAGGTGTACCACAATGTGACCATAGAATAAATTATAGTTGATAGATAGATAATTCTTTATTGCGCTAAAACTGAAATTACAGCACATCAGCATTTACTTTTTGATAAACGTTCAAATTACGTCTGTGAGACGGAGCATATTGCTCCCTTTTATGCCATTTTACCATAGAAAAGTAGGTCATCAAATTTGAACACAATATGTAAACCTCTTAATAACAATCCTTCCCAAAGGTAACATGAAGCCTCCTGGACAGGTGTACCACAATGAGACCACAGAATAAATTATAGTTTATAGATATCTCTTTATTGCACTAAAACAAAAATGACAACTCCTCAGAATTCACAAGTGGTGATCTATTCCACGCAACCTTAGGTTAGATAGCGATAATGGTACTTTGATGTTAACACAGGTGCCCTGCAGTACTTCCTATAAGTAACTATTCCAAAAGCACGGGGTTATTATACTCTAACCATGCCTGACCTTTGATAATACCTACATACTTATTAAGAGTATAGAACTCATATACCTAATGATGTCCTGGTACACTTGTACAAAAATAACTCGTACTCCTTCCCATGCATAAGCGCTATCGAGATATAGTAGGTACCTTCTAAAAATCTTATCAACTGTGACGTCACCTACCCGGCGCATAAGTGGAGTGGATGAAATTATAGAAATAGTGCAACTTAATGTCTAACTATACCGGGTTCGGTCCTGGGCTCCGTGCTAATGACTTTTCTATTTTATGTATGGTTTTCCATCGCTCTATACTTTGGAGTTAAGCTGTCTGCCCCGGATGTTATTGATTAATAGCAGTTGTGAAGCCATGTCACAAAGCATCACACACCCTAAATATATCTAATCCAGATTGAAAAAGGCTTCAAATTACCTTAACGCGAATCCCTCATATATAATTTTATACATAAATTTTTTTATTTTGTTGTGACGTCGCTTTCAATTCCCCTAATTAACCACTATTAATACTTATAATGTCACCTTGACCCACATAACCACTATCAGTACATTTGAAGTATTTCATTTATTACATTACTAGCTGCGCCCTGCAGTTTCACCCGCTAACACCTGTCACTTTGACATTTTCCGCTATGTGAGTGATAATAATGATGATGATTGTACCAAATTTCATCCATACACTCAAACAGCTGAAGGAGTAACAAACATATATACAAACTTTCACCTTTATAATATTAGTGTGATAAATCATTATCAGTTGATCTCATTTGGCCTCACAGATATGAAACAAATTGTACTATTATTTACTCTGTGACACCAATACCTACGTGGGAAATAATATTTTATACTATAATAAATAAGCTGAACCTATCGGGCTATATGAACTTCCTTATACTAAAACTAACTAGGTATAAATTGAATTTATAGCATCTCAATCCTAATTATCTGTTTGGGGGGAACGCTGCACCTTGATATTGTAGGTCAATAAACCCATCCTGCGCTCGCTCGCTGCTCGACTTGAAGCTTTCTGGATGTACTATTGCATGTACCTACCAACTCTCCAAATTACTTTATTATTTTTATTACCTATCTGATTTCATCCAGTATCCTTGTCGCTTGACCTACTATCTCGATGAACTATTACATTATCTATGAGCCTACCTCGTATCCCCCCATATACATATACATACCTATTTTGGTATGTTTCTATGTTTGTTCTTTTCAGTATATACCTACTGATCAAACTATAACAATACTATACTATAACTTCGTATATATGAACCATTAGATGTATCTACTACCATTATTTCAAATCACTATATTATTTTTTATTCTATAATTTAATCCACTCTCGGTATGTACCTTTAAACACCATTGACCTCAATTAACCACTTCGTACCTATAAAGTATTGCATCTTCCGTGTAGCTATCTATTATTTTTATTCTAATTTTAGTTCATCCTTATCGCTTAACTCACTTTCCATGTACCTACCTACATCATGTATCTCCCATATACCTATACATAATATATCACAAAATCTCAATTTTGCCTCGCATAACGAAAACAGTTGCTTGCCACTAAGCACCATACACTCTAAACTCTAAATATACCTTAACCAAATTAAAATAAGCTTTGAATTACCAAGGCAAACTCCTCATTTGAATTGTACTATTATTTATTCTGTGACGTCACTATCAGTCAAACTAATTAAAACACCTCGTCATCTTGACCTACTTATTTCTCGGTATGCACTTGACTTTATCACAAGAGTTTCATAGACTATTTTTGCCCGACCAACGGTGAAGCAAAGGAATGGTGATGTGTTCAAACTTAAACTGGGTTCGATTTAGTTTCTATTGAAAAATAACCATACAAAATCCACATTTTTACCACCGCAATTTCAACGTTATTTTAAAACAAAGCTCCGGGTTTTATTCAGATGACCTTAAAAGTGGGTAGACACCTATATCTAATTACCTATACACACCTATATGTACCTATATCGCGGTAAGTACCTGCTATCAAAATCAGTACCTATTAATTTGATATGACGTCATCTAGCAAATAAGATGATATTATACTCACATAGCATTGATACAAATTTCATTTTTGCTTAACGATTCCCCCACACACCTCAGCCATGACCTAATTTATCACTTCGTACCTACCAAAGCTGCAAATCATCTTACTATCAAAAAAACCCACCATACCTATATAATATCCCATACATACATCAGCATTGACCCACTTTAAACTATTACGTCATCACACCACTCTCAATCACTACTAGCAGCGCCATCTAGCGGCGACTTTTTTTAAAGGTTTGAGTCAGAACCCCCATAAATATACTACTACTACTACTTTGGAGAACTTGCGTGGTGACTGCGGGGACGCCCGAACCCCCCTGCAATAATTCATCAGTTCCTCACATCCGGTCGCTAGACGACCCAATGAAAATAACCTTCAAGTTTTATTTTAAAACAAGCAGATAAACATATACAGACGACTGCGCGTTTATTATATCTTGGGATATTGATAATATATCATAACACAGAGACCGTGTTGGCGTCGGGCATGTTTTAAAAAAAGCAAAAACCCACCGTTAATGGCCGAGCTGACATAAAGAAAGAAAGAAGAAAGAAAAAAAATACATTTATTTCTGACAACACACAACATTAAACATTAGACAAACAAACAAAAATTAATTCTGTGTGTTGTCACAAACAGGTCCCGACTCAGCAAACGCAAACGCCAAGGCCTTGGCACTGATTTTCTGTCGGAACCTATTCGTGACATCACGAACGCAGAGTGACACAATAATATAAACACAAAAAATAATAATTTAACGAACATACTCAGAAATAAAACAATAAAATTTACAGTAAAAAAATGACTTCAGAAATGACATCGGGTATACTTTCGAACTTAGGATTTAACGTAGCGTATTTTGTAAATACACCTCCATACAACGCTTCCTTAAGACAGATTTCTGTCAATAACTTCCAGTGGCAATCTGACATGGACGTGATAGGTTAGAAAACGAAGGCGGGAGCGAAGCGTAGCGAAGCTACGAAACGCTACGGGTTGCTACTGAAGGTTCTTAACACAGGTATGTAGGTACCTACTCGTATATTGGTACTTTTGGTACTGGAATAACTCATGGTATCCTTATATACCAGAAAAACAACCACGCGAACAACAACTAGTAAGTGAATAACAAGCTATTTTAAATGCTTTATTTTGCAAAACTTGTAGTTTGCGGTGATTGCTTTCACAGGCACTACTCCAAACTGGTGCAGCGTAGGAAATGCAGGACCATAATAAAGTTGAATAGATTTTTAATTTAAAGTCCAAACGTAACGTAGTTAAGTTGACGACGAACTAGGACTGTCTATGGAGGTGCAAAATCTACGATCTACATCCTGACAATCGAATTATGTGCGTTACATGGTTTCCTCGCTTACTGTTTGAATTTCCAGGGAATGGACATCGACTAAATTAATGAAAGCGAGATAAAGCTCAACGTTTTCGTTAACTCAAAAGCTCTAAAACTAAAACCTGAATACTATTCTTAGTGGACGTAAAGTTTTGATTTTTTATTTTATATTGTGACTTTAGATCCTCTAGAGGGCGCTTAATTCAATTTTATGTAACGTCACATAACCAACGGACAATCAATATGCTTCCAAAGATACATCATTTGTCAAATTATGATAAGTAGTTTAGAAGTTATGAGGGAACAGATGAACATATTGATATACCCACATGCATCCCGGTCAAAATCATAGCCATTCTTTTTGCGTCGCAGTAGTCAGGTACTGATGTGGTATCTTTTATGAGGAACTAGTTATCTCGCCCGCAACTTCGTCCGCGCGGTCTACTGTTTACCGCGAAAAAAAGCATCCTATGTTCTTCTAGGATATTAAAAAATAATGCAAAATTATACAAACAAACAAATAAACAAACAAACAAACAAACAAACAGACAACGTTTCACTTTTATATATTGGTTTGGATTTATCTATTGGCCGCTGCTTTCAAAGTAAGTTCAGACATGTTATATAACAATTTTAAAAATATTGTTATCTATGAATGACGTGTGCAATTCCAGTCACTATCTGTGTCCCAATGTTTTGATTAGGGTTGAAATGAATAGTTTTAATACTTATATTGTATACCCAAAAACATCACTGATCGACTAACCGACTGATAGATCACGCACAGTCTACACCGGTGGAGAAAGACAGAGATTTGAGATGAAGTAACATTAAGGTACCCTTAAGGATGCACAAAGACGGGGTTTTGTTGTACATGTCTTTGCTATTTGTCTCTCGTAGCCCAAAGAATATGAAAGCTGAAGTGAGAATGGGCTGGTCATATCTCTCGGATAACCATCAACCGTTGAGAAAAACGAGTTCTAGAGAGGAGACAGCGTTTAAGCAAACGTAGTGCTTTACGCTCGTTGGCAGGTAGAATGATGACTCGTGCAAGAGGGCTAGTGGCGACATAATGCGGATAATCTAAGATCGAACTCAGTGGCCTTCAATAAGAGAGGCCTACGTCCAGCTGTGGATGGTATAGTCTGATGACGATGAAGCGTACTATAACTTCGGCCACATCGTCGCCATCCAGTGATCCATCTTCAGTTCCATCGGGAAGATCGTGGTTAAGAAGTTTCTAAGTTCGTCATAAAAAAAATTGCTTCGAAAACTGACTTGAAGACAGCGTAATGCAAAAACAATACTTAGTCGTTACAGACATATGCGTAAGAACGGCTCGCTACCGACGCTTCCGTTCTATCAAACAATACTTAGTCTATGTTGATAGTTCCGATAAAAAATATTGATATGAACGTTTAAGCCATGGTAGCCTAGCGGTATACTAGTGCGAGTAAGAATCCAACTGGAACGCTTGGTAGTTCTACGGGGGGTTTTTTAACCGTGATACTACTGGTAGTAATAATGATAGTACCACGGGCAACAAACGAACGATACCGGATTCGGTCCTGGGCTCCACACCAATGGCTTTACTATGTAATATTTTCCTTCACTTCGGGCTTCATAGGGCACGTTTAGCCGTATTTTCTGGCTATTATTGATTATTAACAGTCGTTTAACCATGTAAGAGACCTTCGGAATGCCTCACAAACTCTGACACCAGTGGCCAGCACTACCTCACACGACAAACAAACAAACAATTTTACTCACAATCAGCAAAAATCCATTCCAATATATAAAAGTGAAACGTTGTCTGGTTGTTTGTTTGTTTGTTTTATTGATTGGGGAGTTTTAACGCGATAACAGCTGGACGGATTTTGATGGATTTTGGAATGGAGATAGCTTATACCCTGGAAAACATAGGATACTTATTATCTCGGAAAATTGTAAGTTTCCACGGGACAACTGGAAAATGTTGATTACTCGCTGAAAGGAACGGATGCTATGAAAACAAAATAATAATAATAATAGTCTGTCAAAAAACATCAAAAGCGTTTATGCACTTCTATTGCATTAGTTTTTAACACAGATATCTGAAACATCGAAACATCGGTGATTTTTAACATCCTTAATGAATATAGGATGCTTTTTTCGCGATAAGCCGTAGTCCGCACGGACGGAGTCGCGGGCGGAAATGCTAGAGTTAAATAAGAGTCAGCCAAAATGTTGGTGATTTATTTGGATAGCATCCACTCTTTGCAAATCAGATAGAACAGAAGTAGTATTTAAAAAAAAATCGATGAGAAAATATGTAGGTAGCCTACATCCGCCAAACAGACAGATGAACATACGTTATACCTAACCCCTACGACCTGCGCTAAGCAATCCTTATCTCAATAAAACTGAAGTAAAAAAAATAGATTTATCTACATAAATTTGTATATTACCTACCTGATATTCAATCTTTATCTGAATTTTAAACTAAAGAAAAAAATAAGTTATCATTACATATATACAAATACGCTACACAAGTTCCTATCTACCACATAAGCCTGATGACAATACGACACGTGATCACGTGTTCCTACACGAGGCATCCTCAGGAGCTGTTGACTCTCGTCGTTGTATTTAAGTCTCTACACAATCACGCAAGAATTTTGATTTTGATCATTTTTAACTTTACTTGTAGTCAATAAATTAAGCAAGTCATTGCAAAGGTAAATACGGTCAAACTATGCGTGTTCATTGCATTTTGATTTCATTTAGTCATACCAGCAAATGCTTTTACAACGACTTAACTTTTTAGTATGTACCGGTTTTTATACCGTTTTTGTAGTCTCGCTATTTTAAAATCTTTGCACTGTTCTGTAACTGGTAAAATACAGTTCAATTATGCTTTTTACGTGCTGCATTATTATATTTGTCATCTTGTGCCCAACCCTTCTGGTCTTTTACATTTGTATTTAACTGTTTTGTCAATCTTTTATACAATACTGAGTGCCACATTTACTTCCTTGGGGCTTAACTAAGAGAAGCCTTGTTCGGAATTGTGGACCCCAAAGAATGGAAACCTAGTGATGTACGGTAGCCAACACTACTGAACCTGGACTCAGCCGAATATTTCTACCGTTCCAGGGTTTTTTTTTTATACCTACGAATAGAGGTATAACCCTCCACCAGAGTGCGACTACGGATTTGCGGACAACTGTCCCCCGGAAGCTGCTCTGCGTACCACTCCTGTACCTCTACGGTTGCTGCATCTTCACCACGATTGCTGCATCCTTACTAATACTGCACCCCCCTTACTATCGAACGCTTTTCTGCGCGCGCATCCAAAGCCATGTCCCAAAACGAGGGATAATATTTCAAACACCACCACTTCCTTGAACTCACTTCCTGAGACTATACCGACACTTCTTTGATTATACTGGTAGTTACTTTTCTATACATTTTTTTTTATTTTACACCTACTGCCACTGCTAGGTAGTCAAACTTTCTACACAACGGCCCAAAAAAAAAGGAGATTATTGTTTTTAGCATTTATGTATGTAATATGTATTTATGTTTGTATGTGAGTTTATTTATTCTACCATAACTTTTAAATGCCAAATAGATTTAGACGTATTTATTCAAAACGTGATCAAAACTGAGTCCGCAATAACAAGTGATGGTAGGTATATATTTGTCGAAGATATCAGCCAGGAAGAAAAGCCAAGGTTGTAGAATACGATATCAAAATCATTATTAAATAGTATTGTACACACGAATGCATGCGCAACGGAGACAATGGATAACTACAAAATGAAAAAAGCATTCACAAGTGACATGACATTTTTTGATGTGATCTTACACTTTACGACAGATCTCTAACATTTCATTTTTAATAAACATTACATGCATTAGCTTTAATTATTGATACATTTGTCATTTATAAGTTTATCGTACATACATTTAGTTGAACGGAACGTAACACATTCTAAATGTCGTTGATTTTCAGATACAACAATTGAGTTACTTTTATTAGCTGCTATATAAACCCTGAAGTTCTAGAGATACATAACATCCATCATAAGTGACATAACTTTTATGTATTTTTGTGAATATTAACAATTGTTAATATTCACAAAAATACATAAAAAAAACTACTGTCAAAGTACATTCTAGGCAAAAATTGGCCGTGTCCATCGTGCCTCCCGCGCCACACCTGCACCATCGTGCCTCCCGCGCCACACTTGCACCGCTCTGCGAGTTTACATAGCATGTGAGTTGTAATTTTTTTTATTCAATAGTTTTGTTAGCAGTAGGGTTTTTTGTATTTTTTATTAAAAATAATAATCGTTTTTTGATATTTTTGTAAGGTTTTATACATCGTATAAAATCGCGGTAACATTATTCTAGTCTGAAATGAATCCCCGAAAGTCTCCGTTAACAGCATGAAAAAACATTTAGGAATTAATAACTACACAAGCCGCAGTCATCGAATAGAAAAAGCTGACGCAAAATTTAATAAAAAAAATGACGCTGTGGATAAAACAAGTGCATATCATAATTCATCAAGATCTCAACAAGTAAGTATATATAGGTTTAAAACAAGTGCATATAATAATTCATCAAGATCTCAACAAGTAAGTATATATAGGTTTTTGCGCATTTAATATATAAATGAATACATACCTACGTGATAATGACAATCGTCAGCGAGGTAATGTTCAACGCAGGCTTTATTCTATTAGTTCTATTTCATTAAAAAAAAACACAGTATATGTTCCCGGCAACGTGGGTCGACGTAGACCGGTGATGAATTACCTAAAACGGAGCAAAAGGTTGAAAGGTCAATCGGAGTAGAGCTAAATCAGCAAATGATACATGCAATGACATCGTGGTGCACAATAAATAGGTGCCTATGAATGTGCTCGTGCTTATCTGTTCTTATCTCCAATACGCAGAAACTAAGTACCAATCAAAACTTGAAGTTGTTATTGGGAGTGTCTCTTAGGTCAAAAGTTCACAGTTTTATTGATAGCCCACAAGAATGTACGCAGAAATGGTACTTTAAATGAAAATATATTTGTATAGGATATCGTTTGATCACTACCTGACCTCGCTCGCTTGGTTGTCTGAGGAACATGGTGCTGGCTCTGTTGTCAGAGCTTGTCAGGCACCCGAGGGTAGCGAACATGACTTCAATGACTACCAAGTACTGCTTCTGGAGAGGCACAAAAGAGGCACGCGGCCAGGAGAGCACTAGTGCCCTATCGCAAAGGAATGTGTCATATCATGAATAGGATAGAATAGAATAGAATTTTTTATTATCATAGATTATACAAACATTGCATTAATACAGTGTATAAAAATCAATGGCACAAATCTATGGGCTCGTCTGAACATTTTTTACCATTTTTTAATATTAATCTTAATTTTACAAACTCAAAATACAAACAAAATCATTAAAAAAAACAACGAATCATTACAATCAGCGTAGCACTTTGGCAGAGGTGCAGTGTCCAGGTCTCTTAAAATAATTCGTAATACTTAGTATAGTGTTAAGCTAAAGCATAACCAAGAGTAAATTAAAACAGTATCGTTCAGGATTATCAAAATAATAAAGTCGCTGTAAAGGGGCTCCGTCAATAATAAAAATAAAATGTAACAGAAAAATAATAATAATAGAGTATAAGTCAATTATGTAGTACATCATTAGAAATAAAATTCATTCAAAGATATACTCCAAATCATTATTTACTTTGAAATTACGATAGTCATTCGTCAAATATTCTTTGGTACCATAAATAGTTTTAGAGAATAACAGACATTTTACATTCAAGCAAAACGTGCTGTAACTTTTTGCAGATTTTATAGCGTTCGGTAGTTTATTATACAGACTTGTACCAATTAGTTTAGGCGTTTTTTCTGGTACTAAAACGTTTTTGTTGCGAATACTACGACTGGTATTTTCGCCACGCATTTCAAATGTTTGTATATTTGTGCGAACGTATTTTAATACCTCCAAAATATAAACCGATACCATGTCATGTGTACCTACAATTTTTATTTCAGCGTTTGGTTATTTTAGTCTTCAAGCCATTTTTGAAGACAAGTTATGTAATGCTCATAGCTTTTAACTTCCCTTAGAACAGCCTGTACCTTCTTATTCAAGCTTGATTAGGTATTGTAGGTAAAACAACAAGAACGTGGTAATACAACAGTGACGTCGCATCGGGATGTTTTTCTAAATCATTACGTTGTTTCCACATTTCACACTAAAGTCAGAATAAAGTCTTTGTTATACTAAAATAGTAATATCTACTAGGCCAGCGTGCTACACCTCCGACCACATCATCGCTTTCCATTAGGAGAGGTTGCGGTCAAACGATTGCTTTGATTGAATAAATACTAGACACATATTTGAATCAAAATTAAGTTTCTTGTTATGTTGTTATTAAAATGAAAATAACAGGTATACGAATGGTATTATAATAGGAGCAACATAACCAATAGTTCAGATAATATTAATTAATAACTAAAGATTTGAGAGACAGGGTTCGGTGAGACAGGGGGACGTTATATCCCCGAAACTGTTCACCAACGCCTTGGAAGATATGTTTAAGACTGTGGACTGGAAAGGGAAGGGCATAAATATAAACGGCTAGTACATCTCACACTTACGATTTGCCGATGACATAGTCCTTATGGCGGAATCGGTGCAGGAACTTGAAAAAATGCTAAACGGCCTGGTTGATGCTTCCAAACAGATCGGTCTCAGGATGAACTTAGATAAGACCAAGATCATGTATAACGATCTTATTACCCCAAGACCTGTAGCTGTCAATGGTGAGCCCCTAGAAGTTGTTAATGAATATGTCTATCTAGGGAAAACTTTGCAGTTGGGTAGACACAACTTAGAGAGGGAAGCCAACAGAAGGATTCAGTTGGGCTGGGCAGCGTTCGGGAAACTTCGTCAGGTCTTCTCATCGTCCATTCTACATTGCCTGAAGACGAAAGTCTTCAATGCGTGCGTCCTACCAGTGGTGACATACGGAGCCGAGTCGTGGACACTCACGGTGGGACTAGTCAACAAGTTTAAGGTCGCATAGTGAGCTATGGAGAGAGCTATACTTGGACTTTTTCTGAAGGATAGGATCCGGAACGAGGAACGGAGAACCAAAGTAGCCGACATAGCTCAGAGGATTAGCAGGCTGAAATGGCAGTGGGCTGGTCACATTTTTCGAAGAATGGACAACCGCTGGGGTAAACGGGTTCTTGAGTGGAGACCACGTCTTTGCAAACGTGGTGTAGGACGCCCACCGGCCAGGTGGAGTGACGACCAGCGAAAGGCAGCCGGCAAAAACTGGATGAAAAGAGCCGAAGACCGGGCTCTGTGGCGTTCATTGGGAGAGGCCTATGTCCAGCAGTGGACGGATACAGGCTGATGATGATGATTATTGTGATGAAATATTTGAACGAATTCCTGATATTCATTCAACGCAACAATCACAATCTAAGCACTAGAGAGCACCCACGTATCTCCCACCTCCCACCCACCCTTACCCTACCTCCTTCCCCTAGCGATTTGTTTGGACTGGTGCCTCCGGCTTGCCGGTCACCTTTTCTCGGTCGCTAGGAAAGCACACATCCCTCTGCACAATAAGATCGGCAGAGGGCCACACTAGGGACTCACTATAGGGACACCCCCTCTGTCTATCCCGACGGAGGGGACCAGGTTTATCAAACTCACTTCCCGGTTCACCCCCGGGTCGTAACCCCCCGCGTAGTCGACTATGGACTCCGACCGACCCCTTACCGCTAAGGATGCCTGCAAGGGCTTCCTAAATTGGGCACAAGAATGCGGCCTTCTGTCGCGTTACGCCCGCGATCAACGTATCTCCTCCGAGCAGGAAAAACTACTGCTCGACTTTTTCCGCCCCGCGTCCCCCGCGTCTCCCTCTTTCGCTAAGCCCCGCGCTCCCCCCGCTCCCGTCGCGACTAAGGCTCCTAAAGCCACAAAAGCTGAAAACGCAGACAAGGCCGCTCGGGCCTCAAACTCAAAGTCCGATCGCAAATCGGACAGGCGCGCGTCGTCAGCCGGACCGCGCCGGTCTCGCTCTCGCTCTCCAATAATATGCCCCATCCCAGACTCCCCGGCCAGCCCCGATCCACCTCAGGCCCCCGAACCCGAGATGGAGGTCGAATCCATACCCGCGAGCACGGACGACGGCTTCACCCTCGTCTCTAGGAAAGCGAAAGGAAAGCGTCCACATGACGATTCCTCTAGCACGGACGCCCTTACGGCCAAAGCGGCTCGCCCTGCCTCCAGGGCGACGCCTCCTACCACTCCGATAGCCGCCAACTCTGTGGCAAAAGAGCCCGCGAGGACCAAACTCCCGCCTCCCTTTTTCATTACTGAAAAAGAGAAGTGGGACGCGGTCACGCGACTCCTAGCCTCAAAGGGGGCGGCGTTCACATCTGCACACAATACCCAACTGGGCATTAAAGTGCAAGTCCCTACCGCGAACGACCACCGCGAGATAACCAAGATCTTTCGCGACGAAGACGTGCGTTTCTACACGTACGCCCGCGAAGAACAAAAACCCCTCCGTGTAGTATTGCGCGGTGTCCCCAGCGAACTTGAGACAACGCTCATTTTCAAGGACCTTCAGTCTCAGGGATACCCCGTAGTGGAGGTACATCGATTATACAGGGGAAACCCTAAAACACCCCTCCCTCTTGTCCTTGTCATTCTTGAACGTACCCCGGAGGGGAAGGCCATCTTTAACATAAAGACGGTCTGCCACCTATCCGGGATTTACGTAGAGCCCCCAAACCGTAACGGAGCACCCAGTCAGTGCCATAAATGCCAACTCTATGGCCACGTCGCGCGTTTTTGCTTTGGCCATCCCAGGTGCGTAAAGTGCCTGGGCGACCACGGCACTTCCGATTGTACCCGCCCCCGCGATACTCCCGACCCACCCAGTTGCGTTCTTTGCAAGTCCGAAGGACACACCGCGAACTATCGCGGCTGTCCAAGGGCTCCAAGGAGCGTTAAAGGGCCCGGACGGCGAGCGACCTTCAGTCAGCCTCCAATCTCAGCACGTCTGCAGAGGTACACCCCTAAGGTGTCCTTAGCCCCCCCCCCCCCCCCCATGCCTCTCATGCAGGCCCCGCTCTTTATGCCGGCACCTCAGCCGCAGGTCAACGCCTGGGCTCCGGCCATGACCAAGCCCACCCCAAAACCGCAACCCGCGCCCGCCGGTCCGTACCGGCCTCCTCAAGCCCGCGCGAAAGTCCCAACCCCCCTCGGGCCCTTGCCCACTCCTCCCCCTCCTAAGGCAGGTCAAGACAACCTGTCTTATGTACTCGGCTACGTAAATGCGGTCGACTTGAACGAAGTGGACGTACTCGCTGCCAAACTTCGTTCGTGTAAATCCGATTTGGAAAAAGTTCACTTTTTATATGAGCACCGTACGCTCCTTACTGCCCTCCGTAACCTCAATTAACGAACCAAAATGAATAATACACCAAAACGTTTTAAACCCCGCTCCGTAGTGTTAGCGTTCTTTAACGCTGACGACCTAAGAGAACAGCGTGCCCCAGTGCACGAGTTCTGTAAGACCCATCAGGTCGACATCATGCTAATACAAGAGACCTTTCTCAAACCCTGTAACAGCGATCCCGGGATTGCCAATTACCGCGTCCATCGAAACGATAGAGTCACCAAATTTGGTGGTACTCTAATTTATTACAAAAACTCACTCCACTGTATCCCGATTGACACCCCTACTCTGACCAACTTAGAAGCCTCCTGCTGCCAACTTGCGATGACCGGTCATCAATCAATCGTTATAGCCTCCTGCTACCTCTCCCCCAGTAAAAGCTTACTAAAGAGTGATCTAGAGGCACTCCTCTCCATGGGAAGCGCAGTCATTCTGGCTGGCGACTTCAATAGCAAAAACCCTATCTGGGGGTGCCGAAGACTCAACACAAACGGCACTAGACTATTCGACTTTAGCGAATCTCTCGTCTTTGATATAATCCCACCCTCGGAGTGGACACATTACCCCAAAAATCCCGACCATTTACCCGACATACTGGACATACCTCTCCTAAAGAATATAAATCTTAGTTTCCGCTCAATCGAAGTTTTCCAAGAACTAGAATCCGACCACCGTCCCGTCGTTATGCGCCTAGGCCCCGACCCGACAGACCCATCCTCCCACCTACCGACAAAGACGATAGTGGACTGGAAGCGTTTGGGGGAAGCCCTAAAAGCTATCAGTTCACCCGACCTCGACCGTATCCCCGACGACATAATCACCCCCGATGACGTTGCTTGCTCGATCGATGCCCTCACTAGCCACCTCAACACCGTTATCGGTGAGTGCTCCAGGGAGGTCCCAGCGGAGGATATCCGCCACTGGGTCCTACCTGAGGACGTGAAGAGGCTGATGACGACACGAAACGCAGCCATTAGAGCCCACGATGCATTCCCCAACGCTGAACGCAAAGCCACCTTGAGCTACTACCACCGTTTGGTCAGGACGCGCATTAGCGAGCTGCGCGCACAGCGTTGGGGAGACCTATTATCCGAAATCACACCGACCCACCAGGCCTACTGGGGGTTGGCGCGAAAGCTTAAATCCGACACCATCACCGTAATGCCCCCTCTCAATAGAATCGATCTCCCGCCAGCATTCGAAGACGAGGAGAAGGCAGAATGCTTGGCGGAGAGCCTCGCAGCCCAGTGCACCCCCGCTAACGATCACGTGGATCCTGTCCACATCGCCGCGGTGGACCGCGAAATAGAACGTAGGAATTCTCTACCTCCGACCGACCCCCCCCCTCGAGCCCGTTAAAGCCGCACAGGTTGAGTCGATCATCAAGGGCCTCAAAGTGCGAAAGGCCCCCGGTGCTGACGGCGTCAGTAACAGGGTCCTCAAGCACTTTTCTGTCCCGTTAGTTTATCTCTTAGTCAGCATCTTCAATGCAGCCTTGAGCAATTGTTCCTTCCCCGACGCTTGGAAGAGTGCCGACGTCATCGGCATTCACAAACCAGGCAAAAAGGCATCCGAGCCTTCCAGCTACCGTCCTATCAGTCTCCTCAGCTCTCTGGGGAAGATCTACGAGCGAATCCTTCTGAATCGACTCCGATCCATCGCGAAAATCAAAAAGCTCATACCGGATGAGCAGTTCGGCTTTAGAGCGAGACACTCTTGCCCTCAGCAAGTGTACCGCATCACGGAACACATCCTAAAGGGTTTCAATAGGAAACCAAAACCCCAAACCACGATGGCCGTCTTCCTAGACGTGGCGAAGGCTTTTGACAAGGTCTGGCACGCCGGGCTGATATACAAGCTGTATCAGCTCGGGTTGCCAGATCGTCTTGTGCTCATAGTACAAGACTACCTCACCAGCCGGAGCTTCCGCTATCGTGTCGAGGGCAACCGATCATCCCCCCACCCCATCAGAGCCGGAGTCCCTCAGGGCTCCGTGCTGTCTCCACTTTTGTTCACGCTTTACACAAGCGATTTCCCCCGCATCCCCAAAGTAGAGATCGCTCTCTTTGCGGACGACACCGCGATTTATACCACCGGATGGAACCCAGCTATTCTACAAAGAGCCATCCAACGAACGCTCCGAGCGCTCGATGGATGGTTTCGTAAGTGGCGAATAACGATTAATCCCGAGAAGAGCGTAGCGATGCGTTTCACTGACGGGGTTAAACGCTATTTCCCAATTAAACAAGTCAGGATCAATGACCGACCCATACCGTGGGAAAAGTCAGTTAAATACTTAGGAGTCACCCTTGACTATCGACTCAACTTCAATGATCACAGCCACGCCGTCCACAAAAGGGCGGCATTCTACCTATACCGCCTCGCGTTACTCCTAGGCAGGCGCAGTAAAATGTCTCTTAGAAATAAGTTGACACTCTACAAAACCTGCGTCCGACCGACAATGACATACTCGTCCGTAGCATTTGCTCACGCCTCCCGCATCTCCCTAGAGAAACTTCAGATTTTACAAAATAAATTCGTTCGCGGTGCATTAGATGCCCCCTGGTATCAGAGGAACATCGACCTGCACAGTGATCTCGAGCTTCCCTCGATAGTTCAATATATGAAAAATGCCTCTCGCCGCTACTTTGACGCGGCACTTCATCACCCCAACCCTCTAGTAGTTCAGGCCTCTGACTACACGACAGACGCGACAACAGACGCACGGCCCCTTCGTAGACGCCCTAGAGACATCTTGAGCGATCCGGACGATGAAATCGCTGCCGCAGTGCAGGCAGCGATTGATTCGCCCACTCCGTCATCTTCACCATCTTTCAACACAATTAGACACAGACACCGACCTCGCCGGATGCGAGGTCGAAGGTCCCGTAATTAATTTCGACTTTATTCGCCTTCGAGTTTCTTGCCGATTCTTCTCGAAGGTGTATTCCGAATCGGTGGTCAGTTATGCAATTCATTTAAAGGGCTCCAGCCATTTCATGAGGGCCCTCTCGATCACTACCTAACAGTAGAGATCGAGGGGTGTTTAGTTCGATACTCCCCAAGTAATCAATGGCAACTGTCCAAGCCGAGGTTCGTACCCCCTGGGTGCCCTTGAGCAAGTGGCCAAAAACTTAACTTTGGCGTGCGCCTTCTGCGTCACGCATTGCGGCGGAGCGCTTTTGCGCCCGCCCCACCGTCCGGTGACGCTGTAGAGGTCAGTTATAGACCAACAGCACATATCCTTTCTCAAAAAACAAAAAAAAAAACGGAATGCGCCGGTGCCGTGTGCAGATATCCAACCAAATCGACGATACTAAATGACAAACTGTATTACGTAGGGCGAAGATGAATCATTTAATTTGAGCGACTTTATATTATTGCATCATCCAGCTGGATAGTAAACAAATAAAATTATTATAAAACTTGGTTTCCCGTTCATCATCTGAAAGTGGATCTGCTAATATCTGTGTGACCACCATTCTATATTTATATTTATAATAGAGCAAAAAAAACGAAACAGTCAATAAAAAAAATAAAAAAAATGTTCTTGGTACTAAAAATAAGTTACTAAACAAGAATAGAACATCTTAAAATTTTGTATATGTCTGTTTGTTTGTTTATTTATTTATTTATTTATTTATTTGATCACTAACATAATGTACATCGATGCATTAAAACAAATCAACATAAAGTAAAACAACTTAGGCGAACTTACTTAATTATAGGCGAAGACTACATGCATTAAAAATAAAAAAGCGATTTAAAACAATTGTAAAAACTTAAAATAATAAATTCAATTGTATTCAATAAAAGAAATTAATTAAATATAAAACATAATAATTTAAAACTGGAGATAATACGGTTTAATAAGTTAATTCATTCAATAATAATAATAATTGCAAATTATAAAGTAAATAAAAAACATAAACTAAAATATCACAGAGAAACGACCGACAATTTAAACTTGCAAATGTTCCCAATAAATAGGTCCACGGTATCAGTTTTAGAGATGCTGTTAAATGTACGAGCAAGTCTGTTGAGAGGTGCGTTATGGCCAAGATTAGACTTGGATTGATTAGTCATAAGAACGTTAAATCTAGAGGCTCTGGGTAACCTTGTAGGTGCAGAAAAGTTTAACAACGAAACCAATTCCGGAGCATCTAATAAACCATTGGCAAGCTTAAAAAGAAATGAAAGGTCGAGCATACGTCTTCGATCCGTCAAGGAAGTCATATTAAAGTGCTTCCACCTCTCAGGATAGCTCTGAATCACTTTGGCTAAATTACATGAATACGCGAGGTGCCACATGAGACGTTTCTGTACACTCTCAATTCTTTTAATATAAATGTCATAAAAAGGATTCCAGGTCACACTACAGTACTCGAAGCTAGCACGAACAAGTGAGTTGTAAATTAAATTTTTATATCTAGGACGTTTGAAGTCCTTGCAGTTGCGCAGAACAAAGCCGAGGCACTTCAACGCTTTGGAACAGATGCTATCAATATGCATGTTGAGTCTCAGCTTGTGGTCTAGTACTATGCCTAAATCTCTTACGTTGTCTCCTGAAGCAAAACATCATCTTCAATTTTATAGCTGTGCTGGATGATATATTTTTTCCTTGAAAATTGTATTGAGAAACACTTTGATACATTCAGTTCCATACCATTAGATTCGCACCAATAAACAAGGCGATTCAGGTCATCCTGTAAATCAGCAGCATTTGAACTATTGTTCACTACGTTGAATATTTTCAAATCATCCGCAAATAAATAGTAGTTTATCTGTTTGTCTGTATGTTTGTTCGCACATCACGTTATAACTACTAGACCGAATGCAATGCGGTTTTCACTGTTGAAAAGCTTAGGGTTCGACTTAAAACTGGTGTAATTGATATCTCAATCCGATGAGTAGAAGCCGAGCAATCGATAAAAACTTTTTGACGCCTGAAGGAATTTGATCAAATGTTGGTATATTTATATTTTAACATGAATATATATATATATATTTTTAAATTCATGTTTGTTTGTCTGATTGTCGGTTTATCTGTTTGTCTGTATGTTTGTTTGCGCATCACGTAAAAACTACAGGACCGATTGTGATGTAGTTTTCATTGTTGGATAGCTTTGGATATGATTTAAAAACTGGAGTACTTGGTATCTCAATCCGATGAGTAGGTAGCCGAACAAACGTTAAAACCTTTTTGAACGCTGAAGGAATTTTGATCAAATATTGGTATTTTCCAGTCCAGTTGCTTGCCACGCGCGCACGCGCATGTATGCGCTCAGTACTGCGCAATGTTAGATTTAGCGCTACTCGATGATCATGTACATAATAAAGCAACAGGAACGAAAAAATCTGTACAAGAGAGATAATTTAAAAAAAAGGTACTTAAAATAAGCCAATGAAAAAGAATATAACATTTTAAAAATTCGTGCCTGTTTGTATGTTTGTCTATTCATCTGTTTGTCTGTATGTTTGTTCACGCATCTCATAAAAACTACTGGACTAATTGCAATGCTGTTTTCATTGTTTGATAGCTTAGGGTTTGACTTAAAAACTGGGGTACTTGGTATCTCAATTCGATGTGTAGTAGTTGAGCAATCGATAAGAATAATTTTGACAGCTGAAGGAATTTTGATCAAATTAGTGTTGGTATTTAGGTCCGGGAATACATAGAGTACTTTTAACCTAGATAAATTACCACGCATGCAAAGCCACGGGCATCAGCCAGTATAGAATAATAAGTAGGTATATAATGTAGAACCAGGAACTATTACCATGTGTATTCTGCTATCTGTTGGCCTTTTGATGTCCACGCGGACGAAGTCTTAGCAATAACTATTACTGAACTGCTTGTTTTATTCTAAGGAATAAACTATCTCCATTCTAAATTTCATCAAAATCCATCCAGTCGATCTCGCGTGAAAGCTCCTCTAACAAACAAACAAACAAACAAACAAACAAACAAACAAACAGACAACGTTTCAATTTTATATATTGGTAAGGACTATCTTCCCGCCGCGACTTCATCCGCGCGGACTACAGTTTATCGCGAAAAAAGCATCCTATTTTCTTCTAGGATATTAAAAACCAATACAAAAGTAGGTATAGCACCATGTTTTTTGACAGACTTGTTATTTCGTTTCCATGGCAACCACAGACCATTCTGTGATGGCAACCGTTCCTTACAATGAGTAATCAACATTTTGCAGTTTTCCCTTGGAAACTTACAATTTTCCGGACTAAAAAGTATCCTTTGTTTTATTCCTTGGTATAAGTTAATATTGGTATGGATCAAACTGGTTATATTATTTGCGTACTTCACTCTGCGGTGTTTAATCACAACACAAAATAATAATTATGATAATTATAATGAGCGTTTTCACAAAACGATGATACATGGGAAAAATATGTGTCCGGAAACTTTTCTTCTATACTATTCACAGTTATCAATGTTTGGAAAATAAATTCGTACAAGGTACTCAAGGTATTCGTATTTCACACTCCTTATTTGAAGTTTCTTAGTTCCTTTTACAAGAGTCTCTTTTATAACTCTGCAACCGTTGTCACTCGACCCTGGGGTCACATTATCTGGTTTCGGCGAACGTAAGGCGTATAGAGACACTTATTTCTAGGAAACAGTTTGTTACTTCTAAGTTTTACCGTTTTACCCCGACTACCAAAAATCGAGGAGTGTTATGCGTAATAGGGGAACATTCCTGCTACGAGCTACACACTGTGGGTCATGTCGCTACGGCGTAGCACCCGGTGCACTAGTGCCGTACTATATTTACTTCTTTACTTTATGAGTTAGCGGGGACATGCAACTCAAGCAAAAATACAACCAAATATTTCTTGTACAGGACTAAATGGAAAATAACTGTAAAAGTAATATTAGTAAAATGTTAAAATAGCTGTAGAACGAGACCCACTCGAAGGGAACAAACATCTTCACTGTTCATGTATGGAAGCAGCCGCACAAACAAAATATATTTTTCATGTTTTTATACAAGTATGTAGTTATATTACGAGTATATGTATATCTATACATGTGCCAAATTTTATCTCTATAGTTGTAATTAGTTGTATAGTGTAATTAGTTTATGAATAAAATGGCTGTGACATACGGACCGACAGATGGACATGGCGACACTATAAGCGAGAAGCCTTTTAGGGATCCATTGTTTGACAATGGATCCCTAAAAGGCTTCTCGCGAGTGACATCCGGTTCCTGTACTTAGTGCTGAACAAAATAGCATGGTACAAAAAATCGAGCTCAAATGGATTCGGTACTTAAAAAAACTGATGTACCAATTCAGATGAAATTTATATAGGAAAAAACCCACTGAATGTCTATACAATCATGTCACTGTGCCTGATTGACACCTCGATTGACAAAATCTAACCAACAGGACTGACACTAAATGGAACATCCGCAAATCCACATACATGTATACATACATATATACATAGACTGTTAAACTCATTACCCCTCCCTTGCTTCGCCATAGTCGGGTAATAAGTAAGTTAAAATATTTGAAAACATTTTGAAAGTTTCTTATCTCAGTGGGGAATCGAACCGGTACAAATGCGAGAAAATAGATCATGTGTTTTACTAATCGTTAGGATCAGTCATAGGATCAAATCCGTCTACTCGATATTGCATTTTAAGTGAAATTCATGAAATCTAACAATCCCCATCCCCACTAATATATACGAGTGAAGCGTTGTCTGTTTGTTGGTAGATTTGTTTAATTGTTTGGGGCGCTTTCACGTGATAACGGCTGGACCGAATCTAATAAAATGTTGTATGTAGATGCTGTATACCATAGTGATACCAATCAAATAACCACGCAGATAATACCACGCGAGATACCATTTTATATAATTTTATAGGTATGGATTATCGCTGTGATAAAAACAAAACTTCTTGTAACGGAGCGCAAAATACTACGAGAGATTCCGAGACCAGTTAGAAGGGAGGATGGTAGACGGAGGTTAAGGAAGAATAGAGAAAGAGTGCAGATGGCGGCTGAGGCAAATATCATCGACAAGATTAAATCCCACAGACGTTACTACGCTGGTACAGTCACGTCCAGAGAATGGGTGAGGATCGGCAGTACAGCGAGAGTACCTGGGGCGGCTTACCGGTCGGCCGCCCCACAATATCGCTGGAAGGACTAAGTGGAAAGATTTGCAAGAATTCCTTCCTGCCTCAGCAGTGAGACGAAGTTGCGTAAGACAGAGAGAAGTAGAGAGTTGTAGCATCAGACTACTATACAAAGTGATTTGGAGTCACTGCGCCTTCCTTGTTAGTTAGTGTTAATAGTGACAGAATTTTGTTTGTTTATTTGTCGTACGAGGTAGTGCTGACCTCTGGTGCCAGAGTTTGCCAGGCCGGCCGTGGGCCTGCTTTTAATTAATAGCAGCCGAGACCGATAGTTTCGTGCCCTGCGAACCACGGAGCGATGGAAAACCGCAGATAACTTAGATCGAACCCGTTGAATAAAATGGTGCCCAAATAAAATGGCTGTTACATACAGAAAGATGACAGAGGGACAAATGAACATTGTGAAACTTTAATAAAAGATATTTTTCAACTACTGAACCCTAAAAATAACTGACGTATTGAGTATCTGCTCCTTTTGGAAGTCGTTTATAAACAGATGAACGGGCAAAAAATTTGTAGCGGTAAACCTCTTACGCAAGACTCCGCCTAGGGAAGTAACACCTCTTTCGGATTTTCAAGCGGCAAGCAGTAGTGTGCAAACATTTCAGTGTTTTGGTTCGAAGGGCAATGTTTCCAGCGAAATTACTGGGCAATGAGACATAACAATCAATGTCTCAAGGTGACGAGCGCAGTACAGTAACGCGCAAGATTTTGTAACCAATGTTCCGGGTGGCACTGCCACTGTTATGGGCAGGCTTGACGCTTACCATCGGGTGAGTGACCAGCCCGTCTCGTCAAACAAAGAATAAAAACTCCACACATAAATTAATACCAAAAAACAACTCTATTGAGATAATGAAGACTGGTTGTGTTAGTGACTGGAACGAAACCAAACGGTCGCGGGTTCGAATCTCGCTAGGTGCAATCATTTATGTGACGAGCAGAAATGTTTTTTTCCGAGTCTTGGATGTAATATTGGTATCTACTCGTATGTATGTTTATCCGTTATCTAGTGCCCATAGTATAGAAAATCCTAGTTTGGGGCTAGATAGATAGATAGATAACTCTTTATTGTACACCACATAGAACAAAAAATACAATAATAACTAAAACATTTATACAAAATAAATGGGACAATGGGCGGTCTTATCGCTAAAAAGCGATCTCTTTGGATGGAAAGGAATTAATATACGGCAAAGACGGCTAGGCAATTGCTGTGGAATTGTCCAGTTTTTTTTAAACTTATTATTTAATACTCCGCGATAGGTAAGTACGTCCTTAGTGGTCAAGACGGATTCCACACCCCAAACAAATGAGTGAATCAAAGAAAATGGCAGCTGCGTATATATGCATGAGTGAATAATTTGTGTTTTTTTTTGTGGTTGATACTTAATTTAATCACAAAAGACTTTATTGTTTAAATAAAATGTACAACTTACTGTACATATAATAAAGTAGTAAGCACAAAATATTATACAAAGAAGATAATAAAAAATATGTCTCGGAGACTTCAAATAAGCAACTCAGCAAGAATTAACGTTTTTAAAAATCGTTTCTGTCTGTCTATTCGTGCATCACGTAAAAACTACTGAACTTGATAGTGATGCAGTTTTCACTGTTGATTGGTATCTTAATCAGATGAGTAGAATCCCAGCAAACGATAAAAACTATTTTACAGCTGAAGGAGTTTTGAGTATTGGTTTTTATGTACTATAATAGCACATAAGGTAATCAATCATAACCTAGAGAAATGTACACGCATCAATGCCGCGGGCACAGAAACTATTGAATACAATATATAATGTTGTTGAAAACATTCCACTGAACAACAATGCTGCTCAGTTATCTTGTAACATTTTGCCCGCGTGTTTTTTCCCCAAAAGCACTCCTCCTCGTGCTCCCCAGCGCACGGCACATAGGTCGACAAAATGACACCTACTGTTATTAGTTGTCATGTATATAAATGAATACATACCTACGTGATAATGACAATCGTCAGCGAGTTTATCAGTAGTATTATCAGTTCAACGCAGCCTTTATTCTATCAGTTCTATTTCATTAAAAAAAACACAGTATATGTTCCCGGCAACGTGGGTCGACGTAGACCGGTGATGAATTACCTAAAACGGAGCAAAAGGTTGAAAGGTCAATCGGAGTAGAGCTAAATCAGCAAATGATACATGCAATGACATCGTGGTGCACAATAAATAGGTGCCTATGAATGTGCTCGTGCCTATCTGTTCTTATCTCCAATACGCAGAAACTAAGTACCAATCAAAACTTGAAGTTGTTATTGGGAGTGTCTCTTAGGTCAAAAGTTCACAGTTTTATTGATAGCCCACAAGAATGTACGCAGAAATGGTACTTTAAATGAAAATATATTTGTATAGGATATCGTTTGACCACTACCTGACCGCGCTCGCTTGCTTGTCTGAGGTACGTGGTGCTGGCCTCTGTTGTCAGAGCTTGTCAGGCAACCGAGGGTCTCGAACATGACTTCAATGACTACCAAGTACTGCTTCTGGAGCGGCACAAAAGAGGCACGCGGCCAGGAGAGCACTAGTGCCCTATCGCAAAGGAATGTGTCATATCATGAATAGGATAGAATAGAATAGAATTTTTTATTATCATAGATTATACAAACATTGCATTAATACAGTGTATAAAAATCAATGGCACAAATCTATGGGCTCGTCTGAACATTTTTTACCATTTTTTAATATTAATCTTAATTTTACAAACTCAAAATACAAACAAAATCATTAAAAAACAACGAATCATTACAATCAGCGTAGCACTTTGGCAGAGGTGCAGTGTCCAGGTCTCTTAAAATAATTCGTAATACTTAGTATAGTGTTAAGCTAAAGCATAACCAAGAGTAAATTAAAACAGTATCGTTCAGGATTATCAAAATAATAAAGTCGCGGTAAAGGGGCTTCGTCAATAATACAAATAAAATGTAATAGAAAAATAATAATAATAGAGTATAAGTCAATTAGTACATCATAAGAAATAAAATTAATTCAAAGATATATTCCAAATCATTATTTACTTTGAAATTACGATAGTCATTCGTTAAATATTCTATGGTACCATAAATAGTTTTAGAGAATAACAGAGATTTTACATTCAAGCAAACCGTGCTGAACTTTTTGCAGATTTCATAGCGTTCGGTAGTTCATTATACAGACTTGTACCAATTAGTTTAGGCGTTTTCTTTGATAAATTAAGCCTATGTTTGACTGGTACTAAAACGTTTTTGTTGCGAATACTACGACTAGTATTTTTACCACGCATTTCAAATGTTTGTATATTCGTGCGAACGTATTTTAATACCTCCAAAATATAAACCGATACCATGTTATGTATAGCTACAATTTTTATTTCAGCGTTTGGTTATTTTAGTCTTCAAGCCATTTTTGAAGACAAGTTATGTAATGCTCATAGCTTTTAACTTCCCTTAGAACTGCCTGTACCTTCTTATTCAAGCTTGTTTAGGTATCGTAGGTAAAACAACAAGAACGTGTCAATACAACAGTGACGTCGCATCGGGATGTTTTTCTAAATCATTACGATGTTTCCACATTTCACACTAAAGTCAGAATAAAGTCTTTGTTATACTAAAATAGTAATATCTACTAGGCCAGCGTGCTACACCTCCGACCACATCATCGCTTTCCATTAGGAGAGGTTGCGGTCAAACGATTGCTTTGATTGAATAAATACTAGACACATATTTGAATCAAAATTAAGTTTCTTGTTATGTTGTTATTAAAATGAAAATAACAGGTATACGATAGGAGCAACCTAACCAATAGTTCCGATAATATTAATTAATAACTAAAGATTTGAGAGACAGGGTTCGGTGAGACAGGGGGACGTTATATCCCCGAAACTGTTCACCAACGCCTTCGAAGATATGTATAAGACTGTGGACTGGAAAGGGCAGGGCATAAATATAAACGGCTAGTACATCTCACACTTACGATTTGCCGATGACATAGTCCTTATGGCGGAATCGGTGCAGGAACTTGAACAAATGCTAAACGGCCTGGCTGATGCTTCCAAACAGATCGTTCTCGGGATGAACTTAGATAAGACCAAGATCATGTATAACGATCTTATTACCCCAAGACCTGTAGCTGTCAATGGTGAGCCCCTAGAAGTTGTTGATGAATATGTCTATCTCGGGCAAACTTTGCAGTTGGGTAGACACAACTTCGAGAGGGAAGCCAACAGAAGGATTGAGTTGGGCTGGGCAGAGTTCGGGAAACTTCGTCAGGTCTTCTCATCGTCCATTCCACAGTGTCTAAAGACGAAAGTCTTCAATTGCGTGCGTGTTCCTACCAGTGCTGACATGGACACTCACGGTGTGACTAGTCCACAAGTTTAAGGTCGCTCAGCGAGCTATGGAGAGAGCTATGCTTGGAGTTTCTCTGAAGGATAGGATCCGGAACGAAGAAATTCGACGGAGAACCAAAGTAACCGACATAGCTCAGAGGATTAGCAGGCTGAAGTGGCAGTGGGCTGGTCACATTTTTCGAATAACGGACAACCGTTGGGGTAAACAGGTTCTTGAGTGGAGACCACGGCTTGGCAAACGTAGTGTAGGACGCCCACCGGCCAGGTGGAGTGACGACCTGCGAAAGGCGGCCGGCAAAAAATAGATAAGAAGAGCCGAAGACCGGGCTCTGTGGCGTTCATTGCTAGTTGCCTATGTCTAGCAGTGGACGGATACAGGCTGATGATGATGAAAGATTTGAACAAATTCCTGATATTCATTCAACGCAACAATCACTATCTAAAAATAGAATATGCTGAAAATATTCTACGATATAAAAGATAATGCACGCAGCGGAATGCGCCGGCGCCGTGTGCAGATATCCAACCAAATCGACGATACTAAATGGCAAACTGTGTTACGTATGGCGGAGATGAACCATTTAATTTGAGCGACTTTATATTATTGCATCATCCAGCTGGATGTAAACAAGTAAAATTATTATAAAACTAGCTTTCCCGCTCGCGACTTCGTCCGCGCTGACTACAGTTTATCACGAAAAAAACATCCTATGTTCTTCTTGGATATTAAAAACCAATGCAAAAGTATATAGTTGTAGTATAGCAACAACACTCTTGATGTTTATTGACAGACTAGTTATTTCGTTTCCATAAAAAAACCGTTCCTTACAGCGAGTAATCAAAATTTCCTAATTCTCACGTGGAAACTTTAAAAAAAATGGAATGAAAAGTATCATATGTTTTATTCCAGGCATTAAGCTATCTCCATTCCAAATTTTATCAAAATCTGTCCAGCAATTATCGCGTGAATGCTCCTCAAACAAACAAATAAACAAAAAACAAACAAACAGACGTTTCACTTTTACATATTGGTAAGGATACAAAAAACCAGACTGAGAACAAAATTCTTGAATACGAGCTGACCGCCCGCAAAAATACTCACACTATAAAGGCGAAAGGTTGTATGTATTTAAAAGAGAGAGTGTGTGTGTATGTGTATATTTGTAATTTCTTCACGTTTAAACTGCTTAACAGATTTGAATGAAATTTGATATGGAGGTAGCTTATACCCTGGATTAACACATATAAGCTACTTTTTATCCCGGAAACATGCGGACGGTTCCTGAGGCACGCGGGGAAAACCACGAGGCGCAGCTAGTGTTAATATAAATGTAATGTCTCTTATTTACCTACATATTTTACTTTACTTTAATAGTTGCAATTTTGTAACATTGAACTATATGTAGTATTTACATTAACTGAAAAGTTGAAAATATTGTAAGAATCTTGAAAGGCGATTGCTACTGTTAAGTAACAATAAATAAATATGTTTCAAATGGTATTTTGAAGACCTTAATTTGATTACCTCTCTCGATAGGGTTTGGTCATTTTTTGTTTCGTAAGAAATACAATATATTAGTTTTCTTGACACTTCATAATATCCTATAGCACTCTGATGATCAAGACGAATCCAATGACACCTCACATTTTATCAAAATCCATCATCAAGCCGTTTAGGCTGTAGGATGCGCCCAAGAAACGTACAAACAAAATTCGAGATCAAATTAATGCGAGGATCTCGAGAGCTGTTTGCATGCTTCACAGGTCGACGTAGGTTGAGGACTGGCGGCGAACGAGCGAGCAGCAACACAACTATAAACTACCCTCAAAATTCAACAAAAATAAATGTTTTTTTACAAACTACCCTAGAAATTGCCGATAGTTTGTATTTTTTATTACAGCGTAATGTTGCCAATAATGAGCGCAAAATAATGTTTTAATTTACTACGTAGTCAAACTGGGAAGAGCCCGGGTTATGTTTTTAAAAATACAAATTTTATATTGAAGTACGATTATATTGTCTGCACAAGTAGGCGACTAATTACAGACTAACTTAATTAAGGCTTAAAACTAACCAGTACCATTGTGCATAGACGCAACATCATCAAATTCTTTGTCGCGCCGGGCGAAGTACAGCGCGTGGGCGCAGTAATGTTTATGCAACAATTGCTTACGCGGTCAAAAAGATAGGATGGTTAGATGATGCTGGGGCTATAACTACGTAGCTTTATAAACAGCTGACACTATCTACAACAACATCAAAAACGTTACAGTCGTGGTATTATTATATATTCAGTGCTTATACCTAAACTAAATTAAATACTAAAACAAAGTGATCAAAGTGTAGCTACAGGTTTTTTATTTAAACACGACATAAAACAGAAAATTAACTAAAACTTTAGATATTGATTAAAAATGTCTTAGGCGTATCTTATTGTGTAAACGGGTTGATGGATTTTGATAAATAATAATAAAAATAATAATTTATTGACATAAATATGTTACACGGCATGAAAATTGAGAATTTTAGAAATCATATAAATTTTTCTTGATCTCGAGAATGCTATAGGTTATATGATGTGTCAAGAAAACCAAAATGGCGGCTTACAACTGCCATATTGTATTTCCTATAGAATAAAAAAAATACAAAAACCTATCGAGTCACGTAACAAAATACAGGTCTCTAAAATACCATTTCAAAAATATATAATTTATATAATTATGCAATAGCATTTTTTTAAGTTACTTACAAAATTTTCTATTTTGGACTAAGTCTACGACTAAGTCTACCATAAAATGCTTTCTAAACTTAAATGTATATGCTGTTAAATGTTCTATTTTGGACTAAGTCTACGACTAAGTCTACCATAAAATGCTTTCTAAACTTAAATGTATATGCTGTTAAATGTTCTATTTTGGACTAAGTCTACGACTAAGTCTACCATAAAATGCTTTCTAAACTTAAATGTATACGCTGTTAAATGTTCTATTTTGGACTAAGTCTACGACTAAGTCTACCATAAAATGCTTTCTAAACTTAAATGTATACGCTGTTAAATGTTCTATTTTGGACTAAGTCTACGACTAAGTCTACCATAAAATGCTTTCTAAACTTAAATGTATATGCTGTTAAATGTTCTATTTTGGACTAAGTCTACGACTAAGTCTACCATAAAATGCTTTCTAAACTTAAATGTATATGCTGTTAAATGTTCTATTTTGGACTAAGTCTACGACTAAGTCTACCATAAAATGCTTTCTAAACTTAAATGTATATGCTGTTAAATGTTCTATTTTGGACTAAGTCTACGACTAAGTCTACCATAAAATGCTTTCTAAACTTAAATGTATATGCTGTTAAATGTTCTATTTTGGACTAAGTCTACGACTAAGTCTACCATAAAATGCTTTCTAAACTTAAATGTATATGCTGTTAAATGTTCTATTTTGGACTAAGTCTACGACTAAGTCTACCATAAAATGCTTTCTAAACTTAAATGTATATGCTGTTAAATGTTCTATTTTGGACTAAGTCTACGACTAAGTCTACCATAAAATGCTTTCTAAACTTAAATGTATATGCTGTTAAATTTTGTCAATGTGACTTAGCTAATTTTTCCCCTAAGCCTTCATTGTGGATGACTGCCAGAAAATGCTTGAGCATTAAGTTCTACTTTTGTACTTTCTTAGTGTAATACAGTAGTAAATAAATACATAAAACATACTTTTTATCCCGGAAAATGATAAGTTTGAAAACTGGAAAATGTTGATTACTCGCGGTTGCCAAGGAAAGGAAATAACAAGTCTGTCAAAAAACATTAAGAGCAAGGCTCTTAGGCCCGTATTAATAAATCGCTCTTGGTTGAGCTCTCAAGTGCGATATCAAGTGATACGCTCTCATTCATAAAGACATTTCAAGAGCATGTCAGATTATGTCGCTTTCAAGAGCCGCATCTCAAGATGCTACGTCACGAACCAGAACTTGAGAGCAAGATTGAATGAATTCCGAATGAACGATTTATTTTCTTTAGTGAAAGTTCGGTTTTTGCTCAAATACAATATAACGTAAGGTTAAAATTTATAACTTCGATGTAGTTAAATTAAATTAAATGCGATTATATTAAACGTAATGTTTATATTCTACCTAATTATCATAACCTTACTTTAGTTTTTTTGTAGAAAGGATGTAAGCCATAATTTTTGTCTATATTTTCAAAGTTACACTATCTATTAAAGAACTTAACGCAATTCATCAACAAATAACAATAATTTATGAAAATAAAAAATCGTAGACGCGCTGGAAATACTGCATGGCTAATGCAGTATTTCCAGCGCGTATCCTTTGGTTACGATTTCGGATCTTTTTAGACTTCAGCGAGTCCTCGCCAGGTTCTGATATCTACCAAATCTTCGGATCTTTTCGCAATCATGCCAAATAAATTTGTTTATTTCCAGAGTAATATAAAAATATTCTTATAATGATGGTTAATATAATTATAATTATCAAATTCTTACATAATCAGGAGTCAGGTATCGGTTTTTAATATCCTAGAAGCACATAGGATGCCTTTTTTCGCGATAAACAGTAGTCCGCGCGGACGAAGTCGCGGGCGGGAAAGCTAGTTGTGTCATATAGGAAGGAGGTCCCCAAGATTAACCTAGTTTGGGGACCAATGATTGATATGGTTTTGTAACCGGAACTTATTTCTTTTTTACTATTATAATTTTTATTATTAATATATAGTTTGTTAATCTATATTTTTCACCAGACGACGGCAAGGCAAAGGAAAGGTTATTCGTTCAAACTAAACTTCACTTGGTCCGATTTTGGCAAGCGAGGTATCAGTCGATTCGTTTTTATCGTAGTGTCCTAGGCAAATGTTTACCCGACCGTAGTCGGGGTTTAGTTTTTGAACTTATGTCTTGTTGTAGGTAACCTCTTTGTTGTATTATAATTATAAAAGAATAGTCTGGCGACCCTTTGAAAGTTATTTGATAGCCATATTAATAGATTTAATGACATAAATATTATTATATATTGTTCCAGAGTTTTGTTTCACGCTTGCCTTTTTTTGGTGTCTTTCTATTTGAACATTCACGTACGGATGAAATTCATGTTTATGAGTATGTACTATGTGGTAACGCTTAAATAACGTTGGTACCGACCCAGTTTGTTATCATGATTGCTGAAGGTCGTCAGGGCGGCTGAGTGTCTGATGTTTGCCGATGACCTGAAGCTGTATTTGGGTTTAGGTAGTGTGTGACTGTGAGGCGCTTCAGAGGGATGTCGATAGTGTGGTGAAATGGAGTGAACTGAACCATTTGGAATTTAACAGCTCGAATTGCAAAACCATTACATTTACCCGGTCGCGTGCGCCTCTTCAGTATAATTATTTTTTTCCGATGTCAATCTGGAGCGTGTCACACAAATCCGCGACTTGGGAGTGACATTAGATGGAGAAGTAACCTTTAATCGGCATATTTTAGAAATTTGTAAAAATCTTTCAAGTCAATCTCTTCAGTCTCTTCGTTTCAACATGAGACAGTCATACAGATTCCGCGACAGAAATGCCATAATCACATTATAATACGCATTTGTGTGCAGTAGATTAGAATATAATTGCTTAAGATCCGCATGAGCAGAAATATAAAATTATGTTGGAACGCGTCCAGCGGAAATTCGCCCAATTTTTATACAAAAAGATATATGGATAGTGCCCTTTTCTATATCCGTCCCTGTTCGTCGCCGGAGTGGTAGGTGTCAACACGTAGGAGTTGAGACGTAAGTGTGCGTTGTCGTTGCACTATTACCTGCTGCTCGACAGCAATTTGATAACCCTCTTGCTCTGGCTCGCTGCGCATTGTTCGCGCCAGACCGGCTGCAGTGGCGCGATGGCGGCGCGCGCGGCTCCTGCATAATATGCTCCCACGGCCCAGGCCATACATTTGCTCAATGACCTGATTGCGCAGGAACCAAAAGTTGATATCTTATGTACAACATTTAACCACTTTTTGAACCATTGTATCACTTTCTTATCTAATTAATATATGTACTTACTAGTTTTTATGTTATGCATAATAATTCTGTGTTTGACTTGCTGCGCGCTTTGGTGAATACTGTAAGCGCAGTAAGTAATTTAATAATAAGTGATTAAATTGTCAATAATTAATGTAATTTGACGATAAATTACAAAGAAACATATAAAAAATGTTGTTTATTACATTTATTTTATAAATCATGATTTAATACTAAGTGGAAACCCGTGCGCCGTATTTTTCCAGGATTTAAAAATAATAATATATGTACTATACAATTATAAAAAAAACATACCTTATCGATTTGGATTCAGAAATAAACTTATTTTTTTATAAGTATACACCCACTTTTATTTTAATCAATTTAAAGCGTTTTTTATAAATACATTGCATCGTTAATAATGAAATAAACACTTCGTCTGTTACCATTTCAAATGCCATTCCCTAAACAAACGGACCTTCTAAAGCGCTCATACAACATGTCGTTTGTAAATGTCACGTGATTAGCACACGCAAGCACAGAAATGTCTGGATTGAAAAAAGAAGGAAACAAAAGGGCGACAAGTCCTGTACTCAATCGTTATTGCTGTACCGCCAGGATCTTAAAACAATATTTTACTTCTCAAGTACTCGAGGCCAAAGTGAACAAACAACTTTGACTTTCACCGAAAGCTCAAACTCGTTTTGAACAAACCTAACCAGGTTTCGAACCGACGCCCTGCGGCGCGTTACCACTCAATCAACTGATTTTCGTGTCAGTATGTGCTTGCTTTAATAACGACTGGCCAAACTTTTCAAAAGATCGCAATGTCTGGAAGTCATGTTGGGAGGCCTTTGCCCAACAATGGGGCAAACCTGGCTAAAAGTATAAATATATAGTAATAATAATGGCAATCTGATAATTATGACCAAACTCTGAACACAGACAGCTGTCACAGTCAACTTGTTATTTGTAAAGGAACCAAATTATAACATAAAATGAAAAATATTTCTATATTAATGTGTAGGTATGCAGAGTTATCTTTTAAAGAATTATCTTAAAAGCTTGTGGAAAGGACAACTGTTCTAGGTGACTTAGATCCTCATGTTGTTGTAAAGACTTGTAGCATACGGAAATGTACAGAACCTTGTCGGATTGTCGCCGGTCGTCAGCCGCTGTCACGTGCCTGTAGTTCCAGCAATGGATCACAAAAAGGCCTCTCATGACGACGGACACTCAGGGTTATCTACACCTTCGGGTTATATATTAAAATCAACTACTAATTTATAATCATTTTACCATGCACGAAATTTCTCTGGAATATGTAAGAGATTTTGAGGTTTTTTGGATTTGTTTATAAACCAGACATGCCCGGACCTCGATCATTCGATCCCGCTGCACGACGCTCCGCGCGCGTCTCTGATACCCGGAGTAACGTACCTACTACCTAACTTATTAGGTAATCTTGCCTTAATCTTGACCGAAATTTTGTTGATGTTCAACAAAAAACAGAAAAACACGGACCGCCTTGTTGAATTATCCTGCCACTTGTGACGTGAATGTGACTTACATCTTTGGTGACGTCGTTCCTACGCACCGAGCTATTCACCTAAAATGTCCCTAATAAGGAATACTACAGGCTTCTTTTACGTAACCAACTATTAAAAATACATTGTTATAACAATAAAAAAGGTGGATCATATTTATCTCATATCTTTTATTAATCTTTGCACTCGTGTACTTAGAACACCAGAAAGTACCAAGTTTGACTAATGTTTATTGATATTAGTCAAAACATTTGAA
Source organism: Alsophila aescularia (assembly GCA_946251855.1). Lineage (NCBI taxonomy): Eukaryota > Metazoa > Arthropoda > Insecta > Lepidoptera > Geometridae > Alsophila > Alsophila aescularia. The sequence goes on from OX276374.1 coordinate 64,992,080, forward strand.
AATCATACTTTTTATGACAACAGCCTTCATCAGTCTTCAAGATGACAGAACCAGTAAAAAAAATTCATCCAAAAATACAAATGAAAAGCTCTTAAAATAGACTGTGACTAGAGTTTGGTGCCAAACCTCCGAGATGTGCATCCACGTCACCAGTGCAGGTAGGTCTAATCTAAAGGTGGGGGGATGAGAAAACTACACGAAATCCAAACTCATTTTAATGGTGGATAAAAAAGTTATTCTATTTTTCGAACCACCCGGTCTTACAAACATAAGCGTCACAAATGGCGGCCTAAAATATTTCGAAAAGAAGGCTGAAGATGAGCAAGGTGGCTATATATTTGATAACAAATAATTCATTGGAACACTATGCTGCACAATTAGAATTACAGTATAATATATACCGTAGGGTAAGTACTTAGTTCCCAGTGTTTTTTAACCTAGAGTTTAGCTAAAACCAAACCTTATGTTAACTGATGGTAGAGTTGTTCAACAATGTTTTCAAAGTACCTACTACGTGTTAGGTACATTTAGTTCCAGTAAGTTCTCAGTAGCTAAATGGCTGTAGAATGGTAAGTAACTATGTCCATGGAACTATTTTTAAGCGTTTTTGAAGATCACGCGGATGAAGTTTTAATTTCTTTTCTTGTTTTTCTGAAATTATCGTCTAAAGATGATATTTTTGGGTAAACACTGCATCATAAATCACGGGCATGCTGTGGGTTATCACAGCGATATGAAACAACAAGTAGGTATGTTGCGAAACACCTACCCGTTACCATATGTGTAATAAATCCTATAAATCCTAATACACATATGCCGGTACAGTCTTGGCTAAGAAGTCACGTAAAAGTTTTAAACGAAAGCGATAAATATGATTACGCACTGGTCACCGACGGATAGTGAGCGCTGTTTCATTAGCAATGCCAAATAGAAGCGTTATGACAAAATTTTATGTGGTAATTATTATAAATGTACGGTTACGGGATTTTAATACGAATGCGTAAGTACTTAGTTATTTAAATTTGTTATTAAGGTATTAAAAAAAAAAAAAGTTTGTCGTGTGAGGTAGTCAAATATTGTAAGGCCACTCGAAGGCCTCTGAAATGGCTTAACGATTTCTATTAATCAATAACAGCCAGGACTGATAGCTGAACGTGTCTTCTGAAGCAAGGAGTGATGAAAAACTGCGCATAACTTAACATAAACATAACATAAAGTCAGTGTGACAGCTTCGAAAAGAGCTTAGATAAGCCTAGAACTGAACCCGGTATCATTGGATTTTTAGTTGCACTATTGAACCGTGAGGGGGTACCATCGCTCAAGAATGTAACTTAAATGATATGAACACAAAACAAATTGCTAGCCGCGTGTGCACGCGCAGTATGCGCGCAGTAGTTCGCTTTGGCGATATATCACCACCCAGTGATCGAATGGCTAAAAGATTTTGACCTTGATTCGTTTACAGTTGTTATCTCGGTTATCAGTTATGTTACGGGGCAGTGAGGTTTAAAAATTCTACATCATCGAAGACTTTCTACTTGATCAGAATCCTGTAGCACATCTACCTATAGAAAACACTTAACGGTTATCAAAAATATCATAAAAAACGTAAAAGAACTTCATACGAATTACATAATATCTGATGTGTTAATTTATGTTTGTTAATTTATGTTAACTCTAGGAATTCAGTAATATGACCGGACGACTCTTTTGACGAGGATTTTACGTGAAAGTCTTTGAAAGAGAAACATAGACTTCAAAAAAAACTTTCTTCCTCTCAAAACTAAAATCACTCTTGTCAACACCCTTCTCCTCCCAATTATCGACTATGCTGACATCTGTTACCTTGATCTCATTGAAGACCAGCTAAATAGGTTAGAACGCTTAGTTCGATACTCCCCAACTTAGTTCGATACTCCCCAACTTAGTTCGATACTCCCCAAGTAATCAATGGCAACTGTCCAAGCCGAGGTTCGTACCCCCTGGGTGCCCTTGAGCAAGTGGCCAAAAACTTAACTTTGGCGTGCGCCTTCTGCGTCACGCATTGCGGCGGAGCGCTTTTGCGCCCGCCCCACCGTCCGGTGACGCTGTAGAGGTCAGTTATAGACCAACAGCACATATCCTTTCTAAAAAAAAAAAAAAAGGTTAGAACGATTACTCAATACCTGTATTCGCTTCATCGTTGGTCTTCGAAAGTATGATCATATCTCAGAGTATCGTTTCAAAACTTAAGTGGCTTAAAATTTGAGATAGAAGGAATGCCAAATTACTCAGCTTACTTTTCTCAATTTAAAGTGATCCCAAAGCACCCTCCTATTTAAAATTCTCCTTTAGCTTCCTATCCGATTGACACGATCGCCACCTTAGATCCACCGGTGCCCTAACCCTTTGTACTCCTAAGCACAGAACCTCTTTCAAAGTTAACTCTTTCGGAGTCGCCGCAGTCCGTCTATGGAATATGCTACCTGTACAAACAAGAAAAGCAGCATCCAAAGTTGTTTTCAAGAAGTTAATCAGAGATCATTATTTTAAAGCTTCATCTACTTAGCTGTTTATCACCATCACTCCATTATCTCTACTTTTATAACGTCACCTTTATTATATTTAATTATATAGATAGAAATTATATTTATTACTAGCTGTACCCGCGGCTTCGCACGCGTGGTTTTTTTTTTTTGGTTCAAGTACCATAATGTGCTATTCAAGGACCAATATACCAATATTTAATCAACATTTTTTTAGGCGACTAAATTTTTTTTTCAAATGCTCATCTTTAGATTGAGATACCAATTACACCAGTTTTTAACAATGAAAACAATGAAAACTGCATTGCAGTCGGTCCAATAGTTTTTACGTGATGCGTGAACAAACAAACAGACAGAGCGATACGTTTTTTAATATTCTTGTTCAATACCCTTTTTAAGCACGCAAGAGCATTTTTTTATTTATCTTCTTTGTACAGCCTTTTTCGTACCTATTGCTTTATTATATATGACTGTGTCAATGTGCATCAAAAAACCCGTCTAGTAGTTTCAGCGTGATATGTGTTCTTTTTGATAACTTTCAAACCCAATATTGCGGAAACCCTTTAATTTTTCGGGATGAAAAGTATACAATGTCGTACTCCGTAGTATGAACTCAAATCATACCAAGTTTCATTTGAATTCATTCAGTAGTTTCTGTGCGATGCGCGGTCAAGTTACGGACAAACAACAGACAGACAGACAAAAATAGAAAGTAAAACAGTTTTTGCTTCGGTATCGAATATAGAGAACCATCCAAAAAATATTATTTATTATTTAAATATTAACATAACTTTGGACCCATATCCCGCAGAAGCCACTTAATTTTTCGGGACGAAACGTATCCTCAATTTTAACCCATCATATAACTTAAGACGGTGCCAAGTCGCATCAAAACCCATCCATTAGTTTCAGCGTGGTACGTGTTCTTTTAAATAATATTCGACCCCTATCCGGCGAGAACCCATTAATTTTTCGGGATGTAAAGTATCTAATGTCCTACCTCGTGGTTTGAACTCAAATTATAAAAAGTTTCATTTGAATTCATCCAGTAGTTCCGGCGGCGTGATGCGCGGCCAAGATACAGACAGACAGACATACAGACAGAAATGAAAAAACATACTGTTTAGGTTCGATGATGAAACCATCATCGAATATACAGTAACCTCCGAAAAAAATATCACAATATCTTTAATGAACAGAATTTGGACCCATATCCGCAGGAACCCTTTATTTTTTCGGAACAAAAAGTATCCATAATTTTCACCCATTTTATAAACTATGTCTGTGCCAAGTTGCATCAACATCCGTCCAATAGTTTCAGCGTGCTACGTGTTCTTTTAAATATTTTTCCACCCCTAACCTGCAGGAACTCTTTAATTTTTCGGGATGAAAAGTATCCATTGTTCTACCTCGATGTATGAACTCAAATCATACTAAATTTAATTTGAATTCAGTGAGTATTTTCAGCGTGATGCGCTGCCAAGGTACAGACAGACAGACAAAAGTTACAAAAATACAGTTTTGGCTTCTGTAATGAACATAGAATGGCCTCCAAAAAAATTACACAATATCTTCAATTTACAGAATTTGGGACATCATCCCGCAGGAACTCTTTATTTTTCCGTGATAAATGTGATTTTCAATTTTTACCCTTTATATAAACTATGTCTGTGCCAAGTTGCATCAACATCCATCCAATAGTTTCAGCGTGCTACGTGTTCTTTTAAATATTTTTCCACCGCTAACCTGCAGGAACTCTTCAATTTTTCGGGATGAAAGTATCCAGTGTCGTACCTCAAAGTATGAACGCAAAACATACCATATTTCATTTGAATTCAGTGAGTATTTTCGACGTGATGCGCTACTAAGGTACAGACAGACAGACGCACAAAAATTTCAATAATACAGTTTTGGCTTAAGTATTGAATATAGAAAAGCCTCCAATTTTTTTTACAAAATATCTTCAAAGTACAGAATTTGGGACATTATCCCGCAGGAACTCTTTATTTTTTCGGGATAAAAATTATTCTCAATTTTTACCTATTATATAGACTATGACAGTCATAGTTTTGTTGCCAAGTTGCAACAAAATCCGTCCATTAGTTTCAGCGTAATGCGTGTTCTTTTAAATAACTTTCAACGCCTATCCTGCGGGATCCCTTTCACTTTTCGGGATTAAAAGTATCCTATGTCCTACCTCGTAGTATGAACTCAAATCATACCAAGTTTCATTTAAATTCATTCTGTAGTTTCGGCGTGATGCCTAGCCAAGATACAGACAGACAGACAGACAAATATGAAAAAGTACAGTTTTGGCTTCAGTATCGAATATAGAGTACCCTCCAAAAGAAAATTTCAAAATATCTTCAATGTACAGAATTGGACCCGTTACAGTTTTATTATAAGTATATAATATATATGGATGAATTTCACTCGCGTTAGTTTTTCAAAATCAAGTAAGGAATCAATCACCGTTAAACTAGTAATTACATTTCCATCCTATTTTACAAGTGCTATCAACCGACCCCAGAGTCCCGCACTGCCGGCGACGGTTAGTCGTGTTTGTACCAGCTTATAGTTGTTATACGAGTAGCTTTATAGTTGTTGTATGTATTGTAACTGATGAATTATCTTCTAACGACGGAGTCAAATAGTACCAAATCAAAGTATTTAGTCATGCGGGCCCCGACAGGGAACTCTTGAAAATTACCAGATACACTAAAGTCTTACGACAGTCGCCATAAAGCGCTTGAGCAATTTGCCTCCACTCCCTGGAGTTAAGCATCTTTGTCACTCACTAAAATATATAGTCATTAATTTATATGATACTAATCTACGCCTTTTTAATCAAAAAACTTTTGAGAAGTAATTTGAATGAAAGATGCATTTTTATTGATTGCTTCCGAAGTGACATGATTGCGTTGTTAGATAATTAGCAAAGTGAGGCGTGGGTAGAGAGAACATAAGAAATGTTGAGTCGGTATATGCAAAATAGGGTTTCGGCGGCTACAGAGTAGGTTGCTATAAATAGAAATTCCGTAGTTATTTGTGATTTCGGAATGTTTAAACCACCTTTATCTGTGTTGACTTTATTTGTATAAAAACACATCATTAAAATAAATTCCAGAATGATTTGTTCTCGTAGCTACGATAACCTACCGGGTCTTTTGCAATCGGTATTACTGTCAGCGTTATTGGGTTTCCCAGTAACACGGACAGTTAATGTTGGGAGCAAGCAGTGTCATATGATAACTTTCTGCCCGCAGCTTCCTTACAAAAAACATGAATACAATCTTTATAAAGACCTTTGTATAATTTACGCAAATAAGTTTGATATTCAGTATAAACCTTGGAGAATCTCCGTCAGACAACTTTCAGAGTGTACAGGAACTGAAGCATCTACAGCAACGCTTCTGGTTGGGTTTAACTACACTGGCCTTCAAACCTTAGGTATAGAGCTTTTATTTAATTGCTACTCATCGGATTGAGATACCAAACACAACAGTTATTAAGTCAAGTCCTAAGCTATCCAACATTGAAATAGCAACGCAATCGCTCTAGTAGTCTTATTCAAACCATTTACAACACTGAATATTTTTTTAACCAACTTTTAAAAAGGAGGAGGTTTTAATTCAACTGTTTTTAGGGTTCCTACCTCAAAAAGAAAAAAGGAACCCTCACAAGATCACTTCGATGTCCATCAGTCGTTCTGTGTGTCTGTCAAGTATTGTTCTTTTTCTTAGTTACACGCGGAGGTTATTAAATTAAATGAATATCAAATACTTAGTCTGCAGTTCTTTGCATATGTGGAAAATATAATAAATCTAAGTCAACGTGATAAAAAAATACGGCAATTTATGCCGTATATATTGAAACTCGCAAGGGAATCAAAACTTCAAAGGTACTAGAATCATGAAATTTGGCAAGACACAAAGTCTTATAGCACAAGAAAGGGAAAATCCGAAAACCGTAAATTAGAACATCATAAAAAAAACTGTTGGTAAGCTGACAGCGGCCTATATCGATGTATGAGGAATACAGATTTCCAACAGAAAAGTTAAGTTTGTACGGAACCCTCAGTGCGCGAGTCCGACTCGATCTCACGTCTCGGATTTCTGAAATTTGTGTGATTCTTTTTATGGTTACGTAGTCAAACAAGGAACCCCTATAGTTTTGACATGTGCATAGTTTTTTTTTGTTGTTGAAATTATTCCTTTCACGAAAAGAGAAAATATATATATTAAAGAAAAAAGTTTACTGCGATATAACGAATTTGTTTGAGAGAAATCTAACCAAGATTATGTATTTTACGGCCGCGGCAACACTGAACAAATTCCATAGTGATAGACATAATCGAACTGTAAAAACAATTTTGTTGGTGTACAACATAAAACTACCGGACCGATTGCAATGCGGTTTTCACAGCAGCAGCTTAGGGTCCTGGATACGGAACCCTTTGTCTATGTGAGTCCGACACGCACGTGGCTGTATTTTTTTAATATAAACAATCGGCCGAGTTTGTTGGTCTGCTGAAAGTTCATCCGTACCAATATATAAAAGTGAAACATTGTCTCTTTGTGTACTTGTTTGTTGGTTTGTTTGTCGCGATAACGACTGGATGGATTTTGATGAAATTTTGAATGGAGATAGCTTATACTCTGGAATAAAACATAGATTACTTTGTGATCCCGGAAAATTGTAAGTTTCCACGGGATAACTGGAAAATATTGATAACTCGCTGTAAGGAACGGTTACCATTGGAACGAAATAATAACAAGTCTGTTATCAAGAGCGTTAGTGTTCTACTTTTGCATTGATTTTTAATATCCTAGAAGTACGATAGGGGTTTTTTTTCGGTGAGTGTGTGATGGGATAACGAAACTGTGGAGGTGATCTGTCAACTACATTTAGAAGCTTGTGAATTGCGAACCTAAGAAGAGATACATTAAGTAGCACCACGACGTACATGTGACAGACATTCCGCCTGAGGATGGTCGCTTTAATGTTATTTTCCTTTTTAACTTTCATAGTGCCTTCTTGGGTCCGTGTGAATGAACAATTTTGACTTTGACGTTAACTTTATGCTCATTTTGTACGAAACTAACTACTCGTAGGTTTCAAACCCACAGCTGCGGCACTTTACCACTCTACCTACTAATCAGTCATCGCGTCTGTATGTGATTGCTTGACTTGACGAGATGATAATTATATACAAACTGTGATAACAGATAAATGTCACAGATAAATTATTATTAACCCACAAACAAAGAGACGGGTGTTATAAGTTTAGGGTGTGTATCACTGTGTGTGAGGCATCGTAGCTCCCAAACGAATGGACTGATTTTGATTCGGTTTTTTCTGTCTAAAAGCTGATGTGAGCCAGATGGTTTTTAAATATATGGGGAGGGGGAAAGGGTAGAGGGGAGGTGAGAAATGGGGGTGAAAATTGGAGCTTATAAACATAAGGATCGATTCAGCTGTGGTTTTTTTTGTTCTTTGCTATTAGGGGGGAGGGGGGGCGGGATGGGATTGAAGATCGTAGCTCCCAAACTAATGGACTGATTTTGATGTGTTTTGTATGTTCAAAAACTGATGTGATCGAGATGTGTGGGAAGTCAGGGTGTTATATAATTTTTTGATTTGAGCTTGCTTATTGATATACCAAAAAAACAGCCAAAAAAAATTAAAAAATGCCAATACATTAGATACTGTTGGAATGTGATAATCAAGGCCTACAATTTGATAAAAATATTTAAAAAAATAGAAAAAAAAACTCATAGGAAAATGAAGCCATACGTTTTTTTTTTTTTTTTTTATTACCGATTTGGCAATCGTTTGACCACGATCTCACCTGATGGAAAGCGATGATGTGGTCGAAGGTGTAGCACGCTTGCCTAGTAGATACCTATTCACTCTTGACTTGAACACAACGAGGTTATAATTTACCGGAAACACTGACGAGGGCAGGGCATTCCACTCCTTTGCAGTTCTTATAATAAATGAAGAAGCGTAACGCTTCGTTCTTGTGCGAGGTATTTCAACCATAAAAGGGTGGCGCTTTGCTGATCGTCTAGTCGTACGGTGATGGAAAGGTGATGGGGGAATCAGGTTGTGCAGTTCTTGTGCACACTCTCCATAGTGCAATCTGCACCATAAACAAAAAAATGATAATGCCGCCATATTGAATATAAGAAAAAAAATATGACAGAATTCTAACGTTACCGCAAACGTCTCATAATCTGTTCATGCATTTTAGTTATGGTGGAATAAAGAAATTCACATACATACATACATACATACAAACATACATGAATCCTAAAAACATTACTCTCCTTTTTTCGGACAGTCGTGTAATAACATACATTTAAAAAAAAAAACTTATCTAAGCTTTACTTACAATGAGCAGTCTTATCGTATCAAACATTATCTTGAAAGCTTGTAGAAATGACATTACTCTAGCTGACATATATCCTAATGTTGTTGTACAGACTTGTAGTCCACAGAAATGTATAGATATTCCGACAAAATGTTAGATTAAATTATGCACGTTTCTTAAAAACATTGGATTCCCATCATTGACCCTGTCGATTGATGGCATAAAATTAAACGATAAATATTTTGTATGAAATATACCTAGGTAAACTTATGTTGCATTCTCGTAGGGTATGAAATATACCTAGGTAAACTTATGTTGCATTCTCGTAGGGTATGAAATATACCTAGGTAAACTTATGTTGTATTCTCGTAGGGTATGAAATATACCTAGGTAAACTTATGTTGTATTCTCGTAGGGTATGAAATATACCTAGGTAAACTTATGTTGTATTCTCGTAGGGTATGAAATATACCTAGGTAAACTTATTTTGTATTCTCGTAGGGTATGAAATATACCTAGGTAAACTTATGTTGCATTCTCGTAGGGTATGAAATATACCTAGGTAAACTTATGTTGTATTCTCGTAGGGTAAATATACCTAGGTAAACTTATGTTGTATTCTCGTAGGGTATGAAATATACCTAGGTAAACTTATGTTGTATTCTCGTAGGGTATGAAATATACCTAGGTAAACTTATGTTGTATTCTCGTAGGGTATGAAATATACCTAGGTAAACTTATGTTGTATTCTCGTAGGGTATGAAATATACCTAGGTAAACTTATGTTGCATTCTCGTAGGGTATGAAATATACCTAGGTAAACTTATGTTGCGTTCTCGTAGGGTATGAAATATACCTAGGTAAACTTATGTTGCATTCTCGTAGGGTATGAAATATACCTAGGTAAACTTATGTTGTATTCTCGTAGGGTAAATATACCTAGGTAAACTTATGTTGTATTCTCGTAGGGTATGAAATATACCTAGGTAAACTTATGTTGTATTCTCGTAGGGTATGAAATATACCTAGGTAAACTTATGTTGTATTCTCGTAGGGTATGAAATATACCTAGGTAAACTTATGTTGTATTCTCGTAGGGTATGAAATATACCTAGGTAAACTTATGTTGTATTCTCGTAGGGTATGAAATATACCTAGGTAAACTTATGTTGTATTCTCGTAGCGTATGAAATATACCTAGGTAAACTTACGTTGCATTCTCGTAGGGTATGAAATATACCTAGGTAAACTTATGTTGCATTCTCGTAGGGTATGAAATATACCTAGGTAAACTTATGTTGCATTCTCGTAGGGTATGAAATATACCTAGGTAAACTTATGTTGTATTGTGCTTTTGTTGTTTTTGTAAGTACAGTAGCCGGTTTCCGCATTTATCTATTTGGAGTCGCACGCGATGTGCTGCTCGTCAGTAAACAACAGACACATATGTGCTCATTTATCGATATCTATAGGTTGAGACTCATATTAATCATTTATTCAGTATATTTCGATAAAATTGCATACAAAATATGATATATTTATACTCGACTGCATGGAGGGTTATGAGTTTGGGTTGTATGTAAGTTTGTTTGTACGTTTCTTGGGCGCATCCTACAGCCTAAACGGCTTGATGATGGATTTTGATAAAATGTGAGGTATCATTGAATTCGTCTTGATCACGAGAGTGCTATAGGATAATATAAAGTGTCAAGGCAACTAATATGGCAGCTTACAGCTGCCATATTGTATTTCCGACGAAACAAAAAATGACCAAACCATATCGAGAGAGGTAATAAATTGAAGGTCTTCAAAATACCATTTGAAACATATATAATTATTGTAACTAAACAGTAGCAATCGCCTTTTAAGCTTCTTACAAAATTTTATATTTTACATGGTACTCATAGGTAAAATAAATAAATATATTTGGGACAATTCCACACCAATTACCTAGCCCCAAACTAGGATACCCTGTAATATGGGCACTAGATAACGGATAAACATACATAAATACGAATATCACATCCATGACTCGGAAACAAACATTTCTGCTCATCACACAAATGATTGCACCTTGCAGGATTCGAACCCGCGACCGTTTGATTTCGTTATCCAGGGTCTCTAGCCACTAGACCGACCGGCCGTCGACGTAGGTACTTTCAATTAATGTATATTGAAGTTAAGTAAAATATGTAAGTAAATAAGAAACCTTACATTCATATAAACACTAGCTGTGCCCCGTGGTTTTCCCACGTTCCTCAGGAACCGTGCATTTTTCCGGGATAAAAAGTAGCTTATGTGTTAATCCAGGGTATAAGCTACCTCCATATCAAATTTCATCCAAAGCAGTTTAAACTTGAAGAAGTTACAAACATACATATACACTTACACATACATACACACACTCGCACACAGACTTTTAAATAGATACAACCTTTCGCCTTTATAATGTAAGTGTGAGTATTTTTGCGGGCGCCAGCTCGTATTCAATAATTTTGTTCGCAGTCTGGTTTTTTGTATCCATACCAATATATAAAAGTGAAACGTTGTCTGTTTGTTTGTTTGTTTGTTTTTTGTTTGGACATAGGCCTCTCCCAATGAACGCCACAGAGCCAATCTTCGGCTCTTTTCATCCAGTTTCTGCCAGCCGCCTTTCGCCGGTTGTCACTCCAGCTGGCCGGAGGTCTTACACTACGTTTGCCAAGGCTCGGTCTCTCGGTTAATCACTGTGGTAGAGACATGTCCTTCAGTGATTAACCATCCTCCGAAAAATGTGGCCAGCCCATTGCCACTTCAGGTTGCTAATCTTTTGAGCTATGTCAATGACTTTGTTGGTTTTCTGGAGGTTAACCTAGACCTTGCACTCTCTTTTTTTACCATAAAGTCTAGAATTTTTATGTCTAATTGGTTTATCTTCTGTTGAATGGATATTACATTATCCCATTTGCAGAGAGCTAGATTAGGGCTCACTGAAAGATAAAAAAGTGTCCACTCATTACACAACACTAGCTACCAAATCTAGTTAGCAAAACTTCCTTCCATTCCGTTAGTGATCGTAGTGCGAACTGGAGAGCGCTAAACTATAAATAATATAAATAAATAACAGCGGTACTGCAGGGGTCACAAAACTTCCTTTCATTCCGTTAGTGATCGTAGTGCGAACTGGAGAGCGCTAAACTATAAATAATATAAATAAATAACAGCGGTACTGCAGGGGTCACAAAACTTCCTTTCATTCCGTTAGTGATCGTAGTGCGAACTGGAGAGCGCTAAACTATAAATAATATAAATAAATAACAGCGGTACTGCAGGAGTCACAAAACTTCCTTTCATTCCGTTAGTGATCGTAGTGCGAACTGGAGAGCGCTAAACTATAAATAATATAAATAAATAACAGCGGTACTGCAGGGGTCACAAAACTTCCTTTCATTCCGTTAGTGATCGTAGTGCGAACTGGAGAGCGCTAAACTATAAATAATATAAATAAATAACAGCGGTACTGCAGGAGTCACAAAACTTCCTTCCATTCCGTTAGTGATCGTAGTGCGAACTGGAGAGCGCTAAACTATAAATAATATAAATAAATAACAGCGGTACTGCAGGGGTCACAAAACTTCCTTTCATTCCGTTAGTGATCGTAGTGCGAACTGGAGAGCGCTAAACTATAAATAATATAAATAAATAACAGCGGTACTGCAGGGGTCACAAAACTTCCTTTCATTCCGTTAGTGATCGTAGTGCGAACTGGAGAGCGCTAAACTATAAATAATATAAATAAATAACAGCGGTACTGCAGGAGTCACAAAACTTCCTTCCATTCCGTTAGTGATCGTAGTGCGAAATGGAGAGCGCTAAACTATAAATAATATAAATAAATAACAGCGGTACTGCAGGAGTCACAAAACTTCCTTCCATTCCGTTAGTGATCGTAGTACGAACTGGAGAGCGCTAAACTATAAATAATATAAATAAATAACAGCGGTACTGCAGGAGTCACAAAACTTCCTTCCATTCCGTTAGTGATCGTAGTGCGAACTGGAGAGCGCTAAACTATAAATAATATAAATAAATAACAGCGGTACTGCAAGAGTCACAAAACTTCCTTCCATTCCGTTAGTGATCGTAGTGCGAACTGGAGAGCGCTAAACTATAAATAATATAAATAAATAACAGCGGTACTGCAGGAGTCACAAAAATTCCTTCCATTCCGTTAGTGATCGTAGTGCGAACTGGAGAGCGCTAAACTATAAATAATATAAATAGATAACAGCGGTACTGCAGGAGTCACAAAACTTCCTTCCATTCCGTTAGTGATCGTAGTGCGAACTGGAGAGCGCTAAACTATAAATAATATAAATAAATAACAGCGGTACTGCAGGAATCACAAAACTTCCTTCCATTCCGTTAGTGATCGTAGTGCGAACTGGAGAGCGCTAAACTATAAATAATATAAATAAATAACAGCGGTACTGCAGGAGTCACAAAACTTCCTTCCATTCCGTTAGTGATCGTAGTGCGAACTGGAGAGCGCTAAACTATAAATAATATAAATAAATAACAGCGGTACTGCAGGAGTCACAAAACTTCCTTCCATTCCGTTAGTGATCGTAGTGCGAACTGGAGAGCGCTAAACTATAAATAATATAAATAAATAACAGCGGTACTGCAGGAGTCACAAAACTTCCTTCCATTCCGTTAGTGATCGTAGTGCGAACTGGAGAGCGCTAAACTATAAATAATATAAATAAATAACAGCGGTACTGCAGGAGTCACAAAACTTCCTTCCATTCCGTTAGTGATCGTAGTGCGAACTGGAGAGCGCTAAACTATAAATAATATAAATAAATAACAGCGGTACTGCAGGAGTCACAAAACTTCCTTCCATTCCGTTAGTGATCGTAGTGCGAACTGGAGAGCGCTAAACTATAAATAATATAAATAAATAACAGCGGTACTGCAGGAGTCACAAAAATTCCTTCCATTCCGTTAGTGATCGTAGTGCGAACTGGAGAGCGCTAAACTATAAATAATATAAATAGATAACAGCGGTACTGCAGGAGTCACAAAACTTCCTTCCATTCCGTTAGTGATCGTAGTGCGAACTGGAGAGCGCTAAACTATAAATAATATAAATAAATAACAGCGGTACTGCAGGAGTCACAAAATTGTTTCTCAGGTAACCAAGGCTCATAAAATCGTGAGGAAGATGAAACTTACCCCAATAATGACGCAGGTGTTGACCGGCCACGGCGGATTCTCGGCGTACTTGAACCGCTTCAAGTGCAAAGACAGTCCGTCATGCATCTGCGAAGAAGAAAAAGATGAGACAATACTAGATTTGCTGCTGAAGTGCCCGACGTACGATGTTATCAGGTACGACCTGCAATCAACAACTAAAATGAAGTTGACGTCGGCAACATTATATGAAATGTTGTCTTGAAAGGATTCTAGGCCGTGCCTGGAACTATACTGCACAAAAGTAGACAAAGATGATGAAATGTGACTCTGAGAGTAACCATGTAATGTTCCAAATAAAAAGTTGGTAAGAAACGCAAGTATTACCTATATTCTTAACTAGCTGTACCTACCCGCGGCTTCGCACGCGTGGCTATTTCTCTAGGTTAAAAGAACTCTATTAAGGCCAGGCTCCAAGGTTACAATTTCCCAATCCCCACTCCCCTGCCACCTACCCTACACTCTGCTAATAATTTAGTTCGGTAAATTTTGTCTTAGCCTTAAATAATAAACTATATTTTATTGCTGTGAGATTTATTTTAGAGACAAAACTTAAGCTGTTGAGTAGAAAAATGTAAACATTACCGAAAATAATGTAATTTTTGATAAGAAACTGTATCGAATGAAATTTTGTTAATCATGTTTTTGTCTTAGTCTGAGAGAGATAAAGATCTCAAAAACATACGTGTTAAGTTTCACATTTATCAAGTTTGTGGTTGACCCAGCATATTTATGCAAAAAAACCCTTAAAAAGCAGAGCCTGGTCTTAAAGTAAGACCGCACTAGGCGGAACTTCACGGCAGCAGAGTGACGCGACACGTAGCGATAATACGTACATCAGTTTTTAAGTTAAACCCTAAGCTATCCAACAGTGAAAACCGCATCGCAATCGGTTCAGTAGTTTTTTCGTGATGCGTGAACAGAATAACAAATTTTGGTAAAATGTTTTATTCTTTATCAGGAGCTTATTTTTAGTAAGTACCTACTCTAATTTTTTTTAAATATCTTCCTTTTACAGATTTTTGGTACTTACTGCTTTATAATAGGTATAGATGCTCTTTACTTTTGGGCAGAACATTTCACATTATTTTAATCATGCCTATAAAACAGTACCGTGACATACCTACTGACTGACTGACAGACAACGCCCAGCCTAAACCGGGTATTTGAAATTTGGAGGAGTATTCCTTGAGTATCTTAAAGGTGAACTACGGAAGTAACTATAAACCGTAAAACATGAATACCAACTCCAAATAAAATACCCCTATCCTGCCTTTAATTTACCGGCATGAAAAGTATACAATGTCCTACCTCGTAGTATGAACTCAAATCATGCCAAGTTTCATTTGAATTCATTCAGTAATTTCTGCGTGATGCGCGTCTAAGATACAGACAAAAAGACAAAAGAAAAAACAGGAAAAAAAACAGTTTTGGCTTCAGTACAAATATAGAAAAGCCTCCAAAAAATCTTCAAAGTGCAGAATTGGGAGTATTGGAACCCCTATCCTGCAGGAACCCTTTATTTTTTCGAGATGAAAAGTATCCTCAATTTTCACCCATCATATAAACTATGACCAAGATGCCAAGGTGCATAAAATCCGCCCAGTAGGTTCAGAGTGGTAAGTGTTATTTTAAATAACTTTCAACCCCTATCCTGCGGGAACCATTTAATTTTTCGGGGTGAATAAGTATCCTATGTCCTGCCTCATAGTACGAACTCAAATCATACCAAGTTTCATTTAAATTCATTCATTTGTTTCGGCGTGA
This sequence comes from Alsophila aescularia, assembly GCA_946251855.1. NCBI lineage: Eukaryota > Metazoa > Arthropoda > Insecta > Lepidoptera > Geometridae > Alsophila > Alsophila aescularia. Next base: position 65,007,983 of record OX276374.1, read on the forward strand.
TGCCTAGCCAAGATACAGACATACAGACAGACAAAATGGAAAATAAAACTGTTTTGGTTTCAGTAAGGAATACAGAACAGCCTCCAAAAAAAATTACAAAATATCTTCAATATACAGAATTGTACCTGTTACATTTTTATTATAAGTATAGATAATATTACCAATAATGCATGCATACGTAACAATAACATAGTTGTTTAAAGATATTGAAAAACAAAAAATAGAACAAAACAAAAAACAAGTTAAAAAAAGACAGTAATTAGTACGTATTATTTACAAATTTAAGAAGTCCTGGTTAAGTACTCAGGTACATCTACTATCTTATAATTTTACAATTTACTGTATTGACTTACTTATCGATGTTTATTTACTTTACACAATGTTGTAAATAAAATTACAATATTTACGATCAATTTATATCAAGTTCATCGACATTGAACAACCTAACAAAAGTCTCCGATCTATATAGGAGGGCCCCGGAAGTAAAAACATAAAAATATATTTAAAAAAATATATGTATGTATATAAAAATATATTTATATACATATATATATTTGCAGTGGGGTGCAGAAACCCATATTTGTTTGTACGGTGAGTGCCCTATGTTTGTGTGTACATTAGACACTTGCAGTCTAAGCCAGCTAAAGCCTGTCAAAGTCAAAGTCAAAGTCAAAGTATTTTATTGTAAATAGGCAAAAATAATAGCACTTTTACAAGTCAAAGTTAATATCTCCTGAACAAAGAGATATACATAAAATATTATAAAAAGATCAAATCAATCCAAATTTAGATAAACTAAGTATTCTTTGAGTTTAAAAAGGAAATTTCCCTTTCATGTGCCAACAGAGTTAAATCTCACACTGGAAAAGGAAATACCCTTCTGACTCTACCGGTGCTTCGGAAATACGCCCGTTAGAGAAGAGAGCACCAAGAAACTCTAAGTGCCTGCTTCTGGCACTTCGGCGGCTGCTGCGGCGGCCTCCTCGCTCGGCTCGTGCACTGTTGTAACCATAACCAAACCTACCTGAGAGTGCCCTATAAATGTATGTACACCTACAAAACACATATTCGCCAATCACCGACTGAGGCGGGGGCTAGCTTCGCTCGTTTAGAAGGCTGAGGCGCAGCTTCTAAACTACCATGGCAAAGTCGGATCATCCCTGAATTAGCACTAAGTTGAAGTTAAGACCTAACGTAGAAACGATTGGTAGGAGCCTAACCTCCCCTGCCAATCCTTTTCCCGTTCTCACATAAAATCAATGTACGTAAGCTACGGTAAATTAATCAGTTTGGAATTAACATAACATAAAAACAAAAACCTCTTGAAGGGGGGTTTCGACCTCCCACCCCTAAAATCGCTGGGCCTAAAATGTATAGCCCAAACCAAAGATAATCGAAAGGAAAGATAGCTAACGTCATACATGAGTACAAAGCTCACGTAAAACTTATTATCGTCGCCGGTACCTAGTAGTTGCCTTAATATATTAGATGGTGTTACTATACTAGCTGAAGTGTGATACACCTATTGCCATCTATCGAACAATTGGAAACTAAAACATTGTTGTAAGTGTGTTTAAAGGTATTTATAGCGTGACATATGAGTGGGTGTGATGGAGCGTAAGTCGACTAGCGAGTGTATCACAATATCACTGTTTTTATCCAATGATGCCACGGCTCAGTGATCAGGACATCTACCCTAGGTTTGATTGTGTTAAAACTTTTTGGGTTTTTTTAGAATATTCTAGATAACTAGAATTCCCCTAACCCCTCGGTTGTCCACGCGCTGAAGACCGCAGGACCAAACTGATAACCCAAAAAAAATGGCCGACGCGACACATCTAACCTCAAACTGGTAATTGATTGTATATGCGTTGAGACTACAGGTACTTGATGGTCAACCCACAAAAAAAAGAAGGTCGACGCGACACATCTGGCTCCAAACTGGGGATTTATTGGGTACGTGCCGAGATCACAGGTATCTGATTGTCAACCCACAAAAAAAATAAGGTCTACGCGACACATCTGGCCGCGCCGACTTTGCGTAAACAAACAGTTTTTATGACCACTTCATTGAGCGCTTAGATAAACATACTGGTGATTTATGGAGCTAAATAGGTACGGCACATATTTCAAGTGTTTATGTTGTGGGTTTCGAAGCAAAATAATTATATAAACACGCTTAGATTTGAATGATTATTGAGGTCAATAATGTTCAAAATCGAGTGGCAAAATTTACGTCGCTATCGAGTGGTCCGATGATCGATGAAAACAAAAAATGTGACTGTAGCGTTAGTTGCGATGATCAATGAAAACAAAAAAGTGACTGTAGCGCATAGAATCAATCGAGCGGCTAAGTAAAATTGATAAATTAAAGTGAAGGGTAAGGAGAAAAACACAAAAATGAGGCGTTTTTCATGCCATTTCCTGGCGAAAATATAGCATGTGGAGCTTTGAAATTAAGATATCGTATTACACATATCTTGAAGTTATGTCTGTAGGTTTCAGATACTTGCTATTAGTTATAGTTAACAGTCAGAAATATTTTGAAGTGCCAAGATCTTAAAATCTTAGAAGTCATTTTTATCGGTGTGTCAAATTCGTTAAGTACCAAACTCGGCCTAGTTATTCTTATAGTTCGTAAGTTGTCTGTAGGTCCTATTTTTTCAAATATATAATTAAACAGGAATTAGTATGCGCATGAGATAGCGACGTTGCATGACCGCGGCTTGGCGCGTGGACCGCGCCTCGACCTGTGCGCGAGGTTGCCAGACTTCTCGGCACATCTGCCGGCTGAGCTACCTCTTACGAAGTAACTATTAGTTAATCTGTACTACATGTACGTTTTGTATTTTATCCTCAAAATAAATAAATATGATGAACCAGAACAGTAAAATGCGATATTTCGTCGATTTCAGGTAAATTTTAGTTCTAGCAAGCCAAGTATCGCCAACTAGCAACATTTTTTAAAACTACTGTGAGTAGAGTAAGGAGATAGCTATCTGTCCTTTCGATTATCTTTGGCCCAAACCAAACAAACTAGAAAATCTTTCTGTAAAAGTATTTACTTTCTGAGATATGCTTGCAAACAGCATACTAAAGTATAAAGTTGAATCTTTATTTTGTGATTGATGTTGATTTATTTTGTGCCATAACAAAATAAGGCACAAAAAAGTAACTTACACTACGACTACAAAACAAAATCACGACTTACAGTATTGATTACCCAATGAAAAACATGGGCAATATGAACTACATTATAACTAATAAAAACTATGCTATTCAAAACAATATTTTTTCCGACACTGATGTGAAAAAATATTGGAAAACACAATACCTGAATACCTACCTGCTATAAGTTTGGTAAATTAAATGGCCGTCGTTATCAGTGTTGCCAGATGTTTTTGAAGAGAGATCGTACGCTATTATGGAAAAAAAGTCATATTCTTTAGGATAAGGAAATATATAAATCGTACATGTTTTTGTAGTATTATTTTACAAGATTAGTTATACAAATTTTTACTATTAATAAGCTTTATGATGTTTTTTACGATTTGAATGAGACTTAAACGCGCTAATTTCGGGTGTCAGTGTACAGTCACACACAACACCTTTTGCTTTGTACTCGTTTTTACCAGGTTTCAACCAGTTTTGTAGGCATCAAGTTTTTCACACTTGGAACGATACTTTTGGTACTTGTACTATTATTTATTCTGTGCTCTTGGGCTCTAAGCTTGTCTTTTTTCTCTTTTGATATCTCGTTTCACCTACTTTACGTAAATCGTCTCCGTCCATTTCATAAGTATTAAATTTAAATTATTTCGCGCACAGGCACTGTTTTATCGGCAGCCAGTCAGTAAAAAAACAGTGAACAACCAAGTAAACTTACTAAATTAAAAATACCGTACTATTATACCTGACTTCAAACAAACACATGATTCCAAAATCGGTTGGATGATAATTGTTCATTCAGTCTGTTGATTTAATGAACTTCCTCGATGATAAAAGGGTAATCCCCGACTAGTGAGGGATTCTTGGTGAGTAGTGATGGGCAATAGCATTCATCTAGTGGGTCGATAAAGGACAGACACTCAAAAGCTGAAAAAATAGTACAAATCACGTACGATTTCGAAGATTCGATCGTTCACTAGAAAAAGGAAGAAAAATCATATGAATACGATTTAAATCGTACGTCTGGCAACACTGGTCGTTATTGATACGACTTTTTTTTTTATACACTTACTATTATTATTATTATTTTGTCTTGTGAGTTAGCTCTTGAATAGACAGCTGCAGCCCGATTCCATAACTTGGCTACAATCGGATTATCACTTTTTTCATAGCAAATTCGACTCTATCGCAAGGCATTAGTGGTTGCGATACTGAGAATTCGATTGAAGCCAAGTTATGGAATCGGGCTACTGAGTCATGTATTCTCTTTGAGCTGAGTGCCTAGCATTCAAATAAACTCAATAAACTACATAAATATGAATAATCTGTGGATCACATCACAAACCATAATATCTATATTGTTTTCTCTGTCTACTGTCTACCGTAGACAGAGAAAACAATGGACCCAGGAACAATGTTACCGGGTAATAAAAGTAAGGGACGTTCGGTTGCAACAAGACTATAGGTTAGGAGGATGTTTTTTTATCATAAATAATACGACTAGATAATATTTTACATTAATTTATTCTTTATTTATTATATATTTCTTAATTTTTCATATGTTTCCGATATACGGTTAGCCAATTAATGTAGTCTTACCTTTAGATACTCCATTATGATGGCTTTTGTGAGTAGAAGAAGCTTATAGCTTTAGCTCGAAGCTAAAGGTGAACAATGAAATATATCACCATGGCATTTAAAAAAATGTTTACCGCTACATGTTTTAAAACTTTCATGTAGTAAGTATTGTTTCACATTCTTTCGTGTAATTAAATTTGATCCAGATTTTGTATCATTTCTTTTAAGTACTTTTTCAGTTAAAATGCATATATCAACAACATCTTGACTAGGAAAGCAAAGAACACCCTTGTCTTTGTGACAAATTAATCGTCTTACTGATTTAGATGTGTCAATCGCGTTTTGCAGGCAATTGCTACATCTGATATTTTTTAGATATTTTTCTGACCACAAACCTGCTATATAAGCAATTACTTCTTTAGAGTATTCTGTGACACTGCTAGGATCTGGAAAGTAATCATGATCTTGTGATAAGTTATCCAAATTTAATGCATTACTTTCAAATTCATCCATTACAATAGGATCTTTTAGCATGGACAGTCTGGAGTCGTTTTATTTTTCTTACCTTGAATGTGTGTATGTTAAGATATCTATATTTTCTAAAATAGCACAGTTTCCAGTTGCAACATGTTTAAGTGCACCATGAACGACCAGTCTTCTATATGCTGCCTTAAACTGTAAGGGAGATGGATTGTTATTGAAGCCGCCCTTTGCTTGGATGGCGCTAAAAATGTTTCAAGAAGATCTTGACATAGTTTGTATGCTGGTAAAAATATTAAATCACCTGTTGCAGCTAATCGTTCATACAGAAGTATAAGACTGCGAATATTGCAACTGAACCCTATTATAGAAGCCTTTCTATTGAAGTTCCCGATTTTTTGGCCATCTAGGAGTTTCAATTTATTTAGAAAAAAAAGCATGTAATTTAAAAATAAACTTATTTCCTCAATTTTTTTCTTATTTAATGGCTTTTTTAAGCCATATGCATTCATATTTATACTATTCAAAATATCAAACAGATTATTCACTTTTCTAATGAAATCTGTTGTGTGAGCAGAATTCAGAAATTCCGGTAAATTAAGGTCACATCTATAAAAATCTGTTGTATCTGCTACAGAGATATTGAAGGTTTGCGCCGCAAGCTTAACCTTCAAATTTGTTTAGAAAAAATAACGTGTACTTTGCGCAATATGTTACCCAAGTGAAATCCTTCTGTGTCCTGTAGATTATGCATATTTTTAATAAACTCCCATTTTATTTCTCCATTGGAGTCCAAAATTACACCTTTGTCACCCTATCTATTGAGAAGAAGTTTTAACATATGCGGAGTATCAGAATAAAACACAATTGTTTTTTGATTCCCATCTACTTCGACTTTGAAATCCGTTTTCATGTCCTGTGGATTATTAGAGTTAATTTTACACCCTAAAATTCTAGCCATTGCGAAGTTAGACGGGCATCCATCACAAGCAACTGATACAACTTCAACATCAGATTGCGTTAGCAACTGAACGCAGCTCTTTGTCAATTCAGCTTTTTGTTCGCCAGAGATACTATCAATTAAAAAATATCCATGGCCAAATAGGCCATGAACACTAAAGACTGTTTGGCCAATCGGGCGTCGTTACCACCTAAACTGTATCCAATGTACACTGTACCAAAAAAACACCATCAGAAAACGTCACACATTTTCTTATTGTCATTTCATCAAAACTAAACGAAACATCAATTTTCTTAACTGTTGATTTAGCTTTTAATTTAATTGCCTCCAAAGATTATTTTGTAAATCCTGGACTACCGTCAACTGAACGGTACCAATTAGTTAGGGTTTGTGGATGAGCCAAATAGGTGTTGAATTGTTCATGTACGTAGGAATAAGCTCTTAACGTAAGAATAAGGACTTAAAAAATGTAAACATAAAGCAAATTTTCGTAATAACGGTGAATGTCGAGTATTTTTTAATCAACACCAATAAACCGTCTCAAAAAGTCGCGATGTACAGTTTCAATTGAATTTAAAAACTCTGTCTTCATAAGAAAAAAGAGATTTTGTTCCGAGTTCTGATATAATGTTAGTTCTGTATTCCTTTTAAGAAGACGTCGTTTAGCTTGCCGCACCGCTCGTAACTTTTTTAGCCTTGTCCTATTGACATCTGCTATCTATACTGTATGTTTGAGGTTTGATAGCTGTCACCTGTCAATTTGACAGATGTCATATGAAATGAAGATCTCGATAATATGACTTTATGTAAAGAAACTACTAGTCTAGGATCAATAGTTTCAGAGTTATATCCGTTTAAAGTTTGATAGGTGTCATCTAACTAAACCAAAGATATCGATGAGATCTACAACTTCTGTAAATAAACTACTAGTCTAGTATCGTTAGTTTCAGAGTTATAGCCCTTTTACGTTTGACAACTGTCATCCAAAACAAAGATATCGATGAGATCTATCACTTCTGTAAACACACTACTAGTCTAGAATCATTAGTTTTATAGCCCTTTTAAGGTTGACAGCTGTCATCCAAAATGAAGATATCGATGAGGTCTATAACTTCTGTAAAGAAAATACTAGTCCAAGATGAATAGATTAAGAGTTATAGCCCTTTCAAGTTTGAGAGCTGACATTCAAAACGAAGATATCGATGAGATCATGACTTTGCCGTCTGACGTGTCACTTTGACATCTGTCACCTGTCACTTTGACAACTGTCACCTGTCACTTTGACAACTGTCACCTGTCTTAGGTAGTGAGGGACAGTGGCACATGGTTAGTTTCGATATCCACCACTGGGGGCCAACGGGAATAATTTAGTAGCGTTGTCCCCCTATGGGGGACAACTTCATATGTACTTACATAAATTCTAACGACTATCCATCTACATAAATAATAATTTTCTAATGGAAAAATCAAACATCTAATAAAAAATCAATCTCCTCCGTGAACCAATCTTTTTCTATTAGAAAATTATTATATATGTTTAGTAGGAAAATTAATAACATCAATTATAATTATAAAATAGGTACCACAAACTTGAAGATAGTTAATACAGTGAGAGATCTGGGTGTGATATTTGATCAAAAACTTACTTTTATTCCACATATTGACAACATTATTAAAAAATCTTCGAAGATTCTGGGTTTTCTAATTCTTAACGGCAAAGATTTTCGAAGACCAAAAACTAAAGTATTGCTCTATAACTGCCTAGTTCGCAGTATCTTAGAATACTGCTGTTCTGTTTGGAGGCTTCATTATGCCGTGCACACGCTAAGACTGGAAAGGGTGCAAAAAGGTTTTTGTGGCATTTAGCTTATTCTGTTGGGCAAGCGTATAAAATTCGATCATATAAAAATAGACTAAAATATTTCAAAATACAAATGTTATCCGAGCGCCAAAATAAAATGGACTTAATTTTACTTTACAAAATTGTTCACAATAATATTGACTGTACAGACATACTAGCTAGGTTCAAACTTAGAGTACCGTTCCGGTATCCACGAAAGCCAATAACTCCATTCGCGCCTCCTTTTCGAAGGACTGTTTTAGGAGCAAACTCACCGGTACCTAGACTTTGTAGACTTATTAACCATTACAGTGACATATTCGATATTTTCGGGGATTCTCTTGCTAAATTTAGAACAAAAATTAATCAAATGGTTGCCACTGTGGCCAGCACTCTCTAACTTTTCTATTAATTTTAAGTATTTCTTATTGTATATTTTGCAAGATGCTTGTATCCATTGTTTAAATTCCTTATTGGTTGTTAAAGCAGTTACTTAGTTATATATGGTAAAATGCATGCTGTGTTTTCCTTCAATGGATAGTGCATTAAGCAATATATCCTTAACCTAGAAATAAATGGAGTAGGTTTTAATGTTATTATCAATGGGAAGCCTAAATAAATAAATAAGCAGGCTTTAACTGCTAAAATATCGTGTATATAAATGACCGTGTAGACCACATCATTCTACTTGGAAAACTTGATAGACTCGGTATCCATGGTGATCTTTTGCGATGGGTAAAATCTTACCTTACAAATCGGGCCCAAGCGGTAGTGGTTGGTGGATTTAGATCGGACCTTGTGGACATTCCCTCGGGAATTCCACAAGGATCCCATTTGAGACCACTTTTATATAACGCTTATATATTTGATATTTATAAATGCTTCACATCTAGTAATACGCAGATGACCAAAAGATTTTTTGTAAAGTTAAAAGCCATCACGACTGTGTTAATCTTCAAAATACTCTCAATATACTTGCAACATACTATTCGGATGACAAAATAACTGTTAACGTACCTAAGTGTCAGCAAATTTATTTTACTCCCAAGCCTAATCCATTATTATTCACATATAAATTAAACAAGATACCTATAGCTAAAGTTGGTGCCATAAGGGATCTTGGAGTTATCCTAGATAGTAAACTTACCATGGCTGAACACGTAAACTATATTACAGATAAAGCTTATAAGAACCTTGGCTTCGTAATCCGAACTTGTAAACCTTTCTCTGATCTTACTTGCATTAAAACAGTTTACTACACTTAAACCCGCAGTGTAATAAAATAAGCTTGCAGTATCTGGGCTCCCAACTATATTATTTATAATCATAAAATTGAAAGAATTCAAAATAAATTTATAAAACATCTTAATTAATACTCGCCTGTATAAGTTACAATGTGCCAAGATCGCGAACTCGTCATACAAAACTGTTTTCAATTCCTTACTTAAACACTAATTACGCCAAGAATGCACCAATCAATCGAATCTGTTCCAAATATAACAAACGATTCTCGAGTATTGACATCTTCAAAACCAGTAAAAATACCTTTAGAAAAGGTATTATAAATTTATTAATTAATCCATAACATTAATTTCATAGTGAAGTAGGACTTCTAATGTTTAACTTACTTGTATACACACGAGTACTCACTCTCCCATCCCCTCATTATTCACTCCCAAAGTTAACTTTCCTAACCTTATTCTCTTACATGCACTCACTCCCTCGCACTCTATACCTCCTTCCACACTCCCTGAAATTTCCACAAACCTTATTAAAAAGGTAAGTGTATCAAAATTAATTGTAAAAAAAATATTCATAATATTCATTTTCCAGATTTTTATTTTAGGTATATTAAATACTTTTTTTCCCACGCAGTTGAACATATTGTAGTGTGTAACCTATTGTGTATTTACTGTGTTCTATTGTTAAACTTATTTTTGATAATTGTAGGAACTACCATACCTTTTGTTTACAATTAAGAGAGACCTGTAATTGGCTGTATTATTTAATTAACTAAGAAGTTTGTTTTATATTTGTAGCTGTTGGTCTTTTCAATAAAATAATATAAAAAATAATTACCTACATGTTAAAAAAAACTTTTGTCCAAAAACCGGTAATTAATACATAGCTCCACATTTTGCGGATAAAACTATCAAATCCAATACATTGTGCCATTACCGGAAAACATCTAGAAAACTAGGTTAAAGATCAAAACTAGATATGGCAGCTCTAATTCAATAACTTGGTGGTTAGGTCTTGATTTGTTTTGAGCTTAATTTGGTATTTTGTAAAAGAACTTTACTTCTAAATTAGTCGTCCATGCATCAATCCACATTAATCAATATATGTATTAAATATAGACGCTATTTTGTATGAATAAATGGCCAATACCCACCTGTGAAATGTAACATCACACAAACCCTGTTCTGTTCTGTTCTGACAACCTAAAACACAACACTGCACCATTGTAATGATGTACAAAGCTCACTACTACTACTACTACTGCTGCTGCTGCTGCTGCTGCTGCTTCTGCTGCTGCTGCTGCTGCTGCTGCTGCTGCTGCTGCTGCTGCTACTACTAAAAAAAACACATACAGCCGAACATATAACCGTCTCCTTTTGTGAAGTCGATTAAAAAGAGTATAAACCAACAAATAAAGTAAAAACCAACTTGGAAACCTTTTTCTTTCACGCATGTGATAGATTTAGGGACATAAATCGATGATCATTATTACTATATATAAATCAAACCTAAGTTTGGTTATGTTATCCTTAGGTAAGGATAGGTTTGGCAAGCCTACGCTAACCGTAGGCTTGCCAAACCTTTTTTAGCATATTAAATAAAGTTTCAACGCTATGGTGTTGTTATTATTTACCTTTTAACCATATAGCAAGTGAAACTAATTCATAACCTGACAATATACAAGCAAGTTGTTATCTCATAAAAGCTTGTAATTTACTCAGAAGTTGTACCTATCTAAAATATACTGAATAGAATAGCATAACCTAAGGAGTATTCATAGAAACAAAGAAAAGTAATTGTTATATTTTTTATTGATTCTACCACCAGATTCGGAATACACTACACAGAAGAACTGGCAAGAAACTTTGTAGCGAATATATTTTGTATCATCATTATTTACAATTATAATTAACACATTATTATTATGATACTTGGTCATAGTGACATTTTATTATCATTTTACAATCACCATAGTTACACCTGGCACAATAATAGCATTTAAATAAAATGATCCTGACCTAATCATTTCGAATACAATCACATAGACCATATTGGTTATAATAACATCACATTGAACTGACAGTGCCTATGTAGTATTTGTATACTTTTTGTTGCCTATTTGCAAAATACTCAGTTACACCACAGTTACACACAGTAAATATGAGACAAGGAAATAGTAGCAGAACAATAAAGTAATATCAATAGTACTTAACTTGCCAAGGTCCTGTTGGTGCGACGGCCACAGTAAAAGTGAGCATTGCTAAGCCACCTTTATAAAATAACCGAAAAATATCATACTACCTCACAATATTTTTCCACCAGATCGACCAATCAGGAATCATCAATGGCGTCTGGCGTGACGGAAATGTTCAATTCACTTCTACTTACATATGGATATCCATAATAATCGTATTTTAAATATTGTAAGACAATTTTAAATCATTATAATTTTTATGGTATTATACTTACAGATATTTCAGAGTTATAACAATCTGCCATCATTAATTAGTAAATACACAACTTTTCACAATAGACTCGTTAATTTTACTTAAAAGAATGAAAAACTCTATTAAGCATTTTAAACATCATTATATAACTCCATAATCATAAATTCGAAGCTTTTGCATAATAAGTTGTTTTATAGATTCAACCACATTATCGGTTTCGTTCAGAAACATATTTTTTGATTACCACAGATTACAAACTCACCATAGATTTAAGAAAAGACAAATTTACAAATAGATTCAATCGGTTGTCACTTTTGGCTTGACAAGCAATATGTTATGATACCGTAAGTGGTAAGGTTATTCAGTGAGAATATTAATTACATTGTTAAATATTATGTTATAATCTAACACATGCTATTTTTACATTAGGACTTTTTCGCTGCGGAGTAAAAGAGATGGAAATGTGATTTGGTCTATTGTTTTCTCTGTCTACTGTATACGTATCTATAATTGGGCCGTTTTCTTTGGAACAATTGGCGAAAATAACTGTTAAAAACGCTAAATGAGATCACAATTGGCGTTTTCTTTGGCCATTTGTGGGCGAAATTAGCGTTCTGAACGTTTTCAATCACTGTTCGTTTTGCAAGTTTCGATGACACGTTGACATAGGAAAATCGACTTTATACCGTAAAGGATAGGGTCGTTTTTCATTCAGTTCGGAAAGGATTGGAAGTGTCAAAAGTTGCAAAAATGCCAAAAGTGTTGAAATTGTCCAAAGAAAACGGCTTGTTAATTATGTACATTTCGAAAATGCCCACAACGCCAAATCATCATCTCGAACGCAGGGAATCTGTGTCTCAAATTTGCAGGCTGATTCTCTAAGGAGTGAGTTTGAGTGATTGCCATCGAGCAAACATTATGGGTGCGCTTGAAGGTGGTGAAGGTTTTGGAATTCATTAAACAGTTAACGCGCACCCATCAAGCACCCGCAGTCAACACTAATACCGGGAAACCGGTAACTATTTTTAAGTAGTTATTTTGTTTCCCTCATTTTAATAATTAAAATAAAAGAAAAAGAAAAGAAAGCATAAGAAAAAAAAAGAACTAATTAGAAAAAGGAAGAAAACTGAAAAATGAAGAAAACTGGCAAGAAAATGAAAAACCTGACACTGGCTAATACACGAGAAGTGTGATGCCAAATCCTCAAACGAGGAAAAGAAAAGAAAAAAAGAAAAAGAAAAAACACTGTCGGCACGGCAACTTTCAAAAGCACGTGCAATAATCAAAAACAAAAGGAATCGACACTCGATATGATACTAAACCTAGGGCATTAATGTTTTCAAATAAGCAATTTTGTGCGGTATACATAAAATAACAGCCTTGTAAGGTACAGTACAGTAATATTATAAATTAAAGAATTAATAGAAAATTAGTTACTTATTTTAACATGAGATGCACGCGTACTGCGCAAAAAAAACATGATACGGTTAATTTGTTTGTGGTCAACAACTTGCGTTCTGTACCATTTACCCTTGCCGTAGTTGAATACTAGGCATGCGTTGTACTTGCATAATCCAGTACCAGGGTCTTCTAAGTACGTTAAACCAGCGCCAACATTGTTTCCATGTGAAATTTCATCAAGATCAGTGCAGCAGTTATGTTTTGAAAAGTTAACAGCCAGAGAGAGCGACAGTTCATTCATTTTCTAATATGTTATAAATGTCACCTCATTTGAAAATAATACCTAGTCATCAATCAACAACAAGTCAACAAGTGCTTGCTGCACCAGCAATGGCAATAGTCAACTAAAAGTACTGATACCAAGAAATTTCATAAAATGTATGTGTTTATCAATTTTTTATTCGTAGATTTTGTAGCTTGGCATGGAGAGAAGCGTTTTGCTTCAATACTATTGGCTTGGCATTCAACAGGTTTAGATTAATGATTGCAGAAGCAGAAACAACATTTTACATGATTTACCAAGGAAACCGACAGCTCAAAGGATAAGCAAGCTAAAGTGCCAATGGGCTGGTCTCATTTCCCGAAGGACCGATAACCGTTGGGGTAGACGAGTTCTCAATTGGAGACCACATTCAGGCAAATTTAGTGTAGGACGCACTGTGGCCAGGTGGAGTGACAACCTGCGAAAAGCTGCCGGAGAGCTGAAGATCGAGCTCAGTGGCGTGCATTAAGAGAGGCCTATGTCAGCAATGAACAGATATAGGCTGATGATGATGATATGTTTTTTTTCCATAAAAATTTACAGAATTCATGAACAACAAAATAGAAGTCAAAAGTGAATTTTACTGGTGGATGATACCAATCACTATATTGTTGCGCATCATTACTACAAAATGATGAATGATGAAGTAGAAGCAATTTCAACAAACACTTCCAAGTAAGTATTATTTATTTAAATCCTTCTATAATTACAACAACAATGTCAGTCTTTTAAGTTCTGTTATGAATTAAAATCATCGATGAAGGAACAAATAAGTTCATCCAATTAGTGTTCCACCAAAACTCCATGCATGGCCCGCTTATAATGGAGACAGCTTCTTTAAAAAATATTATTAAATGGCAAATAGGTAACTAACCTTAATCATCATATAAAGTAAAAAGCCGCTATCCATAGTTTCGAGCCGGGGCAGCACACATAACTAATCAATTACACACCCATACAAACAGACACGTGGTTGCTTTTTGAATAATAGTAAGTATTAAGTAATTGATCTTAATTTTTTCCTACATCGATGATTAAAATGCATATATAATCAATCAATCATTTATTCATTAGAATACATTATTAAATTACATGTCAGTTCTTAGAGTATTGTAAGGTCACTGTATTCAGCCTGCAAGCAGGCAAGCAAATATTATTGTTAATTATGTCCATATTAAAACAAAATCATATTCTAACATTAAATAATAATAATAATAAAACACATGTCAACATTACAAAGTTAAAACTAGGAGTTAATTAGATTCTACTTCTTAAAATAATCGTTAATGCTATAAAAACAATTATCCGCTAGCCATACGTTCAATCGAGCCCTACACAAATTGACCTTCAAGATTTTGATGTCTTCAGATAACTTGTATGCTTCTATGCACATATTAAAAACGTTTCTCTTATATATATCTTTATGAATAGGGGGTTGATATAATAGATTTCTAAACTTTGCGCGCTTCTGTCTCTGAATAACTTCATTTCTCTTTATAAAATATGCAGGGTGAGTTTTTACAAAAATACATAAGTCCCTAATGACATGACATGGGAGTGGACGAATATTACATTTCTTAAATAAAACAATGTATTACAAATAAAACTTCTGTACAGATTTATCAAATCTCTAAACAATAAATTAAAATCTATTTCACTCATAGTGACCTACTTTCACTGTGATGCAAGCCTGTAACTCTCTGGCCACGAGCCTATGGAATTATACTCTATAAAATGTGGTCAGTATGAGAGGCCAAGGCCTCTCAAAACTTCACTCCGGGATTGACTCCTTCAAGAAATTTTAAGAGCGAGCCGGAGCAAAATTCTCCTTAAGATTCGTGGCCAGAGAGGCTAAAGAGGCCTTGCATCAAATCCAAAGGAGGTTACTTAGAGTAAAATAGTTTTTAATTACTTAGGCTTCGCTATATCTGTACAGGGGTTTTATTCTTATTGGATTTCATAATTATAAAAAGCATTTTAGACTTATGGCCATACTATGTAGGTAGTTATAATGTCATTAGTTGGATTGCCATATCATGTGGTTCTGGTTAGATCATTGTATGGATTTGCTTTGCCGTACTTTCGATTGTGCCGATTCAAAGCACCCCCACTGAGGGTCCATGGAACTCAAATTGACATTGTCTCATCTTCTAACATTAGTCACAGAATAAATAATAGTACCGTGGACCCTCACTACTGTCTAACTAATACTATCAGTACCAAACTGTCTAACTAATACTATCAGTACCAAACTGTCTAACTAATACTATCAGTACCAAACTGTCTAACTAATACTATCAGTACCAAACTGTCTAACTAATACTATCAGTACCAAACTGTCTAACTAATACTATCAGTACCAAACTGTCTAACTAATACTATCAGTACCAAACTGTCTAACTAATACTGTCAGTACCAAACTGGCGATAATCAAATGCTCTCATTGCTACGTTCGTCAAAAGCCTGTGTAGAGTACGGAGTAATATGCAGTTGTCTATGGGATAGATGGCTTACAGTCTTTAATGAAAGAGGACAGTTAAGACTCATCTTTATTGGTAGGCGTCTACATAAGGACTGCCTTAACTACTTTGCTATGTCTAAGGATTTTAGAAGTAGATCAGTAGCTCATGACACTACATGTATCTATACTTATAATAAAGCAGTACGTAAGTAACCAAAAGTCTGTTAAAAGAAGAAGATAAATAAATAATTGGTACCTCATACTTAAAACAATCTACTGACTCAGAATAGATAACATTTTTTAACCTGTCGGCTTTCGGTATCCCATACGGGATATATGAGAGTATATTTGCAAATTTTGCAAAAAATTGAAACGTAATAATATATATTTTATTTCTATTTTTTGGTTCTTTTACCTTCCTCAAATACAGATTTTGTGTATTGAGAACCTTTTAATGGCTCTTCATTTAAAAAATAGCCCAAGAACTCCATAAACGCACTCGTCCACAGGTTAAATTGTGACTGTCTGTTGTCTGTTCATGCATTACGTAAAAACTACTCAACCGATTCTGATTCTGTTCATTGTTAGATAGCTTAAGGTTTGACTTAAAAACTGGTGTACTTGGTATCTCAATCCGATAAGTAGAAGAAGAGTAATTGATAAAAAACTATGGAGGATGAATAAATTTAGATGAAATGTACATTGTACTTTATAGGGACTTTTGGTACACATGGGTTACTTTTAATCCAGAGAAATGACACGGTATAATATATGCACTGTTTCTTGAGTCCTAGTGAGATGTTTGCGAAGTTATTGTTTTCGGCATTCAGGCATAGAATGGTACCATGATATATATGATGGTCCTAGAAGCATTCAGGCATAGAATGGTACCATGATATATATGATGGTCCTAGAAGCATTCAGGCATAGAATGGTACCATGATATATATGATGGTCCTAGAAGCATTCAGGCATAGAATGGTACCATGATATATATGATGGTCCTAGAAGCATTCAGGCATAGAATGGTACCATGATATATATGATGGTCCTAGAAGCATTCAGGCATAGAATGGTACCATGATATATATGATGGTCCTAGAAGCTTACCATGATTATTTTTTACCATCTTTGACTACATTGTCACAAATTATTTTTATGCCTCAGTTTTTCTTTGAAAACTCAAACTTAACACCTGAGAAATGCTAGCCTTTAACTATAAACAATAAATAATAATGTTTCAGACAAACAGAGCCGCCAAGAAAGAAGATTAGATATGAACAAGAGCTCCGTGTTGGAACCAGCAACCAGTCATCAGGGCCTGTTCACAAGAAACGTAAGTATGGATCAGTACTGGAGTAAAATGTTTCTGTCAGTCGGTATAGAGTTCCAGTGGCTGCCAGCGGAGTTGCCCTCGCATCACATGTATTGCAAACAAAACGAAACTAATCCACCTCTCTAAAGGGTGAATTTCGAAAACATATTTTCATAGTTTCATGCTGTTATTCGTAATATATAGGTGGTATATTTTAAGAGAAACATCCCCTGAATTTTTCACATGTGTTGAGTTGTTGATTGTCTGTCTGTCAGGGTATTGTTATTATCAACTGCTAAAATGAGGAGGTTCCAATTGAACTGTATTTTTACCCGACCCGACTATTTTGAACAATAAAAAAACATGCCGGCCCAGCCAAAACAGAGCTATAGCCAATAAATTATATATTGTTGGAATGTGCTTATCAAGACCTTCAATTTGATACCCATATTGTAAAATGCGAAAAAAAAAACGTTTTTTTTCGAGTTTGAAAATGGTGCCATACTGCCGCCATATTGCATGTTTTCAAAATAATATATAGCCTATGTTACTCGGGGGATGTAAGGGTTCTAACGATACCCCATAAGTCTATATCTGTTCAGGCATTTAAAATTTATGGTGAAATAACGAAACTTACATATATATACAAACACATGAATGCTAAAAACATAACACTCCTTTTTTTGGGCAGTCGTGTATAAAACGGTTATTGTGACTTACAATAGTTAGATGTATGGCCTCGCGGTCTTTTTTGTGGGTAATGATGGGTAGGTACTATAAATATGTAGTAAGTACATTATTGTGTGTATCATCAATAGTTTTCGCAGCGCACGCCAAGTAAAGGCTATTATAAGCTTTTTGATCCCTTGGGTTACATTATTGCAATTTTCGTAGGGAACTTCTTTATCCATACCAATATATAAAAGTGAAATGTTGTCTGTTTGTTTGTTTGGGGAGCTTTCACGCGATAACGGTTGGACGGATTTTGATGAAACTTGGAATGGAGATAGCTTATACCCTAGAATAAAACATAGGACACTTTTTATCCCGGAAAATTCCGCGAATTCCGTGGAAGTTTCCACGCGAAAATTAGAACATGTATGAATACTCGCTGTAAGGAATGGTTGCCATGGAAACGAAATAACAAGTCCGTCAAAAATCATCAAGAGCGTTGGTGCCACAGATTAAGTCAACAAGCTACGAAGGCCATAACCAAGAAGTCTAAGTCTACTTTTACATTGGTTTTAATATCCTAGAAGAACGTAAGTAGGATGCTTTTTTCGCGATAAACTGTAGTCCGCGCGGACGAAGTCGCGGCCGGGTAAGCTAGTATCGTATAAATTTCATCAGTAGTGGCTTAGTAGTGAAGGTAAATCCAATTGAATTAATTTTATTGTTTCAAGAATTATATAATTTACATTTAGCATTCAAATTCATCAGTTTAAAGACGAGCATCATGAATGTTTAAATTTATATGTTACTGTAAAATATTAAGATATATTAGTAAAACCTAAGATTTACAAACTCTTAATTGTAAAAGTACGAACAGTTCTGTGATCATCGGTCATTTCGTATTTTTACCACCACGGTAAATGAACTTAACCATACCTTTACATAACGGCTTTCCCGCGGTATCCATGAGGATTTACCCCTTCCTGGCAAAACAGAAGATAGAAAGGAAAACCTAACCTAAACAAAACCATCAATTACCAGCCGTTTCTGGTAAAACCTAGCATTTACTAAATTCTAATGGTAAGAGCCCGTAAAAAACGTTTTACCTACATATTCTAGTAAAACCTAAGAGTAACCAATGAACGGGCTCTTACAGTGACATATACATAACACGGTGCTAAAAGTAATTTCACATAATGTTCACTTGTGACAATATTTATTAGTTTGTAGCCAGTAATGGAGTTAGTTTTCTAACACATTCACTGAAGTGGCAGAAACAACATTGATTGCTGTTTCTTTGTTTGTCGTATGAGACAGTGCTGGCCTCTGGTGTCACAGCTTGTCAGGCCGCCCGAGGACTTCTGACATGGTTTAACGACTGCTATTAATCAATAACAGCCAGGACCGACACCTTAACGTGTCTTCCGAAGCACGGAGCGATGGAAAACAGCACATAACTTAGAAAAGTTATTGACTGTGGACCACTGTTACCATGGACCTAGAATCTGAATGGACGGAGGCCAAGCTTAGATAGCGTGTCCGTTTTATGCTGGTGTGAGTTTATATTAAAGTTTTAAATCTACGATTAACTGAAAATGAAAATGAAAAATAGTTTATTAGCTGCAAAAATTATACAATAACACACGCTAAACATAAAACTAAATAATTATAATTGTTATGGTTATTTTGCAGGCAATTCTTAATCTAGTATTATATATCTTTTCGTTACCTCACTAGGCAAGCCTGTATCGAGGTAACGTGGGCTCGAAAATAGCATTGCCTTTATTGTAACTTCAGTAACAGACTTGAAAAAAATTATAATATAATTAAATTTAAAACGTATAAAAATAACTGGAGGTATATTATAAAAAGTCAAAAATTCCAAAAATAAATTAATAAATATATAGTTATTTTATAATTATTATGTATACTTAAGTAATACATACAAAGTGCTTATATAAAATTATGTATGAATCGACATTACTCAAATTTATTAGTTGTTACAAATGCATAAGTATACTCGTATACATTATTATTTACATATTACATTGTTTCCTTAAACTAACACTTCACCTTTAAAATATCCTCAGTTTTCTCATATGTTAATGTTTTCAACCATTTACAAATTATACTTTTAGCTTCACTACATTTTTTTCTTTTAATGTCGCAAAATCTGGCGACTCTTTTATAAATATATAGCCTGACAAAATCCCCAAAACGGTGCGCAAACCTTGTGTTCACGGGTGGTGTAGTCAACCTGTAAAATCTTCTATTAATAACAAATTCGTAGTCAGGGGAAGAAATTGCTACTTTATGTACAGACAAAGTCATTTTTAGAATAAATAGTTGACGCACACTAAGAACTCCTGCTTCATTATACACAGAAGTGGTAGGATACCTAAATGGCTTTCGGAGCATAACCTTTAAAACTGATCTCTGTGCTCTCTCTGCCTGAATCATAAAAGTTTTGGCTGCACTGCCCCAGCACGTATTGCAATATACTATGAGGGACTGGCATAGTGCATAATAGACAGACGTAAGTGTATCCATTCGTGCTGCATAACGTAAACTTCTCATTATATGTATTACCTTTCTTATTCGGGCAGAAAGGGCCCCAATGTGTATTTGAAACGAAAGGTTCTCATCTATGTGCACTCCAAGATATTTTAAACATCTTGTAAGTGTTAAAGATACACAGGAGCAATCCATAATGCATGCTTGTTTGTGTATTTTAATGTTTATGTTTGTGCCGGGCGCTGATGCAGAGGTTTTATGGAAACACAGAAACATAGATTTTTTAGTATTAAGCGTTAAAAGATTATGTTCCAACCATTGAGATACTAACGTCATGCCACGCTCAGTAGAAGAGTGAACCGTTTGCCATGTAGGTCCGTTAAAAATAACTGCAGTGTCATCAGCGTAACAGATGATTTTTGCATTTTGAATAGGCACGTCATGAATATCATTTATATATAGAAGAAATAATGTAGGCCCAAGTATACTTCCCTGCGGGACTCCATAACGAATGTATTGTGAGCTACTCATAGACTGACCAATCTTCACACACTGTCTCCGTTCCGTTAGGTAATTTTTAAACCAGTCTAAGGCTATTCCCCGAATACCCATACTCTCAAGTTTATTTAAAAGAATAGGAACGGAGACAGTGTCAAAAGCTTTTGCCAAATCCAAAAAGATCCCAACACAGCACTGATTAATGTCAAGATATGATGATACTGCAGTAGTAAGCATTGAAACAGCATCTTCCGTGCTTCTACCTTTACGAAAACCAAACTGTTTGGAAGAAATCAAATTGTGTGATTCGAGATAGCTAACGAGGCGTTTGTTTACAAGCTTTTCAAGTAGTTTAGAAAAAGCTCCTAAAAGTGAGATAGGTCGATAATTATCCACTAAGTTCTTAGTTCCACTTTTAAATATTGGACAAACAGACGCTGTTTTCCAATCACGAGGAAAGACACCACTTGACATACTTATATTCAGAATATAGGTAAGCGGTATCACAACTTCATTCCTAATATGTTTGAGAAGTGAATTACTAAAGCCATCGATTCCTGGTGCTTTACCATTTTGTAGACTCATTATTAATTTGTCGACTTCTTCATGGTCAGTTGGATACATGAAGAAGGAATTAGCAGGAGAATCGATGACTCGAACTGCCCTCGCGAGATCTTCCTCACATTTGCCAATACGAGAAAGAATTATATCAGCTAACTTTTGGCCAGTTGTAGAAAAGTGATTATTTGTAAAATCTATAGATTGTTGTTTATTGAGACAACCCTCTAACGTGAGCAATTCAGTTGGTTCACGTTTACATGGATTGAGGTTACAAATATTTTTAATAGTACGCCATAGTTTTTTCAGGTTATCCTTATTTTGTTTAAGCTCACTGTCTTCATACTCCAACTTTAACCTTCTCAAAAGATCATTAAAGAAGATGTGATATCGCGGGTAACTAATTTTAAGTATCCTATTATTTGGATCACTTCTTGAGCTCAAGTGCAATTTATCACGGTGCCGCATACAACGCATTAATCCCGGAGTTATCCAAGGCTTTAAATTATACTTAGATCTGCTTATTCTATCATCATCATCATCATGTCAGCCTTTAGAAGTCCACTGCTGAACATAGGCCTCCTCCAAAGAGCGCCATGACGAGCAATCTTGTGCCACCTCCATCCACCGACTTCCTGCGATGGCTATAACTATCACCGCGAGGTAATTATATGACGTAAATGATGTGTATACTTAATGTGAAATACATTTTTGCTTTGAAACTTAGATATTTAAGAAAATAGTAGTCTGTGAAAACATACATGTGAAATGATAATTCCGGATCTTTTACTCCTCCATTTGGTGTTCTTGATGGACAAAACAACGAAAAAAGGACAACACGATATAATTTAACTATTTTGCTAGAATGTATACCTATTGTTATCAACGATATTTTAATTGGATTTCATTTTATAAGCACACGAGCTGCAATGTTGTGGCCTCCTAGGAGGTCAAAAATGATGGCGAGGCACACAGACAGTGCGAGGTTGCCAATCTTACGATAGCTTTCTCATTCACTCAAGGGGACGATCTGTGCAAAAGACAAAGAAACAAGACAATGCGTGAACGAACGGCCGGCGGAACGGCAACGTTTTATAGCTCTATCCATTCTGATTCTATATCCATGACTGTTACTGAGGAAGTTGTGTGGGAAGTTTTTACTGGGAGCTCCAATTATTGTCATAAGTACATATCTTGATATCTAGTTCTTAAATATTAATACTTACTGTTTTTTTTTAAATCAGGTAGTAAGAGCGTGAAAACTATCAAACAGTGCAGTGAAAAACAGAAACGGACACCGCGCGCAGCGAGCGAGCTGTTGGAGGAGAGAGGAGGACTCTCTTTACAGGTAACAAGTTATTTTTAAATGTATTATTTTAGAAAAATAAAAGTCATATTTATGACTCCACTTCTCTCGGTCCTCCAAAGCAATGGTAGCCTGTAGAGGTTCTCCTATTGCCGCTTTCATGCTCTTGGACCATCGAACCGGTACTCGGTCGCGGCCCCTGCATGCCCCACTATCAGATTTTCCAAGTTATGCCTCTGGGTACGCAATCGTTTTACCACGATCTCACCTGATGGAAAGCGATGATGTGGTCGAAGGTGTAGCACGATTGCCTAGTAGATACCTATTCACTCTTGACTTAAACAAACCTGGGTTATATTTTATCGGAAGCACTGACGAGGGCAGGGCATTCCACTCCTTTGCAGTTCTTGTAATAAATGAAGAAGCGTAACGCTTCGTTCTTGTGCGAGGTATTTCAACCATGAAAGGGTGGCGCTTTGCTGATCGTCTAGTCGTACGGTAATGGAAAGGTGATGGGGGAATCAGGTTGTGCAGTTCTTGTGCACACTCTCCATAGTGCAATCTGTAGAATACCGCCAGGCTTGCGACCTCAAGTCGATGCGCCAGACTTTGAAGCTTACTCTTTACCAGAGTGTCATCCCCAATGAGCCTGATAGCACGTCTCTCAATTGAATCCAAAGACTCGAGCTGATACTTGGCAGAACCGTCCCAGAGGTGGCAGTAGTACTCCATACAAGATCGGACCTGTGCTTGATAAAGATTCAAAAGCTGTCCCGGTGTGAAGTAACCGCCTAACCTTAGACAAAATACCAAGTTTTTTTGCAGCTACCTTGGCTTTGGATTCAATATAAAACCCAAAATTCAGGTTCGATGTGAGTTCGACACCCAAAAGCTTCAGATGGTCGAACTTAGCTGTGGAGAGACGTCTGGAGATCCTGAGCTCATGGAGAATGGAGTAATCTGTTCTCATGGTATCTCCAGCACCACATTTCAAAAGCATTGACTGTTCTGACATCACGACATAAAAGGCACTTGGTTTCTGTGCGGTAAAAATTGAGGAAATTATATAACCTGCTCTAAAATGGGACTGGCTATCGAGGACAGCTCTCTGTATGCACAACCGCATCACCTTTCCATCACTGTACGACTAGACTAGACGATCAGCAAAGCGCCACCCTTTTATGGTTGAAATACCTCGCACAAGAACGAAGCGTTACGCTTCTTCATCCGCACCAATATATAAAAGTGAAAAGTTGTCTGTTTGTATGGAGAGCTTTTACGCCAAAACGGATGATCCGATTTTGATGAAATTTTGTTAATAGGTACTGTAAAATATAGATACCAACATAGAATACTTTTAATCCCGGAAAATTGTTTCCCCGGGAAAACTGGAAAATGTTCATTACTCGCTGTAAGGAACGGAATGTCAAAACGCATTAAGAGAGTTGGTGCTATACTTTTGCATTGGTTTTTAATATCCTAGAAGAACATGGGATGCTTTGTTTTCACGATAAACTGTCGCGGATGAAGTCGCGGGCGAAAGCTAGTTTATTATAAGAACTGCAAAGGAATGAGAATTCTGTATGCATAATACAGACTTGAGCTATATCTACTAATTAGGTAGTATTACTAAATTATTATTATATTAACTTAATAGCTTGTGAGATAAGGTAGAGATGCATTGTGGTTTGGCCGGTTACCGGATATCTGGAGAAGAGCTCGGCCGGATGGCCGGACCAAAGATCGTTCATGTTCTGATATGGGACCGGTACTATATACCTTACAAAGAGCCGACAATTGTGGAACACTCGTAGTGTTTATTTCCAGCGAAATTACTGGGCATGAGAATTAAAACCGATGTCTCAGGGTGACGAGCGCAGTGCAGTGACGCGCATTTTGCAGTCCTTCAGTTCTGGGTGGCACTGTCACTGTGAAGCACTGCAACTGTAAGCAGGTGGTGCTCACCATCACGTGAACGTCCTGCTTGTGACGACAAACTGTTGAATAACAAAAAAGTTCTCATTAACAAGTTTATTATGAGTGACTAAAAGCGAGTTATTTCGCAGCAGGGAGTGAATAAAAGTGAGTTATTTCACAGCAATGTGTGAATAAAAGTGAGTTATTTCGCAGCAACAACACCTGCAGTACACGAGTGCGTTGGAGACAGCAGCAGTACAAAGTGATGACACCGACGATGTGGAACCGACGGCTCACTTGTAAGTTACTTAGGTGCTGATATATCTAATACCTCTTTTTTTTTAATTCTATTCCCATGCATCAATTGATGCTGATTTTTCAATTAAATATGCATGTAGCATCAACTGAATCTGATTTTTAAAATAAGTATGCATCCATGTTTCAACTGATACTGATTTTTACAAGACTGCATAAAAGGAGTGTATTGTTTTTAGGATTCATGTATGTATGTATGTGAGTTTCTTTATTTCACCATAACTTTTAAACGCCTGTACAGATTTAGGCGTACGGGGTGACGTTAGAGGGACTATCAATACTCTCTCTATGCATAAGCTATATTTTTCTTTCAAAAAATTTAATATAGCGTCAGTATGGCTCCATTTTCAAAAGCGAAAAAAACTTCAAATTTTTCAATATGGGTATCTAATTGAAGGCCTTAAGCACATTCCAACAGTATGTAATTTATTGGCATAAGCACTTTTTTGGCAGGGCAGGCGTGTTTTTTTAGCTTTTAAGCTAATTCAAATAAGTAAGCACCCATGCTTCAACTGATGCTGATTTTTCTTATAAGTAAGCACCCATGCATCAACTAGCTCTGATTTTTCAAACAAGTTTGCACTCGTGCTTCAACTGATGCTGATTTTTCTTATAAGTAAGCACCCATGCATCAACCAGCTCTGATTTTTCAAACAAGTTTGCACTCGTGCTTCAACTGATGCTGATTTTTCTTATAAGTAAGCACCTATGCATCAACTAGCTCTGATTTTTCAAACAAGTTTGCACTCGTGCTTCAACTGATGCTGATTTTTCTTATAAGTAAGCACCTATGCATCAACTAGCTCTGATTTTTCAAACAAGTTTGCACTCGTGCTTCAACTGATGCTGATTTTTCTTATAAGTAAGCACCCATGCATCAACTAGCTCTGATTTTTCAAACAAGTTTGCACTCGTGCTTCAACTGATGCTGATTTTTCTTATAAGTAAGCACCCATGCATCAACTAGCTCTGATTTTTCAAACAAGTTTGCACTCGTGCTTCAATTGATGCTGATTTTTCTTATAAGTAAGCACCCATGCATCAACTAGCTCTGATTTTTCAAACAAGTTTGCACTCGTGCTTCAACTGATGCTGAATTTGTTGGCTTTTGAGGACTGCACGATGATTGGCCCTTTTTTTCCCGACAGGAGGTTTATGTGTTTGGGTTGTATGAATGTTTGTTTGTTTGCTTGTACGTTTCTTAGGCGCGCCCTACAGCCTAAACGGGCTGATGGATTTTGATAAATGAGGTTGATCACGAGAGTGATATAGGATACGAGGGTAGATTGAAAAGTACGGCCTAACACAGATCCATTCAATTCTACAAATCAAATCTACCCACATTATTTAGTTCAGTTCAGACTAGTTAAAATTGTGTGAAATTCGAAGCGTGTGCGATAATTAGTCGGGATTTATAAATATATTAACAAAGCAATCGGACATAATTTCCGCGAATTTAGCAAATCGAGCAGCGTGCCGTCATTAAGTACCTCCATAAGAAGGGGCTATCATCAAAATCCATCCATGATGATAGTACATTAAGGGATTCTGCTGTGTCATATTCTTCCGTCAAAAATGGATAGTAGAATTTAAGCGTGGCAGAAAGAGTGTAAAAGATGAACCCCCCCTCTGGTAGGTCTTCGACGTCCACTACTGACGAAAGTATTAAAAAAGTAGGTATTTGATTTAATAATAGGAGACCGCAGATTAAAAATTAGAGAGACAGCCGAGATTATAGGCATCTATCTATATATCTATTCTTATGAACGAACTTAAAACATCAATAGTCAACGAGTTGGGTTTCCACAAGGCGAGGTGGGTTCCGTGACTGCTTTCACTTGAACAAAAAAGGACGCATTTGAATATTTCACTATGGACGAAACATGGGTTCATTACTGTACACCGGAAACAAAACAACAATGAAATATTTCACTATGGACGAAACATGGGTTCATTACTGTACACCGGAAACAAAACAACAATGAAATATTTCACTATGGACGAAACATGGGTTCATTACTGTACACCGGAAACAAAACAACAATGAAATATTTCACTATGGACGAAACATGGGTTCATTACTGTACACCGGAAACAAAACAACAATCAAATATTTCACTATGGACGAAACATGGGTTCATTACTGTACACCGGAAACAAAACAACAATCAAATATTTCACTATGGACGAAACATGGGTTCATTACTGTACACCGGAAACAAAACAACAATCAAATATTTCACTATGGACGAAACATGGGTTCAATACTGTACACCGGAAACAAAACAACAATCAAATATTTCACTATGGACGAAACATGGGTTCATTACTGTACACCGGAAACAAAACAACAATGAAATATTTCACTATGGACGAAACATGGGTTCATTACTGTACACCGGAAACAAAACAACAATGAAATATTTCACTATGGACGAAACATGGGTTCATTACTGTACACCGGAAACAAAACAACAATCAAATATTTCACTATGGACGAAACATGGGTTCATTACTGTACACCGGAAACAAAACAACAATGAAATATTTCACTATGGACGAAACATGGGTTCATTACTGTACACCGGAAACAAAACAACAATGAAATATTTCACTATGGACGAAACATGGGTTCATTACTGTACACCGGAAACAAAACAACAATCAAAACAGTGGAGAAGACCTGGTTCACCACCCCCTAAAAAGGCTAAGTCGATTTTGTCGGCAAATAAGGTGAAGGCTTCAGTATTCTGGGACTCGAAAGGTGTGATTATCTTGAAAGGGGTCAGACTATAAACTCTGATTACTACTGCACCTTACTACGTCGTTTACGAGAGGAAATAAAAGAAAAACGTCGAGGAATGCTCAGAAGAAAAGAGCCCTGTTTCACCAAGATAACGCCCGTGTTCACACACACGTGTGTGCAGTCAATTGCTGAAATCCACAACTGTGGCTTTGAACTGTTACCGCATCCGCCTTATTAACCTGATCTGGCACCACACACACACTTCTTTCTGTTCCCTAACCTAAAAAAGCACTTGGGAGGTCAAAGATTTTCGACAAACAATGAGGTCAAAGTAGTAGACGCATATTTTGACTCTAAGGAAGAATCATTTTTTTTCAACGGTCTAAATGCTTGGAAGGGGAGGTGACAAAAGTGCATTGAACTTGATGGTGACTATGTAGAAAAATAAAAATATAACTGATTTAGTATGTGTTTATTTTCTTGGTTAGGCCGACTAGTTTTCAATCCGTCCTCGTATATGAAACCAATATGGCAGCTGTACAATATGGCAGCTGTACAATATGGCAGCTGTACAATATGGCAGCTGTACAAAAAATTAATCAAGTGAGGTATCAAAATACAGGTCTTTAAAATACCATTTCAAAAATATATAATTCTTATAGTAGCAATTTTGTTTTAAGGTTCTTACAAAATTTTCAATTTTTGATTATTCATGTTAATGTAAGTAAACACTTTAGTCTAATGTTGCAATTGCAACTATTAAAGTAAAGTAAAAATAATAGTTAAAAAAAACACGCTTTATATAGAAAACCAAACTAAAAAATAGAAAATAAATTTTAATTGTATAAAGAAGAAAAAAAAAAATATTTTTAAAAAACGTGGGGTGCTTTTTAAGATATTATCGAAATGATAATCCTTCTTCTCATATCTGTCAATGAAATATTTATAACTATTGACCCATGCACCGCACGATTTTTTTGAAATAAAACTTTTTTTTCTTATTTATACTATTTAAATTTATTTTCTATTTTTTAGTTTGGTTTTCTATATAAAGCGTGTTTTCTTTTTAAAACTATTATTTATTTGCTACTTTTTAGTTCGGTTTATTTATAAGAGCGTTTTTATTTATATTATGTTATATTATATTATTGCATTGTCATCGGTCATTGACAGGTGTGCAAAATTTGAATGAAATCTGACCGTTTAAAGTGGGTCAAAATAGCGTCCAAAGGAGTCGGTTACAAACATACAAACATACAAGTGAAGCTAATATAAAGCGAGTAAAAAGAAACATTAAATTTATATAATTACTAGCTGTGCCCGCAGTTTCACCCGCGTCTTTTAGGAACCACACATTTTCCGGATAAAAATTAGCCAATGTGTTAATCCAGGCTATAAGCTACCTCCGTGCCAAATTTAATCCAAATCCTTTCAGCCGATTAAGCGTGAAGAAGTAACACTCACACAAACACACGCACACACCCTTACATAAATTCAAACTTTGGTCTTTATAATATTTGTTAACGAGCGCAATAAAAAACCACTCTATAGCTATAGCTAGACATAAGAATAGCCATAAGATAAACATGTAAGGAGTCATAACATTTTAAGATGCGCAATTGAACCTACAGGACATAGGCACATAGGTAGGTATAACAACACACGTTGTTAGGCTTGAGTGTTATGTACATTATGCACCAATCGGCATAGAGATGGGCCGACGCATTGGCGAGAAATAAAATATTTAGTCGAGGCTTCGGAAAAGGCGAACGTAGTTTTGAAATCTGCGTGCCATCCCGTATAACCACTATAGCATACGGGATGGCCACGTAACATTGTAGGATAACGTAAATAAGAACATGCAGCCACAGAGGGACTGAAGATCTCTGTGGTTGCATGGACAGGTACAGGTTGACTCAGGAACACCCCCGCTTTGTAAGGGTACTGATTTACAACGCTGGGCGAACCTGAGCCGACCTAAATGGTAACCTAAATCGGTAAATCATTAAAGGTAACTATAAATATAGGCAGTGGGAGCGAGAAGAGGCTAAATAGGAAAAGCTCCTCTAAAAACGGTCAAGCTTGTTGACTCGTGATGAATCATACATCGGAATGTTATGATTTGGGACAAAAATTAGTTAGCTGCCTAAAGTTTGGATACCGTCTCTGTACGTGAGCGAAGAGTTCGTAAAATCGGAAGTTCTCCTCGCACCCGTAGCAAACTGCTCTAAACTGCTAAACTGCTCCTAAATTGCGAACTGCAGTTTAGGAGCATTTGTTGGGTTCTTATTATAATGATTTATTTTTATTATAAACTTTTTAGTTTCCCGTATATGTTTGGAATGGTCTTTTATAGACCTTCATTTTAATACCTCACTCGATAGGTTTCGATCATTTTTTGTTCCGTCAGAAATACAATAATATGGCAGCTGTATTTATTTTAAACCTTTTAGTTTCCCTTATATATTTTTGGAATGGTCTTTATAGACCTTCATTTTAATACCTCACTCGATAGGTTTCGGTCATTTTTTGTTCCCTCAGAAATACAATAATATGGCAGCTGTATTTATTTTAAACCTTTTAGTTTCCCTTATATATTTTTGGAATGGTCTTTATAGACCTTCATTTTAATACCTCACTCGATAGGTTTTGGTCATTTTTTGTTCCCTCAGAAATACAATAATATGGCAGCTGTATTTATTTTAAACCTTTTAGTTTCCCTTATATATTTTTGAAATGTTCTTTATAGACCTTCATTTTAATACCTCACTCGATAGGTTTCGGTCATTTTTTGTTCCCTCAGAAATACAATAATATGGCAGCTGTATTTATTTTAAACCTTTTAGTTTCCCTTATATATTTTTGAAATGGTCTTTATAGACCTTCATTTTAATACCTCACTCGATAGGTTTCGGTCATTTTTTGTTCCCTCAGAAATACAATAATATGGCAGCTGTATTTATTTTAAACCTTTTAGTTTCCCTTATATATTTTTGAAATGGTGTTTATAGACCTTCATTTTAATACCTCACTCGATAGGTTTCGGTCATTTTTTGTTCCCTCAGAAATACAATAATATGGCAGCTGTATTTATTTTAAACCTTTTAGTTTCCCTTATATATTTTTGAAATGGTCTTTATAGACCTTCATTTTAATACCTTACTCGATAGGTTTCGGTCATTTTTTGTTCCCTCAGAAATACAATAATATGGCAGCTGTATTTATTTTAAACCTTTTAGTTTCCCTTATATATTGTTGAAATGGTCTTTATAGACCTTCATTTTAATACCTCACTCGATAGGTTTCGGTAATTTTTTGTTCCCTCAGAAATACAATAATATTGCAGCTGTATTTATTTTAAACCTTTTGTTTCCCTTATATATTTTTGAAATGGTCTTTATAGACCTTCATTTTAATACCTCACTCGATAGGTTTCGGTCATTTTTTGTTCCCTCAGAAATACAATAATATGGCAGCTGTATTTATTTTAAACCTTTTAGTTTCCCTTATATATTTTTGAAATGGTCTTTATAGACCTTCATTTTAATACCTTACTCGATAGGTTTCGGTAATTTTTTGTTCCCTCAGAAATACAATAATATGGCAGCTGTATTTATTTTAAACCTTTTAGTTTCCCTTATATATTTTTGGAATGGTCTTTATAGACCTTCATTTTAATACCTCACTCGATAGGTTTTGGTCATTTTTTGTTCCCTCAGAAATACAATAATATGGCAGCTGTATTTATTTTAAACCTTTTAGTTTCCCTTATATATTTTTGATATGGTCTTTATAGACCTTCATTTTAATACCTCACTCGATAGGTTTCGGTCATTTTTTGTTCCCTCAGAAATACAATAATATGGCAGCTGTATTTATTTTAAACCTTTTAGTTTCCCTTATATATTTTTGGAATGGTCTTTATAGACCTTCATTTTAATACCTCACTCGATAGGTTTCGGTCATTTTTTGTTCCCTCAGAAATACAATAATATGGCAGCTGTATTTATTTTAAACCTTTTAGTTTCCCTTATATATTTTTGGAATGGTCTTTATAGACCTTCATTTTAATACCTCACTCGATAGGTTTCGGTCATTTTTTGTTCCCTCAGAAATACAATAATATGGCAGCTGTATTTATTTTAAACCTTTTAGCTTCCCTTATATATTTTTGAAATGGTCTTTATAGACCTTCATTTTAATACCTCACTCGATAGGTTTCGGTCATTTTTTGTTCCCTCAGAAATACAATAATATGGCAGCTGTATTTATTTTAAACCTTTTAGTTTCCCTTATATATTTTTGGAATGGTCTTTATAGACCTTCATTTTAATACCTCACTCGATAGGTTTCGGTCATTTTTTGTTCCCTCAGAAATACAATAATATGGCAGCTGTATTTATTTTAAACCTTTTAGTTTCCCTTATATATTTTTGAAATGGTGTTTATAGACCTTCATTTTAATACCTCACTCGATAGGTTTCGGTCATTTTTTGTTCCCTCAGAAATACAATAATATGGCAGCTGTATTTATTTTAAACCTTTTAGTTTCCCTTATATATTTTTGAAATGGTCTTTATAGACCTTCATTTTAATACCTTACTCGATAGGTTTCGGTCATTTTTTGTTCCCTCAGAAATACAATAATATGGCAGCTGTATTTATTTTAAACCTTTTAGTTTCCCTTATATATTGTTGAAATGGTCTTTATAGACCTTCATTTTAATACCTCACTCGATAGGTTTCGGTAATTTTTTGTTCCCTCAGAAATACAATAATATGGCAGCTGTATTTATTTTAAACCTTTTAGTTTCCCTTATATATTTTTGAAATGGTCTTTATAGACCTTCATTTTAATACCTCACTCGATAGGTTTCGGTAATTTTTTGTTCCCTCAGAAATACAATAATATGGCAGCTGTATTTATTTTAAACCTTTTAGTTTCCCTTATATATTTTTGAAACGGTCTTTATAGACCTTCATTTTAATACCTCATTCGATAGGTTTCGATCAGAAATACAATAATATGGCAGTATATTTATTTTAAACCTTTTAGTTTCCCTTATATATTTTTGGAATGGTCTTTATAGACCTTCATTTTAATACCTCACTCGATAGGTTTCGATCGTTTTGTGTTCCGTCAGAAATACAATAATATGGCAGCTGTATTTATTTTAAACCTATTAGGTTTCCCTTATATTTTTTTGGAATGGTCTTTATATACCTTAATTTTAATACCTCAATCGATAGGTTTCGATCCTTTTGTATTCCGTCAGAAATACAATAATATGGCAGTGTATATATTTTTGGAATGGTCTTTATAGACCTTCATTTTAATACCTCACTCTATAGGTTTCGGTCATTTTTTGTTCCTTCTGAAATACAATAATATGGCAGCTATATATATTTTTAACTTTTTAGTTTCCCTTATATATTTTTGGAATGTTCTTTTAAAGACCTTCACTTCGATACCTCACTCGATATGTTTCGGTCATGTTTTGTTCCGATAGAAATACAATAATATGGCAGGTGTAAGCCGCCATATAAGTTTTCTTGACACATCATGTATCTAGTGTTACTATCGTGATTAACATTCATAATATTGTTTTATTTTCTTAATTTAGTTTCTTATTGACAGGCAACTCGTCGATACATCTGTGGCAGCATCGTTGCCGTCGACGGAGTGGGTAGCAGCATCGGTGCTGTCACCGTTTTGCCTCAGTAAGTTATTGTTACTAGCATGATGGTGAGGTAGTCCGATAATTAGCACAATTAGTAATATTGTTTTTTGTTTTAGACTTCGACTCAGTTTTCGTTGACGACGCGCCTCAAGAAAGCTGTCCGGAGAGGTAAGAAACTCATTTTTAAATCAACAGCATCATACTTTCCATGTTTATTTTATTGTCTTTTATCTTTTACTGTACTCTTGGATGTATATTAATGTGTTCCAAATGCTTTATTTTTTAAGTTTCACTTCTGTTTTTACCGAAGAATTCAATTCCTGTAACACCGTTACTGTCCTTGAAGCAGCCTGTGGATTATCGTCCTTTCTGTATCAGGCTGTTCTTAGCGATAGCAGGGCGGTCGCACTCCGCAACAAGTACAAATTAATTCGAGGACCCAATATTCGGTTCCGTTCAGTCGAGTGTCAAGCGTGCGCTCGATGAGTCGCGCGCCTTGTACTTAGCGATAGAGCATCTACTTACGTAAAGTTATTGACAAACTTTATTCGTGTTTTAATTATGAGTACCAAGAAGAAAGCTAGAAAGCACTGCATAGCATTCGGCTGTTTGAATAGTGATAGAAATGACGAATTGTCATTCTTTACGCTTCCAAAGGATATTGAAAGGTAACAAACTGTAATACCTATAATAGGTCCTAGTTATGTAGTTAGATATTGATATTTTTTTATTACGTAGGTTCCTATAGATTTATGTTATTTACCGAAGCTACGCATATTTAAGGTTTTTCCGCGCAGAAATAAAGTTTATTAAATTTATCAACGTAATTTTATAATTGATTATAGTAGGTATTGTTGATCGGAAAATGAATTACTGTGCTGACTTAGTAAGTAGCCTACAACTAATTAGGAATTTATATAATATATGTCTCGTATAATACCTACCTACTTTTAATACCTTTTATTACGTAGGTAGCAATTTATTTTTCACTCATTAAAAAGCATGGAATTCAGACAGGCACCTTTATTCATCAAAGTGCAATACCTATAGGATATAATCATAATCAACCAACGACACGTAGGTAGGTATCTCACTAAAGTTATCGGCGGTCTGAAAACGGGATAGGTAGGTAGTAAAAATGAGGTAGTAGGTCTATTCTGATAAGAATGTCATTGTATGTAATAGAACTATTTTAATTTATAATAATAAGTAATAACATAATACATTATTACTTATTTATTCTGTTACAATATCTAAGTCATAACATATCACAGAATAATTAGTAGAACAAGTACCTAGTCATACCTTAATACAACCCTACCGAGCGAAAAAGGGACAGAGCGATTCTGAAACGGTTAGAGCAATGGAAGTTCTCGCGCGTTGTGATACGGTGCATTCTAGCCTGCACGCGGTGGGCGAGCGCCTTCTAGGTAAATATAATTGAAAGCTCGCAGCGCCGTGCGAGTTAAATTGCACTTTATAGCGTTGTAGCGAGAGTCGCTATTTATTAAAATGACTTTACTCAGTTAGCCTTCTGTACTTGTACTATTATTTATTCTGTGGTGATAGGTTATTTTCCAACGCTACCCTGACCAATTTTACAATGATACGGAACTCGCCATATGCGTACTCTTCGCGAATCGGGATGGAAATAGATTCGGGACTCATCGGTAAACGGCACTACAGACCACTGGCTATCTTCCCAGAGCAAATCACGAGCCCACTGTAATCTTCGTCCACGATTTCCTCGGCGTAGTGCTGGAGTACGAAGCGGTCTACGAGCATGAAAGTTAGCTCCATGCAATCTTCTCCTCACAGTTTGGTCACAAGCAACTGGTGCTCTGACTGCAGCCTTTGAACCAACTGCATAGCCGTACATTTGGTTACTACATTTGGTTGTGTTGTCGCGGCAACTTGCAAAAATCGGTCTTGTCGTAAGGTGGTTAAGCGCATCCCGCCTGGATGTCTTTCAGCCACTTCACCAGCTGCACGATAACGTGACCATAACCTTGATGTCACGTTAAACTAACTCTAACTTCTCTAACGTTATACTGCGCAAATATTATGTTTTTAATTTAATTTTTCTAATTTAAATATGTAGTTATTCAAAAAGGCCTACAAAAGAAGCATTCTTCAAAAGCTGTTTACTAAATATCCCTAGACGGTGTTGACGAGTGTATGTAATTTTAACCCTGCTTCACTTCTACAGATCTGTGAAAATGACCGATGAAGGCGCAAAGGCGCGTGGGCGCGGACGCGGACGAGGGCGCGGGCGCGCACGTGGGCATGGTTGCGGACGCGCGCGTGCTCGCGGGGAGGGGGTGGAAGGAAGTCCGCACGACACCACATCATTAGACAGGTAGGTAATGTGGCTTTCTTTTATCCTAATGCCCAGAAGCAGGGTTATGTTTTTCGGATGTGGTTACCCAAAGCCACGTTTTTTTAAAATTTCAAAGCAAAATACCCGATTGCGAACAAAACTAAAAAGAGATAAAAAATGAAGTGATAATAGATAGATAGATAGATTAACTCTTTATTGAACACCGAAGTACAACGAGAAATTATATCTAAAAATACAATGAGTGTCACAAGGGGCGGTATATCGCTCAGCGCGATCTCTTCCTGACGACCGTGCACGGAGAGGAATAACGACGACGGGAAAGACGGGACGGGACGGTCTGTAAGGGACGGGATGGTTGCTAACCAACTTTAAATCGTCATTGATCCTAAATAGGCAAAAATGCTTTCGTATGTCCGGCTGTTCTCCTCTACAGGTCGCATTTATCAAATGATTCTCGTGAAATTTTGTGAGCAGGTTCGATAATTATGCATTATTTTGTCGATTCTGTTTTCCGAAATTTTTCAAAATATGGGGATATGGGGGTTGAAAACATAAAATAAATACATATTTCAGCTATTTCGAAAAATGTTCAATAATGGCACAAAAGTTTTTTGTTACCCTTATTATGACGCATTAACTTGGGGGTATGAGGGGTGGAAAATAATGAAATAAATACACAAACAGACTCGCGGGGTCTACAGCTCACAGAGCCACTAGTTTTAGGTTGACTTTAGCTTCCATAGAAAATCAAAATGGCCCCGTCCATTTGACAAGTTATTGAATTATTTTGCTCTATATAACTTTTTATCATATGTATGCTACGATACAAACATACATTCGTAAACGTTTCGGCTCCGTGGATCATAATTAGTTTAATAATTTTCGTCTTTAGGCACTTGGTATGGACTAGTAGACGAAACTGACGTAGACAGACGTAGACGTAGTTTACCAAATGCGGGCAGCATCCCAGCTGAATCCTCCTATCGGCTTCCCTTTCGAAGTTGTTCCTACCCAATTGCATAGTCTGCCCGAGGGAAACATATTTCTGAACAACTTCAAGGGGGACAGCGCTAATGACGATCAGTTGCGGGGTAATAAGGTCGTTAAACTTAACCTTGGTTTTATCCATGTTCATCCCGCGATAGATACATCGAGAGGCGTAAGCTAGGTCGTTCAGCATTCGTTCGAGATCCCGCAGCGACTCCGCCATAAGGACAACATCATCGGCGAATCGTAGGTGTGAAATGTACTCACCATTTATGTTTATGCCCGTTCCTTTCCAATCCAGCGTCATAAACATATCTTCTAGTAAACAGTTTCGGGGATATAACATCCCCCTGTCTCACTCCCCTGCGCAGCTGGATATGTTTAGTCTGCTAGTTCTGTACTTGAACGAACATATTCGCGGCGTCATACAAGCTTTTCATCACCTCGATGTATCGCCAGTCCACTTGGCATCGCTGCAGGGACTCGAGCACATCCCAGGTTTCGACAGAGTCAAAGACTTTCTCATAGTCCACAAAAGCACATAGGGGCTCTTCAGTCTTCTGTATAACCTGCCGCGCTGTGTGGATGTGGCCTATGGTCACAGAATAAATAATAGTACAAGTACAGAAGGCTAACTGAGTAAAGTCATTTAAATAAATAGCGACTCTCGCTACAACGCTATAAAGTGCAATTTAACTCGCACGGCGCTGCGAGCTTTCAATTATATTTACCTAGAAGGCGCTCGCCCACCGCGTGCAGGCTAGAATGCACCGTATCACAACGCGCGAGAACTTCCATTGCTCTAACCGTTTCAGAATCGCTCTGTCCCTTTTTCGCTCGGTAGGGTTGTATTAAGGTATGACTAGGTACTTGTTCTACTAATTATTCTGTGATATGTTATGACTTAGATATTGTAACAGAATAAATAAGTAATAATGTATTATGTTATTACTTAATATTATAAATTAAAATAGTTCTATTACATACAATGACATACTTATCAGAATAGACCTACTACCTCATTTTTACTACCTACCTATCCCGTTTTCAGACCGCCGATAACTTTAGTGAGATACCTACCTACGTGTCGTTGGTTGATTATGATTATATCCTATAGGTATTGCACTTTGATGAATAAAGGTGCCTGTCTGAATTCCATGCTTTTTAATGAGTGAAAAATAAATTGCTACCTACGTAATAAAAGGTATTAAAAGTAGGTAGGTATTATACGAGACATATATATAATTCCTAATTAGTTGTAGGCTACTTACTAAGTCAGCACAGTAATTCATTTTCCGATCAACAATACCTACTCGTACTATAATCAATTATAAAATTACGTTGATCGATTTAATAAACGACTTTATTTCTGCGCGGAATAACCTTAAATATGCGTAGCTTCTGTATGGAACACAATTGAAATAACATAAAACTATAGGAACCTACGTAATAAAAAAATATCAATATCTAACTACATAACTAGGACCTATTATAGGTATTACAATTTATTACCTTTCAATATCCTTTGGAAGCGTAAAGAATGACAATTCGTCATTTCTATCACTATTCAAACAGCCGAATGCTATGCAGTACTTTCTAGCTTTCTTCTTGGTACTTATAATTAAAACACGAATAAAGTTTGTCAATAACTTTACGTAAGTAGGTGCTCTATCACTAAGTACAAGGCGCGCGACTCATCGAGCGCACGCTTGACACTCGACTGAACGGACCCGAATATTGGGTCCTTGAATTTATTTGTACTTGTTGCGGAGTGCGACTGCCCTGCTATGGTGCCGTATACGTAACCAAAGATCGAAACCGGCCTGTTCTGGAGGCTGAAACTCGTCTTCTCTCTACGAAAACAGCTTATAGATATGGCTAAGAATCGAGATGGGCCTGTAGTTTTTAATGAGAGTTTTATCTCTTTTTTACCCGACTACGGCGAAGCAACAAGTAGGGTTATGATTTTAACCGGTATTTATGTATGTATGTATGTTCAGCTGTTCCCTCATAACTTCTAAACTACTAGTCATAACTTGACAAATAAGGTATCGTTGGAAGCGTCCGCTGATTATAGGTTATGTGACGTTACATTAAAGAGAATATGGCGCCCTCTAGAGGACATATAGAAGAGAAAAAAAAATACGATGATGTCGTGTTTGGTTTCAAATGAATGGGCTTAATTAGCACATTTCGAACATATATTATGTTATATTATAATTATAACCCCAAAATAATTGAAATAAAAATATAAGTTCAAAAACTTAAACCTGACACATCGATCAAAAAACATACATACATTGTTTCATCGATTGTTTATTCTCGTAGGAGTGCGATATAAATTTATCAGTATTTATTTAACCAACTAGGTAGCGCGCCCCGGCTCTAAAGTTTTAAATGTCTAAAACGTTAGAATATTCTTGTTTGTGACTACAGCCTTAGTGGACTAAAAAAGTCCACTAAGGCTGTGGTCGGGTTTCAGTTTTTGAACTTATATTTTTATTGAAGAATAAAACTACCACGCTCCTACTCCGCCTTTGGAGTTCTCCCATGGTTTTATCCCTACGGAGCCGAAACGTGGATACTGACGGTGGGGCTAGTCCACAAAGAAAATAGGCGGAATTTTATGCGATAAATCTTATAGTGTCTTGACATATCATTTCTATAGAACTTAAGTAATTATTTTTCTACGTTTTTTCAACATAGCCAAAACCCAGAAAAAAAACATATTATGCGAGCATTAACATATTATGGTGGTTCTAGAAAAACCCAGGTTAACAAATCAATTTAAAAAATCATGAAATTGTAACTTCATTTCCTTCCTACAATGTTTAACCGGCCTTGTTGCCTGCCCAACGGGTGAAAAAATATATATATAATGCAATGAAGTTTCCGGTTTGGACGTCAAAATAGTCAACACGGTATACTTCCCACCCAGTTTTTTAAACCAAAGGAGGTTGAATTAAGCTTACTGGCGTTAAATCTTTTAACAGTAAGCTTAATTCAATCTCCTTGCGATAGACAGGATAATAATATAGACAAAATGGTCCGTCAGTATAAAACCTCTATACAAAACATTACTCGTAGCAAAGGGAATACAATGCATTATAGTTTATGGAGGAAGATAGGGTATGTTAATTTATTTAATTGTTTTGCACAAAAATAGTGTTCGTACAAGGAAGGACTTAATGCTAAACAGCATTATCTACCAGTCATCCAGGTCGTAAAGGAATAATAATAGTACATAGGGCGTGTTGGTTAAAGTATTGAACAAAAAATACGAAAGAAACAAAGGTTTGTGTAAATAAAATATTTAGTGTAAGGAATTGTTGCTAAATATTTGTGCTAATATGGGACAACTGTTTCCCTGCACAGTGAAACAGCAGCAACATATCTAAATATATTGTTTTGTAATATCGGCAGGCAGTAACAGATTGAAAATAATTATTATTCAAAATCCTAGATAGGTAATTGAATAGGTAGGTACAATATCTACAATATCTTGAAACATTATATTTATCACGCATAAGTACTTACTTGCCTACCTAATTAAGCGGATAAAATAATTAAAATGTCTAAGACTTATTTCAAATGTCATTAACAGTAACATAACCTACAATACTTTGAAGCCTATTAACAATTATTCCTGGCCTCCCCAAAAAAAAAACTTAGACTGACAATCTCAGGAAATGATGTTGAATTACTAGCGATATTTTTGTCTAAAGACGCCGTGAATTTGACTGACATAAAAGTATGTATGCGAGTTCGCCATTGTTCTTTAAAGTCGCTCAGTGAGCTATGGAGAGAGCTATGCTCGGAGTATCTCTGAAGGACAGAATCCGGATTGAGGTTATCCGCCAAGGTAACCGACATAGGCCTGAGTATAAGCAAGATGAAGTGGCAATGGGCTGGTCGCAGAACCAACAACCATTAGGGAAAACTAGTTTTAGAGGGGTGACCACGCTTAGGCAAATGTAGTGTGGCACGCCCAGGCGAAGAGACGACTTGCAAAATACAGCTGGCAGCGACAGGATGAAAAGAGCTGATGATCGGGCTCAGTGGCGTTCATTGGGAGAGACCTACGTCTAGCAGTGGACTAGTAGGCTGATAATGAACGTCCAGCAGTGGACTTGTATAGGCTGATGATGATTATGATGCTACGTAATAACTTATGAATAATGCTACGGCATTGTTACAGAATAACTAAATTTTCGATAAAACTGCATTATTTAAAAATAACTGCGTTTAAAAATTAGGCAAAATGTAATTCCCGTGTATACTATACGTATTCCATAAATTCCATCACACAAGAAGTACAGTAGTGTTTAATGTAATTCCCGTGTATACTATACGTATTCCATGAATTCCATCACACAAGAAGTACAGTAGTTTTTAATGTAATTCCCGTGTATACTATACGTATTCCATGAATTCCATCACACTAGAAGTACAGTATTTTTTAATGTAATTCCCGTGTATACTATACCTATTCCATGAATTCCATCATACAAGAAGTACAGTAGTTTTTAATGTAATTCCCGTGTATACTATACGTATTCCATGAATTCCATCACACAAGAAGTACAGTAGTTTTTAATGTAATTCCCGTGTATACTATACGTATTCCATGAATTCCATCACACAAGAAGTACAGTAGTTTTTAATGTAATTCCCGTGTATACTATACGTATTCCATGAATTCCATCACACAAGAAGTACAGTAGTTTTTAATGTAATTCCCGTGTATACTATACGTATTCCATGAATTCCATCACACAAGAAGTACAGTAGTTTTTAATGTAATTCCCGTGTATACTATACGTATTCCATGAATTCCATCACACAAGAAGTACAGTAGTTTTTAATGTAATTCCCGTGTATACTATACGTATTCCATGAATTCCATCACACAAGAAGTACAGTAGTTTTTAATGTAATTCCCGTGTATACTATACGTATTCCATGAATTCCATCACACAAGAAGTACAGTAGTTTTTAATGTAATTCCCGTGTATACTATACGTATTCCATGAATTCCATCACACAAGAAGTACAGTAGTTTTTAATGTAATTCCCGTGTATACTATACGTATTCCATGAATTCCATCACACAAGAAGTACAGTAGTTTTTAATGTAATTCCCGTGTATACTATACGTATTCCATGAATTCCATCACACAAGAAGTACAGTAGTTTTTAATGTAATTCCCGTGTATACTATACGTATTCCATGAATTCCATCACACAAGAAGTACAGTAGTTTTTAATGTAATTCCCGTGTATACTATACGTATTCCATGAATTCCATCACACTAGAAGTACAGTATTTTTTAATGTAATTCCCGTGTATACTATACCTATTCCATGAATTCCATCATACAAGAAGTACAGTAGTTTTTAATGTAATTCCCGTGTATACTATACGTATTCCATGAATTCCATCACACAAGAAGTACAGTAGTTTTTAATGTAATTCCCGTGTATACTATACGTATTCCATGAATTCCATCACACAAGAAGTACAGTAGTTTTTAATGTAATTCCCGTGTATACTATACGTATTCCATGAATTCCATCACACAAGAAGTACAGTAGTTTTTAATGTAATTCCCGTGTATACTATACGTATTCCATGAATTCCATCACACAAGAAGTACAGTAGTTTTTAATGTAATTCCCGTGTATACTATACGTATTCCATGAATTCCATCACACAAGAAGTACAGTAGTTTTTAATGTAATTCCCGTGTATACTATACGTATTCCATGAATTCCATCACACAAGAAGTACAGTAGTTTTTAATGTAATTCCCGTGTATACTATACGTATTCCATGAATTCCATCACACAAGAAGTACAGTAGTTTTTAATGTAATTCCCGTGTATACTATACGTATTCCATGAATTCCATCACACAAGAAGTACAGTAGTTTTTAATGTAATTCCCGTGTATACTATACGTATTCCATGAATTCCATCACACAAGAAGTACAGTAGTTTTTAATGTAATTCCCGTGTATACTATACGTATTCCATGAATTCCATCACACAAGAAGTACAGTAGTTTTTAATGTAATTCCCGTGTATACTATACGTATTCCATGAATTCCATCACACAAGAAGTACAGTAGTTTTTAATGTAATTCCCGTGTATACTATACGTATTCCATGAATTCCATCACACAAGAAGTACAGTAGTTTTTAATGTAATTCCCGTGTATACTATACGTATTCCATGAATTCCATCACACAAGAAGTACAGTAGTTTTTAATGTAATTCCCGTGTATACTATACGTATTCCATGAATTCCATCACACAAGAAGTACAGTAGTTTTTAATGTAATTCCCGTGTATACTATACGTATTCCATGAATTCCATCACACAAGAAGTACAGTAGTTTTTAATGTAATTCCCGTGTATACTATACGTATTCCATGAATTCCATCACACAAGAAGTACAGTAGTTTTTAATGTAATTCCCGTGTATACTATACGTATTCCATGAATTCCATCACACAAGAAGTACAGTAGTTTTTAATGTAATTCCCGTGTATACTATACGTATTCCATGAATTCCATCACACAAGAAGTACAGTAGTTTTTAATGTAATTCCCGTGTATACTATACGTATTCCATGAATTCCATCACACAAGAAGTACAGTAGTTTTTAATGTAATTCCCGTGTATACTATACGTATTCCATGAATTCCATCACACAAGAAGTACAGTAGTTTTTAATGTAATTCCCGCGTATACTATACGTATTCCATGAATTCCATCACACTAGAAGTACAGTAGTTTTTAATGTAATTCCCGCGTATACTATACGTATTCCATGAATTCCATCACACAAGAAGTACAGTTGTTTTTAATGTAATTCCCGTGTATACTATACGTATTCCATGAATTCCATCACACAAGAAGTACAGTAGTTTTTAATGTAATTCCCGTGTATACTATACGTATTCCATGAATTCCATCACACAAGAAGTACAGTAGTTTTTAATGTAATTCCCGTGTATACTATACGTATTCCATGAATTCCATCACACTAGAAGTACAGTAGTTTTTAATGTAATTCCCGTGTATACTATACGTATTCCACGAATTCCATCCCACAAGAAGTACAGTAGTTTTTAATGTAATTCCCGTGTATACTATACGTATTCCACGAATTCCATCACACAAGAAGTACAGTAGTTTTTAATTTAATTCCCGTGTATACTATACGTATTCCACGAATTCCATCACACAAGAAGTACAGTAGTTTTTAATGTAATTCCCGTGTATACTATACGTATTCCATGAATTCCATCACACAAGAAGTACAGTAGTTTTTAATGTAATTCCCGTGTATACTATACGTATTCCATGAATTCCATCACACAAGAAGTACAGTAGTTTTTAATGTAATTCCCGTGTATACTATACGTATTCCATGAATTCCATCACACAAGAAGTACAGTAGTTTTTAATGTAATTCCCGTGTATACTATACGTATTCCATGAATTCCATCACACAAGAAGTACAGTAGTTTTTAATGTAATTCCCGTGTATACTATACGTATTACATGAATTCCATCACACTAGAAGTACAGTAGTTTTTAATGTAATTCCCGTGTATACTATACGTATTCCATGAATTCCATCACACAAGAAGTACAGTAGTTTTTAATGTAATTCCCGTGTATACTATACGTATTCCATGAATTCCATCACACTAGAAGTACAGTAGTTTTTAATGTAATTCCCGTGTATACTATACGTATTCCATGAATTCCATCACACAAGAAGTACAGTAGTTTTTAATGTAATTCCCGTGTATACTATACGTATTCCATGAATTCCATCACACAAGAAGTACAGTAGTTTTTAATGTAATTCCCGTGTATACTATACGTATTCCATGAATTCCGTCACACAAGAAGTACAGTAGTTTTTAATTTTACAAAAATAGCAGTACCATAAGTTATTTTTTATGCTGGCAAACTTGTGATGGACGATACAGAAATGAAACCTCTGTCAGCCATTTTAGTTTGGACAAAAAACGTGAGGTTTTATTG
Source organism: Alsophila aescularia (assembly GCA_946251855.1). Classification (NCBI taxonomy): domain Eukaryota; kingdom Metazoa; phylum Arthropoda; class Insecta; order Lepidoptera; family Geometridae; genus Alsophila; species Alsophila aescularia. The sequence goes on from OX276374.1 coordinate 65,052,800, forward strand.
GGCCAAAATTTAGTCATTAGTTTTTTTGGAATTTTCAACTTGATTTTGTAAAGTTTTAATGATACATCGCCTAAAGTCATCATTGTTTTAATGATACATCGCCTAAAGTCATCATTGTTTTTTTTAGGGTGTCATTGAGTAAAGAGGTCATATTTTCCTGTGTGTGTTGTTCCTGAATGTTACGTGTTAAGTTTGTGTTGAGTAACACACGAGAAAATACAGTACAAATGGTGTGTTACTGTTTCAAGTGTGTAACGGATCATTTTTACATGGCTTTACCCCATGTTTGTATGATCCTTTGGCGTAATCAGTAAACATTCTCGAATGGAGACTCAAAATAATGAGGTTTAATAAGAATTTATCAGATAAATATTACACGAACACCAAAAAGACGTTAAAAATAAAACGTAATTATATTGTATCTTATATTCTTGGACTTGTCAAAGGCATTTGATCTTGTTTCTTACGACCTTCTGTGGCGGAAGCTCATGACCGATACCAGTTTGCCGAGGGACATGGTCAATATTTAAATTTTAATTTTAATAAGTCTGGTATGCAAATCAGGAAAATGTTGTAAGATGGGCGGGTTCGTACTCAGGCGAATACAGATTCAAGTGTGGGGTGATGCAGGGAGGTATTACATCACCAAAGCTTTTTAATCTGTATGTGAATGGGTAGATCGCTGAGCTTAACAGCACTAATGTCGGATGTTCAATCAGTGGTACTAGTGTTAGTAATATAAGTTACGCTGATGACATGGTGCTGCTGAGCCCATCGATCAATGCCCTCAGATGTTTAATGGGTGCATGTGAGTCCTATGCTGCGGCCCATGGGCTCAGGTATAACGCTAAAAAGAGTAAGTTGATGCTGTTCAAATCTGGTACCAAAACTTACTCTATTCTACCAGTTAAGCTCGACGGAACTCCCCTTAACTGGGTAAAGCAGTTTAAGTACCTGGGCCACTGGGTTACAGAGGACATGTCTGATGATATGGATATCGAGAGGGAGCGTAGGGCGTTGGCAGTGAGGTGCAATATGTTGGCTCGTAGATTTGCACGCTGCACTATACCAGTCATTGCGTATGGCCAGTCGTTTTACACGTGCAGTCTGTGGGTCAAATATACACAAAAAGCTTACAACTCCTTACTTATCCAGTAAAACAACGGTTTGAGGATGCTGCTGGGGCTGCCACGTTTTTGTAGCGCTTCGGGGATTTTTGCGGATGCGCGCTGGTTTTTTCTCGATAATGCGTAAACGAACTGCATACCCGATGAGCCGCTTGAGCGCCAACAATCTTCTGACTGTAGTAGCTGAGCACATTAACTCGTGCATCATGAGACATTGGTTGACGCGGGTCAAGCCGTTGGTGCAATTGGTGTCAAAGTGATGCATGGGTTTATAACTTTAGTGTTCTGCGCTATAGTTATAGTGCGCTTTTTTTGTTTTCATTGATCATCGCAACTAACGCTACAGTCACATTTTTTGTTTTCATCGATCATCGGACCACTCGATAGCGACGTAAATTTTGCCACTCGATTTTGAACATTATTGACCTCAATAATCATTGAAATCTAAGCGTGTTTATATAATTATTTTGCTTCGAAACCCACAACATAAACACTTGAAATATGTGCCGTACCTATTTAGCTCCATAAATCACCAGTTTGTTTATCTAAGCGCTCAATGAAGTGGTCATAAAAACTGTTTGTTTACGCAAAGTCGGCGCGGCCAGATGTGTCGCGTAGACCTTCTTTTTTTTGTGGGTTGACAATCAGATACCTGTGATCTCGGCTTGTACCCAATAAATCGCCAGTTTGCAGCCAGATGTGTCGCGTCGACCTTCTTTTTTTTGTGGTTTGACCATCAAGTACCTGTAGTCTCAACGCATGTACAATCAATTACCAGTTTGAGGTTAGATGTGTCGCGTCGGCCATTTTTTTTTTGGGGTATCAGTTTGGTCCTGCAGTCTTCAGCGCGTGGACAACCGAGCGGTTATGGATCTTTATCTGAAATAAATAAATTTATTATCATTATTTATTATACAATTAAGAATATAAATAAAGCTTGATTGCCTCTTTTTAGATTTGTTTGGGGTGTTTTTCTAATAATTTATTTATATATTAGACATTTTAGTTTTTTTAAATATATATTTTAGAAAGACGTTTATTTTGATACCTCACTCGGTAATTTTTTGTTGCGTCAGATATACAATAATACGGTAGCTGTAAGCCGCCATATTAGTTTTCTTGACACTTCATATATATCCTGTGTTACTATCGTGATTAACATTCATAATATTGTTTTTTTTTTCTTAACTTAGTTTCTTATTGACAGGCAACTCGTCGATGCATCTGTGGCAGCATCGTTGCCGTCGACGGAGTGGGTGGCAGCATCGGTGCTGTCACCGTTTTGCCTCAGTAAGTTATTGTTACTAGCATGATGGTGAGGTAGTCCGATAATTAGCACAATTAGTAATATTGTTTTTTGTTTTAGACTTCGACTCAGTTTTCGTTGACGACGCGCCTCAAGAAAGCTGTCCGGAGAGGTAAGAAACATATATATTAATATAGTTGATAGATTCAGGCGTTCAGTTTCATTCAGTTTGCGGAAATCCATATTTAAAATGAACGAAATAAAAATATGTATCTTACTGCCGCCAAACTGTTTGTCATACAAATGATAAATGGAAAAATAAAAATATAATATGTAAAAATCCCTACGTACTGACCAGTACGGGATTTGAACCCTACCAAAAATGAAATTATTGTAAAATAAAAAGACAAGACCACAAGGAATTTTTCTCGCCTGTGATCTTGTGGTCAGCTCAACATCTCTACCTACTGGCGCCAGACATAGAGATAGGAAGATGACGACGGGGACGTCTCCAAGATGTGCCCAAGGACACCTCGAGCCCAGGTGTGGTCGTCCGAACGAGGGGTTCAGCTTCAGAACCGAATGCACACTGTTCCGATTCCGGAACTTGCGAATTACAATGGCTCGTGTGGATTCAATCCATGAATCAACAAAAAACACGACCAAATTCTCAACAAAATAACCCAACTGCCTACGTCGCAATCTAGGTCGAGGGCGGCTCAATGCCAACTCTGTTGTGACGCTTTAGTTTTATGTATGGCTCCGCATGCCTCAAGCGGGTGGTCGCTATTACTGGACGCGTTTAAATAACCCAACTGCCTACGTCGCAATCTAGGTCGAGGGCGGCTCAATGCCAACTCTGTTGTGACGCCTCAGTTTTATGTATGGCTCTGCATGCCTCAAGCGGATGGTCGCTATTACTGGACGCGTTTAAATAACCCAACTGCCTACGTCGCAATCTAGGTCGAGGGCGGCTCAATGCCAACTCTGTTGTGACGCCTCAGTTTTATGTATGGCTCTGCATGCCTCAAGCGGGTGGTCGCTATTACTGGACGCGTTTAAATAACCCAACTGCCTACGTCGCAATCTAGGTCGAGGGCGGCTCAATGCCAACTCTGTTGTGACGCCTCAGTTTTATGTATGGCTCCGCATGCCTCAAGCGGGTGGTCGCTATTACTGGACGCGTTTAAATAACCCAACTGCCTACGTCGCAATCTAGGTCGAGGGCGGCTCAATGCCAACTCTGTTGTGACGCCTCAGTTTTATGTATGGCTCCGCATGCCTCAAGCGGGTGGTCGCTATTACTGGACGCGTTTAAATAACCCAACTGCCTACGTCGCAATCTAGGTCGAGGGCGGCTCAATGCCAACTCTGTTGTGACGCCTCAGTTTTATGTATGGCTCTGCATGCCTCAAGCGGGTGGTCGCTATTACTGGACGCGTTTAAATAACCCAACTGCCTACGTCGCAATCTAGGTCGAGGGCGGCTCAATGCCAACTCTGTTGTGACGCCTCAGTTTTATGTATGGCTCTGCATGCCTCAAGCGGGTGGTCGCTATTACTGGACGCGTTTAAATAACCCAACTGCCTACGTCGCAATCTAGGTCGAGGGCGGCTCAATGCCAACTCTGTTGTGACGCTTTAGTTTTATGTATGGCTCCGCATGCCTCAAGCGGGTGGTCGCTATTACTGGACGCGTTTAAATAACCCAACTGCCTACGTCGCAATCTAGGTCGAGGGCGGCTCAATGCCAACTCTGTTGTGACGCCTCAGTTTTATGTATGGCTCTGCATGCCTCAAGCGGGTGGTCGCTATTACTGGACGCGTTTAAATAACCCAACTGCCTACGTCGCAATCTAGGTCGAGGGCGGCTCAATGCCAACTCTGTTGTGACGCCTCAGTTTTATGTATGGCTCTGCATGCCTCAAGCGGGTGGTCGCTATTACTGGACGCGTTTAAATAACCCAACTGCCTACGTCGCAATCTAGGTCGAGGGCGGCTCAATGCCAACTCTGTTGTGACGCCTCAGTTTTATGTATGGCTCCGCATGCCTCAAGCGGGTGGTCGCTATTACTGGACGCGTTTAAATAACCCAACTGCCTACGTCGCAATCTAGGTCGAGGGCGGCTCAATGCCAACTCTGTTGTGACGCCTCAGTTTTATGTATGGCTCTGCATGCCTCAAGCGGGTGGTCGCTATTACTGGACGCGTTTAAATAACCCAACTGCCTACGTCGCAATCTAGGTCGAGGGCGGCTCAATGCCAACTCTGTTGTGACGCCTCAGTTTTATGTATGGCTCCGCATGCCTCAAGCGGGTGGTCGCTATTACTGGACGCGTTTAAATAACCCAACTGCCTACGTCGCAATCTAGGTCGAGGGCGGCTCAATGCCAACTCTGTTGTGACGCCTCAGTTTTATGTATGGCTCCGCATGCCTCAAGCGGGTGGTCGCTATTACTGGACGCGTTTAAATAACCCAACTGCCTACGTCGCAATCTAGGTCGAGGGCGGCTCAATGCCAACTCTGTTGTGACGCCTCAGTTTTATGTATGGCTCTGCATGCCTCAAGCGGGTGGTCGCTATTACTGGACGCGTTTAAATAACCCAACTGCCTACGTCGCAATCTAGGTCGAGGGCGGCTCAATGCCAACTCTGTTGTGACGCCTCAGTTTTATGTATGGCTCCGCATGCCTCAAGCGGGTGGTCGCTATTACTGGACGCGTTTAAATAACCCAACTGCCTACGTCGCAATCTAGGTCGAGGGCGGCTCAATGCCAACTCTGTTGTGACGCCTCAGTTTTATGTATGGCTCTGCATGCCTCAAGCGGGTGGTCGCTATTACTGGACGCGTTTAAATAACCCAACTGCCTACGTCGCAATCTAGGTCGAGGGCGGCTCAATGCCAACTCTGTTGTGACGCCTCAGTTTTATGTATGGCTCTGCATGCCTCAAGCGGGTGGTCGCTATTACTGGACGCGTTTAAATAACCCAACTGCCTACGTCGCAATCTAGGTCGAGGGCTGCTCAATGCCAACTCTGTTGTGACGCTTTAGTTTTATGTATGGCTCCGCATGCCTCAAGCGGGTGGTCGCTATTACTGGACGCGTTTAAATAACCCAACTGCCTACGTCGCAATCTAGGTCGAGGGCGGCTCAATGCCAACTCTGTTGTGACGCTTCAGTTTTATGTATGGCTCTGCATGCCTCAAGCGGGTGGTCGCTATTACTGGACGCGTTTAAATAACCCAACTGCCTACGTCGCAATCTAGGTCGAGGGCGGCTCAATGCCAACTCTGTTGTGACGCCTCAGTTTTATGTATGGCTCTGCATGCCTCAAGCGGGTGGTCGCTATTACTGGACGCGTTTAAATCGAATGCATTCAATGCAACCCGGTTCGTTGTGTTACGTTTGGAACTTGAGCAATTCCTCTCGGTTTCCAATGTTGAAGCCGAACACACCTGGTTAAGGTATTTATCAGCGGTCATGGTGTTTCTGATCCAAACGAGGTCTGTTCTTCCACCAACACGAATTCCCGCTCATACCATAATTGTCCCGCCGTGGTATGGAGTTCCTGAGGGTGTTGCAGACGGCTCTCACGACCAGGAACTCGCCATACGCGTACTCTTCACGAATCGGGATGGAAACCGAATCGGGACTCATCGGTAAACAGCATTTAGACCACTGTAATCTTCGTCCACGATTTCCTCGTACGCCGAGGAAATCGTGCTGGAGTACGAAGCGGTCTACGAGCATGAACATAGCCCCATGCAGTCTGCTCCTCACAGTTTGGTTATTCACAAGCAACATGTGCTCTGACTGCAGCCTTTGAACCAAATGCATAGCCGTAACATTTGGTTGTCTTCTCACGGCAACTTGCAAAAAACAGTCTTGTTGTAAAGTGGTTATGCGCATCCCGCTTGGGTGTCTCTCAGACACTTTTCTAGTAGCACGATAACGTGACCATAACCTTGATATCATGTTTTTTTTTGTTCCAATCTCCTCAGCAATACTCCGTTGAGTAGCCCCAGCATGAAGCATGCCTACTGCCCTTAACATTCCTCTCTCGTTAAATGGCGCCGCTGCATGATGCATACAGTGGCATACATTCGAAATTAACAACTGCTAACTTGTTTTAAAACTTTAATTTGACACCAAAAATTTACAAAAACCATGGTCGGTAAATTGAATCCTTCGGAACTTCGCTAAAGTTATACCGCGCATCTTTTGTTTTTAATTAATTTTTAAATTCAAATTTCGAAAGATTTTAAAACCGGCCAGTATTATTTGGGCTTAGAACTGTACACAAAATAGCCCTAGAGTCTAGGGCTACACGGTGTCGATGAGTGTGTGACGATGTGAAACCTCTTTCATAGATTCTTAATTCTTTCATAATCCATTTCATTCCATTTGATAGTTTGTCATTATTAATTCTAAATTCAAATAACCTGTCATTCCCATATTGCCATTGCATTAGTAAAACTGGAATTTTACGAAATAATATGTTATAAAATACCTTAGTAAGTTTATTACATGTGGAGTCCTTTAAATATATATGATAGTACTTTCGTTCGTGGTTGTTTTCATCCATATCGTTGAAGTACGTCTCTTACCAAATATATTAAATTGAGAGAAGACTGAATAGAATAGTCGAGTGCAAGATCTCTGTTTATGAACATCTCCGAGTGCTCCTATTGTTCCTGTAGTTTTATGTTGTCCACTGAGGTTTGGTCCCTGGCTGAACAAACCCAAACCCTGGACCGCCTCGTGACAAGTGTATGTAATTTTAACCGTGCTTCATTTCTACAGATCTGTAAAAAATGCGGATGAAGGCGTAAAGGCGCGTGAGCGCGGATGCGGAAGCGTTCTTGCTCGCGGGGAGAGGGCGAAAGGAAGTCCACATGACACCACATCCTTGGACAGGTAATGTGGCTTTCTTATCCTGCAGCCCTGAAGGAGGGTTATTTTTTTCGGATGTGGATATAGCCATGTTTTTTTAAATTTTCAAACAAGCACAGAACGACAAGAACCTTCACAAAAAACCCGACTGCGGACAAAACTAAAAAGAGAAAAAAAAATAAGTGATAATGTTGTTTTTGCCGCGTACTTTCATTGCACCGCGTTAGCGACGTCCCTTATTTTCTCAGCCAAGAGAGAAGAGATGGGCTACCTCGCGATGCACCGCGGTGTGATGTCACGCGAGCAGACCGGCGAATAGGAGCGAGTCGTCCGCCATTACCTACTCATAGCGGCACTCGAACGACAATTCATATTTAACCTACAAACCGCTCGTATTAAAATTACTTCATATATCAAATAAATAAAATATAAATATATTCGGGAAAATTCCACACCAATTAACTAGCCCCAAACTACTAGCCTGTACTATGTGCACTACATAACGGATACACATACATATATACGAATATTATAACATCCATGACTCGGAAACAAACATTTCTGCTCATCACACAAATGTGCGCACCTTGCAGGATCGAACCCGCGACCGTTTAATTACGTACCTAGGATCACTAGCCATGAGACCAACCGGTCGTCAAAATAAGCGACGAAAGTAACAAAATCGACAGAAACATTATTGATACCATATAGACAATAGACAAGTATGTGCTTGTGAACTTAACCCTAAAGTGCACGAATCTACCACGAGGGCGGCCGTCCACGAGACCATAAAAGGTCAGCCCTGCGAGCATGGATCTTATCGATCGATAAAATTCGATAAATTTATCGACCGGTAAACAGTTCTTTTTTTATCAATTTTATCAAAATGCGGTAGCATGGATCTAGCCTTTCGGTAAATTTTATTGATTCGATAACACGTCGTGAGTTTATCGATTTAAAAAATGGCAACTCGTGGACTATACCATATATCAGATAGACGACTAATAGTCTAAAAATTATAATTATTTTTTGACACAATTTGGCAGATTTTTATTATTTTGAGTTGTTACGGAGAAACTTCTGTAATTTGGAATTCTACTTAACTACCATAAAGTAGTATATTCCTTGAACCTAACCTAAAGTATAACTAGCCATAACTCGTTGCACAATTGCTTGAGACACCTCCCTGACAAATCTGACAGTGCGCTGTCCTAGTGCTATATTATATTCCTGGCCGATGCATCGTTGGTGCAACTGCCCTCGGTGAAAAAGCGTACAGCTGATAGAACCTACAACAATGATTATACAGGTAGTTTTTTAGACTGAGTACCTACTAGGTACCATAATAATTAGAGCATTAGACACAATCACAACAAAAGATAATTTCTGGAAATAGAAAAAACGTAACTAAGTATTTTGGTATTATTATGTAAAGTAGATACTACAACATGCGCAGGCAGTCCATTAGATCGACTCCTTCTCAAACGCCTTCAACATCTTGAATGAGGGCGAGGGAAATTTCCTTATAAATTCTAATAATAATCTTAAAATGCTATTCTTCCAGATCGAAAGGATCATTGGCATCCCTGAAACTTGCCTCACGATGTTCTGACACCTCCACGTTTTGGCTTATAATCCGAAAAGGAATTTACAAAAAAAAAAGTTCTTCAGTAGGAATAAAATCAATACAATTCATATTTTTTACTATCTATGCACTGTTTTACCTCGGTCGAACTGTCTTCTTACATCAAAAGATGTAGGGAAAAAGGTTTCAGGGCGTTTGCCCTCTTCCTTTGGCTCGTCTCCAACCTGCAACTTGAGGCGGGTCTTCTTGTTTAGGTTATTGTATCCTGTTATGTGGTCTTTTTCGCCCGTGAGAGCGTTTTGTTTTAGTGTGACCTTCTAATTACGGTGGCGGTCCGGGGGCAACCATGTGTCCGGCGATCATGACCTTGCCGGGTGAGACCCCTGGTTACCCAAGGGAGGCCCGGCGAGCCGATTGGCGACCTCCGGCCGCTCGTCCGTTTCTCCTTCCTCTTCTTCTTTTTCCTCCTCGTGCCGCGCCACGAGCTCTCTGGGGTAGGGCTTCGTGCGGCGTTTTCTTGTTTGGTCTGGCGGTCGTGCGTGTATTGGCGCTATGCCACATATATGTGCCTGGCGCGATTCGTCCGCACGGCTGAACATATTATTGCTCAGTCGTTTTATGAAGGCGTCTATATTTTCTATATTCAAATTACGTTATATAGTGGTGTTCTTGACACACCTCGGAGCGGCAACGATCGCTCTGAGGCAGAGGTTCTCTTGTGCTTGGATTTGCTTCTTAGTTGTGGCGGATACATGTGCGTACCACGCCGGAGCTGCACATGTTCACTTTTACCTATTACATAGCGCAATATATATAAGTAATTTTCTATGGTGTTCATTTAGTCCAAAAGAATCTAAAATCAAGGTACTTACTTCATATCAATAAGATCATATTAGCGTCACACGATTTTGACCCTTATTGACACTAATCAGATTTAGTAAGATTCGGCATTTACTGTGTTCATTTAGTCAAAATACGAAAAAATAATACATTAATAAATATTAATCAGATGAACAATGCATAATTTATTAATCAGATGAACAATGCATAATTTATTAATCAGATGAACAATGCATAATTTATTAATCAGATGAACAATGCATAATTTATTAATCAGATGAACAATGCATAATTTATTAATCAGATGAACAATGCATAATTTATTAATCAGATGAACAATGCATAATTTATTAATCAGATGAACAATGCATAATTTATTTCAATTAGGGTCGAAAAACACAAAAGAAATGAGTATAATTAAAAGAGGGTATAATGTGTAAATTTACCTATTTTTACCAAATTACACGTTTGTTCTTCTGTGCATCATTTATGAGATATATGGGACTTTAGGGAATTAAAATCCCAGTAGTCCAGTTAGTGGAACCTCTGGGGAAAAAATCTAAAACAAAAAAACATACTGAACAACTATAGCGGGACTACTGGGAATACACCAAGTCTAGACGTCGGCCAGACCGCCTTGCCGTAAGGGAGGCGTCGCCCCGCCGTAGCGGGACTACTGGGAATACACCAAGTCTAGACGTCAGCCAGGCCGCCTTGCCGTAAGGGAGGCGTCGCCCCGCCGTAGCGGGACTACTGGGAATACACCAAGTCTAGACGTCAGCCAGGCCGCCTTGCCGTAAGGGAGGCGTCGCCCCGCCGTAGCGGGACTACTGGGAATACACCAAGTCTAGACGTCAGCCAGGCCGCCTTGCCGTAAGGGAGGCGTCGCCCCGCCGTAGCGGGACTACTGGGAATACACCAAGTCTAGACGTCAGCCAGGCCGCCTTGCCGTAAGGGAGGCGTCGCCCCGCCGTAGCGGGACTACTGGGAATACACCAAGTCTAGACGTCAGCCAGGCCGCCTTGCCGTAAGGGAGGCGTCGCCCCGCCGTAGCGGGACTACTGGGAATACACCAAGTCTAGACGTCAGCCAGGCCGCCTTGCCGTAAGGGAGGCGTCGCCCCGCCGTAGCGGGACTACTGGGAATACACCAAGTCTAGACGTCAGCCAGGCCGCCTTGCCGTAAGGGAGGCGTCGCCCCGCCGTAGCGGGACTACTGGGAATACACCAAGTCTAGACGTCAGCCAGGCCGCCTTGCCGTAAGGGAGGCGTCGCCCCGCCGTAGCGGGACTACTGGGAATACACCAAGTCTAGACGTCAGCCAGGCCGCCTTGCCGTAAGGGACGCGTCGCCCCGCCGTAGCGGGACTACTGGGAATATACCAAGTCTAGACGTCAGCCAGGCCGCCTTGCCGTAAGGGACGCGTCGCCCCGCCGTAGCGGGACTACTGGGAATACACCAAGTCTAAACGTCAGCCAGGCCGCCTTGCCGTAAGGGAGGCGTCGCCCCGCCGTAACGGGACTACTGGGAATACACCAAGTCTAGACGTCAGCCAGGCCGCCTTGCCGTAAGGGAGGCGTCGCCCCGCCGTAGCGGGACTACTGGGAATACACCAAGTCTAGACGTCAGCCAGGCCGCCTTGCCGTAAGGGAGGCGTCGCCCCGCCGTAGCGGGACTACTGGGAATACACCAAGTCTAGACGTCAGCCAGGCCGCCTTGCCGTAAGGGAGGCGTCGCCCCGCCGTAGCGGGACTACTGGGAATACACCAAGTCTAGACGTCAGCCAGGCCGCCTTGCCGTAAGGGAGGCGTCGCCCGCCTTATCTGGACTACTGGGAATACACCAAGTCTAGACGTCAGCCAGGCCGCCTTGCCGTAAGGGACGCGTCGCCCCGCCGTAGCGGGACTACTGGGAATATACCAAGTCTAGACGTCAGCCAGGCCGCCTTGCCGTAAGGGACGCGTCGCCCCGCCGTAGCGGGACTACTGGGAATACACCAAGTCTAAACGTCAGCCAGGCCGCCTTGCCGTAAGGGAGGCGTCGCCCCGCCGTAACGGGACTACTGGGAATACACCAAGTCTAGACGTCAGCCAGGCCGCCTTGCCGTAAGGGAGGCGTCGCCCCGCCGTAGCGGGACTACTGGGAATACACCAAGTCTAGACGTCAGCCAGGCCGCCTTGCCGTAAGGGAGGCGTCGCCCCGCCGTAGCGGGACTACTGGGAATACACCAAGTCTAGACGTCAGCCAGGCTGCCTTGCCGTAAGGGAGGCGTCGCCCCGCCGTAGCGGGACTACGTAGCGGTCTCTATTAATAGAGAGACCCAACGACAACCAACGCCCGCAATTACTCTCCATGAATCATACATCCGGGCATCAAAGCCTGCAGCGCCCCCAAATGTTTGCTAAGCAACTTATATAAATAGTTATAGATTCTAAATGGAAATTCGAAATGAAAAATGAAAGAAATGAAACCTAAAGATGATTTTCAAATACCTAATCAATGATGGGTATCACTTGACATAGTTTGTCAACTTTCATTTATAACCGACTTCAAAAAAAATAAAGGTTCTCAAGTTGATCTGTATGTAATATTGTGGAAAATGCGTAATATTCATATATGTTCTAAATGGGCTAAGCATATGTACCAAATTTCATGTGTGTGATATGTATATATAAGTAATAAGTATATAAGTATATATGTATGTTTGTCACGTATTTGTAGTCTCTAACTATTGGTCTCATTCACAAGCTCAGAGTTGCGCAGCTTGCAATGGAGAGAGCTATGCTCGGTGTTTCACTACGAGATAGAATCTTAGATGAGGAAATCCATAGAAGAACCAAGGCTACCGCATAGCTCTCACAGTTTGCAAGTTTAAGTGGCAATGGGCAGGCCATGTAGTTCGCAGAACGGACAACCGCTGGGGAATAAAGGTTCACGAATGGCGACCACGACCAAGCAAGCGAAGTGTGGGGAGACCCCCCACACGATGGACCGACGACATTGTAGCCATCGCAGGAAGTCGGTGGATGGTATCAGTATAGAGGTAGACAGTATGTATGTTTTGTTTTTACGAACTGCTGGTCTAGTGGCTAGAGACCCTAGGTACGAAATCAAACGGCCGTGGGTTCGAATCCTGTAAGGTGTAATCATTTGTATGATGAGCAGAAATGTGTTTCCGAGTCATGGTGATTTAGTATTCGTATCTACATAATGTAGGTATGTTTATCCGTTATGTAGTGCCCTTAGTACAGGGTATCCTAGTTTGGGGCTAGGTAATTGGTCTGGCATTGTCCCGAATATATTATTTATGTATGATCCTTTGGAGCAATCAGTAAACCGTGTTGAATGGAGACTCAAAATAAAGGGATTTAATGAACATTTACTCAAACAAGCTTGTAATGTGGTCATTATTTCGACAACCTTCTTTGGGCAAAGTCGACCTTGCCGCGCTGCTTGAATAGGCGCCAGCAATTTCCTTTGAAAATCCATTATTGTCGTGTTTTTTAAGTACTATTATTTATTCTGTGGTTTTGTTAACCACCGAACGCGAAAAGAGAGGCGTCGTAGTTCCCAAACGTATGGACCGATATTAATGTTTTTTTTTCTGCTTGAAAGCTGATGTGATCGAGATGGTTCTTAGCTATTATTGTTGTTGTTTTTTCGATGTTCTTGTTGTTTTTGTTGATCTTGTTGTTTTTCTTCTTGTTTTTGTTGTTCATGTAGTTTTGTCGTTCTTGTTGTTGTTGTTCTTTTTTGTTGTTTTTATTGTTGTTGTTCTTGTTGTTTTTGACGTTGTTGTTGGTGTTGTTTTGGTTTTTGTTGTTGTTGTTTTAGTGGGTTATATAATTTTTTCAACAGTTTGCTAGTTTAAAATACCTCGCATTGTTTGAGTAAAGCACCCACGCTATGATGGCCTCGAGCTTTGCTTAGTTACGCTCTCGACCATCATCATCGCTGCCAGCAACGCAGTCATTACAGACCGCGGCAGTAATGTACTATTATCAGATAAATATTACACGAACACCAAAAAGTCTTAAACAATAAAAATAAATTGTAATAAAAAAAATACGACTGCGAAAAATACTAGAAATAGGCAAAGAAGCTTAAGATTCTCGGTTGTGAAATATAACATGCAGTCGGAGGCATGAGGCTCGTCAGGTTCAAGTTCTAGCTGGTCCCGTCAGAGGAGAAATTAAATGCATGATGCCTCCGACTGCATCTTATATATCACAACCGAGAATCTTAAGCTTGTTTGCCTATTTCTAGTATTTTTCGCAGTCGTTTTTAGTTTTGTTCGTAGTCGTTTTTAGTTTTGTTCGTAGTCGTTTTTAGTTTTGTTCGTAGTCGTTTTTCCAATTATAATTTATTTTTATTTTAAACTTTTTAGTATCTTTTATATATTTTTGGGATGGTCTTCTAAAGAGCTTTATTTTGAAATTTTGATATCTCTCTCGATAGGTTTCGGTCTGAAATTTTTTGGTCTGTGAGAAATACAATAATATGGCAGTCGTAAGCCGCCATATTAGTTTTCTTGACAAATCATATATCCAGTGTTGTTCTCGTGATTAACATAGATATTATTGAAGTTATTTACTATTTTCTTAATGTATTTTTTTATTGACAGGCAACTCGTCGATGCATCTGTGGCAGCATCGTTGCCGTCGACGGCGTCGTTGGCAGCGTTTGTGCCGTCGACAGCGTCGGTGCTGTCGACGGAGTGGGTGGCAGCATCGGTGCTGACGCCGTTTTGTCTCTGTAAGTTTTTTGTTAATAACATGATGTGGTAGTCTGATAATTAGCACAATAATTAGTCATTTTGTTTTTTGTTTTAGACGCGCCTCAAGAAAGCTGTCCGGAGAGGTAAGAAACACATTTTTCCGTCATCATCGTCATCATCATACTTTCCATGTTTTTTTATCGTTTTTCTTGTCTTTTTCTCTTGGATGGACATTGATGTCTTCGAAATCCATCCTTTTTGTGAGTTTCACTACTGCCGTTTTTACCCAGCTCTTTCTGTCATGACATGTATTATTTGCAGTGATGTAATGTTTTTTTTTTTTTTTAGTGTACATGCCATCCCGGAGTTGGATCATAACGGAACGGCTCATAACATAGGTAAAAACATTTATTTATTTAAATAAAGAAAGAAACCGACCAAGTGCGAGTCGGACTGACGCACTTAGGGTTCTGTACCATCAGACAATGTATTTATGTTATGTAGGTATTTACTAAAAAAATATGGTTTTCTTTAATTTTATGGGATCCTTAGTGCAAGTCCGACCTACACTTGGCTGGTTTTAATTATTTGTTGTTTTACTTTAGAGTTTTCACTATCATAACACAAAGATTGACGCTTGTATGTATTACCGTTTACTTAAGAGTGTTCACTATCATAACACAAAGATTGACGCTTGTATGTATTACCGTTTACTTAAGAGTGTTCACTATCATAACACAAAGATTGACGCTTGTATGTATTACCCGTTTACTTAAGAGTGTTCACTATCATAACACAAAGATTGACGCTTGTATGTATTACCGTTTACTTAAGAGTGTTCACTATCATAACACAAAGATTGACGCTTGTATGTATTACCCGTTTACTTAAGAGTGTTCACTATCATAACACAAAGATTGACGCTTGTATGTATTACCCGTTTACTTAAGAGTGTTCACTATCATAACACAAAGATTGACGCTTGTATGTATTACCCGTTTACTTAAGAGTGTTCACTATCATAACACAAAGATTGACGCTTGTATGTATTACCCGTTTACTTAGGAGTGTTCACTATCATAACACAAAGATTGACGCTTGTATGTATTACCCGTTTACTTAAGAGTGTTCACTATCATAACACAAAGATTGACGCTTGTATGTATTACCGTTTACTTAAGAGTGTTCACTATCATAACACAAAGATTGACGCTTGTATGTATTACCGTTTACTTAAGAGTGTTCACTATCATAACACAAAGATTGACGCTTGTATGTATTACCGTTTACTTAAGAGTGTTCACTATCATAACTCAAAGATTGATGCTTGTATGTATTACCGTTTACTTAAGAGTGTTCACTATCATAACACAAAGATTGACGCTTGTATGTATTACCGTTTACTTAAGAGTTTTCACTATCATAACACAAAGATTGACGCTTGTATGTATTACCGTTTACTTAAGAGTGTTCACTATCATAACACAAAGATTGATGCTTGTATGTATTACCGTTTACTTAAGAGTGTTCACTATCATAACACAAAGATTGACGCTTGTATGTATTACCGTTTATTTAAGAGTGTTCACTATCATAACACAAAGATTGACGCTTGTATGTATTACCCGTTTACTTAAGAGTGTTCACTGTAATTACACTAAGTTTGACGCTTGTATGTATTACCGTTTCCACGTCAGAGCAATAACAAAGATAAAAACACGTTTCTTGTATGAGGATTCCCATATTTAAAAGCTTTTATTTAACTTTCAATGTTTGTATGTTTAGGTCAAATCTTGCAAGCTGAATTAGAACAACTTCCTCTTATCCTACGGAGTTGAATTTTTTCATGTTGGTTCAGTTTCCATGATAATAAATTGTTATGGTAAGCATGCCTGAATAGACATACAGGGTTAGCTCCAGATAAAGGAACTATTCCCGGGCTACGATAGGCCACCGAAAAAACTAATGACCCTGGCTACGTACAACGGACGAAAGATTAGTCTTGACGAACACATACCCGTACCCATACTTAACGAACACATGGCGCAACTCAAGACGGAGCTCACAAAGATCAGGAGGCATATTCTAGGGTTAAGTGAAATCCGAAGAGTGGTGGAGGACACAATGACCCTAGAATCGGGCCACCTTTTCCACTTCTGAGAGGGCGATCAGCAGTCTCTGGTTGGCGTAGGGTTCCTCGTTAATAAGGTCCTCATTGATAAGTTGTAGAAATATCCATTGTGTCGACCAGGGTAGCGTACCTGATTCCTAGGCTGACTGAAAGGTATGGTCATACAGGTTTACGCTCCGACCTCGGCACTGTCGCATGATGAGGTTGAAAGGGCCGTTGCCCGGCTAAGGAAAACGGACCTCCTTCTCAGGTAAAGGCGAGGAATTAAAACAAGATGGTAAATTCAATAACAAAGGGCTTTATTACAAAAAAATAGAAAAAGCACACATGAGTTATCAAATATTGGTACTCTCCCCTTTACTGAGGAATTCAAAAAGAAATATTTTACACTTAATTTAGTTTGTTCTGCATCAAAATAATTATAAACAGCAAGATCTTATAATAGGAAATACTTCTAACTTATTACTCAAAAC
The DNA here is from genome assembly GCA_946251855.1 of Alsophila aescularia. NCBI lineage: Eukaryota > Metazoa > Arthropoda > Insecta > Lepidoptera > Geometridae > Alsophila > Alsophila aescularia. The sequence continues at coordinate 65,069,812 of OX276374.1, forward strand.
TCAAAAATTCTCAAATATGATTACAATTTCCTCAAAAATATATATTCTAGTACTTAACTTCGGCCTGTGCGATATGAATTTACAATAGAAAAGCTGTATCCTAGGCTAGTAAAACTTAGAGAGTCTGTGCTTAGCAGATTAACATGTATTGGTCACAACGCAACGGAATAATCTTGTCTTTGCCTTAGATTTTTTTAAATTAAAAGAGACTTGTGCAAACAGAGTGTGTGTGTGTAAGATTGTTTCCCAGAGGGATATTAAACTCTAAAATAGAAAGTAAACAGAAAGTAAGACAGAAAATAAACAGAAAGTATCTTTCAACAATATATTAACCCGCAAGTAGGCGAAGGCTTCCCTCACTACCGTAGCTCGCTGACTCAAAATGATTTGGAGTGGACCAACCTGGAGGCTTCCTGGGATGCCGTACCGTCGTCTCGCGTACCGCCGCGGAACGCCTCCTTACTCCACTCGATCAGCTCCTACTGCTTGACCACGAACGGTGCCTGGTATCTTCTACTGGACAGGTGGTGCGTTGGAGTCCTGGAGTCCCTCGTAGACCGGATTCTTCCACGAACGGTGGTGAGCCCCGGGTGATCGCGCACAGCAGCTCGCAGTGGTGACGACAATAGCTGACCGTAGATGCACGATTTTAACCTGGCTTTTGCACTCGTATACTTATTTCGCCTGTAACAGGGCAGCTTCGTTCTGGACAGCGTGCCTCGGTCGTTTTGTTCACACAAGAGAAACTGCGTGTTTTTCTGCCGCCTGCGTCGATCTTAATTTCGTGCCAACTATGTAAACTAAATTCAGTTTCACGTCCGAAATCAAAATCCCAATCCACAGGCTTCTCTCTTGTATATATACGAACTTTGGTTTGCACTTCGAGTACCATTCTACTGAGAACTCGAACTTCCGGTATCCAGAAAACTCTAGAAAGAACTCTGCAACTTGCTTCGTAAAGCAGACCTTGTCGGCCTAGCAATACTGGTCACTGTCCTCCAGCCAGTTCTGGTACATACCAGCCAGCATCCGGTGTTTACTTGAACAAGTTCATAGAAAAAAAACCATCTCTCCGGAACTTTCATGCAATTTAGACATTATGTCAAAACCTTCCATGGTGTGACCATCGCAAGCGATTTCTAGATTTAAATTATTTTCGACATATGAAACGCTGCCTTCTGTATTTATTATTTGTTAGCCAACTTAAAGATGCGACCTATTCTGGATTTTTAAACAACCCGTTCCTCGTCCAAAGGTATCCAGAGCCCGAAATATTCCTGGAACGTCAATTATTAATAGCAACACTCAGAAGCCCTGCTACTTGCCGACAGAGGCCACCGCTTCGTTTACACCTTCCTTCTAGTTCACGCCTCTTGTCGCTAGCTGTCGCTACGTGGATTAATCATTTTATCTATTTTGAGACAGTAGATGAAAACTTTTCCCTTTCACTCGCAGAGGCAAATTCAAACATTATTTCTTGATTCTTAGATAGGCGAAATTATCAATCTGTCTTCAACAAGAAAAGCTTTCATTATTCCTTCAACGAAGAAAGTGGCGCACGCGTGGTGGAGCTCGGCGTTTTTTACAAACTCGGCGTCTAGTTTTCAGATACGGAGAAAACACAACTTGATCTAATAGAAAAGACGCTGCTCCTCGCCAGATGGCGTTGTACCCAATATATTCTATTATCGAGATCTATAACAAAAATCTAACTTGGAGTCATGATTTAACATGTCACAAGGTAGAAGATATATTTCATGACTTATCTTCAGCCCCACATAACAACACAAGGGCCCACTACAACGTTATCATGGGAGACTTTAACGCCAAAGTGGGAGGGGGGACTCCCACTTTGGCGTTCAGTGAATCAAAAATAGGTCCGTGTGAACCTATACGGACCTATTTTCGATTCACTAACGACTATACAGGAATCACAGGGGGAAAATTCTAGTTAACTTTTTGGAAAAAGAGGGGTTCTTTTTGATAATCTCTTTCTTCAAAAAGCATTCACAGAGGAAGTGTACTTGGCAAAGCCCAGACACTGACAAAAAATGAGATTGACTTCATCATGACGGACAATAAGCACATATTCGGGGATGTCTCAGTGATCAGCAGGTTTAGTACCGGTAGTGATCACTGACTTGTCCGAGGCTCCTTGAATATCGACCACAAGCTTGAAAGATGCCGTCTGGTGAAGAATACGCTCCGATCCATCCAGGCTTCTGTTGGATCAGATCAGTTCCAACTCAAGTTGGAAAATTGATTCGCTGCCTTGGAAACCACAAATGACGTGGGCGAGGAACTTCAAAAAGTTGTGGGAATCCTTAGGGAGGAAGGCACTAGATTTTATCAGCTGCAGCATACGGGCACGAAGTCTAAAATCTCGGGTGAGGCTCTTCGGCTTATTGACGAGCAAAGAGACCATCAGCAAGCCACAGCGTCATAAAAAAGGGAGCTCAATCAAAAAATCAGTAAGCTGGTGTGACGTGACCTCTGATGCTCTAATCTGGTGTGACGTGACCTCCGATGCTCAAATACTCGTCGAATAGAAAAGACAATTGAGCAAAATCGGGGGTCAAAAGTCTTCCCCGAGCAATTAAGTAGATCCCATCTGACGAAGCTCAAACGTCATCTCCAAGCCGGAGATCCTTTTTGATATCGAAGACTTCTATGGCCGATTGTACGACTCGCATATTTTTAGACCTGATAATCGTGATAATTATTTCATACTAGCTGTACCCACAGTGGGCTGGGATAAAACAGTGAAAAAATACAAATAAAATAGCAATTTATGGCCTATTGTTAAAATAGGGCACGCTAGGTATGTATAGCATACCTAGCTCTTGGCTCTTGATCTTAATATGTACATAGGTATGCTAATACTATTTATGTATTAGTGTAAATTACACTTGTTCCAGGGCAACCCTCTCAGGAGCAGCAGATGCAGGAGTGGCTGGACCACATCGATGCTGGAGACGAAGACAGTGAAGATGAAGACCCGGAGACCACCGCCATCGTCGCGGCAGTAGCCACCAAACCGGTCAACGAAGCGCCGGCATATCTCCCGGAGGACTTGGGCAACAGACTGACTCACTTCCTGACAGAAGACGACAAGAAAGCTGACAAATTAGTCAGAGGATTACTGAATGCGAACGAACTGACCTTCAACTGGACAAGTGATCCCGACTCGTTTCTGGGACGTCGGGAGGACTTCGTGGGCCCGTCTGGTCCCACGTTTACTCTCGAAGACTCCGATAGACCCATTGACATTTTTCTGAAATTTTTTGATGATGAGCTTTTTGACGTTCTCGTCAAAGAGACAAATCAGAATTGTGCCAAATTAGCATTGAGACAATCATTACAGAAGAACAAGACGGGCAGACTGCACACAAAACTGAGGGAGACGGACAGGTCTGAGATGGGCATTTTCCTGGCGGTCCTCGTTCTGCAGGGCATGTTTCCGTTGCCCGTAGAAGGGGATTACTTCAGGCAAAATGGTCTTTGCACCTTCAATCTTTCCCAGAAACTGATATCGCACAATCGTTTTCTTTTGATGAAAAAAATATTACATTTCACTGATGACGACGCCTCTGACTCGACGAATGACAATAACAAGCTGCGGAAGCTGGCGCCCGTTTTAAATTTACTGAGTAGTAAATTTAAAGCGCTCTATCTTCCGTCGCGCTACATATCAATCGACGAATCTCTGCTGAAGTGGCAAGGTCGCTTGAACTTCGCGCAGAAGATCGCCACCAGAGCCGCTAAAGCAGGGGTCCATTCGTACGAACTATGCGAATCGAAAAGCGGGTACTGCTGGAATTTTACTATACATACTGGCAAGGGTGCCCACCAATGTACCGACGGACAGACAGACGGACGGCAGGAAGACGCACAGGAGACGGCAAGACCACAGCTAGACAGACAGGGAGATAGGCAGAAGAACGCGTCGGTGCAGATAGTCCTGGACCTCGTCCAGCCACTGTTACACCGCGGCCACACGCTAGTGATGGACAATTTTAACAATTCTCCGTTACTAGCGCGGTACCTCAAACTGAACGGGACGGATTGCTTCGGGACACTTCGCGTCAGCAGGAAGTTCGTCCCAGAAGCAATCAAAAACACACCGAAGTGGAAACTGCGGCCGGGCGAGCTCATCGTGAGCTATTGCCGCGACATGACGGTCACGTTGTGGCACGACACGAACCTCGTCGCTTTGATTTCCACGTACCACGGGGGGGAATTGGGGTGGAAAGAGAAACATGGCTACTACAAATGTAAGCCTCAAGTCGTCCTCGACTATAATCTTTCGATGGGAGGGGTCGATAAGAAAGACCAGCTCCTCTCTTCTCAGCCCATCGAAAGAACGAGAAACCAAGCCTGGTACAAGAAAGTTTTCGGGCGCCTTTTGAATGTCACCGTCCTCAACGCGTACATAATATATAAAACGAAACACCCGAAAATTACACAGCGCCAGTTCAGAACGACCCTCGTTAATGAGTTGATCTCCAAGTTTAAGGGGCTCGATGTCGTCAAGGAGCCCGCCCAGCCTGTCGTCACGAAGACCTTGGCGATCAAGAAAGGCAAACGCGAGCGCCCTATTCTAAAGAACAACCATTTCGTTGGCCAAGGCCTTGCCAAGCATTCCAGATGCACGTGGTGCAAAAAATGTCGCACGATATACATTTGCAAACAGTGCGATGTATCGCTGTGTTTGGATAACTGCTTCGAGCAGTATCATACCGTGACATAATATCGTATTATATTTGTCAAACACATTTCATTTATCCATACAATAATGGAACACAGGGAACTCTTAGTTTCATTAAATTTACAATACTGATTCCAAATAATGAAAAAAAAAGAAGATTAATTTTGCTGCAGGATTGGGACTTTGTCAATCAAATTCATACTAAATTTACAATAGCAAGACAATAGCTAAGCCCGTGGCATTGCCCGCGTGGTAATTTTACTGGGATATAAGCATCCTATGAGTTCTTCCAGAACCAAAAAAAAACACTTGTATCTAGGATCTACTAGTTTCGCTTTATATTCATAATTAATTCCACGTCAACTTAGAACTTCTTTGTTTTGTTTGGCGTATGAAGTAGTGCTGGCATCTGGTGTCAGATTTTGTCAGGCCGCTCGAGGGCCTCTCATATGGCCTAACTACTGCTTCTAATCAGTTTAACGTGCCCTACGAAGCACGTAACTATTTTACGATATGATCACTAAGTTTGACCATATCATGAAGTAGCCGAACGTTTAGCTTTTCATATCGTCAAATGCTAATCATTCCATTTCATGATTTCACTGATAATTTCATGATAAAAAAAACTGATGTGGCCAACTATTTCATGAAAGTCTAACATTACAATATATATTTAAGTTCCGAAATTTCAGACATAAGAGCACTATATGTTTATCTTATTGTAATCTGAATAATTATCAGACTAAAGTTGTACATGGTACCTTAGTTTTATTTTATTGTAGCTAAAAAACTATATGATTTATAGTAAGTTGAAAACTATCTGATTTATTGTAAGCTAAAAAAGTATCTGACTAAACTTGCAGAAGATATATTGTAAGCTAAAAATTGACTGATATATATATATATAATTGTAAGTTAAAAACTATCTGATATAATAATAAGCTAAAAACTGTGATATAATGTAAGCTTAAAACTGTTTGACTTATAGTAAGCTAAAAACTGTCTCTTATATTGTAAGCTAAAAACTTTCTCATTAAACATGCTCAAATGCTGTAGCACATTAATTATAAGTCGAACTTAAATAAACCTTGATCTCTGTCTTTGAAAAAGTATCCTGGATCAGTTTTTAGTTCAATCCAAACAGTAAAATTATTGATTTATTGTCTATTATGACAAATCTTTAGTTATTTAAAATAAATGGCTACAACAATCATTTAGTTTTTCTTACACTGTTCCTTGCTACTTATAAAATATTGTCATGGTAGTTCGCTATAGGAACCTCTAACAATATATTATTTTTCGTCATGACGTGACGATGCACCAAAGAATATAATAATAGTGATGCACTTTACAGTGGCAGCATCAGAGATTTTTAATTAGGTCTGCTTACTGGCGTTCTGTAACCGCTCGATTGATTCTATGCGCTACAGTCACTTTTTTGTTTTCATTGATCATCGGAACTAACGCTAAAGTCACATTTTTTGTTTTCATCGATCATCGGACCACTCGATAGTGACGTAAATTTTGCCACTCGATTTTGAACATTATTAACCTCAATAATCATTCAAATCTAAGCGTGTTTATATAATTATTTTGCTTCGAAACCCACAACATAAACACTTGAAATATGTGCCGTAACTATTTAGCTCCATAAATCACCAGTTTGTTTATATAATCATCAATCTCAGTAAGACTCACTTCCTCCATTTCAATCTGTCAGGTCGGGCTTCAAAGCCACTGATGGTCTTGGTGGACGGCATTCAGATCGAACAGGTTGGAAAGACGACATTCCTAGGCTTCGAAATCGACAAGGGATTGACGTGGGAGAGTCGGGTACAAAAACTGTGCGGTAAAGTTGGGAGTGCATGTTTCGCGCTGCGTCGTGTCCCGGGTGGTGTCCGCGGAGGCAGCGCGTGCGTGCTACTTTGCAACAGTGCACTCGTTACTGCAGTACGGCGCGGAGCTTTGGGGACGTTGCTCGGAATGGGAGCGCGTCTTCCGTATGCAGAAACGCGCTGTAAGAGCGTTAGTACGAGTATCGCAAGATACCTCCGCGAGACCGTACTTCAAAAGCTTGGTATTATCACGTTGCCTGAAGTGGCAGTGTACGTAAGAATGAACTCCGACAAGTACATGAAACGCGGTGACATACACTCCTACAACACACGCAATGCAGACAAACTCGCAGCTGTATCTCGCTCTTTCACCAAGTCCAGCAAGCTGACTCGTGTGATGGGTCCAGCGGTCTATAACCGACTTCCTGCGGATATTATTGCTGCTTCTAGTGTGGACTGTTTTAAATCCAGACTGAAACGCTGGCTTATCGAGCAAACGTTCTATAGTTTTGAGGAATTTATGTTAGTATAACATTATTATGTATTTTGTATTATGTTCTTTGTTTAATTTTGACATTCATACTTTATGTTTGTATTGATTTTATTTTGATTTATGTTGTATTTGTCTGACATAATTTTGTATGTTACTTTTTGTTTCTATTTAAAACAAAAAGTTGACATATTGTTTCTTGATGAATATTTGTTGTATTCTGGATGTATACACACTGTATACCAACTTATTGTACTATAATTGTGATTAATACTTTTTTTTTACTATAATCTGAATAATAAGCTTTGTTGACGTGTAATAATATTTATCAATAAATGAGTATTTGTAGTATTTGTATTTATAGGCTTTCAATGAATTGGTCATAAAAACTGTTTGTTTACGCAAAGTCGGCGCGGCCAGATGTGTCGCGTCGACCTTCTTTTTTTGTGGGTTGACAATCAAGTACCTGCAGCCCGATTCCATAACTTGGCTTCAATCGAATTCTCAGTATCGCAACCACTAATGCCTTGCGATAGAGTCGAATTTGCTATGAAAAAAGTGATAATCCGATTGTAGCCAAGTTATGGAATTGGGCCACTGTAGCCTCAACGCATATACAATCAATCACCAGTTTGCGGCCAGATGTGTCGCGTCGGCCATTTTTATTTTGGGTTATCAGTTTGGTCCTGCGGTCTTCAGCGCGTGGACAACCGAGCGGCTAAGGGCAACAACCATCATGTGAGGTTCATCATCGACGTAAGAAATGTCTATGGGTGTGTAGAGATAGCGATCTCTTAACTATTTACTACTTATCTGCTCTTAACTTATTTTTACCAATTGCTTCAAAACGAAACGCCCTACAAAACGAAGACATGCGATTTGTCGAATACAAAGATCCTGAGATATATTAGAAATAATCTTAAAATCAACTCTAATGCGCGGAATCTATATTTAGCCGCTTCTTCCCCACTGCTTAACTACTTGCCCTCTCTTCACCACTCTACTTTCCCGCACTTATTCGAACACTTCCCCAATTTCCCTTTCCCTACAAACTGTCACTTTGACGCCTATCACTTTCTCACCGGTCACTGTGACACCTGCCACCTCACTGTAGAGTAGACTGTACTTGAGTTAACAATCTAACCACGGATACCTTTGCCGTGGGTGGTCAGTGGCCGATTACAAAACTTGGTTTCAATCAGATTGTCACTGTCTTCATATCAATTTCGACTATCGCAAAGCACTAATGAATTTGACGGATTGAAACCGATATGATCAATACGTAATAGCACTGCAGATCAATGTAACAAAGCGATCTGACCACAGATACCTAACGGGTAGATCAGAGATCAGCAGTGCTATTACGCGATATTGATCATATCGGTTTCAATCCGTCAAATTCATTAGTGCTTTGCGATAGAGTCGAAATTGATATGAAGACAGTGACAATCTGAATGAAACCAAGTTCTGTAATAGGGCCACTGGTACTATTACCCACTGCTCAACTATTACCAGTTTAACCGTTGGTATTACCTACTGCTCAAGTTGAGCAGTGGGGAAAACGCGCATTTCTGTAGCTATTTGTACTTAAATGCCGCGCACTAGAGCTAATTACTATGCGCCTTAGTATAACGAAATTATAATTGCAACTGTTTGCATTAGAACAAAGCAATATCATCTGACATCTTAATGCAACCAGTTTGACTAACCCAATTCAAAAACACCTTGTTTTGTTTCAAATAGTTACAGAAATTAGCTGGTAGGGGCTATTACCGATCTTTGTTGCAAACTGATTTTCATATTTTCTCAGTTTCGACTTTAGTGGATTATGTACAAGTGATAGTGACAATCTGTTTGATACCAAGATCGGTAATAGCACTACTGCAGTGCAATTCCGTACCTTGGTTACAATCAGATTGTCAGTTTCTTCATAGCAATTTCGACTATCCCAACGCATTAGTGATAGTGATAATGAAAATCTGATTGAACCTAAGATACGGAATCGCAATGCTGATTCTGGCATTGCATGGATTGACACCTCGCTTGTCAAAATCGGACCAAGTTTTTAATTTGAACACCTAACCTTCCTTTGGTTCCCCGTAATCAAGTAAAAAAGAAATAGCATAAGACACTCTATAAATGAAGACAAATCGATTGACACCTCGCTTGTCAAAATCGGACACAGTTTTTAGTTTATACAAATAACCTTTCCTTTGCTTCGCCATAGTAGGATAAAAAATATAGCCTATGACACTGTACCTGAAGATGAATCGATTGACACCTCTGTTGTCAAAATCGGACCATTAGGACGCTATGGTGGAATATCCACATAACCACATACATCAAACATCATCACATACATCATCGTGGTCAAACGATTGCCTAGTCCGTAATAAAAAAAATAGACTGTTAAACTCATTACCCTTCCCTTGCTTGCTGTAGTCGGATAAAACTGAGATAAAAAAGCTTGTTGATTTGGGTAATTATTATTTTTGTAAAATTGACAGGATGGAGTCGATAAAACAGTACATAAGCAATACGTTTATTTATTTCATAATTAACGTAACATTTATTAAAATGTTAGCAGTACTGTTTCTTAAACTCGTGCAAGCAAAAGTCGGGGCTTATAAGGCCCGTTTTCATTAGGCGACATTTGTTCTGCGACCTTGTCGCCCGACATGAATTCTACGTGTACGGCGACGCACAGTGGTTCCATTTTGAAAATTTGCAGACTTAGTCGGAAATTCGATCTGATTTTTTTATATGTGTTGGAGAATTACTTGCTTAACAATAGTTGTGGGGAGGACTTTTCTGACAAACGGATATTTTACAAGAAAAAAAATTTTTTTTTTTGTATGGAAGAAATCACATTATACTTTTTTGTTTAAATTTGTTTAGGTTGTGACTTTATAATATCAATAGTTCAAGTCATTGACAACCCAGAAAAAATGTAACCTGATGCAGTCACTTGCCACCGCGCGAGTTTTAAGGCGCTAAACATAGCAACTTTTTTTCATATATTTTGCTAAGAATGCACCATCTTGCTTGCTTATTTATTATATTTGTATGATTCTACCTCAATAAAAAACCAAAAGATAACATGATTTCCCCAAAAAAAGTTCATTCAAATGTAATTCTTATTAATTGGTAGGCAAGCGACCTTGTATAACAGTAACGATATAACGATATCTCTTTGTTCAAGACAAATTATTTGTAAGAATTCATTAGGTTAAAGCTTCAAAAAGTACCTATTTAAAAGTAAAAGTACCCTATCTACCTTTTCCAAGTACCTACTTACCGACCTATTTTATTTCCATGTTTCTAGGAAACGCTAATGATATTAGTGCGCAAACAAATGAGTCATCTATGATACTAAGCTCCCGTTGTTCACTGTGCTCTGATTGGTCGTCACATCTGCCATCGCAAACATGCTACCGACGACCAATCATAGCGCAGTATGGCATATAGTACTTATTTTATGCGATATTGAGCTTTGATTGGTTGATGAAGTGCTATGGCTGGATTTTATACATATCTCGACCTATACCAGAAAGTCTAAAAGGAAGTAAAAAACTATATCAGCCTAACATGTAGGGATAAACCTAGCCTTTACTTACTAGTACTTTTTTAAAAAAGGAAGTAAAATACTATATCAGCCTAACATGTAGGGATAACCCTAGCCTTTACTTACTAGTACTTTCTTAAAAAAGGAAGTAAAAAACTATATCAGCCTAACATGTAGGGATAACCCTAGCCTTTACTTACTAGTACTTTCTTAAAAAAGGAAGTAAAAAACTATATCAGCCTAACATGTAGGGATAACCCTAGCCTTTACTTACTAGTACTTTCTTAAAAAGGAAGTAAAAAACTATATCAGCCTAACATGTAGGGATAACCCTAGCCTTTACTTACTAGTACTTTCTTAAAAAAGGAAGTAAAAAGGAAAACCAAAAAATACATGTACAACATTTATTTACAAAAAACCAAGAGATACATTTATTTACAAAATGAGAGAGAAGTTGCTGAAACACCTAAACCTGTTTTGTTGACACTTGATTTATTTCGTACAGTATGTAAAATATTTATACATGAAGGAGACAAATTGATTTATTCGCATACAATAATAAGTAGGTACTTAAAACATTTATAAATGGAGTCCCAAAATTCACGGTAGAAGTAATTTTGAAAGAAAAAGCTGGTTTATGATTGAACATTGTATTTTTTATTGATTCATAAAGTTTACAGTTGAGGGTTATGGTAAGTATAGCATATCGGATAAAAGAAGATATATGGCATGTGGCACAACGTTGCCACAGCTCAAGAATTCAATTCTGCATATGACATTTCCTGGACCAGTTTTAGTGATTAGGAGCCCAAATCATACGTTCTAACGTCGTTGCACTTTTTTCTTTGGGTTTTTTCAAGTGCATGGTTTATGCCAACAAGTGTACGACCGCCCACGCCTGGAAGGAGGAAATAGAGCGCTGTGTAATCGAAATTCAGACACATTTATGCAAAACGGTCATGGAAAATTTCAACAGAAGAATGCATGTGTCAGTAAAGACGGAGGCTATTTACTCGATATCTTATATCATTCATAACGCTTTAAGCGTGGGTCAAACCACATGCAGCGCAGCGCAGCTTTACGTTGTAATGCAGGGAATATTATGGGATATATGACACACCAAACGCACGATGCTGTACAGCGCTGCGCAGCTAAGCGCGTCACCGCATATCAAGCCACGCAGACACACCGAATGCGTGAACGCAGCAGGCGGTCGTGCACGGTCTGGCAACGTCGCGCGCATTTTGTGCGCACATTTTATGACGTTATATTATACGAAAACGATGATTTGTATTCAAATACAAAACTGGATGCAGAAATAAAGAAAAAATATATTAATTTCTTCATCATATGAGATACTGCACTACCATCCTTCATCAGAAAACTCAGAAATGCTAACGCTGTGCTCACTGTATTCCATTTAAAACGAAAATGGCAGATGTCCAGAACTATGTAGCGCAGAGCGTTGCAGCACAGCACATCACGACAAACTGGCCGGTGTGACATTTGGCAATCAAATCCATTACCATTACCATTGGCGGTTCCAGTTCGCCGTCCAGGGGAATTGTCTAATATGACTTGACTTCTTGGTTATGGCTTCTGTGGCTTGTTGTCACAATTCTGCCAATGTCCGTTATGATATTTTCATAAACTATGGAGATGGTGATGTCTAATAATATGATCGGTATTTCTAAGAATGTGATCGGTGGTGTAGAGGGAGTATCATCATCTAGAATTTAGGGAAAACATTATAATTTAATATTATTTATATTTATAAATTTACATAATATATAATTAATTAAAGAATATGTGATCCACGTTTCCTTCGTCCAGACCACATTCACATATAGAATGATCCTTAATCCTAAGTTTGGCCAAATGAACAGGAGTACATGAATGACCCAATCGTAGTCGGCATATTGTGGAGGTGGTAGTTTTATTAGCCATGCGAAATTTAAAAAACCATGGAGCATTAGGGATCTCTGGTTGAATGTCACCATAGTGTTTGCCCTTCTGTTTTTTGGAACTTTCCCAATACTTCGACCAAGAATCTTTGAGATGAACTTTAGGGAGAAGACAAAGGTCATGGGAGTATATTTTAAAATGTTCAAGAGAGCCAATCTGCGAAGCAGTTTTAGCGCAGGAATCGGCTGTTTCATTACCAGGGATTCCACAAATACCTGGAATCCAAGCAAGGATGATATTGATTCCAAGGTTGTGACATTCTAAAAGAGATTGTTTAATTTTGAGGATTAGAGGGAATCGAGATATAGAGCGGAAGGGATTGGAAAGAATTTTGGAAGAAGGGGGTGATTAGAGTTTAAAGATAAATCTATCGAAAAGGAATTGTCTGCGTATTTTCAGAGGAGGTTCTCCACATTCTACCTGCATTGCGTTAATAGGGGAGGATTTCATGGCTCCAAGGATAATTCTCAGACATTTAGATTGAATTTTGGTGATTTTATCTTGTCCAGATTTATTACAGTTATTTAACAGAAAACACCCATAATCAAAGGGACTTCTAATTATAGCATTATATAGTAGTTTTTGAGAATATGGATGGGAACCCCACCAAACTCCAGAAAGGGCACGAAGTATATTAATATTTTTTTCACACTTTTGAGAAATATACTCAAAATGGGGAGTACCTGTCATTCTGGAGTCAAGCTTAATGCCTAAAAATCTTGTGTTGTTTAACTGAGGAATGATATCTTGACCTATGAGTAATTCAATCGGAAGGATAACTCTTTTTTTGGTAAAAACTACAACAGAACTTTTGGAGGCTGAAAGGGATAGGCCATGATTAAATAGCCAGTTGCCAAGATAGGATAGAGCTGAGTTAAGTCTATTTGTTGCCTCCTCAATGGACTGTACCTGTACATAGAGAGCTAGATGATCTGCATATTGGAGAACTTCACAGAATGAGTTCACAGAGCTCTCTAAGTCGTATGTATATAGATTGTACAGTAACGGGCTTAAGACTGAACCTTGAGGTAAGCTTTTAAAAACAAATTTTAGGGGAAAGGAAGAGATGATTACATTTTATAACTATAGATCTTTCCATTAACATGTTACAAATGAGTCGGACCAGCCTCTCTGGGATACTCAGCTGAATGAGTTTATTCCTGAGCACTGGAAGCAGGACGTTGTCATATGCAGAAGCCACATCAAGGAAGACCCCAATGAGATATTTTTTCTAATTAAACGCAGTATGAATGTCAGTTGTAATGATAGCCAAACTATCCATAGTACTTGAACATTTTCTAAAACCGTATTGAGTCTTGGCTATTATAGCTTTGTTTTCAACACACCATTCAAGTCGGTGTTTCATTAAATGTTCCATGATCTTAGACAGAACAGAGGATAGGGCTATTGGTCTTCGACTACTTGGGTCTGAGGGGTCTTTACCAGGTTTTAGTACTGGGATAATTATTTGAGTTTTCCATTGATCTGGAACTATGCCATTCTCAAAAAAAACATTAATCAATTCTAAATAAACTTGTTTAGTTTTCTCAGAGGACTTAGTGATAAAAGAATAGGGAATACCATCAATGCCAGGAGAAGTGTCTGTCAGTCCGTCAAGTGCAAGATTCAATTCGGCGAGAGAGAAGGGACAATCGAAGGAGTTATGAGATGGAAGAGGGCATGATGATGAAGGGAGGGTATCTATGAAAGGTACAGAAGGAGGAGCTAATCTATCCGAAAAGGCCTCTAGCCATGATGAGGGGTCATTTGTCGAAATGTTTTCAATGTTACATGATCCCCTAAATCGCCTTATCTGTTTCCAGATAAGAGATGATGGGGTTCTTGGTGATAAGCTTTCACATAGATTTATCCAACCAGTCTTTTTCTTTTTTGAGACCAGTCTTTTGACCTTAGCTGCGGATTGCTGATATTTTAGGAAGTTTGCAGTAGACATGGAAGAATAGTATTTTCTAAATTTTTTTTCTTCTAGTATTTTTCTTCTTCCCTTCGTTCAAAAACAGCAGAAGTACATTCAGAGTCCCACCATGGAGTTGAGATTTTAAAATCTTTAGAAGGTTTCTTGAGTGGGATGTGAAGAGCAGCGGAAGAAATAATATTTTCTATGAATAAATTATATGATATTATGGGATCTGTATTTATGGGGAAGATAGACGAAGAATCTAGTTTGAGATCAAGAGAAGTAGAGACCAATCTGCAGAAGAAAGCTTGTATTTTAAAGAAGGGCAAGGGTTGCAAGAAGGGGATACTTTATTTGGGATAGAAATAGTGATAGGAAAGTGGTCACTACCATATGTAAGAGGAAGAACTTTCCAATTAAGAAGGGAAGAGAGTGATGGTGAAGATAGTGATAAATCAACAGCACTTCTTGGATCTTGGGAGGGGAAAACCCTACGGGTGGGGGAACCATCATTAATCACACATAGGTCCACTTCATTAAATATATCCAAGAGAGAAAAGCTAAATGAATCTGAGTGACTAGAACCCCACAGAATGTGATGGGCATTAAAATCACCCATGACAACCATAGGTGGAGGAATAGAGGAAAGAAGAAGGAGTAAAGCAGAGATTAGTGAGGAGTTTGGATGAGGTATGTAAACAGAAATAAAAGAGATATCCAAAGATCTGATACCTATAATGTTGATATCAGGGGAATGGGAAGGGAGAGAGATTTGGGAAAATGGGAGTGAGCGCTTTATTAATAAAGCACTACCTGCATACCCGTCAGCCCTGTCATCCCGCAGACAGGAGTATCCTGACACCCTAAAAGGGGAGCCAGGAACTAACCATGTCTCCGAGATGGCACAGACTGACGGGTGAAATTTTGAGATTAAGTGGACCAGTTCATGCTTCTTTCATCGCACGCTCTGAGTGTTCCACTGTAGAATCTTTATTGGATCCATAATGACTGGAAAGTGAAACTAATTGTGTTAGTTTAGAGGCAACGTTGTACGGTAAAGGTTAAGGATTCATTAATATAATATTTATAATTAAAGTTATTAGAGTTTCCAGCATATTGTCACTTTGTAATGATGTCTCTAAGGCTTGGTTGTTGAGTAATGTACAACCATTAGGTAATGATGGTGTAGGGTCAGAAACTATTTCTCGGTGGGCAGCCTTATCATAAGACTTCCCCTGTGGAGCCTTTGGTCGGGGTGTTGAATATACAGTTTTGGCATAAGACCGACTGTGTTGAGACTGGCAAGACTGTGTAGATGTCTGAGAAGGTGAGAAGTGAGGGGGTACTGTCTCTTGAGAGACTTCAGCATATGATCTCGAAACTTTCGGGAACTGAGAAGCAGCTTCCTCATATGAGATACTACTGTGTGACATTACTGCTTTTATGGATCTCTGCCTTTCTTGCTCCGGACAGCTTTTGCTTGTAGCAAAGTGCCGTCCTGAACAATACATGCAGGAAGAATCTTTTTCAGAAATCTCGCAACTATCCCCAGAATGTTCCTTGGTGCAGCGGAAACATATTGGTTTAGATCTACATTGGGTTTTAGTGTGGCCAAATCTGCAACGTGAGAAGCATTGGATGGTGGGATATTGATATAGTTCCCCAGGAAGAGTGGTGTAATATAAGTACACTCTGTTAGGTAGGACCTGACCTTGGAAAGTAACTACAACTGTTTGGGTAGGTATCCAGGTAATGTTGCCTCCTTCAACATTTTTCCTATTAAGGCGCCTTGCTTTAAGAACTTTACCGCAACCTGAGGGCAGCTCAAGAGATTCAGCGAATTCTGTCATAGACAAGTCAGTGGGGACTTGTCGAATGAGTCCCATCCGAGTTATATTGTAAGTTGGGATTGTTGCTGTGTATTTACTCATAGCAAGTATTGGGAAGGTGAGGAACTTATTTGCGTCATCGGCAGAGGAAAACTGTACCGAAATTTTGTTTCTCCCTACTCTCTTAACTCCGTCAGTGCAGATATTTTGAACTCTGTGGGTTTTCAGGAATTGGCCAAACTTAATAGGTCTAATTGTTGTGCCAGCAGAAAGGTCGGGTTCTGAACGAGAAACGTGGACCACATAGGGACCCTTTTCCGAAGCGGTGTACGACAGGCCGCCAACCATAATGGACGCGTCCATGTAAACTGTCTGAATTGAGGCAGATGCTAATTCTGGGGATGTAATAGTTTTCTTTGCGGGAGTTTGGACTACTGAATCCAACCGCCTTTTAGTCGCGGTTGTAGTATTAGGGAAGGGATCTGGGGGATCAGGAGCAGGCGGGGGATCGTAATCCATGATTGTTTTCTGGTTTGAGGTTGGGTTAACCGAACCTCAAACACAGAAACTTACGACTACTGAACTAAATTAACTTATTAACACCTTACACCAAAATCACAGTACTCAAAATATAAGTTTTGTGTATATAATAACCGAAATAACTATTTTACAACCAAATCACTCTTACAAGTTTACTCGCTATCACTTCCGAAAGCAGCAATTGTTTAATATTTTCGGTGGTAATCGTCTTGAAAAAGTAAAGGCCATTTCGTTCTTTCCACAGACTACATAACACCAAAAACATATGCTCTTGCGTTCCATTTCATGAAGAACAGCTTTGAGCACTTTTAGTGCTTTTTTGAACTAATGGTTGTAAAATGTTAACTTAGCCATATAAACATGTGTAGTGTTTTATTTGTTTATTATAATCTAATTTTTATTAGTTATGCTATTTAAAAAATGGATATTCTTCAAAAAATAATATTCAAGTATATCATAGCCTGACGATGCGTAGAACGAAACGCTGGTATGCGAGTTATTATTTATTCTGGACCATAACTACATAAACTAAAATAGGTGTTTGTTTGTTGTTTAATTTAGCATTCAATAATGAAATGAAAATCAAATGGAAAAAAAAATATATTAAATAGGTAGGTTATAGTCACAAGATTTGTGTGAGTTTGTGCGAAACGTGGATAAACTAAAAGTGGAATTGCTTTGTGAGATGTAATGTATGTCGAGGTTATGTTCGTTTTCGGATATAAAATTGACAAATATGCCTTGATTTAGCAACAAATACATACCTATGTACCATATTGTATTTCAGAATGTTATCTGATAAAGTGGTCTTTGCATAGACCTACAATTGGTCATCTAGTTAGATCGAAACTTTGAACAAATATATCGCAAGTTCTAACAGTCTTTGGCTTGGCTATACAGGAATTTAGGTGGACTAATGAATATTATCTAAGCACCTATTCGAGTCTAGCTTAATTTACCTACTAGGTAGGTACATAGACATATATACTAGGTATATGCATTTTCACAAATGCTCATCAACAACATACATATTTTAATGGATTTTTACCTCATTTCAATGCATACATAATCGTTTATGTTTTGTGTCATTTTACTTCACAGCTCAAACTAAGAAGGAGATATACAGATAAGATACTACTGCATAACTAATGTTGACTTCTGTAAAACATTCCCCAATAAAAGAAAACATTCATCAACAGAACTCAAGGTTTCTGTAGTCCCGCAGGTACCTATATTTTGTATAATATTTATTAACTAGGTAGGTACATACCTAATTATTATTATTGACTGGCTTGGGTAAAGGCTGGCAGGGAGAAATGCATAATACACACCCCCCAAGCGGGACATTGTATATTTTTGGTGTACAATAAAGAGTTATCTATCTGTCTATATTTAGTCGCATAGGTAATTAATTGACTATATAATACTCTAGCTACAGAGTTAGACACCACCTTAAGAAACTGTTAATGTAAGGTGCCTTGTGGGCCCGGAGTAATAATAGGTCCATCCCTTCTCACCCCACGTGTGCTTTGAGCACCAGCCGGGGTTCAGGAGATGGGCTGCAGCTTGCACCTGTGTCAGTGTGAACATTTCCAACTATCACAAAGCCTGATGTAGCTGTAGGTACAACAAATTAACCTCTCTTTTGAATTGTTTACAAATTTGATCTAACTCTACAAAAGTAATACTGCATATTACAATATTGACTATGTAGTACTTGTTATGTAGATAATGACAAATGATCATAGCTATATCTTTATTTTCAGATTCAGTTCAGTACCTGTCTATCACAGTAAACAGGATCATTTCAAGTTGGATTGCAGCCGGAAGAGATTCATAGCATGTCCATAAAATGCAAAAGGATGCTGCTTCTCAAATCTACTTGTTATATTTGTATTATAATATGTAGGTATATACCTAGTTACTGCACTTTTTTATACCATTTGAATAAAATGGTGTGTTGGAAATATTTACTTTCTTGTTGTGAATTACTATATAATTACATTGTAATTAGTGGGTTACCGGTGAGCCAGTAAGGTCTTGTAATTTTTTAGAATGTTTTATGTATATGTAGTCCTTATTTAATAAAGACACTTGCCCGTTATATTTCTTTTAGAAAGGTTTTTACAATAAAATAAACATGCTATTTAATAAAATTTGTTTAATTTTCTGTTTCTCTATCCATACTCAGTCTGTATTTATGCTAAAACTAGCTGCATGCCGAGGCTTTGCTCTTGTGCAAATATTGCCAGCCTCATTCGAAATTTAAATAAATATTTCCTCCAAATTGCAAATCTCTAGGTCCACCGGTTTAGGCTGTGTGTTGTCTGTGAATCATTTGGTAGGTATGTCGCTTGTGACATACTATTTCATAGGTATCAATGTATGTTTCTACTTACATAATAATTTGTAGTTAAAAAATAACAACAAAACATAGATAGACAGATAACTCTTTATTGTATATACTTAGAAGTAAATCGTACATTATACATAATATAATATAGAAGTAGCGGTAACACAATCGGCAGTCTTATAGCTTACAGCAATCTCCAAACCAGAGTAAATGCCAGTAACATTCATGGCACTCAATCTGAAACAAATAAGAAAAATTTATAAAACTTTGTATGTATTGTACGCTGACATAAATACACTGTATGCACTAAATATGGGTACTAGACAATAGATACGAGTACACATACAAAGATATGAATATTACATTCATATCTCGGAAACAAATACTTCTGCTCATCACACAAATGATTGCACCTTGCGGGATTCGAACCCGCATCCATTGGTTGACTTTCAGTCAGGGTCACTAGCCACTCGGCCAACTGGTTGCCAAATGTAGTGGCACTGAATGTAAATGACAAAATGAATTTTTCACCTCCTTTTTGAATGACAAATATGACAATGTGCAAAATTCAAGTTATCAGATTGCACTATGGAGAGTGAGCATAAGAACTGCACAATCTGATTCGCTTATCACCGTACAAACTAGAATATTGGCAATGCGGCACCTTTTTATGATAGAAATACCACACACAAGCACGAAGCGTTACACTTCTTCATTCATTGTAAGATCTGCAAAAGCGTGGAATGCCCTGCCCTCGTCAGTTTCTGGTAAAATATAATGAATCCAGGTGTGTTCAAGTCAAGAGTGAATAGGTATCTACTAGGCAAGGGTGCTACACTTTCGACCACATCATCGCTTTCCATCAGGTGAGATCATGGTCAAAAAATTGCATAAAACGTAATAAAAAAGGTGCATTAGATATGGGTTGAAAGTAGGCAGTTCCCGATGAAATTTTAACTGATTACCTATAAAGGTATCATTTTAGGTTTTGTACTTATTTTGTTTTAATTGTTAATATGACTAATGGTATCTTTTGTCGATACTTTTAATACATTTTGACTGTTATTTTTGCAAATTCTTTCATAATGAATGGTCTAGGGTGTAAATAGGCCTGTGATTGTTCCTTAAAACCTTCTGGAGATTGTTTTTCTTCTGCAACTGGCTACAAATTCTTTCATCAAAAATATTCTATAAATAAACATACATAGATAGAAACCAATATTACATCAATGACTCAGAAACAATAATTTGTGCTCATCACACAAATGATTGCACCTTGCGAGATTCGAACTTGCAACCATTTGTTGACTCTCAGTCAGGGCACTAGCCAATTCATCTCTTACGACCACCTGGGTGAACCGTGGAAAGTTTTTTTTTACAATAGCTTACCTTTGTCCACCTGGGTGTTACTTGGGAAATATTTAGTTTCCACTGTCCACCTTGTTATCAAAACTTTTCTGATTTGAAGTGCATAGAGATAATAATTTATTGGTCTATTTTGTTGATATTTGTTGTTAAACATCCATAGATATTATAATAGCCACATGGTCAGCACCAATACTAGGGGCTTGAGAGCCTGTCCATTAGTTTGGAGATGTTGTTTTTCTGCAGTTGGCTACAAATTCGCCCATCAAAATATTCTTCATTTTATGTTTTTGTAGGTTAGGTACTTATAGTGCTTGTAATCGAATAAATTAGATATGTTAAACTGAAATAAGTGCTAGTAAATATCGAAATATTCTCTCTGTATCGAACTATATATATATATCACAAAAAACCAGTGAATTTACTGTTTGACTTTCGCAAGTTTGGAAGTCGAATTTTCGGAGAATTAATGCCTGAAATTAATATACCGCAATTAATTATGATACTTAGATTACCCCTTCCCTTTGAACTTACGCAAACAGTCAACTTTTAATTCAATAAAACTATAATTTCGTCACAAACTCAAAGCCAGTTGATACCAAAGGTTAGGACAGAGCAACCTTTTTCATTTGACATGTCTCGGTGGCGATGAAAATTTAGACAATACCAATATATGTCAAAATATGATGTTTCGTTCATTCATTTCGCTTAAAAACAGCTGATAGTGGGGACCCGAGGAGATCACCGGTGGATAGTTAGACAATTCGAATTCGGAGATTCATGTTCATAATGGTGTAAATGAACGTCAGTTTCATTATCACCAGAGTTAGACAATAAGGCTGCTGGTCCGTAACTTCGTTAGTACTGAACGAACCCCCCCCCCCCCACCCCCACCCCCTCCATATAGCTAAGAACCATCTCGTTTATCTCAGCTTTGAAACATAAAAAAAACCACAGCTAAATTGGTCCATTCGCTTGGAAGCTACGATTCGTACCCCTCTTTTCTCAACTCCCCCCGCCCCCTTATATAGCTAAGAACCATCTCGTTTACCTCAGCTTTCAAACATTAAAAACCGCATCTAAATCGGTCCATTCGTTTGAAAGCTACGATTCTCACTCCCCTCCCCCCCCCCCCTCTCTCTCTCTCTCTCTCTCTCCTACCCCTCATTAAAGCTAAGAACCATCGTTTGGAAGGTCAACTGTGAATCAGCAACCTTTCATTTATTTTGTGATTTATACAAAATTTCGGCCTAATAATATAAGTCAGGATAGCCAGTAGGGACATAGGTCGACTTCGGATCCCAACAAAGGAGTGTTTACATTTTCCTCATTAAAATAAAAATGTGATGGCTTATAACTTGAATATGGCCGAGCTAAGGCGGAAAGAGCCGACGAGCCACGGAAATTCATTACTGAAAGAAAAGGCCTACTTTGCTCCCTCTTTTCGAGGAACCAATTATGTAGCGTTTTTCGAATAGATCGGATGAAAAATTTATTTATGTAAAATCAATTAGTCTCATTCATGTCAAATGAAGGCGACAAATTGATTTCATATCATATAATAATAATAAGTGAAACATTTATACATGAAGGAGACAAATTGATTTCGTTCTTAGCATATAATAATAATAATAAGTGAAACATTTATACATGAAGGCGACAAATTGATTTCGGTCTTAGCATATAATAATAATAAGTGAAACATTCATACATGAAGGAGACAAATTGATTTCGTTCTTAGCATAAAATAATATAAGTGAAACATTTATACATGAAGGAGACAAATTTATTTCGTTCTTAGCATATAATAATAATAAGTGAAACATTTATACATGAAGGCGACAAATTGATTTCGTTCTTAGCATATAATAATAATAAGTGAAACATTTATACATGAAGGAGCCAAATTGATTTCGTTCTTAGCATATAATAATAATAAGTGAAACATTTATACATGAAGGAGACAAATTGATTTCGTTCTTAGCATATAATAATAATAAGTGAAACATTTATACATGAAGGCGACAAATTGATTTCGGTCTTAGCATATAATAATAATAAGTGAAA
Source organism: Alsophila aescularia (assembly GCA_946251855.1). Lineage (NCBI taxonomy): Eukaryota > Metazoa > Arthropoda > Insecta > Lepidoptera > Geometridae > Alsophila > Alsophila aescularia. The sequence goes on from OX276374.1 coordinate 65,092,447, forward strand.
CATTTATACATGAAGGAGACAAATTGATTTCGTTCTTAGCATAAAATAAAATAAGTGAAACATTTATACATGAAGGAGACAAATTGATTTCGTTCTTAGCATAAAATAATATAAGTGAAACATTTATACATGAAGGAGACAAATTGATTTCGTTCTTAGCATATAATAATAATAAGTGAAACATTTATACATGAAGGAGACAAATTGATTTCGTTCTTAGCATAAAATAATATAAGTGAAACATTTATACATGAAGGAGACAAATTGATTTCGTACATAATGTGAAATAGACAAATTAAGTTACTATTGCATTGTGGAACCGTAGCAACATATAATAAAAAAAACTGTTGTCCTCATAGCCAGAGGATTTGCAAAGTATATAAAATACAAAGTACAATCCGGTCCACGAATATTTACATAATATATTTACATAAATACACTTAACCTAGATACGAAAACACAAGGCTAATTACAAGTACATGAGTTTTTGATGGAACATATGAAGATGACGATTGCTCAAATAAGTTCAGAAGTTTTACAACCCCCAAACTCCAGATAATGTACAAAAATATCTTTAAAAAAAACTCCGCCTAGTGGTGACTGCTACCCAAAAGCAAAATCTGGACTTAACAATAATAATTGAGACCTGAGACCTGGCAACAATTGTCTTATTTATTGAAAGGCGATTGTTTCCGGACATTGCATAAAACCCGTAAATATCATTCAAAAATCGCTTTCATACGCCTTTCCCGATAAAAATGATATAAGTCGATGCGTCTCCTTCCCCGCCTGGATTGACGTGACTAGTGACGTAAATGTCTGTCATTGGTACCATCATTGGTACTGATAAAAGGTACTTCTGACGTAAAGGGGTGTTTGGAGCTCTGCTACGGAATGATATTCCGTCCAGCAGTTCCCGAAGCACAAAGATACATTGCAGGTAACGCACCGAGAATGTATCACTTTGCGGATACCCCGCCTATAGCAAGAAACACAACGCTTTTTATTACTTTGGCCAGAATTGTACTCAGGTACGTGCAGAATGTCCCGCCTCAGCCTCGTGAGCTGTGGTACCGGCAAGGTATTCTGAAGTATATCACGGCGATGGTTGGCTGCCAGAGAATCAGCGAGTTGGTAACGAAACTCACGATGCGTCATAGCCGGTTTCTTCCGCCGTTCCAGAGACTTCGTGTACATAATGTAAGCGTTGTGAATACTTACGTTCAGCAGCCTCATAAATATCTTAGCATACCACCTCATAGCTCTCTTCCGTTCTAACATACTCGTATACATCGAGAGTTTTTGATTCTTCAGATCAAGCCCTCCCATTGTACTGTAGTAATCCCTGACAGAAACGGGTTTCCCTTGCACTCTTCCAGCCTTTGATCCCACGTAGGTATCGTCGTTGTGATAGGTGGAAATCATAGTCACCACCCTAGTGTCTTTCCATGCTAGCACGGAAACATCTCCAGAATGGCGAGCTATGATAGTTCCCTTCCTCACATTGTTCGGTAGCTTCGCAATTTCATAAGGCACGTTCTTACGGTTAGGACGCAATGTTCCTAAACAATCAAATCCCAAACTCTTGAGGTACCTAGCTAACGCTGGGCTATTGTAAAAATTGTCCATCGTTACACAGTGCCCCCGATGTTCGAGATCATTCAACAAATCAAACACAACTTTGGTGCTCTTGTAACCCAAATCAGCACTAGGTGCAACATCACCGGCGCCGATGTTGTTAGAGTTCTTCCCGGTGTAAAACTGGAATTTGTATAAATAGCCAGTCCGTGACTCACAGAGCTCATACGATTTAATGCTTAAACGCGAAGCCTTTGTTCGTATTGCTTGGGCCCAGGACAAGTGGCCCTTGAATAAGGTCAAAGACTCATCGACGGAAATATCTCGAGTTAAATTATAAAGGGAGAAAAATTTTGTGTTGAGATGTGAGACCACAGGCGCTAATTTCGCTAGTTTCGGTGAAAGTGTGACTCCTTCATATTGCAGATACATCTGACTGGTATCAGAGTTGTCTACGAAATGAAGAAATCTACTTAGCAAATAATACCGTTTGTAAGGCATCAATTGTCTGAACTTGTGCATCTCCAGACAATTATTTGTCTTCCAATATTCATCTTGTGATGTCCGCAAGCCAATACCCATGTACATGTAAACAGCAAAAAGCAGAAGTATTTCGTCTGCATCAGCATCCCTCCACTTATGCATGCGAGACTGTGGCTTTAATGTACCTTCGGCCTTCTCGCGGTCGATCGTTTGCTTTGCGTACCGATTAGTTTCTCTGGCGATCAGCTCTATGATGTCTTTACTCCAAATTGCAGTGAAGGCATCATAAGGCGAATCATAGTCTTCGATCGGTCCAGGCGTAGGGCCCGTAAATCGTACAGGAACACCACTAAACGAATCAAAGTCTTTTTCCCATACGAAGCTAGACGATAAGCCGAGCTTACGATCGGCTTCGTCGTCCATGGCTCTCTCTGCGGCACCTATCAACTCTCGAACAGGTCCATCTAGCTCCTCGTCATCGGGGATGTCCCTACCTAATCCGGTGAAGGCAGCGTTTTCCATAAAAGTGCCGTCGAACTCGTCGTCATACCCAATGTCTAAATCACTGCCTTCAAGCTCCCTCCTAGCGAGTCGCCTGGACGTGTTTGCTTTCCCCGAAGCTGACGGACGATTTTTGGCCCCTGCAGAGGAAACCTTCGGAGAAATCCGAGTAAAGCTAGCCCCCAGCGAGTGCACAGGAGCATTATTAGCATTGTCTGAAGCACTAGGGAGCCCTACCCCTGCAGCAGTGCTAGGTAAGAGGGGCCTAGTCGTGGAACATCCCTGAGCGCTCACACGTTGCGTCCACCGATGCTCATGCCACGGCGCCTCCTCCGTCTCTGAAGAGGACGTATCGGTCATCTCCGCGAGTCCCACCACATCAATACTGGAAGGGAACGAGCGTTCATTATCAGCATCACTGGCATACTTACCGACACTGACCTATTCGAAAAACTACGATTTCGCAACCACTGCAAAAGCTAATGTGAAATAAAATAAAAATTATTGAAATAAATAAAAATACTATAATTCATTCATAAAGTCAAAGTCAAAGAATTTATTGTAAATAGGCAAAATAATATCACTTTTACAAGTCAAAATTAACAACTCACAAAATCAACAAGGAGAAATACATAAAATATTATAATAAGATCAAATCAATAAAATTTAGGTAAACTAAGTATGCTTTGAGTTTGAAAAGGAAATTTCCCTTTCATGTGCCAGCAGAGTTAAATCTCACGCTGGAAAAGGAAATACCCTTCTGACTCTACCGGTGCTTCGGAAATACGCCCGTTAGAGAAGAGAGCGCCAAGGAACTCTACAGGGATTTCATTTTTTCCATGTTTGTTAATGCTTCTCTACCGGTGCTTCGGAAATACGCCCGTTAGAGAAGAGAGCGCCAAGGAACTCTACAGGGATTTCATTTTTTCCATGTTTGTTAATGCTTCTCTACCGGTGCTTCGGAAATACGCCCGTTAGAGAAGAGAGCGCCAAGGAACTCTACAGGAATTTCATTTTTTCCATGTTTGTTAATGCTTCTCTACCGGTGCTTCGGAAATACGCCCGTTAAGAGAAGAGAGCGCCAAGGAACTCTACAGGGATTTCATTTTTTCCATGTTTGTTAATGCTTTATAGTTTTTTCAAACGTCATAAATTATAAACATATGTAAATTACCAAATATTAATGATAAAAGTGTCAATGAAATTTCCCACATTTTCATCAAAGAATTAAAATGGAAAAATAAAGTAAAAATTGTAACTAAGTATATTGTATAAACTAAGAATATTGTAAACAACGTGACACCATGTCATGATCTCATGGGATGTTGTAGTCATGAGACATCTCACAAAGAACTTTGATATTTTATTCACTTAATCTAAACATCGAAGTTCAGTTATTATTATCACCGAGCTTGGAGACATCAGGCCATGCATTTCTGTCATCAATATAAACATTTACATTGTAATATGTTTTTTTTAAATGAAATTTACTTTGAAATCTTTTCATTGATAATTTTTCGATGCCGTCAGGTAACTTATTAAAAAAGCGTATACAGTTCCCCATATCATCATCATCATGTCAGCCTTTAGAAGTCCACTGCCGAACATAGGCCTCCCCCAAAGAGCGCCATGACGAGCGATCTTGTGCCACCTCCATCCACCGACGTCCTGCGATGGCTACAATGTCGTCGGTCCATCGTGTGGGGGGTCTCCCCACATTTCACTTGCTTGTTCGTGGTCGCCATTTAAGAACCTTTATTCCCCAAAGGTTGTCGGTTCTGCGAACTATATGGCCTGCCCATTGCCACTTCAACTTACAAACTCTGAGAGCTATGTCGGTAACCTTCGTTCTTCTACGGATTTCCTCATTCGGATTCTATCACGTAGTGAAATACCGAGCATAGCTCTCTCTATTGCGCGCTGCGCAACTCTGAGCTTGTGTATGAGACCAATACTTAGCGACCACGTCTCAGTGCCGTATGTCATTACTGGCAACACGCACTGATTATAAACTTTCGTCTTGAGGCTCTGCGGTATTTGCGACGAGAAGATATGGCGTAATTTCCCGAACGCTGCCCATCCGAGTTGGATTCGTCGGTTGACCTCTTTGTCGATGATGTATTCGCCATTGATGTTTACACCAAATCCGTTCTAGCTCACAAGCTTGAATATATCTTCCAATGCAGAGGTGAACAGTTTCGGAGAAATAACGTCTCCCTGTCTCACCCCTTTTTGCAACTGGATAGAATTCGTGCTCTGACCCTGAAGACGAACTGTCATGGTGGCCTTGCTGTACAAACACTTCAACACTTCGATGTACCGGTAATCAATCTGGCACCGCTGTAATGACTGTAGCACTGCCCAGGTCTCGACTGAATCAAAGGCTTTCTCGTAGACCACAAACGCTAGACATAGTGGCCGATTATAATCGGTTAGTTCGGTCTTCTGTATAATCTGCCGGAGCGTATGGATGTGGTCTATGGTGCTAAAGCTATTGCGGAATCCAGCTTGTTCGGGAGGCTGAAAGTCGTCAAACCTACGAGCGAGACGGTTTGTAACTACTCTCGAAAACAGCTTATAGACGTGGCTCAGCAGCGAAATGGGCCTATAATTCTTCAAGAGGGTTTTATCACCTTTCTTAAAGAACAAAACCACTACGCTCCTGTGCCACGCCTCTGGCGTAGTACCCTCGAGGATGACGGAGTTAAACAGCTTCTGAAGGACTTTAAGTACCGTTCCACCCGCTTTCACTAGCTCTGTCGTTATTCCGTCCTCCCCTGGTGCCTTGTTGCTCTTAAGCTGTTTGAGAGCCATTCTGATCTCGTATAGGCTGACGTCCGGGATATCTTCGGTATAATGTCAGGTCAAACAGGCTCTTGCATCGCTAGTCATGCTAGGAGGACTACGCGATGAGGCGTATAATTGTCCATAGAACTTCTCGAGCTCACTCAAAATCTCTGGCTTCGACGAAACGATGCTGCCATTGTCGGTTTTCAGCTTCGTAAACAGGCTTTGCCCATTAGACAGATCTCTTACGAACACCTTGGAGCCCTTGTTGCGCTCTATTGCGTTCTTAATACAAGTAGTATTATAGGAACGCAAATCGTGTCGCATCAACTTGGAGATCTGTTTATTAAGCAAGCTGTAACTCGACATATCCACTGAAGACTGCAGCCTCATCTCGCTTCGTTCTGCCATAAGTTTGAGTGTATGCTCAGAGAGTTTCTGTGTTCTATTTTTGCGGGGGGCCTTAAAGAACTCCGACCCGACCGCGTGAACAATTTCCACCAGCCCGTTGTTTAGTTCGTCCACTGTATCGCATTCGGTAAGGATTTGGAAGCGAATTGGAGCTCCAACTGAAAGCTCTCGGGGTTTTGTATTTGGGCAGGACTTGGGCAAAGAGCAGATCCCATCAAAGGAGACCTCTCCAGCTTTACGTTGATATTCAATGAGCCTTTTACTATGCGGGGATCACTGCCAGACTTAACCCTGTTAATCACAGAGACATCATTAAATATATGCCGATTGGTTACTATAACATATATATCTCATGCTTATAACCGCCGGGGTGCAGCCACGTCCATTTCCTGGACGGGTGCTTCTTGAAAAAGAAGTTCATCATAAAGAGTCCCTCCTTCTCCATGAAGTCGGCCAATCGCTGACCCCTTTGGTTCCGCTGTCCAAATCCAAACTGCCCCACTCTCAGTTCATCGCCATTCCTCATACCCAGCCGTGCGTTGAAGTCTCCCATCACCACTGTGAAGTGTGTTTTCGGGGCATGTATGGATGGCATTAGAAATGTCGTCATACATAGCCTCCACTTCATCGTCCGGGCGTTTCGAGTGTGGGCGTACACCTGTATGACCTTCAACGAATACCGTTCGGTAATTCTGAGTATAAGGTATACCACCCTACTCGAAACGCTTTCGATCTTCACAATGTTGTTGACGAGGGACTTGTGGACGAGAAACCCGACACCATGTTGGGACTGCTCGCCCTCCCGGTAATAGAGTAAGTTGCCGGAACTGAGGGACATCGTATCCTCTCCCTCTCTTCGGACTTCTGATAACCCTATAATAACCCCAGCGCAACTTACTTACTACTTCTTCCAGCTCTATCAACTTTTCATCGGTCCTTAAGGAGCGTGCGTTATAAGTTGCCAGGTCCAGAGATCGTGGGGGTTGGTAGCTGGGTCTCTGCCGGGGATTCTTAGCACCCTCTGCTCCGCCGTTACCATGGCTGCTACCGGTGCCAGGAATAACGGAGCCACCGGGGACTGGGGGCCGTCTTTGTGTTGTGTCTATCATATTGGGGGGGGTTTGCCATAGTCACCACGCTTGGCAGGCGGATTTGTGACCGCAGTATTACATAATATGTGCTCGGAAGACGCTGCTGCCCATCTTCCGGTGTGTATTCCCTTAGTCACCTCTTACGACATCCACGTGAGAATAGGGAGGGGTCTTACTCTAAGCCGAGACCGCCACGGCTATATATGAAACACTAACTTTCCTTAACCGAAATCCAGACACTTTCAGTTTATTTTTATTTCTAGTATTAAAATTATGAATATCCCTATTTTTAACAAAGGTCAGTGTAGGCGATGGATCGCAAGGTCTACACGATGTACTGGATGGAGACTTCGGTTCGTAGCTCCTAGTAGTTCAGGTTCCTGGTTCGATGTGGACTGTAGTTCAATTAAACACTGTTGCTTGTTCAAGTTCCGTTGATTGAATGGTCGGATCCAATGTTTATTTCAAAAAACTTATCGCTATATATACAATTATACGGTCTTAAAACTAATGCGGTATACACGCCGCAGTTAAAGGGGGCGTGGCCTATTTTGCATGTTGTCTGCGTTCATGCTGTCGCGGGCAGGCTCGGCGTCCACAACATCTCTCCCCCCGGCGCAGCTCGCGTAGCCTCTTCTTCCCTTAGCAGGACGGCGAGTTTGCTGGTAGGGCGTCGGAAGGTACCGCTCTTAGTTTTTACGTCGGCGACTCGAACGCCGCCATCTGGTCCGGGATAGGTGCGCTCAACAATCCCGATTGGCCAGACGTTCCGGGGCAGCGTGTGGTCGACCACAACCACGATGTCGCCGGCTTGCAGTTGTCGTCGGAGGTTAGCTGGCTCCCCCCGTGGTACAAGCGTGGGGAGGTATTCCCGCAGCCAGCGCTTCCAGAAATGGTCAGCGAGCGCTTGGCTTGCTCGCCAAGTTCGTCGGTCAGCTTCATCGCAGGGGCCTGTGGTAGGTAGGCCGATCGATGATCCCAGCAGGAAATGGTTCGGTGTGAGTGCTTCTGGGTCGAGTGCACTCACGCTGACGTAGGTGAGGGGGCGAGCATTGATAGAGTGCTCGGCTTCGATCAGGAGGGTCTGCAGAACCTCTTCGGAAGGTGCCTTTTCTCTTAGCGTCGTGTGCAGAGCGGTCTTCACGGAGCGTACTAAGCGCTCCCACGCTCCACCCTGGTTGGGCGCGCCTGGTGGGATGAAATGCCACTTCATCCGGTGTAATAGCCCTTCGTCACTTAGGGCGGGTGCCCATTCTGCGTATGCCTTCTTCAGTGCCACGTCGGAGCCCCGGAAGGCCGTTCCGTTGTCCGAGACCATAAGACGTGGCCAGCCTCGACGTGCAGCCATCCGTCGCAGCGCCATCAGAGCTGAGTCAGTGGACAACGAAGCTACGAGCTCTAGGTGCACGGCGCGCGTCGTGAGACAGGTGAATAGGGCACCCCATCTCTTTTCTCGGCGGCGCCCCACCTTGACCTGCATTGGCCCGAAGTAGTCCACCCCGCAGTTAGTGAACGGACGGTGAAATGGGTCAAGGCGGGCGCGTGGCAGGTCCCCCGTGGCGGGCGGCCGCGGTCTTGCTCGTCGTACTCGGCAGAGGGCGCATTTACTTTCTACGGCGCGTACGGTAGGTCGCAGGTGAATGACCCAGTACCGCTGCCGTAGGTCGTTCGTCACGCGCTCTCTGTTAGCGTGACCGGCGGTGCAGTGCTCCCTTAGCACGATGAGCTTTGTCACGTGGTGACGGCCGTCAAGGATAACCGGTCGCTTGGTTTCCAGGGGCGCGCTGGATGCGTCGATGCGCCCCCGCACCCGCAGAAGTCCGTCTTCGAGCACCGGGTCTAGCTTGAATAGTCTGCTTGCTCTAGGGACGGGGCAAGCAGACTCGATCCTCCTCAGTTCGGTCCCGAAGTTGTCTTCTTGGGCGCGTCGTATGAGCGCTTTCTCAGCGCGTTCAATGTGATCTGCTTCCATGCGCGTCGTACGGCGCCGGCATATGTCGACGAATGCCAGCACACGCGCGGCTGCCCGCACCAGCGTCTCGTATTTAGAGAAACGAGTGGGTTCAGGCAGCCATCGGTCACTATATTCATCCCGCTCGTTCGTGTGCGGGATCTCTAAATGTTCGTCCTGCTCGCTCGTGTACAGGACCTCTTGTTGGTCAGTGAACGCTTGGTGTGTGGGCCATTCTTCTTCGGGTTCGCGAAGGAAGCTGGGCCCCTGGAACCAGCGATCGCTAGCGGCTATGGGCGTGCGGCTCAGTCTCGTCGCGTCGTCGGCTACGTTATGTTCGGTAGGCAGCCATCTCCACTCACGTCGGTGAGTTAACTCCGCTAACTCGCCCAGCCGGTGCGCTACAAAGGGCGTGTAGCGCTTCGCGTCGTTGTGCACCCAATGGACTACGGTCGCAGAGTCGGTCCAGTAGGTGGTTTTTGTTACTTGCACGCGATGCTCCTTTTTTATAACGTCCGCGAGCCTCGCGCCGATGACCGCTGCCTGAAGTTCTAGGCGCGGTATGCTCTGCGCGCGTCGCGGCGCTACCTTGGCTTTAGCAGCCACCAAGGCAATGGTCACGCTGCCGTCGTGGTGGATGGCCCTCCAAAAGGCCACCGTAGAGAATGCCTGCTCGCTCGCATCGCATAGTATGTGCAGGTCTACGCGATTGTGTCCCTCTAGCGCGTAGCTACGGCGTAGGCGCAAGCGAGTTATCTCGCTCAGCTGGCGTAGCCATTCCGCGAAATGTTCGGCTTCTTCTGCAGGTATCGGCTCGTCCCATGGCATGTGAAGACGCCACAGGCTCTGCAGGATGATCTTCGCTCGAATGGTGTACTGACTAAGGAGACCAAGCGGGTCATAAATGGACATGACCGCGCTGAGGGCCTCTCTCTTCGTGGGTGCGCGGATCTGCGCGCGCACCTCAGCCGGTACGCGGTGCATTGCGGTGTTGAACCCCAGTTCGTCTCTGTTGGAGTCCCAGCAGAGCCCGAGTATCTTGCTCTCAGGGCTCCCTGCTCCCAACTGAGTGGGCGTAGTCGCTCGTAGCTCTGGCGGTACGTCTCGTAGCACGTTCGTGTTGCTAGCACTCCAACTGCGCAGAGTGAAGCCAGCGGCCGCGTGCACCTCGCGTAGTTCTTGGATGGTGCTACGGGCCTCCTCTTCATTGGCGTAGCTGTCTACTAGATCATCCATATAGTGGCTGTTCGTGATGGCCACTAGAGCGCGTGGGTGAGTCTGTGCATGTGCGCGCGCATTGTGGTTGCGCACGCTGTGCGCCATAAACGGTGAGCTGGCGGCGCCGAAAATCATGCTCGCCATCTTGTAGTGGCGAGGCGGGTTAGTTCGGTCCCGGCCTCGCCATAAGAACTGCTGTGCGGGCTGGTCTTCAGGTCGGATCTTCACTCGTAGAAACATCTCTTGTATGTCGGCGGTGACGGCGATCGGCCGTTCTCTGAATCTGAAGACGATTCCTTGTAGTGATAGTAGAAGGTCCGGGCCCTCCAGCAGCTGGTCGTTCAAGCTCACGCCGTGACATTGGTGAGCTGCGTCAAAAACAAGCCGTTGTTTACCAGGCTTGTTCGGGTTCTGTACTGCGAAGTGCGGGAGGTACCAGCAGATGGGGCTCCGTCGTTCAGTCCCGTCGCATGGCACCGCATAATTCTTAGCCAACAGATTTTCTATTTGCGCGGCGTATTGGTCCGCGAAGTCTGGGTAGGCGTCCATCTTTCGTTCGATGCTTTGTAGACGCCGTAGAGCCGCGCCGTAGTTCGACGGCATGGTGACGTCATCTCGCCGCCAAGGCAAGCCCACTTCGTAGCCGCTGTCTGTTTTCTTTATTGTTTCTTCGAAGATCTTCGTAGCTCGTAGATCTGCGTCGCTCACTCTCGAATGGATAGCGACGCCGAGCGCGTCGATGCGGAAGTGCGCCTCCACAAGCTCGTGTAGGCGCTGGTCGTGCTCGTTCGTACGCTGGTCGGGCGTGTATACGTGCAGCACGCTCTCGTTTTCGTAGATCAGGCTGCGGGGTGCGGTTCCATGCATCACCCAGCCAAGTCGGGTCCTCGACGCGGCCGGTTCATTTGGCCCGCCAAGACGAAGCTCACGGGATACAATGAGCTCCCAGTGGTCGGCGCCTACTAAGATGAGGGGGTGTGCTAGGTCGTAGCACACCTCTGCCTCCATCAAGTCCCGCAGATGATTGTGTCGAAGAAGCGAGCTTGGGACGGACTGCCGGTGTAGCTTCAGATCGCGCACCGTGCGCGCTTTGATGTCGTGACGTGTCGCCTCCTTAGCTCCCCTTATAGACAGAGAGACGGTTTGGCTGTCTCCCTCTCGCTGCGACATGTTCACGCCGTTCAGATGTAGGGGCTGCGTAGGGCCTTCTGCGCCGATCTTCTTCGCTAGTTCATGGTCGATGAGCGTGATGGTGGCACCTTCGTCCAGCAGCGCGTAAGTGTCGACCTCCCCCCGTGGACCGGTGACGACCACGGGGCAGATCTTAAGCATCACGGTCTTCAGGCCAGTAGCATTGGTGGGTGCTACCGACAAGACCGCTGCGTTGTGGCTCGGTGAATGTTTGGGTTGCGCAGCAGATGGCTCGTTAGGTCGCGCAGCTGATCGCGTATTATGTCGCGTGTCTTCGTGCAGTGTTGAGTGGTGCGGGCGGTGGCATTGGTTAATGCCGCACAGCTTCGCCTTGCATTGGTACCGACGATGTTTCTTGTCGGCGCATCGGAAGCATACGCCTTTCTCTTTGACCAGCTCCCAGCGCTTATCGACGGTCAGTGCCCGGTAGGTTGGGCACTGATGTAGCGCATGGGCTTGGTTGCAGCTCTGGCATAGGTCAGTCTTTGTTTCTTGTTCCGCGCCCTCGTCGGTAGTGTACACGGCGTTCCCTTTCTTCTTAAATGCCGCTGGTCTCGTCTCACGGGCGGCAGAGGTCGCTGCCGGTGCGTATGTAAAACGCAGTGCCATGTCTGCTTCTCGCATGAGGAATCGAGACAGCATGACAATTTCTGGCTCCGAAGGTGACTGGTGTTCGTTGGCGTAGTGGCACCACTGCGTTTTGATGTGGACTGTAGTTCAATTAAACACTGTTGCTTGTTCAAGTTCCGTTGATTGAATGGTCGGATCCAATGTTTATTTCAAAAAACTTATCGCTATATATACAATTATACGGTCTTAAAACTAATGCGGTATACACGCCGCAGTTAAAGGGGGCGTGGCCTATTTTGCATGTTGTCTGCGTTCATGCTGTCGCGGGCAGGCTCGGCGTCCACAACAGTCAGAATATACATCATATTTTTGTATTTATATATTGACAAGCTACTGTAAGAATATTGATCTCGTTAAAACTTTTTCTCAGAGAATCGCGGAATTTCATATTGTATATAGAATTTTCGCGGCCTTATCTCACATGTAGGGTATAAGAATAGAAAGAATAGATGTAATGTGTGAATACGGTAGCCAAACTTGGTAAAGGCATGTGCCGCGCAGAAGCACGGAATGATGCGGGTTCGAACCCCGTCCGTGATTCAAATTTTTCGTTTAGAAAATTATTAGGTATGTTCTCGCTGAGCATGCTTTAATGATAAAATCATATAAACATTTCATTACCCTTGCTTCGCCGTAGTCGGGTAAAAAGTAAAATCAGCATAAAGTTTTCTTATCTCTGACTAAGAAATGGATTTTGTTATCCCCACTCTTTCTGAATGCTCTGCCCCTCTACTCCTACCTGAGACCCTGGGTGAGTCCTTGGTTTCACACATTACAATATTTGGAAAAGTTATTTAGTTTTATTGTAATGAAGTTACTTACAACTGAGCTGTCGGTTCCACACCCTCGGCATCTTCATCGCTTGTGGTTGCAGCGTACTCCCGCGCACTCCTGTACTGCAGGTATTGTTCCTGCGAAATAACTCACTTTTAGTCACTACTAGGACCAAATTACTAATTGTAATTTCTCATGGTTCCATGACGCCTTACAAAGGCGGCAGTGTGGCAAATTAAAATCCTCAACACTGTGCCGAGCATATTGTGAACTACTTGGTTTTGCGCCACTTGTGTGTGTTTACACTTTAGTGTTTTATTTTCCTATATGGGGCTGAGACATGGTCACTGGTCAAGTCCAAGGGAAAAGGTCACGAGGTCGCAGCCCGATGCGTTAGTCCGGTACATTACTCTTGACACTCGATTTCAATCGTAATTTGGGACTGGGATCGAAATCATGCCATTTGGTACTCTTGAATTTTAAACTAGCGAACGATTGGAATCGATAATGGTGGAATTTTATGGAACTAAATGAAATCGACACATCTCGACGATCGATCTCATTCTCTTTTTCGGTACTCTTGACGCGATTTTGACGTTAAGAGATTGAATTGGAATAGAGTTTGTGATAGAATCTAAACAGTTTCAAAAGTTTTTTGCGATCGAGTGTGTTGTTTCTAGTGATTATCAAATAAAAAATGGGACGTTCAGCTTTCATTTTATTAATTTAAGGCAATGCTCATAGAGTAGAACCTTTTCATGTTTGAAATCTATACAGTAGACCGGCTTTCTTCTCATGTTTAGCCTTTGCTAAGAATGGCGCGCTATAGTAAGAAAGCTTTTGCCATGAACGACGACGAGTTAAAAAAATGCTACAGAGTTACTGAAGATCTTTTTGAGGTCATATGTGGCGATTTGGAGCCTTTAATGCCAAAGCCAACTCGTCGTAGTGATATATCCACGAGATACAAGGTTTGTACCTAAACTTATTCTTTATATTTTGAAAAGAGCTTTTAAATTTATTTACGAAATTATTATCAACCTAACCTTTTCCAACTTTTAGTGCACCACCTAGTGCATTGATATTGTTTGAAATCTCTTACCATTTCCTTTTTGTGCACCACCTAGCGCATTGATATTGCTTGAAATCTCGTACCATTTCCTTTTTGTGCACCACCTAGCGCATTGATATTGCTTGAAATCTCGTACCATTTCCTTTTTGTGCACCACCTAGCGCATTGATATTGCTTGAAATCTCTTACCATTTCCTTTTTGTGCACCACCTAGCGCATTGATATTGCTTGAAATCTCGTACCATTTTCTTTTTGTGCACCACCTTGCGCATTGATATTGCTTGAAATCTCGTACCATTTCCTTTTTGTGCACAACCTAGCGCATTGATATTGCTTGAAATCTCGTACCATTTCCTTTTTGTGCACCACCTAGCGCATTGATATTGCTTGAAATCTCGTACCATTTCCTTTCCGCTTCTTGCATGGTCTTCGAGCACATGAGACCTTTGACAACTCCTGGGTTTCCCAATCGGCAAGAGCCTCAAGTTGTTGGTAGGTTGGCCGACCCATTATTTAAGAAAATATAGGTAACCAAACCACTACAAAAATTGTTTGAAAAATTGAGACAGCATAAATAAGAGCGAGAACTTTTTCAGAGTCCTTTAGTCTGAGACCTAGGTACACATTTAGCTATTGTTACTGTACATTCGTCGGCAACCTAAGGCTTTTAATTTTTTATGACTAAAAATCATAAAACATAATTGTTGTGGACGCCGAGCCTGCCCGCGACAGCATGAACACAGACAACATGTAAAATAGGCCACGCCCCTTTTAACTGCGGCGTGTATACCGCATTAGCTTTAAGACCGTATAAATGTATATATAGCGATAAGTTTCTGAAATAAATATTGGATCCGACCATTCAGTCAACGGAACTTGAACAAGCAACAGTGTTTAATTGAACTACAGTCCACATCGAACCAGGAACCTGAACTACTAGGAGCTAGGAACCGAAGTCTCCAGTACATCGTGTAGACCTTGAGAACCATCGCCTACAATAATAGTTTTTGCAAAATAGTTATTATTAGTTGAAAATGTTGAAATAATAAGGACATTGCAAAGTAATTTCTAATTGTACCTTTTGCACAGAATAAATAATATTTTGTTGCGTTGTGTATGGCCACACCTTTTTTAGTGTTGTTCTTCTATGAGTCACAATGTGAAATCGATCGTGTTCCCGATTTCAATTTCAAACTCGATTTTGTTCGAGAGTGCCAAATAAATGTTTATTGCTGGCGACGCTCTGCAGGTCGCCAGCAATAGGAACAGATGGCGTGTCATAGTTAAGGCAAGGATAATGAGAGGTGGGCAGGACCCTCATTACGACTCAAGGAGGACAAAGAACATAATTATAAAAACGCCTAGGTTACTTAAAATAAGTGGGTTAGTCCAAACTGTTCTACTATTTGTTCGACTATAGAACAGATTGGACAAAAAAAGTCCAAGCTGTTCTACTAATCAGTATGACATATTGGATCTGAACAAATTGTTTATTTGCCGTCCAAGCTGTTCTACTGTAGAAAAGAATGGACAACAAAAAAAAACATTTTTTCTACTGATTAGGTAGTAAGACATTTTAAAAAGACAAGTGAAAAGTGACAGGTGTCAAGTGACAGATGTCAATGTGACAGGTGTCAAAGTGACAGGTGTCAATGATACAGGTGTCAATGATACAGGTGTCATCAATGTGACTGAAGCCGTCCGATAGTTTTGTCGATTGCTCGGCTTTTAATCATCAGCTTAGTCCTATTCAACAGTGAAAACTGCATCGCAATTGTCGTGTAGTTGGATTAGTCCAAGTTACTCAATTCATTTCGTTACATTCCATAATTGAGTCTGTCTATCTGTTAGCGCATCAAAAACTACACGACAGTTGCGATGCAGTTTTCATTGTTGAATAGGACTAAGCTGATGATTAAAAGCCGAGCAATCGACAAAACTGACTGCTGAACGAAACTTTATAGGTACTTTTGGCCCTGGAATAATACATAGGTTACTTTTAATCCAGAGAAATCCAGGCACAGCTAGTTTTGAAATATAAACATATCCAGCGAGACCTCACCGGATGGGGTGCTGGGGTTTGTTGTTTCAGTTGACTTGTAAGAGTGCTATTATATTTTGCCTACTAGCTGTACCCGCGACTTTGCCCGCGTGGTCATTTTTCTAGGATATAAGGATCCTGTGATGTTCCCGCACCAAAAGTACGAATATTATCAATCTTCAGCCATCAAATGATTTTTATCCATTGCTCGACTTCTACTTTTCTACTCTCAGCTACCCAACAATAAAAACCGCATCGCAATCGGTCCAGTAGTTTTTACGTGACGCGCGATCAAACAGACAGACGCGATTTAAAAAAGTAATATATTCTTGTTCATTTTAAGTACATTAGACCATTTCTTTTTAATTATCTTCTTTGTACAGACTTTTTCGTTCTTATTGATTTATTATAAGTTTAGATAGAAGAGAAAATACTTTTGATTTGACATACGGACAGACGGACGGACATGACGAAACTGTAAGGGTTCCTTGTTTGACAGTCCTACCTTTCCGGACGAGCCAGGTTTGGATCTTCTCTTCTGTGACAGTTGCTTCAGTATCTGTCGTTTTCCCTGACTGCTAACTCTTCTAACGGACTCTTTGCCTGCTGCAACACAAAAAGAAAAAATTGGTTGGAACTAAATCCAAACATACTGCTACAGGACACTGCCCGCACTTATCGCACAGGGCTATTGTAAAATCCTTACCCGTACAGTATCATGTACGTCAGCATGAGAGAGTTGGCGAAGAGTACGAGGCATGCTTTTTAAGTTCTGTCGTTTCCATATTTCCCGGCAATTTTGAATTTGGAACTGTTCTATATTCGAATGTGTTTAAATTTTGAATCTCAAAACAGTTGCAAGTATTAGGATTAATGCTATTGTTTAGTCACAGCGTCGATTGGAATCTGTCAGGTTACATACGAAAATGAATCTTTCTAAGGAAAATGTTCGTGCAATAATTTTCTACAACTTTAGAAGAGGCCTGACACGGCTTCAGTGTTTTGAAGAGCTAACATCTGTGTTCAGTGATGAAGCCACATGACTGCGGACTGTCGAACGCTGGTATTTAGAATTCCAGCGTGGACATACTAGTGTTAGTGACAAATCTCGCGAAGGACGCCCAAAATCCGCCTTCACTGAAGATAACATCATTGCTGTGAGACAACAAATTGTTGAAGATCGTCATGTGACGTATCGAGAGATAGAGGCTCTATTAGGCATCTCAGGGACAACCATTCAGAAGATCTTGCATGAAGCGCTTGGTGTGAGAAAGCTAGTTTGCCGTTGGATACCGCATCTGCTTTCCGACGATCACAAGGCGGCCCGCGTCAGATGGTGTAAGAAAACTCTGCAAAGGTTCAACCGAGGAGGTCAAATCACGTCTACGACATCATCAGTGGTGACGAATCTTCGATCTATGCCTACGATCCTGATTCCAAACAACAATCTACAATCTGGGTCTTTCAAGACGAGCCAAAGCCGACTAAAGTTGTTCGTTCTCGAAGCACTTCAAAGAAGATGGTGGCCACGTTCGTTGGAAAAACCGGCCATGTTGCGACTATTGCACTTGAAGATCGTAGAACGGTTAACGCAGAGTGGTATACCACTGTTTGTTTACCACAAGTCATCGCCGAACTTCGAAAATCTAACTCAAAGCGATGCATCATCCTGCACCATGACAACGCAAGCTCACACAGCGCTCGTCAAACGATTGAGTATTTGAAGCAGGAAAAAGTAGAAATTCTTAACCATCCTCCATACAGTCCTGACCTAAGCCCTAACGATTTCTTTACATTTCCTAAAATTAAGAAAAGTCTTCGTGGTCAAAGGTTCCAGTCCGGTGGAGAAGCAGTCGACGCTTTCAAGTCAGCCATTTTGAACACCCCCACTTTAGAGTGGAATAAATGTAACTGGTTTGAGCGAATGGAAAAGTGTATTAAGCTATGTGGTGAATACTTTGAAAAACAATAAAAAATAACATGAATTCCCTAATGAATAACTAGCTGTACCCGCGGCTTCGCACGCGTGATCATTTCTCCGGGTTAAAAGTACTCTTTGTACTATTCCAACACTTAAAATACCAATATAACCAACATTTGATCAAATTTTCTTCAGCCGTCAAATAGTTTTTTATCGATTGCTCGACTTCTACACACAGGATTGAGATACCAAGTACCCCAGTTTTTAAGTCAAACCCTAAGCTATCCAACAGTGAAAACTGCATCGCAATCAGTCTAGTAGTTTTTAAGTGATCCGCGAACAAAGACAGACACGATTATAAGAAATGTTATATTCTTGTAGAGTAGCTTATTTCAAGTACCTACCCTAGAGCTATTTATTTTATCATTATCTTTATTGTACAATTATTTTATCATTATCTTCATTGTACAATTATTTTATCATTATCTTCATTGTACAATTATTTTATCATTATCTTTATTGTACAATTATTTTATCATTATCTTCATTGTACATTTATTTTATCATTATCTTCATTGTACAATTATTTTATCATTATCTTCATTGTACAATTATTTTATCATTATCTTCATTGTACATTTATTTTATCATTATCTTCATTGTACAATTATTTTATCATTATCTTCATTGTACAATTATTTTATCATTATCTTTATTGTACAATTATTTTATCATTATCTTCATTGTACATTTATTTTATCATTATCTTCATTGTACAATTATTTTATCATTATCTTCATTGTACATTTATTTTATCATTATCTTCATTGTACAATTATTTTATCATTATCTTCATTGTACAATTATTTTATCATTATCTTCATTGTACATTTATTTTATCATTATCTTCATTGTACATTTATTTTATCATTATCTTCATTGTACAATTATTTTATCATTATCTTCATTGTACATTTATTTTATCATTATCTTCATTGTACAATTATTTTATCATTATCTTCATTGTACAATTTTTTGTCACTTAATGCTTTATTAAAAGTATATATAACCATCTCGTTCACATCAGCTTTCAAACAGAAAAAACCGCACAAAAATTGGTCCATTTGTTTGGATGATATCACAGACAGACACACGGATACAGTGGTACACTTATAACACCCCTCTCTATGGAGTTCAGGGGTTAATAATATTCTATAACACTCTTGCGATAAAGACCACAAGAGGTATCACTCGATCGATTGATTCCTCGCTTATCTAAATTAGACTAAGCTTCTAGTTTGAACAACAACCCTTCCTATACTTCGCCATAATCGGGTAAAAAAGTCTATGACACACGAATAGATTGATACCTCGCTTGTCAAAATTGGACCTATAGGGGTGATGCTATGTTGAAACATCCACATACATACATAGACTGTTAAACTCATTACCCTTCCGTTTCTTCGCCGTAGTCGGGTAAAAATATATGAAAATCAATAGGGCAACTCCGCTGGCAGCCACTGGAACTCTATACCGACTGACAGAAACATTTTACTCCAGTACTGATCCATACTTACGTTTCTTTTGAACAGGACCTGATGACTGGTTGCTGGTTCCAACACAGAGCTCTTGTTCATATCTAATCTTCTTTCTTGGCGGCTCTGTTTGTCTGAAACATTATTATTTATTGTTTATAGTTCAAAGCTAGTGTGCCCTTCTTGCTATGACCATTCATTGTTTTCTGCAACGAGTTTTGTGTGGTTTAGCAAATAAACGCCCTGGTGTTAAGTGATGATGGTGATGATGGTAACTATGATAAGCCTGGAATGGTTGGGTGGTGATGGCTGATACACAAGACATACCCGTGAACGGGTGCTGCTTGTGGGGACTGGTCCAGCCTGGTATCTTATTATGCTTATTAGTCACTAGCCGTGTACGCGGGTTTTCCCTCATTGTCATTTTTCTGGGATAAAAATATCCTATATGTTATTCCAGGACATACTAAAATGAATTTTGTTCTGATCCAACTGTTCTTGTTCTGTCTGTAGAAAAAATATTGTAGACATTTATGTTAACTTTTTTAATTTGAGAGTACAATATACCAAATTTCGTTCAGCAGTCAATTGGTTTTTATCAATTGCTCGGCTTCTACTCATTGGATTGAGATACCAAGTACACCAGTTTCTAAGCCAACAGGGAACAACATCGCAATCAGTCCAGTTGATTTAACGCGATGTGCGAACCAACAAACAGACACCACTTAAAAAAAAAACTTGTTCAGTAGCATATTTTAAGTCCCTAAGACATTTTTTATATAAGCCAACAAAGTAGGTAGTATGGTCAGCTATAATGTAAATTCTAGGTAGCCGTGGTAATTTTGTTAGTATTATATGCTAGAAACCTACATTAAAAGAAACTGTTTGTAATGAGTTATAGGACTTGCGGCTCAAGCAAAAAAGGTTACTTTATAGCTGAATATTTCTATAAATGGAACCAAATAGAAGAAGCTATCAATGAAACTCACTGATCTACGGATTTGCTCTGCCGTATTTTCGTTTGTGCCAATTCAAAGCAAGCGTCCATGGAACTAAAATTGACAATGTGCACAATTCTGTTGTTCCCAACTAGACTAAACTACGCTACATTGAAATTTAGTCCTGTCAAACAGATTATTTTCTTACAAATTCATTAAACTATCCTAAATTTAGCTTTCAGACTAAATTTAAGTTCTGTGACGGATCTAAGGGACTTGTAGGAGCCCCCTCCTATTGTGTAATGCACGGATGGGATCGGGGAAGTGGGTGCGGGGGAGGATTAGAGGGGAAGTGATGGGAGGATGGGGGTTAGTTGGGGAAGGGTGGAAACAGATGGAAAACGTGACGAGTGTGTGGCTAAAGTCGGTGGAGGGTGGGGGAATGACTGGGGGGGACTGCCCCTTGGTACCTCTCCCTCCCGCGGAGACGCTTAGTTTATGAGATATTTCCGTTTTAAGTTTATTAAAAAACAGCCTAAATCGGAAATAGTCGTGAACAAATTTGACAACTTTAAACAATTCTGTAAATGGGTCTTTTCTTTTCACGTCTACAATTTATTTTTATTTTTTTAAAACAATTATCTCCTCGGGAAGAGAGGGGTACCGGGAGGCAACTCGCCTGCCACCCTCCATATCCAACCCGTATTATTTTCAGACACTCACTAAACTAGCTTAAATCTAGTTTCCGACTAAATTTAAGTTCTGCAACGGAATTAAGGGACTTGTAGGTTTTGAGGAGTGTATGGGAAAAGTCGGTGGAGGGTGGGGGAGGATGATGGAAGTTGGTAAAAATTGAGGGGAATGTAGGGCAAGATTAGAAAAAATGAGGGTAGGGCGGGGGGATATGAGGGCAATGTGGGGAAAAAGTTGAGGGAAGGGAGGTGTCTTCATTATAACAAAACTAAAACTAAATTTAGTATAGAGTTGCTTAAAACCTATTTGATCATTTCAAGTAAACTAAAGAACTTGCAGGTGGAGGGTGTGTTGGGTTGTGTATGGCCAAGGGTGGGGGCGATTAGGGCGGAGGGGGCTAGATCAAACTATCAGATTATTTAGTTGCAATGATGAACGTGGCATTTGATTATCGCCATTATGGTGCTGATAGCAATAGTTTGGCAGTAGTGAGCGTCGACGGAACTAACGTATATGTAATATTATTTATTCTGTGACTAACATCAGGAGATGAAACAATGTGTTTCCCAACTAGATCAACCATGCTTTCTCATAGTCAAACACCAGGCACAGGGGCTGATTATACTCTTGTCTTCTGTATAATCTGCCGAACTGTATGAATGTGGTCTATGGTGCCATATCCTCCCCGAAACCCAGCCTGCCCTGTTGGCTAGAATTCGTTGAATCTACAACGATTTGTGATGACTCTCAGATACAGCTTGTAGACATGTCTGAGGAGGGAAATGGGCTGATAGTTTTTCAAAAGGGTCTTGTCATGAAAAACAGGATGACCACACTCTTGTTCCATGCCTTTGGAGTTCTCCCAGCGAAGAGGACAGAATTAAACATACGCTGAAGTTCTTTAAGAGTGGGAGTACCTCTTGCCTTCAGGAGCTCTGTTGTAATTCCGTCCTCGCCTGGGGCTTTTCCATTTTTGAGCTGTATGAGAGCAATCTCGATTTCGTCAAGGCTGACTTCTGGCAGCTCTTCGGTATAGTGGCGGGTTAGAGTGTCCCTGGAATCCTCCATATCGGGTTCGGGTTGCTACGCGTGTGACACATACAGTTGGCCATAAAAATCTTCAACTTCCGTGCTTAGAAACAACAATTTTCCCACTTGATGTGGTCAACTTTGTCAGATGGCTTCGACCAAGCTGTTGTACGAAGACTTTTGATCCCCGATTTCTCTTTATCGCTTTTTCTGTAGTGCTTGTATTGGACCATCAGAGGTCTCGCCTTACCAGCTTTGATATTTGCTTATTCAAAGCCCGCTGATCTGACAAAGTGACTGCTGGATCTTCACGTTGTTTCTCAATGAGCTGCAGAGTTTCCAACAAAAGTTTTGATTTTCTGTCTGTACGCCACATCTCGCAGAACTTCTTTCCCTCTTCCCTCAGGATTCCTACCATGGAGACGTTCAAGCTTGCAATCAATATCCAGAGTGCCTCGGCCAAGTTGGTGATCACTCCCGGTTTTAAACCTAGTGATCACATCTCTGAATATACGCTGTTTGTCCGCTATGATAAAATCTCATTTTTCATCACATGTTCACTTCCGTTGGAGCTGCTTTTTAAAGGATGAGTTCAACACCGAGACCGAGCTCAGTAGTGTGCATTAGTAGAGGCCTACGTCCAGCAGTGGACAGATATAGGCTGATGACATTAAAAACAGCCCCTCTTTCTCGACAAAGTTGACTAACATTTGCCCCCTGTGATTAATTATGCTGCCAAATCCGTAAGCAAACTACTGTAAAGCCAAAAATTCACTAATTGGTTAAACAAGTGTAGGACAAGACTCTCACTAATTATAATATTTGGTTTTTATTGAAGTACCATTAAATTTTTTGTCTTACATTAATCAATATAGGGGCCATAAGTCAGCACCATGTAGTATTACTCTAACAGGCAAGGGGGCACTGTGTCATTAGAAGAAAATTGGGGGCCATGATTGGTAAAACTTTGTGCATTAGAAGACGCAAACTCAACAATTATAGAAGAATTTAAATAAATAGTACTTACATGGAAGTGTTTATTGAATTCAATTCTTCTAAGCCAGCCTCCTCACTACTACCAAGTTCTGATCCCATGTTTTCATATGATTTTGCATACTGATGGTCACCCAGATAGTAATTGGTCTCCTCCTCCGATAATGATTCACTTTTGATTTCAACTTCTATGTTCATGTCAGTATGCATTTTGTGATAGTGAAAAACTTGTTCTCTTGTTATTCTTATTTTCTGAATGTGGTTTTTATTACCAGGAATTCTGTAAATGTTTATGGACAAATATCATATAAAAATGTTGTCTCTGCCACCCTTAATATCAGTTTTAACCTATTGGACAGCAACTCTATACCTAAATTCTGTATATGTATAAAATCCACGCCAAGCTACGAAATATACAAATAATAAATAGAAAAAGAAGCAAATGCCCTCGGCTTCGCATGCGTGGTCATTTCTCTAGGTTAAAAGTACGTATGAGGACATTCGTTTTGTAACTTTTGGCGAAAATAACTGTTAAAAACGCTGAATATGATTACAATTGGCGTTCCCTTTGGCCATTTGTGGGCAAAATTAGCGTTCTGAACGTTTTCGATCACCGTTTGTTTTGAAAGGTTTGATGCCATGTTGACATAGGAAAATCGTCTTTATTCCGTGAGGGATAGGGTCGTTTTTTATTCAGTTTGAAAAGGATCGGTAGTGTCAAAAGTTGCGAAAATTACAAAAGTGTTGATAATGTTCAAAGAAAACGGCGTGTTAAAAATGTCCATTTCGAAACTGCCCACAACGCCATCTCGAACGCAGGGTATGTACTATTCTAAGATCTAAAATACCAATATATCAACATTTGATCATAATTCCTTCAGCCGCCAAAACGTTTTTATTGATTGATCAGCTTCTTCTGATCAGTTTGAGATACCAAGTACACCAGTTTTTAAGTGAAAACTGCATTCAATTGGTCCAGTAGTATTTACCTGAAAGGTGAACAAACAGACTGACACGATTTAAAAAAAAAAAATGTTCTTGTTCAGTAGCTTATTTTAAGTACATTTCTTTTTTAAATTATCTTCTTTGTACAGACTATTTTGTCTCTATTGCTTTATTATAAGTATAGATGTAACTGTGTGAGCGTTGCTGCTGTGCTGTGTTGAATTGGAGTGGTACAATATAAGTGAGCAAAGAATTTAACTTGCAAATCTTACATTGTTATAGTTTCATTCATATGTGGTATTTCAAATAATTTATAATTCGAAAATAACTGTCTCTGGCTACCTTTTGAAAACTAAACTGATGAACCAATCTTGATGACATTTCACACGGAAACAGCGTGCATTATGAATGAGGAGGGACAAAAGGCAATATTTTGGCTCAACTGTAAAAACTTTACTATCGATTTTAGGGGGAAGGGTAGCGAGCTCCCACCTTTGTCTTCATTTATATTTATCTGTTTTGACACTTGTGAGATGTCTCATGACTACAACATGCCAATGGGTCATGATATGATGTTGTGTTGTATACAACATACTCAGTTTGAATTTTTACTTTATTTTTCCCAGTTTTTTCTCAGGTATTTCCTTTCCCAGACTAAGATGTAACTCTGTTGGCACACAAAGAGGAAATTTTATTTTTTAACTCAAAGCATACTTAATTTACCAAAATTTTATTTATTTGATCCATTAATAATATTTTATGTATTACATACTCATGCTATTAATTTGCCTATTTAAAATAAGATACTTGGACTTGTAGGGCACTCCCGGTATGTTATGATCCGGGTTAGGCTTGGGGGTGACCCAAGGGCATTGTACTCGCAACTGTCCAAAAATTAAAAAAAAAAAAAAAAGTATCCTATAGGAGGGGGTTCTACTAATCCCTACCCATTCACCCGACGGTAACACTTGTACAGTGGTCCCTTTAGACTCGAGCACATAATTATATTTACCAACGGCATAGCTAACCATACATATCGCACTCTAAAATAAAAACAACATTCTATGAGAGAAATAATGGGGTGGGTGGAGGCTGGGCTTCAGTTAAAATACCTACCTTTTGTTTTGATTACCTCGTGCTTTTGCAAACTGAAACCACCAACTTGAAATAATGTTTTAGATCCGTTGAATAGTTGTAGTTATTTCTGTGTGATTCTCAGTTTTACACTTCCCACACTTCTTCCAAACTTATACGTTAATATGGATAGGGTTAAATTAAACCACTGTAATTATTAATTTAAATTGCCGGTTCAAAATTAAAAATGTGTTACGTTTGTTTCAACTATATAATTACAAACAAGCGTTTGAAGCGTTATGACATAAAAGCGCAAGCAATCTATTCACAGACTAATAAGGGCCGTTCACCGCCGTTCTTTTTATATTGTTTTATCAACTGTCGAGCTCTCATTTGTCCTGTGTTTTTTTTTGTGAATGTACAACGATAAATTAGACTTAGGTAGATACAATACACTTCTATATTGCAAAGCAAGAGATTTCATCTAGAAATACATTTCTAAATCACAAATATATTTCTTTCTTCGTTTTTTGGCGTTTCAATTATTTATTGTGTTACAAACTCCTTACTACTTAGTCTTTGATTATATATATTGATGTCTGTCATTCATTTTGAGTTGTCATATTAGAAATCTATTTATGAACTAAATACGTGTTTATTTTATTGGCGACGAGGATGGGATAGTAACTATGAATAGTGAACAATTTACCCAGTTTCTACACGCCCAACAGGCGCATCAGGAACAAATAACAAAAATATTAAAGTTGTTAATGCAAAAAACGACCAACAAATCCTTGTAAGTGCTGGTGTCAAATCTTGGTATAAGTGCTATTTTCAACTCGTGGAATATTTCTGGAGTTAAAAAATTCAACAGTAGATCTTTCTGTAATTGTTCATTGGTAATATCAAATATTCCACACTGTGTCTCGAAGAAATCAATGAAATCATCGCCTGAACCTGCGTGACGAACACCGTCTCCACAACAAAAGCTGACAAAATTGTAATCATAAAAAACTTTAACATGGAAAAATACAACCCAGAGACATGCAGAGTCGATGATTTCATTGATTTCTTCGAGACAAAGTGTGGAATATTTGATATTACCAATGAACAATTACAGAAAGATCTACTGTTGAATTTTTTAACTCCAGAAATATTCCGCGAGTTGAAAATAGCACTTACACCAAGATTTGACACCAGCACTTACAAGGATATTTGTACCAAACTTTTAGACTTGTACCGCATTAAAAAGACCAGGTACCGTGCTTTAGCAGATTTTTGGAACTGCATAAGGGAGACAAATGAGTCGATGGAGCATTACGCAAACAGACTTAAAAGCCTGAGCAGGGATTGTGGATATCACGATGAACTGTTGGAACGACAGCTACGCGACCGTTTTGCTACAGGACTAAACCATCCAGACCTTGAGACGGATCTGAAACAGAAATGGCCAGACTTACAAGAAACTGAACAAGGAAAATCGAGAGAGGTTACATTTTCTCAAATTTTTGCAATTGCACAATCACGTGAACTAGCTGAACATGATACCCCAGGTTCGAGTGTCAACCGGAACAACCGTGTCAACGGAAAAAAACAATATTCGGAAGTCTACTACACGAGACAACAATACAATGCGCAAACTATACTCTAACCAATGCTTAAGATGTGGCAAGAGTGACAAACATGACCTCGCCAACTGCCCGGCGAAGAAACACATATGTGACGAATACAATATAGAAGGACACTTTGAAAAATGTTGCATTAAAACCGGACGTGCATTTATTGAAGGAAAGAAAAAATCGAATACCTACAAGCACAAGTTACAGAGGATCACCGACAGTCATACAACTGCTTCATCACATGATTCTATGGAAAGTAGCGTTGATGACGGAGAATTAGTTTGCAACATTGCAAGCACCAGTAAGGAAGACTGCAAACAAATCGATGTCTTAATCAATGGCGTAAAATGCACGATGGATTGGGACCCCGGCTCCACCTACTCAATAATCATTTCCCATTTCTGGAAGAAAATTGGTTCACCAACCTTATCTAATGCACCAAAACTTAAAGCCTACTGCAACTACAAGTTAAAATCAAAAGGCTTTACAGACGTAACTGTCGAAATTGACGGACTCCAATTGTTTTTACCAGTTGTGGTAATGAAAAACGCTAACCCGATGCTTTTTAGTCTTCATTGGAGTGAAATGTTTGAGATGGAATTTCCGAAACCCGTTTACTCAGTCAAACCTATTATTCCAGCTACACTCAAGCATGTCCTTGATGAACATAGTCATCTTTTCGGTGGGAAATTGGGCAAGGTAATAGACTACCAAGTTAACATTCACGTCAAACCAGGGGCTGAACCTGTACACCTCCCAGCAAGACCGATCAAATTCAGCATGAAGAAAAACGTTGAACGGGAATTAGATCGCCTTGTTACCGAAGGCATAATACAAAAAGTAGACCCAAATATTACTCCCATAGAATGGGCTACACCCACTGTTAACGTAGTGAAACCCTCAAGTGAAGTCAGAATTTGTGGAGACTACAGTACTTCACTGAACTCCGTCTTGATCAAACATTTACATCCAGTACCAATTTTTGACCAACTACGTCAAACACTGGCAAACGGCATGATATACTCAAAAATCGATCTCAAAGATGCATACCTGCAATTTGAAGTAGCACCAGATTCAAAAAAGTATTTAGTATTATCGACACACAAGGGTTACTTTCAGTACAATAGAATGCCTTTTGGCATATCAACAGCACCATCAATTTTTCAAAATTTTCTTGTACAGCTACTTGGAAACATTCCCAACGTTGCAATATATTTCGATGATGTCGCCCTGACAAGTAGGAGCTTAGAGGACCACCTACGTACACTTTCTGCAGTATTCGACAGATTACGACAAGCTGGATTGAAAGTCAACTTGAAGAAGTGTAGTTTCTTACAGAAAGAGATTGAATACCTGGGTCATATAATAGACCAAAATGGAATACGTCCGACGAACACAAAAATGGAAGCTATCACCAAGGCTGTACAACCTTCCAATTCGAAAGAATTACGATCTTTCCTTGGTTTAGTTAAACTTTTACGAACGCTTTATTCCTCATCTTCACGGAATATGTGCAGATCTTCATGAACTGACCAGTGGCAGACGCACATGGCGTTGGACTGACCATGCGAGACAAATTTTCGAAGCCACTAAGACATGCATTGCGAATTCAAAGCCATTGATAGCCTTTGACGAAAAACGTCCCCTTTTCTTAGCCAGCGATGCATTGGAGAAAGGCGTAGGAGCAATTTTATTTCACAAAGACAAAAATATTGAGCAACCTATCACATTTGCATCAAGGAAACTTCGTCCTGCTGAAAGCAAGTATTCCGTAATAGACCGTGAAGCTTTAGCCATTTTATTTGGAATCAAGAAATTTGACCAATATTTACGAGGGACTAAATTTACGTTAGTAACTGATCACAAACCATTAGTGCACATTTTAGGCACTCAACGTAATCTTCCAAAACTAGTTAACAACAGGTTAGTGAGATGGGCTCTATTGATTGGCAGCTACCAATATGACATTTACTATCGGAAAGAAGAAAACAATATTTTGGCTGACTTCCTTTCTAGACTGCCAAATCCCGAAACCAAACCTTCTCGAACTGAATGTGCCGTTCATAAAATAAGTTCAAAACTTTTAGGTAGTAGAATGGCTAATCTTCATTTATCAGAGAACAATTTGAGTGACAAAACATCAAAGGACCCTATTCTATCACAAGTTTGTCAGTATCTGAAAACTGGTTGGCGTGATCTGGAGTGATTGGATTGATATTATTTCTCAGCAATAGTGTACTTACCTACTTCAAATAATTATTACGACTTCCTATTTAAAAATACCATGTTCCTATAGGTATAGTGAGTATAGTGCTTCTCAGGTAAAGTTAAACTTTAACTGAAAATAATCTTTGCAATCATTTTTTCTCCAAATGCTGTGAATGAAAACATGTCATCAAGGAATGACTACACTACTTTTATGCAAAACAATTAAATCAATAAATAATTGAAACGCCAAAAAACGAAGAAAGAAATATATTTGTGATTTAGAAATGTATTTCTAGATGAAATCTCTTGCTTTGCAATATAGAAGTGTATCTACCTAAGTCTAATTTATCGTTGTACATTCACAAAAAAAAACAGGACAAATGAGAGCTTGACAGTTGATAATTATAGCCTAGAACTTGATAGACAAGTACCCAACTATGTTGAATCTACTTGATTATACTAATAATATGATACATTTGTTTCAGGTGGATGCACACAGAACTGCAGTTCATAGAAATGTATAGATCTCCACTTTCCGAGCTCATAGTATAGTGTAAAGTGTAAATCTCAATTTATGTGAAAATTATAACATTAAACATGATATTTAATACTTACACTTGATTTCGTTTTGCTTATATTTGCATTGACCCCTCGTTGTTAGAACTTCACATAATTTCATGGCACGATAAAACATGAAACAAAGTGTACCCGGTGTTAGAACTATAATTTTCATAGTAACTATGCATTATCAATCAATATCAATGATCTTCACTAACCAAACACTGCTAGATAGTAAATGCAATGAGCGCACCGGGTGCTCTTCAGTTGACGAAAACTCATTTGTAATGAATTCCTTGTGAATTCTGATTTTGAATTACCGGTTTTGTATTTCCTAGTAAAATGACAGTTTCCATGCGGTTCAGTGCTCATTGCCTTGATGACGTCATTTCACATGCTCACTGGAGCTTAGTGAATTCAAAACGAGTGTTCGGTGGCAATAAATGGTCCAAGTGGCATTAACCGAACCGAACTTTAACTGTACGGAATCAGGCCCCTGGTTTGCGTATTTTTACGGTAAAACGCTGTTTTTACCTATTCTCTATTACTGCGTTCAGGTGAGTAAATACCAAAAGTTACGCGAACGCCATCTCTTGACGATGAAAGAACTAAACTGACATCTAGAGTCAGTTCGTCAGTCGAGAGATAAATAATGCTAAAATGACATTGGGAAAACCGCTCATTGTAACAATACAATACGAACGGCCAAGTGTTGTTATTGATACGGCAATTGCCGTAATATACGGCAATCTCTGTAATATACGGCAATCTCTGTAATGTTTAAGAAATTACGGCATACGGCAGACTCTTCATTACCGTATCACAAAATACGGCAATTGGATGCACGTGTAATTAAACGTTATTTTCACTAATATGGTGAATAAAACGAAACGCATATATAACTTTTTTATCACAGCCGGGGAAATCCTGTGTACAAATAAAGTGTTGTTGTATAGAGCCATCCCTTTCACTTTGATTAGAAATGACCAATGATGCCACTAACCCAAAAATTACAACCAAAGGTGAAAACTGAAAATGATCTTCAAAAAAATTGAGACTTTCACCCAATGATAACAAACTTTTGACATATGATTTTGGGAAAAGATCCATGATAATGCGGAATATGAAAGAATTTCAGTCAATTTAACAACTTAGACCACATTGCGAAATAAATTAATAACTTCTACTGAAAGACAACTGATTCAAACTGATCTAAATAATTATAAATTAGCGTCAACTTACTGTAGGGCTAACGAAAAACGAGGAGGAACATGCATATTTGTAAAACCTTTTTTAAAATTCAAGGTCTTAATTGGTATTGAAGAGTTAGCAGCAACTCATAGTTTTGAATGCTGTGGAATAGAACTGATAAATTTCAATATTTTGATTGTAAGCTTGTATAGAATTCCCAAAAGAAATAATTTATCGTCTTTTTTTGCCAATTTATATGCATTACTGTACAAGCTAACATTAAAAAAAAGCAGAAAAATCTAATATGGTTAGGAGATTGGAATATAGACATACTAAAGACTAATAAGGAAAGTGACGAGTTAATAAGCATTTTATAATTTAAATGTATAATTTAATCGTCGGGCATAAGGTGCATATTCCCCTTCATGAACATTAACATGTTGAAGTTCCCGTCTGAAAGCGAGCCTCGTTTTGGTGTTTAAATGTCTTTACCCGTGGAAAAAAGACGTTCAACCTAAATTACACTGCACTCTTCTTTATCATTATCAACACGCAAATGATCACTGACAGTAATTTATAATAACAACAAACAAAGCACTCGTCACTCTAAGCACCGGCGCTAAGTAATGAAATGATCAAACGAAACAAATCTCTTCGCAGTTTTCTTTCTCACTCGCACGCGCCGGCAAAATATATCTAGTTTTGTTTTTGTTTCACGCGCCGCCCGGCACGCCGGTAACTATTAGGTATTTGATTAACGATTAACGGACTTCTGCATATTAACGGAAGTTAACGTGTCCGTTAACATTTTTAAAAGTTAACTTAAAAGTTAATCCGTTAATCAAAATGTTAACTTCTTTAATTAACGATTAACGGATTAACGAGTTAATGCCCAGCTATGAATGAACTTGTCTTCATTGTATATTTCTGAGTGAAATCTCCAGTACACTGGAAGACAGGTAGAAGCTTCTTGGTACCATACACGTATCTCCTTATGTATCACGTTTGTGACCATAGAGAACGCTACTCCCGCTGTATATCCACCGATTTTTATCCTTTCCCCGGGTAAAATATGTCTACCCCCCGTGCTAGGCCTGCAGGGCCCTATTTCATAAAGCAAGAAATCATAATGAACCTACAAATGTCAGTCGAATACGCCAAACCTGCGTTTCATATAACAAAACTGTACGACATTTCGATTTGACTGACAATTGTCGGTTCGATTGACATTTGTCAGTGTACTATAGTTTACGAAATAGGGCCCTGCCTTAGAATATTTACACTGTAGAAGTAGTCTCTGCGTGCCCCCTAAAGATAGCAATAGTTTTTTCTTAGGTGTTGCCATATTATAACTAAAATTACCCCTAATGGAACTAAATCGTACGACATAATGTAATATTGTCAACAGATGATAGGAATGTAAATAATTTAAACACAATAATGAAAGTTACGTATTTCTTTTTTAGGACCATAACATAACAAAAGGTAAGTAGCATAACAAAGGATAAGAAACATAACATAAGTAATTTCATATAAAACACGATTCCCTATTAAAATTGTGTGAATACTACAGTCAGAACTCTAATAATAGGAAAAATATTGTATTCATTTTAATTATTATTATTTCAGTTTATTTATTTGATATCTTAGATTACAATTTTTTACAATATTTCTATAAAAAATATTATAAAAAACTTTAAACCTAGGGTACTACCGGCAGCGGAGCAGGGCTCAAACTACCGGTGGCTAAGGCTGCAGAGTGAGGAACCTCCTGACTTTTCGCGCCGTGTCAAGGAGTACCGCCTTCTGCATCTGATTCTTATCCAACCATCCAGCAAGAGCCTCTTAAGATGTTAGTCGAGGCTTGCAATTGTTGGTCATGCAACATTTGCAATGAAACTTTACGCAACTTTATAAACGCAAATCAAACTCGCATAAAGACGGCAGTAATTCTTTTTTAATATGAGATCCCACACACTGACCACATTTTGTTTTTTTAGTAACGCTAGTATCTGAATAATCTTGATGTTGTTTTGCGGTGCCGACCATAACAGGTTGACTTGTGCACTTTGACGTTGAAGGAAATGTCTACGAACAAGACAAAGGATGGTTGAGACAACGTCATACATATCTAGAGGCTTCGAAAGAAATAACATGAAATAGTAGAAAAGTGACTTTTTGAAGTCACTAAGTTTCGTCTGCTGTCAGATTGACAGCAGTTGATAATTTTAATCGATACATTGTGTTGATGGTTGAACAAGGAGAATCCTATTGTGTTGTAATTTGTAACACAGTAGTAGTTAAATAGGTTACTTTTACTTTGTGCTAGTATTTAACTTTAAATACACGTTGAGAGTTGAGTTGAGCAGCTAAATGATAAGATGACAATTGAATTAGACGACATTTTGATGACAGCTGAAATTGATCTAAAATCTAAATATATGAAACCGTTCAGTGAAATCTCACTCGTATTACTTTTATCGGACGAAAATTTTACTATTTACTTGTTTACTTAAACGCACCCCTGATTGTTTGTAGCTGCCATTTTAATATTTATAGCAACAATGAATTAAGCCGAACTGTCAAATATTTTCTATCGCTTCGAATGCTAAAAAGCGTATCCTTGTTAAATTGTCGATACAAACAATGTATTGTATTGTGCAAAAGTGCAGAAGTGTTTAATTTCTAACATTAAGTTTCACAGGTAATTTTATTTTTACGCTATTACCCGTATTTAACCATATACGGTTAATAGCGTAAAAATACAATCACCACATATTCATAAGTTTTTACGTTAGAATCTTATTATAACCTTATAAATTATTAATTTTAGTGTGATGTGTCGATAGATGAATGATTTACTTATTTTATCGAACCATATTCATCAAATATAAATAAACAGTTTAATTTATGTAGGGTGACCATTATAACTGCACTTGAGATTTTCTAACGATTTTCTATGGTACTATATTAGGACTATAAGTATTCAAAAGTCATTAACATAATCTTTTAGCTCTTACAAGATCATCCTCACCCACCATAATATATTGTGATTATGCCTAATCTGTAATTATTATAACCTGGACCCAGGGTTCCATTCTAATCCAGTCAAATTCTATGAGCTGATATACTAAATATATTTTATATTTGAGCTTCCCGAAATATGGCGAAAGAAGAAATACTTGGTTATCAATCATACCGAAAAAGGGTAAAATCTAGTGATGCAACGAATAGTACTTTTACGAATACGAATACTAATACGGATATCAAACCTACTATTCGGCGAATACAAATACGAATATCTCGCCATGGTAATAAAAGACTAATTTATTTGATAAATTTCTATTCTTCTAATAATTAAAATTTATAACAGGCAAATTTTTATTTAAAAAACATAAAATTTGTAGATTTTCTTGTTTAAGGCGATTTCTTTTTTCAGTCTGACTGTTCCCAGCCGTTGAAAAAAGTCTTTCTGAGGCGACTGTACATGGCTTCAGTGAAAAATATTTTTGGGCAAGTTTTTTCAGACTTGGAAAATGGACATCTTCTCGCCAAAAGGCCAGTGGATCAGCAGTCGGTGATAAATTTGGGAGCTTTAGATAAGCATCTATTTCGTTTTTAGTTTGCGAATCCCATGTAAAAAGACATTTTGAAATTAAATTTAACTTTTAGTATACTATGTAGATGACAAAGAGTACCTATTACCTATTAATAACTTTTCTAACTTTTTTCATACTCACCAAAAAATATTGGAATTGGCTCTTCCATTTCAGCCTCTTCAATTATTTCTTGGCATACTTGCCAAATTCCTCTACTTGTCGACGGTTGAGGTTCTTCTGGAGGTCTTGTCGGTCTTACGGCCTCTCTGCCATCAAAAGCAGCGTTAAGAACTGATCGAGCGGTTTCAGCGACCACTGTTGAGCTGAAAATCCTTGTTTTGAACCGTGGGTCAAGGATCGTTGCTAATAGATAAGTTTCATCACTTTCCATAAAGGCAAATCTATTCGAAAGTCCACTGAATAGGGAGTTTGCCAGATCATTTACATCAGGATGAGAAGAAGGATCATTTGAAATTTTATTGAGGCAAGATTTTAGACTTCGTATTATTGGGATTGCTTGAGATAACGTCGTTGATTCTTTGCTTAGCTCTTTAGTAGCTTCTTCAAAATTGGCCAGAATATCAATGATTTGGCTGAAAAAACACACAACAAAACATGTTTCGGTATATTGTTAGCTTGTTGAGAATCTTTCAGTTGTTTGACTGCGGAGG
The DNA here is from genome assembly GCA_946251855.1 of Alsophila aescularia. Classification (NCBI taxonomy): domain Eukaryota; kingdom Metazoa; phylum Arthropoda; class Insecta; order Lepidoptera; family Geometridae; genus Alsophila; species Alsophila aescularia. The sequence continues at coordinate 65,127,149 of OX276374.1, forward strand.
TTGAGTGATTAAAATGAGTAATAACTCCCCTGCATGTGGTTAACATTTCGGTCAAGCGTTCTTGACCAAATAAACTTTTTTTCAGCGCTAATTGGATGCTGTGTACCAAACAAGAAATATGTTTAATACTAAGATCAAGCTCATCATTTGCTTTAACCATATTCCGTGCGTTGTCCGTTACAACTGCTGCAGCTTTATCCAATAGCTGCCATTCCAGAAACATCTTATGTATATTGTGGGCAATATTTTCTCCTGAATGTGAGTCACCTTCAAAGGGAAACACTTCCAGACAATAAGATTTGAGCTGGAAATCTTCATTGACACCATGTCCAGTAAGACTTATAAAATCATTGACTTGTGAGGAAGCGTCACTGGTCCACATGTCTGTTGTGACAGAGAGATATGGGGTCTTTGTTAACTGCTCCTTCAATTATATTTTAACACGTTCATTAATATCCGGCAGATTTTTTTCTGGAAGGTGGGTTCTAGATATAATATTATATCTGTAAAAAAAAAATAGCAGTCAGGAATTAAAAAGGGTTTTGTGAAAGTTGAAAGAAAATCCCACTGATATGTATGAATGAACAAATGTATAGCATTTTAATAAAAGCAAATAAACCTTGGAGCTAGTTCACTGAGCAAACGATGGTATCCCTGTTTATTTACCAAATTCAGGGGCTCCATGTCTAGACAAACTTGTTCAGCAATCAAATATGTGATTTTGACAGCCCGAGGATCACCCGTTTCATACGTAGTTCGCTTTTCCCATATTTCCTTTAAGGACGCTTGCTTCTTCGCTGGAGTTACTTCAACTTCTGGCAGCAAGCTCATTTTCGTGAAATCTCTTCACATGAGTCCACAGTGCGGTCGTAGTAAATCCTTTAATATATGCATTTTTCCCTCCCCGAGACAATTCACAAGCACAATATCTGCATCTAGCTTTGCTTTCATTGTCTAAAATAAAAACAACACAATTTAAAATCCTATCCCACTATAATATTACATGTGAAAGTAAAACCGATGTCTGCGCGGACGAAGTCGCGGGCAAAGTCTAGTACTACATTGACGCAGCCATTAACTACCAACGTTCGTCTAAGTTACTTACTTACTATCCTACCTTTTGTTGATACCAAAGAAATACAGACCATATAACTACTTACTCGGTAATTTATCGAAGTGTTTCCATATGTCACTTTGATCTCGTTTACGAGAAGACATTTTCAATTCAACTTTAACTTCTTTTACTTCGCAGCAACCTCAGAAAATAAATAAAACAATACTCTCTCGCTTGACTTCTGCTTTCGACTAACAAATGAAGTGAAAGAAATGAAGCAATCAATCAATGGTTCGTAATTGTAATGATAGGGAAACTCCCGGAGCTGCGGTACTGTACAAACTATAGCCGGGGAGTCCCCCGTTGCGTCGTCGTTGCGGTTAAGGCCCTCTGCACACGTGCGTATTTTTACACGCGCGTTTTTCAAGTCTGCCAGTAATTAGAGTTGCGTTTGTACGTAAAATATTAGTTTTTAAATATTCGTATTAGTATTCGCCGAATACGAATATTCGGTAAATGTCTACTATTCGGCGAATACGAATATTCGTATTCGTATTCTGCACTAGTAAAATCCATTTATCGGACAAAATATGCAGCCACCATATTAAACCAGACGACTATTACCCATCAGGGCCAGGAAATCTTCTAAATAGTGCTCATCGTACTTAAAACACACTAAAAAACTTCTAGGGGATATTAGAAATACAGGCAAAGATTATACAAAACTGTCTTATTTTTTTGAATATGCCTTATAGTTCGAATCTTGTTTTTGTTTATTAAGTATGCTGTTCTGTTTTTCTAATGATTTAGACAAATGAATTTCTCGAATTAAATTTAATAAACATGATGTTAGTGAAAAACTGATTTTACCATATTGCTGTTTTTCATTTTTATTGATCCCTTTTAGTACCGTATCCCATAAAGGGAAACATTTTAAATAATATATTTGTATCGTATGTGGTGGCGAATTGTCATTTGGTGTGGTTTCTGTCGTAATGTCTTTCTAAGGCGGGAGGCCAGCAGTTCAGCAGTGGCTGCCTGCCAGCTGATGTGCATATGCTGCTGCATCCTATGTTTGAATTTATCTGTACTGTGGGTGACCAAGGATACTAGCTGTAATGGTAATCACACTTCAATTATACTCATTTTGACATTTCTAGTATGGGAAAAATGACAAATTGTGTGAGTTTGAGTGCAATTACCATTACGATTTGTATCTGTGGTCAGCCCGCTGATCTCTGAAACTAACCGCTTTTGAAAATTATTTTACTAATAGGAAGCTACATTATCCCTGAGGACCATGGTCTATCTATGGCGTAGGAGAAACCGCGGGGTGCAACTAGTTTTTCATAAAATTTCGTAAACCATACATATGTATCCTAAACTTAAGATCCAACGTGGTCACCATAAAAAAAGAGAAAACATACGTGACATCATTCAAGGTTATATTTCTTTGCTTCAAGGCATTTTTTGGCCTGCATTCTTCAGTGTCATAGTAAATAAATATAAGCTTCTTGTTCAGTACCATTGAATTTTACATAAGATATCAATATTATCACAAATTCAACATATTTTCAAAAACTATTCATTCTTTTGATGTTCATTTCTGTGGTTTATAGATTATATTTCCAAAAATGTTCGTGCGTACCATTGACACACCCCAGACACTTTCCTAGATCTCTATACAAAAGCCGTGTTCTAACTACCAAATAGACAGAGTAGGCAGTCATTTTGTATACCTACGTTTTTTTTGTCCAGTAATTCAACGAGTCACGGGCATCTCGGACATACCGCCTACCACAAACTACAAAGAAGCTACGGCCGCCCACGCCGGAGAAATTTTCTTCCATTGTTTGCGTTTCTCGCATCAAAATATAATTATAAAATGCTCGGGACATTGTGGTTTTATGAAGATTAACTTTTGTACCCAATTTCAAGAGACGGTGATATCTACGAATAAATAATAAGTCAGGAACTCTAATTCAGAACAAATGTCACAATAAAAGTGCCCCTACTCAAAGAGTATATAAAGACTACGTCCCCTACTTCAAACCAAAACGACGTAAGATTCAAAGTACGAATCACTTCCGAGGTTACAAATAGACATGCTTGGTGATTGGTTTAAATTTAGAACGAAAGCAGGGATTGGTTCACGCGCGTAATGCAATGTCTGCTATGACAGCTGAGTCATAGCGGCGTGGACGATGTTATGCAATAAGTGGACCGGACCAAGTCAGTAATAAAACAATATTACTGTACAATGTTTTTTTTTTTGGCTCACTTTTTACAATTCATTAAATTCTTTGTCCCACGAAATATAATTAATTTATTAAGTTTTTGTCCAGAAGACATTAAAAGAGAATCTTTCTTCGCAATGTAGTGAAGACGGATTCTGAGAAATTTAAAACGGAATGTCCTCCTGTCAGCCTGTGAATTTAGAGCTGAGGTTCAAGTTCAGTAAATTATTTTTATATATTTCCATAAACTGTCAGGCGTTTGGGTTATAGTTGCAACGGCCGTGGTTGCGGATCACTCCAAAAACAACTCAATATGATCTTGGCTTAATTGTTGATGTATATACTTTTTGGTCAAGCAAGACACATAGTTTTTGAATTGAGATGAAAAGTGGTTGCTTAGTTACAGATTGACTGAAAGTAAAATAACGACTATGTCAGTTGTGAAAAATAATTAGAGCAAATTGTATTGAATAAATTTGCTAAATACATGTGATCAGTGTTTAAGTTCCTAAAGGACTATTCTCAAGTGTGATTTTTAGTGTGGGCCATTTAACCTCTTTTACCAGCTTATTTCACAGTATTGCATGGTGCGTAACTTCAATAGGTTGAGGGCTAGCACAAGTTTGGAAAAGTTGGTCAAGATGGAACATATAACGTCTAAAATTCAAATAGGTCAGCTCGAAGGCAGTAACAACTGGGCTACGTGGAAGTACAAAGTTTCCATAATGCTGAGAGGCACAGAAAGTGCAATGGAGGCAGCTGAAGGGAAACTCAAAAAGCCCATACTGGGATCAGGTGATGGTGCGCTGATGGCCTATAATGCAGAGCTTCTGAAATATAGGAAGGCAGATAGCAACGCCCTGCTCATCCTAACGAGTAATATGACTGAAGACACGTTGATGAAAGTTATGCGCTTTGAAACAGCTCATGAAGTGTGGCAAGAGCTTCATCGTTTGTTTGATGGGCAGTCAGAAGACAGGGCATACTCCTTGTGTATGCAGTTCTTCAGTTTTAAAAACAATTCCGAAAATGACGTCGCAACATTAATGTCAAAACTTAAAAATATTTGGAACAATTTAAATGCTGAAATTATAAAGACTGATCAAAACATGAAGCTGCCAGAAATCTTCTTGATTTGCAAAATTTTGGATAGCCTGGATGAAATTTTTTTCAATTTTAAATCAAGTTGGATGCTGTTGACTAAGCAGGAGCGAAAAAGAAAAAGATTCTGACAATTGGTACGTTGACAATGGTGCTACTACGCATGTCACTAACAGGAGCGACGTTTTTGTAAATTTTGAAGAATTTAATTCAAACCACACTGTCACAACGGCAGATGGGACTGTAGTTCCTGCAAAAGGGAAAGGGTCTGTGGAAGTTGAATCAAATGTCAATGGCAAAAAGTCAAAACTCACTTTAAGCGATGTCTGGTATGTGCCAACACTGACCAAGAATCTATTTTCGGCATTAGCAGCACAAGATAAGCTGCAGAACAGTACATTTATATCCACCACTAAAGAGTGCAGGCTGGAATTAAATGGTGTTGAAATTGTGCTAGGAAATAGAAAGCACAACGGAGGACTGTACATGCTTCAAATGAAGACAGTCCTGCCCAGTCATTCTGTAGAATTGAACGCTGCTACTCAATCGAGACAACTACAGCTTTATCATGAGAGATTTGGTCACCAGAATAAAAGATATGTTAAGGATCTTGTTAAGAGAGAACTGGGGATCGACCTTAATCAAGAGGATGATGTACAATGTGAAGGCTGCATTTATGGAAAGGCTCAGCGATTAAAGATTGGCAAGAGAGATAGAGCTTCAGTGCCTGGAGAGCTCATACATAGTGATGTATGTGGACCATTCCCCGAAAGTTACTCGAAGTATCGCTATTTCGTTTTATTCAAGGATGACTACTCTGCGTTTCGTCACATCTATTTCATCCGTAACAAGAGTGACGTTAAAGACAGATTACTTCAATTCTTGAAAGAAGCAAACAACGCTGGACACGTCCTCAAATCACTATTGAGCGATAATGGCAGCGAATTTGATAATGAAGCCATTCACGAGATACTTAACAGAGAAGGAATAGAACAGCGGCTTACCATGCCATATACCCCTGAACAAAATGGTTGTGCGGAGAGAGAAAATAGAACCCTTGTAGAAACCGCTAGGTCATACATGCACTCAGGAGAGGAATTTCCGCAAGCTCTGTGGGCAGAACTTATCAACACAGCTGCTTACGTCTTGAATCGTACGGGACCCACAAGAGTAGAACGGAAAGTACCCTATGAACTATGGCATAACAAGAAGCCTAAGATCTCGCACTTGCGTGTAATAGGTAGTGAATGTTACTTCCACATTCCGAAACAGAAAAGGAAGAAGCTGAATAAGAAAGCTGTCAAAGGAAGACTTATCGGATATGACATCGATGATGGATATCGTATCTGGGACGGAAAACAGACTGCTAGATCTAGAGATGTCACATTCTGTCCTGGACTGGAATTAAGAATCTCAACTAAGATACCTGATCTTCCGGGGGAGATCACTCCACAGCTGAGGACCCAAGAGGGTAAAATCATTCCAGAAATGATAAGTCAAGATGCAGAGGGAGAAATCATTCCAGAAGATGATATTCTGTGGGAAACTGATTCTCAAAGACAGTTAGAAGAACAACAAAACTGTGAGACTGAACGTGCTCTGGAGGGAGAATGTGCAGTATCTTATAAAGAACCTGCTGTGACATCAGATCACGTTAGTGACTTTGAAGAATGTATAGCAACCGATGATGTTCCTACTATGACATCAGATCATGTTGATGACTTCGAAGATGAACAGTTTTTAGATGCTCAAGAGTATGAGACCAGAAACCAGATGTAGAACCCAGATACAATTTGAGAGACAGAGGTACACTCAAACCACCGCAACATCTCAAAGACTTTGTCTGCTTGTTAGATTCTGACAAGTTTCCAGAAACATATCGAGAAGCTATGGAGAGAGAAGACAAGGACGAGTGGCTCAAAGCAATTCAGAGTGAGATGAACTCCTTACGAGAAAATGATGTATGGACTCTCTGTCAGCTACCACATAACAGGAAGGCGTTACCATGTAAATGGGTTTTTAGAATAAAGAGAAATCCAGATGGAAGCATTGACAAATACAAGGCACGTTTGGTAGTAAAGGGATTCAAACAAAAGAAGGGCTTGGATTATGATCAAACTTTTAGCCCCGTTGCAAGGCTGGCAACAATAAGAGCACTTTTAAGTGTGAGTGCTCAGGAGAAGCTTTATTTAGTTCAATTTGATGTCTCAACCGCGTTTTTGAACGGCAAACTTTCTGAACAAATATATATGAACCAGCCAGATGGTTTTAGAGATGGATCGACAAAAGTTTGTCATCTTAATCGCAGCTTGTATGGTCTCAAGCAAGCCCCAAGGTGCTGGAATTCATGTTTAGATATGGATTTTAAACAGAGTGAAGCTGATTGCTGCTTATTCACAAAGAAAGTTGATCAAAAGAAGATACTGATAACTCTTTATGTTGACGATGGCCTGATAGCAGCTTCGGATGCAGATCTAGCAAACAGATTCCTTGACGATCTTAGAAAAAGATTGAAAATCACCGTGAAATCTGCGTCATATTACTTAGGTCTTGAGATCGAGAAAGCAAGAGACGGATCCATAACAATAAAACAAGAATCCTACACAAAAAAGATTCTACAACGTTTTGGAATGGCCGATTGCAATCCAATCTCTACTCCGATTGAGAAAGAAGGTGTCAAGCAGGGAAAGTGAACATCTCTGAAGAGGAAAAGAAATTTCCTTATAGGGAAGCAGTAGGTGCTCTCGCTTATTTAATGGTCGGAACCCGTCCAGATATAGCATATGTGGTCGGTGTAGTCTCCCGTAAGTTGGAAAACCCTACGAAGGATGACTGGAACAAGGTGAAGAGAATATTCCGGTACCTCAAAGGAACAATTTCCCTTGGAATCACTTATAGCAGCGGACCTAAGCAATTGTTAGGCTATAGTGATGCTGATCATGGAGGAGACTCTATAACTGGACGTTCAACTACTGGCGTAGTATGTTTGTATGCCGGTGCAGCTGTGTCTTGGCTGAGTCAACGACAGGCCACAGTTGCTATTTCCACCACGGAAGCTGAGATTGTTGCCGCAAGTGAGGCAGCTAGAGAACTGGTATGGCTTCAAAGACTTTTAGACAGATTAACGAATGTGGATGACATGCCGTCATTGAAAGTCGATAACGAAGCTGCCATCAGATTAGCACACAATCCTGAATTCCACAAAAGGACGAAGCACATCCGCTTGAGACATTTCTTTGTTAGAGAGATGGTGCATGAAGGCACCCTCACAGTCTTGAAAACAAGTTCAGCGGATCAGTTAGCTGATATACTAACCAAGGCAGTTACGAGACCTCGGTTATTAGATTTGCGTACCAAGATTGGACTGTGCGAGGCAATCCATTCTTCACTCAATTAGGGAAAGTGTTGATGTATATACTTTTTGGTCAAGCAAGACACATAGTTTTTGAATTGAGATGAAAAGTGGTTGCATAATTACAGATTGACTGAAAGTAAAATAACGACTATGTCAGTTGTGAAAAATAATTAGAGCAAATTGTATTGAATAAATTTGCTAAATACATGTGACCAGTGTTTAAGTTCTTATAGGACTATTCTCAAGTGTGATTTTTAGTGTGGGCCATTTAACCTCTTTTACCAGCTTATTTCACAGTATTGCATGGTGCGTAACTTCAATATTAATATGGTTAAATAAATTTCTATATTTGTAACTCTACTAGCCGTGCAAAAAGTAATTTAAAACTTTAAATATATATGAGGAGTCCTAGAAGTCCAGTTTTGGACTGAGTTTTGGTCACTGGTTTCAAAGAGTTAGTATATACTGTTACTCTTTGTCCATTTACTGTTCGAGTTTTTTTTGACTGCACATTGATTTAGAGACCTTTAATATATTTTTCGCTTTGATCCAAAACGTCATGTAGTTTTTCTTTTTCTACCACTGAAAAAGGGTGTTTAAACCCGTATCGGTCGGTCTTGAATTTAGTATGTCGAAAAGGTTGTTAAACGTTTCTAAAAAGCTAACAGTTGCATCTGTTTCTTGAAAATCAGGCATGTTTAACTGTTGCGAACCAAACTTAATCGCATCAGCTACACTTTGACTTAAGGTTTGAATCGCTAGTTTCACGTTCATGATATTATTTCGGAAGTATAGATGCCGATTTGACAATTTATTCCCAAAATGCAATCCAACGATATCTTGAACATTTTTCAGTTTCTGCAAATGTGCCCACTCAATTTTTTTTCTTGTTTTTATCTACGAGTGTATTTTTCCTCTAATGTGTTACGTACAAGTTTCACCATATGAAATGGATCTAATATTACAACTACTGGGTCTCCGGTAGATGGGTGGTCAAAAAACGATTTTGAATTGTTTGTGTCTTCAAAATTGCAACCCAACATCTTAGCCGTAGCGATGTTAGATGCACAGCCATCAAAGATCAAAGTAACTTTTGACTTTTTCCTTATAAGGGCTAAAACTATATCGTCCGAAAAATCATTCAATGCAGTATTTTCTGTAGTATCGCCAAATCCATTTTTCTTCAATTGGGATAAAATATTTTAAGTGAAATATTCTTCATAGTTAATCTTTTATTTGGGCGTTGTAGATTTCTGATCTGTGATAGTCGTTATACTGCCAAAATAGTTTTTTTCTTAGTTTTTGCTTTAAAATGTGTGTTTTAGGAGTATTCAGAGCAGATTCAATATCTGACGATGGTATATTTATCGGCGTAACGCATGATCCTCTAATTGAAATAGATACACATATACAGCTAAAATAAAAATTCCTATCAAACCTAAATATAAAGTGCAAAAAAAATAGTGAAATCTTACAAGTTTTTGTGCCTTATTCCTTGAGGGTTTGCATTATTTGTTTTTTTGAGCAACTCAGGTAAATCAAACACTTCAAAATTTCCAGAAGGTGAATTTTCATTAGCCTGAAAAATTAAACGTGCTTTAATTCGATCAAACTATGAACTGTTTTTTAAATGCTATTGTTATTACAGGTTATGTAAAGATTAGGCTAGTCTTAATCAAAATTTAACTACTGTAAATTCAGTCTTAAGATTTACCAAATGAATGGTGGTAAAAGTTCGTAATGAACGATGTTCACAGATCTTTTACCATTAAGAGTTTGTAAATCTTAGGTTTTACTGGGAAATCATAGGATTTAATGTTGATTGGGCTCATACAGTAACGTACATATATATAAAAAATATACAGTACGGCTGATAAGTCGTGGCCACTTTGTACTTCGTGCAAATGGCTACGCAATGATCATTTTTAGGAACCAAATGGCGGAATGATGCGACATGCCCGGGGCTGTGGTCTAGGCTAGAAATGCACCTCATTCCGCCATAAGATTCCTAAAAATGTTCATTGCGCAGCCATTTGCACAAATACAGAAGTACAGAGTGACCATGTCTGTTTCTATTTATTATTCATATATTTCGTAGCTTAGGGTGGATGTTATACATTTACATAATTCCTGTAATAAACTTGCTGTCCAATTAAAGTGTTATTAAGGGTGGCAGAGACAACATTTTTGTATGATTTTTGTCCATAAACATTTACAGAATTCCTGGTAATAAAAACCACATTCAGAAAATAAGAATAACAAGAGAACAAGTTGTTCACCATCACAAAATGCATACTGACATGAACATAGAAGTTGAAATCAAAAGTGAATCATTATCGGAGGAGGAGATCAATTACTATGTGGGTGACCATCAGTATGCACAATTATATGAAAACATGGGATCAGAACTTGGTACTAGGGAGGAGGCTGACTTAGAAGAACTGAATTCATTAAACACTTCCATGTAAGTACATATTATTTATTAAAATTCTTATTTATTTATTGAGTTTGAGTCTTATAGTGACCATGTCAGTCCCATAGTATTATGCACTGTTTCTTATAGTGACCATGTCAGTCCCATAGTATTATGCACTGTTTCTTATAGTGACCATGTCAGTCCCATAGTATTATGCACTGTTTCTTATAGTGACCATGTTAGTCCCATAGTATTATGCACTGTTTCTTATAGTGACCATGTTAGTCCCATAGTATTATGCACTGTTTCTTATAGTGACCATGTCAGTCCCATAGTATTATGCACTGTTTCTTATAGTGACCATGTTAGTCCCATAGTATTATGCACTGTTTCTTATAGTGACCATGTCAGTCCCATAGTATTATGCAGTTTCTTTAGACACTCATAACCAACCTATATGTGTATAAGTCAACCTATGTATGGATTGATAGAGTCCTAGCTGCACCAGATGTTTGCAGCTATGTATGGATTGATAGAGTCCTAGCTGCACCAGATGTTTGCAGCTTTGTATGGATTAATAGAGTCCTAGCTGCACCAGATGTTTGCAGCTTTGTATGGATTGATAGAGTCTTAGCTGCACCAGATGTTTGCAGCTATGTATGGATTGATAGAGTCCTAGCTGCACCAGATGTTTGCAGCTATTTTTAGGATTAGAAAGAATCATATTCATAGAAAGAACCCTTGTAGTTTTGTTGTGTGTCTGTCTTTGGACCTATCATTTTATTTAGACATTATTAACACTATATGGTTGAAATTTGGCACTTATACCTGCTATATGCTGCACATTTATTTATTTATTTTTCATGTCTCCTATTCATTAAAAGTGAAGAGGAAAAAAAAGTTATTTGTAGCCCATCAAGTGGGGTCTAATAATCTGCTGAATATTATTTTAAAATTATAATGAGGTTTCATTGAAGTTTATTTAAGCTGAGCTATCCCGACAAGGTTTTCTGATGAAATAAGATCGATAAGTCAGATGAAGTAGTTGCAGATTCACAGTTGATCAATGAGCTTGCGCAGTGCTGGAGTATGTTAATGTTGCTACCATGGTGAGGTGTCAGATGTTACACATTATATGCAACTACAATAAAATACAATACAACAACTCTTATATATATATATATATATATATATATATATATATATATATATATATATATATACATATAATACCAAACATAATCTACAAACTAAACTAAACAATACAATACATACCACTATAACAAGTAGGTACACTTTATACATACACACTTATATAAGTTTAATGATAACAATAAAATAGATAAAAATAACAGCAACAATGTAAATAATAAATTATGAACTTCTGATAAATAATAGTTTTTAATCTATGACTTAAATGTCGACAGAGTTTGTACTCGTCTTATTAAAAGAGGAAGAAATACTACGGTGCACAGGACTACTGTAAGGATCGCTGTTTTTTTTTATGTAGGTTTCTAGCATATAATACAAAGTAACTAACACTAGCTTAAAAGCCAAATAAACACACCTGCCCCGCCAAAAATGAACTTATGCCAATAAATTATATACTGTTGGAATGTGCTTAATAAGGCCTTCAATTTGATACCCATATTGTAAAATTCGAAGTTTTTTTCGTTTGTTAATGAAGCCATACTGCCGACATATTGAATTTAAAATAAATAAATATATCCTATGTTACTCGGGGGGATGTAAAGATTCTAACGATATCCCATATGTCGAAATCTGTTCAGGCATTTAAAAGTTATGGTGGAATAAAGAAACTCACATACATACAAACATACCTGAATGCTACAAACATATCACTCCTTTTTTGGGCAGTCGTGTAAAAAGAGAAGTTCATTAAAAAAAGAAAAAGTAAAAGCTTATTTATTTCCACATGAATGTCCAAAGAGAAAATTCAAAAGAAAAAAAACAATTAAATTAGTAGTTAAACTAAATATCCTTTGAGTTTGAAAAGGAAATTTCCCTTTCATGTGCTGACTTAGCATTGAAACTATATGACTGCTAATCAAAATTACCTTAGGTACTTTTGGTCCTGGAATGAGATATTACTTCTATCCCAGAAAAAATGCGGGCACAGCTAGTGACTAGTAAGAATAATTAGATACCAGGCTGGACCAGTCCCCACAAGCAACACCCGTTCACGGGTATGACTTGTGTATCAGCCATCACCACCCAACCATTCTAGGCGTATCATGTTTACCATCATTATCATCAGTTGAGTCAAATACTAGCCTTCAACTATAAACAATATTAATAATAATGTTTCAGACATACAGAACCGCCAAGAAAGAAGATTAGATATGAACAAGTACTCCATGTTGGAACCAGCAACCAGTCATCAGGTCCTGTTTACAGTAAAGGTAAGAATGGATCAGTATTGGAGTAAAATGTTTCTGTCAGTCGGTATAGAGCACTAGTGGCTGCCAGCGGAGTTGCCCCATTGATTTTCTGTTACTTACCCATGGCACAACTGGTGGCACTACCAGTTGTGCCTTGGGAACTACTATTCCCTTCAGCACTACCAATTGGGCCAAAGGGAAATATATTATACCAATGACACAACCAAATTTTACCCATCTATGGCGAAGCAATGTAATGTAGGGTAATGAGTTTAACCGTGTATGTATGTGGATGTTCCACTATGACATCAACAGTTTAGTCGAAATTGGACCTATTCGCAAAATGACACCATTAAAAATAAGACCTATTCGCCAATTGACTTATTCTTAACAACCCTGTTGATCCAATTTTGACAAGCGATGTATCATCGATTTGTCTTTATTCATTGTGTAATTTTTTTTTTTTTTAACCCAATTACGGCGAAGCAAAGGAATGGTTGTGTTCAAACTAGAAGCTTGGTAAGGAATGGTTGTGTTCAAACTAGAAGCTTGGTAAGGAATGGTTGTGTTCAAACTAGAAGCTTGGTAAGCAAAGGAATGGTTGTGTTCAAACTAGAAGCTTGGTAAGGAATGGTTGTGTTCAAACTAGAAGCTTGGTAAGGAATGGTTGTGTTCAAACTAGAAGCTTGGTAAGCAAAGGAATGGTTGTGTTCAAACTAGAAGCTTGGTAAGATTTTGACGAACGAGGTATCAATCGATTTATGTCTTGTTTGCAATCGCAAACAAGACATAAATCGTTCCGACTACGCAATCGTTACGACTACGCAATCGTTTGACAACATCTTCATCTGATGGAAAGCGATGATGTGGTCGAAGGTGTAGCACTCGGCAAGTGTGCTACAAACTGCCCGGTAACTGCCTGCCTGCTGTATTATGCTGAGGCGCGTCCTTTTTGGCTCCGCATTTTTTACTATTTTTTGTTATTATTATTGTCATTTTTTGTAATTGTGTGTCAAATAAATGTTTTTTCTTCTTCTTCTTTCTTCTTCTAAAAGGGTTGACTAGTGTCATGTCAACATGTTTCCATCACCGCACGACTAGACGATCGGCAAAGCGCCACCCTTTTATGTCACTAAATACCATGCACAAGAACGAAGCGGTACACTTCTTCATTTATTTTAAGAACTGCAACGGAGTGATTTTACCTGAAACTGACGAGGACAGAGCATTCCACGCGCTTTGTGAACCGACTTGGAGGATTCTAGAATTACCTGAAACTGACGAGGACAGAGCATTCCACGCGCTTTGTGAACCGACTTGGAGGATTCTAGAATTACCTGAAACTGACGAGGACAGAGCATTCCACGCGCTTTGTGAACCGACTTGGAGGATTCTAGAATTACCTGAAACTGACGAGGACAGAGCATTCCACGCGCTTTGTGAACCGACTTGGAGGATTCTAGAATTACCTGAAACTGACGAGGACAGAGCATTCCACGCGCTTTGTGAACCGACTTGGAGGATTCTAGAATTACCTGAAACTGACGAGGACAGAGCATTCCACGCGCTTTGTGAACCGACTTGGATGATTCTAGAATTATAAGCTTTTATTTAACTTCACTTGTATGTATGTATGTATGTATTTTGTCTGTCCTGCAATCTTGCAATTCATATTTCGAGCACTTCCCGATTAGCCATCTGGCTGAAACTTTCAGGGTAGCTCACAAACCGATGTCAAAGCAATAAAAAAACAGAAAAAATACAAGAAACTTAAATTGGTACGTTAAAAGAGAAACGGCAAAAAATATTAATTAATAAATTTTGAACACAATTTTAATGAATAGCTTAAATTTAAATTTATTTACAGGATAAAACGTACAAAAAACCAAAGTTCATTTTAAAATATAAATAAAATAGCTTAACTATTTGCACAAAACTATCATAATGAAAAATTAATGTAAAAAAAAAAAAAAAAAAATATAATAAAAAAAAAACTTAAAAACGTTAAAAGTTACAAAGACGCAAAAAAAGTGACATTAATTAAAAGAAAACAGGTAAATTTTTTTTTTTAAAGGTCATCCCCCATTGAAATTTTATCAATTACCTCAGTTTACATATAATATCATCTATACCAGTGGTTCCGAACCTGGGGGTAATTAACCCCAAATAAAAAAAAAAACAAAAACAGCGGAAAAAAACAGCTATTCTTCGGGGGTTCATTAATGCTGATAATTTTGAGTATGTAGTTGATAAAATTACAGATGTAGCATGTAGCGCTACTACATGTCTTGCGCTTTTTCATCGCACTGCATGTACACTCATAAAAAGCATGGCGTGGTGAGTTTGTTCTCTAACACATTCACAGAAACAACATCTGTACATATAATAAAGTAGTAAGTAGCAAAAAGTCTGTTCAACAAAGCTTGTTTGCTAACAAGCAGCAAATGTATATTAAATAACTAATCTAAAAACCACGTTTTTTTAAATGCACTGTCGTCTGGGTGTGAGCTACGCTGAAAGTTTCAGCCGGATAGCTAACCGGGAAGTGCTTGAAATTTGAGTCGAATGATTCCACCCGGAACCACAGACAAGAAAGTGACTTCATAAAAACGTGGTAATAAATGGTCGGCTGGGGGACTTAAACTGCTGAGCAAGAATATATTCACTGTCTGTCTATGTTCATGTAAAATCTACTGGACCAATTGCGATGCAGTTTTCACTGTTGTTTTGAATTAAAATCTGGTATACTTTGTATCTCAATCCGATAGCAGAGCAATCTATAAAAATCTATTTGACAGCTGAAAGAATTTTGATGAAAATGTAGTATAATGCTCTTTATATTTACTTTTAGCCTTGTTATAACACATAGGTAACTTTTAAAGGTAAACGCGCAACTAGAAAAATGACCACTCGGGCAAAGCCGCTGTTACAACTAGTCTCTACTATTATAAATGCGAAAGTGAGTTTTTTTTTTTTTTTTACATACGAGGCAATCGTTTGACCACGATCTCACCTGATAGAAAGCGATGATGTGGTCGAAGGTGTAGCACGCTTTCCTAGTAGATACCTATTCACTCTTGACTTGAACACACCGGGGTTATAATTTACCGGAAACACTGACGAGGGCAGGGCATTCCACTCCTTTGCAGTTCTTATAATAAATGAAGAAGCGTAACGCTTCGTTCTTGTGCGAGGTATTTCAACCATGACAGGGTGGCGCTTTGCTGATCGTCTAATCGTACGGTGATGGAAAGGTGATGGGGGAATCAGGTTGTGCAGTTCTTGTGCACACTCTCCATAGTGCAATCTGTAGAATACCGCCAGGCTTGCTACCTCACGTCGATGCGCCAGACTTTGAAGCTTACTCTTTACCAGAGTGTCATCCCCAATGAGCCTGATAGCACGTCTCTCAATTGAATCCAAAGACTCGAGCTGATACTTGGCAGAACCGTCCCAGAGGTGGCAGCAGTACTCCATACAAGATCGGACCTGTGCTTGATAAAGATTCAAAAGCTGTCCCGGTGTGAAGTACCGCCTAACCTTAGACAAAATACCAAGTTTTTTTGCATCTACCTTGGCTTTGGATTCAATATAAGACCCAAAATTCAGGTTTGATGTGAGTTCGACACCCAAGAGCTCCAAATGGTCGCCTATTGGTATTGTTACACTTTGGAAAGACGGAGATCGGTTTAGAGGACTCTTTTTAGCAGAAAACAAACACGCCTGCGTTTTAGTCGCATTAAACTTAACCAGGTTAGCATCGCCCCAATCGGACACGGCTTCTAAGGCTAAATTTAAACGGTCTACCATAGCCTCTCTCTGAAACTGGACAGCGTCACAGCTGGCTTGAGCATTGGAAGTGTATCTCTCAACTACAGTACTGTCATCAGCATACCCAAAGGTACCGGGCTTCAGAAGGTCATTAATGTGCATTAAAAACAGTGTAGCCGAGAGAACCGATCCCTGAGGTACACCGGCATTGATAGCCATTTGATCAGACGAGCAGCCCTCTAAGACTACTCGAATAGATCGTTCCCTCAAGAAATCAACTATCCAATTGCATAAGCCAACAGGTAAACAACAGGTATGAGGGAAGCTTGTTTAAAAGGCCATCGTGCCAGACCCGATCAAATGCCTTCGATATGTCAAGGGAGACGGCAAGCGCCTCACCATGCATCTCTATGGCTTCGCTCAGTACGTGAGTGGCATACGCGAGAAGATCCCCAGTAGACCGGTTTCGGCGAAATCCGTATTGCCTGTCACTGAGAAGATCATTGTCTTCAAGGTATGCCAAGAGCCTAATGTTTATGACCCGCTCCATACACTTACAGAGTAAGGAGGTTATCGAGATGGGACGATAATTGGCCGGATCAGCACGACTACCCTTTTTTGGTACTGGTTGTACATTGGCAAGCTTCCAGCTCTTAGGAACTTTACCTGAGTGAAGAGAGAGGTGGTACAAACGCGTTAAGATGGGAGACAATTCGGGCGCACAGTTTTTCAACACAATCGCTGGAATACCATCAGGACCACTGGCCTTGTTCACATCTAGAGCTCGAAGATTTCTGAGAACCTCCTTCTGGCGAATGCAAATTTCGGGCAAAAACCCCGCAATGAGGAAGGCAGGAAGGGGTCTTGCCAGAAGCATCTAGATGCGAGGCTTCTGCAAAAAGAGAAGCAAATAAATTCGCTTTGTCTCCAGCAGTGTGAGCTAGTGATCCATCAGGTTTCAGCAATGTTGGCAGTGAGGGGCGGCAGAAGTTTTCTTCGACCGACTTGGCCAGGGACCAAAAAGCAAGAAGTTGTTTGTTTGTTACGCTTTCACACTTAAACAGCTGAACGGATTTTGATGAAATTTGCGGGTACGGAAAAGGTCACAAAGGTGTCAAAGTAACAGGAGTCAACGCGATAAACTGTAGTCCGCGCGGACGTGTTACTGGGAACATAACTAGCTGCCTCCCGCGTGAGCGATGATGATGTAAAGTACCCTATATAGGGTATAAGCTATCTCCAGTCCAAATTACATCACAAACCGTCCAGCCGTTATCGCTTTAAAACTCACCAAACAAACAAACAGACAACGTTTCACTTTTATGTATTGGTGTGGATGATGTATTCCTAAAAGCTCGGACTCTCCCCTTCCCCCGCTTATCACAAGCCGTGCACGTGAAGAGACAAATGTATGAGCAAGGTCTCCTCTCACTGTTTGGTCTGCGTACTCTTCGCCAACTCTCTCATGCTGACGTGCATGATACTGTACGGGGAAGGATTGTGCAATGGTCTGCGTACTCTTCGCCAACTCTCTCATGCTGACGTACATGATACTGTACGGGGAAGGATTACACAATGGTCTGCGTACTCTTCGCCAACTCTCTCATGCTGACGTGCATGATACTGTACGGGGAAGGATTGTGCAATGGTCTGCGTACTCTTCGCCAACTCTCTCATGCTGACGTACATGATACTGTACGGGGAAGGATTACACAATGGTCTGCGTACTCTTCGCCAACTCTCTCATGCTGACATACATGATACTGTACGGGGAAAGAGTACCAGAGCCCTGTGCGATAAGTGCGGGTATCCTGTAGCAGTATGTTTAGGTTTAGTTCCAACCAATTAATAGTTACTGTTTTGTGTTGCAGCAGGCAGAGAATCCGTTAGAAGAGTCAGCAGTCAGGGAAAACGACAGATACAGGAGCAACTGTCACAGAAGAGAAGATCCAATCCTGGCACGTTCGGGAAGGTATTACTGTCAAACAAGGAACCCTTATAGTTTCGTCATGTCCGTCCATCTGTATGTCAAAGTCAAAAGTATTTTATTGTAAACTAGCTGTACCCCCGGCTTTGCCCGCGTGGTCAATTCATTTAAAAGTAACTCGTATGTTTTATACCAGAACCAAAAGTACCTACAAAGTACAATATACAACATTTCTTTAAAATTAGTTCAGCTGACAAATAGTTTTTTGTCGATTGCTCGGCATTGAATCATCGGATTAAGATGCCAAGTACTCCAGTTTTTGAGTCAAACCCTATGCTATCCAATAGTGCATCGCAATCATACAAACAGACCTTCAGTGGCGACCCGACATGGCCGTGATAGGTTAGAAGACGTAGACGGGAGCGAAGCGTAGCTAAATAAAATCTATCTGGGTTGCAGTAGCGTTGTGCAGTAGTATTTTCAAAATATGCCGCGCGAAATCTTAAATTCTAAAGTACCTAATATCAGCTCGGCCAGTGACGTCATAAATGTTGGATAAAGGTGGATAATTTCGAAGAATACAATTTCGCGTTCTGGATTTGAAAACATACGCGACCCAACACGGTCTCTGACGTCATGAGCGTTGTGTAGATTTATATTATCGAAAATCGCAACGAAGTCTGCCCTCACTTTAGAGCATCACGGAAGTACCCGTGGTTTGCGCTTGCGACCGGCGGACCGCGTTGCTCGCCCTCACGCACGTCTGACATTTCTTTTAGTACAAAATGAAAACACTAAGCAGTTTGGTTACCAATACAAATAGCCGCAAGATGGCGCTTTTTATGAGGGATATTAAATGATAAATGATCATTTATTTAAGTTTAGATAAAACTAACAAATTTACAAAGTCAAAAAAGAATTCAAAATAAATTACCCGAATTGTTTTCTGTTTTTAAGTTTTTTTTTCTAAATAATCCGAACTATTGGATTTTTTTAACCGACTTCAAAAGAGGAGGATGTTCTCAATTCGACCAGTATGTATTTTTTTAATGTTTGTTACCTCAGGACTCCGTGATTTGTGAACCGATATCGAAAATTATTTTTTTGTTTGCAAGGATATACTTTCAGATTGGTCCCATAGAAATTTTATCAAAATCGGTTCATTAGTTTTTTAACCAGTTCTAATAATAAAAAAAAATTGGTTCGAGCGTTTGAAGTAGGTCGTTCACGCTTTTGTCAGAAAATAATTATATAAAATATTGGCATCGTCGAGCAAGTGTTATAAATTATCAATGTCCCATGACATAACAAACGTGTGATCGTCAGTTTATATTTATCTTCTTGTGTTCAATCAAACCAAACCTGATTGTTTGTGGTGTGTACAATAAAGAGTTAATCTATCTACAAGTATTGACAACATAACTCTTGGATGATTCAGTTTACTTTGTTCTTTTTGCAGAATACAGACTTGAAGGACACGGACACGTCACAACATGACACCGATGATGTGGTAAATAAATAATATAAATACATATATTCGTGACAATTCAGACCAATTACTTAGCCCCAAACTTGGATACCCTGTACCATGTGTACTAGGCAACGCATACAAATGTACGCAGCTAGCGGGGTTCGAACCCGCGACCGTTGACTTCAGAGTCAGAGTCACTAACCATTCGGCCAACCGGTCGTCAAAATTTAAATAACCTATCAATTTTTTATAAAGTTGTTGCTAACCAATACTTGTCCCTTCTATATCTTATTGTGCTTTGTTGTTTAAAGCAAAGCAAGGAGTATACCAAAAACTGAGAGAAGTTAAGTTTCCACGTAATTGAGGCCGTTATACATACTGGCCGATACATACTAGCTGATACATACTAGCTGATGCATACTGGCTGATGCATACTGGCTGATGCATACTGGCTGATGCATACTGGCTGATGCATACTGGCCGATACATACTAGCTGATACATACTAGCTGATGCATACTGGCTGATGCATACTGGCTGATGCATACTGGCTGATGCATACTGGCTGATGCATACTGGCCGATGCATACTGGCCGATGCATACTGGCCGATACATACTAGCTTATGCATACTGGCTGATGCATACTGGCTGATGCATACTGGCTGATGCATACTGGCCGATACATACTAGCTGATACATACTGGCTGTTGCATACTGGCTGATGCATACTGGCCGATACATACTAGCTGATACATACTGGCTGATGCATACTGGCTGATGCATACTGGCTGATCGACAAATATCAAAGCTAAGCTCGGCAGCATGTGAAACAGCCTCACCCATGTGAGCTAAGCTAATGTTCTGCAACAAGTATAGCATTGAATACAGTACAGGTCCGAATCCAGAAAATATGTATTGGCGTCAGAGGTTTATATCATAAATCTGTGTTTTGGCGTACCATACATAGGTTTAGTCGTATAATGTCAAAAGAGCAAAATGACAAAGGGTCGCAAAATGTCCAAAAAGTCTAAGGCGTACAATGACCAAGGAGCAAAAAGACAAAATAAGCAAGTTCTATAGCGCAAAAAAGACCAAAAATCCAAATAAACTCCTTACTAAACTATCATGATATTAGTCCGAATTGTGATGTGTTCGTAGATGAATGAAATGATGATGAATGATGTGCTCTTATCGGGATGTTTGGAGTACTGTGAGATGCTTGCATGATTGACATCTGGATTTTAGTTAATTATTTACTTGTAAATTTGGATTTTTGTAGTGGGTATAATTATTCTTGTAATTTTGGCAGTTTGAATTTTTGAGAATAATGCTCTCGATATTTCTATTGACTATGTACGTATTGGAAATATTTTAAGTGACATTTATTATTATTTTGTGACATTCTACATATAATTCAAATTTCTGTGTTTAGAATAGGACTGAATTTAATGTATACTGGAGTTTAATGTGATTAATTGATATAATAGGAGTTACCGTTTCAATTGAATAAATAAATAAATAATAAATAAATGATCTAAAAACAATTCAGTTTTTGTTTTCTTTTTACTGTTATGACTGTTATCTGACACCTAGTAAGCAGTATAACTGGAATATTGAACTTTTAGCGCTATGGACATTTCGCTCTGTTGTCTTTGTGCGCCTTGGACATTTTGTTCCTTGGTCATTGTGCGCCTTGGACTTTATACTCTTCACAATTTGCGACCCTTTGACATAATGCGACTAAACCGGTTCCACCATGTCTGACACGACCAAGTACCCACTTCTGATACCATCCAATCATATCACTGAGGTATTAGTGTGCTTAGTAGGTACTATTATTTATTCTGTGATTACACATCATGTGGGTTAGAACATCTCATTGGTCGATATCCGCAGTAGGTACGTAGAGGCTCACTGCACCTGGCTGCCGCGCCAGAAACCGGTTTATGCACGCGCAAGTGTACGTACTGCTTAGTCGTATCAGCCATGTCAGTTAATGCGCACCATTTTACACCGAAAGCTCAACGTCTTAAAGTTCATCTTGACGCAAATAATGAGGTTCACAATATGCTCAGCACAGTGTTAAGGATTTTAATTTGCAATACTTTGTTGTCTCTGTAAGGTGTCATGGAACCATGAGAAATTAGTTAATTCTGTCCTAGCATTGACTTAAGGTGAGTTATTTCGCAGCAACAATACCTGCGGCACACGAGTCCGTTGGAGTTCGCGGCAACTACAAACGATGAAGATGCCGAGGATGTGGACCCGACAGCTCAGTTGTAAGTAACTTCATTACTTTGAGTATATAGAACGGGAGCTGCCAAGCGCAACTTCTAGTACTAAATTGTTGCTGCCAGTTTTCGAGGGAGGCGAGGCAAACACGTACAGCACACTTATATACTGTCACGCAAACTCTTTCGGAAACTTGAGGCTTCTTTATAAACGCACACACATGTAGAAGCTGCACACAATTAAAAAATGACTTAGGTTACAGTATTGTTTAGTTGCACACTAGCGCTAAAACTAGAGATGGGGTGTAAAAGATCGATAAAAGGAATGATATTTAATGAACGAAATTTGAATTGTTATATGTTATTATTTTATCTACATACTAGCTGTGCCTGCGGCGTTGCCCGCGTAGTTTTTTTCTAAGATATAAGAATCCTATGAGTTATTCCAGAACCAAAAGTACTAATACAGCAAATTGCATCAAACTTCGTTCAGACGTCAATTCGTGTTTTATCGATTGCTCTGCTTCTACTCATCGGATTGAGATACTGAACACAAAGTCAAAGTCAAAGTATTTTATTGTAAATAGGCAAAAATAATAGCACTTTTACAAGTCAAAATTAACATCTCCTGAACAAAGAGATTTACATATAATATTATAAAAAAGATCAAATCAATCCAAATTTAGATAAACTAAGTATTCTTTGAGTTTGAAAAGGAAATTTCCCTTTCATGTGCCAACAGAGTTAAATCTCACACTGGAAAAGGAAATACCCTTCTGACTCTACCGGTGCTTCGGAAATGCGCCCGTTAGAGAAGAGAGCACCAAGAAACTCTACGGGGATGTATTTTTTCCATATCTGTTCATTCTTTATATATTTTTCAAATGTCACAATTATAACAAAACATGTAAACTGCAAATATAAAAGGTAAAAGTGACAATGAGATATCATATGATATTATATGATCACTTATTATTATCATGGAGCTTGGAGACATCAGGCCATGCATTTCTGTCATTAATATAATCATTTACATTGTAATACGCTTTCTTTATGAGATTTACTTTAACAAAAGTTTTAAACCTATGCATTGGTAACTGATCAATGCCGTCAGGTAACTTATTAAAAAATCGTATACAGTTCCCCATATATGAACCACTAACTTTCTTTAACCGAAATCCAGACACTTTTAGTTTATTTTTATTTCTAGTATTAAAATTATGAACATCCCTATTTTTAACAAAGGTATTGATATTCTTCCGAACATACATTATATTTTCATATATATATTGACAAGCCACTGTAAGAATATTGATCTCTTTAAAACGTTCCCTAAGAGAATCTCGGGATTTCATATTGTAAATGGAACGAATTGCTCTCTTCTGTAGCACAAATATTGATTGAATTTCCGCGAAATGCCATATGACATAATACTGTGAAAGTAACTAAAATATACTAATCTTGCAGTAGCTATATCGGTAAACTGTCTAATTTTACGTACTGCATAGGCTGCAGAGCTCAATCTACCAGCTAACAACGATATGTGAGGACCCCACTGTAATTTTGAATCTACAGTAATACCCAAAAATGTGGTTGACTGCACAAGGTCTACAGGCTCACTATTTATTAAAATACTTGAATTCGTAGGAACCCCTCTGACATAGGGTAGTGAAGATTTGATACATTTAGTTTTCTTAGGATTTAACATTAAATTGTTAGTTGTAAACCAACTAAGAACTAGCGCGATTGCTTTGTTAACGTTGTCAAAATTATTCAAGGTTCTGTCAATCTTAAAAATTAGAGAAGTATCATCTGCAAACAAAACAATATCACATAAGTTCTTTATGAAAAGGGGAAGATCGTTAATGTAAACCAAGAACAAGAATGGCCCAAGTATTGAACCCTGTGGGACTCCCATTGTAATGAGAGATCCTGATGACCTCGCACCATTTACATCTACTTTTTGGATTCTATTGCTAAGATACGATGATAAAAGATCGAGAGCTTTCCCATTAACTCCGTAATGATTCAATTTAAAAATTAATGTTTCGTGGCAAACGCAGTCAAATGCTTTGGATAAATCACAGAAAACGCCAATTGCGTCCTGTGACTCCTCCCAAGCATTGAATATATGCTTTAAGAGCCCTGTGCCTGCGTCTGTCGTTGAACGGCCTTTAGTGAAGCCATATTGTTCATTATGAAACAGACCATTGAGATTGAAATGTGTTAATAACTGATTTAATATTACTTTCTCAAAAATTTTACTTAGAGCGGGTAGTATAGAAATGGGTCTGTAGTTAGTCGGATCATTTTTACTGCCAGACTTGAATAAGGGAATAAGTTTACTATTTTTCATTATGTCGGGAAAAACTCCTTCATCAACACAATTATTAAAAATAATTACTAAGTATGGAGCAATTATACCAATAATGGAACTTAAAATTTTAGTAGATATTCCCCAGAGATCTTCTGTATTTT
Source organism: Alsophila aescularia (assembly GCA_946251855.1). NCBI lineage: Eukaryota > Metazoa > Arthropoda > Insecta > Lepidoptera > Geometridae > Alsophila > Alsophila aescularia. The sequence continues at coordinate 65,151,592 of OX276374.1, forward strand.
TTATGTTAAGCAATTTAAATGTCTTAACAATCGAATTAACATTAATATGTTTAAATTTAAATGTAACATCACACTTTTCAACGTTGCTTGAGAGCATACAAGAAGCCTCAACTGAGGAAGATTTTAAAGACTGGGTAGTAACTATTGGTATTTTTGTAAAGAAATCTTCAAATGCATTGGCAACTTCGTGATCTTTGGAAATTAATTTATTGCCGATGTTTAGGATAAAATTTCGGTCTCGAGGTTTAATTTTGCCGGTTTCGGTATTTATTATTTTCCATGTTGTTTTGATTTTATCTTCCGATTGTTTAATTTTCCTACTCAAATGAAGAGATTTCGCGGTATTACACACGGATTTAAATGTCTTAGAATATTGTTTTAATTATTCAACAAATTTCGTGTCATTAGCATTCATTTTTTTTGAGAATATAAATCGTATAATTTGTTTCTACTTTTGTAAATACCTGTTGTAGCCCAGTCATCAAATCCCACCCTTATGCCCCCCTTACATTTTTTAAATTTAAATATATCGTTAAACTCTTTATCCATTATATTAAACAAGGAATTGCTAAGGTCATCAGAATTCCCTTCAAACGGCAAGTGACTAAGTTGATTATCAATGTTATCTGCAAACCGTTCCAAACGCTTGCAAGTAATAGGCCTGTAAGTGAACTCCTGAGAGTTTTTACCTGATTTACATTGAAACACAACACTTTGCCCACTATGATCAGAGCTAAGCTTATCACTTATAGCCCTGTTACGAGGTTCACAGTTGCAAAAAACATTGTCTAAACAGGTCGCAGAAGTGCTAGTGATTCTGGTTGGCTGATTAAAAAGATTTTTTAAGTTGAAGCACAAAAACAAATTTAGAAATTTATCGCTTAATGGACATTTAACAAGTATATCTACATTGAAATCACCACATACAACAAGGAATTTTGAATTGTTAGAACATTTCCTCAGAACATCCTCCATAACAGACTCAAACACATTGAAATCAGCCAGTGGGGGTCTGTATACACATACAATTATATGATGCTCCAGCTCAACACATGATAACTCAATAGTCCGTTCAACAGACAAGGCCACCATGTCTTTCCTCTCCTTAAATTTACATGTATTCACTAAATAAATTAAAGAACCACCATGAGAGTTCGCTTTTCTTCTATTGAACGAACTACCAATCACATAGTTTCTAATGGATGGTATCAAAGTACCTATCGTGAACCAATGCTCAGTTACACACATAACATCGACCTTAGAAAAATCTAAAAAAAGTTCTAACTCTAATGCTTTGCTGGCTATATGATCCATTGTACCATGTACAACTGGATCATATATATTAAATGCTAACAATTTAGCGATGGTCACCTTGTCATTTTTGCTGAGATACAATGTATTCTTTGTCAAAATAAATTTTCTAACAAAATTGTTAGTTTCAAAATACAAAACGTCACTTTGACGACTAGTCAAATTATATAATGTCAAATTCAGATCATAGGCATGATCTTTTTGCGTTTGCGTCATTTTATTAGAATATGGAAATGAGCAGGCAATAATCCTGCCCACACCTATATTTTCTATATCTACTAGGGTCTCATCAAGATTAATAATATCAGTTTTTTTTACAGCTAGACTGTTACCTAATTGTAATACAATTGTGGTATTTTTGACAAATGTACAGTTTTTTATTTTTGACTGAAAACCTTTTAGTGGCAAACCGGAGAAGCTATTATTACAGACTGTTTGAGTTAAGCAATTTTGAAGCAGGCTGCCCATGCCTGCACCTATTTGATCATTGAATACCAAAGTTTTTCTAGGGCACTCAGATGGCTTCAATAAACAATCTGAGCTTATTTGATAGGTAGTGAGAGGATCCTGCACAGGTGACTTGTGCTCAGGAACATCATTGGGGCTATTCTTTACTCCAAGTGTGTTAGGCACTATCCTGGAGTTTTCTATGATCTGAACATTGGAAGTGCAATTGTCAGAGCTGCTAGGGCTTTGAGCCACCAAGCAAGCCATGGCTGCAATATGGCCTTTGATTTGCTTATTGGATGCCACATATTTGCCGTTTAAGTCACACAATTGTTTTTTTAAGCAAGTGATTTTACTATTCATGTAATCTATTTCTCTATTATTGCGGCCTAATAAACTATAACATTCATCAAGCTCTTTATTTAAATTTAATTTTTCTTTGCATATCTTTGAGCATTTAAAAAAATTATTATATTTTTTTAACATGACTGAGGTTCTTTTCAAAAATTTATTAACCTTTACATATTTTTTAATCTTATTAGACCCTCTAATGCTGTTAATGTTAGAATTGTTTTTTTTTTACAAACTTAGTTGTAGTCAGGTCCACTAATGACATATTATTACATACTATTGACTTTTTGAATTAGTTTCAATTAACTCCGAATATAAATTAGTGTTATTATTTTCCATCTCGAAACTAATACTATTTTTAGATGAAAAATCTAAGGTCTCTAACTTAACCCTGTTAAGGTTGAGCTCCTGCTCTAAATCCATTATATGCCTGAGGGCCGCCTCATATGTGTCTTGATCCTGGATACAGGAATCAACGGTGCGCTGTAGACGATCACGCTGATCTCTCATATCTCCATACGCCATGTCTAACTCAGACAATTGGTTTTTTAATGCTGTGTTCTTGTTCAGCATGTCAGACATATCAGCTTCATGTCCTTCTAGCTCTCGAAGTAGCCTATTGTTGCACTCTTTAGAGGCTTTGAGCTCCAGCAACGCCGTCTGCAGCTTGGCTTCACGGTCACATGCTTTGCGAGTCAACATTGTCGAACGGTAGCAGGGTCTGAAAAAACAGTGGAGCACCTTAAATTCAAGCTTGGTTAGATTTGAGTCCCAATTAGTGACCTACTTCAATGATGATAACGCCAATGTTTGACTAAATACACAAATAAAAAATAAAAATAAAGCTATTTCTTTCACAACAGTTAAGTCAAACGCTAACCTTTTTAACATTAAAAATCACGTCCAAAAGACTGGATGAATTAAAATGAAACTTGGTATGATTTGAGTTCATACTACGAGGTAGGACTTAGGATACTTTACATCTCGAATAATTAATGGGTTCTCGCAGGATAGGGGTTGAAACTTATTTAAAATAACACTTACCACTCGGAACCTAATAGACGGGTTTTGATGCAACTTGGCACCGTCTTAATTTATATGATGGGTTAAAATTGAAGACACGTTTTATCCCGAAAAACTAAAGGGCTTCTGCGGGATATAGGTCCAAAGTTATGTTAATATTTAAGTAATAAATAATATTTTTGGATGGTTCTCTATATTCGATACTGAAGCCAAAACTGTTTTACTTTTTATTTTTGTCTGTCTGTCTGTTTGTCCGTATCTTGACTGCGCATCGCACATAACCTACTGAATGAATTCAAATGAAACTTGGTATGATTTGAGTTCATACTACGAGGTAGGACATTGGAGTATTTTCATCCCGAAAAATTAGTTTCCGCAATATAGGGGTTGAAAGTTATTAAAAAGGACACGTATCACGCTGAAACTAATAGACGGATTTTTTTGATGCAAATTGACACAGTCATATTTCTATACTTATATTAAAGCAGTATTGACACAGTCATATTTCTATACTTATATTAAATCAGTATTGATACAGTCATATTTCTATACTTATATTAAATCAGTATTGATACAGTCATATTTCTATACTTATATTAAAGCAGTGTTGACACAGTCATATTTCTATACTTATATTAAATCAGTATTGATACAGTCATATTTCTATACTTATATTAAATCAGTATTGATACAGTCATATTTCTATACTTATATTAAAGCAGTATTGATATAGTCATATTTCTATACTTATATTAAAGCAGTATTGACACAGTCATATTTCTATACTTATATTAAAGCAGTATTGACACAGTCATATTTCTATACTTATATTAAAGCAGTATTGATACAGTCATATTTCTATACTTATATTAAAGCAGTATTGGCACAGTCATATTTCTATACTTATATTAAAGCAGTATTGATACAGTCATATTTCTATACTTATATTAAAGCAGTATTGGCACAGTCATATTTCTATACTTATATTAAAGCAGTATTGGCACAGTCATATTTCTATACTTATATTAAATCAGTATTGACACAGTCATATTTCTATACTTATATTAAAGCAGTATTGATACAGTCATATTTCTATACTTATATTAAATCAGTATTGATACAGTCATATTTCTATACTTATATTAAAGCAGTATTGACACAGTCATATTTCTATATTAATATTAAAGCAGTATTGACACAGTCATATTTCTATACTTATATTAAATCAGTATTGATACAGTCATATTTCTATACTTATATTAAATCAGTATTGATACAGTCATATTTCTATACTTATATTAAAGCAGTATTGATATAGTCATATTTCTATACTTATATTAAAGCAGTATTGACACAGTCATATTTCTATACTTATATTAAAGCAGTATTGACACAGTCATATTTCTATACTTATATTAAAGCAGTATTGATACAGTCATATTTCTATACTTATATTAAAGCAGTATTGGCACAGTCATATTTCTATACTTATATTAAAGCAGTATTGATACAGTCATATTTCTATACTTATATTAAAGCAGTATTGGCACAGTCATATTTCTATACTTATATTAAAGCAGTATTGGCACAGTCATATTTCTATACTTATATTAAATCAGTATTGACACAGTCATATTTCTATACTTATATTAAAGCAGTATTGATACAGTCATATTTCTATACTTATATTAAATCAGTATTGATACAGTCATATTTCTATACTTATATTAAAGCAGTATTGACACAGTCATATTTCTATATTAATATTAAAGCAGTATTGACACAGTCATATTTCTATACATATATTAAAGCTGTATTGATACAGTCATATTTCTATACTTATATTAAAGCAGTATTGACACAGTCATATTTCTATACTTAAAGCAGTATTGATACAGTCATATTTCTATACTTATATTAAAGCAGTATTGACACAGTCATATTTCTATACTTATATTAAAGCAGTATTGATTCAGACATATTTCTATACTTATATTAAAGCAGTATTGACACAGTCATATTTCTATACTTATATTAAAGCAGTATTGACACAGTCATATTTCTATACTTATATTAAAGCAGTATTGATACAGTAATATTTCTATACTTATATTAAAGCAGTATTGACACAGTCATATTTCTATACTTATATTAAAACAGTAGGTACGAAAAAAGCTGTAAAAAGAAGATAAATAAAAAAAAACTCTTGGGTGCTTGAAAGGACTGATTGTTTGTTTGTTCACGCATCACGTAAAAACTATTGGACCGATTGCAATGCGGTTTTCATTGTTAAATAGCTTAGGGTTTGATTTAAAAACTGGTGTAATTGGTATCTCAAGCAATTGATAAAAGTATTTTTGACGGCAAAATAAATTTTGATCAAATGTTGGTATACTCGTATTGGTCCTTGAATAGCACATTATGGTACTTTGAACCTAAAGAAACGACCACGCGTGCGAAGCCCGGGTGCAGCTAGTATAAAATAAATTTAAGAAAAGGTTTGCCTGGAGTAGTTTTCAGTTGAAGAGCAGTGGACCTTGTGACCAGGCCGTATAACTGATAGGACCCCTGAGGGCCTCTCCTGATGGAAAGAAGACCTACGTTTGCTTATAGCCAAGGAGAGCGGGGAAAATTGCTAAAGAGACACAGTAAATATTGAACAATATTATGGAAAATTTAATGTCAAGATAAACAAAGTGAAATTGTGTTTCTGTGTACCAAACTTACTATTAAAAGAAACTAAAATCTAACACTTGACAGTCTATATAGGGAAATGGGGGGGCAGCTTATGCTACGCGCGTGGAGTAGGGAAGTCGAGGTTTTTCGCGCACTTTAACATAGTTTTTTAGGTACCTTTCGTACGTAAACGCATGCTGCAATCGATTCTCTGGGAACCAAGCTTCGCCACGGGAGATCTCCTCCACCGTAGGTTCTTTCCTGCTTTCGAGCTTGCTGCTTGACGAGCTTTCGAGCTTGCTGCTTGACGAGCTTTCGACTTGCTTATTGTCGTCTTTCGGATGCCTCTCGCTTTCTTCAACTATGGCGGACTGTCAGAATTACTAAGCCGGCCAGCGTGTGCCCGGGGTCGTGGTTCGGCGCTATCTCTCCCGCTTCATCGGGCGAAAATGTATTTAACTCATTGCGCGGGGGTGAAGGGGTCGTGATTTCGCTGCACCTCTCCACCGCTCCATACCCCCTTGAGGTAACCTATATTTAAGTTAAAAAGTTTTTACTAACTAAAAGCTAATAGGGTTTTTCTTATAATGCTAAAAGGAAGATAATTTTCTAATGAATATTTCAAATTTTTGCTTTCGAAAATCATGTAACAAAGCGGTGAAACGTATTTACAAAATTGCGGATGACCTGGTACCAAATTCTTTTTTCTGGGAGCAATTTTGAATCCCAAGATTTGAAATTTGTTATTTTGTGATAAATGTGATTCTGGTCACCCAGTCCTCATACGATTTCGGTTGGTCCCACGAAAACGGAAGCGATGCAGTCGTTTACGAAATGTCACGTTATTCTCATACATTTGAGAAATCTGAAGGTAAGTTCTATTAAGTGCTTATATATGTTTAGACTAAGTTGTCCTGCACCTCTCCCATTTCGACTTTCACCGTTTTGTTATTGATTTAATATAGAACAATCAACAACTCTGCTTTGACAAAACACGTGCCGTCAGCGCCTATTCCTTTTGCGCTGCACAACCATTGCTACAACCGCTACTCTATTTGTGTCAGGCGCTATTGGTCCTTACAATTTGAACCGTTCAGAATTTAACTTGTAATGTTTTAGACCTTTGCTTAAGTCGTTTTTCGGTCCGTCTTGGACGAAACCAAAAGCCAGGAACACCAATCAGAGGAAAGAAATAGCCAACAGCTCATAAAACAAGTAGTCTCATGGCAATGTACACTTTTTGTTGTAAAATTAATATCGTACCATATTTTTGCGTTTGCTGTTGTTTTAGTATTTTAGTATATATCAATATTTAAAAAAAAAACACTAGCTTTTGAAGTGGTCGCGAAATCATGTTTTCTACAATAGGTCAGTGTCTGTAAGTATGCCTGTGATGCTGATAATGAACGAACGTTCCCTTCCAGTATTGACGCGGAAATGACCGATACGTGTTCTTCAGAGACGGAAGAGACGCCGTTGCACGAGCACCGGTGGACACAACATGTGAGCAGTCAGGGATGTTCTACGACTAGGCCACTGTCACCTAACACTGCTGCAGAGATAGGGCTCCCTAGTGCTTCAAGTAATGCTAGCGTTTCTGTGCATGCGCTGGAGGATAGCATTACTCGGAGTGCCTTGAAGGTTTCCTCTGTAGGGGCCGATGTTCGTTCGTCAGCTTCGAGGACAGCGAGCACGTCCAGGCGACTCGCTAGCAGTGAGCGTGAAGACAGTGATTTAGATATTGAGTACGACGATGAGTTCAATGGCACTTCTATGGAAAACGCTGCCTTCACTGGAGTTGGCAGGGACATCCCCGATGAAGAGGAGCTAGATGGACCTGTTCGAGAGTTGATAGGTGCCATGGACGATGAAGCCGATCCTATGCTCGGCGTATCGTCTAGCTTCGCATGGGAAGAAGACTTTGATTCTTTTAGTGGTGTTCCTTTACGATTTACGGGCCCTACGCCTGGACCGATCCAAGCCTATGATTCGCCTTATGATGCCTTCACTGCAATTTGGAGTAAAGACATCATAGAGCTAATCGCCAGAGAAACTAATCGGTACGCAAAGCAGACGATCGACCGCGAGAAGGCCGAAGGTAAATTGAAGCCACAATCTCGCATGCATAAGTGGAGGGATGCTGATGCAGACGAAATACTTTTGCTTTTTGCTGTTTACATGTACATGGGTATTGACGTGCGGGCATCGCAAGAAGAATATTGGAAGACAAATAATTGTCTGGAGTTGCACAAGTTCAGACAAGTGATGCCTTACAGACGCTTTTATTTGTTAAGCCGATTTCTTCATTTCGTAGATAACTCTGATACCAGTCAGATGTATCTGCAATATGAAGGGGTCACACTTTCACCGAAACTAGCGAAATTAGTGCCTGTGGTGTCACACCTCAAAACAAAATTTTCCTCCCTGTATAATTTAACACGCGATATTTCCGTCGATGAGTCTTTGACCTTATTCAAGGGTCGAAAGGCTGAGCGTATAGGTAAATCGTATGAGCTCTGTGAATCACGGACTGGCTATTTATACAAATTCCAGTTTTACACGGGGAACATCTCTGACAACGTTGGTGCTGGCGATGTTGCACCTAGTGCTGATTTGAGTTACATGAGCACCAAAGTTGTACTCGATTTGTTGAAAGATCTCGAATATAGGGGGCACTGTGTAACGATGGACAATTTTTACAATAGCCCAGCGTTAGCTAGGTACCTCAAGAGTTTGGGATTTGATTGTTTAGGAACATTGCGTCCTAACCGTAATAACGTGCCTTATGAAATCGCGAAGGCATCGAACAATGTCGAGAAGGGAACTATCATAGCTCGCCATTCAGGAGATGTTTCCGTGCTAGCATGGAAAGACACGAGGGTTGTGACTATGATTTCCACCTATCACACTGACGATACCTACGTGGGATCAAAGGCTGGAAAAGTACAAGTGAAACCCGTTTCTGTCAGGGATTACAACAGTACAATGGGAGGAGTTGATCTGAAGGATCAAAATCTCTCAATGTATATGTTAGAACGGAAGAGAGCTATGAAGTTGTATGTTAAGATATTTATGAGGCTGCTGAACGTAAGTATTCACAACGCTTACATTATATACACGAAGTCTATGGAACGGTGGACGAAACCGGCCATGACGCATCGTGAGTTTCTTTACCAACTCGCTGATTCTCTGGCAGCCAACCACCGCCGTGATATACTTCAGAATACCTTGCCGGTACCACAGCTCACGAGGCTGAGGCGGGACATTCTGCACGTACCTGAGTACAATTCTGGCCAAAGTAATAAGAAGCGTTGTGTTGCTTGCTATAGGCGGGGTATCCGCAAAGTGATACATTCTCGGTGCGTTACCTGCAATGTATCTTTGTGCTTCGAGAACTGCTGGACGGAATATCATTCCGTAGCAGAGCTCCTAACACGACAATCCAAGCGGGGACGGAGACGAAAGGACTAATACCATTTTTTATTGTGAAAGGTTTACGAAAGCGAGATTTGAATGATATTCACGGGTTTTATGCAATATTCGGAAACAATCGTCTTTCAATAATTAGGACAATTGTTGCTCGGACTCAATTGTGAAGTCCAGATTTTACTTTTGGGTAGCAATCACAAATACGCAGTTTTTTAACATAAATAGTCAATCTGCCAGTAGTGACCGGCTTAGCGCGAATAACAACGGTTTCTAGTACGTTGGCCAGTGAGGTTCACATGAACGTGCAGAATGTTCCGTCTCAGCCTGATTAGTTCTGGAATTGGCTCCTTAAGCAGAACGACCCCAGGGCGGTGTCGGGTTCGCAGTGTTTTAGCGAGTTCACACAGTAACTCACGATGCGTCATTACAGGATCATTCCGCACTTTCTGAGACCGATTGAACATAATGAAAGTATTTAGAATACTTGCGTTAGCAGCCTCTTGAAATTTTTTCACACCTCTCCTTTGAATAAGGTCAAGGACTCATCAGTAGAAATATCTCTCTCGAGATTATAGAGGAAGATAAATTTTATGTTGAGATGCAAAATCAATGGGGCCAACGTCGTTAGTTTCGGTGAAAGCTTGGACTCGTCATATCGCAGACAATCGTGACTGGTATCAGAATTGTCCGTGAAATGCAGAAACCTGTTTAACAAAACGTAACGATTAAACGACTTCAAACGCCGAAATGTGGGCATTTCCAAGTCATTGTCTGTCTTCCAATATTCGTCTACAGATGAACGCGGATCAAAGCCCATGTACATGTACATCGCTAACAGGGTTAGCATCTTGTCCGAATCCGTCTCCTTCCAATGATTCGAACGAAATATTGGCCCCACTCTGTTCGTATCACGTTCACGGTCAATCGTCTGCTTGGCGTACTCAGGGCAGTCTTTAACCTATTGGAGGCCCTGCGCATCTTAGGATATAATGGGGCCCCTTATGACCTTGACAGAGTACTATTTTGTTAGAATAGACAAACTAGATACCTTAGAAAAGTTCTAGATTTATTTTTATTTCTTTACAGTCACATTAAATTAATAGATAATATAATATAATCGACAAAAGTAACTATTTTAGCATTCACATGTTAACGCTTAAAAATCTATGTTGATTGAAGAGGTACCCTTCTAGATTTGAGATGGACAAAATCGTTGAACACTTCTTCAAAATCTATGTTTTTGAACATATCTCATTTTATGGGCATGAGCGTCAAACTGGTTAATCTCTCTTGAAGTACTCTACTTCTTAATTAATTTAATATTCTTTTAAATTTGCAGAAGGAACGTTCCCCACTGCAGTTACCATCATGCTTAAAAATATTCTTAATGCATCAGCACAACTGCTACAATTCGTTTAAGTAAATTTCTCCAGTACATAATCCACTTCTTTTTGATGTTGAGATAATAAGTCTATATCTACTCTACAAACCACTTTACTTCGTGCCTGAAGAGTCATCATAGATTGCCTATGTGCTGGCCTATTTTCATGTGTTAAAATTATGTAATTAATGTGCTTCCAATAGCATAGATTTACTTCAGAAGGGCATGAAAAACAAAATGCATAGTTTTTGGAAAGCGATTACAGCAACCATTTCCTTTCGACGCTTTCATCGTTCTTTAATTTTCGAATAAATAATGTTTTGTTGAAATACCTAGTTACTGATTTATTACCATCTTTGTAGGTTCTGGATGCCTTGGAAAACTCAGAATCTTTATTATGAAAATATGCAGGTCCCTTACGAATCTGTAAAATTTTCATGAAAATAATCGGCAGGGTCTTGTGATGTCTTCTGGGTTGGAAAACTGTTGTTGTTCAACTAACACAGCTGTTGTTGGTAAAGTTACCGAAGTTGTTTTCGTCATATGGATGGTCGCATTCTGATTCAATTTCTTTACTAAAAAAAAAAAAAAGATTTATCTAAACATGCTGATATCGTAAAGCCTGATTTTCAGGCCAGAGTCACAGGCATAGCTCATGCAAAAGCTAATAAGCAAGTAGGTTTTGTAGTCAGTCATTATCATTTGTTTTCGGTAATAAATATCGGTTATAGATTAGTGGTAATCTGGCAGGAACTAGGGGAGGGGGGGGGAGGGGGGAGGGGGGGGGGGAACTAGGGGGGGCTATTTCGCGGGGCCCTAAACACGCGCCCAGATTGCCCAATGGGAAAGTGGGGCCTGGCCTACCTACCAAAACCTACTAGTTTCTTGGACCATTAGCGTTATTATGTCTTCCGAGTCGGAAGACATCAAACTGCGCATGGTACTCTTTGATAGGCCCAGGCGTAGGACCTGAAAATTCCTCAGGCTTACCCCTGAACGAACCAAAGTCTTGCACCCAATTGAAATTACTCGACCCCATCAAGCATTTTATTGACCTCATCATCCATTGCCCTCTCTACGTCATTTATTAAGTTTTGAGTAGGTTCATCTAGATCCTCGTCATCAGGATGTCACTTCCTCTGCCGGCCATGTCATTGCGTTCTATAGGAGCAACGAACTCATCGTCGTGCTCGCTATCCAACTCACTGCCAAGCTCCTGATTCTCCTTAGTCACTCTTCCAGACCTCTTCCTCATGCCAGAAGTTGAGGGACGAACCTCGAAATCTGCATCAGAAGCTGTCAAAGCACTCTGAGCTTTGCTAGGCCCCTGGCCTTGAAAAGGAACTTTTTTGTGCTTGTTCCTTGTCTGGTTGGAGGGTTGTAAAACTTTTGAACTGATTTGAGCAATCGACAATATTTATATAAACAGTTGTTTATATTCTCGCATGTATTTGGGCTATCTGCGTATTTAATGCGTGTGGACCAAGTGCTATTAGATCATCTTGCAATGTTCCGTCAAAAACTCAAATGCCTTGTGTTTTCGTCTCTATTCATTCATTGACTTCAGCCCGTCCTGTGTTATTTATAACTTTTTGTCAGGTATGTTCTAGTTTAGGTTAGGTGTATATATGTAAATATATTAAGTAAATATTCGTGGACCGATTGTACTTTGTATTTTACATACTTTGAAAATCCTATGGCTATGAGGACACGAGTTTTTTTATTATTATATGTTGGTTCGGTTCCACGCTACGGTTCCACAATGTTGGTTCGGTTCCACGCTACGGTTCCACAATGCAATAGTAACTTAATTTGTCTTTTTCACATTATGTAAGAAATAAATTTGTCTCCTTCATGTATAAATGTTTCACTTATCATTATTGTGTAGGTATGCTAACAAGGAAATCAATTTGTCTCCTTCATGTATAAATGTTTTACATAAATAAAATAAAATTGCTTTTAATTCCCATTAAATAAGTAAACATTAAATTAATTTAATTAAAGTTTTATTAGGGCACCCAAAATCGGGTAAAAGCCATGCATTGCCACATTCTCCGATCCTTTGCAAGACGAGTCCAGGCTTGGCCCGCCACTTCAACGACGTCATCACACCATCTTCTCCTTGGCCGCCCTCTAGCATGCACTCCATCCCTGGGATACCAGTGGAGAATCCGCTCGCTCCATCGCCCGTCAGTTGCTCCATCGCCCGTCATGTTTTACATACCTATTATTATTGAATGCTAAGAAGGAAATCAATTTGTCTCCTTCATGTATAAATGTTTTACATATTATTATTGAATGCTAAGAAGGAAATCAATTTGTCTCCTTCATGTATAAATGTTTTACATATTATTATTGAATGCTAAGAAGGAAATCAATTTGTCTCCTTCATGTATAAATGTTTTACATATTATTATTGAATGCTAAGAAGGAAATCAATTTGTCTCCTTCATGTATAATGTTCTAAATCATTATTATTATTGTATGCTAGAACGGTATCAATTTGTCTGCTTCGTGTATAAATTTTTACTCATTTTTATTGTATGCTAAGTACGAAATCAAGTTTCAACAAAATAGGTTCAGTCGTTTCAGCAACTACTCTCTTTTTGTAAATAAATATGTTTCTTATAGTTTTTTGTAACTAAATTTTATACTTGTAACTTTTGTATCCTTTTTTCCTGACATTTTTCAAGAAATTTACTGCTAGGTAAAGGCTAGGTTATCCCTCATATTCATCATCATTTCAGCATCATTCATCATCATTCAATATTTACAGATTCCGATACCTAAACACTATAAAGCCTCCACACCAAATGTTCAGCGTTTAGGAAAAATAATAAATGATATGATAAATACAGATGATTATACATCATCATTTCTAGGAAAGAATATCACACGAAAAAACAAAACCAAAACTGAATCTAGGCTTAAACCTGGTACTATACCGTATTTTTTTGACAAAATTAATAAAACTGCACAGAGCAAAATTACCCAAAATAATACAATGACAATAAAAGCCAAAAAAAAAACAATGACTTTCTAAAACCAGGTACAATACCTTACTATTTCAAACAACAATAAAAAAAGAGGTAAATAATCATTCCATAAACGATTCCCTTAAAAATCAAACCCAGATTTTTCGTAACTAACGCTAAATACACACTAAACATCTTGCATTCAAATGTACAGGGTATCAAGTCAAAAGTCGGCCAACTAGAACTACCTACTATCACAAGATTATAAAGTTGACATATGTTGTTTCACTGAAACGTTCTTAAATAACAGTGAAGCGGATGTATTACAGATGGATGGTTTTCAAAAAGCAGCTCACTTTTCTAGAAAGATTAAGTCACGAGGCGGAGTTAGTATCTACCTATGTTAAAAATTCCATAAATTTCAGTAAATTAGATTGGGTCAGCGAATGTCAATTGAACGCCACTTCGAGTGTTGTGGGAGAACTCTGCTGGAACGAAATAGCATTATTATATGTAATTATAGAACTCCAAAAAGTAATTATGATTTATATATACAGACTCTTGAAACATTATTACATAAATTAACCCTTAGAACTAGGCAAAATAAGAAAAAAGTTTACATACTGGGTGATTTTAACATTAACTTACTGGAAAATAATAACAAAAGTGTCACATTTATAAACACGTTGGCCATATATAATATGCATCCTACAATATCGGAACCCACAAGAATAACATCTCATTCTAAGACTTGCATCGATAACATTTTAACTAATACTAAAAAATACAAAGCAGAAGTTCTAGACTTGGGAATGTCAGATCATACTGCTCAAATAATCAAAGTACAATCAAATCTTAGCTTTAATGAAAAGTACTGGTTCATAGAAAAAAGGAACATTGACGTTTATCAAGACGTATTTTTACATTACATATCTAACACTACATATCTAAATTTTTCTAGTGTTTACATCCACTGTGTGCGTTTACTGATGCCAATATAGCTTATGCAGAGTTTATGGAACTAATTACATTGATTTTTAATTTATGCATACCACAGGAAAAAATACAACTAACTCATAAGAAGAAGCCAAACTGGAAAACAGTAGGCATTCAAATTTCTAGCAAGAAAAAAAGAGAACATTACTTAAAAGCACGGACAAATAGATCTCCAGAAGCTATCAGTGAGTACAAAAAGTATTCAGGAACACTAAAAAAAGTTATAAAATACTCTAAAAAAGCGACAAATATAAGATATATAAATAGAAGTACAAAGAAATCAAAAGCAACTTGGGGTATCATAAAACAATATACCAGCGCGATCAATAATATACACACAACGATAGAAAGTATTAAAATAGAAAATCAAGAAATAACTGATCAACAACACATATCTGAGAAATTAAACAATAATTTTATAAACTTAAATAAATCTACAATGAGCAACTTATCTCTAAACAATAATAACAAGAAGTTAACAGCTAAACCACAAGCCCATCTTCTTAACTCCAGTGGACAGTATTTCTTATTTCATAAGAAATATTGCTAAAAAAATAAAAGGTCTGTTGGGCATGATAATATATCTATACAGTTAATAAAAAGTAGCATTGATTTCATTGTTTACCCACTTGTGTACATAATAAAATTGACAATTTCCACGAGTTGCTTTTCCGGTGTACTGAAACGAGCACTAATAAAAGCTATCCACATAAAAGGTTCCAAAACTGATATAAACAATTATAGGCCCATAGCACTTTTACCATGCTTTTCAAAAATATTCGAAAAAGTTATTTTTAAGAGATTAATCTCATTTTTCATGACAAACCAAATTCTCAGCAATAATCAATTCGGGTTTCAAAATGGAAAAAGCACATCAATGGCTATATTTAAAATGCTCAAACAAGTTTATGAAATAATAAATTTAAAGAGACAAGGAACGGCTTTATTCTTAGATTTATCTAAAGCCTTCGACTGTGTAGTGCATCAAACATTATTAGATAAAATGGAACACGTTGGTATAAGAGGCCACGCTCTAAAACTGATTGAATCTTATTTAAAAAATAGAACACAAGCAACTATTCTTTAGGTGTATAATAAGCTTTCAAAGACAGTCGAACAAGTCCAATCAAAATTTGAGAACATTTCACTAGGTGTGCCATAAGGAAGTATCCTTGGGCCACTCTTATTTTTAATATATGTTAATGAATTGCCTCTAATAACAGATCATCTGTGTGTTATGTTCGCTGACGATGCCATCTATATTCCAAATAATAGCTCTTGCGACAAAGAATATGAAGATAAAGTAAATAGCACTCTTTAAAGGGTTGTAACTTGGCTGGAAAATATAAACCCAAAAGTTAACATCGATAAAACTAAATTACTTCATTTTAAAAACTATACGCAGAGTTCATTACATCTCAACATCGAGAATAAGGGCAGTAAAGATAATTTAGTAACTGAAACATATTTTTTTGGGGTGACAATTGATTAAAATTTAAACTGGAAATCACACATTAATAAAATTAATAAAAAACTATCACAATACTGTTTTTCTCTATCTGTACTAAAAAATGCTACTTCCAAAAATGTTGCAAAAAATGCTTATTCATTGAGCAATCAGTTCAGCTACGGAATCATTTTATGGGGAAACTCTGGGTTGTCTCTCTGGGTTGAAATAGAGTCCACTTTCATTCTTCAAAAGAAATGTCTTCGAATTATTTATAACTTAGATAAAACTGATACCTTGCGTCATATATTTAAGGAAAACAATTTTTTAACATTAACGGGTATATATATTTATGAAATATGTTTCTTTGTAAAAAATAATCAAAACTTCTTTGATGTACATTCTAGTCGCGCTGATAAATTAGGTTCCAAATATAAACATAACATATGCATACCACAGGTCAATAATGCCATGTATCATAATAGTTTATACAGCCATTAGAATATACAATCATTTAACCCTAGAATTGAAGATAATGACAGTCTCATTTTAAACATAAATTGAAAGACTGGCTTATTTTTTCCAAAGTGTTTTATAATTTAATTGAATACTTTGAATGATGATTTCTAAAATTAAGTTTATTTAAAAATGAGTACATTAGATATAAGGTAAAAATGTAATAAAAATGTAAACTTGCCGCTTCTCATGTAAATCAAATCAAATCAAAACATTTATTCGCTAAAACATGGTTTGTTTATAAAACATAAGATGGCAATATTATAATTAGTACAGCATGTAAATAATTATTAGTTACATAAGAGACTTGTTGTCAATAAGTTAATTTATATTTATTGTACGTCCGAAAAGGGCAAAACGGTTGTTCCTCTAATATTAACTCTACCACCTTTTGTACACAATCCTGCTAGTGTTTGTTACTCGCTGATAATTTAGCTTTCTTTAAGTAAAATAATTTTAAAAATCGGGTCTGTATTTTTTGAGTTTATCCATTACAAACACACAAACAATCAAATCTTTCCTCTTTATAATATTAGTGTAGATCATCGACCCTATTAAACAAAATAGGGTCGATGGTACAACTGGAATGATATCTCTATAGTACAAAAGTGGTCGAACCGAAAAGTTCACGAAAGCGACAAGTCTCTTTCTCTCACGTACAACGTTTCTCATTTTTCGCACAGACTATAAATAAACTTGCTGTCACTTGAGATTGGCACTATAAATAAGAAAGAGACAATAACGGCTTCCGTTAACTTCCTTCTCTTTGTTTCTTTTTATTCGTTTTCAAGGTCAAATAATCGATACCCCGTTTTTACTTTGAAGAAGTCGTTCCAGTTGTACGCAAGTACATAGAACGTTGTACGCAAGTACATATAACTTCCTTGGTGCAACGACAGTAAGAAATGTCTATGGCTCTGGGGCCCGACCACTGAACTTGGCTACAATCAGATTGTCACTTTTTTCATAGCAAAATAGACTCTATCGCAAAGGATTATTGAATTTGACGGCTTGAAACCGTAATGATCAACATTACGTAATCGCACTGCTGTGCCATTAGTTGATTAGTATCAACTACATAAAGTTTGTACAACATAGCTTGATCGCCAAGACAGCTGCCAGAGCGTAGACTGCCAGAGTGATATTTCTAGATTGGAGTAGTGTAGGAAAAAAGCGATTATCGAACGATGTTGAAAAAAAAACGATCAAATAATTATGTTGCTCACTTATGTTCTATATTCTAATTGTGATTTTTCTAGTATATACATTATCTATTTATATCTAAACATATAATAAAACTATAAACAAAGTGAAATCTGTACATGGAAGATAATATAGAAAAAAAAACAGTAAGTATATGAAAGTAGGAGAAACCAAAAATATCGTTTAGAATTTTTGACTGTCTGTCTGTGACTTCATCATTCAAAAACCACTGGATGGATTTTGATGATATCGCGGAACTGTGTAACTTGGAGTCCTGCGGAGGTTTTCATCTTTGTTTTATCAAAATCGGTTCATCCGAAAAGGAGTTACAGAATTGTTTTATATATAAAAATAAAATGAATTGTTTTATATATAAAACAATTCTGTATAAACAATTCTGTGTTATATCGAGTTTGGGTAAAAATACTCTGAAAAAAAAACAAATCAAGAGATTTTGCCAAGTCTGATATCGAGGACATTTCATCAAGCGAAGATATTTTACGGCACATTGAGACAGACAGACCTACAAGAGGAATTAAGAGATCTTAAAATTGAACAACCTTTAGAAGTACGTCTATATTCTTTATTCTGTGGCGCAAGTTCATCCAAAAAGGAGTAACAGAATTCAGGAAAAGGAGAACAATTGACATCCGGATGTCTGTCCGGATTTCTGTTCTCCTCTACAGGTTGCATTTCACATACGAAAGCATTTTTGCCCAAGCTGAAACGGATATGCTTCGCGCGATTATGTAGTTAATTAGTTAGAGACATCCAAAACAATATAAAAAAGTGAAAACGTACAATTGTCAAGCATCCATTTTGAAAGGTTGTACATTATTTGTAATCCAATGAATCGATGAATATCATACTATATTAGGTATTCATAAACGAAGGTAGGTAAATATGTATTATCTTTACTTCGATGTGGTGACACATCATCTATAATCCTCATCATCAAAATCATCAGTCCGTATTCATCCACTGCTGGACGTAGGCCTCTTCTTTTCAATGCCACTGAGCCCGATCTTCAACTCTTCTCGCCATTCGCAACTCGTCACTCCACCTGGCCAAGTTCAAGGTCACTATGTTCGCCTAATCATGGTCTCCACAATAAAACTCGCTTACCCCAACGGTTGTCGGTTCTTCGAGCTATTATTATTATGCGAGTTAAGCCGCGAGAAAAAGCTAGTACATGATAATTATTTTTTCCTACGGATGTTTTTTTTTAACTTGGGTATGGACCATCGAGACCAAATAAAACGTGTAATTTTGCTAGAACAAAATTACATTAGAGCGGAATCTATTTTACGCTAGAAAGCGTAATTCAAAATCTTTGCATTTTACCACAACAATAGATTCAAATTAGCTTGTGGAAACTTTTCTTTTGAATTTATTACGATTAAGCAAATAAAGTTATTTCGATTTTCATAATTGATTATTATTGTTTTATGGTCTATGGTTAAGATGTCGCAATGAATATTGAACATCCCTTTCAGGCCGCGGTCCGAATCGAGTTTCATTACTCAAATGCGTTGACGGAAATCACAGCGGACCGAATCAAAAAATGCGATTTGACAGCTCACAGTGCTGTCAGCGTGATTTTGAATCGGACCTGCCTGTGATCGCTGATATTTTTTCTCTGTGTCGTTATTCAATTCAATTTCTATTCGACGTTCAACGGACTCATTCTAGCTCGCTCGACGTCTTGCAGCGTCAAACGGAGGATTTACTCCAACTAATACTTCATCACTAATAGGGACTTAAATTTTCTCCATTATTCTGAACGCAGATAGCAATGACCATCTATGAGCTACGAGGACGGATGTCGTCACTCGTAGTGATTATATTCTATAATCTTAACTAAACTAATTTTTTAATGACTTGTGCGGGTTTTTTTTCTCCTTGCCTTCACAAAACCGGCGATGTTTGGCAGAAATATCAAATATGACATAAGGCTCACAGCGATTTCACGCAGGAGCATAATCACCGTAAGTTCAATATGGCAACAATGATGACGTCATCTATGACATCAAACGCGATATCGTCAGTTTGTCGTTGGCGCGCTTACGCTGAATCGGACTGCTTATGAGCGTGTTAGGATATAAATTATTGATATGTTTAATCTGTCTAGTAACAACCATTTTTACAACAATAGAATAACAATGTAAGAGTTGACGATGTTCAGTTGCAGTACTGGACAAGACATTACAACTTGGTACTTACATTTAACGTATTTCACAATTAAATGAATATTCTCAGGTTATAACTTATTGATGTGTAATCTATCTAGTACCAGACATTTTTATAACAATGTAAGAGCTGACGATATTCAGTTGCGGTACTGGACGAGATAATACAACTTGGTAGTTACGTTTTACGTATTTAACAATGTAATGAATATTCTCACTGAATCACCTCACCACTGACGATATTATAATGTATTTATAAAATATTGCACTTCAAGACAAAAGTGACTACCGATTGAATCTTTTTGTAAATAATTATGTAATTTCTTAGATCTGTGGCGAGTTTATAATCTGTGATAATAACAAATTATGTTTATGAAGAAAAACTGATGTGGAACAGACAACTTATTAAGTAATAGTTTACAATTGATAATTATAGATTTATATAATGGTGTTTAAAATGCTTAGTACAATTATCCTTTAATTTTAAGTACAATTACTGAGTCATTGTATTATAACTCTGAAACATCTGTATTTATATTTCCGTTCAAATTAGAATGATTTAAAATCATGTAAACTTACGATATTGATAGAAATGCTTAAAACTAAGTACTTACCCGATTAATATTAATGTATTATTACTTAATTAGCTCTGTACATTTAAACCTATAATTGTAGTAAAAATACAACTTCTCCCGCTAAAAATTGTAATTGATGAGAATCATATAAGAATACTGTTCTGACTTTCAATATCTGTTAACATTCTGAAAAATATGTATATAAACGTCTTAATTATTTAAATGATTAACAATGTGTAAACAATACCGAGTTAACAATTATTAAATAGTTTCAATGTAATAAAATATGTACATTTCCGTCACTTCGGCGCCATCTGCAGGCTCATTCCTGCTGTTGCAATGACTACGTGACTTTGGCGGGTAGAATCTCTATAAAAAGCAGCCTCTGGGCTGAGCAGCCCTCTCGGTTCGTTTTCTGTCGTCGTTGCATCAACAAGACACCAAAAGTTAAGTACAATTAATATTACCTACACTGTTATTCTGCTACTCTGTTTCTTTGTCCCATATTTGCTGTGTATAACTGTGTATTTTGCAAATAGATATTGTCGGTTCTATGGTTTTTTCCATATTGGTTATTATAACCAATGTGACTGTGTTAGAAATGATTAGGATCACTTTGTTCATGGTAAATGCTTTTATTTTGTGTCTGGTGTAACTATGGTGATTGTAAAACGATAATAGTGTCATTATGACCTAGTATCACATAGAGGTTGTTAGTATGTTAGGTATTTAGTGTATGATACCTATGTTAATGATAATTGTAAAACTGATGATGAAAAAATACATTCGCCCCGTAGTTTCTTGCCGTAGTTTCTATGGTGGTGTATTCCGAATCTGGTGGTAGAATCAATCAAAAATATAACAATTCTATTTCCGAATCAATAAAAAATATAACAATTCTATTTCCTTGTTTCTATGAATAATCCTTAGATTATACCCTTTTTAGTACACATTAGGTAGGTACTAAACTGCTCAGTAATTTTCAAGCTTTTATTAAATATTTCTTAGGTTATTTATTCTGTAGCTGTAGCTACTAGGTACTATAGATACCAGCTATAGGATAAAGCAACTTGCTTTATTGTTAGGTGCAGATAAGTTTTATTTCCTATTCGACAAACCTGACCAACCGAAGGCTAACATTACAAAACTTAGGTTTTGATAACAGTACGTATTATCTATACATATGTATATAAATCTCACATCAGAAGTGGGATCGTTTCCACGTGAAAATAGATTCTAATACGATGTCTTTTTCAGTTTATCCGGCTGCTCCACGCCTCGAGGTCATTCACGAAGTTTCACGATGGCGGGAAATGCTGACATCGCACTGTTACCAGCTACAAATGGCGTAAGCGGCTAAATGCTGACATCTCGGTGTATCAACGATGGTGGCGCATTGTGTTACACCAACCTGGAGATCCTCACGGAAGATGTTCCAGGAACAGTGTCACAACTTTCACTACGGCAGGTAAAGTCCCTGAAAGGGTCTGCGTTTATATAGTAAACACCTGAAAATTTGTGTTCTATTATAGTGAAAGATACTTTTCCATGCTATGTTATGTACCTACGTCCAAATAGACTGACTCGTGTAATCTTAAATTTGATCCTTAGAGCACAGCGATCGATGAGTAAAGTTCAAATATGCTAATAAACTTAGACTGAATTGCCAAGCGTATAGCTTCGAACGTTAAACATAATCTCATGATCAACGTTAGATATGAAAATAATTCTGCTCATTCAACTAAATTACTCACTGAGACACTTGCAAGTTTTGCCTCCTTTAAAGTATTACTCGCTAATGATTCTGGTGAAAGGTTAAGTTTACTTGTAACATTACTATTGCCTCGCCCCGGTTTCACGCGGGTATCGCTCACACCGCGAAATTTTTCATACTTTTAACATTTTTATACCCGTAGTAACGTTTAAAAGAAAAACAAAAACATAAGTAAGCAAGATTCAAAATATTTGGCAGCAACTTTCGTGATGCTTTTTGACCATAGACAACTGCATTATTACCCACGTACTTTTCAGACTTGTTATTATTCCGTTTCCACGGAAACGTAATTCCGTTACTTACAGCGAATACAGGATCTCAATTTTTGAAGAATAATATTCTGCTCATGATTAGTCGCTGATAATGTATATTTCTTTAAGTGAAAGAATTTTAGAAAGCGATACAGTATTTTTTGAGATTATCCATAACAAACATACAAAAATACAAACATGCAGGAAATCAAATCTTTCTTCTATAAAATATTAGTGTTCATGAAAATTAAAGTGAGTAAATTAGCGAAGATAAACTGTACTAGTGAAGTGAATGCTCTAAAATATTTATATTTTTTAAAATACGAAAATATAACCCTATTTCGGTTATGGTTCGTGTCGGCGTTTTTATTTTATTTGAGTAAATGAAATGCATTAATACCTTGGCCTGTAGATAAAAGCTACATATGATAGCTTCTAGCTTTCCTGGTTTTGAAATCTAGAATACACCTTAGCTTGTATATAAAAGCTCAGTACATACTTCGAGCAAATGTTGGCACTTAGCTTACCTGGTATTGAAATCTAAATCTGCATTATTATTTACTAACGGCTCTGTCCTGTGGCTCCGCCCTGAGTTTTCTCGTTACCACACGAAAACTTGAACAGCTTCCTGTTAATCGTAACAAACAAACATACAGCAATAAAAATACATTGCCTCTGTATAATGTTAGTATACGAGTAGATTTTGTACGTGATGTACAGAACTACGAACAACGTACATGTGTAAATTGTGTATGTAAGGTATTATTTATAATTATGGTAGTAGTATTAGTGTAGGCGGTTTTGCTCATTTCAGGCGTACAGTAACCTAAGTAGATGAAAATATAGTATCAAAAAAATCCTTTCAGTTAAAATAAATTGCTATGAAACTAGTTAGCTAAATACTCATTCAGCTGGTGAAAACTTCTAAACAACAAGCAAGTTTTTATTTATATTTGTGATAATCATCCAAAAATAAATGGTTACGTACTTTTATGAAATTATCGATCATGTCAAGTCATTACATTACTTAATTTGGCGGTCTATAATATTAATAACATTTTCAATTTATTTTGCTTGTTTGCGTGGTCTTTGTTGAATATAAATTATTTTTGAGTTGGATATTTAGGCCATTGTTTTTAACGCCCTTAGAGAATTATGAATTTAACTTGTTTCTTCCCTATGATATTTTTGCTCTTTCCTATATCATTATTAATTAAGATTTTATTTGATATAGGATTATTGAAGGTCTTAATAACAATAACTTGATCATAAAATAATATAAGTACTTCTAATAAAATAATGAATCTAAAAGAGTCAATTGGTGGACCTTTTCATTATATGTATAACCTTTTATGATTAAAGACAAAAGGGACATTTGGGCCTTAAGCAGTATTAGTTAAAGCCTTCTTGTGATTGATAAATATATACAAAGATTTAATCTCCTCTTTGAATAATTTTATGTTAAATAAATTCTAAATTGTTTATCGGTGAATTTTCCATGTCGTAAAATACCATTAATTACTCTTTAAATTAACTGAGGTACACAATTATTACAATACTTGATCCAAGTATTATATGTAAAATGTCAAGATTGGCCAAGCGGGTTAAAGTCAGTTACACCAATGTTTAATAAAATCTTGCAACGTTTGATAATTAGAATTAATCATATCTAAACTATTGTTTGAAACTTCAAAATATAATGATAAAACGCTTTCTTCGATTTAAGTAGTAGTTTACTGGTAAAAACATTTAAAGAACCCTCGTTATCGCTATGCTCTAAGAGGTTTGGTATTTTAATTTAAAAATATGTAATAGAAGTTATTGTAATAGAAACTATTATTATTTACAAGGCTAAATTTGACCTGGATACCAAACTCAATGAATGACTATGACTTGTGACTGTGTCAGTGACTATGACAATTTTGATACGCTGGGCGCTTACTTGTTTGGTGTTGGTCTAAGATCAATTACAGCGGTTGAAGCTACCAACATGTCTATGCAAGTAGCAACTCTATCCGCTGGACGGTTACTTGTTTGGTGTTGGTCTAAGGTCAATTGCAGCGGTTGAAACATCCAACATGTCTATGCAAGTAGCAATAGAGTATCTCTATCCGCTGGTCGGTTACTTGTTTGGTGTAAGTTCAAAGTTAGTAGCAGCGGTTGACGGACTTACATGTCTATGCAAGTAGCAATAGAGGAAAAAATTAAATATTTTATTAATTTCTATCCGCTGGTCGGTTACTTGTTTGGTGCAAGTTCAAAAGTCAATAGCAGCGGTTGATGAACTTCCATGTCTATGCAAGTAGCAATAGAGTGACAGTAAATTAAAAAAAAAAAAAAACAATTTTATACTAAATTTACTGCTGAAAAGTGACACAATAAATTTACAACTATGACATTTATTAATGAATATTGACAAAATTATTAAATAAAAACTATAACAAATGATATAGTGGAAAAAAGAAAAAAGTTAATTGTATTTACAATATTTATAATAAAGCCAATGAAATGTATTCCTAATGAGTTAATCTACAATATTCATGGAAAGGCTATGACATCTATATCTAATGACAAAACGATAAAGTACTTCGAGGACGAAGCACAGTCAGTATGGCCGTGTTAGGATATAAATTATTGATATGTTTAATCTGTCTAGTAACAACCATTTTTACAACAATAGAATAACAATGTAAGAGTTGACGATGTTCAGTTGCAGTACTGGACAAGACATTACAACTTGGTACTTACATTTAACGTATTTCACAATTAAATGAATATTCTCAGGTTATAACTTATTGATGTGTAATCTATCTAGTACCAGACATTTTTATAACAATGTAAGAGCTGACGATATTCAGTTGCGGTACTGGACGAGATAATACAACTTGGTAGTTACGTTTTACGTATTTAACAATGTAATGAATATTCTCACTGAATCACCTCACCACTGACGATATTATAATGTATTTATAAAATATTGCACTTCAAGACAAAAGTGACTACCGATTGAATCTTTTTGTAAATAATTATGTAATTTCTTAGATCTGTGGCGAGTTTATAATCTGTGATAATAACAAATTATGTTTATGAAGAAAAACTGATGTGGAACAGACAACTTATTAAGTAATAGTTTACAATTGATAATTATAGATTTATATAATGGTGTTTAAAATGCTTAGTACAATTATCCTTTAATTTTAAGTACAATTACTGAGTCATTGTATTATAACTCTGAAACATCTGTATTTATATTTCCGTTCAAATTAGAATGATTTAAAATCATGTAAACTTACGATATTGATAGAAATGCTTAAAACTAAGTACTTACCCGATTAATATTAATGTATTATTACTTAATCAGCTCTGTACATTTAAACCTATAATTGTAGTAAAAATACAACTTCTCCCGCTAAAAATTGTAATTGATGAGAATCATATAAGAATACTGTTCTGACTTTCAATATCTGTTAACATTCTGAAAAATATGTATATAAACGTCTTAATTATTTAAATGATTAACAATGTGTAAACAATACCGAGTTAACAATTATTAAATAGTTTCAATGTAATAAAATATGTACATTTCCGTCACTTCGGCGCCATCTGCAGGCTCATTCCTGCTGTTGCAATGACTACGTGACTTTGGCGGGTAGAATCTCTATAAAAAGCAGCCTCTGGGCTGAGCAGCCCTCTCGGTTCGTTTTCTGTCGTCGTTGCATCAACAAGACACCAAAAGTTAAGTACAATTAATATTACCTACACTGTTATTCTGCTACTCTGTTTCTTTGTCCCATATTTGCTGTGTATAACTGTGTATTTTGCAAATAGATATTGTCGGTTCTATGGTTTTTTCCATATTGGTTATTATAACCAATGTGACTGTGTTAGAAATGATTAGGATCACTTTGTTCATGGTAAATGCTTTTATTTTGTGTCTGGTGTAACTATGGTGATTGTAAAACGATAATAGTGTCATTATGACCTAGTATCACATAGAGGTTGTTAGTATGTTAGGTATTTAGTGTATGATACCTATGTTAATGATAATTGTAAAACTGATGATGAAAAAATACATTCGCCCCGTAGTTTCTTGCCAGTTCTTCTATGGTGGTGTATTCCGAATCTGGTGGTAGAATCAATCAAAAATATAACAATTCTATTTCCGAATCAATAAAAAATATAACAATTCTATTTCCTTGTTTCTATGAATAATCCTTAGATTATACCCTTTTTAGTACACATTAGGTAGGTACTAAACTGCTCAGTAATTTTCAAGCTTTTATTAAATATTCCTTAGGTTATTTATTCTGTAGCTGTAGCTACTAGGTACTATAGATACCAGCTATAGGATAAAGCAACTTGCTTTATTGTTAGGTGCAGATAAGTTTTATTTCCTATTCGACAAACCTGACCAACCGAAGGCTAACATTACAAAACTTAGGTTTTGATAATCTTAACAGTACGTATAATTATCTATACATATGTATATAAATCTCACAAGCGCGATATCGATTATGTCCTGATTCGGACCGCGCCGAAAGTACGACCATGGATGTAGAAACTACGACATTGTTTTGGGTATTGTGGGCAATGGCGAAGAAAATGTCTAATAGTCGAAAATCCTACTTACTCTAAAAACTTACTCTAAGATATTTTGACTGTAAAAAAAAGAAACTTCATGCTCGTTATCTCGATGACAGCTGTCATGTAGATCAAGCTACAAAATGAAAATTATTGTCTGTGGTTATAGTCTGTGTGGGAGACGATAATACACGACCAAAATAATGTAAGACCCGTATTGTACAGCCAATATTACACGGCCAGATATTACGTGTACATGGATTCGTAATATTTGGACGGCTAATACTGGCCGTGTATTATTGTCCGTACAAAAACAGTCCAGGTTGATAATGCACGGCCAGTAATACGCGACCATATTACGTGTACAACTGGATAAATAATATCAGCCCATACCGATTTTGTACGACCAATATTACACGGCCAATAATACGAAGCCAACCATAGACAAAGCTAGAATCACTCCTTGATGCCTCGTTTGTGTAGGCGAGTGTCAAGAAGAAAAAAACTGTCACAGAACCGAATAGGCCAACCCCGACTCCACGTGGTCTTGTCTGTCCTGCACTAGAGTGTTTTTAAAAAGGACGGAGGGGTAGCACTTCCCGCAGCGCCGGAGCAATCGTGATTCATAATCTGCGGTAAAAGGATACTGGAACGTGCAAACGAGGCTTTGACTATGTCATTTCTATATATTAATCTGTGATGTACACGTAATATTGGCTGTACATTATCGCCCGTACAATAAATGTCCGGCCCGTATTACACAGCCAATAATGCACACCCTGTTATTACATGTACTTATTTTGGCTTCGTAATCCTGGCTGCGTATTATCGCCTGTACAAAATCAGCACGGGGTGATATTACACGGCCAATAATACGCAACCAAATAATGTACACCCTGATATTACGACGCCAATCCACGTAATATTGGTCGCGTAATATTGGCCGTGTAATATAGGGACTCGTTTGTGTGTGCCATCAAAGAGTATATAAATTGTGTGCCATTACTTTACTTACTCTATGGTCTGTGTTCACAGTTTTAATTATTTATTATTTTGATATTGTTTTTGTGAATTTGTGACTTGATTCGACCGACAAGATTCCCCAGTTGGTAAGTGATACTCCCGTATCTTCTCTCCTTTTTAGTTTGTGTTGTGGTGTGGTGATCCTACTATTGATTGACACACTCAGAGCAGTTGCGATGGTTTGGCTGAAGTTGAACAAGAAGTTAAGTGATGGTTATTCATTCTGTGAAGTGTGGATAGCTAATGTACCCTCGGTACAGAGTAGACGAAATTGTGGTGCCTCTACAAAATTCAATAAACAAGAATTGAATTACCTAGCCAAGGCCTATCACCAAGGTCTTTATACGATATTAGGCAGGAATGTAGTTGCTATACCGTCGAATTTGGGGGGGGGGGGGGGGGGGGGTGGGAACCCCCCCTTTAAAGGAAAAGTTGCACAGCCCCCCCCCTTTCCGAGTATTTTCTTCTTTTTTTCCATCCTTACTTTCAAATTGACTTCTGATGAAATTTACGCGTGATGCGCGGCCAAGAAGAAGCAATGAAGCGAAATCGGGGGGCGAAATAGGCTGTCCAACATCTGTTGCAAGTCCTGCGAAGTTTCTGCCACAATGAGATATCATCGGCGAATTTACAGAAACCTGCAACACAAGCTCAGCTTAGTGTAGGTTCTGTGTACACTAAAATGTGAATCTTAAACTTATATGTACTTTTTATTGTGAATCATTAAGTGTTTATCATGTTAAAATTTGAATCCAAGTGTGAGAGTACTCACCGTTAATGTTAATGGCACACCCTTTCCAGTCCAGAGTCTTAAACATATCCTCCAAAGCATTTGAGAACAGTTTTGAAGAAATAACATCCCTTGTATCACACCTCGATGCAGATATGCTTAGTCTGCTGGTTCTGCACTTGACGGTCACTGTTGCGACGTCATACAAACATCTCAACACTTGGATATACCGCCAGTTGTCTTGGACTCCAAAACAGACCAAGTCTTGATAGAATCAAATGCTTTCTCATAGTCCACAAACACTAGGCACAGGGCTGATAGTAGACTAAGGTCATTAGAGAATCTTATCTTGAAGATACCTATCCACAGAACTAAATTCTATGATTGGTCCTTTTCAGTTGAAGCTGTTTGATTGTGGTCTACGTCTTTAAACATCATGTTAAAATGTTTTATTTATCACACTAGTTGAGCTGCTATGTCTCAATTTCTGTTATTGTTATTTGTGTAGGTATATTTATATATATATATGTATTTATTGATATTTGTAAGTATGTTTATTATTTTTTGTATATTGCATTACATTTATATATTTTATTGGTTATTCATTTATTTACTGATAGCCACCATCCCTTACCACTCGTTATTCCTCTCCGTGCACGGTTGTCTGGAAGAGACCGCTCTGAGCGATAAGACCGCCCCTTGTGACACTCATTGTTATACTTTATTTTTAGATATAATTTCATGATGTGCTTGTGGTGTCCATTAAAGAGTTAATCTATCTATCTATCTATCTATCTGATTATAGATAGATAGATAGATATATATACTATTGATTCGCCCCGACGTCACACAGCATCACAAACATAACAAAATAAAAGTAATAATGTAGCTTTATTTAAGTGAGAATATAATTTTTAGAATTGGTTCAGTAGTTCCAAATATTAACTACCTCTACAGTCAGTCCCGTCAGGAATTTTATCCTTGTATATATTTTAAAAGCTGTAACTTCCCTTGTATTGCATGTATGTATTTCTGTCTGTCCTGGAAGGTTAAAAAGAGAAAGCATTTTTTTATTATACTTATTCTATTAGATATATCCTGTGTTCAACTGAATATTATTTGAGGTAATGCAAACCTTGCATCCTTGACGCACCAACAACTGAAGCGACGTTATATGTGAAGTTCATTTTGAAGCTGAAGATGTGCTAAAACATTTTGCAAGATCTAGACTTGTACCCACGGCTGTGCCTCTAATGTATAAACCTGTTGCAACGCAATGTAGGTTCCACTTGCTAATTAACGTGACCATTTATTTTTTAGTCAGCGCGAGAATAGGTACAAAAACTTTTTGCTATTTTACTAGGTTTTATGCAAAAACGAAAAACTAATAAAAAGCAGGTTGTATTAGATGTTAGCTGAGTTACTAAGCCTAGAACATGACTTTTAAGATCAGACTCCAATATTTCAGTTTTTTTCCATAAATATGAAACTTAACATATTTTTGAGATCTTTAGCTCTCCATGATCAAGACAAAAACGTACAGAATTTCGTACAATACATTTTCTTATCAAAAATTATCAGTAATATTTTCATTTTTCTACTCAACGGCTTAAGTTTTATCTCTAAAATACATCTCAAAGCAAGAAAATATAGTTTATTATCCACTGTCAAGACAAAATTTACCTAACTAAAATATTAGCCTGCTAATACAATAAATAACTTTTGAGACTTACGTTATTTAGTTCCGAGCTAAATTGTGTGTTCAAACAGCGCTTGCAATATTCAACCTTGTTACGCGGGCACTTCAGTGCTTATTGCGGGTGGCAGAGTGTAGAGGCGGAGCTAGCGTGGGGAAATGTATTAATTAGAGTCTGGTCATACGTCTACACTGTTATTTTGTAGGTACCTATATGTGGCGGAACAAATCAGTTTCAAAATATCAGGTCTAGTTTTCAAGAGTGTTGGAAATCAATGAAAAAAATATATACAAAAAAATAAATATGCAATTAAATGTCACATTTTTTAATTGCCTTTTCACTGTTTACTTTCTTTTTTTTGTGCTTTGTTATCGGTTTGTGAGCTACTCTGAAAGTTTCAGCCAGATAGCTAATCAGGAAGTGCTCGACATTTGAGTTGCAAGATTCCAGGACACACAAAATACATAGATACAAGTGAAGTTAATTAGAAGCTTTTAAAAAATTGCTTTCAGTACTGCAACACAAAACTGTTTAGCCACTTGTTCATATTTTATTCATCTACACTAATATTATAAAGAGGAAAGATTTGATTGTTTGTTTGTAATGGATAAACTCAAAAAATACAGACCAGATTTTAAAAATTCTTTCACATAAACAAAGCTAAATTATCAGCGAGTAACACTAGAAGGATTTTATTTTTCAAAAAATTAAAGTTCCCTTCGAAAATCGCAAAAATGAAACCCGAGGTATTAAATTTTGCAAACTTACTAATTTTATCTTTCTATATATTATCTACCCCTGCGAAGCCGGGGCAGGTCGCTAGATAGAGATAAAACAGTTTCAACAGGTAGACACATATCTACCCCTGCGAAGCCGGGGCAGGTCGCTAGTTAGAGATAAAACAGTTTCAACAGGTAGACACATATCTACCCCTGCGAAGCCGGGGCAGGTCGCTAGTTAGAGATAAAACAGTTTCAACAGGTAGACACATATCTACCACTGCGAAGCCGGGGCAGGTCGCTAGATAGAGATAAAACAGTTTCAACAGGTAGACACATATCTACTCCTGCGAAGCCGGGGCAGGTCGCTAGTTAGAGATAAAACAGTTTCAACAGGTAGACACATATCTACCCCTGCGAAGCCGGGGCAGGTCGCTAGTTAGAGATAAAACAGTTTCAACAGGTAGACACATATCTACCCCTGCGAAGCCGGGGCAGGTCGCTAGTTAGAGATAAAACAGTTTCAACAGGTAGACACATATCTACCCCTGCGAAGCCGGGGCAGGTCGCTAGTTAGAGATAAAACAGTTTCAACAGGTAGACACATATCTACCCCTGCGAAGCCGGGGCAGGTCGCTAGTTAGAGATAAAACAGTTTCAACAGGTAGACACATATCATACTCAATAATTAATAGTACGAAAGTTCGTACAGTCACAGAATGAATATAATAGTACTACCAGTTGACATTGTTAGCACGGGAGTGTTGGAATAATTGCGAGTTTCGACAGCAAAAAATAATAAGTACCTAAAGTAAATTATCGTTTTGGTCTGTTTGCAAAAGTGGGACGTTTCTGCCCTCGATTTGGAAAGCGGGACAGAGCCTGTAAGTGAGACCGTCCCGCCCAAAGCAGGACATATGGTTACGTTATGGTTGGCTAAAGTGTTCTCAAAATACTAAGAAGAAAAGATCCTATGTGTTATTCCAGGATATATCTGTACTTATAATAAAGCAGTAATTACAAAAGTCAGTAAAAAGAAGATTATTAAAAAAATTGGTCTAGTATACTTAAAATAAGCTACTGAACAAGAAAACAACATGTAAAAAAATCGTGTCTGCCTGTTTGTTTATTCGCGCATCACTTAAAAACTACTGGTTCAATTGTGATGCGGTTTTCACTGTTAGATAGCTTAGGTTATGACTTAAAAACTGGTGTACTTGGTATCTTAATCCTATAAGTAGAAGCCGAGCAATAAAAAAAAAAGTGACGGCTGAACGAATTTGATATTTTATACTTTATAGGTTTTTTGGTCCTGGAATAACACACAGTACAACTAGTAATATATACATTAGCTACCTCCATTCCGAATTTCATCAAAATCTATTTAGCCGTTTGAGCATGAATAACAAACAAATAAATAAACACATTTTCGAATTAATAATATTAGTAGGATATTACAAGTACAGTAGGGCCTCGATAATCCGAACCCAAGCTAATCCGAACGACCCCTTACCCTCAAGCGTCTGCCGTTTCTAAGTAACTCGCTATGCTACACTCGTATTTTAGTGCCGAATTCAAATGTTTTAGACGCTACATTTTACACGGTCCGCGAGCCATTCCGCCAGTATGTTGTGCACAATCTACTAACTTGCTTGTTCGTTTTGACATATAATAATAATTATATATAATATAGCCGTCAATATACTATATTACAATTCTTCAAAAAAGTATAAATATACATGTATGTAATGTAATAGCATCATCCCTTAATTATATTGTAACAGTTTCTAATGATTAAAACATAGTTTCCATACTGAATTGTTTGTTGTTTTTCCTAAAATGTCTGCATACCATAATCCGAACGCTGCGTACATCCGAACAGGGTATAAATTTTGGGCGTTCGGATTATCGAGGCCCTACTGTGTTAGTATTAGTTTCTAATAATAGGAATAACAGCTGTGCGTTAGACATGCAGTCATAGAAAGTCATCACAGGATGTTAGCAACTAAATAAAATACATAAGTTACAATAAAATTGACATCATCATCATCAGCCTACACTAGTCCACTGCTGGACGTAGGCCTCTCCCAATGAACACCACTGAGCACAGTCTTCGGCTCTCCTCACCCAGTCGCTGCCAGCTGTCTTTCGCAAGTCGTCTCTCCACCTGGCCGGCGAGCGTTCCACACTACATCCACTGTAATAATCGTTTTCCCAACGGTTATCGGTTCTGCAAGAGATGTGACCAGCCCATTGCCACTTCAGCTTGCATTTCTAATAAATCTGTAATAACATAAATAATACATTATTTTTTCAGTAATGCCACCTAGTAATGGGGAGAGGCAAAAGCTGTACAGGGAGCGCTTAAAAACAGAAAATGACTCAAAACACGAACAAGTTACAGGAAAGGTAAAAAAGAAACAGTTTTCAGATATGACTGAAAATGAAAGAAGAATACAGCGAGAAAATAGTAAAATGACCAGCCATGAAAGGAGTTTGAAGAAGAAAAGGTACTTATATTATAACGGACTAGCTGCGCCCGCGTGGTCATTATATTATAACGGACTAGCTGCGCCCGCGTGGTCATTATATTATAACGGACTAGCTGCGCCCGCGTGGTCATTATATTATAACGGACTAGCTGCGCCCGCGTGGTCATTATATTATAACGGACTAGCTGCGCCCGCGTGGTCATTATATTATAACGGACTAGCTGCGCCCGCGTGGTCATTTCTGTGGTTTAATTAAATTAACCTATGTGTTATTCCAGGATCAAAAGTGCCTATACAGTATAATATACATACTAAATTTCATCACAATTCGTTTAGCCGTCTATTTTTTTTATCGATTGCTCAACTTCTACACATCGGATTGACATTCCCATTTGCACCAAGCTATCCACCATTGAAAACTGCATCAAAATCGGTCCAGTAGTTTCTACGTGATACGCAACAAATATACAGACAAACAGACAGACACGATTTTTATAACAGTTATATTCTTGATCAGTAACTAGCTTATATGTATCCTAGACCATTTTTTTTTTAAATTATCTTTTTGTAAAGACTTTTTCGTTTTTATTGCTTTACTAGCTGCGCCCAGCGGTTTCACCCGCGTCCCGTTTTTTTTTCAAGTCTAAGAAAACGATAATATTTTTTTCTCCTATTTCGGAGTAAAAAGTAGCCTATGTGTTAATCCAGGGTATAAGCTACCTTCATACCAAATTTCATCCAAATCCGTTCAGTAGTTTTTGCGTGAAAAAGTAACAAACATTCATACATCCATACTTACAAACTTTCGCGTTTATAATATTAGTAGGATTATAAGTATAGATACTCCATTGTTTTAAGTACACATGTGTTAAAATATATAATTTTAATAAAGCAATAGGAACTTTTTAGGTTTCTACCAGTGGAATCAGCCCTTTACCTTCTAGGCAGGTATTGATGGAGCACCTTGGTTATTGATGTTAGTTGTACTACAAGGTAACTAGATGGCGCTACTGTGCACCGCTGGATTGTTTGCAAAAAAGTTTGTATGCGCGAGGTCTACAGCTCACAGAGCCACTAGTATTACAATTTACAACCACTGGACACTACACTTTGTAATTTCAATTTTGTTACTTTGTTGCAATTTACAACAATTTTGTTGTAAAAATTTATGATTTAAAAACTTAGGGGTCCACATACTATTAGGGATAGAACACTCAGTGCGCTTGTTCGACTCACACTTTTATTAACCCCCGAACAAAGAGACGGGTGTTATAAGTTTATGGTGTGTGTATGTGGCATCGTAGCTCCCAAACGAATGGACCGATTTTGATGCGTTTTTTTTGTTTGAAAGCTAATGTGATCGAGATGGTTCTTAGCTATATGGAGAGGGGGAGGTGAGAATCGTATATTCCAAACGAATGGTCCTATTTAGCTGCGGTTTTTTATGTTTCGAAGCTTAGTGGGGGTGGGGATCGTAGCTCCCAAACGGGTGGACCAATTTTGATGCGGTTTTTATGTATGAAAACTGATGTGATCGAGATGCTTCTTAGCTATAATGGGGAGTCGAGGGTTATATACATTTTTAATTTGTGCTTGTTTTCCTATTTCAGCATGAACATGGTCGACAGCGTTGATATTGAATCTTTAATAAAGCAGGGTTACTACAACATAGTCAAAACAGAGAATGGAGAGACTTTTCAGAGGACTGAAAACTTACTGCACGAGGCTGAAAACTTACTACAGGATACTGATAATGTACTACAGATGACTGAGTATGAGGCTGAAAAAGTACTACGGGATACTGATAATGTACTGCAGGTGACTGATAATGTACTACAGGATACTGATAATGTACTACGGGATACTGATAATGTACTACAGGTGACTGATAATACCACTAGAAGCACCAATACTCAGGGGACTAGAATTAAAATAGAGCATGAATATGATTTTGGAATGTATATTGGAGAAACTCAACTAATCCGATGCCTAGGGGGAATTGAAGCAGCTACTGAAATGTAAGAGTAATCGTATTTATTTCAAAACATGAGTTGGAACCAGGGTAAGCTTTAGAATTCAGGTGCAGGACTGCCCAAAAAAGGAGTGAATTGTTTTTAGCATTAATGTATGTATGTATGTATGTATGTATGTATGTATGTATGTATGTATGTGAGTTTCTTTATTCCACCTTAACTTTTAAATGCCTGAACAGATTTAGACGTATGGGTATCGTTAGAATCCTTACACCCCCCCCCCCCCCCCCATTTTGGAGGGGAAGAAGGAGCTACCCCCGGCACCTCTCCCTCGTCGCGGACATGTTTACTTTTCGAAATACAAAAATAATTTGAAGTTTCTTAATAACTAGCCTCAAAATTATGACTTATCAGACTTTGGTGAATTGGCTGAAGCACCTGGATTTAAAAGACAACCCATGCAATTAATATTCTATGTTTAGATCAAAACATTGAATTCGATATTTTTCTTAAAAGTATGTATATACTCAGTCCAAGCAACAGAATGTAATTTGTAGGACTAAATATGAAAAGTAAATAACCAATTAAATTAGGCATTATTAAATTAGTCAACATTCAATCTTGTTATCCCTGCGACAGGCGGAGCGCCCGCGCCGCACAGTGGTTCCATTTTGAAAATTTGCAGACTTAGGGTCGAAAGTCGGAAATTCGATCTGTTTTTTTTTATATGTGTTGGAGAATTACTTGCTTAACAATAGTTGTGGGGAGGACTTTTCTGACAAACGGATATTTTACAAGAAAAAAAATTTTTTTTTGATGTATGGAAGAAATCACATTATATTTTTTTTCTTTTTTTGTTTAAATTTGTTTAGGTTGTGACTTTATAATATCAATAGTTCAAGTCATTGACAACCCAGAAAAAATATAACCTGTTGCAGTCACTTGCCGCCGCGCGAGTTTTAAGGCGCTAAACATAGCAACTTTTTTCATATATTGAAAATTTGCAGACTTAGGGTCGAAAGTCGGAAATTCGATCTGATTTTTTTATATGTGTTGGAGAATTACTTGTTTAACAATAGTTGTGGGGAGGACTTTTCTGACAAATGGATATTTTACAAAAAAAATAATATTTCATATTTTTTTGTATGGAAGAAATCTGCAAATTTTCAAAATGGAACCACTGTGCGCCGCGGCCTTGTAGCGTGTTTAGTGAAATTGACATTTCAGCTTAAGGCTAATTACTTTTTGGTCAGTTACTTATATTTTTATTTCTTTAATTGAACGCTATAGAACGATTCTAAATAATGGACTGAATAAATATCGAATTCAATGACACGGATATAGAAACGGCTATATTTAAAATTAAAATCATGATTATACTGTAAAAACAAAAAAAAATTGGAAGGAGCCAGCATTCTGAACACATGTCGCCTCCACCAAACTTTATGCCAAGCCCCTGTAAATTTCCTCGACCGAATAACCTTAACACTGCTGTCACACTGGTGTGATGGTTACGAAGAAAATTTACTAACCGTCACACTAGTATTAAGGATAGGAATTGGCTTTCCTAACGGTAACACCGTTTCTTAGTATTTTCTCCCCTTCACACTCATGATTGCTCACGACCGACTAACCTTCACACTGCTCTCACACTCGTGTGGCGGTTCAGACCCATTTTTTTTATACTAACTGCACCTCAAAGTGACAGGAGTCAAAGTGTCAGGTGTCAAAGTGACAAGTGGGTTCATGGCCGCCTGGCCCCCACGGACCCAAAGTTTCAACCCTAAACGCACAGACATATAACCCCTGTCGCGGTATACATGCGCCGCTTGAGGCTTAGCTTTGGTTGTAGAGCCGCCAACTTGAATTTTTGTCTCTGGAAGATGAGACGCCGCCAAGGTATCAAAACAAGTTACATCCCAAACTGGGCCAAAAAGATCCAAAAGGCCGTCCCATCTTCCTAGTAATTAGAGTCATACTAAACATCAGGCCTCTCACTGTCGTGCCGCACCAGGATTTGGTCTGACTTTTAGCTTTTGAATGAACATGTAAGTAGGTACATTTGTATGAAAGGTTGAATTTTCGCATCTTTGGGTATCCTATCGTCTTAACGCCCACGATCCCATATAAACGACAAGTATGTCCTACTCAGCCTATGTCGTTTTATCTTCTTGTTGGCCGAGGTGCTATTTTATCTTCTTGTTGGCCGAGGTGCTATTTTAAGGCCTATAAAATTAGTCACAATATATAATATAGAGGTTTTATTTTAACCAATATTGAGGTTTTAGTTGTCGAAATACAACTTACCCTGTGTTAGCAGAAAATGAAGTCTGCACTTTTTAACATAATCTTGACCAAGTTGGTATCTGTTTGTCGAGTCGGTAGGCGCGGGATGTTTATATATTTAATTTTATCTGACTCATATTTACTCTTCGTTTAAAAAATAAGTTCTGATTATAGATAGTGCGGTGTATTTTAATGATGGATATTTTGATTATAGGATAATGAAGCCTAAAAAACCAAATACAACAAACGACGTCCAAAAAGTTGATATACCTATTCAAAACGGCTGTAGCATTTATAAAGCTTCTCGGAAGTACAATATTCCAAAAATAATAACAGGCCCTAAACGAGTACCGTCATCAACTGAAGAAAGTGAGATTGTCGATAGGAATCATTATGTAGGAAAACAAGGTTCCCCTGGTTCTAAAGTCGTTCCACAAAATACAGAGATTTTAAATTCAATACCTACAGTAGAAGAACATAACTTTAGAGCACAGTTTGAAAAACGGTTGACCCCACGGGAGTTAAGCCTATTTCAGGAGTCAGGAGAAGAGTGGAAAGGCGAAGAAAAATATAGATGTCTATTTGAATTTTGGCAAAAAATTACAAAAGAAGAAAATCAACAGATCCCAACTAATTTAAACAATTCAACAATAGATAACAACATAGATTGCAGTATATCCGATTTTGTCGTAGTCATTGAAATTGAACAAAATGGCAGTATCATACCACGCCTAAGCCCGAATGCTGCCAATAATGACACAATATCTATGCTACCAAATATTGGGGAACAAGTGACACATGGCAGTGTCATACCACGACTAAGCTCGACTGCTGCCTATGATGACACAATATCTATGCTGCCTAATATTGAGGAACAAGTGACACATGGCAGTGTCATACCACGCTTAAGCTCGACTGCTGCCAATGACACAAAGTCTATTCCACCAAATATTGAGGAAATGACACAAGGCAGTGTCATACCACGTCTAGGCTCGACTGCTGCCATTGATGACACAATATAAATGCTACCAAATATTGAGGATCAACTAACGCCGAAGACATGTTCTAATAGAAGTTCGTCCAATTCTGAAAACGATTTTCAAGCACAATCTTGCGAGCATGAGGACCATGGTTTAATAATACTTGATCCACCGATTGCAGTTAGTCGAGGTCCGCCGTTGACAATAGAACAGGTGTTTTTTGATCCCCACCCATGTTGCTCAAAGACAACTACATACAATCATAATCTCTCAACATATAGTGCAAGTTGTCGACGTTCAAATAGCGAGCTACCGCTTGATATTTTCAATCCTACTGACAACATTATTGAACAAAACAGTATCGCAGAGGCATGTACAGATGTGACACCCTTCAACAATAAAATGAATTTGCCGGAAAAAAAGCCTACACCGACTGTAGCTGTTTCCGAAGAATTGATAGATTACCAACTTAGACTAGTAGAAAAACTGCAAAATAATGCGGAAATGATTAAAAAAATATCAAAAACATTGCGCAAACTACAAGAGAGTAAAACTAAAAAACTTAAAATGATTAGAAAAAGAAAAAACAAAATAAAAACAT
The DNA here is from genome assembly GCA_946251855.1 of Alsophila aescularia. Taxonomy (NCBI): domain Eukaryota; kingdom Metazoa; phylum Arthropoda; class Insecta; order Lepidoptera; family Geometridae; genus Alsophila; species Alsophila aescularia. Next base: position 65,191,218 of record OX276374.1, read on the forward strand.
TCACAGGTCACACACACACACTACTGGCCAGGTACTGCACTGAAAAATAAATTACATTTAAGAAAATCACCGAATAAAAATTCTACAGAACCAGAAACATTTGAAGAAATGGAATATCAAAAAACTCAAGAAAACGATGATGAAAATACTATGAACGATATGGAAAATACTTACAATCGCTGTTTAGGACGGTAAAGTTCTAAGTTATTTTTTACAATTAATGTTACAACATGTTTGCTCTTATCAACATAATAATGCATACGCTTGAGCAATAACCCTTCCCACATTTTAAATGATGGCGTTTGCAATTCACTCTGAAAAATGAGGCTCCTGTGTAGAAAAGTATCAAGTGTGTCAATATTTTTTTGTCATGATTTTTATAAGATTTTTCATTTAATTCTAAAATAAAGTGCTAAAAATTGCAAGATAAAAGATACTATTTAAAATTTTACAAGTAGTTGAAATATTAATAATAATTTATATTCTGTTTTCATCGTTATTAATATAATAATTATATTATTGTCTGCAGAATCTCAAAAATTCAAAAGGAAGTGTTAATGGAAGACAAAAACAAAACCGACAGTAATGCAACTGTTTGTCATAATGATGTTATTATTTCTCCTCTCGAAAATGACTTACCGTCGCCGTCCGATGAAACCATTGTGATACAAAATAATGAAAAATCACAAGGAAATGAAGATGCAGTAATTGTTATAGCATTTGATGAAAAAACCTCATCTGGTAATGAAGATACAGCTCTTAAAGTTATACTAAATGATGAAACCACACATGAAGAAGATCAAACAGCTGCTGAGAGAAATAATCAAATAAAGAGGAATTTAATACAAGAAAATATTAATAATAATCCAAAAAACATACTGATTGAAAAAGATTTGGTAAAAACAAATCTTTTTTGAATCAATCAATCGATGAGAAAAAAATACACTGAAAATACTACATCACCTCGGAAAAGAACAAGAAACCCAGAAAATACTACATCACCTCGGAAAAGAACAAGAAACCCAGAAAATACTACATCACCTCGGAAAAGAACAAGAAACCCAGAAAATACTACATCACCTCGGAAAAGAACAAGAAACCCAGAAAATACTACATCACCTCGGAAAAGAACAAGAAACCCTGAAAATACTACATCATCTCGGAAAAGAACAAGAAACCCAGTAAATACTACATCACCTCGGAAAAGAACAAGAAACCCAGAAAATACTACATCACCTCGGAAAAGAACAAGAAACCCAGAAAATACTACATCACCTCGGAAAAGAACAAGAAACCCAGAAAATACTACTTCACCTCGGAAAAGAACAAGAAACCCTGAAAATACTACATCACCTCGGAAAAGAACAAGAAACCCAGAAAATACTACTTCACCTCGGAAAAGAACAAGAAACCCTGAAAATACTACATCACCTCGGAAAAGAACAAGAAACCCAGAAAATTGGAAAAGAAACATATTAAAAAGACAAAGAGAAAGTGGTGAGAAATATATAAATGTTATGGGAAAAGTAAGACCAGCAAAGAAAGTGAAATCCGGATGTGGAAATAGCTGCTGCTATAAATGTTCTACTAAATTCTCATCCGAACAAAGAGAAGAAATAAGAAATCACTTTTACAAACTAACGGATGCACAAAAAAATATTTATTATAAAGCCTATACTGAGAAAAAACAAAAATGTAGACAAAGAACATATACTACAAAAAGCAGAAGAAAATTCACTTATAATTATTATTTCCCAAAAGATCAGAAACGGGAGAGAGTGTGTAAAACGTTTTTCTGCGCTACTTTAGATATTTCTGTAAATAGGATTTATTATTTTCACTCCTGCTAGAACATACAGAAACACGACAAATATAACTAGCTTAATAGCTAAGAAAACACGTCAGCCTTACCTATACTGTTGGAATGTGCTTATCAATGCCTTCAATTTGATACCCATATTGTAAAATACGATAAAAAAAAATATTTGCTTTTAAAAATGGAGCCATGCTGCCACCATATCGTTTGTTTTTTCAAAATAAAGGCTGTTTCCCTCGGGGGATGTAAGAATTCTAACGATACCCTATACGTCTAAAGCTGTTCAGGCATTTCAAAATTATGGTGAAAGAAACCCACATACATACATACATACATGAATCCTAAAAACATTACACTTTTTTTGGGCAGTAGTGTACAAATATAGAGGTGATGTCACATTCAGTCTTTCCGATATAAGAGTCTAATTTGTACAGAACAGAACTAATTGTAATAGACAATATGTAGAACTCTGCGAAACTGGACCGAGTACTTTGAAATTGTACGCGTAACTTAAACAACATAATGACAGATCCTGTTCGGAAATTATAATATACATCGTTCAATTGAACATTTGTATTGGTCTTTCACCACCGATTATATTCAAAAAGTAGAACTCGACCACGGATTATCTTAGATAACTAAAGACTTCCTTACTTCTACACATGGACCCATAAAGGTGTTTAAATTATAATATACATCGTTCAATTGAACATTTGTATTGGTCTTTCACCACCGATTATATTCAAAAACTAGAACTCGACCATGGATTATCTTAGATAACTAAAGACTTCCTTACTTCTACACATGGACCCATAAAGGTGTTTAAATTATAATATACATCGTTCAATTGAACATTTGTATTGGTCTTTCACCACCGATTATATTCAAAAAGTAGAACTCGACCACGGATTATCTTAGATAACTAAAGACTTCCTTACTTCTACACATGGACCCATAAAGGTGTTTAAATTATAATATACATCGTTCAATTGAACATTTGTATTGGTCTTTCACCACCGATTATATTCAAAAACTAGAACTCGACCATGGATTATCTTAGATAACTAAAGACTTCCTTACTTCTACACATGGACCCATAAAGGTGTTTAAATTATAATATACATCGTTCAATTGAACATTTGTATTGGTCTTTCACCACCGATTATATTCAAAAACTAGAACTCGACCATGGATTATCTTAGATAACTAAAGACTTCCTTACTTCTACACATGGACCCATAAAGGTGTTTAAATTATAATATACATCGTTCAATTGAACATTTGTATTGGTCTTTCACCACCGATTATATTCAAAAACTAGAACTCGACCATGGATTATCTTAGATAACTAAAGACTTCCTTACTTCTACACATGGACCCATAAAGGTGTTTAAATTATAATATACATCGTTCAATTGAACATTTGTATTGGTCTTTCACCACCGATTATATTCAAAAAGTAGAACTCGACCACGGATTATCTTAGATAACTAAAGACTTCCTTACTTCTACACATGGACCCATAAAGGTGTTTAAATTATAATATACATCGTTCAATTGAACATTTGTATTGGTCTTTCACCACCGATTATATTCAAAAACTAGAACTCGACCATGGATTATCTTAGATAACTAAAGACTTCCTTACTTCTACACATGGACCCATAAAGGTGTTTAAATTAGAATATACATCGTTCAATTGAACATTTGTATTGGTCTTTCACCACCGATTATATTCAAAAACTAGAACTCGACCATGGATTATCTTAGATAACTAAAGACTTCCTTACTTCTACACATGGACCCATAAAGGTGTTTAAATTATAATATACATTGTTCAATTGAACATTTGTATTGGTCTTTCACCACCGATTATATTCAAAAACTAGAACTCGACCATGGATTATCTTAGATAACTAAAGACTTCCTTACTTCTACACATGGACCCATAAAGGTGTTTAAAAAAACCTATGAATTTATGACGCACTGAAGACGTGCCATAAAATGAAAAAAAAAAAACAAAATAAATAATAGTTTGAAAAAACTAAAAAACACGCTTTATATAGAAAACCAAACTAAAAAATAGAAAATAAATTTTAATAATGTAATTAAAAAAAATGATTTATTTTAAAAAAACACGCTTTATATAGAAAATCTATTATTATTTTTTTTCGAATTATTGCATTGTCATCGTTATTTGACAGGTGTGCAAAATTTGAATGAAATCTGACTGTTTAAAGTGGGTCAAAATAGCGTCCAAAGGAGTCGGTTACAAACATACAAACATACAAGTGAAGCTAATATAAAGCGTATAAAAATAGGCGTAGCGAGTTAGTACGCTACGGTAGAACAATACTTACCATACATAGGCTGACAAATACGTAATCCTACCTTTGCTTCGCCGTAGTTGGGTAAGTGTTCCAATTCCGAATAGATATTTAAAACTATAACGTTTAATATAATTATATTTAAATATTTCATGTGTTTTTTATATTTCAATATATATTTATGAATTAGGCAAATTAGGTTAACATCGTTATTTAAAATCGGTAGGCATAAATGATCGATTATAATTATACTGTCCAATATCTGTGGATATCTCCGGGATTCCTAAATCTCTAACGATTCTTTTCTCACCCAGGGTGTCCCACATAAACTTTATCAAAAGTTATTCAGTCGATTGCCCGCGGCTTTTCCCGCATGGTCATTTCCTTTCCTGCATCACGATGCACACTATTTCCTTGTCAAATTTCATCAAGATCGGTTCAACCATTAAACCGCGAAAATAGATAAAAAAACAGAGTTACTTTCGCATTCATCATTATTAATGTGATAAAATGATAAAGATAAGTCTTTATCTATATTAAAATCATGTCTGGGACCGGGGGTCCTAAAAACTTGCTTTAGCTTTTTATTTATGGTTACGTAAGTACATAAAAATAAACGTACTAAGGTCACTCACATGTCCAACTGTAACAGCTGTTTTGTACCCATACTGGTCATACACCTAAGCACTTGAAAATAGACACTAACACAATGCCCTAGAGTATATTTTTCAATATTCTAAGTCATGGATCGGAACCAATGAGTCTTGTTTATAGGACCTTGAGCCGCAAGTAGATGCGAGGCGCTACAGAGCTGGGGCTCGGACGTACCAGGCAAATTGTTTGCGGCCTTATTGAGTCCTGTTTATAGGACCTTGGGTCGCAAGGAGGCTCTACAGAGATGGGTTTAGCAGTTAGCTGTTCGATTTGCAGCTCTGATTCATCCGTCCTACAGTCCGCAAACTGCTTGTCTAGTGTGTACGTGCTCTTAGAAGGCTAGGGATACTTAAATATTATAATTAAAAAAATACTAGCTACGCCCCGCGTGTACGATTTTTCGGGATAAAAGTATCCTATGTTGGTCTCTATGGTATACAGCATATACGTACAAAATTTCATGAAATTCGGTTCAGTCATTATAGGTGAAAGCGCCCTGTTTTTATATATTAACTAGCTTTCTCCCGGGACTTCGACCGCGCGGACTACAGTTTATCGCGAAAAAAGCATCCTATGTTCTTCTAGGATATTAAAAACCAATGCAAAGGTACAGCACCAACGCTGTTGATGCTTTTTGACAGCTTTGTTATTATTTCGTTTCCATGGCAACCGTTTCTTACAGCGAGTAATTAAAAATTTTCCGGTATCCCTTGGAAACTTACCTTTTTCCGGGATAAAAAGTGTATGTTTTATTCCAGGGTATAAGCTATCTCCATTCCAAATTTCATCAAAATCCGTCCAGCCGTTATCGCGTGAAAACTCCCCAAACAAACAAACAGATGTTTCACTTTTATATATTGGTGTGGATATATGCTTACTTGTTGTGGCCGAATTGAAGAATTCGCTATATTAGATAACGGCTAGCCATTTTACAAAACGGATACGTTTTGAAAACCGTTCAGCCGGATTGTATTACGGCTGAACTAATTATGATCAGTTATGTAATACAGCAAATTCTACATATAAAGAGAAAAATATGAAGTTTGGTTTTCACAAGAATGTTTTTTATTGCCTCTTACAGAACAGAAATAAAATCAGAACCATCTTACGAGCAGTATTCCAAAGAGCTTTCATTTGCCGAAGAACCAAAACCAGAATCAGAAGAAATTAAACAAGAAAGGGAGACAACTCCCTTGGATGCGGAGAAAAATACTGCAAAAGAAATATCACAAGACGAACACATTGCTAGAATTGAATTGGAACATAGTTATGAAACAAAAGGGAACAAAAAACAAAAGCCTCATACCAACACCAAGTAAGTATTCCGTAGGTACCCAACCAACCCTAGATTACCTGACCTCTACTCCGGTGACGCTGTAGAGGTCCTAGATTACCTGACCTCTACTCCGGTGACGCTGTAGAGGTCCTAGATTACCTGACCTCTACTCGGTTGACGCTGTAGAGGTCCTAGATTACCTGACCTCTACTCCGGTGACGCTGTAGAGGTCAGTTATAAACCAAAAGCATACATGATTCCTAAAAAAAAACCTAGATATAAAAGCGCAACTTGACCGCTCTGAAAGGCTCGCCGATTATTTCGCAAATTCAGTCCAAGTGAGATCGTCGCGAACGACTAATAGCGGCTACATACGATCACTGTCATTGACAGTAAAACTGACATTGGTAGCGATTCGGACATCCCCTAAACTAAACTTAATTTCTTCAAATGTAATTTAAGCCTTGACCAAACGAATGGACCAATTTAGCTGCAGTTTTACATTTTTCAAAGCTGAGGTAAACAAGATAGTTCTTAGCTATAATGGGAATGGGGGTGACGACCCTAGCTCTCAAACGGATGAAACGAATTTTATGTTTGAAAACTGGTGTGATCGAGATGCTTCCTAGCTATAATAGGCGGTGGGAAGTCGGGGGTTATATACATTTTTAATTTGTTCTTGTTAATACAACAACAACCATTCAAATTGGTTTAGAAATCATTGAGATTTGAGGCAATATAAACACAAAATACATTGTAACACTTCTTGTACCATTGTTTCTAATTATTTGAGGCAATATAAACACAAAATACATTGTAACACTTCTTGTACCATTGTTTCTAATTATTTTTTTGTGGTGTGTACAATAAATAATTTATCTATATAAAATCAAATGGATTTAAAAACTATTCTCGAAAACTACTGAACCAATTTTGATACAATTTATATGGGACCACCTGAGAGTAGACCGTTTCAAACAATAAATAATAATTGAATTCGGTCCGTAAGTGATGGAGAAAACTGAAAGTACATACATACAGGCGAACATATAACCGTCTCCTTTTGTGAAGTCGATTAATGAAGAGTTTGCTACGGGTGAAGTCGCATCGCTGTTACGTACCGTTCAAAAGATACTGTCCCATAAAGGCAGGACAGACAGATGGACGGACGATGTTGGTGTGTTTGCTTTAGTAATAGGGTTCCATTTTGATACGACACCCGGAAACTTAATCGTATATCTAAAAACACGGATGTTTTCTTTTCAACGGTCTTTTGTATGTTCAATCCTCAGAAATCAAAACATAAATCATATCTTTTGGATTTCTGATCAAAATTTAATGATTCTTCTTTCTTGTGTTGAAATGGACCTTCCATAGTGGGATTCCATATAAATTTCATAAATATCGGTTCAGCAGCAGTTTAATCAATCCATTTGAAGCCAATTTTATAGTTTCAAAGAATTATTACATTCTAAGGTTGTCTGGAAGAGATCGCATTTAGCGATAATACCGCCCATTGTTACATTTATTTAATTACTACCTGTGCCCTTGGCTTCGCACGCGTTTTAATTTTTTTCTCTAGATTGAAAGTAATTTATGTGCTATTCCATAACCTAAAATACCAATATATATCAATATATCAACATTTGATCGAAATTCCTTTAACCGTCAATAAGTTTGTATCGATTGCACGGTTTCTACTCATCGGATCGAGATACCAAGTGCACGAGTTTTAAAGTCAAACCCTAAGCTATCCTACAGTGAACACCGCATAGCAATCGGTCCAGCGGTTTTTACGTGATGCGCGAACAAACATACAGAAAATCAGACAGACACGATTTAAAAAAAAAATGTTCTTGTTCAGTAGCTTATTTTAAGTACCCCTAGCTATCCGGCTGAAACTTTCAGGGTGGCTCAAAACTAAATGACAATGCATTTAAAAAAAAACTCATTTATTAATGTTTTTGTTAATTTAATTATTGTATGGTATTTTGGTGGTTTATGGTTTTTAACCCTCGAACAAAGACGGGTGTTATAAATTTAAGGTGTGTATCACTGTGTGTGTGTGTGTGTGTGTCTGTCTGTGGCATCGTAGCTCCTAAACGAATGGACCGATTTAGCTGCGGTTTTGATGTTTGAAAACTGATGTGATCGAGATACTTCTTAGCTATAAAGGGTGGTGGGGGGCTGGGGGTTATATACATTTTGATGTTTGAAACTGATGTGATCGAGATACTTCTTAGCTATAAAGGGTGGTGGGGGGCCGCGGGCTATGTACATTTTGATGTTTGAAAACTGATGTGATCGAGATACTTCTTAGCTATAAAGGGTGGTGGGGGGCCGGGGGTTATGTACATTTTGATGTTTGAAAACTGATGTGATCGAGATACTTCTTAGCTATAAAGGGTGGTGGGGGGCCGGGGGCTATATACATTTTGATGTTTGAAAACTGATGTGATCGAGATACTTCTTAGCTATAAAGGGTGGTGGGGGGCCGGGTGTTATATACATTTTGATGTTTGAAAACTGATGTGATCGAGATACTTCTTAGCTATAAAGGGTGGTGGGGGGCCGGGGGCTATATACATTTTGATGTTTGAAAACTGATGTGATCGAGATACTTCTTAGCTATAAAGGGTGGTGGGGGGCCGGAGGTTATATAAATTTTGATGTTTGAAAACTGATGTGATCGAGATACTTCTTAGCTATAAAGGGTGGTGGGGGCCGGGGGTTATATACATTTATTATTTGTACTTGTCAATAATGAGTTAATTTGTATTACAGCTCAGAGCGCGTGTTGCACGGCGCAGAAAGCTCCGGCTCAAGCGATATAGATATAGTTGAATATTTAGCAACGTTGCCAGTTAACCCGGGTAAGTTAAGGCGGGGACAGTCCCGAAGTCAACAAAAAGATGAGTAGAAAAACGTCGAGAGCGACGTTATGGAACAACTTTATGCAAACCAAAAATTACTGTGGATAGAAAAGTATATTACATAATCAAATAACCGAGCAGAACTTTCAGAAATGGCTTGGTATCCTTGGAAAAACATCACGAACTACCGCATGTAAATAACTTGTTGCATTGCTGCTCTCGTTATTTTCAACGACAGCAAATTTAAAAAAAAAAAATTTTTTTTCTTCTGTTTGTCTTGGAATCTTGCAATTCAAATTTCGAGAACTTCCCGATTAGCTCCGGCTGAAAAAAATGTTATTTAAGAAAAGGAAAAAAATATTACTTAAAAACGTAAAAATTACAAAGCAACAAAAAGAAGTGTCGTTAATTAAAAAAACTCGTAAATGTTTGTTTTTTTTATTTATACTTATTAGTAATTATATAGTTACTCTATTAAATTAACAAATAACCCAACACTTCTTTTATTTAAGTTTTATATATTGAAATATCGATAGGAAAGCGCAAAATTTAAGGCTGACTTTTGGCAGCTCTTCGGTGTAGTGGCGGGTCAGAGTGGCCCTGGAATCCTCCATATAGGGTTCAGGTAGCGACGTACGCGACACGTAAATTCGGCCATAGAAATCTTTAACTTCCGTGAGAATCTCCGGCTTAGAAATGACAACTTTCTCGCTTGATGTGGTCAACTTCGTCAGATAGCTTCGACCAAGCTGTTGTACGAAGACTTTTGACCCCCGATATCGCTCAATCGCTTCTTCTATAGCGCTTGTATTCGAGCCCCTATGGTAATGGTTGCTTATTCCTGACGAAGTGACTGCTGGATCTTCGCGTCGTTTTTGAATGAGCTGCACAGACTCCACCAAATTCAAATTCCAACCATCCCAAAAAATAAAATAACCTTGTACTTTTCAATGAAAGTGATTTAAAAGTAGTGGTAGTTGGTAGTGTCCTTGCCGGCTGAGCTTAGTGTCCCAGGTTCGAATCCTGGCCGGGACAAACATTTGTGTGATAACACAAACGTGTATGCATGTGGTGTGTTAATGTGTCCATGCCATCCGCGTCACATGACACCGCGCTAGGACCCGCGGGAGTTCTAGCGCGGACTCCGAGGGTATGATAATTTTTAAGGTTCCGTACCTCAAAAGGCAAAAAGGAATCTCTTGGAGCTGTGAAAAAAAAACTTATACGTCAACGCAATCAAAAGATACGGGTGTTTATGCAGCATATTATACGTCAACGCAATCAAAAGATACGGGTGTTTATGCAGCATATTATACGTCAACGCAATCAAAAGATACGGGTGTTTATGCAGCATATTATACGTCAACGCAATCAAAAGATACGGGTGTTTATGCAGCATATTATACGTCAACGCAATCAAAAGATACGGGTGTTTATGCAGCATATTATACGTCAACGCAATCAAAAGATACGTGTGTTTATGCAGCATATTATACGTCAACGCAATCAAAAGATACGGGTGTTTATGCAGCATATTATACGTCAACGCAATCAAAAGATACGGGTGTTTATGCAGCATATTATACGTCAACGCAATCAAAAGATACGGGTGTTTATGCAGCATATTATACGTCAACGCAATCAAAAGATACGTGTGTTTATGCAGCATATTATACGTCAACGCAATCAAAAGATACGGGTGTTTATGCAGCATATTATACGTCAACGCAATCAAAAGATACGTGTGTTTATGCAGCATATTATACGTCAACGCAATCAAAACATACGGGTGTTTATGCAGCATATTATACGTCAACGCAATCAAAAGATACGGGTGTTTATGCAGCATATTATACGTCAACGCAATCAAAAGATACGTGTGTTTATGCAGCATATTATACGTCAACGCAATCAAAAGATACGGGTGTTTATGCAGCATATTATACGTCAACGCAATCAAAAGATACGGGTGTTTATGCAGCATATTATACATCAACGCAATCAAAAGATACGTGTGTTTATGCAGCATATTATACGTCAACGCAATCAAAAGATACGGGTGTTTATGCAGCATATTATACTTCAACGCAATCAAAAGATACGGGTGTTTATGCAGCATATTATACATCAACGCAATCAAAAGATACGTGTGTTTATGCAGCATATTATACGTCAACGCAATCAAAAGATACGTGTGTTTATGCAGCATATTATACATCAACGCAATCAAAAGATACGGGTGTTTATGCAGCATATTATACGTCAACGCAATCAAAAGATACGGGTGTTTATGCAGCATATTATACATCAACGCAATCAAAAGATACGTGTGTTTATGCAGCATATTATACGTCAACGCAATCAAAAGATACGGGTGTTTATGCAGCATATTATACGTCAACGCAATCAAAAGATACGGGTGTTTATGCAGCATATTATACGTCAACGCAATCAAAAGATACGGGTGTTTATGCAGCATATTATACGTCAACGCAATCAAAAGATACGGGTGTTTATGCAGCATATTATACGTCAACGCAATCAAAAGATACGGGTGTTTATGCAGCATATTATACGTCAACGCAATCAAAAGATACGGGTGTTTATGCAGCATATTTGAACACGCGCAAGCGCATGGGAATAAAAACTTTTATTACTTATTACTTCCCGTTGACCTAGAATCATGAAATTTGGCAAGAAGCAATGTCAAGAAAAGGAAAATATACGAAAACCTTAAATTTGTAGTTACACCACAAAAAAATATGTTATTTTATACGGAACCCTGGGTGCGCGAGTCCGACACGAAATTGGAAGATTTTATTTCCAATCTCGAGTTAGCGAGATAACGAGTTAGTTTTATTTGAAAAAAAAAATATGCAAAAAATAAAAAAACATATATATATATATAACCATCTCCTTTTCTGAAGTCGCTTAAGAAAAGTAATCGGATAATAATTAGGGCTGGATAAGTGTTTTTTTTTGTCACAAGAGCGCCATATACTCTCTTATTAACTAAGCTTCATCATCAGCCTACACTAGTCCACTGCTGGACGTAGGCCTCTCCCAATGAACGCCACTGAGCCCAGTCTTTGGCTTTTCTCGTCCAGTCGCTGCCAGCTGTCTTTCGCAAGTCGTCACTCCACCTGGCCGACGGGCGTCCCACACTACGTTTGCCTAAGCGTGGTATCCATTCTAAAACTTGTTTTCCCCAACGGTTATCGGTTCTGCGAGAGATGTGACCAGCCCATTGCCACTTCAGCTTGCTTATTCTCTGGGCTATGTCGGTTACCTTGGTTCTCTGGCCTAAGCTTAACTATTAATAAATATTTTTCAGGAAGTGAACCCGAATCTGACTCCGAAGACAGCCTCGAGATGCCCGTGGTCTGGGAGAGGCGCTGGTGGTGCGTGGGACGCAGCAGCCGATTCTAACGGAGTAACGACACGTAACGGAGTAACGACGGGCCTGCTGTAACGTCGTGTCTGTCTATATGGGCTTAATTATAGAAGGCTAGCCGGTCCTTTGGAAGTATTTTAATCACTTAGGTCCTCCTAATCCTTAGATTTGGATTGTAGTGAGGAAAGAGGCCGCAGTGTGGGTGCTATTGATATATACGTCGTGGCCATATCGTAAAACTGATCATTTCTTGATTAGCCATATGAAAGCGGGAAGTCTCTTTCTCTCTCGTACAATGTTTCACATCTTCCGCACAGACTATAAAATAAACTTACTGTCACCTGAGATTGGCACTATACGTAGGAAAGAGAACAGCTTCAGCTCAGCTTCCTTGTCTTTAATTCGTTTTCAAGGTCAAATAATCGATACCCCGCTTTTTCTTTGAAGAGATTGTTCCAGTTGTATAGTAGGAACTAATCTTTATGGCGGCTGTGAAGCGCGCTGCGAGTGTGACTTCGCGCTGGTACAGTAAGTATATATATAGTTGGTATAGTAGGAACCAATCTTTATGGCGGCTGTGAAGCGCGCTGCGAGTGTGACTTCGCGCTGGTACAGTAAGTATATATATAGTTGGTATAGTAGGAACCAATCTTTATGGCGGCTGTGAAGCGCGCTGCGAGTGTGACTTCGCGCTGGTACAGTAAGTATATATATAGTTGGTATAGTAGGAACCAATCTTTATGGCGGCTGTGAAGCGTGCTGCGAGTGTGACTTCGCGCTGGTACAGTAAGTATATATATAGTTGGTATAGTAGGAACCAATCTTTATGGCGGCTGTGAAGCGCGCTGCGAGTGTGACTTCGCGCTGGTACAGTAAGGTTCGCAATTATTAGAGTTTTTTTTTACCACCTACTTGTAGAACATGCTAATAATAAGAAACACTTTATTACACCAGAATTATGGAACAAATATACAAGAATTTAATTTAAAAATAGGCAAATCGGGTGGTCTTGTCGCTAAAAGCGATCGCTTCCAGAAAATACCTGGATCAATGGAATGGAAAATACCTGGATCAATGGAATGGAAAATACCTGACCTTTGGATGGGCAGAAATTACGAATTAAAAAAAGACGGTGGTGCAAATAATACAATAAATCGTGCAAAATAAAAATTAATATACCTACATAAATATTTCATAAACTACAACCATACGTACTTACATGTCACATGCAAATAATGTTATGATTGAAAAAAAATGTTAAATACATACAAATAATGGAATGATATAAAAATGTTATACCTATTGCTATGTTTCTAGTAGCTAAATTAGAGTCGACACTTAACGCTTTAACCTAATCATTATTTTTTAACTTATCATGAAATTATGTTAACATACGTCAACACAATAATATTAATATCGGGATATATGGTGATATTGTGTTGGTGGATTGTATTGGTTGGTAACAAACAACTTTAAAATAACTAACTAGACTGTACTTGAACAGAATCGCATGCATGTGTGCAGCGTACGGATGTAGCGTGCACACAAGCGTAAATGCGGCGGGCGCGCGCGGGGTGCGGTGGGCTAGCGGGAGGGTGTGCCCCGGCCTCTCACCTCTCCAAAGCCCGCTTACACCTAAAATTATCTATTGCGCAGCGCCTTGCGCCTAACTTCTCAGCCGCCATAAAGATTGGTTCCTACTCTACTAGAATTGTACATACAACTTCCTCGATTTTGCAGGAGTTAAATCTGGTTTAAATAAGAAATGTATATAATAAAGAATATAACTAAGTCATAAACTTGGCGGTATTGTGGTCGGACTCAATTCTGTTCTTAGGCACCGCATTTTCTATTTCTATCCCTTTCTGTCGCTTGGAGGCGTAGTTCATTAGAGCGAGAAACAGCCGCTTTCGCACCAAGAGTGCGGCTGGCCGCCATCAGTGCCTTTTAATCGACTTCACAAAAGCAGACGGTTCTATGTCCGACTGTATGTTACAAGGGTAGATTTTCATTGTAGTCCCACATCAGTTTTATCAAAAATGGTTTAGTTTTTTATGTGTAATATCTTTCCGCTCGCTTTCCTGCAATATATGGGAGCGATTTCGTGAAAAGTGTAACAGTTTTAACAATGCGTTTACACATCATATGCGACTACTGTAAGGCTCGCTCGTTTTTTTTTATTGTGTTATTGTTCTCAAATATTTAAGGAATTTCTGAACCGAATTAGATTATAATTTTTAATTATAAAGAATAAACACAGTGTGTTACTGTATAAAATTGGCTTAGTAGTTCACAAAAGGAGGTATTTATGTATTTTTTATTTTCAACAATTTCTCCGTCAATTGCGGAGCGATTCCGAAAAATCATTTTTTTTTAAGGTTAGAACTCCAGTGTGGTCTTTCCTATATAAATTTCATCGGAATTGGTACTATAATTTGTACAGTAAATCCATTTGAAGTCGATTTTTGTACCATAGTATATTGCACAGCACTTGTAGTTTTAGCGATGACGCTCCTGGCTGACAGAAAGGGACAGAGCTACGGAAAATGTGGGAGGGTGGTTTATTCTTGTAACAATATATAACTTCTGTGGCGGCGCTCCATACGTTTACTTTGTTCTGCAAGTATTTTTATTTGTTCATATCTAGTAATTTTGTAAAGGAAAAATTTGAATCACTGACGGGGTTCGAACCCGCAGCATTTCGTGCCTGTGCACGGCACATTCATTTATCAATTCGGCTACCGTGACAGGTACAACGCCATTCAAATTTATCCTATTATATTTCTCTCTCTAACTAAACCCGTCTTACGGGGAAGTTAACACCATCTATTGGCAATATACCGAACTGACCAACCGAACTCTGCTAATATTGCTTCGTGTCTTATAGATGCCTCCCAAATCTAATGTTTATATGATTTTAGCAATAACGCATGTAATAATTTTCTAAAGTAAAAATGTTGATGCAATGATGCGGGTTCGAACCCCGTCCGTGATTCAAATTTTCCCTTTAAAAAAATATTAGATTAAGTTCTCGCTAAGCAGGCGTTATTGCTAACAATCATATAAACATTAAATTTGTTCAGTAAAAGTAATTTTATAAATTATTGTTGTAAAAAGAATGTCAAAGTGAGTAACTTCACTGTTACCTATTTATTTGTAAATCTTGTGTTGTAACATGATCTGTGATTCCATTTTAAACTCGTTTTAAGATTTAATTATGTAATATGTGAATTTTGATGTACAATTTGTGATCCCACTGAGTTTCTCGCAGAAGAAAGGGGTGTTATAAGTTTAGGGTGTGTGTGTGTGTCTGTATGTGGCCGTCTTTTTTTTTAATTTGTTGTAATTAGATAAGTACATAACAACTTTGAAATTCTACCAGTGATACAATTTAGTGGGACCACAAATTTGATTTATGTTGATTCAGTTCTTATGTTTTATAATAAATAATTTAAGACCAGGCTCTAATATTAAAGGGTTTTTTCCATTAATATACTGGGTCAACCACAAACCTGATAAATGTGAAAGTTAACATATTGTTTATGAGATCTTTATCTCTCCGTGATCAAGACAAAAATGTGATTAACAGAATTTCATTCGATACATTTTCTTATCAAAAATTACATAATTTTCAGTAATATTTTCATTTTTCTACTCAACGGCTTAAGTTTTTCTCTAAAATAAATCTCAAAGCAAGAAAATATAGTTTATTATCAACTGTCAAGACAAAATTTACCTAACAAAATTATTAGCCTGCCAATAAAATAAATATTTTTTTGAGACTTACGTCATTTAGTTCCAGAGCCAAATTGTGTGTTCAAACAGCGCTGGCGATATTCGACCTTGTTACGCGCACTTCAGTGCTTGTTGCGGATAGCGGGTGGCAGAGTGTAGAGGCGGAGCTGGCGTGGGTAACGGGAAATGTACTAATGGAGCCTGGTCTTAACTAAACGTAATAAAACAAAAGTAATCCATAATAGTAGTTTTATTTATTTATAATAAAAACAAAGAGTAATGAAAACACGCACCTATGATTTTTGGTCGACGTTGAGCCAAGAACTAGGTATAATAATAATAATAATATAATATATTGGGGACAATTCCACACCAATTACCTAGCCCCAAACTAGGATAACCTGTAATATGAGCACTAGATAACGGATAAACATACATAAATACGAATATCAACATCCATGACTCGGAAACAAACATTTCTGCTCATCACACAAATGAAACCTACCTTGCAGGATTCGAACCCGCGACCGTTTGATCTCGTTCCTAGAGTTACTAGCCACTAGACCAACCGGCCGTCAATTAATTGCGTATCAATCAATAGATGGCGCTAATCAAAGTGGCTAATCTCATTCTATAATCCATCTATACTTATAACTAGTAGTGCCCGTGGCTTTGCCCGCGTGATCATTTCACTAGGTTAAAATTAATCTGTGTTATTCCAGAATCAAAAGTACCATATAAAGTACAAAGTTGTCGAACCCTAAGCTACAAAAGTATGTAGAGATAAAGGTGTGGGAGTGGATAGGTAGGTATATAGGTATAGGCAAAGATGTCCTTTCTGATCATCTTTGGTATAGGTATCCACTTGTTGAAGCTCCTCCATCATTAAGGGAAGTACTTCCGACCGAGCCAGGTGTTGTTGGCTTGTTGGCCCGGTGACAACCGGTGCAGTGTTCCTAATAAATTCTATACCTTCTAATTCGCGGCGAGAATATCACTTGCGCGATGCAGGCTTTGTACAGACTTGTTTGCGCCATCTATGAGCGGTCTGTATAATTCGCCCAATACTGGCTCTGATTTCAATGTGGTGGTTGAGGTCGCCACAAGTAGTTTATCAAATTGATGTGTATGTATGTAATATTGTTGGAAATACGTAATATTCATGTTTATATGAGTATCTGTATAGTTATACCAAATTTCGCGAAATGTATGTATATTTGACATATTTCTCGGAAACTACAAATCTGATTGCAACAGTTTGTCTTTGGAATAGTATCAGTATGTTTCAACTTGGGGAATGGTTAAAGTTTCCTCAAAATCGGTTCAGTAGTTATGGATATAAGATATGGAATGTTCACTTTTGTGTTTGTTTTGTTGTTTAATTATTTTTATATTAGTTTTTATTTTAAGTACCCAAGACCATTTTTTTAAATAATCTTTGTACTAATGCCACAGAATAAATAATAGTTACAAGTACTAATGCCTGGTTTCTGAGGTAGGTACTTTTATCGATAGTTTATTTTCAATAGCACTATAGGCTCCATAACTTTACAAATTGCGTTTCCGATCACACAATACTAAGTTAAACTTATTTTATACTTCAGATAACTTACCTGGCCAACTGCCTGTTTATCTATTCGATAAGTATTTGACGTTTCACGTCAAATACTGACATCGTAATACAAGCAAGGGAAGGGTAATAGAGTTCACAGTCTATGTATCTATGTGGGTATGTGGATGTTCCACCGTAGAATCGCCCCTATTGGTCCGATTTTGAGCAATCGTTTCGTCTTCAGCGTAAACATCTGTCTACGGTCTTCAGGCTTAGAGCATTATAAGCGTTCTGTCTACGGTCATAGTCAATTTTTGTTTACCCGACTACTGCAAAGCAAAGGAAGGAATATGTATTCAAACAAAAAACTAGGTCCTATTTTGTCAATCGATTCGTCTTCATCGCTAGTGTCATAGGCTATTTTTTACCCGACCGTAGTCAGGTTTTAGTTTTTTAATTGTCTTGTTTGGGTTATAAATACGTTTTTGTTGTAATTATCGGTGTAATTAGGTATGTTGTTTTGGATACTTAGTGAATAAATAAATTAGGTAATTAATTAATAAGGTGAAGATATGGAGGGTGTTGTGGATGTGGATAGTTCATCTGAATCAGAATCTGATATGGAAGTACCTACTTGATATTATCAACACTAATATTAACTCCAGTGCAGTGGGTGGACGGGTAAATGCGAATTCCCTGTGCACCCACCAGTGGGAGATGCCAGTGGGTGCACGAGGCATGCCAAGAGGAACGATTTGATTGTTTGTAATGGATAAACTCAAAAAATAATGAACCGATTTTTAAAATTCTTTCGCTTATAGACACACATTACATTATCAGTCAGTAAAATGGGCAGAATTTTATTTTTCAAAAAATTAGAGATCTCTACGAAAATTGCAATAATGTAACCCAAGGTACCAAAAATAAAGAACGGAAAGTACCACAAACTAAATAGGAGATAACATGGAAACGAAATACTAACAAGTCTGTCAAGTAGGTGAGTAATAATGCAGTAGTCTATGGTCAAGAAACACTGCTGCCAATGATTTTGAATTACGCTTACTGTCGTTTTTTTAGAAGTTACCGACGGGTATATGTAAATCCACAACAATATATAAAAGTGAAACATTGTCTGTTTGTTTGGGGAGCTTTAACGCGATAAAGGCTGGACGGATTTTGGTGAAATTTAGAATGGAGATAGCTTATACCCTGGAATAACACATCAACACTCAAACGGCTTAACAGGTTTTGATAAAATTTGGAATGGAGATAGCTTATGCCTGAAATAACATATAGGATACTATCATCATCATCATAGTTCACACTCTCAAACAGCTAACGGATTTTGATGAAATTTGGAATGGAGATAGCTTATACCCTCTTATCATCATCATAATCATACTTCACTCTTAAACGGCTGAACGGATTTTGATGAAATTTGGAATAACATATATGATACTTTCATCATCAGCATCCATCACGCGGGTAAAGCCGCGGGGCGCAGCTAGTTGCAAATATATCTGTATAGTAGGCGCTGCGAAAGTATGTGTCTCGGAAGTTATCTGCTAGTCGCTGCGCAAACTGCAGTTTGTCAGGCGCAATCCAGATGTTGAAGGTGAAGACAGCATTGTATAACTGCTTCGCTCACTCGCTTACGTTTTTCACATATTCCATCTCGCTCTTACTTTATGCTATTTTATCCCTACAGCAGTACCTGCGCAATCGTTTACAGAGCCTAACTTCACAAACATACATTGGCTGCGAGTACTGTACCTAGCTGTATTGAAGAAATCCTTTCGAAATGTTCACGGATGAAGTATTTAAGATGAGATACCGTTTTCACAAGAGCACTGTGAAACATCTTTGTAAAATAAATAATAATAACAGCTTTTCTCACTTCAATCAAATGTGTTTTATGATTGCATAATTTGATTGCATTGTGATGTTTAGTATACATCTCTTGATAAATGCTTGATTAATATCAAAAGTTAATAAAATTATGCTGGATCACTAAAATAAATTCAGAAAATAATGGTATAAACAATAAAAAACATATTGCTAAGGAATTAAGTCGAAATAACGTGATTTATCAAAACCTTCTTGAAAAGATCCATCTATCGGCGGAATTATGAACTACTTATTGGTTTGATACAAGGAAGTTATATGTACAGGGCCGTATTACAGAACTTGGTTACAATCAGATTATGACTTTCTTCATAGCAATTTCGACTCTATCGCAAGGCGTTAGTGATAGCGATATTGACAATCCGATTGAAGTTAAGTTCTGTGGTCGAGGCCCTGTTGTACGCAAATACATAGAACTTTGGTTTGATAGCTATCGAACCATCCATTGTCTTTAGAAACACAGTGACAGATAAAAGAGGTTTATCTTACAGATAACTTTGCTGAATCAATAGCTAGCGATAAATTATCTATGGACCTCAGAAACCGGGCATTATTGCTTTTTTATAAGTATAGATAGATAACGCAGTGAGTAACAAGAAGTCTGTAAAAAAAAAGATAATTAAAATAAAATAGGTTAATATGACTGTACAATGAAGAGATATAAAACAAGACATCAGTTCAAAAACTAAACCCCGACTACGGTCGGGTAAAAATTGCCTATAAATAAAATCATGTATAGTGTCATAGTCTATTTTTTACCCGTCAGTCATATAACCATAATCAATATCTATACTTATAATAAAGCAGTGAGTAACAAAAAGTGTGTACAAGGAAGATAATTTAAAAAAAAGAGTGTTTTAGGTTACTTAAAATAAGCTACTGATCAAGAATATAATATTTTTAAATGCTGTCTGGCTGTCTGTACGCATCACGTAAAAACATGGACCAATTGAAATGCGGTTTTCACTGTTGGATAGCTTAGATTTTGACTTTTAATCTAGTGTACTTTGTATCTCAATCAGAGAGGCAGAACCTGAACAATTGATAAAAAAATATTCGAAGATTGAATTTTTTTCGATGAAATGTAGTATTATTGTACTTATTAAGTACTTTTGGTCCTGGAATAACACATAGGTTACTTTTAACTCAAAAGAACTAAAAAAACATAAACGCCACGCTTTTTTTTACGACATTCGTTTTCGTTAATCACTTTATTAATTTTACATATTTAAAAAAAAATATGGTTTGGTTTAATGGTATTAAAGCGGTTTTAAATATTTTTTTCTATTTTTTTCATTTTTATTGTATGTATTGTCAACGGGCCCTGATAAGTGAGCAAAATTTTGAATTAATCTGACCATAAGTGGGTAAAAATCGAGTTCAAAGATTCCGTGACATATATACAAACATACATACAGGGCAAGCTAATAAAAGAGTGTTAAAAATGAAAACGCGGGAACAGCCAGTATACACTGGCCTTCAAAACTTGGTACCAAACTTTTTTATTATATTGCTTGGCTCCTAGCTCCTACACATTGGATTGAAATACTAAGCACAAAGTCAAAACCTAAGCTATCCATCAGTAAAAATCGCATTCCAAACGTTCCAGTAGTTTTAACGTGATGCCCGAATAGACAGACATTTACAGGTACTACGTTTAGAAAGCCAGTGTATTATAAAAGGCACTTCACATTAATTAATACTCTTAAATATTATGAGAAGTATATCAGTAAGGCGCTTCAGCCGTCCATTACTCAATCATTCTTTTCCATTTTAAACTTCCTGTAATAACCATACTCCGTATTAATATGCGATTTCATTCTACGATGCTTCGCGAGGTCCGATGAAGTAATGAACCACTTGTCGCACGGTACGCAGTGAAACGTCTTCTCCTTCGAGTGGAAACGTAGAAGATGGTTGGTTAAAGAAGACTTTGTGTGAAGGCGCTTGTCGCAAATATTACATTTGAACCTTTGAGTGTTGTTATGTATGTCCATATGATGCTTGAGAGAGAGTTTCAAGTAGAATTTCTTATGACAGACCGTACATTGTTCCGTCTTCTCTTTCTTGTGTGTATCCATGTGCCGTTTCAAGTCCGTGACCTGCCTACATTTGTGGTGGCACACTTCGCACTCATATGGCCTTTCATCTGTGTGCGTTCTCGTATGAACGCTGCGCTGAGCGCTATTACCAAAACCTTTACCGCAGTACAGACACTGGTACGGCTTCACACCGGTGTGCGAAATCATGTGGTAATCGTAATAGCGCTTGTCTGCACACAGCTTTCCACATTCGACACATTTTACTTTACTTTCGTGAGTTTTCATGTGTTTATTATAAGTGTAAGTCTTAATCATTCGGTGGCATATTTCGCATTCGGTTGACTTGTCAAAATGTGTCTCGATGTGGATCATGAAACTCGGTTTGAGATCAAAGTCTTTCCCGCACTCGGCACATTTGTATTTCTGCACGTTTTGATGAGTCAATTTATGCTTCAAGTAATCCAAGTGGTCGGTGAAGGCGGTCTGGCACTTCATACAAAGAAAGTCTCTTTCTTCACCTTTGTGAACGATTTTATGCTCTATTAACTCCGCATTTGTGTTGAACACTTTAGAGCATAACGCACAGGTGAACTTGACTTCCTTAAGGTGCTTTTTCCTATGGCCTATGAGAGCTTGAATGGTCATAAACGGCAGGGTACATGTCTCACAGACAAATTCTTCTTCGCCGTCTTCATATTTAATTCTCTTCTTTCGGTCTTTTAATAGGATCTTTTTCTTCTTTTGCTCAGCCTTCGATATTGGTTTGTCTCTGAAACATTGTTTTATAAGGTTATGTTACAATCAGACAAGACTTAATTGAGAGGATGAGTGGACAGAATCAGCCTGTCATCTGTTTAACTATGATGAGATATTTTTAAGATTATGTTAGAATCAGACAAGACTTAATTGAGAGGATGAGTGGACAGAATCCGCCTGCCATCTGTTTAACTATGATGAGATATTTTTAAGGTTATGTTAGAATCAGACAAGACTTAATTGAGAGGATGAGTGGACAGAATCCGCCTGCCATCTGTTTAACTATGATGAGATATTTTTAAGGTTATGTTAGAATCAGACAAGACTTAATTGAGAGGATGAGTGGACAGAATCCGCCTGCCATCTGTTTAACTATGATGAGATATTTTTAAGGTTATGTTAGAATCAGACAAGACTTAATTGAGAGGATGAGTGGACAGAATCCGCCTGTCATCTGTTTAACTATGATGAGATATTTTTCTACACTGCTTGCTTGTTGTATGAGCTATTGCTGGCCCATGGTGTCAGTATGTCAGGTCGTCCGGAGGCTTCTTCACTACTAATCAGCTGAGACCATATATCTCTGTATATAAACCTATTTACATACTAGCTGCGCCCCGCGGTTTCACTCGCGTGGTTTATAATGATGATGATGATGAAAAGTAGCCATGTGTTAATCCAGGATATAAGCTATCCTGGTAACAAATTTCATCCAAATCCGTTCAGCTGTTTGAGCGTGAAAGAGTAACAAACATACACACACACTTCTAAAGATAAAAGATAGATGGCGCTACTCGGTTTTTATGTATTTTATGACGATTTGTATGGACTGTCGTTTCTAATGTATCGAGTTCTGCATCGCGCATACGAAGTTTTGCACTCGATAAGAGCGTATTCATATTTAATACCCTAAGCTCTGATTGGCCTCTGAACATCAGTGGCTACACTTCTCTGATTTATAATATTAGTTTGATAGTTAGCAGGTGCATTCATTGGCTTGTGGCGGCAATGGTAGTGATATTAAAAGATATACAGGACTTTTAATAGCTCAAAAGCGAATAAAACACGCCTGCCCTGCCAAAAAAGAGCTTTTGCAAAAAATTATATATTGTTGGAATGGGCTTATCAACCTTCAGTTTGATACACATATTGTAAATTTAGAAGTTTTTTTTTGTTTGAAAATAGTGGCATACTACCGTATTTTGACTAAATTATCGGATTATTCCTGTAATCCCCACATTAGTGAATGCCAGCTGTGAGAAGATAGTGATCGACTTTGGACGTCCACATACAACTGACAACTGTCAAGTGTCAGTTTCATACTATTCCTCCCCTCCACTACTATTTTTCGGATGACCCAGGTGAACGCCCGGACGACGCACGCCGTGAACGATTTCGATTGTACGCGCGGGTGATCCGTGCGTCCTCGAACGTTTATGTGAACGGGCCCTTTAGTTTCGATATCCAACACTGGAGGACAACTGCGGCCCGATTACAGAACTTGGTTACAATCGGATTATTACTTTTTTCATAGCAATTTCGACTCTATCGCAAGGCATTAGTGATATCGATACTGATAATCCAATTGAAGCTAAGTTATGTGGTCGGGCCCCTAGACTAGACAAGGCATTATATTCAATAAAGTTGTTATATTCTAACCTAGAACCATGAGGAAGCCCTCTGTTTTTTTATTTAATTTTGTTTTTTTATGTCCCAGTACAAATAAATCCCCCAGGGAATCTTACAGATTTTTCTTGGCCAGGGGATCCGTGTGGATAAATTATCCAAATGAATCCCCCAGGGGATCAATGTTAGGGGAGCCAAGTGGACGGAGGCAAAAAAAGTAAATAGTAAACATATTTTTGAATTTTCATTCCACTTGCTTCATTGATAGAAAAAAGTGCTGCTACATGTAAGTTAAGTTGAGTTTGTGTGCAGGCTCTTATAAAGTGCTGCTACATGTAAGTTAAGTTGAGTTTGTGTGCAGGCTCTTATAAACCAATTTCAATTAGATTATTAGACTTTATTTTTAATTAATTAAGGGGGTTTTTTTTTTAAATGTTTCTCTGGGGAGCTGATGGGCCTTATCATAAGAAGTGTTTCCAGGCCGGTGACACGAGCGCCCAACCGCGGTCGCCAGGCAGGCCGGTGACCGCCTAACTCAAAGCTCAAGCTTTAGCGATAGCGATACAAATGCACTGTCCGTCCTTGTCATAGTGTTCAATATGACAAGGATGGACAGTGCATTGACGTCATAAATTATTACAAGTCCATTATGACCGCTTCCATTACGCAAGTCACCTAACTAACAGTTTAAGTTCCATACACAATAATACTTACTCATATTTAACCACCTTACGTCTCTCTCTCATCTTGCACCTTCCAACGATGCCATCGTCAAACTCATAATCTATTAGATTTAAATCCATCTCTATTTCCATTTTAGGCTTTTTCCTCTTGACTATTTCTACTGGAGCAACAGTTGTCTGTTCCGAGTGGCTGCATTCTTGGGAGTTGTCAGACTCTTCCTGGTCTTTAACAGTGTCTTGAGGGGCTGCCTCAGTGTTGTCAGTTGCTTGTTGGTTATCATCAGGCTCTTGCTTATTTTCTGTATCTTGTGAAATTTTTGCAGTGTTTTCTTCATCATTTTGAGTGTTTTTTTCGGCCTCTGGTTGAAATTCCGATTCTGTATTTGATTCCTCCATGCTGAAGAAGAAATGTCATTAAAAATATGACATGTAAACAAGAAAATTAATGCACAATGAAAAAAATCCGAATGCAAACTTTAAATCATTGTGGATCCTAAAGGGTCTTGAACTTATAGATGATTTTCAAATATCTATTCAATGATACCCCATTTAGCATAGTTCATCAACTTCCAATTTTTTCTTTTTCACATGGAGGCAACCAGACGCCATGTCTGGTTGCCATGTTGAATTTTGATTAATGACATGTCTTTAGTGACACTCGTAAGATTAAGTCAAATAGATTAACGTAAGAATGATCAAAATCGGTCCACGTGTTTGATCTAAAAAGAAACAGACATACATACATAGGCTGATAACACAATACCCTCCACGTCGGGTAAAAAACTCATTGTTTAGGACAGTGCGGTGGAATATTATGGCCCACTGTTAGCACTATAAATTGTCCGAGAGAGTGCCTGAGCTCAGTTTGGGTGCCTCGGCCTGCAAGCACAGATCATAGAGATTAATATAATATTTTATGTTCTACAACCTACAAGCAAGATGCAAGCAAGTATTTGGGTCACTTTCATTTTAGGTGTAGATATGTCAAATGTACCGTCCACATCAATGACAGCCTCACATCACGTTTTTAGGGCAAATTTTTGTGTTGAAACTACCAAAAATAATTAGATTTGATTAAACTCATATTTACTACCACCTCTTTGAAGGGTTATGCTTTACAAATGTTATCTGAAGCTCATCATAGAGATTAAATCTCAGGATGACTGACTGCATTTGCAACATGACATTGATTCAATTTATGAATGGAGTGTGAATAATAAAATGTTATTTAATTCGGATAAATGTAATATTATGACTTTCGAACGCAAACATTATCCAATTCATTTTAATTATAATTTAAACGACATTTATTAACAGAATCTTTCCGTCGCTTGGGATTTGTTCTGCGCAATACTAAGGATTTCCTGGATCCGCAGGTGATTCGTACCTTGTTTAACAGCCTTGTGAGGAGCAAGTTAGAATCAAGTTCATGTGTGTGGAATCCTCACCATGTTACATACACGCTGATGCTGGAAAAAGTGCAAAAAGCCTTCTTACGATCCTTGTCTAAGCGACTTTACGGTTACTACCCTTACCTCTATCCCACTAAATTTTTGCTTGGTCACCTTGGTTTTAATTCACTTGAAGTGAGAAGGTTATCAGACCAGCTCACAATTTGCTGCAAGGTTCTCAGAGGGTCCGTAGACTCCACTGACTTGCACGATCATCTGTGCAGATTGTTCGTTCCGGACAATTATGTGCGACACAGGCCCAGCAGAAGACATAGGCTGTTTGCTGTCTCTGGCTGCCGCACCGTGGCCCGAGCCAATTCCCCCCTGTGCCGGTCCCTGAGTAACATCAATGCACTCCTGGTTGTCAACCCTGATATTGACTTATTTTATGACAAGTGGAAAACTGTTCTGTCCATTTGTTTGTCTTTTTGTGAATATGTTTAATTTTGGAATTTTATGATCATTGATTTAATCCATGACTGATCATTGTGTTATTGTTTATATATTTTAATTTTGACCTGACATCTGCTGACATTTAATTTATAGTTTATAAGTATTTGATTTTTAAGGTTTTTGACATTTGATTATTTTATTTGTAATACTTTATGTTATAATTTTCTTAGTTTGATTTGAAATACGTATATGAATTTTTTGGTAAATTAATGTGTAATAATGTTTAATTGGTTTCTCCGTTCTTATTACAATAAATTAATTTGAATTTGAATCCAATAAACTAAAATGTTACAGTACTTTAATTTGCTACAACTCTTGCTCTCGCTCCGCACAATCAAACAATAGGCTGATTCTGATCTTTTAATCTCAATATTACACAGACAATAGTTCTAAAAGGATAAAAAGATATTGGGAAAAATGTACTAACACACATTTGTGATTTGTTCTTTTCTCACATAACATAGTAGTAGTAGGTACCTAAGCTATAAAATTCCTGAACATAGGTCAGGTCAGGTCTTATGGATATTATTTTGTTAGAGAACAAATATATTTTTCATTTACAAATATAGCCTATCCCATTGCTTAGAGGTGTAAGACAGGGGGATGTTATATACCCGAAACTGTTTAGGACCGCAATGGAGGATATGTTTTGGACACTGGACTAGAAAGGGGCAGGCATCAACATTAACGGCGAGTAGATCTCACACTTGTGATTTGCAGATGATATCGTCCTCATGGCAGTCACTGCAAGAGCTGCTACAGTTGATAACTAGTCTACAAGCTTAAAGTTATGGAAACGAGCTATGCTCAGAGTTTCTCAAAGAGATCTCCAATCGAATCCGAAATGAGTTGATTCGGCAGATAAAGAAGGTCATCAACATAGCTCAGAGAATTAGTAAGCTGAAGTGGCAATGGGCAGAACTGATAACCGTTTGGGTAGAAGAGGTCTAGAGGGAGACCGCGAATCGGCAAACGTAGAGTAGGGCACCCTCCGGCTAGATGGAGCGACAAGCTGCGCAATGTAGCTGGCAGTCATTGGAGGAGTAGAGCCGAAGATTGGGCTCAGTGGCGCGCCTTGGGAGAGACCTATGTCCAGCAGTGGACTAGTATACAGGTTGTTGATCATTTACAAATATAAGTCAATGTTTTTACAAAAATTAAAACTATTACAGGCGGTGGAAGGTTTGAAAAGACGTTGTGTGATATTTTGACTATAAATAATATTTTATAATTTTAATATAAATCTATCAATTTTCCAGGATAATAAGTATCCTTTCCAACGTATGGTATATAGCTCATCTACATTTCATAAAATACTGGCCAGTCGTTATCGCGTGAAAGCACCCCAAACAAATATTTCACTCGGAGGGAAAAAAGCCCTCATTTCATGAGTAATGAATAATTTCTCCCGACCGACCGGAGTGAGTAAACACTTAGTTACTCAAGCATTTATTGTGAAAATGAAAATGACCCATTAATTGAGTCGGGCCTTCTAACCCCAGGATATTTACTTACATCACTCTTCCCAGACAGCAAGATCGACAGAAACAATCGATTGAATTATATTTTTGTTTATTTATTCATGTTGTACTGTACGTGCTAATTTAACTTCTTCTTTTTTTTTATTAGATGGCTTCTGCGGAGGCACTGGCCTACTAGCAATTTCGCCAAAGTCAAGTTTAATAGTTTATAGTAATGTCACGTCACAGTCACTAATTATCAAGTCAAAGGCACGAATCAGTAAAATGGTGGACATTTACTAAAACTTCCAAGGGAGATTTGGAAAAATCACAAAATGCCATTTATATCTGCGTTTGATTGTTTTATTTGTTTTGCCTACACTCGTACACGTTAACGAACACCTAATGGTTAATATTCCACCAATATTACACAACAACACTCGAAGAAACACAAGATTGATAATAAAATCAAACTCTACAATTGTTCCAAAGAAAACGGCCCAACAGACTACTCAGTCAGATATACTAATGGGCCGTTCGCTTTGTAACAATTGGCGAAAATAACTGTTAAAAACGCTAAATATAATCACAATTGGCCTTCCCTTTGGCCATTTGTGGGCGAAATTAGCATTCTGGACGTTTTCGATCACTGTTCGTTTTGCAAGTTTCGATGACATGTTGACATAGGAAAATCGACTTTAACTCGGCACAGATAAGGTCGTTTTTCATTCAGTTTGGAAAGTTGGAAAAATGGCAAAAGTGTTCAAAATATTCAAAGAAAACGGCTTGTTAAAAATGTAAATTTCGAAACTGCCCACACATTGAGGTATTTATTGTACGTAGTAATCATACCTCAATGTGCCCACAACGCCAAATCATCATCTCAAACGCAGGGTACGTTTGTTTTACAATTTTTTCGTAAAATGGATCTCTCGGTCTCTGCATGTTTTTTTTCAACAAATTGAAATTGTCACAGACATAGATACGAAATTGTTGAATGAAATGAATGAGAATGAATGTATCAGTGCAATTGCAAATCGTTTAATAAAGATTTCCTTCGCCATTGTTCACACTTACACAGACTATAACAAAGACCGTACGTTTTGAAAAAAATGTCGAAAATAACTGTATATAACGCTAATGAGCAGTTTTCCATTAGGCATTGCCAGTTTAGTTCTTTCATCGTCAGGAGATGGCGCTCGCGTAACTTTTGGTATTTACTCAACTGAACGTAGTAATCGAAATCAGGTAAAAACAGCGTTTTACCGTAAAAATACACAAACCACGATCGAATCAAACGAATGACAAGTTGTTTGTGTAGTGAAATATGTTATTTGTTTTTTCTTATTATGATATTGGCAGTTTTGACATATTAAGATTTTATTTACCCCGTTATTAAAGCAGATATATTAAATCTAAATCTAACGGTCCATTTTCTTTATATCATAAGCTGTAATTTATAACATTGAATATCAAGAAGGTAGAAAACACTACCAATAAATACGATAAGCAATGAATTTGCTACAAAACTGACGCATAACTTGCCATAAACAAGCGAACGCAGAATGTCATACCCGCCAGTAAGCCTAATTCAAAATCTTTGGTCATACCCAAAGAAGTTCTTTATGTACATACCAAACTTCAGCACTGTTACCAAAACTGTCGCCAACGCTATCTAGAGAGCGATAAATAATGCTACAATAACACATGGAAAACCGCTCATTAGGTATGCTTGTGGGGTAAATGGTCGTTCCAATGAATCCAAGATGTTATGTACGAGTATGTTATAACTTTTATTCTCGAACAGTCTTTTAACAACAACTGTTGGCGACTGAGTCGCAATAGTGGACTGTATGGATATTATATAGGTGCTTATTAAAATAAACCAAGATCAGTTTAGTGGATTTTTACTTTCTTATATTTACTCCATCTTGACACACATTACAAATTAGAATGCAAAAACAAAAGAACTACGTTTAAAAAACATATTTCTAAAAAAAGGTTGGAATACCAACAACAACCGTGATAATCACGTCACGTATTATTATAAGTATCGAAAATGTCTATATCACTACGATCACGTAAATATAACAATAAGTCGCGGTAGCGCGTAGCGACACGCGTGCAAGAGAGTAGGTAGGTTTCGCAACTGGATGCGCTGGCGCACGGCGCGGGCCGGCTCGGCGATCGGCCGGCGGCGGAAGTAAACAATGCGCCGCGGGCGTGCGTTTCCACTAGGTACTAAGTTAGCTATCTATTTAAATCATTTATAATGTTTACAATATTTAGTAGATACTATATAACATAATGTATGTACATTTCATAATATATTTTATACATATCTATTTATCTATACTTATCGTTTGTGTATAAAATACGATGATACCTATTTATTTATTTATGCTATAGAAATAATGCATGGTATAAATTTATTTAATATCGTGTAGGATGTTCGCCACATGCTTGCATTTGCCGTTCGCTATGGACATCTGTGCGCAAAATTAGCGTTTTAAAATATTTATTTTATCGCAATGTATCGAAAATATTTCAAAAAGCTAGTTTGAAATATTTTCAAACACCTTTCCTTTTGCATGTTGCGTCGATGAAATGACAGTTAAAATTGACTTAAGAAAATCGTCTTTATTTCGCAATAATAATAAGTTTAATAGTTTTAATCGCATAGGGTTGTTTTTCATTCAGTTTGGCTTAATCATTAGTGGAAATAGTTACGAAAATGGTAAAAGCTTCGAGCATATATCCAATGGAGATGTAAATGCAAGGCGTACCCCTCTGCTGGCCATATGGCACGACTTGACCATTCACGTTATATAAAACTATTTCACTCACGACTGCGGCCATTCGGTATCGTTTCGTGTCGCAAAGCAGAGCTCCGTGAAAATGGTGAATTGTGCGGTATTTTTGTGTAGAAGGCGATCGGCAACATCAACCTTACGGGAACACGGTATTTCGTTTCACAAGTAAGTATTATTTATGTGAATTGTGATTGTAATTTTGTATAATTTTGATTCAAATGAACTACCAGTTGCGACAGATTACCGACAGTTTTACGACGCCATCGTTTTGGTAGAAGGCGTAGTGCGGGGACAAGTTGAGTGAAATTGATTAAACGACTGATGGAATGAACGTTAAATTATCTCAAAATGAGGAGTGTTAGTACCTAACAGATTATTTTTCAATGAGTATTAAAAGTGTTTTAATCAACATTTAAAAAGCGATATGCCATTCACTCTCTAAACACTTACAACGCTGAAATTTTGCCTGTTAGTATCATATAACCGTCATATGCCGACCGGTTGGTCTCGTGGCTAGAGATCCTAGGTATGAAATCGAACGGTCGCGGGTTCGAATCCTGCAAGATCCAAGGTCAGAGTGCCCCCACCGAGCGTCTATGGAACTAAAATTGTCATTGTTTCATCTCTTGATGTTAGTCACAGAATAAATAATAGTACAAAAACGTTTGTTCCGTGGACGCTCACTACTGCCAAACTGCTGCTATCAGCGCCAAAATGGCGATAATCAAATGCTCTCATTGCGACGTTCGTCAACAGCCTGTCTAGAGTACGGAGTTATGAGCAGTTGTCTATGGATGCCATACATTACCAACTGAAGGGTAATTACCTATCTTATTTCAATCAGATTTTCATTATCACGTGCACTTAATGCCGCGCGTTAGAGTCGATATTGTTTTAAAATTCTGTTTACAACTAGTCATATTGGCTTACATAGCAGGGTTATGAAAAGATCACAACAGTGGATGAAAGAGATGCTGAGTGTAAATCCCTTGCAGTTTATAGAGTACAACGCCATCTGTTATACGTCTAGAAAGCACCTCATTGCCAATGAGCAGTTTTCTTAGGCATTGTCAGTTTAGTTCTTTCATCGTCAGGAGATGGCGCTCACGTAACATATGGTATTTACTCAACTGAACGTAGTAATTGAAAGCAAGTAAAAACAGCGTTTTACCGTAAAAATACACAAACCACGAGCGAATCAAACGAACGACAAGTTGTTTGTGTAGTGAATTTTGTTATTTGTTGTTTTTTATTATGATATTGGCTGTTTTGAGATATTAAGATTGTATTTACACCTATAATAAAGTAGACATATTAAATGTAAATAAAATGCTCCATTTTATTTATATCATTAGCTGTAGGTAATATATAACATAGAATATCAAGAAGGTAGCAAATACTATCATAAATACGATAAGTAATGAATTTGCTACAAAACTGAAGCACAACTTGCCATAAACAAGAGAACGCAGAACGGAATCATACCTGCCAGTAAGCGTAATTCAAAATCTTTGGTCATACACAAGGAAGTTCTATGTACTTATAGAACTTCCATGGTCATACAAACTACAGTATTGTTACCAAAACTGTCACCAACGCCATCTAGCGAGAGATAAATAATGCTAAAATGACACTTGGAAAACCGCTCATTGTCATTAAAGTTTTTTATTTTTAAATGTCAATCGACTAAATTAATTAAATCGACTAAATAAAAATATTATAACCTGTGCGTTTTGTTCACGCACGCTGACACCCATATCTAAAACAACGTCAAAAGCATAGAGTAAAAAACAGGGGAGAAAAAAAAGTCACAAGTAAATATTTTTCAAATTGCTTGTTTTATCATGTATTCGTCCAAATTTCGTAGTAATTCGTTTGTTATGTGTGAAAGTGATGAGTGAAATTCTTTTGTAACGTACCTGGTACACCTATAGTGCGCTGTGTCGAGTAAAATCATAGGTAAGTCGTTGAATAGTATTTTCGGCGATCTAACCTTCCCAGCAGTGTTTTCGCGCGTAAAATCTGTTCGGCATTGTTTACAAACATTGGGAAACTGTATTTTTATTAATTTGGGTGTTAAATATCGATTTGAATTCACTTGGAATTAATTAATATGCATACCTTATTCTGGAAATCGGTTCGTAAGCTCATACACGAAACAGGATCGATGGTATTGCAAAATAGACCTTATTCCTATTGCGATAAAGTTGAAGGTTTGCGTCTAGGGATTTTCGATGTCGCCGGTCCAGAATACGGATCCACAAGTTATTGAATTGTGCATGTTCAGACTACGCTATTTTATTTTTAAGCGCCGATTATTTTATATTTTTAAATAAAGTAGAATTTTTGTTTCCCGCCTTTTTGAAAATGTACTTTATTGTGTTATTGATTATGTTTTTACAATAACTTTTGATTGAAATTTAATGTTAAGTACCTATGAACTTTGTATCAAATCAAACCCATAATTACTATTCTAAATTCATAATAATAATTACATAAATATAAAAAGTTAAAATCATCTTTTAGCTGTCATTTACAGTTAACAACAAATTAAAAATCTTTTCACTATAATATGTTCACTGCGCCTAATATACTTAATACAACCGGTAGTCCGAATGGTTATTGACCTGGACTTTGAAGCCGACGTTCGCGGGTTCGAATCCCGCTGAGTGCAATAATTTTTTTTTGTTGAGTAGGAAAGTATTTTTTTGTTTTCTTTCCCTATTCATGTCATGTACTAGAAAAATATTGTTTTTTATTTATTTTTGTTGTTTTTCGAGTCATGGGAGTAGTTAAAAACGCCATTATGAAAATTTTCGAAACTGAATCGTTACAAAAAAACTGTATAATTATAGAACCTGCTTACAAAATTTCATGAGAATCGGTTGAGAAATGCGACCTGTATAGAACAGCTGGACATACAAAAGCATTTTTGCCCAAGCTGAAATAGAGATGCTTTGATCTCGCTTCATGCTCACTCAGTCAAAAATATCTAATAAAACAACATAATAAAATTTGTGTAAATTCAGAATTAAATATTTTACCTACCCAAGTCTGAACAGGGCAAAGTGACAGATCTGTGTAGCAAAGCACATTCTTAGCTTTGGACCGTAACTTTAACTGTAAATTCTGTAACAAACAGACATACAAACATTCAGACAGTGTCGTGAGGGGGGGGGGGGGGTTATTACACCAGCCCAGGGACAACATTAAAGTTACAGGTTCACGGAAGAGAAGGTATGAATATAGAAGTTGAGGGACGTAGTAGAAGAATATAGAAGTCAACGGACTTCTGGCTTAGCTGCCCAAACAGCACCAAGTTCTGTGCTGGGTCATCCTTCAACAAGCAGCGGAGAATTCTTAGCTGCAAGTCTTCATACAAACACCTGCACAGCTGCACAGCTACATGGCATTGCTTCCATCTGCATACTATTTACACACATTACTTTAAGCTATGTTCAGTAAACAAAGGTTTTGAAATAATATTTAATATACTATAACTAGGTATACATTTCGTACCTATTTTTTTATTCTGTTTTTACAGTTTTTACAAGGGTAGGTAAAAACATCGAGTTTTGCTAATGTAAGATAATGTAAGAATGACAGGTGGTGTTAAAAAATATTTGAATTTTAGAACATGTGTCGACAATACAGTGTAAGACTGAAAAAGGTTGTAATTATGATAAAGGAGGATGACATCACAACAGAAGACAACAAACAGAACATCGTCACAACAGAATTACTTCAGCAATATGGTTTCGTCTGGATCCTTTGGTAATCCTACAATGATATGTTGTTTTCAGATGAATTCCTACCGTTGAATGTGAACGTTTGAAACCATGAAGGTGTGCTGCGTAGAGGGCTGCATCGGCCCAAAGAATGAAGCTCCAGTATTTTTTGAGTAAGTGTACTCTTAGAACTTAACGGACTAGCAAGGTGTAGTGGTTAAGTCGGGGGTCAATTGAACGTCGAACTCCGTTGATCAAACAAGAGTGTGGCTGAAGGCAGAACTGGTAGTGCCTAAGGGAATAGCAATTCCCCATGGAACAACTGGTAGTGCCCAGCAGTTGTGCCACGGGTAAGTCACAAATCTTTTGTTACTAATGTCAATCGCTTGAATAATATATAATCCAGTAATTTTTTTTAAAAGAACCTTTTTGATATTGAAAAAGAGCATTTCCAATTTCTCATAGTTTTCAACGCAAAATCCGCCAATCAGATGCTTATAAATTTGAAGGTAATGAAATATTTAGAAAAGCGAAGACATATAAACGTAGTAAATTAATGACACAACATTATTCAAAAAAAATATGGATATTGGATGGTATGTTTTTCTTTTTGTATGGACAAGGACACTATAGACGCTTCCTAAGGCCTTTCGAGAAAGGTTGTATTTTGCAGGCCCTCTTAATTAGTATTCATAAGAGGTCCACAATATTGCAGGTTCCCCACAAGCCGCCTGCTCCGCAAGCGCTGGTTGGACGCCATCAGCGCTCCGCCGAAGGTCGCTCAGGACGCTGTCATCTGCATCAGGCACTTCGAAACCGAAGATTACGAGCTGGTGCGGGGGAAGACCAGGCTCAAGAGCAAGGTGGTGCCGACGCTGCTGGTTGGAGAGGTAAGGTTCTGCGGTGAAAATCACATCAAGATTGGTTGAGTAGTTTCTGAAACAATTTTATCTCGATTATAAATATAGGAACTTATAGAGGTCAAGTTGTATGTTTGTATGAGGAAGTGTCAAGTTGTATGTTTGTATGAGGAAGTGTCTGGAACTTTTGATATGATGGTGTCAGGAGGTGGACGGTGAGTAAGAACTGGATTTTAAAAATTCATTCGCTGATACAAAGCTACACTACTCCAGATATATACTACTTAGCTCCAGATAAAGGAACTCTTCAATGGTCAACAGCACAGACACGAAATTTTGTGCACGCATTTTATTATGACACCCGGTTTGAAGTTTTACCATGATATGGTTGCTGCACTCGAGGTTGGGTCCTGACTAGGGAACTCCTCAACGGTTAACAGCACAGACACGAAATGTTGTATACGCATTTGATTGTGATAGCCCGTTCTAAGTTTCACCGTGACATGGCTACTGCATAAAACCTTCTTTTTGACCGAGCGAGAGCGAAGCGCGAGACACAAGCGTCTCCGTTTCAGCGTGGGCAAAAATGCTTTCGAATGTCTGGCTGTCCGCCGTCTGCCTGTCCGTCCGGATCTCTGTTCTCCTCTACACGTCGCAATTCTCAACCGATCTAGACAAAACTTGGTATACAGGCAGAACAAATTTTTACACATTTTTTATTCATCGGGGATTTTTGATTGGGGCGGTACTTCCCCCAAAAAAGGGGCAAAAACCCCTTTTTGCCCCTTTTTGCTACTTAATATCTCCGCCTTATTAGATCCGATTTCGATGGTTATTTTTTTATTTGAAAGGTAGTAAAGTAACTATAAAATGGTCTCATAAAAATTTGGTGAAGATCTGATGAGGATCTTCGGCGTGATGAGCAGAGAAGCTCCTCAACATGCAGTAAATTTTTCACTTTTTCTACCAGTTCCACACAGGTTTCTGGAATCAGCCCTTTACCTACTAGGTAGGGATTGACGGAGCACCTAGATGGCACTACTGTGCACCGCTAGATTGTTTGCAAAATAGTTTGTGCTCGCGAGGTCTACAGCTCACAGAGCTAATAGTTTGTGCTCACGAGGTCTACAGCTCACAGAGCTAATAGTTTGTGCTCGCGAGGTCTACAGCTCACAGAGCTAATAGTTTGTGCTCACGAGGTCTACAGCTCACAGAGCTAATAGTTTGTGCTCGCGAGGTCTACAGCTCACAGAGCTAATAGTTTGTGCTCGCGAGGTCTACAGCTCACAGAGCTAATAGTTTGTGCTCGCGAGGTCTACAGCTCACAGAGCTAATAGTTTGTGCTCACGAGGTCTACAGCTCACAGAGCTAATAGTTTGTGCTCGCGAGGTCTACAGCTCACAGAGCTAATAGTTTGTGCTCACGAGGTCTACAGCTCACAGAGCTAATAGTTTGTGCTCGCGAGGTCTACAGCTCACAGAGCTAATAGTTTGTGCTCGCGAGGTCTACAGCTCACAGAGCTAATAGTTTGTGCTCGCGAGGTCTACAGCTCACAGAGCTAATAGTTTTATGTTTGTTAAGTTATTTTTATATAACGGACTAGCGAGTCGTCCCGGCTTCGCACGGGTAGCACTCCTATTTTTATACTTGTTTAAACTTCTAAAACTAGTGGTTCTGTGAGCTGTAGATCTCGCGAGTCCAACTTTTTTGTAAACAATCTTGCAGTGCACAGTAGCGCCATCTAGTTACCTTATTGTAAAACTAACATTAATAACCAAAGTGCTCTCAACAGTTGTCAATACCGCGGCACTGTACTACGTCTTTCAAAGGTTGCTTCCGCTATGCTGCGACAAAGTGTTGGAATAATCTGCCGCCACCAATCCGGGGGCTAAGAAATGTATACTCTTTTAGGCGTAAACTCAGGCAATATTTAATTGATGAGCAGAGGCAGCATGGCAATATTAATATAGACATATCGTTTTTGTGATATATATACTTATTATTATTATTATTATTATTATTTTTCCTTGAAATTCATTTCTTCTCACTTATTAGTTGCACGTAATAGTAGAGGTTATTTCGCTGCTACCCACGTGCGTGGTATTCTCAAAAGTCAGCGGTACTCTTACGCAATTTTGACGACACTTTCTTCGTCAGTTATTTGACACCATTCAGAGACTACATTATTTTATTCCTTTGTTGTTGCTATATTTTATATATACTTTTTTATTTATTTATTTATCTATGTTTATTTAAATTACTTATAAGTAATTATTATTATATATATATATATAAATATATATATATATATATATATATATATATATATATATATATATATAAAAATTAAATATGAATACATTTATAAATATATATATATATATATATATATATATATATTTATAAATGTATTCATATTTAATTTCATTTTTTATACTCTTATGTTTATTTCCGCTCCCTCTGGGCTTTAGCTGAAAACCAGCGTATAGTTAACAGTCCGTATCTTTTAAACTACTGAACAGATTTTGATGAAACTTAAACTGTACCCTAAGTTGAAAGATACTGAAACTATTACAAAAAGAATTGTTGCAATCAGACTTGTACTCGTAGTTTCCGAGAAATCCGTGGACAAACATACATACATGTACACATGCATACATACATTAGCGAAATTTTGTGCATTTGTTCTGATACTCATATACACCAACATATATGAATAGCTTATTTCACAATATTACATACATAATTATGAACATCACCTTGAGAAACACCTATTTTTAAAGTCGGTTAAAAACTGCACTGGCCCATCGAATCCATGGCACGGCCCATAAAGTTTTTTGGGCAGGTGACTTGCTAATCGCAGTAGATGTTCATACGTACACAGGATGGTACTATGAAGCTGGTATATAAGAGACTCACCTAGATTTAACTATATTTTTTCAGGCTCAAAATAATGAAGACACAGAAATATCACAAGATTCCACGGAAACTGCAGAAAGCGACAGAACGAGACGCGATGAAACCACTGAAAAATATAACGATAGTGGAAAAGTCCATAACGATAATGAAGGTAATGGAAACGTAGATAATGAAAAGAAAGATAATGCAAAAGTCAATAATGTTATGGAAGATAATGGAGAAGTCAGTAACAACAATGAAAATAATGAACACAGCCATAGTGGTATTAAAAATACAGAAATTTATAACGATAATGCCCATAATGATAACTTTAACATCCCTAACGAGCAAGAGAAAATCCATAACGACACAGAAAATAACAGACTAGAAAATATCTTAAGTAGAAAAGTCGAAGAAGATAATAGTGATGCAATAGAAAATAACGAAAAAGTTCCAAGTGATAGTGATACAGGTGATGGTAAAAAAGAAAATAACGAAAAAGTTCCAAGTGATAGTGATACAGGTGATGGTAAAAAAGAAAATAACGAAAAAGTTCCAAGTGATAGTGATAAAGGTGATGGTAAAAAAGAAAATAATGAAGAAATTCCAAATGATAATGAAAAAGTCCATAACGATAAGGATGATGCCAAAAACGAAAATAATGAAAAAGTCCGTAATGATATTGGAAAAATCCACAGCGATAATGGCGCAGGTAAAAAGGAGAATAATGAAAAGGTTCCAAATGATAATGGAGCAGTCCAAAGTAAAAGTAGGAAGACACGTTGTAAGATAACAGCGAAGAGGACAGTGAATGGCCGAAAGGTTTCAAGCAAGGATTCGAGCCAGGACAGCGGCAGCAGCAGTGGAGACAGTGTTAGTAGCAGGTAAGTTGAGTTGATGTAATTTTAATGCTTTTATCTACACTCATATCTTAAAATCCAGATTATGAACTCAAAAATGGTGACATAATGACATACATTATGTACGGCACGTCTCTAATAAGAAAAAAACCCCATTATAACACTGTTTTTTTGAACTAAACTATGGAGCCAACCGGTGCTTTTATGGGAAAATATATATTATTATAATATATATTTTTATAATATATATTTTTATAATATATATTTTCCCATAAAAGCACCGGTTGGCTCCGTACTACTAGAGTTTTTGCCATTTATTCTCTGTGGCGGCGCGTGCTATTGCTAGACCGTATGCGCGTGAATTCGCTGTGGACTGGATTTTGGCGTCATAATTAACATTACACTAGATGAACCTAACCAATTTAATGTATTTTTGTTTATCAAAAGTTTTATCCTGATTAAAAATGTCCGACAGCTGTGTTAGTGAGGAGAATTTGACTCCACCTGACATCACGGAACAGCAACGAACATGACGAACGAGCTTTTATCAGCAAAATCAAGAAAATATCCATACCAATATATAAAAGTGAAACATTGTTTGTTTGTTTGGGGAGCTTTCACGCGATAACGGCTGGATGGATTATGATGAAATTTGGAATGGAGATAGCTTATACCCTGAATAAAACATAGGATACTTTTTATCCCGGAAATTGTAAGTTTTCACGGGAAAACTGAATATGTTGATTACTCGCTGTAAGGAACGGTTGCCATGGAAACGAAATAACAAGTCTGTCAAAAAACTTCAATATCATTGGTGCTATACCTACATTTGCATTGGTTTTTAATATCCTAGAAGAACGTAGGATGTTTTTTTTCGCGATAAACTGTAGTCCGCGCGGACGCTGTCGCGGGCGGGAAAGCTAGTACATATTTTATTCATTAAGTGTAAGTTCCCTTTGCAAGAATGTAGGTAAAGTAGTGTATGAAACGGCACATAACTAGGTACCTATTAAAACACTCGAGTGATACTATTAAAAAAGTCGCCTACGGCTCGTTTTTTAAACTCACTCTCGTGTTTACGGAGAAACACACACACACGTTGAAACGGTTGCATACCCCACATTATGCAACCGTTTCATAAACTACTAATATTACTTACACCATCATACTTTTGAGGAGAATTCGATGAACGTCTTCCTCGTCGACCCAGCGGGCATTACAGAAAAATAGCATTATCAAAAACGTGTACTTTTGAGAGCTTTGATCTCCTACAGTTTAAAAGTTACAAAAGCTATAGTTATATAACGACCGTTTGGTCTAGTGGCTAGAGATCCTATGTACGAAATCGAACGGTCGCGGGTTCGAATCCTGCAAGGTGCAATCATTTGTGTGATGAGCAGAAATGTTTGTTTCCGAGTCATGGATGTAATCATATCGTATCCGTTATCTAGTGCCCATAGTACAGGGTATCCCAGTTTGGGGCTAGGTCATTGGTGCGGAAATGTCCCGAATATATATATTTATTATTTATATCGTTGTGAAGATCCATCTGGCGACTATGTCCAGCAGTGGACAAGTCCAAAATGTCCCAGCGGGCAAAGTCGCGGGGGCAGTTTGGGTAAAGTCGCGGGGGCAGTTTGGGTAAAGTCGCGGGGGCAGTTTGGGTAAAGCCGCGAGGGCAGTTTGGGCAAAGCCGCGGGGGCAGTTTGGGTAAAGTCGCGGGGGCAGTTTGGGTAAAGCCGCGAGGGCAGTTTGGGCAAAGCCGCGGGGGCAGTTTGGGCAAAGCCGCGGGGGCAGTTTGTTACCTAATTATGTAAACTACTTTTTCAGTCCACCGCCTCCAGAGATAGAAGGCAGCAAAGACGACATCGAAGGAATCCTCACCCACTACTGCATAGAGAACAAGAAGACGGAGCGACAGGTAGCCGCCATGACAGACGTACTGCTAGAGGACGCGGAGAGGAGAGGAGCGGCGCAGAGCGAAGCGGAGCGGAGCCAGGAGGAGTGGGGGTTCGAGCAGAGCGAGCCCGTGTTTATTGAGCTGTCTGTGGGACATGGTGAGCTTCTTTTTGTACATGGTTGGTACACAAGTCATACCCGTGAACGCTGCTTTTGGGGACTGGTCCAGCCTGATTTCTTGTTAGCCATCCACCATAGCGTCGCCCCTATTGGTCAGATTTTTAGAAGCAAGGTATCAATTGATTCGTCTTCATTTAAAGTGTCATGGGTTTTTTTTACCAGACTACCACGAATGAAAGGAAGGGTTATGTGTTCAAACTAAAAACTTGGTCCGATTTCGTCTTCATCCCAAGAGGCTATTTTTTATAAGACCGTAAGTCGGGTTTTGGTTTTTGAACTTATGTAGGTATGTCTTGTTTGTTTTATCCCAGTTCTAATGATAGTGGGACATTTCATCGGTACTTTGATGTCACCGTTAGATTGTAAAAACCGATAGATTACAATTTAACGGAACTTAATTCGTTAGATTGTAAACTAACGAAAAATCAGTTTGTCAATTTTACAGATACTATTGCCTGTTGTATTGTAAACCTTTTCCTGATTGGTCGTTGTAGATTTGATACCATAGAGCTACAAATTAAATAGAAGCTCACGAAAAGCAGCCCGACCTCTACGTGGTCCGACCTTGCCCTACCTCCGGGTGCAATTCCAGAACGCGGAGCCAGAAGCTCGCAAGGAGTTCCTGAGCGAAATAAGCGCACGAGGCCTGAACGTAGCGAGTGGAGAGATGGCGAGCGAAGCGCGTTAGCAAGGTCGACGCGCGAGTGGAGCGAAAGAACGACGATGCGAGTCCCCGTTAGATGGCGAGAGCCCGTTTACTAATTCAAGATCAATTTTAGTCCTAGAGGTCATGTCGGTGTGCATGATCTCGAGATCATTTGCATTTGACTGTCTGTTTAATTCGTAACTGGTGATAAACACGAGTCTGACCAATCAAGGGCAGGTTCTCAATTTGACGGCGGCGATTGAATCTCAGAAATCGGATAAATTGTAATACTGTGCACTGATTGGTCGGTAATATTCGATCGTGCATGTCGTTCACAATTTTTCGTCTGTTTGTAATAAAACGGATTAGAATCCGTCAGATTGTAATCTATCTTTACTTACAATAAACCGCCGACATTTTATATTATTAATTATTATTTCAAATTAAAAAAAAAACACATGCCTTTTCAAACTAATTAAGTATAGATGATAGGTTACCAAATAAGTATTATTGATTTTGACTATTTATAATACCTATTGTATGTTTTTCTCCTTGTTCATGAGATGTTAAGTTTTTGACTAGTAAAAGTGCTATTATTTTGGCTATTTTTTATGCTACTAGCTTTCGCCCGCGACTTCGTCCGCGCGGACTACAGTTTATCGCGAAAAAAAAGCATCCTATGTTCTTCTAGGATATTAATAACCAATGCAAAAGTAGGTACAGCACCACTCTTGATGTTTTTTAACATACTTGTTATTTCGTTTCCATGGCAACCGTTTCTTTTTTCATTTTTTTCCAATTAGAAACTTACAATTTTCCGGTATAAAAAGTATCCTATGTTTTATTCCAGGGTATAAACTATCTCCATTCCAAATTTCATCAAAATCCGTGCAGCCGTTATCGCGTGAAAGCTCCCCAAACAAACAGACAACGTTTCACTTTTATATATTGGTATGGATAGTACATTACGGCCGCGGTCTGTAATGACTGCATTGCTGGCAGCGATGATGAAGGCCGAGAGCTCAGCGTCCAGGCCATCACAGCGCGGTCAGTATCGCTGCCCTTGATGGCCAAGCGCGGACAGACGATGATGGCCAAGCTTGAAGGCCGAGAACTTAACTAAGCAAAGCTCGAGGCCATCATAGCGTGGCCAGCAGGGCAGGCATTGCGGACCAAGGCTTGTATAGTGCTTTACTCAAACAATGCGAGGAATTTAAACTTTTTTTTTTAATTAGGCTATGTTGCTTGTACTGCCACACAACATGTTGAGAACGAAACAGTCTGTACAAAGAAGATCATTAAAAACAAAATGGTCTAAGTTACTTAAAAAAAGCTACTGAACAAGAATAATAATAATAATAATTTATTGAAACAAGGCATGAACAACAAAAAATAAAGTGGAGCACCTGGTTCCTAAACTAGGCGCGAAACCCGTGAGATAGGAACCAGGCCTCATTCGTTGGAGAACAAAATTTGCCTTAAATAAAGATTATATAAAATCATTAATAAGAACTTAATAATAATTTGAAGTTATATAATAAAATTTCGAAAAAGTAAATTAGGTTTTCCTTTCTTAATCCTGAATGCTGTGAGTATGTCTATGATTATACTAACTAAATATAATTGTGAGGGTGTGTTTGGGTGCAAGGTTAAATTACGAGGGAAAGCTATGTATTTTATTAACTGTTAGGTAATATTTTTATTTAAGTGGAACAAGGAGATTCTCTGTTTCATTGTAATTCATTGTAACTAATTTCTCAAATAGTACTTTCTGAAGCTCATACTTAGTAATGGAGTAAATTTTACTATCTTTATTTATTTTATTGTAAAGGAATGGTCCAATGCAGTACAGAAATTTACGAGCAAACGAAGTGTTTACAACTGAGACATGGCAAATATTGTGAGAGTCACGCTTCTTTGCACGATTGTGATCGTATTTGGTAATCGAATGGTGATAGATTACAGCTTGTTGTATAAATAGCTGACGGACAGTAAGGAGTTGGCATTCTCTGTATAGTTCAGCTGTGGGAAATCATAAGGGTCGTTTTGTAGTGCATTTAAGAAGTCCTCTCTGTGCCCTTTCGAGAGGTAATAAATTCGTTTTATAAGTACCTCCCCATGAGGTTATGCAGTAGGTTATAATACACTGACAAAGAAAATAGTAAAGAAGCTTCATAATGTCCCAATCTGCACAGTCACGTAATGATTTAAACACCGCTGTAAGCTTTCTCACACGTTTTGATATTGCAATTATGTGGGGGGCAAAAGAGAGTCTGTCATCTATTATGACTCCTAAATATTTAATTATTTTCACACGTTCTAAATTGGGGCAATTACATGTATTAGGTGGGGGTTTTAAACACGAGGCGGCTTTATGACCCACTATTGAAAAAGAGTCATTGGGTGGTTCACCACGTATAACAAAAGTAACGTATTTTGTTTTATCTACGTTAAGGGTGAGAAGGTTATTTCTCAGCCATGTCGAAACCTTATCAAAAGCAGTTTGTGCGAACTGAAATACCTCATCCCAATTTTCGCCCTGGATCATAATAGCCGTATCATCTGCATATGTCAGAATACTGCCATGATCAATAGCAAGATCGCAAAGCTCATTAATATGCCAAAAACAGG
Organism: Alsophila aescularia; assembly: GCA_946251855.1. Taxonomy (NCBI): domain Eukaryota; kingdom Metazoa; phylum Arthropoda; class Insecta; order Lepidoptera; family Geometridae; genus Alsophila; species Alsophila aescularia. The sequence continues at coordinate 65,235,736 of OX276374.1, forward strand.
GTTGGACCGAGTATAAAACATTTAAAGAAAGAGACACATTACACACATTACATTTAAAGAATGAGACACATTACACACATTACATTTAAAGAAAGAGACACATTACACACATTACATTTAAAGAAAGAGACACATTACACACATTACATTTAAAGAAAGAGACACATTACACACATTACATTTAAAGAAAGAGACACATTACACACATTACATTTTTTTGTTCTATACTCTTTAACATTTTAAGAGTATAGAACATTTTTTAAATTTGTGTCTGTCTGTTTGTTTGTCTGTATATATGTTCGCGCATCGCGTAAAACTACTGGACCGATTGCGATGGGTTAGCTCAATCCGATGAGTAGAAGGCGAGCAATCAATAAAACCCATTTGACGTTTGAACGAAGTATATGATATTGGTACTTCTGGTTATGCAATAACACATAGGATCCTTATATACCAGAAAAAAATAACACGTGGGCACATCATCATCCTCAGCCTATTCTTGTCCACTGCTGGACGTAGGCCTCTCCTAATGCACGCCAAGCTCGGTCTTCAGCTCTCCTCATCCATACTCTTCCAGCCGTTTTTCGCAGATGGACACTCCACCTGGCCACAGTGCGTCCTACACAACGTTTGTCTAAACGTGGTCTCCACTCGAGAACCCGTCTACCCCTAAGGTTATCGATTCTACGGAAAATGTGACCAGCACACTGCCACTACAGCTTACTCATACTAGGTCGGTCACCTTGGTTCTTGGTCGGATATCTTCATTACGAATCTTGTCCTTCAGATGAACTCCAAGCATAGCTCTCTCCATAACTCGCTGGGCGACCTTAAACTTGTGGACCAGTTTGACCGTGAGTGTCCACGTTTCGGCTCCGTAGGTCATGACTGGTAGGACGCACTGATTGAAGACTTTTTTCTTCAGGCTCTGTGGTATGGACAACGAGAAGACTTGACGAAGCTTGCTGAATGCTGCCCACCCAGCTGAATTCTTCTCAAAGTTGTTCTTACCTAATTGCAATATTAGCCCAATGTACACATATTTTCTGACAACTTCAAGAGACCATTGACCGCATTCGGTTCCGGGTCAACAATATCGTTAAACATGATCTTGGTCTTATCTGTGTTGATTCCGAGACCGATGCGTCGTCGAGAAGCATCATCTAGGTTGGTCAGAAAACTTTGCAAGTCTTGCAGCGTCTCTGCCTTTAGGACTATGTCATAGGCAAATCATAAGTGTGAGATGTTCTCGCCATTGATATTAATGCCCATTCCCCCCCAGGTGGGCCCCGCGCTGCTGCTCGCGGCGAGAGAGGACGAGAAGATTGAGGAGGTGGACCTTTCCTATCCACCGTCTAAAACATATCTTCCAAGGCATTAGTGAAGAGTTTCGAGGATATAACATCCCTCTGCCTCACTCCCCTGCGCAGTTGGATATGTTTAGACTGCTGGTTTTGTACTTGGACACTCATAGTCACGTCGTCGTACAAAAACTTCATCACATCGATGTATCGCCAGTCCACTTGACAACGCTGCAAAGACTCCAGAACCGCCCAGGTTTCAACAGAGTCAAAGGTCTTCTCACGCCGGCACAGCTAGTATATTGTTTGAGTTAAGTAATGTTTGATTCCAGGCGCCAAACCAGGAGAGGCGGTAGAGAATGACTGCCTGATGGTGCTGGAGAGCGTGCAGTGCGAGGTGGACCCCGCGCTGCTGCTCGCGGCGAGAGAGGACGAGGAGATTGAGGAGGTGGACCTTGCCGGGGATGATGACGACGACGATGATGTACAGGAGGTGGAGAGGAAGTAAGTTACTGTGCCAACAAGGTTTAGTTCTACAGTGGTGATGTGACGGTGCTGGAGAGCATGCAGTGCGAGGTGGGCCCCGCGCTGCTGCTCGCGGCGAGAGAGGACGAGGAGATTGAGGAGGTGGACCTTGCCGGGGATGATGACGACGACGATGATGTACAGGAGGTGGAGAGGAAGTAAGTTACTGTGCCAATAAGGTTTAGTTCTACAGTGGTGATGTGACGGTGCTGGAGAGCATGCAGTGCGAGGTGGGCCCCGCGCTGCTGCTCGCGGCGAGAGAGGACGAGGAGATTGAGGAGGTGGACCTTGCCGGGGATGATGACGACGACGATCATGTACAGGAGGTGGAGAGGAAGTAAGTTACTGTGCCAACAAGGTTTAGTTCTACCGTGGTGATGTGACGGTGCTGGAGAGCATGCAGTGCGAGGTGGGCCCCGCGCTGCTGCTCGCGGCGAGAGAGGACGTGGAGATTGAGGAGGTGGACCTTGCCGGGGATGATGACGACGACGATGATGTACAGGAGGTGGAGAGGAAGTAAGTTACTGTGCCAACAAGGTTTAGTTCTACCGTGGTGATGTGACGGTGCTGGAGAGCATGCAGTGCGAGGTGGGCCCCGCGCTGCTGCTCGCGGCGAGAGAGGACGAGGAGATTGAGGAGGTGGACCTTGCCGGGGATGATGACGACGACGATGATGTACAGGAGGTGGAGAGGAAGTAAGTTACTGTGCCAACAAGGTTTAGTTCTACAGTGGTGATGTGACGGTGCTGGAGAGCATGCAGTGCGAGGTGGGCCCCGCGCTGCTGCTCGCGGCGAGAGAGAACGAGGAGATTGAGGAGGTGGACCTTGCCGGGGATGAAGACGACGACGATGATGATGTACAGGAGGTGGAGAGGAAGTAAGTTACTGTGCCAACAAGGTTTAGTTCTACCGTGGTGATGTGACGGTGCTGGAGAGCGTGCAGTGCGAGGTGGGCCCCGCGCTGCTGCTCGCGGCGAGAGAGGACGAGAAGATTGAGGAGGTGGATCTCGCCGGTGATGATGATGTACAGAGATGACGGTGCTGGAGAGCATGCAGTGCGAGGTGGGCCCCGCGCTGCTGCTCGCGGCGAGAGAGAACGAGGAGATTGAGGAGGTGGACCTTGCCGGGGATGAAGACGACGACGATGATGATGTACAGGAGGTGGAGAGGAAGTAAGTTACTGTGCCAACAAGGTTTAGTTCTACAGTGGTAATGTGACGGTGCTGGAGAGCATGCAGTGCGAGGTGGGCCCCGCGCTGCTGCTCGCGGCGAGAGAGGACGAGGAGATTGAGTAGGTGGGGAGGTGGAGAGGAAGTAAGTTACTGTGCCAACAAGGTTAGTTCAATAGTGATGATGATGATGATGATGATGATGAAGACGGAGTTGATTAGCAACTGCCGGGAAGGCTGTAAGCTAGTTTCCCATCACTATCAGGGTGTTGCTCATTGGTGATGGTAATGGTGATAAGATTGAATAGATTGTACTTAGAAGCGAGCGAAGCAGTTCCGTAAAATCAAGTCGTACAGGACAGACTTGGGCACAAAAGGAAATGGCGAGCGATGTGAGCGTAATATATTTTTTAATTTCTCATGCTCGAAAAGTTCTTGTTTTATGCTGGGTTATAGAGTAACTGTGCTAACTATATGCACTTTATGCTGGGTTATAGAGTAACTGTGCTAACTATATGCACTTTATGCTCTAGTGCAGTGGTCATCAATTAGTTTCATATGGGGTCCGATTTTTTTAATAATTTGCCTGTTGCGGTCCGTTTCTACTTTTTTATAAACCAGCTGAGTTTCTAAGCCCCAACCCCACCCCCCCCCCCCCCTCCCCTACTTTACATTATCACGTATACTTACTTTAAACTTTCAGTTCGGGTACCATACACAAATTTTATCCAAAACTCTTGGCAAGAAACGTATAATAACAGCATTTTCTTGAAAAAATACATATATATTTTTCTTTTCCTTCTGGAGAGTAGCTTTATTACCTACTGCCTACACTTCATTGCTCCATTCGACAACAGGATGCAGAGAGTAAATGTTGCTGAAGATTTCTACGTTTTTCTCAATATCAAAAATTAAAATGTCCGCTTCAAATTGGTCCGCGGTCCGCCATTTGGTGACCCCTTGGAGTTGGGATCGTAACTCCCAAACGAACGGACCTATTTTGATGCGGTTTTTATGATTGAAAATTGATGAGATCGACATGCTTCTTAGCTATACTGGGGAGAAAGGAGAGGGGGTGCTACTGAACAATTATTTTAAGTCTTTTCTGTCTGTTTGCCTGTTCGCGCATCACGTAAAAACTACTGGACCGATTGCGATGCGATTTATACTGTGGTTAGTACAAGCTTTGACTTACAAACTGGTGTACTTGGTATCTCAATCCGATCAGTAGGAGCCAAGCAATTTAAAAATAACTATTAATTTTAAAAGTGTGGTAATAAGTTAGAAGGCTAATATGATTTGTTTGTATTTATACAGAAAAGAAGATCCAATAAGCCTGCTGACGTCCAGCGACGAAGATGACGTCATCATCGAAGAGCCCAACATCGACACCGTGGAGGTCTCCTCAGCAGACACGTCCGAAGACGACATGCCTCTAGTGAAGCTCGTCAAACCGAAGGCGAAGGCGAAAGTCTTCGCTTCGTCCAAACGAACGAAGAGCCTGATAAAGAAATTTCTATGGGGCGGTTCGGATTACTACTGCGTGCAATGCAGGTAGGATAAATAAGTCATAAGTTCAAAAACTAAAACCCGACTTGGTCGGGTAAAATGAAGATGATTCGATTGATACCTCGCTTGTCAAAATAGGACCAAGTTTTTAGTTAGAACACATAACCTTTGCTTCGCCGTTGTTGGGTAAAAAAATAGCCTATGACACTTTAAATTAAGAAGAATTGATTGATACTTCTCTTGTTAATATTGGACCAATAGGGGTGACGTTATGTTGGAACATCCACATACATACATTACATACATACATAATAGACTGTTAAACTCATTACCCTTCCCTTGCTTCACCGTAGACGGGTAAAAATAGCATTTGTTTTTCAATAGGTGACTTTAAAAAAGGGCGGTTCTGAATTCACTGCGTGTTTTACTTTTTAACTGACTTAAAAAAAGAGGTTATCATTTCACGCGTGTGTATGTAATATTGTTGAAAATGCGTAATATTCATATATGCTAGTCTATATAAATGTATCAAATATCGTGAATGTATGTATGTATGATTGTCCATGTATATCTCAGGTATAAGGCGAAGTTCGGGCACTGCTTGTCAGTCATCCACAACAATATATAAAAGTGAAACGTTGTTTGTTTGTTTGGGGAGCTTTCACGCGATAACGGTTGGACGGATTTTGATGAAATTTGGAATGGAGATAGCTTAAACTAGAATAAAACATAGGAAACTTTTTATCCCTGAAAATGGTAAGTTTCCACGGGAAAACTGGAAAATGTTCATTACTCGCTGTAAGGAACGGTTGCCATGTTAACGAAATATTGACTGTCAATAAACATCAAGAGCGCGTATGCTACAACTACTTTTGCATTGGTTTTAATATCCTAGAAGAACATAGGATGCTTTATTCGCGATAAACTGTAGTCCGTCTGTAGGTTTATACCAATTTTTAATTTGTGCTTGTAAAGAAATATATGAGCTGTAAAGAGCCTTTTATTTCCTTTTTCTCATAGAGGTGGATGAAAAGTAGAGTGTATCACTCGGGCGCAAAATTATTTTCCCTCGGGCGACTTATATTGAATCCCTCGCTACGTTCAGGATTCTACTTAAGAATCCTTCACTCCGCTCTGGATTCAAGTTAGCGCCCTCGCCGGCAAAATATTATTTCGCTCCCTAGTAATACAATCTACTATTGTTCACGTATTTCTTAGAAACCACAAATCTGATTACAATATTTATGTTTGTAATAGTTCCAGTATATTTCAACTTATGGAATAATTCAAGTTTCATCAAAATCGGTTCAGTAGTAGTAGTGGAGTAAGACATACTGGAATGGCTTCCTTCTTAGTGAACGGATTATGTACTTAATTTTCTTAGGCCTACTTTAACAAAACTAAAAAGTAAGACAAAACTATTAAAAAAAAAGATTTAAAATAGTCTGTGCCTTGTATATTCCTATCTACATAAAATAATACAATGTTTTTGAGGTATGTGCCTTGTATACTCCTATCTACATAAAATAATACAATGTTTTTGAGGTCTGTGCCTTGTATATTCCTATCTACATAAAATAATACAATGTTTTTGAGGTCTGTGCCTTGTATACTCCTATCTACATAAAATAATACAATGTTTTTGAGGTCTGTGCCTTGTATATTCCTATCTACATAAAATAATACAATGTTTTTGAGGTCTGTGCCTTGTATATTCCTATCTACATAAAATAATACAATGTTTTTGAGGTCTGTGCCTTGTATATTCCTATCTACATAAAAAAATACAATGTTTTTGAGGTCTGTGCCTTGTATATTCCTATCTACATAAAATGATACAATGTTTTTGAGGTCTGTGCCTTGTATATTCCTATCTACATAAAATAATACAATGTTTTAGAGGTCTGTGTCTTGTATATTCCTATCTACATAAATAATACAATGTTTTTGAGGTCTGTGTCTTGTATATTCCTATCTACATAAAATAATACAATGTTTTTGAGGTCTGTGCCTTGTATATTCCTATCTACATAAAATAATACAATGTTTTTGAGGTCTGTGCCTTGTATACTCCTATCTACATAAAATAATACAATGTTTTTGAGGTCTGTGCCTTGTATATTCCTATCTACATAAAATAATACAATGTTTTTGAGGTCTGTGCCTTGTATATTCCTATCTACATAAGCAATCGGGTTTCGCAAAGAAAAAAAAGATTTTTTATTCTGTTTGAAGTCGGGTATAATGTCTTCTTTCCGTCCGCTTTCCTGCAATCTATGGGAGTGATTTCGTAAAAAGTGTTAGACTATGTGTAACCGGAAGGGTATAATATAGGAAGCCGGGAAGCGCGCGCTTTTTGTTTCGACCAATGAGCGTGAGCGGTGCTATCAAGAAGCCATCTTTTTTTATAGTGCACAATAAACACTTCAGTCGAGATTAGAACCCAGGTACTTCAGACTAGGCCAACGGTTCCCGGCTGAGCTATCCAGCCGTACGGTTTTCTGACAAAAAGTAAGAACACTGTATAAAGTAGTTGCTGATTCACACATTGACCAATGAGCGCGCGCGGTGCTAGAGTACGTTAATGTTGCTACCATGGTGAGGTTTCAGATGTAACACATCATATGCTGCTACTAAAATTAAGACTACATTTACAAGTGCATAGAAAATACCATGGTACAAAAATCGACTTCAAATGGATTTACTGAACAACTAAAAAAAAAACTGAACCAATTTTGACGATTTTTATATGGGACCACACTGTAAGTCTACCCTTTTGAATAGAACAGCCATCCAAATCGGTTTAGAAATCTTAGAAATTTGTTACACTGTAAACACAAAATCAAATGGATTTACTAAAAAAACTATTTATTCTCGAATAATTACTGAACCAATTTGTATAGAATTTATATGGGACCATCTGGAGAGTATACACTTTCAAACAAAAAATAATTTTCAATTGAAGGAGAAATGGGTGTATATACACAAAAATAACATATATATACAGTAGAACATATAACCGTCTCCTTTTGTGTATTAGAAGTGTTCATTGCGTTCGTTGGTTTCATTTATAGTAAGTTAAGTTCTATTTATAATAAGGATTTCGGTGCGATCGCTCAAAACCGGTTAAGGAAAATATTTTGACGAAACTGGCATCTCAAAGAACCTCAGTATTCAAAGACATGTGACGTTCAGCTGCACAGGGACAGCATACTCTGTCTCTCTCTGATGGTGCAGTGCGTTCCTCTGGTGTCAGAGTTAGTCAGGTAGCCCGAGGGCCTCTGACATGCAACGACTGTTATATAGTTATTGATTAAAGCAACGACTGCTTTTAATCAATAACAGCCGGGACCGACAGCGTAACGTGCCCTCCGAAGCAAGCAATGGAAAACTTAGAAAAGACACTGTTGCGGAGCCGAGGACCGAACCCGATATAGCTGGCCTCTAACGTGCACTAATAAATCCCTCGGCTACGTTCTATTTACCGTGTTTGTACATCGAGCTACTAATCTGACGAATAACTGACCGTTAAATCAACTTATTAAATAAATAATAAAAAAAAAAAAAAAAAAAAAAAAAAAAAACTAACTTCTATTTGCAGGTTCACTACAGTGAGCGCGTCGGAGTACACAAAACATATGGCGGAGCATTCAAAAGTACTTCAATTATGTCAGGTATGTACAGAACAATAAGCACAATTTAAAAATGTATACAACCTCCGATTCTACCCCCCCCCGCCGCTCCCTCCCCCCTCCAATTATAGCTAAGAACCATCTTGATCACATCTGTTCTGTTTAGCTTTGAAACAGTTTTTTTTCTGTTTCAGACCTAAACAGAAAAAACTGCGTCAAAATCGATCCATTCGTTTGGTAGCTACGATCCCCCCATTAATACGAGTTAATATAAAATAAATATATATATATTCGGGACAATGCCACACCAATTACCTAGCCCCAAACTAGGATACCCTGTACTGTACTGGCACTAGGTAACGGATAAACATACATCATGGCTCGGAAACAATCATTTCAGCTTATCACACAAATGACCTTGCGGGATTTGAACCCGCGGTCGTTGGTTGGCTAGTCAGGGTCACTAACCATTCGGACAACCGGTCGTTACATGTTGTTCTTATTTTAATACATTTATATGATGTTTCTTCACGATGTCTTACTGGCAGAATTATTAGTTCTAAGTATTTATAGGTATACTAGCTCTGCCCGCGACTTCGCACCCGTGGTCATTTCTCTAGGTTCAAAGTACTCTATGTGCTATTCCAAGACCAATAAACCAACATTTGATCCAAATTCAGAATTATTTTTATAGATTACTCGGCTTCTACTCATCGGATTGAGATACCAAGTACATCAGTTTTTAGGTCAAACCTTAAGCTATCAAACAGCGATCATCCACGGGAGCGAGCTAGTAAACAATATAATCGTGTAACAAATTTAATAAAAAAATTACAGGATTGCGGCTTCACAACGTCCAGCAAGGCTCAAATGTCACGACACAAACAAAAGCACAAAAATGAACGCCGATACAAGTGCCACCTTTGCAGCTACTCCGCCAAGCACCGGATGAGCCTAATCTACCACATGAAAGACCACAACGCGAACGAAGTCGAACTGGCCATATGCGACGTCGAACCAGCGAGCAAAATGAGCAGGATGAGTGAAAAACGCAAAGCGAGCGCAAAAAACAAAGCGAGCGAAAAAAGCAAAGAGAGCGAAAAAAGCAAAGCGAGCAGGAAGGAGGCTAAGAAGTATAGTTGTCGCTCGTGCGATTATAAGACTAACAGAAGGTCGGATTTGAAGCGCCATAAGAATAGGATACATAAAAATGATAGTTCTAGTAGTGATGAGTCTGATTAATAATTAATGATTAATAATAACCTTAAATAAAAACTAATTGAAAAACACTTCAAACCTTTAAAAAGAAAGAAATAATTTAAATTTTTTAAGGTCTGTGCCAAATTTAAGTTCTTACTCTAGTCGGTTTGGACGTAGCACAAACCTCAAAAAATTAGAACATTTTGATGAACCCACGATGAGCTATTGACAAAAAACGAAAGAAAATTTGAATTTGGCGCGCTGTGCGAAACGTTGCACCAAATTATTACATACATATAGCCAATCCGCGTAAAGCGAGGTATTTAGCGTGAAATTTGGAATTCGCTTTAAACCAAAACCGCGCATAACGGGGTCGCGCAAAGCGGGGTCTTACTGTATTGTGTACAACACCTGTTATACATATTGTGGCATTTTACAAGTCTTACTACATTTAAACTTGTGGCTCTGTGAGCTGTAGACTTCGCGAGCACAAACTTTATTGCAACAATCTAGCGGTGCACAGTAGCGCCATCTAGTTACCTTATTGTACAACTAACATTAATAACCAAGGTGCTCCATCAATCCCTACCTAGTGGGTAAAGCGCTGATTCCACTGGAAGAAACCTAAAAGTGAGCAATTTACCTGCATTTTGAGGAGCTGTTCTGATGATCTTCGCCAGTTTTTTATGAGACCAAATTAAACTAATGTCTTTAAAATAAAAATAAAAACCGTCGAAATCGGATCTAATAAGGCGGAGATATTCAGTAGTTCCCTTTTTGCCCCTTTTTGGAAGAAGTACCGCCCCCCCTAATCAAAAATCCCCGACGACTACTAAATTAAAAATAAAAATTAACCTGTTTACCAAGTTTCGTCCAGATCTGTTTTAAAATACGACCTGTAGAGGAGTACCAACAAACTGACAGATGAAAGCAAATTGATTGTTCCTACTTGAGGCAGAGACTTGAGCTCGCTTCGCTCGCACATTTTTTTTTCGCTTATTTTATTTTTTGCTCGCTATAAGAATGCTGACGCTCAATGCGGTACAGGAAGGCATCATAATATGCACTTTTACAACAAGAAGGTTTAGAAAAACACGCGAGTTTACATGGCCAAACAAACGAGTGAAGCCATACCAGTGTTGGCTGCGTATGTGTGCGTGAGTGGACAATTTGAAGTGTTTTGTGGTTGATTCACAATTTGATCACTGTTTTTGATTTTCCACAAGAACTGGACAGAATTAATACGATTAACAAGATCGAGACCTTGCTGCAATGTTGCGGCCGATCGAAATAACACTGTGAGTGTGTGCGTGAGGCTTGTGCGTAAGAGCGGCATATCTTGGGTACTTCACTTTCAATATGTCGGTGTGGAATTAGTTTTTTTAAATTCTTGTTTTACATGACAGAAGTATAAGCTCAATGAACTTTTTTTATATCATACAAATAAGCCAAATATTTCAAATAGCTAAGTCCCTATGGCTTTGAGTTTGAAAAGGGAAGAACAATGGCAGGTCTCAATACAAAAATATGTCTGAAATTTCAGCGACCCGTAATGAAAAATATGTCAAAATATTCGGCGTTAGTTCCAGAATCTATAAGTGAAATTATTTTCATCTGGGAAAGCCGGAAAAATAATATATTAGGCTCTTTAATTTCGCGCAAAGTATTGAAAATCTGATTGCAACCAGTCGCATTGAGTTATGTAATTCCAATGTACTTATTTAATCTGTGCCAATGCTGTAGCTTGGGCAGATCTGTCACTGTCAAATTCTAAAGTAGAGCTGAAACGTTTCGATCCGTTTTTGTTTAATATCTATGCAATGTCGTAACAATTCTTAAATGCTTTAATCAATCAAAAATTCGATATAAGTAGGATCGCTTCAGAAATATCATCATTTGTAGTAGTAGGCCTCTTACGCAAGAGTCCGCCTGGGGAAGTACCACACCTTTGTCAGATATTCAACCGCCAAGCAGTAGTGTGTAAACATTTCTGTGTTTCGGATTGAAGGGAAATTACAGCGAAATTACTGGGTAATGAGACTTAACTACCACTGTCTCAGGGTGACGAGCGCAGTGCAGTGACGCGCAAGACTTTGCAATCAAAGTTCTGGGTGGCACTGCTACTGTTATGGACAGGCGTGACGCTTACCATCAGGCAAGCAACCTGCCCGTCTCGTCATTCATAGTAATAATAATAATAAACAAAAAAACAATTTCATTAAAGAAACAAGAACAGTGCAAAAAACTAGTCAAAATTCTGCCATTGTTCTTTCCCTTTCATGTGCCGACAGAGTTGAATCTCGACAGGAAAAGGAAATACCCTGCTGACTCTACCGGTGCTGCGGAAACACGCGCGCGGGCTTTTTGAACAATCGCAACTGCTGTCACATAACTTGGTAATATTTTCTGTAGTTTTTTTTTTAAATCCCAGTTTTATTAAACCAAAATTGGTGAAACTAATACGAGTATGAATCAACAAAAGACAGCGTGCGGCTCGCGGCCCCTACAGTTGCTCGCTTGCTAGAGATAAACCGTTTTTTTTATATTTAAGCTAATGTGTAAAAAGCTAGAGAAAAACATCCAATTCGGTTCAAAAATCCTAAAGATATGATTGAACATATGCAAACTATGTGGGGGCGTCCATAAATTACGTGACGTATTTAGAGGGGTTGGGAGGGCGGGGTCAGGCAGAATCTCAGCAAATCTCACGCGAGGGAGAGGGGGGTTAGTGGAAAAAAGGGTTTTACGTTAATTAAACTTGTTGCTCCGCGAAATATGACTAAATATATAGACTTTGTTTGTCAAAGTGTATACATTTATGTTCCTAGAATTTTCAAAATCTAACGTGAGATACGGGGGGAGGGGTGTCGCCGTATCTCACTATATCTCACCAGGGGGTCGAAAATTCGCCATAAAGCCTCACGTAATATATAGACGCTACCTTTCGGTGTCCGTCTGTGTTGTATTTAAAAATAATTATAAACTCGATAATAGTTAAGTATTAGTTAGTACTTTATTTGTACATATAGACATAACTTGTTTTTTTTGTACTTGTAAATAGTTATCTTGATTATATTATAATATTTTTTTTCTAGAAAAGTTTTAAAGTAGATAAGTTATTTTATAAGTACCTATGTCATTTTTTTTTAAATAATACTGTATTACATAATGCTTCGGGAATTTGTAAATATAGATATTCCGATTTAAAAATATTTTTTCATTAATCATTATCATAATAGTAATCATAGCCTAACGGTTCTATAGTGCAATTTAGAATCCAACGATACCGGGTTCAAAACTTAGGCTCCACACCAACGACTTTTCTAAGTTATGTGCGGTTTTCCATCGATCCGTGCTTCGGAGGGCACGTTAAGCTGTAGGTCCCGGCTGTTATTGGTTAATAGCAGTCGTCAAGCCATGTCACAGGCCCTCGGGCGGCCTGACAAACTCTAACATCAGAGGCCAGCACTACCTCATACGACAAACAATATAATCATCTTCATCATCATTCAGCCTTTAGAAGTCCACTGCTGAACATAGGCCTCCCCCAAAGAGCGCCATGACGAGCGATCTTGTGCCACCTCCATCCACCGACTTCCTGCGATGGCTAAAATGTCGTCGGTCCATCGTGTGGTCTCATCATTGGTCTCCCCACACTTCGCTTGCTTGTTCGTGGTCGCCATTTGAGAACCTTAATTCTACTTTAATATTCTTTATTGGCCTGCCCATTGCCACTTCAACTTGCAAACTCTGAGAGCTATGTCGATAACTTTGGTTCTTCTACGGATTTCCTCGTTACGGATTCTATCACGTAGTCCAAGCATAGCTCTCTCCATTGCACGCTGCGTGACTTTGAGTTTATGTATGAGACCAATAGTTAGCGACGTTAGTTTTCATTAATATCGTGATCTATTTGTATGATAATTGTATATTGCAAGTTCTTTGGCACACGCAGACTCCAAATTACATCGAAATTCGTTCAGCCGTTCTGCTTTTAAGGTGGATTTAGACCAAACGATCAAATGCTCATTCTATCTATTTATCTCAGTCTCTAGCTCTATATTCGTTTGGTCTAACTAAACCCACCTTTATCGAAGATGTTATCTATAAAATCTCATTGACCTTTATAGCAACAAACTTCTAAACACAAACTACAGAGGTAGCGCTAAACTGAGTAGGTAGTCCTGCGGTAGTAGTTGATAGACTCAAGCGTTATTTTCCGGAAATCCATATCTATCTATACTTATAATAAAGCAATAAGTACAAACTACAGGGGTAGCGCTAAACTGAGTAGGTAGTCCTGCGGTAGTAGTTGATAGACTCAAGCGTTATTTTCCGGAAATCCATATCTATCTATACTTATAATAAAGCAATTAGTACAAACTACAGGGGTAGCGCTAAACTGAGTAGGTAGTCCTGCGGTAGTAGTTGATAGACTCGAGCGTTATTTTCCGGAAATCCATATCTATCTATACTTATAATAAAGCAATAAGTACAAACTACAGGGGTAGCGCTAAACTGAGTAGGTAGTCCTGCGGTAGTAGTTGATAGACTCAAGCGTTATTTTCCGGAAATCGATATCTATCTATACTTATAATAAAGCAATAAGTACAAACTACAGGGGTAGCGCTAAACTGAGTAGGTAGTCCTGCGGTAGTAGTTGATAGACTCAAGCGTTATTTTCCGGAAATCCATATCTATGTATACTTATAATAAAGCAATAAGTACAAACTACAGGGGTAGCGCTAAACTGAGTTGGTAGTCCTGCGGTAGTAGTTGATAGACTCAAGCGTTATTTTCCGGAAATCCATATCTATCTATACTTATAATAAAGCAATAAGTACAAACTACAGGGGTAGCGCTAAACTGAGTAGGTAGTCCTGCGGTAGTAGTTGATAGACTCAAGCGTTATTTTCCGGAAATCCATATCTATCTATACTTATAATAAAGCAATAAGTACAAACTACAGGGGTAGCGCTAAACTGAGTAGGTAGTCCTGCGGTAGTAGTTGATAGAATCAAGCGTTATTTTCCGGAAAAACATATCTATCTATACTTATAATAAAGCAATAAGTACAAACTACAGGGGTAGCGCTAAACTGAGTAGGTAGTCCTGCGGTAGTAGTTGATAGACTCAAGCGTTATTTTCCGGAAAAAACATATCTATCTATACTTATAATAAAGCAATAAGTACAAACTACAGGTGTAGCGCTAAACTGAGTAGGTAGTCCTGCGGTAGTAGTTGATAGACTCAAGCGTTATTTTCCGGAAAAACATATCTATCTATACTTATAATAAAGCAATAAGTACAAACTACAGGGGTAGCGCTAAACTGAGTAGGTAGTCCTGAGGTAGTAGTTGATAGACTCAAGCGTTATTTTCCGGAAATCCATATCTATCTATACTTATAATAAAGCAATAAGTACAAACTACAGGGGTAGCGCTAAACTGAGTAGGTAGTCCTGCGGTAGTAGTTGATAGACTCAAGCGTTATTTTCCGGAAAAAACATATCTATCTATACTTATAATAAAGCAATAAGTACAAACTACAGGTGTAGCGCTAAACTGAGTAGGTAGTCCTGAGGTAGTAGTTGATAGACTCAAGCGTTATTTTCCGGAAATCCATATCTATCTATACTTATAATAAAGCAATAAGTACAAAAAAGTCTGTACAAAGAAAATAATTTTATAAAAATGGTCTAATCTACAATACCTACTTCAAATAACCCACTGAACATTTTTTTTAAACCGTGTCACGTAAATACTACTGGACCGATTGCGATGCAGTTTTCACTGTTGGATAGCTTAGGGTTTGACTTAAAAACTGGGGTACTAGGCATGTCAATCCTATGAGTAGAAGCCGAGCGATCGATAAAAATATTTTTGACGGCAGAAGGAATTTTAATCAAATGTTGGTATATTGGTATTTTCGGTCTTGGAATAGTACAAAGAGTACTTTTTTGTAGCTCCGAAGCTCGGAGCGATGGAAAACCGGACATAACTTAGAAAAGTCATTGGTGCAGAGCCTAGGACCGAACCCGGTATCGTTAAATTCTAAGTTGCACTACAGAACGTTAGGCTACCATCGCTCTTTATAAAATAACTCTATATGATAGATAAAAAAAACAACGAATAAAAAAATTTATTACTGACTTCAAACTAATGAGAATTATATAATATTTTTCAGGTGCAATCCCAATGTTGAAGGTAAAGACAGCATTGTATAACTACCTCGCTCACTCGCTTACGTTTTTCAGATATTCTATCTCGCTCTTACTTTCTGCTGTTTTATCCCTACTTCTTCCCTTAACTTCACTACTTGGCTGCGACTACTGTATTTAATTCCGTTAGCTCAGAAGAAAACCTTACTAGTAACTGAACAGTCCATATCTTTGAAACTACTGAACCGATTTTAATGAAACTTAAACTATTCAGAAAATTGTAGTTACGTGGACAGGTACATACTTACGTACACCGAAGAGTTTTTTTTTTTAATTATGCATACAAACATTCAAACACTCTTTTGTTGGAGTCGTGGTCTCCGCTGTTCGTGTTTTCGAGTGGAGACCACGTTTAGGCAAACGTAGCGTAGGGCGCCCTTTGGCCGGGGAAGTGATGAGCTGCTATAAACTGCCGGAAGAGAATGGATAAGGGGAGCTGAAGACCGAGCTCAGTGGCGTGCATTAGGAGGGGCCTACGTCCAGCTGTGGATAGATATAGGCAGATGATGAGGTAAATTTGTGAATATTACGCATTTTCACAATATTATATATACGCGTGAACTTGATACCTGCTACGCCACCAAACCCTCCAGCTCTCTAGGAGTCAACATCTGAGGAAGCTTCGTGCAGAGGCGAAGCTCCTCTCGAACTACTATAATTTATTCTGTGGAATTTGAATGGAAATGTTGAGTTGTATGGAAACTTTGATATGGGTATGTTTTTTAATTTTAAACGACTTCACGAAAAGAGGAGATTCTATGTTAGACTTTATGTATTTTTTATGTATGTTCACCGATTTGTTCGTCAATTCCGGATTTATTTATTGTGTAGACCCTGCAGGTCTACTTGGTCACATATTTATTTATTGTGTAGACCCTGGAGGTCTACTTGGTCACATATTTATTTATTGTGTAGACCCTGGAGGTCTACTTGGTCACATATTTATTTATTGTGTAGACCCTGGAGGTCTACTTGGTCACATATTTATTTATTGTGTTGACCCTGGAGGTCTACTTGGTCACATATTTATTTATTGTGTAGACCCTGGAGGTCTACTTGGTCACATATTTATTTATTGTGTTGACCCTGGAGGTCTACTTGGTCACATATTTATTTATTGTGTAGACTCTGGAGGTCTACTTGGTCACATATTTATTTATTGTGTAGACCCTGGAGGTCTACTTGGTCACATATTTATTTATTGTGTAGACCCTGGAGGTCTACTTGGTCACATATTTATTTATTGTGTAGACCCTGGAGGTCTACTTGGTCACATATTTATTTATTGTGTTGACCCTGGAGGTCTAATTGGTCACATATTTAGTTATTGTGTAGACCCTGGAGGTCTACTTGGTCGCATATTACGAGTATATCAAAATTGAATCAGTTTTTTTTAGTTACTAGGTATTTAATCCATTTGAAGTCGATTTTTTGTACCATGGTATTTGGTACAACAACAAAGTGTTGTACCAAATTTTCTCTTAATAATTGTAAGGGTTTTATGTTGGGGTAGGAAGGAAGTAATATATCATCCTCATCCCCAGCCTTTCACGTCCCACTGCTAGGTATAGTAGGCCTCTCTTTTAGTACACTCGCCTCGGTCTTGCGCCAATCGGATGCAGGTTCGACCCGCGATCTTAACAATATCGTCGGCCCATCTTGTTGCTGTAGACCAACGCTTCGCTTTCCCTGTCTCGGCCACCACTCGGTTACCGACCTACTCCACCTGTCGTCACTTCGCCTGGCTATGTGTCCTGCCCAACTCCATTTTAGTCTCGTAACTGTGGTTGTCGCGAACTTATAGCTAGTAAAATCATTGAATTAGCTTGGGATTTCTTCTGGAGTCGGGAATGTCATGAACTGCGATTTTAGAACGTAACATTATTGAATCGATTCTGTAATCAGTTTATGTGCTAACAACATTGTATATTTCCGAACGAAAAATTGAAGGTAAGTACCTACAAAGAGAACATGATTTGACTTCCTGGGAATGGAAGGAATGACGGCATGACAAGTTTGCCTCGTGGCGGTAGAAAACAGACAAGAAGGCCCGGGGAAGGGAAAATAAGCGTTTTAGCGGCGCTGATTGCCGGGCAGTTGTGTCCGGGAATGTAGATTCTTCGTATTTTGCAACATGGGTATCAAATTGAAGACCTTGATGAGCACATTACAACAATATATTATAATTTCACCGCGCAGCGATGACTTTAACGCATGCGGTTATGTCACCGCAATAACATAACACTATGACACTCGCATGACACTCCGGGGTGCGTTTAAGCAAGTCGGCGAAATTTTCACCGGATAAAATTTAACCAGCGAGGGTTCGCTGAACGGAGTCATAGGTTTATCTGTCAAATTCAATTGTCGACTTGTCAAATTTATGTTTATTTAATTTATTTATGTCCTTGTATAGAATTCCCATACATCATTTTTATATTATATCCTTGTATAGAATTTATGTTACTGCATTATTATGAGTATAGATAGTATTTACGAATAAAACAATCAACAAATTGAATCTAACCACGAATCGAATGACAAACAGCTATCATTCTGACAGCAGACTAAAATTTAGCGACCTCAAAAGCTCGCTAAAATTTATCCTAGCCAGGCGAAAACTTATACCCGCGGACGCCCGTGAACGGGGCAGATTAAATTTTAAACTGGTTAATTTTTCGCCTCGCGGTGTGCTTGAACGGGGTGTTTGACGTTTAGTCAGTTTAAATTTTATACTGGATAATTGACTTAGATAGAGGGCTTCAATGCAAGCAAAATTGTTTGCTTGCATTGAAGCCCTCTATCGATTTATTAAAGAGAGGCCGCGACTATTCGGGTTTTTATTTGTTGCCAGGTTTCATAGTAATATAATATTGTAATACTGTGGTAATAATAATATGTAAGGACCCCTTTTTGTCCTGGTCAGGATGTTTGTTCATTTATATGTCGTATGATGCCCAGGGGTGCGTTTAAGTCAATTATCCAGTATAAAATTTAAACTGACTAAACGTCAAACACCCCGTTCAAGCACACCGCGAGGCGAAAAATTAACCAGACTAAAATTTAATCTGCCCCGTTCACTGGCGTCCGCTGGTATAAGTTTTCGCCTGGCTAGGATAAATTTTAGCGAGCTTTTGAGGTCGCTAAATTTTAGTCTGCTGTCAGAATGACAGCTGTTTGTCATTCGATTCGTGGTTAGATTCAATTTGTTGATGGTTTTATTCGTAAATACTATCTATATTTATAATAATGCAGTAACATAAATTCTGTACAACGAATATAATATGAAAATGATCTATGGGACATAAATAAATTAACTGAACATAAATTTGACAAGTCGACAATTGAATTTGAAAGATAAACCTATGACTCCGTTCAGCGAACCCTCGCTGGTTAAATTTTATCTGGTGAAAATTTCGCCGACTTGCTTAAACGCACCCCTGGGGTGCGTTTAAGTCAATTGTCCAGTATAAAATTTAAACTGATTAAACGTCAAACACCCCGTTCAAGCACACCGCGAGGCGAAAAATTAACCCGACTAAAATTTAATCTGCCCCGTTCACGGGCGCCCGCTGGTATAAGTTTTCGCCTGGCTAGGATAAATTTTAGCGAGCTTTTGAGGTCGCTAAATTTTAGTCTGCTGTCAGAATGACAGCTGTGTGTCATTCGATTCGTGGTTAGATTCAATTGTTTGATTGTTTTATTCGTAAATACTTTATATATTTATAATAATGCAGTAACATAAATTCTGTGCAACGAATATAATATAAAAATGATTTAGGGGGCATAAAATAGGCTACTGAACATAAATTTGACAAGTCGACAGTTGAATTTGACAGATAAACCCAAGATAAACCTATGACTCCGTTCAGCGAACCCTCGCTAGTTAATTTTTATCCGGTGAAAATTTCACAGTCTTACTTAAACGCACCCCTGCCATGGCTTAACAACTGCTATTAATTAACAGCCGGGACCGACAGCTTACACGCCCTCCGAAGCACTGAGCGATGGAAAACCGCACATTGCTTAGAAAAGTCATTGGAGCGGAGCCTAGGATCGAACACGGTATCGTTGGATTCTAAGTTGCACTATTGAACATTAGGCTACCATCGCTCAGGATTCGAACCTGGGACAGTTAGCATAGCAGGCAGGGGCACTACTAACTGTGCCAGTGTCATCCCCGTGAAGTGACCTATACGTAAGTGGTAGATACAAGATCGTCGCCGAGTACTGAGTAGGGTAGGTACTTACAAAATGGTCGGCAATAACAAGTACCCACTGCACTAGATCTAATCTGTGGTCGGAAATAACAAGTAACTACTGCACTAGATCTAATCTATGGTCACCGTGACGTGAGGTAAGTGACTGCATTCTTTACACTGTTCCAGCTACTTGATCAAGTTGGCAAATAATACGAGTATGTCATCATCTCCTAATGCACACCACGGAGCTCGGCCTTCAGCTCTTCTCATCCATTCTCTTCCAGCCGCTTTTCGCAGGTCGTCACTTCACAGGGCGTCCTACACTACGTTTGCCTAACCGTGGTCTCCACTTGTGGACTCGTCTACTCCAACGGTTGTCGGTTCTCAATATTAAGTAAGCAGTCACATTACTTTTAGATATTTTGTAATAAGTAACTAGATAAGTACCTCGGTCATCAATTTAAAGTACAATCGTCAAGTTAATTAATGTTTTTGTAATAGCACAGTACCTTCTAATAAGTAACTTATTTATTCCTTCCAGTATATCCATGTCACGGTTGTCTGGAAGAGATCGCTCTGAGCGATAAGACCGCCCCTTGTGACACTCATTGTTATACTTTATTTTTAGATATAATTTCTCGTTGTAATTGTGGTGTCCAATAAAGAGTTAATCTATGTATCTATCTACATGATTAAATTCATGCATTATTATTTAATCAAAATAGTTATAAGCAAATAATAATTTTGTAGAATTTTAGCAGCTTTGAATAATGAGACTCTCTAAGTATTGTTTTTCATTATAATGCTTAATCAAAAACAAGCCTGTTTATTTTTTCTGTCATTCTACTTAAGTTTTACGAGCATTAAATTTACTCATAGCAATTTGTTTTGTTTATATTTTTCGTTTTTCTATACCTACAGCTTGTAAGTTATTAAAAACATTTACTGTATAGTTATTGCCAATGATAGGATAAGCTTTATTCGCAATATATAAAAGTGAAACGTCGTTTGTTTGTTTGTTTGTTTGGGGAGCTTTCACGCGATAACAGCTGGACGGATTTTGATGAAATTTGAGGTAGCTTATACTATCTCAAATTTCATCAGAATGACAATGGATATGACATTGTAATTATGATGACAATGGGTACAATGGATCATAGAATAAGACATGGCATACTTTTTATCCCGGAAAATTGTATTTTTCCACGGGAAAACAGGAAAATGTTGATTACTCGCTGTTAAGAACTGTTGCCATGGAAACGAAATAACAAGTCTGTCAAAAAACTTCAAGAGCATTGGTGCTATACCCACTTTTACATTGGTTTTTAATATCCTATGAGTAGAAGAACATAGGATGCTTTTTTTCGCGATAAACATTAGTCCGCGCGGACGAAGTCGCGGGCGGGAAAGCTAGTTCTACATATATGTACATTTATTGTAACTGCACTGCTCTACCCACTATCCTCATTTAAACCAACCTCTTAACTGGAATGTAAGTACTTTTTGTAATGTAATTGTATTGTAAGCAGCCAGAGCTCAGTCGTCGCTGGCACCGCAGTCGAAACGCGCGTGCTTCAGAAAAAGAATAAGAGAGATCTTTTTATAAGTTTTGGCGCGTTTTTTTGTGTGCAGCCAGGAGTCCGCTTGCAAAAGGTCGTTTGCCTTGAAGATTCAATTAAGTAAAGGTAGGTACAAAATAAGTCGTATGTTTTTGTCGGGAGTAACCGTGCGTGCCAATAATTTTAACTAAGTTGGTAGTTAAGTTTTAATCAGAAACATTTTTGTGAAAGATTTTATTGTAAATAGGCAAAATAATAGCACTTTTACAAGTCAAAATTAATATCTCAACAAGGAGAAATACATAAAATATTATAATAAGATCAAATCAATAAAATTTAGGTACACTAAGTAAGCTTTGAGTTTGAAAAGGAAATTTCCCTTTCATGTGCCAGGAAAAGGAAATAAACACCCTTCTGACTCTACCGGTGCTTCGGAAATACGCCCGTTAGAGAAGAGAGCACCAAGAAACTCTACGGGGATTTAATTTTTTCCATATTTGTTAATGTTTTATAATTTTTTCAGATGTCATTATTTATAAAAAAAAACATGTCAAATACAAATATAAAAGATAAAAGTGTCAATGAGATGTCCCACAATCATCAAACAATCAAAATGGGAAAAATAAAGTAATAATAGTATTAGACGTCGTCCCATTAATTGGTAGATCTACCAATTAAACGAGAAACAGTACATACAGTTCATACAGGTACTATTTAGTACCTCGTTAGTGGTTTATCAACATTGCTTTTATTGTTAATAAAAAGCAGGTAGGTATACTTATTTAAATAAACTATAATAAGGCGTTTATTACAAATTATACGATATTTACCCGATTTTTAGTTAACAATAAAGATGATTCAAAATAAAAATAAAACCTAGAAAAATAGGTAGGTACCTAAACCGTAATAGTAGGTACTTACTTAGTTAGGTACATTACATATAGCTAGTGGCATTTTTTTTTCTCTGGGGTGCGATTTTTGAATATCACCGAGTGATTAAATATCAGCGAAATGATAAAAATTCACCGATTTCCCAAAAGTCGTATTTTTGAATTTCACTGGGTGATAAAAATATCATACGTATGATTTCGTTTACGAGTGCCTCTCCCCCCCCACGTTTTGAAATCACCCGGTGATATTTTTGACATTTCGTTCATTGTTTCATAAATTAACCTACTTTTCGTGTGTTGTTTTTCCTAAAATACGAACAACGAATGAGATAATACAGGTATGATATTCAAAAATACCACTTTTGCGAAAAGCTGATTTCGAAATCACCGGTGACACTCAAAAATCGCATCCCTGTCTTGATGTTTGTTTGCGCAATTCGTTAAAACTACTGGACCGATTAAAATTCGGTTTCCAGTGTTGAATTTAGCTTAGGATTTGACTTAAAATCGGATGAACTTATCATCTCGATGCGATGAGTAGAAGCCGAGCCATCGATAAAAACTATTTGACAGCTGAACGAGTTTTGGTGTAATTTGGTATTTTGTACTATGTCCACGCGGCAATGCCGCGGGCACTGCTAGGCTGGTGTAATAATTAACTGTCGTCATAGATTTTACGATGGTTGAAAGCAATAATCGCAACAAAACCTCCAAATCTACAATCTCTTTCTATACAATGCTGTTGTGCAAATGCAATAACAAATACGGACAAAAAAGCGATAATGTCGATTATCTACATCTGTGTGGCAGAGTCCTAAATCCTTGTAATACAGTAACGGGGAAATCTAGAGTGCCTGTGTACCTGTTTAGCATCTGTCCAAATCCAAAAGAAGTTTAAAAGGTTTAATTGGTATAAAGGGATTTCGGCGGGAAAACGAAATCGAGACGTAGTTTTGCTTTGTTTTTTTCTCAAACTTGAGTTTCTTCGTTTCTTGATTTATTTCTTCGGCAAATGATAACATCGCAATAAAACGTGCTATTTTTTGTTCTGTCCGAAACTCTCTAGTTTTCAGTAAAACTCCACTATTTACTGAATCGTGACTTTGACTTTTGACTACCTGACTGACTGAGACTTGATGTTTTGACTATTTAGTGAAAAAATATACAAATTGTAATATCTCTTTACTTGACGTTGGCTAAATGCACTAGTCGTGTGGAGCCAATAAAAATAATTAAAAAACAAGGTAGTTGTCGTCTACTCGTCTACGGTCACGGTATGTAGGGTAGTTTTTTTAAAGTTTTTTTTTTGTTTTGACTGCATGCTCCGTAATGAACACTTTGATTTCGTTCATTCGCTTACCATCAGTAAACTGACCATTCGTCTGCATTTATTTAAAAAACATAAAGTAAGAAAAAACTGACCAAGTTGTTTATAGCTATTGTTTATTCTGTGGTTAGGGTTGCATACTTCAAGGAGCTTATTTTGAATCGCAACAGTTGATTGGAAAACAAGACCAGTCAAAATCTAAAGCACGACTACGGTTGGGTAAACAATAGCTTGACACTCTTGCAATGAAGATGAATCGATTGAATCCTCGCTTGTCAAAATAGGACCAAGTTTTTAGTTTGAACACATCATCTTCGATGGCTTCGCCGTAGTCGGGTAAAAGATAGTCTGTGACGCTCCTTAAATGAAGACGGATCGATTGATACCTCGCTTGTCAAAATCGGACCAAGTTTTTAGTTTGAACACATCACCCTTCGATGGCTTCGCCGTAGTCGGATAAAAAGATAGTCTGTGATGCTCCTTAAATGAAGACGGATCGATTGATACCTCGCTTGTCAAAATCGGATCAAGTTTTTAGTTTGAACACATAACCCTTCGATGGCTTCGCCGTAGTCGGGTAAAAAGATAGTCTCTGACACTCCATAAATGAAGACGAATCGATTGATACCTCGCTTGTGAAAATCGGACCAATACGGGCGACGCTATGTGGAACAACCCACGTAGACTGTTAAAATCATTACCCTATCCTAGCTTCGCTGTAGTCGGGTAAAAAAACAGAAATCATTTTTGAAATTCATTATACTTATACCGAATACTAGGTATGTCCCGCGGCTTTGCCCGCGTGCAAACTATGACATTTCTTTCACCACCCTAGAGTGAACATTTTCAAAAATCCTTCGTGCACCCGTCGTGTCCTACCTAACCTAACTTAACCTAATAGGAAGATGTCCTCAAAGTTTCTATCTATCTATCATTTAGGCTGTGCGTTGATTGTCAGTAAAACAAAACGATTTTAATAAAAAAAATACTAACTGGAAGATAATGCTTGCTAGCATTAAGTTCGCCTATGTACCTATCTTATGTGTGCAATAAAGAATTTTCTATCTATCTATTTTTCGTTGTAATAGGGTACTGCCTAACTTATATTTTCTTTTCTTTTGGGTCATACAATTTAAATTCTCTGTCATGATTCGCTTACTAGCGCCCGTTACGGTCGGACGGACAGACTGACAGCGTTACGATAGCACAATAAGGTTCCGTACGGAACCACAGAATAAATAATAGACGGAAGGCTAAAATCAAAAGTAAGCGTTGAATTTCTACTTATTTTTAACCCCCGAACAAGAAAAGAGAGGGGTGTTTATAAGTTTAAGGTGTGTGTGAGTGTGTGTGTGTGTGTGTGTTGTGTATCTGTCTGCTTCGTAGCTCCCAAACGAATACACCGATTTTCATACCGTTTTTTCAGTTTGAAAGCTAATGTGATCGAGATGGTTCTTATCTATAATGGAAAGGGTCGGCGGTTATATACATTTTTAATTTGTGCTTGTTAAAAGAGTTCAAAACAATTGACGCAAAATTGAGTAGTTTTTAACTTCGACAGTTATTTATCATCATCCATACCAATATATAAAAGTGAAACGTTGTCTGTTTGTTGTTTGTTTGTTTGGGGAGCTTTCACGCGATAACGGCTGGACGGATTTGGATAAAATTGGAAAGGATATTATAGCTTATACCCTGTAATAAAACATGGGATACTTTTTATCCCGGAAAATTGTAAGTTTCCACGGGAAAACTGAATAAACTGAAAAAAATGTTGATTATTCGCTGTAAGTAACTTTTTTATTCTGTAGTAAGAAACGGTTGCCATCGAAACGAAATCACAAGTATGTTAAAAAAATCAAGAGCATTGGTACTATACCTACTTTTGCATTGGTTTTTAATATCCTTGAAGAAAAAAGGATGCTTTTTTTCGCGATAAACAGTAGTCCGTGCGGTTGAAGTCGCGGGCGGGAAAACTGGTAAGCAATAACACTTATGTCTCCATACATGTCCATGGCCCGTTGTGGCACTAACCACATTCTCTTAAACATGGCCACAGAATAACTAACTTGCACATGGAGATGTTCCACAGATTAGTTAATAGTATACGATAACCAGTGTTGACCCCAATCCGTGCGTGCACGCAACATCAGATGTATTGACCACGATAAACTGGCGGCGGCTATTCTAAACTTGTTTTAGCTGACCTAACGGTCCATTTGGTTTAGTCCTAGTTAAACGAGTCACCGGTTTCACTTGTACTTATTATAGACTAAATATATAAATAAATATATTCGGGACAATTCCACAGCAATTACCTTGCCCCAAACTAGGATACCCTGTACTATGGGCACTAGATAACGGATAAACATACATATATACGAATATTATAACATCCATGACTCGGAAACAAACATTTCTGCTCATCACACAAATGATTGCACCTTGCAGGATTCGAACCCGCGACCGTTTGATTACGTACTAGGATCACTAGCCACGAGATCAACCGGGCGTCAAAAAAAACTAATTATATTTATTACTAGATAGGCCTGCGGCTTTGCCCGCGTGGTTATAAAAACTCATGGAAATAAAAGTAGTCCTTGTTACTACTTATAGGTGTTATATATAGCTATATGCCAGTGAAAGTCCCATCGAAATCGGTGCAGCCGTTTCGGAGATTAGCCGGAACAAACAGACAGTCAAAAATTAAAAAATTGAGTTTTTATTATAATACTTCTTTTTACTAAATGCATATTTTTTAAGTAAAACTCTAAGCTATCCAACAGTGAAAACCGCATCGCAATCGGTCCATTAGTTTACGTGATGAACATACAGACAAACAGACAGACACGATTTTTGAAAATGTTATATTCTTGTTCAGTAGTAGGTTATTTTGAGTACCTTAGACCATTTTTTCAACTTTTTTAATTATCTAATTTAAACTTTTTCATTCATATTGCTTTATATACGTATTACTAGCTGATGCCCGCGGCTTCACACGCGTTGTCATTTATCTAGGTTAAAGTACTCTTTGTGCTAATCTAGGACCTAAAATACCAATACTCCAACATTGTATCAAAATTCCTTCAGCCGTCAAAATTATTTTTATTGATTGCTCGGCATCTAATCATCGGATTAAGGTACCAAGTGCCACAGTTTTTAAGTCAAACCTTAAACTATTCAACAGTGAATTATTCAACCGTATCGCAATCTGTCCATTAGTTTTTACGTGACGCGTGAACAAGCATACAGACAAACAAACAGACAGACACGAATTTTAAAACTGTTCAGTAGCTTATTAAAAGTACCCTAGACCATTTTTTTTTATCTTCATTGGACAGACTTTTTCGTTCTTATTGCTTTATTGTAAGTATAGAGTATAGATAGATATAGATATAAGGTATATATTCTTCGATAGATTCTTCTTATAAGAGTTAAGAATGGCGTTTATAGCTTTTAAAACATTAATAAACCTGACGAATAAGAGAATTAGGTAGGTATATATATTGTGTAATTTGTGCGTCAACTGTCGCCCAAGTAATCAATGGCAACTATCCAAGCCGAGGCTCGTACCCCCTGGGTGCGCTTTGGCGTGCGCCTTCTGCGTCACGCATTGCGGCGGAGCGCTTTTGCGCCCGCCCCACCGTCCGGTGACGCTGTAGAGGTCAGCTATAGACCAACAGCACATATCCATACTAATCGTTCGCATAAGCAACAGTCGACACTAGGTTTACCTAATACTTTTGTTTCACGCCTTCCGACCCTTTCCCGCTTCGGTGGACATGGCATTCGTGTTTCAACATTCAACAAGTCCCACACTAAATAGGTAATTATATATACGCTTATACCTGTGTATGTTTATGACCGCAAAGGTTCTCATACCTTCAAGGTTGTTCTTGTGAGTTGGTAAACTCGCGGAAATTCAACCTTTCGTACACAGGTAGTTTTTCGTTTTAATTCGTAAGAAACATTATAATACAAACTGGCTTACCCGCCCGCGGCTTCGTCCGCGCGGACTACAGTTTATCGCGAAAAAGCATCCTGTGTACTTCTAAGATATTAAAAACCAATGCAAAAGTCAAAAGTAGGTATAGCACACCAACATCTCTTGATGTTTTTTGACAGTCTTGTTATATCGTTTCCATGACAACCATCCCTTACAGCGAGTAATCAACATTTTCCAGTTTTCCCGTGGAAACTTACAGTTTTCCGGGACAAAAAGTATCCTGTGTTTAATTCCAATGTATAAGCTATCTCCATTCCAAATTTAATCAAAATTCGTCACGTCGTTATCGCGTGAAAGCTCCCCAAACAAACAAAAAAACAAACAAGCAGACAACGTTTCACTTTTATATATTGGTATGGATTACCAGTGTATTTAGCAAATTTTTTTTGTATTGATGTACTTTATCGTCGTTTAGTGTACCGTATCTCAAATGGAAAAAGAAACCCTTATATGATCACTTCGTTGTCCGTCATTTTGTCTCTGTCAAGAGTCTTGATTTTGTTCAGACTCTGAACAAAATGACTGTGACTGTGACAGTCAGACAGTCAGACTGTGAAAGATTGACTGTGACTGTGACAGTCAGACAGTCAGACTGTGAAAGATAGACACCAGACGGACGGATATGTTGAAACTACAAAGGTCCCTTGTTTGACAACGGAATGAAATCCTAAAAAGAATCGTTGAACTCAGTCCCGAAATCCAGGCAAATATGAGTGAACACAAACAAATAAAAAATAAATTCACATAAAATTAAACAAAAAACCCGACTGCGAACAAAACTAAAAAGAGGCAACTTTTAACAAGCTTTAGATTTTCGATTTTGAAATATAAGATACAGTCGGAGGCATGAGGAGATCACCAGATTCAAGCTGATCCCGTCAAAGGAGAAATGAAATGAAATGCCTCCGACTGTATCTTAAATTAAAAAATCAAGACTTTAAAGCTTGTTTGCCTCTTTTTAGTTTAGTGCGCAGTCGTTTTCTTCTTTTTAGTTTAGTGCGCAGTCGTTTTTTTCTTTTTAGTTTAGTGCGCAGTCGTTTTCTTCTTTTTAGTTTAGTGCGCAGTCGTTTTTTCTTTTTAGTTTAGTGCGCAGTCGTTTTCTTCTTTTTAGTTTAGTGCGCAGTCGTTTTTTCTTTTTAGTTTAGTGCGCAGTCGTTTTCTTCTTTTTAGTTTAGTGCGCAGTCGTTTTTTTCTTTTTAGTTTAGTGCGCAGTCGTTTTCTTCTTTTTAGTTTAGTGCGCAGTCGTTTTTTTCTTTTTAGTTTAGTGCGCAGTCGTTTTTTTCTTTTTAGTTTAGTGTGCAGTCCTTTTCTTCTTTTTAGTTTAGTGCGCAGTCGTATTTTTCTTTTTAGTTTAGTGCGCAGTCGTTTTCTTCTTTTTAGTTTAGTGCGCAGTCGTTTTTTTCTTTTTAGTTTAGTGCGCAGTCGTTTTCTTCTTTTTAGTTTAGTGCGCAGTCGTTTTTTTCTTTTTAGTTTAGTGCGCAGTCGTTTTCTTCTTTTTAGTTTAGTGCGCAGTCGTTTTTTTCTTTTTAGTTTAGTGCGCAGTCGTTTTCTTCTTTTTAGTTTAGTGCGCAGTCGCTTTTTTCTTTTTAGTTTAGTGCGCAGTCGTTTTCTTCTTTTTAGTTTAGTGCGCAGTCGTTTTTTTCTTTTTAGTTTAGTGCGCAGTCGTTTTCTTCTTTTTAGTTTAGTGCGCAGTCGTTTTTTTCTTTTTAGTTTAGTGCGCAGTCGTTTTCTTCTTTTTAGTTTAGTGCGCAGTCGCTTTTTTCTTTTTAGTTTAGTGCGCAGTCGTTTTCTTCTTTTTAGTTTAGTGCGCAGTCGTTTTTTTTTTTAGTTTAGTGCGCAGTCGTTTTCTTCTTTTTTTTTATTTGCCTTCATTTTGATACATCACTTGATAGATTTTGGTAATTTTAAACGAGTAAAAATAGTCGAAAAGCGGTTATAGCGAATCTCCACGAGGAAGTGGGATAAAAAATGACCATGTCTGATTAAAATTGGCCGAGTCTAACGACTTAACGAAGTAAATCGCCACGCACATTACATTATACATTGCTCGTAAAACTTAAATACTAAGTTACGTTAGCAAGTTGCACGTAATCACTTAGCTCTGCTTAGGCTTATCAGTAGAAGTCCATTCATTCAAACATGAAATTGGAGTTTGGGGTTGATCGAGCGAAGCGAGGCCTCCAATCATTTTGGACGAATAGGTGTTTTTATTATTATTAGATTAATTATAATAGGCGTTAACAGCTTTTAATAAGTATAATTTAAATAAATTAATTAAAAAAAAGTGCTTTTACGGGTTTTTATAGCCTTGTAACTTTTACGGTTTTAAGTATTTTTTCTTTTTATACTATTTTTTCTTTTCTTCTTCTTTTTTTCTTTTTTCCTTTTTGCCTTTTCACTTTTAACATTTTAAAGTTTTTTTTTAATGTATTTTTTTTAAATCTTTGTCGTCGGTTTGTGAGCTACCTTGAAAGTATCAGCTATATAGCTAATCGGGAAGTGCTCGAAAGAACATAGGCGGAATTGTATGCAATAAATGTTGCAGTGTCTTGACATATCATTTCTACAGAACTTAAGTAATTATTTTTCTATGTTTTTTCAATATAGCCTGTAACCTAGAAAAACCCAGGCTAACAAATCAATTTAATAAATCATGAAATTGTAACTTCATTTCCTTCCTACAATGTTTAACCGGCCTTGTTGCCTGCCCAACGGGTAAAAAAATCAATGACTTTGTTTCTTTAGTCATTGGAAAAAATATATATAATACAATGACATTTCCGGTTTGGACGTCAAAATTGTCAACACAGTATCCCACCGTCTATTAGACAGTTCCTTCGCCATTGATCCCACCCAGTTTTTTAAACCAAAGGAGGTTGAATTAGGCTTACTGGCGTTAAATCTTTTAACAGTGAGCGTAATTCAACCTCCTTGAGATAAACAGAATAATAATATAGACTGTGCTATAGACAAAATGGTATGTCAATATAAAACCTCTTTATAAAACATTATACTCGTAGCAAAGGGAATACAATGCATTATAGTTTAAGGAGGAAGTGTAAAGAGTTGTTGTTATAATAGGGTATGTTAATTTATTTAATTGTTTTGCACAAAAATAGTGTAGGTACAAGGAAGGACTTAATGCTAAACAGCATTATCTACGAGTCATCCAGGGCGTGAAAGATATACTAGTATACATAGGGCGTGTTGGTTAAAGTATTGAACAATAAATATGAACGAAAGAAAGGTTTGTGTAAATAAAATATTTAGTGTAAGGAGTTGTTGCAAAATATTTGTGCTAATATGCGACAACTGTTTCCCTGCACAGTGAAACAGCAGCAACATATATTGTTTTGTAATCTCGCCAGGCAGTAACAGATAAAAGCCTAGTCTGTTACACTAGATAGGTAATTGAATAGATAGTTAGGTACCTAAATACCTACAATATCTTAAAACATTATATTTATCACGCGTAAGTACTTACTTGCCTACCTAATTAAGCGGATAAAATAATGAAAATCTCTAAGACTTGTTTCAAAGGTCATTTACAGTAACATAACCTACAAAACTTTGAAACCTAATAACAATTATTCTTAGCCTCCCCAAAACAAAATCTTAGACTAACAATCTCAGGAAATGATGCTGAATTACTACCGATATTTTTTGTCTAAAGACGCCGTGAATTTGACTGACATAAAAGTATGTATGGGAGTTCGCCATTGTTCTTTGAATTGCAAGATTCCAGGACAGACAAAATACATACATACATAGATAGATACAAGTGAAGTTAAATAAAAGCTTTTAAAATAGTAATAATGTGACTAATAGTTAAATTATATAATTATGCAATTTGTGCGCCAACTGAGGTTGGCGCACAAATTATTGTTTCGTAAAAAATTTGGTTCACAGCCTAGAGGGCCTATTGACTAAGTGGCCAGTTCAGACGCGCGCAATTTCAACACACGAAGCGGCAACAATGACGCAAGTATGAATGTATCTCTGCAGCTGTATACGTATTCCATAATTATAACCTACAATTTAAATCCAAATTAAGTTGTTTGCTGTGATTACTTTTGTTTGTTTTGGAATTTCGTAAATTGTCTTGCCACACTTTCTTGCCTTTTTAATTGATAAACAATTCAAAGTTGTCACTTATCGAAAATATATAATGGAAGCAATTTGGTAATTTTACTCCTTAAACTAAACTAGACTAAATTTCTTCAAATGTAATTTAAACCTTGTCGACTTCGTAACAAGGTATTTTTGCCCCTGGCATCTATTTTAAACTTACGTCAATTTAAGCTGCACCGATTAAAATAACGTAATTAAAGCTAACAGCGTTTGGATAAATTCGGACGCGTTCTGAGGGCCGTATTAATAAACCGACCTCAACTCTGAGAGCGCTATTGAGAGCGATCTCAAGATGCTAATCTAATTAATAAACATATCTTAAGCTGTTGATTGAGATGCCGTTATCAGCTGAGTTAGTGTTTAATAATAAATCAATCTCGACTCTCAAGAGCGCACTTGCGATCTGCTTTGAGATGCAGAATGTTGAGTGCAGTCGATCCGTGACTTGAGAGCGTGATTGCCAGTTGCTAGAATCAAGGATTTTGAAAATATTATGTCAGAAATTGATAATTATAATTATATTAAACATCATTATAAGATTTCCTCTGGAAATAAACAAATTTATTTGGCATGATTGCGAAAAGATCCGAAGATTTGGTAGATATTAGAACCTGGCGAGGACTCGCTGAAGTCTAAAAAGATCCGAAATCGTAACCAAAGGATACGCGCTGGAAATACAGCGCGTAATCAATGAATTTTTATTTTCATAAATTATAGTTATTTGTTGATGAATTGCGTTAAGTTATTTAATAGATAGTGTAACTTTGAAAATATAGACATATATTATAGCTTACATTCTTTCTACAAAAAAACTCAAGTAAGGTTATGATAATTATGTAGAAAATAAACATTACGTTTAATATAATTGCATTTAATTAAATTCAACTACATCGAAGTAATAATTTTTAATGTTACGTTCTTATTTGAGCAAAAACCGAACTTTCACTAAAGAAAATAAATCTTTCATTCGTAGTTCATTCAATCTTGCTCTCAAGTTCTGGTTCGTGACGTAGCATCTTGAGATGCGGCTCTTGAAAGCGACATGATCTGAGATGCTCTTGAAGTGTCTTTATTAATCAGCGACGATCTTAAGATGCTGATCACAACTTGAGAGCGTATCAGTTGATATCGCACTTGAGAGCTCAAGCAAGAGCGATTTATTAATACGGGCCTGAGACAGCGTTTGGACAAATCGGCACTCTCGCGGCGTGGAAACTAAGTTGATTTTACGCTGCCAGGCTTTAGTGATAGTTTAGTGACTGAGGAATAGATGCCAGGGGCAAAAATACCTTGTTACGAATCCAACAAGGTTTAAATTACATTTAAAGAAATTAAGTTTAGTTTGTGTCTGTTCAAATCGCTGACAATGTAAATCTCATTGCAACAGATAGCTTTAAAAGTTACGTACTATGGAGGCTGGTTGTTGCGTTGTGGCACAGATTAAATAATATATTTTGGCAGCCACAAAGTCGATCGTGTCGTTGAGCTTTTGCAAAAGCAAAATCTAATTTATGCCCGTTTTCACTAACCACGAACAAGGCGACGCCTAACTAAGGAACTCCTAATCGAAGCAAAGTCTTATGCCGTAATCTTCTGTTAGAAGTTCTGTCTTCTGTCTTGTTTCTGTTCTTCTTCTTCTTCTTCTTCTGTAGTTTAGAAGCCACCTATTAAAAATGGATTACACAATTTTTAATAGGTGGCTTCTAAGCTACGCGCGCTCGCTCACTCACTAATTTAAGAGTTGCCTATCATTAGGCACCCCGAATCGATGTCGTAACTTTAGGTGACGCCTAACGTCACTAGTTATCACCTAAAGTTTAATGAATTATTTTTTTGGCCTTGGCGACTCCTAAATATTTAGGCATCTGATTTAGGCGACTCCTAGGTTTAGTGAAAAGGTGCATTAGAGAAGCGTTTGTTTTCTCTTTGACTCTTTGCAGACTAGTCATTGACAACTGCATTATACTCTACTCAATAGATCTCAGTGGCCTTAGTCACAGAATAAATAATAGTGATTATATTCTCTTTGTGTAGACTAGGTGTAGACCTTTTCATTTCCGGTTTGTTCTGCGTGACAGCCATTCTCAGTTGAAATGTTTCGAACCAGTGTGGGAGTTCTCAAATAATCTAGTACATTTACGAACCGGCAATCTGTAATCGTTGATTACTAGTATTATTAAAATTTGTAGTTATTAAACTGAATCCTTCGAGTTTGTTGTTTACACAAATCTTTTTCTTTTTAATTGGTAAAATGTTCGCCATAACTACCTTAAAGGCAGACCACAAATTATTTGAATAACACCAAAATAATTGAAATAGATTTCATTTTCACTGCGCGAGATCTCGGCGAAAGTGAAATAATATTTACTATTTAACGAGGTTAAATAGTAAATGTTGTCTATCGATTTTTAACAATTATTTTGGTGTCTATCATTAAATACTTATAATAAAGCAATAAGAACGAAATACTCTGTACAAAGAAGATAATAAAAAAAATGTTCTAGGGTACTTAAAATAAGCTACTGAACCAATATATAACATTTTTAAAAATCGTGTTTGACTGTTTGTTTGTATGTTTGTTCGCGCATCACGTAAAAACTTTTGGACCGATTGCGATGCGGTTTTCACTTTTGGATAGCTTAGAATTTGACTTAAAAACTGGTGTTCTTGGTATCTCAATTTGTCAGTAGAAGCCGAGCAATCGACAAAAACTTTACGACGGCTGAAGTAATTGTGGTCAAAAGTTTACTCGTAGTATATTGGCATTTTAGGTCATGGAACGTTAAGTACTTTTAACCTAGAGAAATGACCACGCGTGTGAAGCCGCGGGCATTAGCTAGTGTTTAATAATTTACAGTACATATTTCAACAGAAACCGAAAACGACTGCACCGATTTTGACGAAATAAAGCAGGTACCTACCTACAAAATATTCATTTGGTAGAGGTTATTAACCTCTGTGTTGGTCCCAAAAAAGTAGTTTGAACAGTAGGTACAGCTACTTGTTCTTGTTCGCTCGCAAACGAGTCAATCAAGTCGAGGAGAGTAGGTATACAGCTACTTGCATCGGTTTTGTTGACTCGGTACTGGACAGGTTGTGAATGTAGCAATTACAACAGTACCTATGTGTATTCAACCTCATTGGTACCCATAGATATATCCCCACTAATATATAAACGTGAAACGTTGTCTGTTTGTTTAGGGCGTTTTCACGCCAAAATGGCTGGACCGATTTTGATGAAAATTTGTATGTAGATACCGTATGCAACAGACAGCAACATAGGGTGCTTTTTATTCTGGAAAAAGGAAAATTGTTACAGGAAAATGACGATTACACACTTTCACATCAAGACATTTATGAAGAAGTTTTAAATATAGGTAGGTTGGTAGTCTAGGTACTAAACAATACAGAGATCAATATAAGATGCATTTTTAACATTTTTTTAATTTTGGGTATGGTAGAACGTTTTCCCCCCAAAAAGCAAATTTCACCGCGCCTCAGAAAACCATACATAACATAAGCAAAGTCATTGGTACGGAGCCTAGGAACGAACCCACTATCGTTGGATTCTAATTTGCATTATTGAACCGTTAGGCTACCATCGTTCTCTTAAAACTTCATCATCAGCCTATTCTGTCCACTGCTGGACGTAGGCCTCTCCTAATGCACCAGTCCACCATTTAATTGAATCATGACTTTGACAGTTGGCTGTGACGTGACATGACAATACTTTTAAAATAAATAAACTTGACATTGGCGAAATTGCTTGTACGCCAGTGCCTCCTCAAAAGCCATCCTAATAAAAAAGTCGTCGCGGGTCGCCTGGCGGATGTGAAACATCGAATATGGCCGAGATGAGGCGGAAAGAGCCGACGTGGTAGCGACGCGCCGCTCGATCGCCAGGCCAAGGGACGCCCGGTTGACGTTACCCCCGTATTGCGGCATTAGATGTTTACACATCAAAAGAATTGCTTTTTGACACGTTATTATTAATCCTGTGCTAGCGTCAATCATAGGTTTCTAAAATGATCTCTCTCAGTACATAGTAACCATGTGATCCCGTATCAAATGGGTCAACTTTCGTATCTCTTTGATTAGCAGGGTGAACGACTTCATCGGTCAGAGGATGCCAACATAACCTGACCTCCGTTTCTTCACCTTTTCTATCCTCGCACAGGTCACATTAAATTGGCGTTAAAATCCATTTTATTTAACCTTCGCTTCCGATCTCTTTGGACGGACACAGAGGTCTAGGAGACTGGTTATTGGATAATCATCGTCCGGTGTTATAAGACCTCTGGCTGGAAGTCAAAAGTTTACATGGAGGGGTCAAGATATTCAAGATGATTGGTCATTTATATTTCGCTCGACCGAAGAAGTTTGTTTGATAACATTATATTTTAATTTATTTAATGTTATTATTAGACAGTAAAGATAATCACTACAAAATAATACAATTGTCAGTCAGTAAGCTATTTTAAAAAGATTGATGTCGTGGCCATAATTTAAAAGAAAACCCAATTAATTTCATCATCATCATCATCATCATCAGCCTATGTCTGTCCACTGCTGAACGTAGGCCTCTCCTAATGCACGTCACTGAGCTTGATCTTCAGCTCTCCTCATCCATTTTCTGCCAGCCGCTTTTCGCAGGTGGTCACTCCAACTGGCCACAGGGCGGCCTACACTAAGTATGCCTAAACGTTAGGCATACTTAGTGTAGGCCGCCCTGTGGCCAGTAGTCTCCACTCGAGAACTCGTCTACCCCAACAGTTTTCAGTTCTTCCGGAAATGTGACCAGCCCACTGCCACTTTATTAATTACATTCACTTTTTATTTTTATTATATACTAGGTTTTCCGCCCGCGACTTCGTCCGCGCGGACTACAGTTTATCGCGAAAAAAAGCATCCTATGTTCTTTTAGGATATTAAAAACCAATGCAAAAGTAGGTATAGCACCAATGCCCTTGATGTTTATTGACAGACTTGTTATTTGGTGCCCATGGCAACCACATACCATTCTGTGATGGCGACAGTTCCTTACAGTGAGTAATCAACATTTCCAAGTTTTCCCGTGGAAACTTACAATTTACCGGGATAAAAAGTATGCTATGTTTTATTCCAGGGTATAAGCTATCTCCATTCCAAATTTCATCTGTCCAGCTGTTATCGCGTGAAAGCTTCACAAATAAACAGACAACGTTTCACGTTATATATTGGTATGGATTTTTTTAAACAAAGCTTTGCAACTATTTTTTTAATATCAGTAATTAACCTTTGCCCGCGACTTACAGTTTATCGCGATGAAAAGAATTGTATGTACTTCCCTATTGTACTTCAAGTACAATCTGCCTTCCAAAATATTACCTTAGGAGTCCCACAAGGTAGTATTCTTGGACCATTACTGTTCCTAATATATGTTAATGAATTACCTCTTGTCACTAAAAACCAATGCATCATGTTTGCCGATGACGCCACCATTTTCATTCCTCAAAATAACGAAACTTATAATTTAGAAACAGAGATCAACAACACTTTAGAAACTGTTACGAATTGGCTTAAATCAATTAATCTTACGGTAAATATAGAAAAAACTAAATTCATACAGTTTAAAAATGTAAAAATGCCTCCTTTGCAACTTGATATACAAAACAAAGGCAACAATATTAAAATGATTGACGAAACAAACTTTTTAGGAGTAACGCTAGATTCCCATTTAAATTGGAAAGCTCATTTAGGAAAAGTAAATAAAAAAATATCAAAATACTGCTATGCCCTATCAATGCTGAGTTGTATAGCATCCAAAGCCATTGCAACAAATGCTTACTATGGTTATGTATATCCTCAGTTAAGCTACGGTATAATCTTCTGGGGCAATTCTGTCGAAGTGCAGTCAACATTTGTTATGCAAAAACGTTGCATAAGAAGTATATTTCATTTAAAAAGAACAGATTCTCTTCGAAGCTATTTTAAGGATAAGAAAATTCTTGCCTTAACAGGAATTTACATCTTAGAACTTTGTACTTTTGAGAAAAAATAACGCTGAATACTTCTTTAACATTCAATGCAGTCGTGCAGGTAATCTTCGCAGTAAATATAAGTTTAACATCTGTATTCCTAGAATTAATAATACAATGTATTACAAAAGTTCCTTTGTCAGTGCCATCCGACTTTACAATCATTTACCAACGCGTTTAAAATCTATAAATGGCATTCAATTTACAAATCAACTCAAGGAATGGCTATTGAATAAAGTCCATTACAATTTAAATGAGTTCTTTGATGTCAACTAGATCTCCAAATATTAATAAATTTACTCTGTGTCTACTGTATACCTATAATGTGTGTAGATTTAGTTTAACGTAGGAGTGTAATAATAAACTGTTATACTTTACTTAACATTGTACGTCCGGAATGGATAAGCTGTTGAAACAAATTTATATTTTAAGATCTCAATGTACACAGTTTTAAACAATAAATTTATTCTTATTCTTTTTCTTCTTATTCTTCCCCAGGGTTCAAACTATGTATTTCAATAACAAATTTCATTAAAATCCGTTCAGCCGTTTAGTAACTAGATTTACTTTGTTCGCGCATCACGAAAAACTACTGCACCAATTGAAATGAGGTTTTCACTGTTGGATAGCTTGGGACTTAAAATCTGATGAACTTAGAATCCCGATGGGCTGAGTAGAAACTGAACAATCGATAGTAAACTATTTAACAAAACAAAACTAGGTATATCTACTTTATAAGTACTTTTGGTCTTGGAATAATAGACATAACAGACGCGGGCAAAGCCGCGGGCACATGTTACACCAATGTTACCAGTTAACACCATGTATTACCATGTGATGACCGGTTGGTCTCGTGGCTAGTGACTATACGAAATCAAACGATCGCGGGTTCGAATCCCGCAAGGTGCAATTATTTGTGTGATAAGCAGAAATGTTTGTTTCCAAGTGATGGATGTAGTATTTGTATCTATGTATGTTTATCTGTAAAGGTGATATCAGACGTTTCAATTGAATGAATGTTCACTCGAGTGAATGCTTTATCTTTCTTTCATTCCATGGTCACCCGGCTTAGCTGGAATGAAATGCCTAGAAATTAACATTCACTTCTCTTTTCATTCAATATGTCGTCGAATGAAGTCGTGAGTCTTGGAATTAGTTTAATTTGTGATCAATTAATCAAGGAATTAAAAAAAAAATGAAACAAAGAAAACGTCGACGGTAGTGGGTGCGACCATGGATTGCACAAAGAAGTTTACTGGGAGCTTCAGAAACATTGTTGAGGAACTTTTTTTTTCATCATTCCACTTGAACACCATTAAGCCTGTCACGAGGCGGTCCTAGGGTTTGTTCCACTAGCCCAGGGACCGAACCTCAGTGGACAACATAAAAGTACAGGAACAATTAGGAGCACTCGGAGATGTTTATAAACAGAAATCTAGCACTCGACTATTCTATTCAGTCTTCTTCTAATTTAATATATTTGGTAAGAGTGTACCCTTGGGGCTCTTGTATTGTTGTACAGACTTTTCGTGCTTCAACAATACTGATCAAAACAACTACGAACGAAAGTACTATCATATATATTTAAAGGACTCCAGATGTAATAAACTTATTTAGGTACATATTTTATAACATATTATTTCGTAAAATTCCAGTTTTTGCTAATCCAATGAAAATATGGGAATGACAGGTTATTTGAATTTAGACAAACTATCAAATGGGTATGATTATGATGAAAGAGGTTTGACATCGTCACAAGTCTAATTTAAAGTAGGGATTGTAGCTCGTCTCCTACAGGACTCGATTCACAATGACCAAATCCGAGTAAACGTTCTCTCTGTGTTCAGACAGTTCATTTTTCGGGAATGGGAGTGAAAGATTCGAATGAAAATATCCAACATCGTTGGATCGGTTCATTAATGAATTCATTCGGCACTCGTTTCATTTTGTGTTCAGACGTTTAATTTCGAGTGAAAGGTGCCGAATGAAAGACGAAAATGAATGAAAAATGAATCGTCTGATATACCTTTATCTAGTGCCCATAGTACAGGGTATCCTAGTTAGGGGCTAGGTAATTGATATACCTTTATCTAGTGCCCATAGTACAGGGTATCCTAGTTAGGGGCTAAGTAATTGGTGCGGAATTGGCAAAGTTTTTCTTTATAAGTAAATAATTCCATGCAACTTGTTATTTTTGTAATCCATCTACTTAGGTACGTAGCTACAGAATAATTGTGATATTATATTACACTTTGTTTGTAACATTGTGCACCTATTTAAAGTAGTCTGCATTTTTATCATCAGCACTTACAAAGAGGGCATAGTTCAAGATATGTGATATCCCAAGGCACTGGTAACTATTCTGTGACACCAGTATGTGAGCTTTGTTCAGAAGACTCGGTTGTGTTCATTTTGTGTAGTGAATGAACCTATGGTTAGAGTTTTGTTTAAAGTGATTATAAAGGTAAGTACATACTTATACTTAAGTACATCATCATGTCGTATACAGGCCAATCAGAGATTAGAGTTTTAAAAATGAATAATCGCTTATCGAACGCAAAACTTCGTATCCACGATACAGAACTCCATACTCCATACATTACTACTGACAGCCCATACAAAACGTCATAAATGCATAAAAACCGATTAGCGCCATCTATCTTTTATCTTTAGAAGTGTGTGTGTATGTTTGTTACTCCTTAACGCTCAAACGGCTGAACGGATTTGTATGAAATTTGGTACAGGATAGCTTATATCCCGGATTAACACATAGGATACTTTTCATCATCATCCATCATCATATTCCAAGCGGGTGAAACCGCGAGGCGCCGCTAGTATATTATAGAGTGACTAGCTGTGCACGTGGCTTTGCCCGTGTGGTAATTTCATTTAAAAGCAGCACGTACGTTCATTTAAAAGCAGCACGTAAATTCATTTAAAAGCAGCACGTAAATTCATTTAAAAGCAGCACGTAAATTCATTAGAAAAGCAACACGTAAATTCATTTAAAAGCAGCACGTAAATTCATTTAAAAGCAGCACGTAAATTTATTTAAAAGCAGCACGTAAATTCATTTAAAAGCAGCACGTAAATTCATTTAAAAGCAGCACGTAAATTCATTTAAAAGCAGCACGTAAATTCATTTAAAAGCAGCACGTAAATTCATTTAAAAACAGCACGTAAATTCCAGGACCAAAAACTACATTTATTTAAAATTCGTTCCAGTGTCGTATAGTTTTTATCGATTGCTCGTTATCTAATCATCGGATTAAGATACCAAGTACCCAGTTTTTAAGTTAAACCTTAAGCTATCCAAACAGTGAAAACATCGCAATCGGTGCAGTAGTTTTCACGTGATACGCGAACAAACTTAAAGACAAACAAACAGACAGAAAGACATGATTTAACAAATAATAATTGTTCAATAGCTTATTTTAAGTACCCTAGACCATGTTTTTTTTTATTATCTTTTATGCTTAGATTTTTTCGTTTTTATTACTTTAGTATAATATAGTTACCCAAAAATGACAGGTTTGGTCCTCGGCTTTAAATGACTTTTCTAAGTTATGTCCGGTTTTCCATCGCTCCGTGCTTCGGAGGGCACGTTTGTTATCTTTTCACGACTAAACGGCTGAACAGATTCTTATTAAATTTGGTATGGAGATAGTTGGAACCTCGGGGAAGGACATTGGATACAGATTAAAAGAAAAGATAGTAGATTTATAATAAACTAGCTTTTGCCCTCGACTTCATCCGCGTGGACTACAGTTTATCGCGTTGACGCCTGTCACTTTGATACCTGTCAATGACACCTGTCACTTTGACATCGATATGGCTTTTTTGAAAAAAAAATTCTTCGTTGTGTTGTAAGGTACCCTATGTACTTTTAAGTACCCCTGACAACGTGTGTTCAAAATTTCATGATGATCGGTTGAGTAGTTCAGACGTGAAAGCGTAACAAACAAACAATCTCACTTTCGCATTTATAATATTATAAATAAATAAATAAGTGCACATATGAAATTGGGTGAAACTAGACCTCATTTAATAGACAGAAAAACAAAAAATTTAATACTAAAAATATATTTTTTATGGTTTTTAGTCCTTTACGATTTTACTAGCAACTGAGACCCTTTGTAAAAAAAACGTTGTATTATCTGAACCAAAAGGTATAACATGTTAAAACAAAAACAGTAATGATTGGAAAACACAGACAATAACTGTGAAATGTAATTTTTGCCGAAAATTATAATACCGTCACCTAAAACTATGAAGGAATTCACCTTCCCCCTCCGTAGGCGCCCCCGCGATTTTCTGAGCGATCCAGACGATGACGTCGCTACTGCTCTGGGCCCTGTTTCATAAAACTTACAATTATAGTTTACTATTACAATTTAGTGTACACTGAAGTTTATCTTCTAGCAAAAGTGATATTTACACGTAACACTCTAACATATGCATCAATGTACACTAAATTGTAATGGTAAACTATAATTGTAAGTTTTATGAAACAGGGCCCTGCAGGCAGCGATGGAATCGTCTAGCCACCCCTCAAACAACACACGTATAATCCCCGA
Source organism: Alsophila aescularia (assembly GCA_946251855.1). Lineage (NCBI taxonomy): Eukaryota > Metazoa > Arthropoda > Insecta > Lepidoptera > Geometridae > Alsophila > Alsophila aescularia. The sequence continues at coordinate 65,278,001 of OX276374.1, forward strand.
CACACATAATAATTACACAATAATTCCACATGATAATTCCAGACACCGTCCCCGCCGGCGGGGTCGATGAACCCGTAATTAGTCAATTATTATTCTTCTCTGAGTTTCTTGCCATTTCTTCTCAGAGATGTATTCCGAAATGGTGATCAGTTATCAAATCACTTATGAGGCTCCTAGCCATAGTTCAGGGCCCCCTGGATCGCTATTAATCATTAATACCGATCCAGAGGAGTTTAGTCAGATATCCCGTAGTCTAAGCGACGGCCCAAGCCGAGGTTCGTACCCTCTGGGTGCCCCTGAGCAAGTCGCTAAAAATTTAACATTGGCGTGCGCCTTCTGCGTCACGTATTGCGGCGGAGCGCCTTTGCGTCGCTCCACCTAGCTGGAGGGCGCCATACACTACGTTTACTGAGTCGCGGTCTCTACTCAAGAACACGTCTTCCCCAACGGTTATCAGTCCTTCGACAGATATGACCAGCCCACTGCCACTTCAGCTTACTAATCCTAAGGGCTATGTCGATAACTTTCCTTCTCGGCCGGATCACGTCATTCCGGATACGATCTTTCAGAGAAACTCCAAGGATAGCCCTTTCAAAACATACAGATACCATTTTCCTATCCTAGTCGGAACGTTTGCTATGAGCTGTTGAACTAAGGCTAGAAACTTTGTATTTTTAAATTTTGAAACCTAAGTTAAATACTTTCTGAGATTTTTCCTAAAGAAAATTATTGCATAGATATATTTATACACAATATATTTATAATTATTGCATAGATATTTTTATTACACGAACAACTAAAAAGTTTATTTAATAAAGCGACTACGTAAACAAGTTTATTCAATAAAGCGACTACGTAAACAAGTTTATTTAATAAAGCGACTACGTAAACAAGTTTATTTAATAAAGAGACTACGTAAACAAGTTTATTTAATAAAGCGACTACGTAAACAAGTTTATTTAATAAAGCGACTACGTAAACAAGTTTATTTAATAAAGCGACTACGTAAACAAGTTTATTTAATAAAGCGACTACGTAAACAAGTTTATTTAATAAAGCGACTACGTAAACAAGTTTATTTAATAAAGCGACTACGTAAACAAGTTTATTTAATAAAGCGACTACGTAAACAAGTTTATTTAATAAAGCGACTACGTAAACAAGTTTATTTAATAAAGCGACTACGTAAACACATCTATTCCGCTGTTTTTTCATTACCTCATACTTAATTAGCTAAGGATTAAACATGAGGCTGTCCTACATTCTGTTTTCCGTTTCGCGGTCGGTATTCGAGAACCTTGCTTCTCCATCATCGATTCTACGAGCTATGTGATCGGCCCGTTGCCACTTCAATTTCGAAAATGCTGCACAGGAATAGCTGGTTCTTACAGCACCGGCAGGTGAGGAGGGGTGGTCCCAGAGGCTAGCAGTCTAGGCCACCCTGGGCCGCTCAGCTCCAATACTGAGATATATGAATTTACTAGCTGTTGCCCGCCACTATGTCCTCATGTGTAATCAGTATGATAAATTGTCATGTACTTGTCCAGACGTAGTAACATTAAGTCCTTTGCGTCAGGACTTCTCACTTTCTTGCTTAGTAGGTGAACGTTTCTATCATTTGGCCACGCCAAATGATAGAAACGTGCACCTACTTACTGAATCTACAATGTCTGAACGAACACTCACAGACAAAACTAAAATTTTATGTTATTCGTCCGTAGGCCGCCCCTGAATCTAGCCGCCCTTAAGCCCGCCCGGCCCATAGACAAATCCGCCCTGCGTAGTACTATTATTATAATACCAAACTCAAATTGGCACAACACACCCACTTAAAGGGATTTCCCCATTATGTAAATATGTGTTTTAATGACAAATATTTTTGCCTTGTATTATAAACCTACAGTTTAAGGGAAAATAACCAAAAAAAAATATCAGGTACCTACTTAATTAATTAAAGTCCTAATCGTCATTGAAGAGGGTCTCAAATATTCTCAAAAGCAGTTTTAATACATTTGTAAAATGCTAGGTCGTGGCTAGGTGAATTTCATACAACAAATCGTCGTATGTAATCCCTGTCAAAACTCATGTTCTAACTGAATTGAACGAACTTTATCATCTCCACGAAGAGTAAAACTAAAAATTATATGGGCAACGGCATACATTTTGAGGTAATGGAGCTCCTGGTTCATAAACTGGGCTCGTAACCCGTGCGAAAGGTCCCAGGCCTCATTAGCGGAGCACAACATACATCTTGCCTACCTTGTATCGTCGCTGCATGTCTGCCTACTCATACATAACTAGACCATACCGCAGTAACCACTCACAAGTGCTCTAGATTCTAGATTGCCTACTTGTTACTGGCTTGCCTACTTGTTACTGGCTTGCCTACTTGTTACTGGCTTGACCTTAATAAAATGCGCCACAACCACACACACACAAACACACAGGGCAAAAATGTGGCTGGTTCATATAATAAACACAAATTAAAAAAAAACCTCTGATCCCCTCCATTATCATTTCTATCACATCAGCTTTCAAACAGAAAAAACCGCATCAAAATCGGTCCATGCCTTTGGGAGCTACGATCCTGAGCCTCCCCCTGTTATCGAAATGGTTCTTAGCTTTAACTAGCTGTTACCGCGGCTTTGTCCGCGTGGTCAAAATTCATCTTTCTTTTTTGCGCGGAACCATGATTCTTTTTCGAATATAAAAGTAGCCTAAGCTATTTCTTATATCATCAGCTATCTGCCAGTAAAAGTCCCGTCAAAATCGGTCCAGCCGTTTTGGAGATTAGCCGGAAAAAACAGACACATAGAAAGACAAAAAAAATATGGCTTTTTTGTTATAAGTCCATCCATACCAATATATAAACGTTGTCTGTTTGTTTGATTGTTTGTTTGGGGAGTTTTAACGCGATAAAGGCTGAACGGATTTTAATGAAATGTGGAATGGAGATAGGCTATGCGTTAGAATAAAACATAGGATACTTTTTATAATTATCATTATACTTCACTCTCAAAAAGCTGAACGGATTTTTATGAAATTTAGAATGGAGATAGCTTTTACCCTGGAATAGCACATAGGATATTATTCATCATCATCATCATCATCATCCCTTACGCGGGTTGGCGCATCTAGTACTGTATATACTTTCTTGAGCATTTAGTGAAAAGCTGTTATTGGGGGCATTAAAACTAAGAAGAATCTCGATTACATCAGCTTCAAAACAGAAAAACCGCTTCAAAATCGGTCCATTCGTTTAGGAGCTACGATGCCACAGACAATGGATACATACACCCTAAACTTATAACACCCCTCTCTTTCGTCGGCGGTTAAAAACGAGTAGTTCCATTCAAACGTACGATATTTTACAGACGCGTTGTGGTCGTGTCTGGTCATGTCATATCTACTCACGCGAAAGAATGTTTAAAAAAGTTTGATTCCACACCGCTATATCGAAAGTGAAGCACTCAAGATATGCGATCCACTCGTACGCACAAGCTTCATATACACATTTACACCATGTTATGTGTGTGGCCGTCGTCGTCCTTATTAGTCGTTGTTATTCTGTCAAGTTCTCTCTCACGGAAATCATCAATCTCAATCAATCTCAAAAACAATGCCGTCTTTTGTGAAGAAATTGTGTATCCATACACGCACACCTAAGCAGCCGCTATATACTTCAGTCGTTTGTTTTGTGGTGTGGAATCCATATTTTTTTAACATCTCGCGCGCTTTGTATTAAAATCACAATTGATCACAATAATGAAATTCGGTGTCTCCGTCTATAGTTGAGTTCGTTGAGCGTGTCTCTGAAGTTCGTTGAGCGTGTCTCTGAAGTTCGTTGAGCGTGTCTCTGAAGTTCGTTGAGCGTGTCTCTGAAGTTCGTTGAGCGTGTCTCTGAAGTTCGTTGAGCGTGTCTCTGAAATATGTTACAGTTATTAAGCTTTTGCTATTGCAAAAACAAAAACACACGATTTTGTGGCTGAAAAAGATGGAGAAAATGACAAACGTAGAGTTCCTTGGTGCTCTCTTCTCTAACGGGCGTATTTTCGAAGCACTGGTAGAGTCAGAAGAGTATTTCCTTTTCCTGTGCGAGATTCAACTCTGTTGGCACATGAAAGGGAAATTTCCTTTTCAAACTCAAAACATATTTACTTTTACCTAATTTTACTGACGTGAACTATTTATAATTATTTATGTATTTCTCTTCGTTCATGAGATGTTACGTTTTGAAGTCTTCATAAAAGTGCTATTATTTCCACGTTTTTATTAAGTCTTTCTTGTCTGTGGTTCCGGGTGGAATCTTGCAACTCAAATTTCGAGCACTTCCCGATTAGCTATCCGACTGAAACTTTCAGGGTAGCTCACAAACCGACGACAGTGCATAATTAAAAAAAACGTGGTTTTTAGATTAGTTTTTAATCTACGTTTGGTGTTTGTTTGGCACTGTGGCGTGGTTGTGTTGTTGTTTGGGGCACGTCTGTACAAGCCCCACAATATACAGTACACGGTACATACATTGTTTGGCACTGTGGCGTGGTTGTGTTGTTGTTTGGGGCACGTCTGTACAAGCCCCACAATATACAGTACACGGTACATACATTGTTTGGCACTGTGGCGTGGTTGTGTTGTTGTTTGGGGCACGTCTGTACAAGCCCCACAATATACAGTACACGGTACATACATTGTTTGGCACTGTGGCGTGGTTGTGTTGTTGTTTGGGGCACGTCTGTACAAGCCCCACAATATACAGTACACGGTACATACATTGTCAAAGACAATATGTGTCTTACGTAGTATTTGTATACTCTTTGAATATATGTACAGTCGCCTGCACAATGCGCGTGCATTACATAAACATTCCATATCTAAACAGTTAAGAGTTCCTTTATAAGTCAGTCTATTGTTTTCTCTTTTATGCCAAAAGCCTCGCGGCCTTTCCTCGGTGAAACCACAGAAAGCTAGGTACTTTCACATGTGTTAGGTACGGTCAAACAAGGTATAATAAGTACAACTAACTGCTGCCCGCGTCTTTGACCGCGTGCTAATTTTTCTCGTATCAAAGTATCCTATGTGTTATTCCATTAGGTAATTCGGTTTTCTTGTTGGGTTATACCATTGACTAGCCATTGACATACTAACAAAAAGTTACGGTACAATGATACGGGTAACCCGAGTCGGCAATCAGCCGAGCAATATCCAAAAACTAAAGAAAAGCCAGCTGTACAAATTTTCATGACTCTTTTTACTTTAGGCCATATTATGTTAAATTATCTTCTATACTATAATAATCTATACTATAATAAAACTGTAACTGGGCTAAATCTGTACATTAAATATTTTTTGAAAATTTTAATTGATATGAACTTCAAAATCGATATGGAGTGCAAAAAGGTTTATTTTTTTATTTTTTGTCTGTCTGTCTGTCTGTCTGTCTGTCTGTCTGTCTGTCTGTCTGTCTGTCTCTTTGAACACGCATCACGCAGAAACTACCCGACCGATTTTGATGCAACTTGGCACAATCATAGATTATGTTATGGATTAACATTTAGAATACTTTTTATCCCGAAAAAAACAATGGTTCCCGCAGGATAGGGGTTGAAAGTTATTTTAAAAAAACACATATCACGCTGAAACTATCGTACGGATTTTGAAGTAACTTGGCACAGTCAAAGTTTATAGTATGTGTTAAAATGAATGATACTTTTAATCACGAATAAATACGGGATTCCTGCGGGATATGAGTCTAAAGTTATGTTAATTTGAAAGGAATAATAATGGCACATCCGTTTATAAAACGGTACCGTAAATTCGGCACCTATACTACAAGTCAGAGTGGCACAGTAGAAGCGGTGTCTGGCTCGCAACCCAGATGCACATGGATCGAATCCACGCGCTGCTATGAATGTTTTGCCTCAATATTTATAAGCATTTACATATTTTGTGCCTTTTTTTACATTTTCTTTGATTTTTTAAGGCTTATTTAATTTCCTGAAGTAAACCGTCAAGTTTTGTTTGAAAACAATATATATAATGGGAGCTATCCAAACGAACGGTCCGACTTAGGTGCGGTTTTTTTATGTTTGCTAGCTGAGGTAATCGAGATGGTATAGTACGAGTTTGGTTCGAGTATAGATAGCACAATGGCATCAACAACTCAAGCGAATAAACCAAAGGCATCAAAGTTCTCCCTCCGATTTAACTAGATGGCGCTGATTGACCTTAAAACACGCAATCATTTCATTCCTGCAACCATTAAAACTGTAACTGGGCTAAATCTCTACGTCGATTTTTTTGTAAATTTTAATTGAGATGAGCTTCAAAATCGATTGTTTCTTCCATTGAGATATTATAATGTACTACCTGCGTACCTACATAATTATATAGTTATAACGGAGATTTCTTCATAATGTCTTACTGGCAAAATGGTTAGTTGTCGGTATTGAAATGTGTACATACAGAGGTACATATGTGTTGCTCTTCACAGAGAAAGTATAGAAAACTTTTATTTTTTCAAATCAATCCTCATATCGTGTTGAAAAAGCTCAAAAAGTAGGTAGGTAGGGTAGGTAATTATTAAGAGCCAGTTAAAGTGCCAGTAAGTACGTCGTTCTGTGAAACATCATAAAAAATAATTTGTACTAAGAACACAATGTTTCGTTGCATTAAAATTTGTTCGTATGGACCTCATAATAATGACCGACCCTTGAATCCCTTGATGCCCCATCCAATTTACCTCACCACCTTAATTACTCTCTAATCTGTGCCACCTTACCTACCTTCGGAGATAATTTTCTCTACTCAATAACAAGACGTTCATGATAACAAGTTACTTCATTTAAACTAGATGGCGTTGTCTACCCTTAAAACACGCAAGCGGTTTGTTACGAAGTGGTTTGAACGTTGAATGAACTCGAACAACACGTTTTCTTCTTTTTTTTACTTTATGGCCCCTAAAGGCTCTTAAAACGTATTTAGATGTTTTTTGTGTTTTTTGATAGAATAAGTCGACTTCAGTTGTAAAACGCGCAGCGAAATTAAGTAAGCGAATTATTTATAGTAAAATAGTAATTTATTAATTAAAAAAATAAATTTAACTCATTCATGTCATGAATCTTTCATTATAAAAACCAGGGTTCAAAATACTTTCAAGTGCTTTGTAAACCGAAGCCTTGAAAGTAGAAAATACTTGCATAGGAAATTGATCTTCGTGTCCATATAAATAAGGAGCACAATCGTGTTTGCGAAAAAAGTACTTGGAAGCGTGGAATTGAAAGTAAAAAATACTTGCATAGGAAATTTACCCGTGCGCTTATGTAAATAAAGAGCACAATTGCGTTTGCTTAAAAAAAACTTCGAAGCTTTGCAAGTTTTTTGAGCGACCTATCAGCCACCTAGGTTGTTGTGACCCGGCTGGCCGAGTGCGGCCGAACTCAGCCGAACCCGCCACCGAGTATGTAGGTGCGGACGTGGCGAAAGAGCGAGTTGGTGAGTAAAATACTTTGAAAGTCTTGCAAGTATTGCGGGTCCGCACCAGGGCGGCGTACTTACAAGCCAAAACCTGGTTTAAAAACCTGGTTGCGTAAATACCCACCTTCCCTAATTCCACGCAGGTGGCGTGGAATTGGCGTGAGTGATCATACAGAATCCAGGCCCTGCTCTCAACTCAAGCCCTTGCGACTGATTTGAAAACTGGGGTACTTGGTATCTTAGGCCTTGCACGCACTGCCTTGCAGTGGAACGCGGTGCGTTTATTCTAGCGTTTATTTCACATTGTATTACATGCGTTTATTTCATATTATATTATATGCGTTCATTTCATTGCAATACGTGCACTTCTATGAAGTGTCATGGAAGTGCAAGTGTGTTGTACGTACGGAGTGCCGTACTTCACAGAATATGCGTTATAAAAAGGCAAGGCAGTGCCTTATTCCGATGATTAAATGCCGAGTAATCGATAAAAAACTATTTGACGGCTGAACGAATTTTTAAGAAATGTAGTATAATATTGTACTTTGTAGGTTTGGTCCTGGTCCTCCTGGTCCTCTGGACCAAACCTACAACTGGTCTGGTGGTGGTTTGGCTTTTGGTCCTGGAATAAAACGTGTGGGCTACTTTTAAATGAAATGACCACGCGGGCAAAGCCGCGGGCACAGCTAGTACTATAATAAAACTGTAACTGGGCTAAATCTGTAAATTAAATATTTTTTGAAAATTTTAATTGAGATGAACTTCAAAATCGATTGTTTCTTCCATTGAGATATTATAATGTACTACCTGCGTACCTACATAATTATATAGTTATAACGGAGATTTCTTCATAATGTCTTACTGGCAAAATGGTTAGTTGTCGGTATTGAAATGTGTACATACAGAGGTACATATGTGTTGCTCTTCACAGAGAAAGTATAGAAAACTTTTATTTTTTCAAATCAATCCTCATATCGTGTTGAAAAAGCTCAAAAAGTAGGTAGGTAGGGTAGGTAATTATTAAGAGCCAGTTAAAGTGCCAGTAAGTACGTCGTTCTGTGAAACATCATAAAAAATAATTTGTACTAAGAACACAATGTTTCGTTGCATTAAAATTTGTTCGTATGGACCTCATAATAATGACCGACCCTTGAATCCCTTGATGCCCCATCCAATTTACCTCACCACCTTAATTACTCTCTAATCTGTGCCACCTTACCTACCTTCGGAGATAATTTTCTCTACTCAATAACAAGACGTTCATGATAACAAGTTACTTCATTTAAACTAGATGGCGTTGTCTACCCTTAAAACACGCAAGCGGTTTGTTACGAAGTGGTTTGAACGTTGAATGAACTCGAACAACACGTTTTCTTCTTTTTTTTACTTTATGGCCCCTAAAGGCTCTTAAAACGTATTTAGATGTTTTTTGTGTTTTTTGATAGAATAAGTCGACTTCAGTTGTAAAACGCGCAGCGAAATTAAGTAAGCGAATTATTTATAGTAAAATAGTAATTTATTAATTAAAAAAATAAATTTAACTCATTCATGTCATGAATCTTTCATTATAAAAACCAGGGTTCAAAATACTTTCAAGTGCTTTGTAAACCGAAGCCTTGAAAGTAGAAAATACTTGCATAGGAAATTGATCTTCGTGTCCATATAAATAAGGAGCACAATCGTGTTTGCGAAAAAAGTACTTGGAAGCGTGGAATTGAAAGTAAAAAATACTTGCATAGGAAATTGACCCGTGCGCTTATGTAAATAAAGAGCACAATTGCGTTTGCTTAAAAAAAACTTCGAAGCTTTGCAAGTTTTTTGAGCGACCTATCAGCCACCTAGGTTGTTGTGACCCGGCTGGCCGAGTGCGGCCGAACTCAGCCGAACCCGCCACCGAGTATGTAGGTGCGGACGTGGCGAAAGAGCGAGTTGGTGAGTAAAATACTTTGAAAGTCTTGCAAGTATTGCGGGTCCGCACCAGGGCGGCGTACTTACAAGCCAAAACCTGGTTGCGTAAATACCCACCTTCCCTAATTCCACGCAGGTGGCGTGGAATTGGCGTGAGTGGTCATACAGAATCCAGGCCCTGCTCTCAAGCCCTTGCGACTGATTTGAAAACTGGGGTACTTGGTATCTTAGGCCTTGCACGCACTGCCTTGCAGTGGAACGCGGTGCGTTTATTCTAGCGTTTATTTCACATTGTATTACATGCGTTTATTTCATATTATATTATATGCGTTCATTTCATTGCAATACGTGCACTTCTATGAAGTGTCATAGAAGTGCAAGTGTGTTATAACGCATATTCTGTGAAGTACGGAGTGCCGTACTTCACAGAATATGCGTTATAAAAAGGCAAGGCAGTGCCTTATTCTGATGATTAGATGCCGAGCAATCGATAAAAACTATTTGACGGCTGAACGAATTTTGAAGAAATGTAGTATAATATTGTACTTTGTAGGTATGGTCCTGGTCCTCCTGGTCCTCTGGACCAAACCTACAACTGGTCTGGTGGTGGTTTGGCTTTTGGTCCTGGAATAAAACGTGTGGGCTACTTTTAAATGAAATGACCACGCGGGCAAAGCCGCGGGCACAGCTAGTGTTAAATAATTTCGAAGTAATCATACAAGATACAAGTAGAAGATTCTACCCGTTTTTTGATTAACAAATTTGAACAAAAAGCTGGTTTTTATGATTTTTATACCAGTTAAGGCCTGCTTAAAAAAAACGGTGATAAAATAGATTTGGGAGGCGTTATTTTCAGATTAGACATTTTTGGTAGGTTAGTACAAAATACTACCAATAGATGGCGTTACCGTCCCCCATAAGACGGGTTCAAAGAAGTTAGTGCAAAAATTTGGATGATTACGTATAGGTCTCGGTAGCCGAATTGGTAAAGGCATGTGCAGCGCTGAGACACAATATGCGAGTTCGAATCTCGTCCGTGATCCAAATTTTTCCATTAGAAAATTATTATAGATATAAATTATTATAAAAAACGGTTTCTTAAAAACCAACAATTAACCGTACAGTGGCAACCCACGTGGTGCGTTTTGATAGACTGGTTATTATTTCGTTTCCACGGCAACATGTCAATCCGGCCCTTACCTATTATTTATTCTGTGTCCTTACAGCGAATAATCGACATTTTTATAAGCAATTTTTTGATACCTGGGGTTACATAATTGCAATTTTGGTAGGAATCTCTAATATATTACTCGCTGATAATGTAGCTTTCTAAACGTGTTTATTTTTTTTGCTTATTCATTACAAACAAACACACATACAAACATACAAAAAGAAAAACAAATCTTTGCTCTTTATTATATCAGTGTAAATGTAGATACTGCCAGACGAATTACCACGTGGGTGTACGTAGCAGGGCGAAGTGCAGCTACTGAAAATGTATGGAAAGTCAATAAACCGTTGGCCCATTTACATTATTACCCAACTGAGGAGAGTTACGTGTTTGGGTTGTATGTATGTATGTTTGTTTATACGTTTCTTAGGCACGCCCTACAATCTAAACGGCTTGATGGATTTTGATAACTAAGGTAGTATCATTGGATTTGTCTTGGTCACAACAATGCTAAAGGATATATGAAATGTCAAGAAAATTAATATGGCGGCTGATAGCTGCCATATTATTTTTCTGACGGAACAAAAATGACCAAAACGTATCGAGTGACGTATCAAAATACAGGTATTTAAAAAACCATTTCAAAAATATATAATTCTTATAACTAATCAGTAGCAATTTGCTTTTAAGCTTTTTACAAAATTTTCAATTTAATATTATTCAAGTTAATGTAAACACTATAAAGTCTAATGTTGCAATTGCAACTATTAAAGTAAAGTAAAATATTAAGTAAAAAAGTTAGATTAAATTTATATTAATGCTAGCTCTGCCCCGCGGTTTCACCCGCGTCTCTCAGGAACCGTGCATTTTTCCAGAATTAGTAGTAGCCATGTGTTAATCCAGAGTATAAGCTTTTTAAGCGTTTAAGCATGAAGAAGTATCAAATATACACATACGACCTTCCATCCCCCAACGACTAGAAGATCAGCAAAGCGCCACCCTTTCATGGTTGAAATACCTCGCACAAGAACGAAGCGTTTCGCTTCTTCATTTATTATAAGAACTGCAAAGGAGTGGAATGCCCTGCCCTCGTCAGTGTTTCCGGTAAATTATAACCCCGGTGTGTTCAAGTCAAGAGTGAATAGGTATCTACTAGGCAAGCGTGCTACACCTTCGACCACATCATCGCTTTCCATCAGGTGAGATCGAGGTCAAACGATTGCCTAGTAGGTACGTAATAAAAAAAAAAACGTACAAACTTTCGCCTTTATATTACTAGTGAGATTATTTTTGCGGGCGGTCAGCTCGTAGTCAATAATTTTGTACGCAGTCGGGTTTTTTGTATTTTTGACCGAGCGAGCGCGAAGCGCGAGCGAAGCGTGTCCTTTTCAGCTTGGGCAAACATGCTTTCGTATGTCCTTCCGAATGTTAGTCCTTCCGGATCTCTGTTCTCCTCTACAGGTCGCATCTTCTATCAGGTCTCAACCGATCTAGACAAAACTTGGTATACAGGGTAAGTGAATTTTCAGAATTTTTTGGTCGTCGGGGATTTTTGATTGGGGGGTTACTTCCTCCAAAAAAGGGTAAAAAGAGGGCTACTGAATATCTCCGCCTCATTAAATCCGATTTCGATGGTTATTTTTTTATTTGAAAGGTCATAAAAAGTTGGTGAAGATCTGATGAGGATCTTCGGCGTGGTGAGCAGAATAGCTCCTCAAAAAGCAGTAAATTTTTCACTTTTATGTTTCTACCAGTGGAATCAGCCCTTTACCTTGTACTATTGTTTATTCTGTGCCTTTACCTACTAGGTAGAGATTAATGGAGCACCTTGGTTATGAATGTTAGTTTTACAATAAGATAACTAAGTAGATGGCGCTACTGTGTACCGCTAAATTGTTTGCAAAAAAGTTTGTACGCGCGAGGTTCACAGCTCACAGATCCACTAATTGTAATAATTTATACATTCGATTGTAGGCAGTTGGCGGTTACAGAGTAGTATAAACGAGTAGTGTTTCGAGGAAACGCAATTTCTGCCATTGTCACAGAATAAATAATAGTACAAGTACATTGTTGTCAACAACGGGTCGACCGGCGCATTTGACCGCATACAATCGACGAATCTTGCGTCACTCATGCAGCCACCGACCTAAACGAATATAATTCGGTTTAGCCCAATGCGTTTGACGCCTTTGATATAATCAAAGGTTGACGCATTCGGTCGGTCACCAACCTAATGTAATTGGACCACTCGCACACATAGTTTTATTCAACCTGATGTAAATGGACCACTCGCACACATAGTGACTATCCAACCTAATGTAAATTGACCACTCGCACACATAGTGACTATCCAACCTAATTTAAATGGACCGCTCGCACACATAGTGACTATCCAATCTAATGTAAATGGACCATACGCACACATAGTGACTATCCAACCTAATGTAAATGGACCACTCGCATACATAGTGACTATCCAACCTAATTTAAATGGACTACTCGCACACATAGTGACTATCCAACCTGTGGCCCTATTACAGAACGGCTTCAATCACATTGTCACTTTTTTCATAGGAAAATCGACTCTATCGCAAAGCATTATTGAATTTGACGGCTTGAAACCGTCATGATCAACATTACGTAATCGCACTGCTGATGTAAATGGACCACTCGCACACATAGTGACTATCCAACCTGATGTAAATGGACCACTCGCGCACATGTCGACTATAGTAGTGCTTTGAACGTAAGTAGGTCTCATTACTAGATCTATGGTTTCATTACGAGACTCGTGTAACATCCGTCGCCCGTGAGAACATTTTTATTTCTGTGCGGAAATCCTGCTAGCTCCGGTTTACCCAATAATCTATCTATACTCATAAAAGAAAAAGTCTGTAAAAAGAAGATAATAGAAACATATATAGTCTAGGATACTATTAAGCTACCTACTGAACGAGAAGAGAACATTGTTTTAAATCGTGTCGGTCTGTTTTTCTGTTTGTCTATATATTTGTTCGTGCATCACATAAAAACTATTAGACCGATTGTGATGCGGTTTTCATTGATGGATGGCTTAGCATCTTAATCCGATGAGTAGGAGCTGAGCAATCAATAAAAATATTTGTAACGACTGAAGAAATTTTGATCAAATGTTTGTATGTTGGTATTTTAGGTCCTGGAATAGCACATAGAAAAAATTTATTAAACTTTAACCCAGAGAATAGAACACGCGTGCGAAGCCGCGGGCACAGCTAGTTTGAAAATAATTTCAAAAACCGCTTTCATAATGTGGTACGACCATATGCATTATCAATAGATAGACACACATACATTATCCATCCATATTATAAAAGAGAAAGTAACTTTTAATTAGATCTGTGGCACGGACACAGATTATCGCGATAAAAAGTATGCTGTGTCCTTTCCCAGGGTTCCAACCAAGTATCTCCATACCAAATTTCATTAAAATCGGTTTAGCCGTTTTGTAGTGAAAAGGTAAAAGGCAGATATACAGAGTCTGTAGTCTGTCTGGGAAAGGACACAGGATTCTTTTAAACTGCGATAAACTTTAGTCCGTGCCGTAGGTCTAATTAAAAGTGGTACTAAATACTAATCCTACCACTTTTAATTAGAACCATTTTCCCGTGCATGTACGCATAAATTAGGTACAACGCACACAATTAGCCTTCTCTGACCTTATCAGTGTAATTTAATTTATTCTGTGGCCTTTGTCATATTCGATCGATGGTCCGCGCGGATGAAGTCACGGGCAAAGGCTAGTATAATAAAATAAAGTGTCAAAAAACAAATGAACGTATACTTACCTAGCGGCATGTAAGTCTAGCGGTGAACGAAACATGGCGGGGATCTTGGCACAGTCAAAGTTAATATAATGTGTTATAATGTTGAATACTTTTATCCCGAAAACTGACTGTGCCAAGATCCCCGCCACGTTTCGTTCACCTCTACACTTACGTGCCGCTAGTTATACCTACTGTTCAGATGTTTTTTTGTACAGTACCTAGTATAATTGTAAATGTAAACATGCTGACCTCCTGGCCTCATGGTAATAATAGTGTGTGGACAAAGGACATGTTGATAGTGCGGAAGCGAGAGCGGGTTAAAATGTCTAAAAGCCTGTTAAAACCTCTTTTGTTTTATCAAGCAATTCGATATCCTCAAATCTACTTGGACAAAACGGCGTTTTTGTTTGACGATAACTTGAGAACTGTTGACGATCTTTAAGAAAAGTAGATAAATACTTATTTTATGAATATTTAAAAAAATACGAAAGTCTCTCCGTCTGTTTGCTACCTTTACACGACAAATCAACTTACCAAATTAAAAAGAATATTAGATAATAGTGTAGAAGAAGATAGGCTGTTTACTTTTTAGCCCGGAAAATATCCACGAGAGCAATGCCGCGGGGCACAGCTAGATAGCAAGTAATAAAAAACTAATATCAACAATATCGGTTGTCATGAAGAAGCCGAGCTCTTTAGAAGCCCCCCTTTAGAAGAATCGATAAAAACTATTAGACGGATTAACAAACATAATTATATAATAGTATATTATACTTCTATAAAGTATAATATACTATAGTATAGTACTATTAGTATATTATACTTTATAGGCTTTTGGTACTGGAATAAAACAGAAGTTACTTTTATCCCCCAGAAATAACCACGTGGGCAAAGCCGCGGGAAAAGCTAGTTTTAGAATAAATGATAATATTTTTTTGACCTCTTTGTTTGAACGTAGGCTCCTCGTATCGCCGCGGGCCTTCGTTAGTAAAACGAGGAACAAGTATTAAATCTAGTTACGAATGAACTCTACGCGATGTCTCTTTAATGAAATTAATAAACGGTTTTATTTAGCTTACCGTGTTTGTTTTTTGTGTAAAATTTGGTAATTCAAGTTATACCCCCTTCTTGTTGACCCATTTATCTGACACACCTTTAGTTCTGATGACAACACAATTATGTATATTCAGTATCATTCGACTCACACCATGATTTTATTATATTTTTTAGCTTTTTCATCATTTTCAAGTTTCTTTACAATAAAACCGATAAGAATTAAAAAAACATAGGAGTACAAGTAATTATTCCGTATCATTTCCCGCTCCTCTCGTCGCGCCGCTTAACAGCCCGCCCTCCCCCTTCGATTTCTCTCGACTCGACACATCCTCCACAGTCATTTAGCCACAGTATAAATAATAGGTTTACTGTATACACTCAATTGGTCAGACGTGTTTCACGTGCTAAACGATTTCGCGGGACAGTGACCGCAAGTACTTGACTTGTAAGCTTGTGATTAGAAACGCTTTCTTTTAACTTGTATAGTTTGAGTTGAGTTATATGTACTTACTAGCTGTGCCCCGTGGTTTCACCCGCGTCCCTCAGGACCCGTGCATTTTTCCGGGGCACAAAAGTAGCCTGTGTGTTAATCCAGGGTATAAGCTACCTCCATACCAAATTTCATCCAAATCCGTTAAGTAGTTTTTGCGTGAAAGAGTAACAAACATCCATCCATCCATACATCCATCCTCACAAACTTTCGCATTTATAATATTAGTATGACTATACTTATGATGTTGTATTCAGTTTATGGGCATAAAAAGAGTGTAATGTTTTCAGCGTTCATGTATTATGTATATATGTTATGTGAGTTTCTTTGTTCCACCATAACTTTTAAATGCCTGAACAGATTTAGACGTATGTGGTATCGTTAGAGTCCTTACATCCCCCGAGTAAATCAGGCTATATTTTATAACATTCAATATGGCGGCAGTACGGACACATATAAAAAAACTTCGTTTTTTGCAATATGGGTATCAAATTGAAGGCCTTGATAACCACAATCCAACAGTATATAATTTATTGGCAAAAGCTCTTTTTTTGGCAGGGAAGCGTTTTTTTTTAGCTTTTAAGCTAGTTATTCATAAACATGAAATGACGAACTTTAAGTCTTAGGCTTCTAGCAAACAATCAACTCTGTAGTCAATCAACTCTGTAGTTTGTTGTTTGGTATATTTAAGTGTAAGGTAAGCAAGGTAAAGGTAAATAAGGTAAGATAAAGGTGGTAAGCTAAAAAAGGTAGGTAATAGAATGCACTGTGCAATGGCGTCATCTTCAGCTTGTACTTGTCCACTGCTGGGCGTAGGTCACTCCTAATGTACGCTACTGAGCTCTGTCTTCAGCTCGTCGCAAACAGTTCCTGCCGCTTCTCGGAGGTCGTCACTCCACCTGGCCACAGGGCGTCCTATACTACGTTTGCTTAAATGTGTTTTCCACTCGAGAATTCGTCTATCCCAACGGTTATCGGTTCCTCGGGAAAAATTTAGTCAATAAAATAAATATAATAATATGGAGTGCAATAATTATAGGTTTATTATTCTTGCAGAACAAAATGAAGACTCTACTGGTGGTCTGCCTCGCAGCGTTCTTCTGCGGTGCCATCGCGAAGAACAGGAAGACTGACGACAAAGTAAGCACTGACGTCTTCTACGCCGAGAATATTTCTTTTGAGGTCATGACCTGACAAAAGTATATTTACACAAAATAAAGAATAAAGATACACACACACATACACATTATGAAAAGGAAAGATGTGATTATTTGTATGTTTGTATTTTTGTACGTTTGTTTGTAACTAAAAAATAAACTCAAACAATACTGAACCGATTATAGAAATTATATCACTTCAAGAATGCTACATTATCGGGCAGTTTGTTTGTTTGTATGTTTGTTTAAAATGATGTCCTTACTAAAATTGCAATAATGTAACCCAAGGTATAAAAAAATTGCAAAAATGTTGATTACTCGTTGTTGGAACGGAATGTCTTGTTGCCGTGAAAACGAAATAATAGCAAGTCTGACAAGTACGTGAGTAATAATTTAATAATGCAGTTGTCTATGCTCAAAAACAACATGCTCTTTGCTTCTAAAGATTTAGAATTACGCCCGCTGAATCCCCTTTGGCGCTGTAGCAACCAAGATCCAAAACCGCAAATCCCCCTTGGTCGCTAGAGCAACCAAAAAAAAACATGGAATTTAATTGTAACGGTTTGATCTACTAAAATCGAGTTAAATGTAATCTCGCATATATTATCGAATTAGTGTGTTTCTGTCTTTAAAAGGATATATATTATATTATACGTAAAAACACTAAAGAAGTTTTTTTTTTTTTTAAATAAAACCACGGCCGTTCTCCGCGAGCCGTAAATTTTTGAAATATTTGTTGGTTTTCACGAAAATATTCAGGTCACTTTTTGTACTAAACTGTGTTGATGTTTTAATGTTATCGGATAGCTTGGTTCATCTAGTATTTAAATAAAATAAAAAAACAGTATGTCATCGATTTCGTTTCCAAAATACGTTTTTTTTCTGAAACTACTCCCATTTTTGGCTTCATCATTTTTCCGCGGTGCTCTCTCCTTACATAATAATTTCATAAAACTTACGTTCGGTTTGTCAGTGGCTACATATATTCAGCGTATCACAGGCCAAGTTTTGTACGGATCCGACAAACCGTTGAGGAAGGAACGGAAAATAAGTTTTGCGCGGCAACAATTTTTTTCGCGCCATTTTGCCGTCTTGCCGCCATGATGTCATGGTCACGTGATCGGAGTGTATTTACATTATAGGTAGATTTATAGCGGGGGCATTGAGCGGTTATTGGCCTTTTTTTAGATGTTACGTCTCGTCGTGTGAGCGCTACCTGTGCGAAGCCGGGTCGAATTTATCTAGAATTTATCTAAATTTTATCAAGGTTTCAGGGACAATTGCACATTTAAATAAAACTTTTGGTAAGGATTTAGGTTTTATTTATTTAAACAGGTTTTCCTACTCGGGATCTAACACATCGATGTACCTAGCTATAGCACATTTGCCTACGATTTGGACAAAGGTGGCGGGGCCATAGGCGCGGTCTATACTTTAGTAATATTTGGTCTGAGTGTTCACGAAACTCCTGAGCACGAGACCCTTGCGGCGAGCAACGACGTTCGCGTACGTCCGTTTAAGCAACCAACGCACGAGCAGGCCAGTCGCACTCCGCAACAAGTACAAATATAATACCTACACTTTACGGCCGCAATATTGCGGTTAATTCAGTAGAGTGTCAAGCGTGCGCCCGATGAGTCGCGCGCCGTGTGCTTACGATAAAGTACCTACTTACGTAAAGTTTTTGTCAAATTTTATTCTTTTCTTAATTATGAGTACCAAGAAGAAACCTAGAATGTACTGCATAGCATTCGGTCTGACAAGTCTCGTAAAATACCTACATACTGACATTTTATTACGTAGGTAGCCATTTCTTTTTCATTCATTATTAAGCATGGAATTCAGACAGGCAACTTTTATTCATCAAAGTGCTATACCTATTAAGTTATAATCAAATAATGAGGTATTAGGTCTATTCTGATAAGAATGTCATTATATGTAGTTAATAGAACTATCAACATTTATAATAATAAGTAAAAAAATATACATTATTACTTATTTGTTTATTCTGTTACAATATCTAAGTCATATCATATCACAGAATAATTACTAGTAGAAATACCTAGTTATATCTTGATACAACCCTGCCAAGCGAAAAAGTGACAGAGCGATACTGATACGGTTAGAGCAATGGAAGCTCTCGCGCGTTGTGATACGGTACATTCTAGCCTGCACGCAATGCGTGAGCGCCTTCTAGGTACATATAATTGAGAGATCGCAGCGCTGTGCAAGTTAAATTGCACTTTATTGCGTTGTAGCGAGAGTCGATATGTATTTAATTGACTTAACTCAGTTAAACTTCTGTACTTGTACTATTATTTATTCTGTGGCACGAGCAAGTGTTTTTAAAGCTCGCGCGCATAACAATATTTTTCCTCAATCACTTATATGTACGAGATAATTACTTTAATTATATTTTATTATACATATGTAAAATATCTTAATTTTAAACGTAAATGTACGAAAGTGATTTAGGAAGATTGTTATACGATGCGGTGCAGTGCGGCCCGCCACAATGTGCGCGAGCCTTTAGAATATTTAGGTACTTTGAGTTATATCTTTTTAACATCAGTAATTTTTTTGTCACGATTAGTCGCCCCTTATAATCTGGCCGCCCTAGGCCCGGGCCTACTTGGCCCTTAGGGCAAATCCGCCACTGACCGCTTCGCTTGTGCCTCTGCCTATGGTCTCGCTAAAATATGCTAAAATCATAAATTTATGACATATTCGTTCACGAGTAGGACTTGGATTGGACCCTACGACATTTACTTGACTGTACCAGCTGCTTTACCAGTTGGCTGAACAATTTGCTTTTTGCAGTTGTAATCTGTTAAAATTCAGTTTAACATGCCGTTAGAGCACTTCTGCAGTTTCCTCTAGGCCATAAACTTTAGATCAAACTGAAAATCTGTAGGTCTATACTTCCATGCTAATATTATAAAAGCGAAGTTGCTCTGTCTCTCTGCCTGTCTATCCACCGGCTGAACCGACTTTGATGAAATTTGGTATGGAGATATTTTGAACCCTGGGGAAGGACATAGTTTTTTTTTATGACAATAAACTGTAGCCCGCGGGCAAAAGCTAGTAAACTATAAGTAGTGACTGTGTTTTGATTGCGGAGAACCATTCGGCCCATTCTAGAACCCTTGTATCTATATTTCCAGGTTAAAATTGCTGTATACTACGAGGCCCTCTGTCCTGACAGCAAGCGGTTCATCACTGCGCAACTGGCACCAGTCTGGCGCGACTTCAGGGGGGTCATCAAGGTCAAACTCGTCCCGTACGGCAAGAGCACTGTGAGTTGAGGTCCATTATCGCGAATCATATGTTTAGATGTACCGGTGACAGCAGCGTTGGGGAATGGCTCTCTACGAGATGGATCGACGACATGATGAGAGTCGCAGTGCAGGTAGCCGCTCGATGGAAACAGTGAGCTACTGAGCGTTCTATGGGAGAGGCCTATGTTCAGCAGTGACCGACTCCCGTTTTATGATATGATGTGGTGATAACATCAGAATAGAGAACTTGAGTACCAGCAAGACATCATGTTTTCAAAATCCTCCAAGGGCTTGAACATGGATTGTAGAGGAGATGGTTTAGTTTCAGGTTTCTAACTTGTAACGCGTTGGCGTTAAGTGCTTGCTTCTTGCGAAATCTGAACTCAATGATATGATCGCTTTGATAATTGAAAATGCGTTCTAATTATTTGTAAGATTTGACTCTTTGTACAATTTAGTCTCTGAGGGTCCTACCATTAATGATGGAGTCAAGTAAAAATTTAGAAAATAATTTCTCTTACACGTGCCAAACCGTGGTAGTTCGACATTTGTATATTACTGTAGTCGTTGTTTTAATTATAAGTTAATTATCAACTTGTATTTTCCAGCACGACAAACTTGCGAATGGTAAATGGGAGTTCCAGTGCCACCATGGCCCTGATGAGTGCTACGGAAACAAGGTAATATTTTGTTTAAGTAATTTAATTTAAGGGGGTGAGAAAACGAAAGGACCGATGTTTCTCAGCTGTAATAGGGGGTATTAATTTGTGCTTGTTTGTGTTGGTGTCAGGTACAATCGTGCATCCTGAAGGACCGATCTCTGCAAGACACGGATAAGATGGAGCTGATCATCTGCCTGATGGGCCAGGCCAACCCTGACAAGTCGCTCGACACGGTAAGTGATCCATCGCTATAGACTCTATCCTGAGTGTGATTCACTTGCAACTTACTAGCTGTACCCGCGGCTTGGTCCGCATAGTCATTTCATTTAAAAGTAGTTCATACGTGTTATTCCAGGACCAAAAGTTCAATATCATACATTTCTTGAAATTTCATTCAGCCGTCACATAGTTTTTTATCGATTGCTCAGCATCTATTCATCGGATTAATATACCAAGTACCCCAGTTTTTAAGTCAAAGCCTATGCTATCCAACAGTGAAAACAACATTGCAATTGATTATATGAACCTTATTAAAAAAAAACATTTTTCCAGTGCCTCGTCCAAATGAGCAAACAAGCAGAATCCACCAAGCTGAAGGAGTGTGCGAGCGGGCACCAAGGCGACAACCTTCTGGCTAGTTATGGAGACAAGACTGACGCTGTGCTGCGTCCGCTCGCTTTCGTACCCACAGTCGTCATCAACGAGGTAAAGTACAAGTATTTTTGAAAATAATAGCACTTTTACAAGCTGAAGGAGTGTGCGAGCGGGCACCAAGGCGACAACCTTCTGGCTAGTTATGGAGACAAGACTGACGCTGTGCTGCGTCCGCTCGCTTTCGTACCCACAGTCGTCATCAACGAGGTAAAGTACAAGTATTTTTGAAAATAATAGCACTTTTACAAGCTGAAGGAGTGTGCGAGCGGGACCAAGGCGACAACCTTCTGGCTTGTTATGGAGACAAGGCTGACGCTGTGCTGCGTCCGCTCGCTTTCGTACCCACAGTCGTCATCAACGCGGTAAAGTATAAGTATTTTGTAAAATAATAGTACTTTTACAAGCTGAAGTGGTGTACGAGCGGGTACCAAGGCGACAACCTTCCGGCTAGTTATGGAGACAAGACTGACGCTGTGCTGCGTCCGCTCGCTTTCGTACCCACAGTCGTCATCAACGCGGTAAAGTACAAGTATTTTTGAAAATAATAGCACTTTTACAAGCTGAAGTGGTGTACGAGCGGGTACCAAGGCGACAACCTTCCGGCTAGTTATGGAGACAAGACTGACGCTGTGCTGCGTCCGCTCGCTTTCGTTCCCACAGTCGTCATCAACGCGGTAAAGTACAAGTATTTTTGAAAATAATAGCACTTTTACAAGCTGAAGGAGTGTGCGAGCCGGACCAAGGCGACAACCTTCTGGCTAGTTATGGAGACAAGACTGACGCTGTGCTGCGTTCGCTCGCTTTCGTACCCACAGTCGTCATCAACGCGGTAAAGTATAAGTATTTTGTAAAATAATAGTACTTTTACAAGCTGAAGTGGTGTACGAGCGGGTACCAAGGGGACAACCTTCCGGCTAGTTATGGAGACAAGACTGACGCTGTGCTGCGTCCGCTCGCTTTCGTACCCACAGTCGTCATCAACGCGGTAAAGTACAAGTATTTTTGAAAATAATAGCACTTTTACAAGCTGAAGGAGTGTGCGAGCGGGACCAAGGCGATAACCTTCTGGCTAGTTATGGAGACAAGACTGACGCTGTGCTGCGTTCGCTCGCTTTCGTACCCACAGTCGTCATCAACGCGGTAAAGTATAAGTATTTTATAAAATAATAGTACTTTTACAAGCTGAAGTGGTGTACGAGCGGGTACCAAAGCGACAACCTTCTGGCTAGTTATGGAGACAAGACTGACGCTGTGCTGCGTCCGCTCGCTTTCGTACCCACAGTCGTCATCAACGAGGTAAAAGTACAAGTATTTTGTACAATAATAGCACTTTTATAAAGTGAAGCGGTGTACGAGCGGGTACCAAGGACACTACCATCTGGCTAGTTATGGAGACAAGACTGACGCTGTGCTGCGTCCGCTCGCTTTCGTACCCACAGTCGTCATCAACGAGGTAAAAGTACAAGTATTTTGTACAATAATAGCACTTTTATAAAGTGAAGCGGTGTACGAGCGGGTACCAAGGCGACTACCAGCTGGCTAGTTATGGAGACAAGACTGACGCTGTGCTGCGTCCGCTCGCTTCCGTACCCACAGTCGTCATCAACGAGGTAAAAGTACAAGTATTTTGTACAATAATAGCACTTTTATAAAGTGAAGCGGTGTACGAGCGGGTACCAAGGCGACAACCTTCTGGCTAGTTATGGAGACAAGACTGACGCCGTGCTGCGTCCGCTCGCTTTCGTACCCACAGTCGTCATCAACGAGGTACAGAACAAGTGTTATGTACACTAATATTATAATGAGAAATGATTTGTTTATTTTTATGTTTGTTGGTTTGTAATAGATAAACTCAAAAAATATCTCGATCTATAAAATTCTTTCACCTAGAGAAAGCTAAATTATCAGCGAGTAACATGAGCTGTAACTTATTTCACAAAATATACAGATGCTACAAAAATTGCAATAATGTAACTCAAGGTCTCAAAAATTTGCCTATGAAAATGTAGCGATGACATATGTCTAACTATTAGTTAAGTCACAATAACCGTTTATGTTAAATTTAGTCAATCAACTGTGTTTTGATAGAATCGTGTAGAAATAATGAGAAACTCTTAGCTACCCGTGCGAAGCCGGGGCGAGTCACTAGTATAAAATAATAGCAGTTGCATATATATATATATAGTTTTATATAGTTGTTCTATTTGCCATGCCATTGGATTGCCAATGAAAAAATCATTATAATTCTGTATAGTTAATTTCTGTTTCTTGTTTTCTAAGTATATATATTATTTATGTATTTTTATGTTATTTAATTACTTATGTATATTTATTATTTTTATATCTATAAGTTTTTGTATTATTACTATGTATATATGTATGATGTAACCGTTTATGTATTTTAACGCCCCTTTTTTTTTAACATCACCCGCGTGATTCCTTTCTGAAAACCAGCGTCTAGTGTCCAGCAATGGATATTTTTGCTGAACACTGGCCCTTTTAGTACACTTGCATAGCTTGTAATGCTTATGTTAATTTGTATTACTAGGTCTAATTATATTTATGTATATTTTATTTGTTGTGCCAATAAAAACTTTTTTCTTCAGTTGTACAAATCGTAAACTTAACATCTCATGAACTAGAAAAACCACATTAAATATTTTAAATAAATCAAATCAATAAAATTTGGTAAACTATGTATGCTCTGAGTTTGAAAACTCACCTGTGCCAACTCACAAGTTCAAACTCGCACATGGAAATATCCTTCTGGATCTACCTTTGCTGCTTCGAAATACGCCCGTTAGAGAAGAGACCACCAATAAACTCTACGGGGATGTATTTTTTCCATTTTTATCGACACCTTATTATTTTTAAAACGTCAGAAATTATAATAATACACATGTATAAAATATGTCTAATATAAAAGTGCCAATGCGATCCCACAATCATCAATCTGCATAAGATTATAACAATACAATGACAAATAATAAACCAGGCTGGACCAGTCCCCACAAGCATTCACGAGTATGACTTGTTGATCAGCTATCACCACCTAGACACACAGAGACGTAGGTAAATGTAAACTAGTTACATAGTATAGTCTTCCTAGACCAGAGGTCCCCAAACTTTTTGTCTCGTAGACCACTTGCTATGTTTTACAGTTTTGGGTAGACCCCCTGCTTGGCATTTTTTTTTTCGAATTTTCGTCTTCTGTGTTTTTTGACAGCTGGCATTACTCTCATTTTGATATATTTAACTTTCTAACTTTAGTGAAGAGTAGTGTGAAAAGCTTACAAAAACAATCAAAACAAAACACAAAACCGTAGTTGTGTAATTTTCAATCTGTTTTTTACGTTTTAAAGTGAAAACTAAGGAACAATCTCTGTGATCTTTTGCTTTGCACAGATAAAGTTGGAGGCCTAGCTAGTTATAAAGTTGGAGGCCTAGCTAGTTATAAAGTTGGAGGCCTAGCTAGTTATAAAGTTGGAGGCCTAGCTAGTTATAAAGTTGGAGGCCTAGCTAGTTATAAAGTTGGAGGCCTAGCTAGTTATAAAGTTGACACAGGCTACAATTTATCGCGGTTTTTTACAAAATTATAAGTTACTCGCAGATAAATTAAAAACCTATGCAGATGGAGCTGCGGGCTTATAATAATTCTCAAACAGTTTCATATATAAGAAAATATACATAATAACTTAAGCTTTTATTTAATTCTTCATTAAGTTTCATGAACATTTATGTTTGTAAAATATGAAATAGTTTTTCTCCATAGGTAGTTATATAATTTAATTATATTTTATGAAAGTTTTATGCTAATAAATAGGTACTATCTGTGTTTGCAGATTATTCCATTCATGGAAAGCCAAAACTACATTCACGATCCACTATCGTTGACCCCCATTTACATCTCATGGACCCCCAACATTATTTTTCGCTGACTTGGACCCGTTGCAGGTCGCCGTTGACCCCTGGGGCTCGATATAGGCCACTTTAGGTATCACTGACCTTGACTGTGTATAGTGGCGCCATCTATTAGCAAAAACGGCGAACTAATGTGTTTAGAACATAAAGCTAAAAGCCGGTATTTTCTTTCTTTTACCCGTAGCTTTTACCTAATATTAACTAGATTTAATGTGTCTTTTGCAGAAGTTTGACCAAGCGACTCAAGACGAGGCCTTCACGAATCTGAAAGCTGTGGTTTGCCGCGTCGCCGTCAATAAGCCATCCATTTGTTAAAATACAATAATCCACAGAAGTTAAAAAAAAATGAAAAAGAAATTGATTTCTTTTTTGTTATTCTTTTTATTGCGGGATAAATATTGTCTGATTTTCGGTGCAAAACCCACATCTTAAACACTTTTAGCCACGTATTCACCGAGAAACAATTGTTTAAAACAATGTTTCAGAAACAAATGTGTTTCAGAAACCAATACGTGTTTCAGAAACACATAGCCATGTATTCACTGAGAAACAATTGTTTATAAACACTGTTTCTGAAACAAATGTGTTTCCGAAACCAATACCTGTGTTTCAGAAACACATAGCCATGTATTCACTGAGAAACAATTGTTTATAAACACTGTTTCTGAAACAAATGTGTTTCAGAAACCAAAACGTGTGTTTCAGAAACACATAGCCACTGATATTCACTGAGAAACAATTGTTAATAAACACTGTTACGTGATGTTTCAGAAACTGTATATCCGACACATTGTTTCTAAGTAAATACGTGGCGTTAACAATTAATTGCTCTAATCCCATTACATCAGTGGTTCAAATTGATTATAATTAGCAGTAATACATACAAAGTAATAATTTCTTCGTGATACCGACCACTTAAAAGCTTTGAGAAAATATTGAAAATTTTGAAAAAAATAAGTACAAATTATCGCCTACTCTCACGAATTTATATTTCCAATGCAATTTCTAGTTCTAAGAATTCTTTTATATTTTTTAATAAATATTAAGTACTTATAATAAAATGGATTTTTACTTATGTATCTCTAAGCCTCGGACTTATTTTTACCCAACTACAGCAAAGCAAGGGAAGGGTTAAATGAGTTTAATAGTATATGTATATGGGTGTTCCGCCATAGCGTCGCGATTCGTTTTCGTCGCAAGAGTACCAGAGGCTATTTTTTACCCGACCGTACTTGGGTTTTATTGTACATTTATTCTAGTGCAGTAAAATGGCTTTTTGTAATTATTTATTTATAAGTTTAGAGTGTGTATCCGTGTGTGTATCACTGTGTCACTGATAGTGTGTCTGTCTGTGCAATCGTAGCTCCCAAACGAATGGACCAATTTTGATGCGTTTTTTTTCTGTTTGAAAGCTGATGTGTTCGAGATGGTTCTTAGCTATAATGGGGGGCAGAAGGTGAGAATCGTAGCTCCCAAATGAATGGACCGATGTTGATGCGGTTTTTGATGTTTGAAAACTGATGTTATCGAGATGATCCTTAGCTATAGTGGGGGATTGGAGGTCGGGAACCCCGGACCCAAACACATATACATATTTTTAACTAAATACATATTTAACTTATGCTTGTAATTAGAAGCTATATAGCTAATCACTTGGTTCACTTTGTTGTGTGCTCACTTGAACACACTGCCCGTACCAACTATGAACAAATTCTATATTGAGAGATAGAATTCTACTGAAACAAGAAAATTTACGCACAACCCGAATGAGAACTTTAAATCGTTATAGATCCTAAATGGTCATTCGAAATGAAAAATGATATGAGAAACCTAAAGATGATTTTCAAATACCTATTCAATGATACCTCACGTAACATTGTTCGTCGTCTTTTTTTTTTCTTTTTCGCAATATGGCGTCTGGTTGTCGCCATATTGAATTTTGATTAGTCATGTTTTTAATAGCACTCGCAAGATGAAGACAATTCGATTGATGCAAGAATCATTAAAATCGGTCCACGCGTTTGGTCTGCACGCGTTTGGTCTGTACGCGTTTGGTCTGCACGCGTTTGGTCTGCACGCGTTTGGTCTGCATAGTTACAAAAGAACAAACATACATAGGCTGATAAAAACAATACCCTCTGGTCAGTCGAAAACGAATCGATTGATCGCTTGCCAAAATCTAACCAATAGGGGCGACGCTATGGCGGAACACCCACATACACACATACTTAAACTCATATACAAAATTCAATTCAATCCATTCAATTTTTCAATTTTAATTCATTTATTTTGCATCTTCAAAGCATATGTCAAAAAAATAGTAGAACCAATTATTCATACCGACTACTGACAATTGTTAAGAGATTGGTTAGCAGAATACGAAATGTAGAACCAATTATTCATACCGACTACTGACAATTGTTAAGAGATTGGTTAGCAGAATACGAAATGTAGAACCAATTATTCATACCGACTACTGACAATTGTTAAGAGATTGGTTAGCAGAATACGAAATGTAAAACCAATTATTCATACCGACTACTGACAATTGTTAAGAGATTGGTTAGCAGAATACGAAATGTAGAACCAATTATTCATACCGACTACTGACAATTGTTAAGAGATTGGTTAGCAGAATACGAAATGTAGAACCAATTATTCATACCGACTACTGACAATTGTTAAGAGATTGGTTAGCAGAATACGAAATGTAACACAAATATCGATTGTTTCACAATTGACAAAATTATCGGCAATTCAAAAACCATTGAAGCACAATTCATTAAAAATCTATGAACAATTGTTTTAGTAGACTTGGGGCTTTGGGCGAGATTTCTACGGCGCCCCCTAACTGCAACACTAATCCATACGAAAAATAGGCAAAGGATATAATGAAATAACCATTCATTATAAGAAATAACCATTCATTATAAGAAATAACCATTCATTAAAAAAACTTTTGTATCCTTTCTATAGGCTAACTCTTTTATTAGGTTATTGATCGATGTTTTCAGCAATTTCATTTTCGATTGACAAAGTTGCCAAGTTTGTCAATCTAGATTGAGATAGGTCTTTATCAGCTTAAGCTTAGAAAAACTCCTCTCCCCACTAGCAACCGTTACAGGTATAGTCAATAATATCACATAATATTCGCATTGTAAAGGATACAGGTCTTGTAAATTGCGCTCTTTGATAAAATTTAAAACAACTAGTTAAATTATTGTAAATAATAAAAAATACAAAAATTATCACACTAATATTATAAAGGCGAAAGTTTGTATGTATGCGAGGGTGTGTGTGTATATGGTTCGTGAGGGACGCGATTGAAACCGGGGGGCGCAGCTAGTATTTATATAAATGTAATGTTTAATTTTTACTTACAGATTTTGCTTTACTTTAATAGTTACAATAGACTATAGTAATTACATTTGTCACGAGGCGGTCCCAGGGTTTGGGTTTGTCCCACCAGCCCAGGACCCAAACCTCAGTGACACAGAATTACAGGAACAGGAACAATAGGGAGCACTTTGAGAATTTCGTGGTGATACAATACGGATGAAAATAATCTCTTATGTAGGTATTATCATATATATATTTAAAAGAAAAATTCAAGTTGTTATAAACTTATTTATGAATTTTATAATATTATTTCGGTTTCTCCAAAAATCAATATTCGAATGACAGGTTATTTGTATTTAGAATGAATAATGACCAACTATCAAAAATGAAAAGAAATGGATTATGAAAGAATTAAGAGATCAAATGAGTATTATTATGAAAGAGGTTTGGACCTGGTCACACATTAACTTGAATAATCTAAAATTGGAAATATTGTAAGAAGCTTAAAAGAAATTCGCTACTATATAGTTATATTATTAAAATGTTCTTTTAAAGACCTACCTGTATTTTGATACCTCATCGATAGGTTTTGGTCATTTTTTGTTCCGGAAAAACAATAAGGCTGCTGTAAGCCGCCATAT
Organism: Alsophila aescularia; assembly: GCA_946251855.1. Lineage (NCBI taxonomy): Eukaryota > Metazoa > Arthropoda > Insecta > Lepidoptera > Geometridae > Alsophila > Alsophila aescularia. The sequence goes on from OX276374.1 coordinate 65,307,554, forward strand.
TGGTTTTCTTGACACTTCATATATCCTATAGCACTCTTGTGATCAAAACTAATCCAATGATACCTCATTTAGCTGTAGGTAGCGCCTAAGAAACGTACAAACATACATACAATCCAAACACATAACCCTCCTCAGTCGGCTAAAAACAGGAGTAACCAGGAACCAAAAACAGGAGTAACCATTCTGATCCGGCAAAAAGATTTCAGACTTCATGTAAGTACCTTATATACCTATCTGATTTAGAATCTATAGTTAATTTCAATTGGAGATCGTCACAGAGATTGACAAGGTTTTATATATTATTATATTATTTTATATTTATATTATATAACCTGTTTTATATTGTACAAAAAATACCAAATTTCGGAGTACCTACTCATTTATCTGTTCAAATCTTTCATTGACTGAAATTAATGCAGTGTCAAAAATATAGTTCGAAAAAATTTACCTCAATTATTTTTTCTTGAGATTTCAGTTATTGGCTCATCGCGGGCAGTTTCAGCAGCTTGACGCTTGCAAATCGAATTCTTGTTGAGGTTCTAAACGTAGGTTCATTTTAGGTATAGTTCTTCAGCCAATTCCTTCGCAGTTAGGGTTACCATCCGTCCGGATTTGTACGGACATGTCAGGACTTTTAGATTATTGTCCGGACTTTGTCCGGCTTTTTGATTTGTCCGGATTTTTTGGCCTAAGTAGTTGGAATACGAGTAATAAAACTTATATAAGTTCTATTAAAAAGTATTTAATCTGTTATTAACCTCTCATTCATCTCAAAACAAAATATTAATCTTCTTTTAACAATTAACTTAACAAAATCAAACTTTAAATCCTCTATAACTTCCGTTATGATCTAACCGCGGGCACAGACAATCTGTTACGCTCTTCAGTCCATTGTGCTCCCATCAGGGGAAGTGTGGAAACAGTAAAATATACTTGCGTTTTGAGCGTCACGCGCGACTCACGCGTTTGAGCGTCACGCGCGACTCACGCGTTAGAGCGTCACGCGCGACTCACGCGTTTGCATTTTGTGACTAAAAAGTCTGGACTTTTAGTGAAGTGTCAGGCTTTTTGTTAAGACTTTTCAAATTTCTAAATGGTAGCCTTATTGGCAGTTAATATGTCTTTTTAAAGTCTGTATTTCTATATTCTAAGCGCTCCTACGCACTAGAGGTTAACCGCGAGGGCGGCTAACCGCGCGGCTAGACGCTTTTCCAGTTTAATATACAACCGCTTGTGATTGTACGCACTTAACCGCTACAAAATTTCAACCGCGGCGGTTGAATGGAGAACCATGGCTCGCTTCGTTGCTGGCCGCCACCTTGTTTATACGCACTGGCGTTTCATGGGCAGTTTAGTTTGGGGCGAGCCGCCGCGCGCCGATGAGTTTGTACGCTTGAGTTGCGCAGCCATGAACTTCGACACAGAGAAATTCATTGTGGATTCATCAAAGAAATTTATCAAAGGATGAATTCAGAATCTTTTTTTTTTATTTTTCTTTCGTTGTTTTAAATAAATAACACAAGCTACCTCGAAGGCGTCCATCTCGATTATGGGCCAACACGCCTTCGAGCAGTCCAACCGCTTAACGCGGTTTCATCGCGGTTGGCCGCCATAGCAGTCAGCCGCTATATCAACCGCCGTCAACCGCGGCTGGCCGCTCAAACAAACCGCCTAGGCGGCCAACCGCTAGTGCGTAGCGGTCCTAAGAGAGTGCAGCCTTTTTTCAAAATGTATGTGCATTTACCGAGATCCATGTCTGTTGATTGTAGAGATTTATTAACGACATTATTTTGAAAAAGTAAGTATGAAAACGGACTACTTTAACACTGCTTATTCTTGTTTCCCAAAGAGTGTCATTGAGCTTTTTTACCCGACTACAGCAAAGCAAGGGAATGGTAATGACTTTAACAGTCTATGTATGTATGTGGTTATGTGGATGTTTCACCATAGCATCACTCCTACCTATTGGTCCGATTTTGACAAGCGAGGTGTCAATGATTCTTCTTTAGGTACAGAGTGTCATAGGCTATTTTATTACCCGACTACGACGAACCAAAGGTTAGTTATGTGTTCAAACTAAAAACTTGGTCCGATTTTGACAAGCGAGGTTTCAATCGTCTTCATTTTCGTCTTCATCGCAAGAGTGTCATAGGCTAATGTTTACCCGACCGTAGTCCGGTTTTAGTTTTTGAAATTATGTCGTGTTAACTGAAATGTTAAAAGAGATAGATAATGAGTTTCTCTATGGTTGGGCATTCCCGGTAAATCAAGTGTTGCCAACATAACCTTATTTTTCGCTAAATTTAGGGAATTTTTGAGTAAGTAGGCCTCGCTCAAAGAACGAGGTGATATCGCCAACCGCGCCTTACCATAACGCCGCTAACAGCCAGAGAACCAAAGTCACCGACATAGCTCAAAGGATTAGCAAGCTGAAGTGGCAATGGGCTGGTCACATTTCTCGAAGGATGGTCAACCGCTGGGGTAGACGTGTCCTTGAGTGGAGACTGCGTCTTGGCAAACGTAGTGTAGGACGCCCACCGGCCAGGTGGAGTGACGACTTGTGAAAGGCGGCTGGCAGAAACTGGATGAGAGGAGCCGAAGATTGGGCTCTAAGGCGTTCATTGGGAGAGGCCTATGTCCAGCAGTGGACGAGCACGGGCTGATGATGATAATGATGATGATGATGAGTATAAGTAGGTACCTATCTACTTTTGGTCTTGGAAAACCTTTTAAGATACTTGATTCCCAGAAAAATGTACACGCGGGCAAACCCGCGGGGCGAAGATAGTAAAGAATATTGGAATATTTCGCATAATCCTAAGAACGCTGCACTCATTTGCTTCGTTGATGAACGTGACTTGCACACCAGTAGAAAACAAGCCATGCTTTGGTACAATCATATTATTATTTAATAGTTTCCCGATTCACAAAATAATTTAATACTATTGTAACTGTGTGTTGTACATCACCACAGAAGGGTTAGTGGCAAAACCCCATTAGATTTCCCCATTAATGGGGATTTTGAAAGCACCGTGTCGTAATAAACAACTAAATCAAATTCTACTTGTCAAATTTAATTTTTTCGTACTTTTCTGATAACTTCTTTCCTGATAACTTTTTTACTGGGGTGCATACAGCATTACAGACCATCTAAACGGATGGATCTAATATGTACTGAAAGATAAAAAATAAAATAAAATCGTGGGGCTAGTCATATTTCTATTACTCAGGGTACGCTACGCCCCACGATTTCATTTTATTTTTTATCTTTCAGTACATATTAGATCCATCCGTTTAGATGTTCTGCTGTAATGCTGTATGCACCCCAGTAAAAAAGTTATCAGGAAAGAAGTTATCAGAAAAGTACGAAAAAATGAAATTTGACAAGTAGAATTTGATTTAGTTGTTTATTACGACAGTGAGTATTATTAGGTGCTTTCAAAATCCCCATTAATGAGGATACGCTACGCCCCACGATTTTATTTTATTTTCTAGTTTTTAAATTTGATTTAGTTATTTCTAAAGTGTACTGTGTTCTACTTGTCAAGCCCTTTCACTTGATACCCATATTGAGGGTATTAAAAAATGAGTAATCCGCCATTTTGTGGTGGCAGCCATCTTGAATTTGGAACTTTCATGATGTACTGTACCTACTACTAGTTAAGGCCTTTCATTTGATACCCATAATGAGGGGTTTGAAAAAAATATGTAATCCGCGGCGGCCATCTTAGATTTATAATGATATTGAATATTTATAATTGTATTGTCATCGGAACTAACGGCGTCTACCAAATTTCAGATCAATATAATATAGGTCAACAGGACGGGGGTAAAATTGCAATTACTAGATTTGACTCAAACAAACAAATAAACAAACAAAAATCAGCAAACAGGTCAAGCTAAATACCGTTTAAAAGCGCGACATTTTGCTAGAACTACATTAGTTCGTAGAAGTTTTACCGCGGAATCTATTACGCTTGTGCGATACTGACAGTCTGTCAGGGCCCCAATTCTACTAAAAAAATTGTATTGACAATTATCAACAATTTTCGCAAAATTTTCGCTTTTACCTCTTAAAAGTAGTGGAAGCAAAAATTTGTGAAAATTTTTGAATTTTGAGTTTTACTTTTTTGGAAATATTTTATTTTGAAAAATTTCCAAAAAAAATCTTTTCTACCACTTTTAATAGGTAAAAGCGAAAATTTTGCGAAAATTGTTGACAATTGTCATAACAATTGTTTTAGTAGAATTGGGGCCCTGAGTGTTTGCGCATTTTATAATTTAAAAAATATTATTTTCTTGTTCAGCGCTTTATTAAGACTGCTAAATATTTTTTTAGGTACCCAACTTCTAACAAGACGTGTTATTACTTATTTATGGCATTTTGGCTTTTTAACGCCATCTTGCAGCTTCTGTACAAACTTCGTAAGGAAACTCTCAACCGTCAGATTAGAGTTCTAATAGTTTTCTTAGTTTGAAAGTTGCTTTCAAACGGAACTAGATGGCGTTGTCTACCCTTAAAACACGCAAGCGTTTCATTCATTGCGAGGCGGGGCGCGCCAATTCATATTTTGCTCTATCGCAAGCGTGCTCTATGAGCATCGTCACTTTTCATCAGTATTTTTAATTCACTCCGTTCAGATATAAGTCTGAAGGCGGGGGTTGATCTGTAATTATGTATGTATAATTCTAATTAGATTCTTATCTTAATACAGCTATAGAAGAATACAAAATTATAGTTACGTATTATTATAATTAATAATAATGGATTATTATTGACATTGACTGTCAAACTACACTGTCATGTCCTTATAATTTACTAAAAAAGTTTATATAATGGAGGATGGGAAAAGTATGAATTGTAGGACACATGAAGCTTTATAGTTTATATTGATAGCGCAAGTCATTATTACCGCTACGGCGATTGTAATAAAGTCCTTTGTACTATTTAGTACAAAGGACTATCTGTGCCAATGAGTAGATTGACGTTTTGGCGGGAAGATGTTTTTCGTTCTTGATCGTGAGTATAATTTTAGTTAGTTTTGGAACTGATTAGTACCTATTATCCCGAGGTTCTTTATTGTTTTATCTATTATCCCGAGGTTCTTTATTGTTTTATCTATAAAATGGTACACATAAAAGTCATTCATCACCTATTATATTATTATAACGGTTTATAATATTTTATTTTTCATGTGCCTTACCTGTGCAAGCGTAGTAATTAGATACAAATATTTACTTAGATTTAATTTAACCAAAAAATGACATGTTTTGTTGCATTGCGGCTCTGAATTCAAGATGAGTAAGCCTTTAATTTCTGTCACAAAATTTTGTTCGTATGGGATTTGAATCGATGACTTATCGACGTATGTCAGACAGTAGCCACTATTTCTATAAAATGAAATATTTTATGTATTTTTCTGCGCAGAGGGTGATGTGTTTATCAAGCTATGTATGTATGTTTGTTTCTTTGTGGCGGCGCACTAGAGACCAAACGTGTGGGCGCCGCTTTGATGATTTTAACGTGAATCAGTTTGTCTTAATCTTCCGAGAGTTATTAAAGACATTGCGGTAATCAAGATTCACTAACGCGACAACCAGACAGTTCTTTATTGTGAAAAAGAAAAATATTGACGAGCTATGTTAACTGGGGTAGGATATCAAGTAATGAAACTTATGTATGGGAGCGATGCACTCTTTATAGTGGATTAGAGATAAGAACGTGTCGTAGAACTCGAACCGACGGAAGCATGATTTATCAAATTTAAGTGAGGAAATTTAATCTCAATGACGACCGGTTGGTCTAGTTAGTGGCTATTGACCCTAGCCTAAAAATAAACTTAGGTATACTTATAGGTACAACCTAACTAAGAATCTAATTTACAATTAAAACTAATTACTTATATACGAATCCTTAAATGAAATCTATTTACAAACTAGTGGCTCTGTGAGCTGTAGACCTCGCACGTGCAAGCCGGAACGGAGTCCCTCGATACCTCATTAGACCAGATAACTTATGAAGACAAACCCAATGAAACGAAACTCGAAAGAGTTACATTATTTGATTGTTGAGTTCCTATGACTACCTTCTGCATCATCAGACCCTAGGTACCACATAAAACAAGAGAACTCATCATGACAAACCAAATGAGCCAAAACTTGAAAGGGTTCTATCATTTTGTTGTTGAGTTCCTGTGACTACCTTCCGGCTCCATAATCAGACCCTGGATACTAGACAACACCAGAGAACTCATCAAAACAAACCAAATGAGCCCAAACTCGAAGAGATTCTATCATTTTGTTGTTGAGTTCCTGTGACTACCTTCCGGCTCCATCATCAGATCCTGGATTCTACATAACACCAGAGAACTCATCAAGACAAACCTAATGAGCCCAAACTCGAACGGGTTCCATCATTTTGTTGTTGAGTTCCTGTGACAACCTTCCAGTTCTATAGTGCAATTTAGAATCCAATCCAACCATACCGGGTTCAATACCTAGGCTCCGCACTAATGACTTTTCTGAGTTGTGTGCGGTTTTCCATAGCTCCGTGCTTCGGAGGGCACATTAAGCTGTTGGTCCCGGCTGTTATTGATTAATAGCAGCCGTTAGGCCATGGATACCTCATAAAGCCAGAGATCTCATCAAGACAAACCAAATGAGCCCAAACTGGAAGGGATTCCATCATCCGATTGTGTTGTTCCTTTGACTACCACTACTACTACTGCAGTTTTTAATTGTCATTAGAACTACACCCATGTGCAAAACTTCAGCATCTTTGGACGTCATAAAAATTTTCAAAATTGAATTGCAATCCAGTCCTAAACATTATAACATAGTGAATTAAATTAAAGCTTGTTTAAAGCTACTAAACCAATTTTGATGAAATTTATACAGTACCGCACTAGAGGTATTCTTAATTTAGTATTTTGATAAAGTTTATATAGGACTACACAGAATGTTTACCATTTTGTATAAAAAAACAACCATCGAAATCAGTTAAGAAATCTTAGAGATAAACACAAAATCAAGGCAATATAAACACAAAATCTAAAAAGATATCGAACGACATACAATAAAAAAAAACGTACATACAGTCTTTTCTGAAGTCGCTTAATAAAATTGAAATCTTTCACCTGGGTTACTCCGGAAGCATGTACTGTAGATTATAATTAAACCTGGGTAGCCTCTCCTAAGCGGTGTGTGCAAGCAGCAGGAAGGCCAGACAATACGTGTTTCAAAATGAGGCAGTGTGAAGAACAGCAACAATATTTATCGTGTAAGAGCACCTACGCCAATATTCAGTCCGGGCAAACGACCGAACATTAGTCTGAAAATTGCTTAAGAAAACACTGTAATTGTAGTTCCAAACTCGAGGAAACGTCCCTGCTTGCCAAAAGAGCATTTTGTGTTGTTTTTGTCTACAGAACAACTTCAATCTATGAACGGATTGATTCCAAAAAAAAAAAACAACTCGGTGTCTGTTCAGTGTAAAGTACAACTATTTGCGACAAGCCGCAGTAAATTAGCGATAAATCCACACGCACTGAGCAAACAAAAATTTTGACAAACAAAATACAAAATTTTAAAATATTGAGTGTCCTGAAATGAACAAAAATGTATGAAAAACATTTATTGTGAATTCAGAACAGTGGTCACGCGTAACTAACAGTAATGAGAAGGACTAATATTTCAAGTTCAACCTGATGCAGATAGCATACTATGAGGCGTCATGTTCAAATATCATCTCTTTCAGTTCACAATTAACTACATTACTTTACGTTCTTTTTATGTTGTGGATAGTGTCAACTTTACCTTCTATTGAAGCTGCCTGATGTTCTTAAACGTTATTTTGCGCTATGTGTTGGTAATATTATAATGGAAATGTTGACAATTGTATAAATCAAAAATACAATTGTCAACATTTCGAGGGTAGTTTGTAGACATTTTTTGTTATTTTTTTGTGTCCATTGAAGGTAGTTTATAGTTGTATTGCTGCTCGCTAGTTCGCCGCCAGTTCTCAACCTGTGAAATACACAAACAGTTCTCAAGATCCTCGCACCGTCCTGATATCTAAGGACCGGTGTGAACTTGGCAGCCAAAATGTAGCAGCCTAAAATCCGACTAAATTAAGAAGGTTTTTTTTTATAATAGTGGTTCACTCTTATTTGTTAATTAATGATTATTGTTTAATAATAATAATATTAAAAACTTTGATTAATAAGTTAACGCAAATTTTTATAAAAATATATCCCGAAGAACATGAACAAAATATATTCTTGAGATTTTTAAGGGAACACGCGTCTAGTTAGAGCTCTTATCCCCTGAAAAATGAAAGTTTGAATTACCAATTTTATTCTCTCATAATGTAGCTTCAAAACGAGTATACCGACAATGTGGCTAAATGACAGCTTAACCCTAAATTCTTTACTTGAATTTTGGATGAACACTGAACCGTGTCTGAAATTTTTAGGCTGCTGATATATTTCGACTTGAAATACGAAAATATTGTTTAAAATCTGCAAATTTGTATCTTAAATGATATACAGACTACCTTTTAATCACTATTACAAAGTGGTTTTTTGACCATTTAACCCTGGAATAGTTAATAAAAATTGATGTTGAGTTTAAATTTCACTACTCATGTTCAACGGTGTGTCTCGAGCTTTAAGACCCAGAAATAAAGTATTGAACTCATTCAAATATAACAAATGATGCACACACTTTTATAAAAATGCTTACAGAAGCTGACTAAACACCAACCTGACCATATAACATCCCTAAACACATGAACCAAAAAAAAACTAGATATTTTTCAGGGAACAAACCTCTAGTAAGACCTCTCATCCCCTGAAATCTGTAAGTTTTGATATATCATACTATTGTCTAATAAAGTAGCTTCAAAACGTGTATAAAGAGAATGTGGCTAAAAGACAGCTTAACCCTAAATTCTTTACTTGAATTTTGGATGAACACTGAACCGTGTCTGAAATTTTTAGGCTGCTGATATATTTCGACTTGAAATACGCAAATATTGTTTAAAATCTGCAAAGTTTTATTTTAAATGATATACAGGCTACCTTTTAATCACTATTACAAAGTGGTTTTTTGACCATTTAACCCTGGAATAGTCAATCAAAATTGATGTTGAGTTTTGATTTCACTACTTATGTTCCACGGTGTGTTTCGACCTTTGAGACCCTGAAATCAACTACTAATCTCATTTAAATATAACAAATGGTGCACAAGCTTCTATAAAAATGCTAACAGATGGTGGCTAAACGCCAACCTGACCATAAAACATCCCAAAGTACATGAACCAAAAAAAACCTAGAGATTTTTCAGGAAACAAACCTCTAGTAAGACCTCTCATCCCCTTAAATCTGTAAGTTTTGATATATCACACTACTCTCTAATAAAGTAGCTTCAAAACGTATATAAAGAGAATATGGCTAAATGACAGCGTAACCCTAAATTCTTTACTTGAATTTTGGATGAACACTGAACCGTGTCTGAAATTTTTAGGCTGCTGATATATTTCGACTTGAAATACGAAAATATTGTTTAAAATCTGCAAAGTTGTATCTTAAATGATATACAGGCTACCTTTTAATCACTATTACAAAGTGTTTTTTTGACCATTTAACCCTGGAATAGTCAATGAAATTTGATGTTGAGATTTGATTTCACTACTTATGTTCCACGGTGTGTTTCGACCTTTGAGACCCTGAAATCAACTACTAATCTCATTTAAATATAACAAATGTTGCACAAGCTTCTATAAAAATGCTAACAGATGGTGGCTAAACGCCAATCTGACCATAAAACATCCCAAAGTACATGAACCAAAAAAAACCTAGATATTTTTCAGGAAAAAAACCTCTAGTAAGACCTCTCATCCCCTGAAATCTGTAAGTTTTGATATATCATACTATTGTCTAAAAAAGTAACTTCAAAACGTGTATAAAGAAAATGTGGCTTAATGACAGCTTAAGCCTAAATTCTTTACTTGAATTTTGGATGAACACTGAACCGTGTCTGAAATTTTTAGGCTGCTGATATATTTCGACTTGAAATACGAAAATATTGTTTAAAATCTGCATAGTTGTATCGTAAATAATATACAGGCTACCTTTTAATCACTATTACAATGTGGTTTTTTGACCATTTAACCCTGGAATAGTCAATCAAAATTGATGTTGAGTTTTGATTTCACTACTTATGTTCTACGGTGTGTTTCGACCTTTAAGACCCTGAAATCAACTACTAATCTCATTTAAATATAACAAATGGTGCAGAAGCTTCTATAAAAATGCTAACAGATGGTGGCTAAACGCCAACCTGACCATAAAACATCCCAAAGTACATGAACCAAAAAAAACCTAGATATTTTTCAGGAAAAAAACCTCTAGTAAGACCTCTCATCCCCTGAAATCTGTAAGTTTTGATATATCATACTATTGTCTAAAAAAGTAACTTCAAAACGTGTATAAAGAAAATGTGGCTAAATGACAGCTTAACCCTAAATTCTTTACTTGAATTTTGGATGAACACTGAACCGTGTCTGAAATTTTTAGGCTGCTGATATATTTCGACTTGAAATACGAAAATATTGTTTAAAATCTGCAAAGTTGTATCTTAAATGATATACAGACTACCTTTTAATCACTATTACAAAGTGGTTTTTTGACCATTTAACCCTGGAATAGTCAATCAAAATTGATGTTGAGTTTTGATTTCACTACTTATGTTCCACGGTGTGTTTCGACCTTTGAGACCCTGAAATCAACTACTAATCTCATTTAGATATAACAAATGGTGCACAAGCTTTTATAAAAATGCTAACAGATGGTGGCTAAACGCCAACCTGACCATAAAACATCCCAAAGTACATGAACCAAAAAAAACCTAGAGATTTTTCAGGAAACAAACCTCTAGTAAGACCTCTCATCCCCTGAAATCTGTAAGTTTTGATATATCACACTACTCTCTAATAAAGTAGCTTCAAAATGTATATAAAGAGAATGTAGCTAAATGACAGCTTAACCCTAAATTCTTTACTTGAATTTTGGATGAACACTGAACCGTGTCTGAAATTTTTAGGCTGCTGATATATTTCGACTTGAAATACGAAAATATTGTTTAAAATCTGCAAAGTTGTATCTTAAATGATATACAGGCTACCTTTTAATCACTATTACAAAGTGGTTTTTTGACCATTTAACCCTGGAATAGTCAATCAAAATTGATGTTGAGTTTTGATTTCACTACTTATGTTCCACGGTGTGTTTCGACCTTTGAGACCCTGAAATCAACTACTAATCTCATTTAAATATAACAAATGGTGCACAAGCTTCTATAAAAATGCTAACAGATGGTTGCTAAACGCCAATCTGACCATAAAACATCCCAAAGTACATGAACCAAAAAAAAACTAGATATTTTTCAGGAAACAAACCTCTAGTAAGACCTTTCATCCCCTGAAATCTGTAAGTTTTGATATATCGTACTATTGTCTAATAAAGTAGCTTCAAAACGTGTATAAAGAAAATGTGGCTAAATGACAGCTTAACCCTAAATTCTTTACTTGAATTTTGGATGAACACTGAACCGTGTCTGAAATTTTTAGGCTGCTGATATATTTCGACTTGAAATACGAAAATATTGTTTAAAATCTGCAAAGTTGTATCTTAAATGATATACAGGCTACCTTTTAATCACTATTACAAAGTGGTTTTTTGACCATTTAACCCTGGAATAGTCAATCAAAATTGATGTTGAGTTTTGATTTCACTACTTATGTTCCACGGTGTGTTTCGACCTTTGAGACCCTGAAATCAACTACTAATCTCATTTAAATATAACAAATGGTGCACAAGCTTCTATAAAAATGCTAACAGATGGTGGCTAAACGCCAATCAAACCATAAAACATCCCAAAGTACATGAACCAAAAAAAAACTAGATATTTTTCAGGAAACAAACCTCTAGTAAGACCTCTCATCCCCTGAAATCTGTAAGTTTTGATATATCATACTATTGTCTAATAAAGTAGCTTCAAAACGTGTATAAAGATAATGTGGCTAAATGACAGCTTAACCCTAAATTCTTTACTTGAATTTTGGATGAACACTGAACCGTGTCTGAAATTTTTAGGCTGCTGATATATTTCGACTTGAAATACGAAAATATTGTTTAAAATCTGCAAAGTTGTATCTTAAATGATATACAGACTACCTTTTAATCACTATTACAAAGTGGTTTTTTGACCATTTAACCCTGGAATAGTCAATCAAAATTGATGTTGAGTTTTGATTTCACTACTTATGTTCCACGGTGTGTTTCGACCTTTGAGACCCTGAAATCAACTACTAATCTCATTTAGATATAACAAATGGTGCACAAGCTTTTATAAAAATGCTAACAGATGGTGGCTAAACGCCAACCTGACCATAAAACATCCCAAAGTACATGAACCAAAAAAAACCTAGAGATTTTTCAGGAAATAACCCTCTAGTAAGACCTCTCATCCCCTGACATCTGTAAGTTTTGATATATCACACTACTCTCTAATAAAGTAGCTTCAAAACTTATATAAAGAGAATGTGGCTAAATGACAGCTTAACCCTAAATTCTTTACTTGAATATTGGATGAACACTGAACCGTGTCTGAAATTTTTAGGCTGCTGATATATTTCGACTTGAATTACGAAAATATTGTTTAAAATCTGCAAATTTGTATCTTAAATGATATACAGGCTACCTTTTAATCACTATTACAAAGTGTTTTTTTGACCATTTAACCCTGGAATAGTCAATCAAAATTGATGTTGAGATTTGATTTCACTACTTATGTTCCACGGTGTGTTTCGACCTTTGAGACCCTGAAATCAACTACTAATCTCATTTAAATATAACAAATGGTGCACAAGCTTCTATAAAAATGCTAACAGATGGTTGCTAAACGCCAACCTGACCATAAAACATCCCAAAGTACATGAACCAAAAAAAACCTAGGTATTTTTCAGGAAAAAAACCTCTAGTAAGACCTCTCATCCCCTGAAATCTGTAAGTTTTGATATATCATACTATTGTCTAATAAAGTAACTTCAAAACGTGTATAAAGAAAATGTGGCTAAATGACAGCTTAACCCTAAATTCTTTACTTGAATTTTGGATGAACACTGAACCGTGTCTGAAATTTTTAGGCTGCTGATATATTTCGACTTGAAATACGAAAATATTGTTTAAAATCTGCAAAGTTGTATCTTAAATGATATACAGACTACCTTTTAATCACTATTACAAAGTGTTTTTTTGACCATTTAACCCTGGAATAATCAATCAAAATTGATGTTGAGTTTTGATTTCACTACTTATGTTCTACGGTGTGTTTCGACCTTTGAGACCCTGAAATCAACTACTAATCTCATTTAAATATAACAAATGGTGCACAAGCTTCTATAAAAATGCTAACAGATGGTGGCTAAACGCCAACCTGACCATAAAACATCCCAAAGTACATGAACCAAAAAAAAACTAGATATTTTTCAGGAAACAAACCTCTAGTAAGACCTCTCATCCCCTGAATTCTGTAAGTTTTGATATATCATACTATTGTCTAATAAAGTAACTTCAAAACGTGTATAAAGAAAATGTGGCTAAATGACAGCTTAACCCTAAATTCTTTACTTGAATTTTGGATGAACACTGAACCGTGTCTGAAATTTTTAGGCTGCTGATATATTTCGACTTGAAATACGAAAATATTGTTTAAAATCTGCAAAGTTGTATCTTAAATGATATACAGACTACCTTTTAATCACTATTACAAAGTGGTTTTTTGACCATTTAACCCTGGAATAGTCAATCAAAATTGATGTTGAGTTTTGATTTCACTACTTATGTTCCACGGTGTGTTTCGACCTTTGAGACCCTGAAATCAACTACTAATCTCATTTAAATATAACAAATGGTGCACAAGCTTTTATAAAAATGCTAACTGATGGTGGCTAAACGCCAACCTGACCATAAAACATCCCAAAGTACATGAACCAAAAAAAACCTAGAGATTTTTCAGGAAACAAACCTCTAGTAAGACCTCTCATCCCCTGAAATCTGTAAGTTTTGATATATCACACTACTCTCTAATAAAGTAGCTTCAAAACGTATATAAAGAGAATGTGGCTAAATGACAGCTTAACCCTAAATTCTTTACTTGAATTTTGGATATTAAATATTTTCGAATTTCAAGTCGAAATATATCAGCAGCCTAAAAATTTTAGACACGGTTCAGTGTTCATCCAAAATTCAAGTAAAGAATTTAGGGTTAAGCTGTCATTTAGCCACATTTTCTATATACACGTTTTTAAGCTTCTTTATTAGACAATAGTATGATATATCAAAACTTACAGATTTCAGGGGATGAGAGGTCTTACTAGAGGTTTGTTTCCTGAAAAATATCTAGGTTTTTTTTGGTTCATGTACTTTGGGATGTTTTATGGTCAGGTTGGCGTTTAGCCACCATCTGTTAGCATTATTATAGAAGCTTGTGCACCATTTGTTTTATTTAAATGAGATTAGTAGTTGATTTCAGGGTCTAAAAGGTCGAAACACACCGTGGAACATAAGTAGTGAAATCAAAACTCAACATCAATTTTGATTGACTATTCTAGGGTTAAATGGTCAAAAAAACACTTTGTTATAGTGATTAAAAGGTAGCCTGTATATCACTTACGATACAACTTTGCAGATTTTAAACAATATTTTCGTATTTCAAGTCGAAATATATCAGCAGCCTAAAAATTTCAGACACGGTTCAGTGTTCATCCAAAATTCAAGTAAAGAATTTAGGGTTAAGCTGTCATTTAGCCACATTATCTTTATACACGTTTTGAAGATACTTTATTAGACAATAGTATGATATATCAAAACTTACAGATTTCAGGGGATGAGAGGTCTTACTAGAGGTTTGTTTCCTGAAAAATATCTAGTTTTTTTTTGGTTCATGTACTTTGGGATGTTTTATGGTCAGATTGGCGTTTAGCCACCATCTGTTAGCATTTTTATAGAAGCTTGTGCACCATTTGTTATATTTAAATGAGATTAGTAGTTGATTTCAGGGTCTCAAAGGTCGAAACACACCGTGGAACATAAGTAGTGAAATCAAAACTCAACATCAATTTTGATTGACTATTCCAGGGTTAAATGGTCAAAAAACCACTTTGTAATAGTGATTAAACGGTAGCCTGTATATCATTTAAGATACAACTTTGCAGATTTTAAACAATATTTTCGTATTTCAAGTCGAAATATATCAGCAGCCTAAAAATTTCAGACACGGTTCAGTGTTCATCCAAAATTCAAGTAAAGAATTTAGGGTTAAGCTGTCATTTAGCCACATTTTCTTTATACACGTTTTGAAGCTACTTTATTAGACAATAATACGATATATCTAAACTTACAGATTTCAGGGGATGAAAGGTCTTACTAGAGGTTTGTTTCCTGAAAAATCTCTAGGTTTTTTTTGGTTCATGTACTTTGGGATGTTTTATGGTCAGGTTGGCGTTCAGCCACCATGTGTTAGCATTTTTATAAAAGCTTGTGCACTATTTGTTATATTTAAATGAGATTAGTAGTTGATTTCAGGGTCTCAAAGGTCGAAACACACCGTGGAACATAAGTAGTGAAATCAAAACTCAACATCAATTTTGATTGACTATTCCAGGGTTAAATAGTCAAAAAACCACTTTGTAATAGTGATTAAAAGGTAGTCTGTATATCATTTAAGATACAACTTTGCAGATTTTAAACAATATTTTCGTATTTCAAGTCGAAATATATCAGCAGCCTAAAAATTTCAGACACGGTTCAGTGTTCATCCAAAATTCATGTAAAGAATTTAGGGTTAAGCTGTCATTTAGCCACATTTTCTTTATACACGTTTTGAAGCTACTTTATTAGACAATAGTACGATATATCAAAACTTACAGATTTCAGGGGATGAAAGGTCTTACTAGAGGTTTGTTTCCTGAAAAATATCTAGGTTTTTTTTGGTCATGTACTTTGGGATGTTTTATGGTCAGGTTGGCGTTTAGCCACCATCTGTTAGCATTTTTATAAAAGCTTGTGCACCATTTGTTATATTTAAATGAGATTAGTAGTTGATTTCAGGGTCTCAAAGGTCGAAACACACCGTGGAACATAAGTAGTGAAATCAAATCTCAACATCAATTTTGATTGACTTTCCAGGGTTAAATGGTCAAAAAACCACTTTGTAATAGTGATTAAAAGGTAGTCTGTATATCATTTAAGATACAACATTGCAGATTTTAAACAATATTTTCGTATTTCAAGTCGAAATATATCAGCAGCATAAAAATTTCAGACACGGTTCAGTGTTCATCCAAAATTCAAGTAAAGAATTTAGGGTTAAGCTGTCATTTAGCCACATTTTCTTTATACACGTTTTGAAGCTACTTTATTAGATAATAGTATGATATATCAAAACTTACAGATTTCAGGGGATGAGAGGTCTTACTAGAGGTTTGTTTCCTGAAAAATCTCTAGGTTTTTTTTGGTTCATGTACTTTGGGATGTTTTATGGTCAGGTTGGCGTTTAGCCACCATCTTTTAGCATTTTTATAGAAGCTTGTGCAACATTTGTTATATTAAAATAAGATTAGTAGTTGATTTCTGGGTCTCAAAGGTCGAAACACACCGTGGAACATAAGTAGTGAAATCAAAACTCAACATCAATTTTGATTGATTATTCCAGGGTTAAATGGTCAAAAAACCACTTTGTAATAGTGATTAAAAGGTAGTCTGTATATCATTCAAGATACAACTTTGCAGATTTTAAACAATATTTTCGTATTTCAAGTAGAAATATATCAGCAGCCTAAAAATTTCAGACACGGTTCAGTGTTCATCCAAAATTCAAGTAAAGAATTTAGGGTTAAGCTGTCATTAAGCCACATTTTCTTTATACACGTTTTGAAGTTACTTTATTAGACAATAGTATGATATATCAAAACTTACAGATTTCAGGGGATGAAAGGTCTTACTAGAGGTTTGTTTCCTGAAAAATCTCTAGGTTTTTTTTGGTTCATGTACTTTGGGATGTTTTATGGTCAGGTTGGCGTTTAGCCACCATCTGTTAGCATTTTTATAAAAGCTTGTGCACCATTTGTTATATTTAAATGAGATTAGTAGTTGATTTCAGGGTCTCAAAGGTCGAAACACACCGTGGAACATAAGTAGTGAAAT
The DNA here is from genome assembly GCA_946251855.1 of Alsophila aescularia. Classification (NCBI taxonomy): domain Eukaryota; kingdom Metazoa; phylum Arthropoda; class Insecta; order Lepidoptera; family Geometridae; genus Alsophila; species Alsophila aescularia. Next base: position 65,324,821 of record OX276374.1, read on the forward strand.
CAAATCTCAACATCAATTTTGATTGACTTTCCAGGGTTAAATGGTCAAAAAACCACTTTGTAATAGTGATTAAAAGGTAGTCTGTATATCATTTAAGATACAACATTGCAGATTTTAAACAATATTTTCGTATTTCAAGTCGAAATATATCAGCAGCATAAAAATTTCAGACACGGTTCAGTGTTCATCCAAAATTCAAGTAAAGAATTTAGGGTTAAGCTGTCATTTAGCCACATTTTCATTATACACGTTTTGAAGCTACTTTATTAGACAATAGTATGATATATCAAAACTTACAGATTTCAGGGGATGAGAGGTCTTACTAGAGGTTTGTTTCCTGAAAAATCTCTAGGTTTTTTTTGGTTCATGTACTTTGGGATGTTTTATGGTCAGGTTGGCGTTTAGCCACCATCTTTTAGCATTTTTATAGAAGCTTGTGCAACATTTGTTATATTAAAATAAGATTAATAGTTGATTTCTGGGTCTCAAAGGTCGAAACACACCGTGGAACATAAGTAGTGAAATCAAAACTCAACATCAATTTTGATTGATTATTCCAGGGTTAAATGGTCAAAAAACCACTTTGTAATAGTGATTAAAAGGTAGTCTGTATATCATTCAAGATACAACTTTGCAGATTTTAAACAATATTTTCGTATTTCAAGTCGAAATATATCAGCAGCCTAAAAATTTCAGACACGGTTCAGTGTTCATCAAAAATTCAAGTAAAGAATTTAGGGTTAAGCTGTAATTTAGCCACATTTTCTTTATACACGTTTTGAAGTTACTTTATTAGAAAATAGTATGATATATCAAAACTTACAGATTTCAGGGGATGAGAGGTCTTACTAGAGGTTTTTTTCCTGAAAAATACCTAGGTTTTTTTTGGTTCATGTACTTTGGGATGTTTTATGGTCAGGTTGGCGTTTAGCCACCATCTGTTAGCATTTTTATAGAAGCTTGTGCACCATTTGTTATATTTAAATGAGATTAGTAGTTGATTTCAGGGTCTCAAAGGTCGAAACACACCGTAGAACATAAGTAGTGAAATCAAAACTCAACATCAATTTTGATTGACTATTCCAGGGTTAAATGGTCAAAAAAACACTTTGTTATAGTGATTAAAAGGTAGCCTGTATATCACTTACGATACAACTTTGCAGATTTTAAACAATATTTTCGTATTTCAAGTCGAAATATATCAGCAGCCTAAAAATTTCAGACACGGTTCAGTGTTCATCCAAAATTCAAGTAAAGAATTTAGGGTTAAGCTGTCACTTAGCCACATTATCTTTATACACGTTTTGAAGCTACTTTATTAGACAAAAGTATGATATATCAAAACTTATAGATTTCAGGGGATGAGAGGTCTTACTAGAGGTTTGTTTCCTGAAAAATATCTAGATTTTTTTTGGTTCATGTACTTTGGGATGTTTTATGGTCAGATTGGCGTTTAGCCACCATCTGTTAGCATTTTTATAGAAGCTTGTGCACCATTTGTTATATTTAAATGAGATTAGTAGTTGATTTCAGGGTCTCAAAGGTCGAAACACACCGTAGAACATAAGTAGTGAAATCAAAACTCAACATCAATTTTGATTGACTATTCCAGGGTTAAATGGTCAAAAAAACACTTTGTTATAGTGATTAAAAGGTAGCCTGTATATCACTTACGATACAACTTTGCAGATTTTAAACAATATTTTCGTATTTCAAGTCGAAATATATCAGCAGCCTAAAAATTTCAGACACGGTTCAGTGTTCATCCAAAATTCAAGTAAAGAATTTAGGGTTAAGCTGTCACTTAGCCACATTATCTTTATACACGTTTTGAAGCTACTTTATTAGACAATAGTATGATATATCAAAACTTATAGATTTCAGGGGATGAGAAGTCTTACTAGAGGTTTGTTTCCTGAAAAATATCTAGATTTTTTTTGGTTCATGTACTTTGGGATGTTTTATGGTCAGATTGGCGTTTAGCCACCATCTGTTAGCATTTTTATAGAAGCTTGTGCACCATTTGTTATATTTAAATGAGATTAGTAGTTGATTTCAGGGTCTCAAAGGTCGAAACACACCGTGGAACATAAGTAGTGAAATCAAAACTCAACATCAATTTTGATTGACTATTCCAGGGTTAAATGGTCAAAAAACCACTTTGTAATAGTGATTAAAAGGTAGCCTGTATATCATTTAAGATACAACTTTGCAGATTTTAAACAATATTTTCGTATTTCAAGTCGAAATATATCAGCAGCCTAAAAATTTCAGACACGGTTCAGTGTTCATCCAAAATTCAAGTAAAGAATTTAGGGTTAAGCTGTCATTTAGCCACATTTTCTTTATACACGTTTTGAAGCTACTTTATTAGACAATAATACGATATATCAAAACTTACAGATTTCAGGGGATGAAAGGTCTTACTAGAGGTTTTTTTCCTGAAAAATCTCTAGGTTTTTTTTGGTTCATGTACTTTGGGATGTTTTATGGTCAGGTTGGCGTTTAGCCACCATGTGTTAGCATTTTTATAAAAGCTTGTGCACTATTTGTTATATTTAAATGAGATTAGTAGTTGATTTTAGGGTCTCAAAGGTCGAAACACACCGTGGAACATAAGTAGTGAAATCAAAACTCAACATCAATTTTGATTGACTATTCGAGGGTTAAATGGTCAAAAAACCACTTTGTAATAGTGATTAAAAGGTAGTCTGTATATCATTTAAGATACAACATTGCAGATTTTAAACAATATTTTCGTATTTCAAGTCGAAATATATCAGCAGCCTAAAAATTTCAGACACGGTTCAGTGTTCATCCAAAATTCAAGTAAAGAATTTAGGGTTAAGCTGTCATTTAGCCACATTTTCTTTATACACGTTTTGAAGCTACTTTATTAGACAATAGTATGATATATCAAAACTTACAGATTTCAGGGGATGAGAGGTCTTACTAGAGGTTTGTTTCCTGAAAAATCTCTAGGTTTTTTTTGGTTCATGTACTTTGGGATGTTTTATGGTCAGGTTGGCGTTTAGCCACCATCTTTTAGCATTTTTATAGAAGCTTGTGCAACATTTGTTATATTTAAATAAGATTAATAGTTGATTTCTGGGTCTGAAAGGTCGAAACACACCGTGGAACATAAGTAGTGAAATCAAAACTCAACATCAATTTTGATTGATTATTCCAGGGTTAAATGGTCAAAAAACCACTTTGTAATAGTGATTTAAAGGTAGTCTGTATATCATTCAAGATACAACTTTGCAGATTTTAAACAATATTTTCGTATTTCAAGTCGAAATATATCAGCAGCCTAAAAATTTCAGACACGGTTCAGTGTTCATCCAAAATTCAAGTAAAGAATTTAGGGTTAAGCTGTCATTAAGCCACATTTTCTTTATACACGTTTTGAAGTTACTTTATTAGACAATAGTATGATATATCAAAACTTACAGATTTCAGGGGATGAGAGGTCTTACTAGAGGTTTTTTTCCTGAAAAATACCTAGGTTTTTTTTGGTTCATGTACTTTGGGATGTTTTATGGTCAGGTTGGCGTTTAGCCACCATCTGTTAGCATTTTTATAGAAGCTTATGCACCATTTGTTATATTTAAATGAGATTAGTAGTTGATTTCAGGGTCTCAAAGGTCGAAACACACCGTAGAACATAAGTAGTGAAATCAAAACTCAACATCAATTTTGATTGACTATTCCAGGGTTAAATGGTCAAAAAAACACTTTGTAATAGTGATTAAAAGGTAGCCTGTATATCATTTAAGATACAACTTTGCAGATTTTAAACAATATTTTCGTATTTCAAGTCGAAATATATCAGCAGCCTAAAAATTTCAGACACGGTTCAGTGTTCATCCAAAATTCAAGTAAAGAATTTAGGGTTAAGCTGTCATTTAGCCACATTTTCTTTATACACGTTTTGAAGTTACTTTAGTAGGCAATAGTATGATATATCAAAACTTACAGATTTCAGGGGATGAGAGGTCTTACTAGAGGTTTGTTTCCTGAAAAATATCTAGGTTTTTTTTGGTTCATGTACTTTGGGATGTTTTATGGTCAGGTTGGCGTTTAGCCACCATCTGTTAGCATTTTTATAAAAGCTTGTGCACCATTTGTTATATTTAAATGAGATTAGTAGTTGATTTCAGGGTCTCAAAGGTCGAAACACACCGTGGAACATAAGTAGTGAAATCAAATCTCAACATCAATTTTGATTGACTTTCCAGGGTTAAATGGTCAAAAAACCACTTTGTAATAGTGATTAAAAGGTAGTCTGTATATCATTTAAGATACAACATTGCAGATTTTAAACAATATTTTCGTATTTCAAGTCGAAATATATCAGCAGCATAAAAATTTCAGACACGGTTCAGTGTTCATCCAAAATTCAAGTAAAGAATTTAGGGTTAAGCTGTCATTTAGCCACATTTTCTTTATACACGTTTTGAAGCTACTTTATTAGACAATAGTATGATATATCAAAACTTACAGATTTCAGGGGATGAGAGGTCTTACTAGAGGTTTGTTTCCTGAAAAATCTCTAGGTTTTTTTTGGTTCATGTACTTTGGGATGTTTTATGGTCAGGTTGGCGTTTAGCCACCATCTTTTAGCATTTTTATAGAAGCTTGTGCAACATTTGTTATATTAAAATAAGATTAGTAGTTGATTTCTGGGTCTCAAAGGTCGAAACACACCGTGGAACATAAGTAGTGAAATCAAAACTCAACATCAATTTTGATTGATTATTCCAGGGTTAAATGGTCAAAAAACCACTTTGTAATAGTGATTAAAAGGTAGTCTGTATATCATTCAAGATACAAACAATATTTTCGTATTTCAAGTAGAAATATATCAGCAGCCTAAAAATTTCAGACACGGTTCAGTGTTCATACAAAATTCAAGTAAAGAATTTAGGGTTAAGCTGTCATTTAGCCACATTTTCTTTATACACGTTTTGAAGTTACTTTATTAGACAATAGTATGATATATCAAAACTTACAGATTTCAGGGGATGAGAGGTCTTACTAGAGGTTTGTTTCCTGAAAAATATCTAGGTTTTTTTTGGTTCATGTACTTTGGGATGTTTTATGGTCAGGTTGGCGTTTAGCCACCATCTGTTAGCATTTTTATAAAAGCTTGTGCACCATTTGTTATATTTAAATGAGATTAGTAGTTGATTTCAGGGTCTCAAAGGTCGAAACACACCGTGGAACATAAGTAGTGAAATCAAATCTCAACATCAATTTTGATTGACTTTCCAGGGTTAAATGGTCAAAAAACCACTTTGTAATAGTGATTAGAAGGTAGTCTGTATATCATTTAAGATACAACATTGCAGATTTTAAACAATATTTTCGTATTTCAAGTCGAAATATATCAGCAGCATAAAAATTTCAGACACGGTTCAGTGTTCATCCAAAATTCAAGTAAAGAATTTAGGGTTAAGCTGTCATTTAGCCACATTTTCTTTATACACGTTTTGAAGCTACTTTATTAGACAATAGTATGATATATCAAAACTTACAGATTTCAGGGGATGAGAGGTCTTACTAGAGGTTTGTTTCCTGAAAAATCTCTAGGTTTTTTTTGGTTCATGTACTTTGGGATGTTTTATGGTCAGGTTGGCGTTTAGCCACCATCTTTTAGCATTTTTATAGAAGCTTGTGCAACATTTGTTATATTTAAATAAGATTAATAGTTGATTTCTGGGTCTCAAAGGTCGAAACACACCGTGGAACATAAGTAGTGAAATCAAAACTCAACATCAATTTTGATTGATTATACCAGGGTTAAATGGTCAAAAAACCACTTTGTAATAGTGATTAAAAGGTAGTCTGTATATCATTCAAGATACAACTTTGCAGATTTTAAACAATATTTTCGTATTTCAAGTCGAAATATATCAGCAGCCTAAAAATTTCAGACACGGTTCAGTGTTCATCCAAAATTCAAGTAAAGAATTTAGGGTTAAGCTGTCATTTAGCCACATTTTCTTTATACACGTTTTGAAGTTACTTTATTAGACAATAGTATGATATATCAAAACTTACAGATTTCAGGGGATGAGAGGTCTTACTAGAGGTTTTTTTCCTGAAAAATACCTAGGTTTTTTTTGGTTCATGTACTTTGGGATGTTTTATGGTCAGGTTGGCGTTTAGCCACCATCTGTTAGCATTTTTATAGAAGCTTGTGCAACATTTGTTATATTAAAATAAGATTAGTAGTTGATTTCTGGGTCTCAAAGGTCGAAACACACCGTGGAACATAAGTAGTGAAATCAAAACTCAACATCAATTTTGATTGATTATTCCAGGGTTAAATGGTCAAAAAACCACTTTGTAATAGTGATTAAAAGGTAGTCTGTATATCATTTAAGATACAACTTTGCAGATTTTAAACAATATTTTCGTATTTCAAGTCGAAATATATCAGCGCTAACTTTTACACCCCGCTTTACTCGTGTATCTTTTTGTTCGAATATATAGCTTACATACGACACCCTATAGATACTTACTTATATTTTTCCCTATAAGTCAATATGGACCGTTACAGGTTGACCGGGATCTTCCTCGTGGTGAGGAACAGCAGGCCTGTCTCGTCACCAGGAGTGACGTCATAGAATCACGCGTACTTGTAAACTATCGATAACTTAACATCGTACGTACTCGTCGTATGGTAAATAATAGGTAGGCATATCCTTTTCTACGCACTAAACATTAATACACAATGGATTTGATTTTTTGTATATCTGTGTGTTTGTTTGTAATGAATAACCTCAAACAATAATTAACCGATATTAAAAAAAATAAGCAAATAAAGATACATTATTAGCGAGTAACACGAGCAGTATTTTTTTAAATTATGGTCCCTACGTAAATTGCAATTATGCAACCCAAAGCATCAAAAATTTGGTTATAAAATTCATTATTTGCGCTGAGAAAACTGTTGATGATACATAAAGTAATGTAGGTGTTACATGTTTAGGTACTCTTACAGAAATGTAATAAGTAAAACTATGGTGTTGTACGTTTATTTGTCAGAAGCATTCGCTTGAACCTCTGGTACGTATATTAGCCGCTTTTTGCATATCTAATTAGAATTGCACTCAATACGCTACTCATCGGTAAGTACGAGACATATGTTTAAAAACTAAAACCTGAAAACGGTTGGGTAAACAATAGTCAATGACACTCATGCGATGAAGATGAATCAATTGATACCACGCTTCTGAGAATCAGTCCAAGGTTTTAGTTTGAACACATAACTCTTTCTTTCCTTCACCATAGTAAGGTAAAAAAATAGTCTATGACACTTAACAATTGAAGTTGAATCGATTAATACCTCGTTTGTCAACATTGGACCAATAGGGGCGACGCTATGATTGTACATCCACATACCCGCATACATACATACATACATACATACATACACATAAACATACATACTGTTAAATTAATAACCCTTCCCTTGCTTTGCCGTACTCGTGTAAAAATAGCCCATGACACTCTTGCGTCGAAGACGAATCGATTGATACCTCTCGTGTCGAAATCGGATAAAGTTTTTAGTTGGAACACATTACCTTTCCTTTGCTTCTTCGTAGTCGGATAGAAAATAGCTTATAACACTTTATAGATGAAGACTAATTGATTGATACCTCGCTTGTCAAAATTTCAACACAACTCTTTCTTTGCTTTGCCGTAATCGGATAAAAAGTTTATCACACTCTATACTTGAAGATGAATCAATTAATAACTCGCTGGTCAAAATCGGACCAATAGGGACGACGCTATGGTGGAATATCCATTAACATACATACAAGACTATAAACTCATTACCCTTGTATACTGAGCGCAAATAACCACATTAAAATTCTATCTATTGCTGAAAATACTATTGGTAGAAATGAGGTATGCCACTACTTATCACCCCACTGTGGCATCAAGCAACTAATATATGTTATAAGAGAAAAGATGACAGGATTTACAAGGAATGACTACTGCATTATAATGATAGGAGAAGAAGATTTTCACGATGTAAATGATTATGTAGCGATAATAATAACACACAATGTAAAATGAAATAAATACCCTTCTAAATCTACCGGTGCTTCGGAAATACACCCGTTAGAGAAGAGAGCACCAAGAAACTCTACGAGGATGTAATTTTTTCCATATTTATTCATTATTTTGATTAGATTTACTCTTCGCCAAATACCCCTCCAAATACAAAACCCCGAGAGCTTTCAGTTTGAGCTCCAAAATCACTTCGAAATCCTTACCGAATGCGATACAGTGGACAAACTAAACAACGGGCTGGTGGAAATTGTTCACGCGGTCGGGTCGGAGCTCTTTAAGATCAACCGCAAAAATAGAACACGGAAACTCTCTGAGCATACACTCAAACTTATGGCAGAACGAGGTGAGATGAGGCTGCAGTCTTCAGTGGATATGTCGAGTAACAGCTTGCTTAATAAACTAATCTCCAAGTAGATGCGATAGGATTTGTGTTCTTATAATATTAATTGTATTATGAATGCAATAGAGCGAAACAAGGGCTCTAATCTGGAATCTGTCTATTAGGCAAAGCTTGTTGACGAAGCTGAAGACCAACAGTGGGAGCATCGTTACGTCAAAGCCAGAGATTTTGAGTGAGCTCAGCTTAAGAGCAACAAGGCACCAGGGGAGGATGGAATAATGACAGAGCTACTGAAAGCGGGTGGCACATCGGTACTTAAAGTCCTTCAGAGGCTGTTTAACTCGGTCATCCTCGAGGGTACTACGCCAGAGGCATGGCACAGGAGCGTAGTGGTGTTATTCTTTAAAAAAAGATGATAACACCCTCTTGAAGGATTATAGGCCCATTTTGCTGCTGAACCACGTTAATAAGCTTTTGAGAGTATTTAGAAACCGTCGGCTCGTAGATTCAATGACTTTCAGCCTCCCAAACAAGCTGGACTCCGGAAGATTATACTACAGAAGACCGAAGAGTATAATCGACCACTATGTCTTACGTTTGTGGACTACGAGAAACTGTTCACCTCAGCACTAGAAGATATATTCAAGCTTCTGAAATGGAACGGATATGGTATTAATATCAATGGCAAAAGCATCACATCTTCGGATTTCCTCATTTGGGATTCTATCACGTAGTGAAACACGGAGCATAGCTATCTCCATTGCACGCTGCGCAACTCTGAGTTTGTGTATGAGACCAATAGATAGCGACCACGTCTCAGTGCCGTATGTCTTTTCCGGATGGCTGGAAGTCATCAAGCCTTCGAGCGAGATGGTTTGTAGCTACTCTCGAAAACAGTTTATAGACGTGGTTTAGCAGCGAAATGAGATTTAACTCTGTTGGCACATGAAAGGGAAATTTCCTTTTCAAACTCAAAGCAGTCTTAGTTTACCTAAGTTTTATTGATTGGATCTATTTATAATATATATATATTACTCTTTTTTCATGAGATGTTCATTTTGAATTATAAAAGCGCTATAATTTTGCATATTTACAATAAAATACTTTGACTTTGTGCCTATTCGTATTCTTTAAAAAAAAATAATTGATATACTAACAATAAATTAGTTCATCTTCTTTGCTATTAACCAGAGCTACAAACCACAAATACAAAGCAACCGACATCTCCTGCCACCAACTCATATAACCATTGTTTACCACCTGCCACCATGAGTTACCACCTACCATCACCAGCTCCAACTTCTTACTACCTTCTATTTGATAATAAAGGTAGCCACCACATCTCAGTGCCGAATACTTTATAATGAGACCAGCTCTTTGGTCACAAAAAAATACTACTGTTTCATTCATTTTAATCGAGTTGACATTGCAATATGTATGGAATAGTTTATTTTGTAATTTAAAAGTAAGTCTTATAGTATAAGTGGTTAATTATTATAATACCTATATACATCTATACTAATCTATGCTATATACTATATAATATTATAAAGAAGTAAAGTTTGTGAGTTTGTGAGGTTATAGGTGGTAATCTCTGGATCTACTGAACCGATTTGGAAAATTCTTTTGCGAATATAAAGCCACGTTATTTGTGAGTGTCATAGGCTATATATTAAAATGATCACGCGTGCGAAGCCACGGGCATCAGCTAGTGTTTAATATTGTCACCAAATATTATTACACATTGTATACTAATATAAACAGATCTATTTCTACTAAATCATCATACTTTGATGAGTCACCACCTGCAAAAATCTTCTACCACCTCTCATTAAATAGTCACTAGCTAGTCAGTCGTACATTTGCCTATATATATCAATTTATCAAACCATTACTACCATACGATACTACTGTGCTACTGCTGATCTGCTGTACTGTAGTTAATTATATTGTCATAAAAACTTGTGATGCGAACGAAGTTCACGTATAGATGGCGGTTTACTACGTATAGATTGAGAATAAACAGTAGTTTTCTTAATTCTAAATAGAGGGAGCTTGTGGATTTAGAACACTGTTTTTCGCTTATCGCGATTAATGCACGCGGGGAAGTGGGGGTGAAAATTGAAATCTCCGCGCGTCCATTCTGGGCCTCAAGTTGTAAGATCTCAGGCCTCGACTAGCTAGAAGCTTCTGGGGCTGACAGGGTGAGGGCACCACGTGCCTTGTCAACCCCAAAGCACGAGAGGGTAAAATTAAAATTATTGAATTTTAGTAACAAATGTATATATTTTTTCCAAGAAGAAAGGTGGATAGGTATTTAATACAATATCAAGTGACCACTCTCTAATACAAGACAAACAATTCAAGATTTATATTACTTATATTGTTAGAAACAAACGCTGAAGGCATTACTCTAAATAATTATTATCATTATTTTTTATCTTATCTAATCACAAAAACTATGAGGTAAGCCACAAAAGGTGGGGTTGGTTTCTCCAGGTGAACTTTTATTATCATATTATTTCTTTCTGAAGACGATAAAATAATGTTCCAAAAAAAAACGACTTCGTAATAAAAATGATATTTTGTAAACAACCACTAAAAAGAATAAAATAATTACAATTGAGCCAGAACAGTATCACTTTTTCAAAATTACCAACGTAATAGTAATGCAAATATATATCATACGACATAAAATTTTTTGAAGGCGGTGCCAAACCGATCTATAATTATTAATATGGTTGAGCTTATTCAAAAAGATGTCTTAAACGGCTTGACGTGCATTTTATAATAACAAGCTTTTAAAGTAATTATCTACAAAAAAAAAAACATTTACTAGATTGCTGTATTCGTGTCAATCAGGTTTTGAGCCTGGGTTAAGCACGGCGTTCAAAAAACTCTTTCTTATCATATGTTGAATTTTTGCATCATTATAAAGTTGGTAATTTAGAAAAAGTGATACTGTTCTGGCTCAATTGTAATTATTTTGTTCTTTTTAGTGGTTGTTTACAAAATATCATTTTTATTATGAAGCCGTTTTTTTTTTTTGGAAAATATTTTATTTTTTTGCTCTTCTGGGGCCTAACCAAACATCGGAAAGAATATATGCCAAAGAAAATAGTAGACACTCACTCACTTTAGACTCAAGGCGTTAATTAATTAAAACACAGGTTGAATAAACCTACATAATTCATAATTATAACAACTGAATTAGTTCTGACGAAAATTATCTATGATTTTACTTGAATGAATTGGAACTCTTGAAAAAATAGTTACACATCTCGGACATATGTGTAACCATTTTTTGGGTTTTTAGGTTTATGTTTCCATGATTTCTGTGGAAACATAAAACCAAAACAAATGGATTTATAAGTTGTAAATTTTAATGTTGTAATGATGTGTGTCCTTTTTTAAAGCAATCTTTTACGAGACACCACCAGTACCATTTAAGACCAGAGAAGATAATCAAGAAGGTTAAGATGAAATAATAGATCAATTTAGACTAAACTCGAAGGGGTTTCATCGTTTAATGGTTGGGCAATGGGTTTCATTCTCCATCATCAGTCCCTCGATACCTCATTAGACCAGATAACTTATGAAGACAAACCCAATGAAACAAAACTCGAAAGAGTTACATTATTTGATTGTTGAGTTCCTATGACTACCTTCTGCATCATCAGACCCTAGGTACCACATAAAACAAGAGAACTCATCATGACAAACCAAATGAGCCAAAACTTGAAAGGGTTCTATCATTTTGTTGTTGAGTTCCTGTGACTACCTTCCGGCTCCATAATCAGACCCTGGATACTAGATAACACCAGAGAACTCATCAAAACAAACCAAATGAGCCCAAACTCGAAGAGATTCTATCATTTTGTTGTTGAGTTCCTGTGACTACCTTCCGGCTCCATCATCAGATCCTGGATTCTACATAACACCAGAGAACTCATCAAGACAAACCTAATGAGCCCAAACTCGAACGGGTTCCATCATTTTGTTGTTGAGTTCCTGTGACAACCTTCCAGTTCTATAGTGCAATTTAGAATCCAATCCAACCATACCGGGTTCAATACCTAGGCTCCGCACTACTGACTTTTCTGAGTTGTGTGCGGTTTCCCATAGCTCCGTGCTTCGGAGGGCACATTAAGCTGTTGGTCCCGGCTGTTATTGATTAATAGCAGCCGTTAGGCCATGGATACCTCATAAAACCAGAGATCTCATCAAGACAAACCAAATGAGCCCAAACTGGAAGGGATTCCATCATCCGATTGTGTAGTTCCTTTGACTACTACTACTACTACTACTACTGTAGTTTTTAATTGTCATTAGAACTACACCCATGTGCAAAACTTCAGCATCGTTGGACGTCATAAAAATTTTCAAAATTGAATTGCAATCCAGTCCTAAACATTATAACATAGTGAATTAAATTAAAGCTTGTTTAAAGCTACTAAACCAATTTTGATGAAATTTATACAGTACCGCACTAGAGGTATTCTTAATTTAGTATTTTGATAAAGTTTATATAGGACTACACAGAATGTTTACCATTTTGTATAAAAAAACAACCATCGAAATCAGTTAAGAAATCTTAGAGATAAACACAAAATCAAGGCAATATAAACACAAAATCTAAAAAGATATCGAACGACATACAATAAAAAAAAACGTACATACAGTCTTTTCTGAAGTCGCTTAATAAAATTGAAATCTTTCACCTGGGTTACTCCGGAAGCATGTACTGTAGATTATAATTAAACCTGGGTAGCCTCTCCTAAGCGGTGTGTGCAAGCAGCAGGAAGTCACGCGTAACTAACAGTAATGAGAAGGACTAATATTTCAAGTTCAACCTGAAGCAGATAGCATACTATGAGGCGTCATGTTCAAATATCATCTCTTTCAGTTCACAATTAACTACATTACTTTACGTTCTTTTTATGTTGTGGATAGTGTCAACTTTACCTTCTATTGAAGCTGCCTGATGTTCTTAAACGTTATTTTGCGCTATGTGTTGGTAATATTATAATGGAAATGTTGACAATTGTATAAATCAAAAATACAATTGTCAACATTTCGAGGGTAGTTTGTAGACATTTTTTGTTATTTTTTTGTGTCCATTGAAGGTAGTTTATAGTTGTATTGCTGCTCGCTAGTTCGCCGCCAGTTCTCAACCTGTGAAATACACAAACAGTTCTCAAGATCCTCGCACCGTCCTGATATCTAAGGTCGCAGCCCCATCGGTATAGGGCATTGTCGGTAGTGCTCCGCTATATCCACAACAATTGACAACTATGTTTTATTGGATTTGGACAACAGTTTTGTGTGGGACGTGCAAATTGTGATTTGGACATACCAGATGGACGGCGCCGTTTACGCGAGGACCCAAGCTGGACATCTGTGGGTAGGCTTGGGACTTCATTACTTCCACACTGAACTATTGAATCTATTTTATTTGTTGGTACTTCGCATTGGGTATTTCCGAATATACATACGAGCTTATACGGCTCGCGGAGGAGGAAACATTTGTTGGTAGGTTGATCGGGATCTTCCTCGTGGTGAGGAACAGCAGGCCTGTCTCGTCACCAGGAGTGACGTCATAGAATCACGCGTACTTGTAAACTATCGATAACTTAACATCGTACGTACTCGTCGTATGGTAAATAATAGGTAGGCATATCCTTTTCTACGCACTAAACATTAATACATAATGGATTTGATTTTTTGTATATCTGTGTGTTTGTTTGTAATGAATAACCTCAAACAATAATTAACCGATATTAAAAAAAATAAGCAAATAAAGATACATTATTAGCGAGTAACACGAGCAGCATTTTTTTAAATTATGGTCCCTACGTAAATTGCAATTATGCAACCCAAAGCATCAAAAATTTGGTTATAAAATTCATTATTTGCGCTGAGAAAACTGTTGATGATACATAAAGTAATGTAGGTGTTACATGTTTAGGTACTCTTATAGAAATGTAATAAGTAAAACTATGGTGTTGTACGTTTATTTGTCAGAAGCATTCGCTTGAACCTCTGGTACGTACATTAGCCGCTTTTTGCATATCTAATTAGAATTGCACTCAATACGCTACTCATCGGTAAGTACGAGACATAAGTTTAAAAACTAAAACCTGAAAACGGTTGGGTAAACAATAGTCAATGACACTCATGCGATGAAGATGAATCAATTGATACCACGCTTCTGAGAATCAGTCCAAGGTTTTAGTTTGAACACATAACTCTTTCTTTCCTTCACCATAGTAAGGTAAAAAAATAGTCTATGACACTTAACAATTGAAGTTGAATCGATTAATACCTCGTTTGTCAACATTGGACCAATAGGGGCGACGCTATGATTGTACATCCACATACCCGCATACATACATACATACATACATACACACATACATACACATAAACATACATACTGTTAAATTAATAACCCTTCCATTGCTTTGCCGTACTCGTGTAAAAATAGCCCATGACACTCTTGCGTCGAAGACGAATCGATTGATACCTCTCATGTCGAAATCGAATAAAGTTTTTAGTTGGAACACATTACCTTTCCTTTGCTTCTTCGTAGTCGGATAGAAAATAGCTTATAACACTTTATAGATGAAGACTAATTGATTGATACCTCGCTTGTCAAAATTTGAACACAACTCTTTCTTTGCTTTGCCGTAATCGGATAAAAAGTTTATCACACTCTATACTTGAAGATGAATCAATTAATAACTCGCTGGTCAAAATCGGACCAATAGGGACGACGCTATGGTGGAATATCCATTAACATACATACAAGACCATAAACTCATTACCCTTGTATACTGAGCGCAAATAACCACATTAAAATTCTATCTATTGCTGAAAATACTATTGGTAGAAATGAGGTATGCCACTACTTATCACCCCACTGTGGCATCAAGCAACTAATATATGTTATAAGAGAAAAGATGACAGGATTTACAAGGAATGACTACTGCATTATAATGATAGGAGAAGAAGATTTTCACGATGTAAATGATTATGTAGCGATAATAATAACATATAAATTTGGACTTGGCACACATATTTTTAATATAAGGTTTCAACATTTTAACAATCTTTTGAATATAGATTTGTCATATAAACATGCATACTTATTTGACACTAATGGTAAGTTAATATAATAATATGCTACACAATGTTTCGTAGAAACTCTGGCACCATTAATAATACCGGCATGCGATCTATTTTTGAGAACTTGACTAAATTTATCTTAGACATACAACGGTTTCATGACATAAATTTATCTTAGACATACAACGGTTTCATGACATAAATATATTGACTCAGAACGATTATAACTATAAGCAGCAGTTAGTTCTTGAATAGACAACTCTATGTTTTACACCGAAACATAGCAAGATTATTAAATAAATCTGATACATTAATGGTTTGCCTTGAAGAGTTTTCAGATAGGAACATTAATGTAGATATTATATGTATCATTGAACACTTCATGATTTCTGGTTATGAGAAATATTTGGTGATATCAAACTATTTTCTGGCAGCATATTTTAGTAGAATCAATAAGAAAAGAGCGGTTTTAGTGAAAAAAGGACACTAATGGAGAGAACTACCTGAAATTGTGAAACTTACTATTTCCGGCGTGGTTGAATGTAAATAGAGCTCATTAACCATACAATTGTAATTGTCTGTGTATACAGAATACCAAAGGCAGGAAATTTAAATGTATTTTTCTGTGTATTAGAAAAAAATATGCTATTGTTAAAAAAGAGAAATTTTGAACATATCATAGTGGCTGGTGACTTTAATATTGATTTATTTACACAAAATACTGCAAGTCTTGACTTCGAATGCATATTTTTAAATTATAATATGACGTTAGCATTAAAATAACCTACAAGAATGATAATTAAAACATGTCTTGATAATTTTGCCCTCGATTTCAAAAATAAGTGTAAGGCTGAAGTGTTGGAATTTGCCTTGTCTGACCATACGACTAAGTTACTAAAAATCCCAAATAAAAAGACTTATACTACTACACTACACTACACTATAAATTCGTGGCATAAAACAACTAGGGATCTTAGTAATGAAAATAATCCAAACTTTAACAAGTGCCGTAGTCTTTTTTTTTCAGAAATGTACAACGAACAGGATCTAAATAAGGCCTTAATATTTTTTTGGAGCAATTTACATTATTTTATGATCTTTGATTTCCACATAAAATTGTAAATGTTAGAGTAAATAAATAACCAAGGTACCAGTATCTCGAGGCGTTAAAACTTGTAGAAAAACAAGCGACAACTGTTGTGGAAATTTAGACTAAAACCTTCTGGAAGAAACAAACAACTCTACAAAAACTACTCAACACTATTTAAGAAAAACAAGCAGCGTGCTCATATATTTATATAAATAAAAACCTCCGACAATCTAAAGTCTAAACATCATGGCAAATAATTAATCATTCAAGGCATGTCACGTGACGCTATTACAAGAATTCAAATATATGACGAATATTTAACTAATCCAGATGACATGGCGACTGCTTTTAATGATTTCTTTATTGATAAAATTGTACCAATACAAGACTCTGGAAATAATGTGACATCTCAAATACTTTATAAGACTGACTCTATATCTATGGCTCGATGTATACATAATGACATTGTCACCTGGCAGTTTAGTTCTAGAATGATTAAGAAGCCTACCTACCTAGCAGTGGCGGTAGGTGTAGAAAAAAAAATGTACAGTTAAAATAGTAAACTAGCAGTGTAATCAGGAGATAGAAAAAATACTCAGGGAGTGAGTTACAGGAGGTGGCGTAGGTTTGATATTGTCCTTCGGCTTGGGACTTAGCTTAAAGGCACGCGTGCGAAGACGTTCCGTAGAGAGATGGTGCGGAAGTTGTGCAGCAGCCAGTAGTAACGCCGTAGTCCGCAGAGCAGCTCCCGGGGGACAGGTGTCCAAAGACCCGTGGCAGCGTGCTGGTCGGTGATTGTACCTCTAGGTACCAGGAAGAAGGAAGAAAAAAAACCCTGGAATGGCAGAAGTAGACGCCTTAGTCCAGTTTCAGTAAGTCTGGCGGCCGTACATCACCAGGTCTTCGGTCCTTGGGCTCCACCATGCCGGACGAGGCCTCTTCCAGTTAAGCCCCAAGGAAGTAGATGTGGCAGCCAGTATGGTACAAAAGGTTAACATTAAAGTAATAAATAAAAAGTTAAAAGTAAAGTACAAGTGTGAAAGACCAGAAGGGTCGGACATAAGTTTATAATTATAGAAATACAGCTCGTAAGAAGCACAGTTTTAAAAGAATTTCTCCAGTTGGGAGTAAATTATCACGAAATACAGGGAATACAAAAGCGGTACAAAACCGGTACATACTAAAAAGTCGAGTCATTACGAAAGCGTTTGCTGGTATGACTAAATGTGACCAACAAGCATAGTTTGACCGTATTAACTTTCGCAATGACTTGCTAACAGAATAAACTAAAAGGAAAGTAAAAAAATATGTACAAAATCAGTAAAATTTTCCGTTACCAAATTTAAAATTTGTAACGGGTGATATTGCAATCCAGGTCTGCAATATCAAAAGCCCGGCACGTAAGATGCACAGTAAAGTTATACACAAGATTACAGATATATGTAAAACACAAGCGTTACATACAATTTTTTAACCAAAATGTTACGGCCTGATAGCCTACTGGCTATGGTTTATAGCAAGAAGCAATTTAGAGTTCACACGATATATGAAACACTTACCCAATATTGGGGTTTTTTCACTACTTAAACAGGTAATTAAAGACAAAAATTTGTCCACAAATATTTGCAAAATAAATTAGAAATACTTTCTAGCCAGCATAAAATAGGAGGAAAAGAACCATTCGTCACCACAGGTTAGTTATCTATCCTTTCTATTGGTGCATTCTGTTAAGGTTGCGTTCGTAATTTTAGCGTAGCAAACACCCATTCGGTTTCAATCAGAACCTGTATTACGGTCATTCAATACGGTGCGTTGGAGTAGATATTGCGGTGATAATTTGTTTGCAACAAGTCGTATTGGCTTAGTTAAGCTTTTGTTTACGATTGTACATTACATAACGTGTAGAATGGTCATACTAATTCAAAGACAAGAAATACTTAAAATCTTGACAACGCCAGACATTTTAAGGTTACGTGTTTCTTTGTCTACTATCGACTGTTTATTTTATTGTGAAAGTGGACTTATTTTGTTGATACTAAGTGAAAACTCGACTAATCGGAGTAAAAACAACGTGAGATGAAGTGAGACGTTACATCATTTTGAAGATTATAAATGAACTAAAAAATACAAAATTTTTTGGACATGATGACATTTCAACGAAAGTAATCAATTAATTATCTGATTTTTTATGTGGACATTTAACTTATATAATCAGTTTATTTATTATTAATGGCATTTTCCCTGAAAGTTTGAAAACGTCTGTAGTAAAACTTTTATTCAAAAAGGAGGATAGGGAACTAATGAATTTTTATAGGCCTATTTCCCTAAACTACGTATTTTCAAAAATATTTGAAAATTAAATTTATAAAGTATTAATTTTTCGACCAAATTAATATTTTATGTAATGAGCAAAAAGGCTTACGTCAGAATAAAACTATAATCATGGCTATATATGACTTTTACAACACTTTCATAACTAATGTTGACACTAGCCTATCTGTGCCATATATTGTGATATGATGCAGGCATTTGATTATGTCGATCAAAACATACTTACTTGCAAACTTGAGGCATAGGTATTAGGGGTAACATTCTAGAGTTAATAAAATCGTATTTAGCTAATAGAACCCAAATAACTGAAATTTGTAGAGTCAAAATTAGTACTAAACGAGAAGAAATGTACTTGTCACGTGCACGTTCTATTAAATATGGAGTGCCACAAGGAAGTGTGTAAGAGCCGCTATTATTTATACTATATATTAATGATCTGCTTAAATCTATTGAACATCCAATGAAACTTTTTGCTGATGATAGCACTATAACTATCGCATGCAAAACTGTAGAGCTATAAACATGAAGAGCTGTTCGAAAGTGATATTCATAACTCTTGGCTTCAATTATTTCTTGGCTGGGTAACAACAGTTTAAAGATAAACTTAAGCAATACTTAAGTTATTAATTTAAATCAAAGACCGCAAAATGCACAAACTATTGACGTTCATTACAAAAACGTCTCGTTAGGTGAGGTAGATATTGCCAAATTTTTAGGTTTAATTATTGAACAACAACTAAACTGGAAAGCACACATTTCAGAACTGTGTAAAAAAATAAGTAGCTCAGCATACGTTTTATATAAATTAGCTCCTAAAGTCAATATAGATGCACTAGTTATAGCCCATCATGGGCTAGCAGCTTCATTACTAAAGTATATTATCTTTTGGGGAAACTCGACGGATAATGAATTACTTAGTCTTCGAATCACAGAAGCAATGTATGAGATCCATGTTTGGACTAAGGACAACAGATAGCTGTAAACCACACTTCGCGAGTACACAATTTTGACACTTCCGTCCCTCTACATTTTAGAAATATCCATGATTGTAAGAACGAATCCAGGTCTATTCCAACGCATGTCAGAAGTTGTGAAACGAAATAGACGCGATAAAAACAGGTTACGTTTACATGCCGCCAAAACAGCTATAATGCACAAAATGGTGATATGTATGGCCCCGAAAATTTATAATAAAATCCCTAGTCAAATTAAAAATCTAAGTACAATATTATTCAAAAAGATATTCCTTAATTTATAAAAATTGAGGACAATTTTTATCCCGAAAAAATAAACAGTTCCTGCGGGATAATGTCCCAAATTCTGTAAATTTAAGATATTGTGTAAGTTTTTTGGAGGTCTTTCTGTATTCAATATTAAAGCCAAAACTGTATTTTTGTATTTTTTGTCTGTCTGTCTATCTGTCCATCTGTATGTCTTTATCTTGGCTAGGCATCACGCCGAAACTACTGAATGAATTTAAATGAAACTTGGTATGTGTATTGAGGTCATACTACGCGGTAGGAAATAGGATACTTTTAATCCCGAAAAACTAAAGGGCTCCCACAGGATAGGCGTTGAAAGTTATTTAAAAGAACACGTATCACGCTGAAACTACTGGACGGATTTTGTTGCAACACAGTCATAGTTTATATAATGGGTGAAAAATGAGGATCATTTTTATCTCGAAAAAATAAACAGTTCCTGCGGGATAATGTCCCAAATTCTGTAAATTTAAGATATTGTGTAATTTTTTTGGAGGTCTTTCTGTATTCAATATTAAAGCCAAATCTGTATTTTTGTAATTTTTTTCTGTCTGTCTATCTGTCCATCTGTATGTCTTTACCTTGGCTAGGCATCACGCTGAAACTACTGAATGAATTCAAATGAAACATGGTATGATTTGAGTTCATACTACGAGGTAGGACATTGGATACCTTTCATACCGAAAAATTAAAGGGTTTCCGCAATATAGGGGTTGAAAGTTATTAAAAAGGACACGTATCACGCTGAAACTACTAGTCGTTTTTTATATAAATTGACAGTCATATTCCAACGAGCACAAAGTAGTGGTTTAAGAGCTCTGTAGCGTATAGAATTATAACTGAAGATTGCCAGTGGTAGCTCTATAGCGCGCTATGCAGACCTTTTGCAGCTGCTAAAGCTCTAAAGGGGCTTATAGCACCATTAGAACAGTAGAGTTGCTAAATAGTGCTTGACAAGTGCTTATAGGGTGAAAATAGCAGTTAAAAGCTGATATTGGCGCTAACTGAATGAACGAACGTCACTCGAATCGGCTAATCATTCACTCGATTTGGTGCACAACGCAGAGTGATTTCAGTGTTTTTATATGGTGAGTATAACCTTGCAGTTTTTAGTTAATGGCTGCGGTATCGTGTATTAAAATATCAAAATGGTGGATTTATTGTGTAAATTTAAGATTTGGTTTGCATGATTCATTCAAATGAAAAACATCGGCAAATTTAATTTACTGGAATACATGTACGGTGTCTTTGGAATTAAATAAATGGGCCCTCAATTTATTGAAAAGATCATAGTAAATCTAATATGTATATAAAGCGTGATATAACATTTTTATCATAATTTTGACAAGACTGTCGCTGAAATAAGATAATTTGTGGCTAATTAACAAAAACATGATGTTCGAGATCATACTTGATTATGCTGTGTTTAAATAAACAAAAATATTATAAACAAATACAGATTTTTATCTCAGAAAATGGCGTTCCTGCAATTGCAGCCTTGGATTCTAATTTTCAGTACAAAAGCTCTCTTTTGTAGAAAATGGTGCTAACATTCAGTGCTAAGAAGTTTTTTGTTCCACGTTAGTTGCAAAATTATTAGCTCGAGAATCATCACCTCCACATAAGATCCAATAGAGTTAATATAATAACCTGGAGTGTGAATTTGATATCATATAAAGCTGACGCATGCGTCGCAGCACACGTAAAACACAGACAGTAGACATAATTTAGGGTTCAGCAAAACTAATACTAATAACCCTTGCTTGTAAAGCTGAAGTAGGTACTAGTACATTCTTTAAACATTTGTTTATGGATTTATAAAGTGTGTGACTTTTTTTCTTTACATATAAATGAATAATAACTACTGTAAGCCCTTTACTACAATAAATAAATATATAGTTAAAATTCATGTTTGATTTTTTGCGCCGTAAATATAACGGTGGGCATCACAGTTATTCCCATTTATTCCCTATCTTGAAGCAATGCAGAGTTCTACAAAAAGGAATTTCTCGAGCCGAAGTGCTAATTTTAACTAATATGCATAACAATAGCTGTAGGAAGTAAATCAGAACCGGGACCGTAATGCAGTTGAAAGTGCTAAAAGAGATACAATTCTAACTATTGTGCTAGTATCTTTGAAACTAACTAGTATCTTTGAAACTAGCTAGATCTTTGAAAACAAAAAAATATTTTTCGAAATCGGTTCACAAACCACGGATTTCTGAGGTAACAAACATAAGAAAAAACATACGGGTCGAATTGAGAACCTCCTCCTATTTGAAGTCAGTTGATAAAAGACTAGGGGCCGTATTAATAAACCGATCTCAACTCCAAGAGCGCTATTTAGAGGATCTCAAGATGTAAATCTAATTAATAAACACATCTTAAGCTGTTGATTGAGATGCCGTAATCAGCTGAGTTAGTGTTTAATAATAAATCAATCTCGACTCTCAAGGGCGCACTTGAGATGCGCTTTGAGATGCAGAATGTTGAGTGCAGTCGATCCGTGACTTGAGAGCGTGATTGCCAGTTGCTAGAATCAAGGATTTCGAAAATATTATGTCAGAAGTTGATAATTATAATTATACTAACCATCATTAAAATAATATTTTATATTCCTCTGGGAATAAACAAATTTATTTGGCATGATTGCGAAAAGATCCGAAGATTTGGTAGATATGAGAACCTGGCGAGGACTCGCTGAAGTCTACAAAGATCCGAAATCGTAACCAAAGGATACGCGTTGGAAATACTGCATGGCCAATAAACGAACTTTCATTTTCATCAATTATGGTCATTCATTGATGAATTGCGTTAAGTTCTTTAATAGATAGTGTAACTTTGAAAATATAGACAAATATATGGCTTAAATCCTTTCTACAAAAAAACTAAAGTAAGGTTATGATAATTAATTAAGGGGATGATAGAAAATAAACATTACGTTTAATATATTCGCTTTTAATTTAATTCAACTACATCGAAGTAATAAATTTTAACCTTACGCTATATCTTATTTGAGCTAAAACCGAACTTTCAATAAAGAAAATAAATCGTTCATTCGTAGTTCATTCAATCTTGCTCTCAAGTTCTGGTTCGTGACGTAGCATCTTGAGATGCGGCTCTTGAAAGCGACATGATCTGAGATGCTCTTGAAATGTCTTTATTAATCAGCGACGATCTTAAGATGCTGATCACAACTTGAGAGTGTATCAGTTGATATCGCACTTGAGAGCTCAACCAAGAGCGATTTATTAATACGGGCCTAGGAAGTTCATGATGAATTTGGTGAGATGTAAAATTAGAGTAAAAAAGTATTTATTGCCACTAGAAATAATGAAAATTAGATGTACAAAAAGTGTTAATACAAAAAATATATAATTATATTTAAGGGCAAAGGGGGTAAACTCAGCATGTGCGGCGTCCAAATGAGAATGTGAACACCGCGCTGTATTTCAGGTACCCCACTGCTCGGACTGCGGTGTTAGCCGAGGAAGATATTATGTTATTAGTGGTCAAAGTTCATTCAAAAATATTAACATTAGGTATACTCGTATATCAGCTATGTTCACTCTTTGCAAGTTTGATGGAGGGTAGTTTGAAATTGACTTCATCAATGCTTTATAATCTTCTACCGTTTACCTGTGGAAGACTGTCAATGCGACACGTGCCAAGAGCTCGTTGCACTTTAACCTGCCGAATCCGTGACGGATATCGTCGTGTGGACAATCGGAACCACCGTAGTTCCGTAGTTCGTACGAGTAACAGAGGGTGCTGGAAGTGTTAACAAACAGTGAAACTGACTTCGCAGTGACGAGCTTGGATGCGACGGATGCTGGATGATAGGTTAGTAAATTCTCTTCATTGCTTTCTTAAGGCTTGCAAAGATAGTCATGTCAGTTTCTAACCTAGTTCACTCGCACAATCCACTTTTTAAAAATACTTCTCCCCGATAATGTAACAGCGTATAACGCATTTTCAACAATATAACGTACATACACATCAACTCGATTAACTACTTCTATTGATGTCGGTTCATAAAAAAAAAACATCGGGCTATTTCATTTTAAATCCCAAAATTAAAAAACTTGAGGTGTTCATGGCTTTTGTGAAGGGCCGCCATTATTTCGCTAGACATAAGAAACTGAAGGAATTTGAAGTGCGACGTAGGGGGGACGGTAGATAACTGAATAGTGCCACGCAGAGGCATGGAGTTCAAATCCCGTCTATAATATATGTGTAATTAAATTTTTCTCTTGGAAAATGAATAAGATATTTCGTTTAGAAAATTATTTGATCTAAGTGTTTCAGACACGTACATGTATGCGTTAGTCATTGGGTTAAGATTATGATGATACCAGCAACACGAATAACAATGTGGAAGCTTCAATTAAAATAAATTGTTTGTTTAAAAACTTGTTATCTTTTCTAGTTGCAAAGTTATTAAAATGTAAGAAGTTTTCCTAATTGACAACATTCGCTTGAAGATGCGCAACAAATTAGATACTTCCAGCTTCCTGTAGTCCTAGGAAGCTTTCTGAATTAGTTTTAGCACAGAATACATTATAGTACTACGTGTCGGGGCGTACTAAATAATACGTAATAAATAAGAGTCTCGAAATGGTTTTTTTTTTCTTCAAAGTAAGCTTTAAAATGAGCAGTAAAATAGTTTTAGGAAAAAAACTATAGTAACAATCGTTTAGTTTTGTTTGTTTGTGTTATGTCTTAATTGTATCTCGGAGGAAATAAATATTTATTTAGGTATTTATAACTCTCACTGCACATTGTCTTATTTGGATGTCGGCCGCTGTACTAGGTTGCGGAAGAGATAAACGAACGTATGAATGACATTAAAAACATTCGTAGTTTGTTTTCTATATTTTTATTACGTTCTTGGCAATCGTTTGACCACGGTATCACCTGATGTAAAGCGATGATTGTGGTCAAAGGTGTAGCACGCTTTATTCACTCTTTACTTGAACACACCTGGGTTATATTTTACGCGATATAGTTACAAGAGCAGGGCATTCCACTCTTTTGCAGTTCCTAAAATAAATGAAGAATGATAACGCTTTGTTCTTGTACGAGGTATTTCAACCATAAAAGAGTGGCGTTTTGCCGATTGCCTAGTCGTACGGTGATGCGGAAATCAGATTGTGCAGTTCTTGTGCACACTCTCCATAGTGCAATCTGTAGAATACCAACAGATTTGCGACCTCACGTCGATGCGCCAGAATGAACTCTGTCCGATAACCTCTGATAGAGAGAATTTAATGTTATAGCGATGGACAATGGCTTGTTGTTATAATAGCACATCAACATGTTCACGTAGCGATAAGTCTGTTAGGGTTGACTTTCGATAATTGCACACGAAGCATGATGAGGAAGTTCTGTGAGGCTACTTGTTCACAGTGGTGCAGATTTGTTTAAAACCGGCCAAGTGCGAGTTGGACACGAGACTCAAGATTCCGTAGCCGTGCCAACAACAAACACCTACAATGAAAACCGCATTGCAATCGATCTACTTTTTTAATCACTACACAAAAGGAGACGGTTATATGTTACACTATATGTACGTTTTTATTTGTTTTTTTTTTATATATATCTACACCAATTTCTCCGTCAAGTGCGGACCGATTTTGAAAGAAAAAGTCTGTACAAAGAAGATAATTTAAATAAATGGTCTAGGGTAGGTAGTAGGTTTTATCAAGTAGGATTATAATTATACTGAATACAGTATTATATCTACTGCACTATCTATGGGAAAGGAGTATAATAGTTATTCAGTCACAGGTCAAAATATGTATTAGTGACTAGTCGAGCGCGCGCGGCGTTGCCTTGCTCGGTAGTTCAAAGGTTGCCCGTTTCAACTCTAGATCCCACTGCTCCCGTTACCGTTATACCTAGGTAGGTTGTAATTGGCTTTCCATACATTAAATTACTAGCCAATGTATCAATGTTTCCATACTGGAACTTACAATTTACATCCAAAAATATTAAGCTATAAATGTTTTGTCTGTTTGTTTAAGTTACTTTCACGCAAAACTGTAGGTCGGAATCAAAAATTTTTTTTTCAAATGGATTTTGTGGACTCCTTGGGAAGCTGTCATATTTGTTTCATAAAATCAGTTAAGTGTAACAGGAAGCGTCCTTAGAAAGATCACTTTGTATTAAATTAAACGGGAAAAGCCTTATAATGCACTTCTATAGACTTTTTCAGCGTCACTAGAGGATGTTACCGATGTTTAGCAGTTAGCTATGTTCATTTACTTATCTAAATAAAAGTTAAAAGTTAAAATATATGTGGCACCACAACGTGAAGCGAATTTTACCGCTCTAAATAAACAAGATAAAAGGAACCTATTTATTTATTCTAAAAATAATGCAGTGAGTCCGTTTGCTATAGATCTCATTTGAAATTAATTGATAACTTGCCTATATGAAATAACATGTTGTAGTCTTTGCTTATCGGGGTGACTAAACAGTCATACATCATTTAAGTCTATGCAGTCCAATAGGTACTGTTAGTAGGTAAATAAATAAAACTCTGTACATCCTTAATGTCATTTATTATTATTCTTCAATTAATAAATTATCTAAAAACACCGCATGTGGATTACGACTATCTGGGTTATATCTAAGAAAAAACCATATCATAACCATTACATGGGAACAGTTGTACTAGGTACCTGCCTTACAACTATAGGGTCAGATAGCCCGCTAAGCTGTCTTCTGTAAGTTGTGTTTCTGTGTGTTCATATGTCACGGAACAGTATGAAGGTTAGTAAATTGTATTCCTAACCATCACACCAGTGTGACAGAGCAGTGTGAAGGTTAGTCGGTCGTGCGTTCTACGTGGTGTAAAAAAGCGTTATTCACAATCTTTGGGATTTGGTATTGTTTTGTTTTGTTTGAGACCACAGAGTGCCTTCTAAATTTCCAATAGACAAAAATGTACACATTCTGTCTTACTAAACTATTGATTTATTATTTCTAACTACATGGTGCACTATCATCATATTAATTCTTACATTTTATTTTTACGTGAAAATCTTTCGAAGCCATCTAGCCCCTAGATTCTAGAAGTAAGGTAGTATCATCTAGCCAGCATATTACCAAAAAGCAATGGCGAATGCTTGTCAAAACGTTATCGTAGTATGTTTTGGAACCCAAATGTGAAAACAGATTGAAGGAAATGGTAAAAGTTACTGTTATATTAACAAACCACAATACCCGCTAGGCACTAGGTATTGAAATATACCTTGTTTACTGACAAATTATGTGAAATTTCATTGAAATTATTTCATTCAGTCTCATGGCCTTTTTTAATCGACTTCAGAAAAGGAGACGGTTATAGGTTTGGCTGTATGTATGTTTTTTTTTAATGTCTTGTTTTTGAGATTCAAACATAAAACTACTCTGGGGCAGTCACCAGAGAACCAAAGTCACCGACCTAGCTCAACACTAAGCTAAGGATTAGCAAGCTGAAGTGGCGATGGGCTGGCCACATTCTCGAAAGACGGACAACCGCTGGGGTTGACATGTTCTCAAGTGGAGACCGCGTCTTGCCTAACGTAGTGTAAGATGCTCTCCGGCCAGGTAAAGTGGTGACCTGCGAAAGGCGACCAGCTAAAACTGGATGAGAAGAGTCGAAGATTGGGCTCTGTGGCGTTCATCGGGAGAGGCCTATGTACAGTAGTGGACGAACACAGGCTGATAATGCAGATAATGTATAAATACGGTAGGTATATTATCACGAAGGCACCCATCCAAGTGACCTCGGAAGACACAGAATCGTGGCGTGGTCTAGATTCTAGGTGTTGGCGACAGGAGATTGTCATCCTTGGGCAGTTAAACAGTACACTGAAAAAATGAAACAAAACGTCCAATCGTGGGGTGTTCAAATATAAGACCGTGCTTCACAATCACAGTGCATTACGGTGGCGTCATCTTTGAATGCAGGAAGGATTTTTTTTATTAACTTTTTCCTGGATAAATTTATCTTAATTATAGTTAAATATTTAAACCATAACATATTGAAAACTTAATATTTATTTACCTCGACGTTTCGATCAAGTTGCATTGATCGTGGTCACGAGAAGACTGAAGTAGCGGGTGTCAGCGTCGTTTTTTTTTTATAATAACTATGTGTTCGAATCGCGAAAGTTTAAAAGTTACAGTGCCTTAATTATGTTGAACTCTGTAATGTACACTATCTACTTACCTATATTCAAAACTTCGTCATAGCTGTTTTTGTGTAAAAGCATTTAATCGTCAGGTGCTGCCGCAGTGAGCATGAACCGCTTGCTGATGCCGCAGCTGGCGCAGAGACATCGAGCAGTCTCCAGGTGCTGCCGCAGTGAGCCCAAACCGCTCGCTGATACCGCAGCCGATGCAGAGACACCGAGCTGTCTCCAGGTGTTACCGCAGTGAGCACAAACCAATCGCTGATGGCGCAGAGCCACTGAGCTGCCTGGTTTCCAGGTCCCGCCCATAGCCAAGCAGTGCCTAAAAAATGAAAACCATGAGTTATGAATTAGCAATAGTAAATAAGATGCAGGGGGCTGTGCACTTCAATTGCATATCAGCCATGTGCAGAGTTGACATCGCTCAAAATGGTAAAGAAAACGTCGTGAGGACAGTGGCATGGTTAAAAACTCCAAAGTTAAAATAAACATATATTCAGGTCAATTCACACTGATTACCAAGCCCTGTACTATGGCTATTAGACAACGGATAAATATACGTTATAAATATTACATCCATGACACGAAAACAAATATTTCTTCTCACCACACAAATGATTGCACCTAGTTGGATTTGAAGCCGCAATCAATGGTTGACTTCGCAGTCAGGGTCACTAGTCCTGCAGCCAACCGATTGTAAAAATTAAATATCATCCATTATTCTCAACTGGGGCAGAAGAGTAGCGGATCATTATCACACCTTGTGCGAGCATAAGCTAACCCATACAAAGCTAGCATTTTTTTTAGCTTTGTGGGTTAATAGCAGCCTAAGCAGGTAATAAGAACTTTAAAAATATTATTTGAGTGCTATGGAGGGAGTTTGGAGTCTCTTTGTAAGATAAAATTAGGAAAGAAAAGAACTAAGGTTACCGACATACTATTAACACTCAGAATAAGTAATTGAAGTGGCAATAAGCAAGCCTCATAGCTCGTAGAACCGACAACCATTGGTGAAGAAATGTTGTACAGTACTGCTTTATGGTTGGTTGGTTGGTCTAAGAGAGACACGGAACTTCTCTAGCCAGACTCTTGCAGAAGAAGCCTACCACCAAATAACTTGGAAATAGTGTGCTGATACCAGACGAGGCCCCTTAAGCTGTTGAAACCTTCACTCCACGAGAATGGAGGCTTTGAGGCAGTAGGTAAAGAAGTTATTACATGAGGACTCACCATATGAGGGTGCTGATATCTCTGTGAGGCGACTCCCCCTTAAGGCTCGGTTGGTTCTGGCAGCAGTGGTACATTCCCCCGCATCAAGTTCTTTATATGATGACTCACCAGTTGAGGTGCTGTTCCCTCCGTGAGTTGACTCCCTTTACAGACGCGGTTGGGTCTGGTAACAGTGGTATATTCCCCCGCATTAAGGTCTTTATATGATGAATCACCACAAAAGGTGCTGCTCCCTCCGTGGGTCGACTCCGGCTGTAGGCGTGGTCGCTTTTTACAGCGAGTAACCAACATTTTCTATTCTTCCCGTGAAAACTTACAATTTTCCGAGATAAAAAGTATTCCATGTTTTATTCCAAGGTATAGTCCATTCCAAATTTCATCAAAATCCGTCCAGCTGTTATTGCATGAAAGCTCCCCAAACAAACAAACAGAAAAACAGACAACGTTTCACTTTTATATATTGATGTGGATGTTATTATTGTGAGTCACAGTTCCAAGATCTCCAAACATTTGATTAAGGAAGAAACAATTAAATCACCAACCAAAGTGAGAAAATAGAAATCCTTTCGAGTGACCCTCGATTTCTTTCGCTATTCTTGTAGCGCTCGTGTGTTTTCTCGCTTTGGTGATTTAATTGTTTCTTCTATAATCACTTATGTATGCATCCAAATCTGTTCAGGGATTTAAAAGTTAACAAAGAAAGACATACATAAATGAACCTTGAAAAACTTACACTCTTTTTTTGGACAGTCGTGTGATAGATCGTTTTTATTTGCAATGCTAATTCGATGAACGAAATAGGTAACAGCATTTTGGTCACGCACCGCGTTGAGCACGAGCCGAGATAGAGTTATGAAAATGCGATGAGCTCCCGCACCGGGAGACCGGTCCCCACGGCTGCAGTGTCAACACCAAACCACGACTCATACTCTGCCTGAGCTGCTCTATCGAATAACAACAATTATAATACTATTAAGATTCCATACTCTGATAAGAAATATGGCTTACTTGGCACTAGTTTAGGTAGTGGCGGAGGTGCGGGCTCTTCACTGAAATCAGAAATAAGTAGGTACAATTGAAAATTATTGTGTGTACGTGTGTGCTTCCTTGTTGTCTGAGGTAGTGCTGGCCTCTTGTGGCAGTGTGTCAGCCACTCGAGGGCCTCGGACGTGGCTTAACGACTGCTAACAGTTGTTAACGACCGGGACCGAAACGAACTTGAAAAAACAAGGATGTTAACAAATCCGCACATTGCTTATATCAAGTCGTTGGGTGCAGGCCGAGGATAGAACCCAGTGTTTTTAGATTGCAAAGCGCACTCACATACGCTCGGCCATCACCTACAGTTTGTTATTTCAAGTTTGTTTTTTGTTCGTACATTACACGCGCGCTATCGAGTCGCAGTATATAACGGGGAAGTTCTTTGACATGGTATAACTAGTGCTATCCATAATAACATCATACATCGACGGAGGATCTCTAGCGAAGAGACTGCAGTTCTGATTTTCAAATAAAGCTGCAATAAATTTTAATGACTGAAGCGCAACTTTTACAAATGTTCGAAGACTGGTTAAGTTCTCTGACTTTTTACTGACCGTCTGTTATATAAAGCATTTAACTGATAGATAAATGAAACAGGATATAAATTTTAAAAACTTAATCTGCTATATTAAAATTAAACGATTGTTTGACCCCATAAAAAGAAAATATAACTTTGATAACACCCAGCGTGCCTCCGAAGCACCTCCACTAGGTCCATAGCTAAACACGGCTCGACCATACAACGCCACAACGAGCGGCTTCTTGCTGTTTACATTCAGTGGCTCCCCGTAACTCTTACGTCCTACGCTCCGTCTCCCGGTCCGTGTTCGTCGTTCTTTCTTCCACAAGCTATGGGCTCAACGATCTCTGTGTTCTGTCAATTGCCACCAAGGCACGGAACTATGGAATTATTGTAAATCCTCTCCTAATTTAGTCATTGCGGCACAGCCAACGACCAAACCCGGCATCGCTTTATTCTAAATACGTCCGACGTACTATAAAAAACTAGTGATGAGGATGGACACAAAATCTCAGCTACGTAAAACTAGTCTTAACTAATCTAGGCTCAGGACATTTACATGGAACAAGAGTAAAGAAGAAGACTATACTTACGTGATAGGGTTTTAAACTTACATGGTCAAAAACACTAAAGTTAACATTAGAAACAAGATATACATAAATACCATAAATACCATGTACACAGAATAAATAATGTATTTCTTTTGTTTTGAGTTTCCGATATTAAACCGCTGTCACAAAACACCAAAGCGCTGTTGCAAGCGCACGGATACACTGCAGTAAACGCGGGTGGGTGTTATTTTCCTACACGCAGACAAAACGGTCTACCCTCTTGTGTGCTCGTTTTTTGTGGTTGACAATTATCACTGTTCACATTATCACTGTGATTTCGATTTCGAAAAAGGAAACTCACAGTATCCTCTTGCACGTTCCTCTCAGCTCTTCTATATTCTTTTTGCATAAACTTACGAGGTATTTTTGATTCCTGCAAGCAGTGCAGCATATGATTGCGAATCGGCCTTGAAACGAAAAAACTGTATAAATTTAAGAAACATCCTATAATAATTAAAAGTAGACGCTAAGCCGAACAATGAGCTCAACAACGATAAACTAGCACTTTAATAATAAGGGTTCCCCAGTCAGGGGGACAATACGAGTGAAGACACTGATGATGCAGCCAGGGTTCCTGACACGTCACCAGGTCATAAGTGACAAAATATTGCATTTTCATGGATTTATTTGTCAACAGGAAGTCATCCGTTATTACCTTGCAAGGTTTGGACTAAACTGAACTACTAGAACGTGAATCCACACCAATATGTAAAAGTGGAACGTTGTCTGTTTGTTTGGGGAGTTTTAACGCCAAAACTGCTGATCCGATTTTGATGAAACTTTGTAAATAGGTACTGTACAATATAGAGACCACCATACATAACTTTTTATCCCGGGCAACTTTCACCGGGAAATCTGGAAAATGTCGATTACTCGCGTTAAGCAACGGTTGCCATGGAAACGAACTAATAACAAGTCTGTCAAAAAGCATCAAAATCGTTGGTGCTATACTTTTGAATTGGATTTTTATAGATATCTATATATACTTTAGAACATAATATGATGCTTTTTTCGCGATAAACTGTCCGCGTGGACGAAGTCGCTAGCGCAAGCTTGTTTAAATTAGAATTGGACAAAAACTAGAAACGTATAACAGTGAATCGTCTCTGTTTGTGTGGCTTTCATGCCCAAGCGGCTGGACAGATTTTGTTTTGTTGTTGAAACGTTGCACATGGCTAGTAGGCAAGTGTATCACCTCATACGATAAGCAAGCAAATGTATCGCTACAGAGACGAACGAATTAAGTATAAGCACTTAATAAATACCTACCTACTTATAATAATGCAGTTAGTAACAAAAAGTCTGCATAATGAACATAATATAAACAGATGATTCTTATTTTATGTACCCTAGAGTACATAAAATAAGAAACCTCCTGAACAAGAAACTAACCTTTTTTTAAATGGTTTCTGTCTGTCTGTTTGTCTGGATGTTTGTTCGCGTTTCACCGAAGAAATACTAAGCCAATTTACATGCAGGTTTCAGTGATTAACTTGATATCTAGTGTGCTCTGTATCTCAATCCGACAGGTAGAAGCCGAGCAATAGACAAAAATACTATTTGACGTCTGAATTTTGATGAAATTTGACAATTTTCTTTCCATAATAATCTAATCCATCAAATATTATATATTTAAAAGTTTTTAAGTATGTATGTGTAAGTTTGTCAGAAACGCTGAATTGATTGAACGGGTTTTGATGTAATAACAAAAAGGATACTGTTATTCAGCATATCATCCAACATCATTGTCCACGCTGGTAAAGCCACGTGCGGATCATAGTTATTAATATAATTCTTAAAGCGCAATGAACCAAGATTAATCTTTCTGGAAAATAAACACGGATTTAAAAAAAAGTCTTCATAACGTATAAAACTAAAAAGAAACAACTAAGTAAGTAGGCCTATCAGCAGCTATCGACGGAGACGTCTATTCCCGTTGTCCCCTACTGTTCTTCGACTAAGTAAGTGGGCCTATCAGCAGCTATCAACGGAGACGTCTATTCCCGTTGTCCCCTACTGTTCTTCGACTAAGTAAGTGGGCCTATCAGCAGCTATCGACGGAGACGTCTATTCCCGTTGTCCCCTACTGTTCTTCGACTAAGTAAGTGGGCCTATCAGCAGCTATCGACGGAGACGTCTATTCCCGTTGTCCCCTACTGTTCTTCGACTAAGTAAGTGGGCCTATCAGCAGCTATCGACGGAGACGTCTATTCCCGTTGTCCCCTTCTTTTTGTCCACCACAGGGGGGACACAAGCCGCTGTCATTTATTAAATAGCAGTCGTTAAGCCATGACAGAGGCCCGACGAAATAAAGGTATTACATTTGAAGTCTTTGTCAGTCTGTCCGTTTGTAAAGTAGACGGCTCGGGCATTACCAGGTGGCTCCAGGCAATGATTAAATAATAGTTACTACGTAACTCACCACCACCAGGAACCAGAAAAACGCACGCGGAGTGTCATGTGGCGTTATCAAATGACAGACGGGTTGGGCAGGTCAACACGTTGATAAACAAGAAGAAACAAACACGAGTGCTTACTTCAAGAAGCAGAGCAATTAATTTATCGTGCATGCTCGCATGTAACTTATTTAATTTAATTAACCGGCGCGAGTGCGAAGTGCGAGAAACGCATCTCCGTTTCAGTTTGGGCACAAATTCTTACGTATGTCCGAATGTCCAGCTTTTCTCCTCTACAGGTCGCATTTCTCAACCGATCTAGATAAAACTTAGAATTTAGGTTTATCGTCGTCGTTCGTTGCCATCGCGGAATATTTTATTGGGTGGTACTTCCCCAAAAAAAGAACCAAAAAGGGACTACTGAATATCTCCGCCTTATAAGATCCGATTAAGATGGTTTTGTTTTTATTTGAAAGTAGTATTTTAAGACCGTAAAAATTTGGTGAAGATTTAATGAGGATCATCGGCGTGGTGAGCAGAATAGCTCCTCAAAATGCAGTAAATTTCTCAATTTTAGGTATCTACCAGTGCATTCAGCCCTTTACCTACTAGGTGGGATTGATGGAGTACCTTGGTTATTAATGTTAGTTTTACAATAAGGTCTAGATACTAGACTAGATAGATAGCGCTACTAGACTAGATAGCGCTGTGCACCGCTAGATTGCAAAAAAAATATGTGCTGGCGAGGTCTACAGTTCAAAGATCCACTAGTAATTATTAAAGTTACGTTATTTATTTCTCTTTACCGGATCACAGCTAGTCATATTCACAGTCACGTCATCCATAAATACTCCCAGGAATAAACTATAAAATGTAGTAACCACGCCTTGATCTTGTTACATCATCTCTTACAATATGTACCCAGCTAGCAGATAAACTCCCCCTGGGGTACAGACCATTTGTTTGCTGTGCATTCAGTCAGTGGGATAGGAAGATAGATAAAGCCTCAGTCCCCCTGAATTGAGCTTTCATCTAAAATAACCAATCTTACTTGACTCATGCCATGTAGATGACGCTACACGGCCTGACGCTGGGAATTGAATCCGAAATTTTCAGTTGTACTTCACCTTTAAGCTGAGTGCCAGGAATCTTACCCGCATCTCCAGTAGTTTCCCTCCTGAAATCTCAATACGTGCGGTACCTGTGGTAACCAAAACTCAGTACAATAATAACTGGTATATGCACGCGCGCATTTACTATGCCTCTAATTTCAATTGAAATTCGTATCTCCCACAACTGTAATCACACTTAAATCAATTCCGATGCCGATCATTGAACCGAGACCTCTATCAATATTGGTAACTTATAGTCAACACCTCCAGCTGATTGTGTTATTTGTAAACAACAATCTGTAGAAATCATTGAAACTTAATTATCATAAAACCACCTTCAAATGTATTTGAAAGTATTTATCAGAACTAGTTCCAGAGTTCATGTAATCAAAATGAACAATAAAATAAAATTTGCATCAGAAATTACACAGGTAAATTTAGAGCACTAAGAGAGAAAAAACACAAAGAACTGTCGAGTAGAAAACCTATCCCTTTTGTAAGTCACTTAAAATTCACAATATTTTGACAGAAACACTGAGTGTGCAACGCACTAAGGGAGGTATTAAGCTATGTGTGGTTTACAATTGCTCCGTGCTTTGGAGGGCACGTATATTGATTAATATCCATGTCAGAGGTCCTCGGGCGGCCTGACAAACTCTGCCACTTGAAACTACCTCACACGACAAGCAAACAAGCAAGCGAGGTATTTATTATACATTTAAAGCCTTTGTCTCTGAGTTTTGTAACTATGAAGAAGACGGTTAAGCTCCTAGCAAACTCCTAGCTCATTTGGATGCGGGCAAATTCTTCATATTAGTTACGGTTGTCTGGAAGAGTTCGCTCTTTAGAGGTAAGACCGCCAATTATTAAACTATTAGATTTATACAGTATTTTGAGTACTTATAGTATAACTGTCACGAGGCGATCCTAGGGTTTGGGTTCCACTAGACCAGGGACCAAACTTCAGTGGACAACATAAAACTACAGGAACAATGAGGAGCACTTGGAGATGTTCATAAACAGAGATCTTGCACTCGACTATTCTATTCAGTCTTCTCCCAATTTAATATATTTGGTAAGAGTGTACCCTTGGGGCTCTAGTACTGTTATTATCACAGACTTTTCGTACTTCAACGATACAGATAAAACAACCACGAACAAAAGTATTATCATATATATTTAAAGGACTCCAGATGTAATAAACTTATTTATGTATTTTATAACATATTATTTCGTAAAATTGCCGTTTTTGCTAATCCAAGGACAATATGGGAATAACAGGTTATTTGAATTTTAGAATTAATAATGACAAACTATCAAATGGATTATGAAAGAATTAAGAATCTATGAAAGAGGTTTCACATCGTCACATAACATTATAGTTTAAAATGAAGTGTAATAATTTTACTGTATGTTACATTTTGATACTAGTAAGTAACTTCAAAAACCTAACCTATTTATCAGAAACGCGCGCGGAGCGTCGTGTGGCGTGATCAGGGAAGTTCGTATGTCAGGGAATCAAGCAGATCATGTTTTGTCCATAAAAGAACAGAACCAGCCGACTAAGCATATCCAGCTTCGTAGGGGAGTGAGACAGGGGAATGTAATATCCCCGACACTGTTCATTAACGCCCTGGAAGATATGTTTATGAGACTGGACTGGAAACGTAAGGATATAAATATAAATGGCATAACATTATTATTAAATAAATTTTTAAGCGACTTTACAAAAAGAGACAGATCCATGTTCGACTGTGTGTATGTTTTTATGTACGCCGATTTCTCCGTCAATTGCGGCCCGACATTTTGTTCTATTAAGAGAAAAAAACGCCGCAATTGACGTTTTTTTGTCAAAAAACAGTTTTTTATAGAGAAAATAAGAATTTAGGGTTTTTGAACCGATTTGAATGATTCTAACTTTATTTAACAGGATGGAATTTCATTGTAGGCCCACATCAATTTCATCAATAATGGTTTAGTTATTTTATTAGTAAATCAATTTGTTTTGGTGGCAATGTTCTCTTATAGTTTAGGGATATCTCAACAGAATTGATGATTATTTTTTACTTTCAGGAATAAACATATAGTGTGGCTATCTTTAAAATTCATCTTAAATGGTTTAGTAGTTTATTTATGTATGTTTAATGATTTCTCTGTCATTAGCGGACCGATTTAAAAAAAATATTTTTTACTGTTTTTTTATAATAATTATTGTCTAGCGGGTTGACCTCCAGTGAGTTTCTTCTATATGAATTTCATCCAAATTGGTTCGTTAGTTTATTTGAATCCGTTTGAGCTCAATGTTTTGTACCATACTAATTTGTACAGCACTTGTAAATAACACAAAGTACAGGAACCGGATGTCACTCGCGAGAGGCCTTTTAATGTTCCGTTGTCAAACAAGGTACCCTTATAGTGTCGTCGTGTCCGTATGTCACAGACGTTTTACTCAAAAACTATTTACACTATAGAGATGAAATTTGGCACAAGAATAGATATTTGTAACCACTACATAGTTATATAAAGAAAAATAATTTCCTTTGTGCGGCTCCCATACATGAAAAGTGAAGATGTTTGTATCCTGCGCGTGGGGTCTCGTTGTAAATGTATTTTAAAATAATTTCCTTTGTGCGGCTCCCATACATGAAAAGTGAAGATGTTTGTATCCTGCGCGTGGGGTCTCGTTGTAAATGTATTTTAAAATAATTTCCTTTGTGCGGCTCCCATACATGAAAAGTGAAGATGTTTGTATCCTGCGCGTGGGGTCTCGTTGTAAATGTATTTTAAAATAATTTCCTTTGTGCGGCTCCCATACATGAAAAGTGAAGATGTTTGTATCCTGCGCGTGGGGTCTCGTTGTAAATGTATTTTAAATTTTATTAATACTTCTTTAACCATTATTTTCAATTTGGTTCCGTATACGGAATGTTTGTTTGTATGTTTGCTTGAGTTGCATCTAACTCATAGAACACAGAAAAAATATATAATAAGTAAGTAAAATAAAAAACAATTAAAAAAAAAACTTTTATGCTGTAGCCATGTCGTGGTCAAACTTACATCGGCCTTAGATGGGGCACTAAATGTTGTTTACGCAAATTTAAATGCGTAAACAACATTTAGTGTCTATGCTGTTGACCATTGAAGAGTTCCTGTATCTGGAGCTTATCTTTGATGTCGATTCAGGTCATGCTTACCATTAAATTGCATTGTCTCCGTAGGATAAGAAGAAATGGTCCTAATTCAGCTTGCAAGATTTGACTTAAACAAACACACATACATACAAACATACATGCATACATACATTTCAAGTTAAATAAAACCTTTTATAAACTACGTCGCTAGCGCACAGGGTGCTATGCCGTAGCTATGCCGTAGCGACAAGACTGCCAGCGCGTGGTTCGTAGCAGAAATGTTTCTGTACTACGCAGCACCCCTCTCTTTTTTGGTATTCGAGTCGTAGTCGGGTAAAACTTAAAGCTGCGAAGTAACAAACTGTTTCCAAAAAAGACATAACTCAAAAACTAAAACTCGCCCACGGTCGGGTAAAATATAGCATAAGACACTCTTGCGATAAAGACAAATTCGTACCTCGCTTGTCAAAAAAGGAGCAAGTTTTTAGTATGAACACATAACCCTTCTTTTGCTTCGCTGAAGTCGGGTAAAAAATAGCTTGAGCACATACCTCGCTCGTCAAAATTTGACCAATAGAGGTGACGCTATGGTGGAACATCCACATACCCACATACATACATATATCCATTTATAGACTGTTTAACTCATTACCCTTCCCTTGCTTTGCCGTAATCAGGTAAAAATAAGTGTTATATGTTATGTTTGTCAAAACCAGATAATAATGGCCCCAGGGTTAAGTGATAGCGGTTGCAGAGTTATCTTTTTATGTTAATTTATATTAGTTATGTTAGTACTGTAGCAACTACCTAGGTATCAACGTCAATAGAAACTACTGGTTAATCAGTAACCAGTAACACCAGCGCCGCCCAGCACTCCCGCCCTGCCTGCGCTTGTTAAGTCGCATCAGTAATTTCGCAGCATATAGCGCCCTTCGAACCCGAAGCACAGATGTTTGCACACTACTGCTAGCTCACTACTGTTTTCCACCTGTTTTTATTTAAATTATTAACACAATAAGGAATCAACCACCGTAAAACTAATAATTACATATCCGTCCCAATTGCCAAAAGTAATCAAGCTGAATCGTCGTTCTGATATGGAGCGATCAACCGATCTGTAACAGTATACGACGGAATCAAATCGTACCAATACAATGTAGTTATGGACACGGCCCGAGAGAAATCTTAAAAGTATTCAGTTATGTTGTTAAAACTAAGTATGGCGGCAGTCGCCAGGAGGCGCTGGAGCAGTTATCCTGCAGAAAAAAATTACGTTATAACTTTTTTTTTTAGCAAAACGCATTTGTATAGACTCACTTTTTATCCGGCGAAGCATGAAAAGGGTTTTATATTTTATTTTTTATATAATAAACATAATCTAATAACAGTTTTTTTAGGGTGTAAGTAAAACCCAATAAGAGGCAAACACAGCATGAATGAATAACAAATGATATATTTTACAAACAGATCTCGCCTACAAAGAAAAAAAATACTTTAAACTAAATGAGAAAAATAAACATATCCACATCATATCAAAATACCGTAGGTAATTAAGTTAACAGTCTGTCTATGTAGTATGTTTGTATGTATGTTTGTGTGTTGGTATTGTTGACGAGCGCAACAATTATGACCTAACTAGCTAAAACTAGACATAGGGATAACCATAAGATAGGCAAAATAGAAATGTATAAAATCATTAACATTTTAAGTTGCGCTATTGAACTTGGAGGAAAGGGGCACATAGGTAGGAAATAAATGACGACACACGATGATAGACTATAGCGTTAGGAACATTATGCCTTAATCCGCATAATGATAGGCCAACGCGTTAGCCAGCGAAATAATATTTACTAATGATTAAGGAAAAGGCGAACGTAGTTCTGAAAACTGCGTACCATCCCGTATGACTACTATAGCATACGGGATGGCACGTAACGTTATAGGATAGCCAAAACGGGTCATGCAGCCACAGAGGGACACTGGAGTTCTCTGTGGTTGAGGTACAGGTTCTGCTCAGGAACTGCCCCGCTTTGTAAGGGTACTAATGTACAACGCCCACCCCGCGTGACCTGAGCTAAATCTATAAAATTGGTAAAAGGTAACTATATGAGCGGCGAGAGCGAGAACGAGCTAGGAAAAGCTCCTCTAAAAACAGTCAACAGTCAACAAGACAAATAACAGTCAGTTATTTGTCTTGTTGACAAATAATGAGTCATACATTGGAATGCTATAATTCTGAGACAAAAGTAATATAACTATCTCAAGTATAGGTGCCGTTTCTGTACGAGTGCGAAAACTTGAAAGTTCGGAAGATCCCTCGCACCCGTAGCCCGACCATATTTTTTGTGCCTATTTCTTGAGCGTGGGAAAGTTCTTGCCTAAAACAAAGGCTCATATTACGTCATGGAAAATTTGTAGTTGGTCGCCCAATGGAAGAGCTTTAAACGCTTCTGAGAAAACTATAAATACCAATACTTGGTAAAAAACCGTGTGAATTATCCGATCGACGTTCAAGCAAGCCAGAAGTTCTTCCATACGTGACCAACATTAGTGAAAGCACCACCTAGTGTATTAAGGGCTCCGAAGTCAAAGTTTGTAAATCGGTAGCATAACTAAGTTCTTAATATAACATTGTTTTCGAATGGGACAATAGATTGAATTCAACTGTGCATCAAGTGCGTTTCCGTTTCGTCCCCACATCCTGAGCTCATTGAAGTCTCATTTCCATTCTTCCAGTTGTAGTTTTCCATCCCCACCATATTCGCAGAGTCGATTGTAATAGGTATACCTTAATCAACTAACAATAGTATTTAATTCCTACATTTAACTGGAGATGGAATTTTTAATAAAGTATTTTATTGATAAATCGTAGTAGGCCCAACTTTATTTTGGAGTAGAACCCCATGACACACACACATGTATGGTAGGTATGTGTGCGCGCTCCTATAGACGCGCCGCGCGCCGCCGCCCGCGCCACAGAATAAATAGCGAACCTTTAATTATCAGTTGGTATAAATAAACTTAATGCAAGTGAGAATGTATCATCAAAGTTGACATTAGTTAGGAATTTCCGGCGTGGTAAAAAAATTAGAATCAGCTTATTTACAGTTCGATTTGAATGAAAAAAATTATGAACAAGTTTACAATTTACGTTACCTTGATACTCTTCAGTATCCTCCTTCAGTTTCAATGCACAATTGAGCACGTCTTAATGTTTTGTATAATTTTTTTAACACGTTCAAATTGAGTTAACACCTGGAATTACTCTGTGTGGCACCCAGCAACACGTCGCGTGGGCGTGGGCAAAAAAAACAAATGAACTATCAAAACAAATGAACCATCTCCATAAGTTCGACATTAGAAAATTGCTCCATTTTAGCATCGAGCGTATCGCGGCGAGCGAGTGCCGCTGCCGACTGATTGACTGTGAGTGATCGAACAGCTGAGTGCTCGGGCAACGACCGGGGCAATGACCCGCGCCAGCCTTGGGGCGCCGCCGCACGCCGCGGCCGGCGCGAAGTGTGCGTGAAAGAGGCAATACACGCGACAAGGCTTCATTAGTGTGTATGGACGCAAGCTCTTGCTACACTAGGTGATTTCAAGTTAGGGTCGCGTACACATATCGCTTTTTATAAACTTTTTTTACTTATTTTTAATTCATTATTTTTTTGTACTTCTTTTATTAATGATTCGTGTTCTGTAAGTCGAGTATACCTACCTCTGCAAATATGGCGGGGATGCAAAACTACAACCTGTATGTGGATGTTCCACCATAGCGTTGCACATACTGATCCGATTTTTACATGAGAGATGTCAATCGATTTATCTTCAGGCACAAAGTGTCATAGTTTTTTTTTATCCGACTACGGCGAATCAAAGAAAGCGTTATGTGTAAAAAAATAATTTAGGTCCGATTTTGACAAACGAGGTGTCAATCGATTTGTCTTCAAGTATAGAGTATCATAAGTTATTTGTTTTTAGCCGACTATTGCAAGTAAAAGGAAGGGTTATGAGTTCAAACTAAAACTTCATCCGATTTTGACAAGCCATCAACCGTTTTTTTTTCATATATAGAGTGTCATAGGCTATTTTATTACCCGACTACGGCAAGGCAAAGTAAGGGTTCTGTGTCCAAAGTAACAACTTGGTCCGATTATGACAAGCAAGGTATCAACTGATTCGTCTTTTTCGCGAGAGTGTCAGGCTATAATTTACCCGACCGCAGCTGGGTTTAAACTTTTGAACGTATGTGTTGTTAATGAGAGTTAAAATGTCTCAGAGTGTCGAACCCAGTGCAGTGACGCGCAACATTTTGCAAGAAGTTCTAAATGGAACTGCAACTGTTGCGGATAGGCGTGACGCTTACCATCAGGCGAGCGACCTGCTCGTCTCGTCACTCATCCAAATAAAACATGATACATAAATTAAGGCGCTTATAAAACCAATACTGGATGTAAGACGCATTCTTATAGATTGCTTCTAAGGTTTAATGATATCGTTGTTAGATAATCTGCAAAGCGGAGCGTGGGTAGAGAGAACACTAGAATTTTTGAATCGATATTTGCAAAAATTAGTTTAGCCGGTTACAGAGTAGGTACTATGCTATTCATGGAAATTGCGTCATTACTTTTTATCATCTTTAGTTTCGCTGACCTTATTTTTATAAAAACCACGATCATCACGCGAATGCGACGATGTGTTAGAGCAAGGATACTCCTCTGGGACTCTTGTGATGATCTGTATTGTTGCCTGAGTTAGCTGCAGTGCTGCACTGTGGATGATAAGAAAAGCAAGCCGTGTGATCATGTGATACATACCTTTCCGAGCGCAGCTTCGAATAACACCTGAAAAATAAGAATTTCTCTAATAAAGACTCCGTCCCGTGTATGAATTAAAATTTCAAACATTGATAGCTGTCCGTCTTCCACATCAACGTTTTCTGATAAAAAATATTTTTACCGTGTAATATCGTTTTGTGAAACGCTTCATATTGTAATTATTATTGCATTAGCGCTCGCTATCCGTCAGAGAAGTTGTTTATCTGCCGCAAGTAAAGCGCGCACGTGAGTTTCCAGACTGTTCATTGAATTTCACTATAATTATCATATTATTATGTTGTTTATCTGTACACAGCGGCACGTAAGTTTCCAGACTGTTCAGTTAATTTCACTATAATTATCATATTATTATATTGTTTATCTGTACACAGCCGCACGTAAAGCGTGCGCATGAGTTTCCAGACTGTTCAGTGAATTTCACTATAATTATCATATTATTATATTGTTTATCTGTACACAGCTGCACGTAAAGCGCGCGCGTGAGTTTCCAGACTGTTCAGTGAATTTCACTATAATTATCATATTATTATATTGTTTATCTGTACACAGCCACACGTAAAGCGCGCGCATGAGTTTCCAGACTGTTCAGTGCATTTCACTATAATGATCATTTTATTATATTGTTTATCTGTACACAGCCGCAGGTAAAGCGCGCGCGTGAGTTTCCAGACTGTTCAGTGAATTTCACTATAATTATCATATTATTATATTGTTTATCTGTACACAGCCGCAGGTAAAGCGCGGACGTGAGTTTCCAGACTGTTCAGTGCATTTCACTATAATTATAATATTATTATATTGTTTATCTGTACACAGCCGCAGGTAAAGCGCGGACGTGAGTTTCCAGACTGTTCA
This sequence comes from Alsophila aescularia, assembly GCA_946251855.1. NCBI lineage: Eukaryota > Metazoa > Arthropoda > Insecta > Lepidoptera > Geometridae > Alsophila > Alsophila aescularia. The sequence goes on from OX276374.1 coordinate 65,368,980, forward strand.
GTGCATTTCACTATAATTATCATATTATTATATTGTGTTGTGAGTACACAGCATCATGAGCTATGTTTTACGAGCATAGTGAAGTACGCAAATAATATAACCAGTTTAATAATGTTATAATGTTCGGATAACCAGCGCAGTAGTAGTTATTGCCGCGACTTTGTCCGCGTCGACGTCAAAAGGCCAACAGATAGCACAATACATATATAAATAATTTCTGGGAATAAATTATATACATATTATCATACTAGCTGATGACCACGCACGTCTTTGCACGGATGGTAATTTCTCTAGGTTAAAAGGTTTCTATGTGCTATTCCAGGACCTAAATACCAATATACCAACATATGGTTAAAATTCCTTCAGCTGCTGTCAAAATTATTTTAATCGATTGCTAGTCTTAAACCCTAGTTTTTAAGTCAAACACTAAGCTATACAACTGTGAAAACCAAATAGAAATCGGTCCAGTTGTTTTTGACTAACAAACATACAGACAGATAAAAAAAAAAGATCTATTCTTGTTCAGTAGCATAATGTAAGTACCATTGAGCTTTTTTTTTATTAACTTCTTTGTACAGACTATTTCGTACCTATTGCTTTATTGTAAGTATAAATATCTATATGGAATCTATCTACATTTAGCTATGAACGTAGTATAATATTAAGAAATAATAATTATAGTTGAACACTCCAGTTTACACTCAGCTATCAAACATACCTTAGTTTTTTATAAAAAAACTAGTAACATCAGCAACGTCCATCCAGCAGATTTTAAGTTTATATACGTATCAATTAATTACAATATAGAAAAAGTATAAATTATAAAAAATAAAACAAAAAACCCGACTGCAAACTAAACTATTGAATAAAATTTTATACAACTCACGTGCTATGTCGGGTTTTGCTTTTCAGCCACGTTAGCGGACGGGCGCAATGCAAGCTGACCGCTCCTAGATATATCGCCAGGCAACTTGACACCGCTGCAAAGGCTCCAGAACCGCCCAGGTTTCAACAGAGTCAAGGAAGAATAAATAGTAAAAACTCCTATCTTCGGTCATTGAGGTATTCTTCAGTCGCTCCTCATTGAGGTATTCTTCAGCCGCTCCTCAATTGTAGAAACATGTTTTGAATTCAGAAAGAAACATTTGTGTTGAATTCAGAATGGTAGTCCCGCGGAACTAACAGTAATGACAAGGACTAATATTTCAAAGTTCAACCTGAAGCAGGCCAGTCGCACTCCGCAACAATTGTAGAAACATGTTTTGAATTCAGAAAGAAACATTTGTGTTGAATTCAGAATGGTAGTCCCGCGGAACTAACAGTAATGACAAGGACTAATATTTCAAAGTTCAACCTGAAGCAGGCCAGTCGCACTCCGCAACAATTGTAGAAACATGTTTTGTAATTCAGAAAGAAACATTTGTGTTGAATTCAGAATGGTAGTCCCGCGGAACTAACAGTAATGACAAGGACTAATATTTCAAAGTTCAACCTGAAGCAGGCCAGTCGCACTCCGCAACAATTGTAGAAACATGTTTTGAATTCAGAAAGAAACATTTGTGCTGAATTCAGAATGGTAGTCCCGCGGAACTAACAGTAATGACAAGGACTAATATTTCAAGTTCAACCTGAAGCAGGCCAGTCGCACTCCGCAACAATTGTAGAAACATGTTTTGAATTCAGAAAGAAACATTTGTGTTGAATTTAGAATGGTAGTCCCGCGGAACTAACAGTAATGACAAGGACTAATATTTCAAGTTCAACCTGAAGCAGACCAGTCGCACTCCGCAACAAGTACAAATATTATACCTACACTTTGCGGCCGCAATATTGCCGTTCATTCAGTAGAGTGTCAAGCGTGCGCTCGATGAGTCGCGCGCCGTGTGCTTACGATAAAGTACCTACTGACGTAGAGTTTTTGTCAAATTTTATTCTTTTCTTAATTATGAGTACCAAGAAGAAACTTACAATGTATTGCATATTTTTCGGTCTGATAAGTCTCGTAAAATACTGACATTTTATTACGTATGCAGCCATTTCTTTTTCATTCATTATTAAGCATGGAATTTAGACAGGCACCTTTTATTCATCAACCTATGAGGTTTTAATCAAATAATGAGGTATTAGGTCTATTCTGATAAGAATGTCATTATATATAGTTAGTAAAACTATCAACATTTATAATAATAAGTTAAAAAATAATACATTATTACATAATTGTTTATTCTGTTACAATATCTAAGTCATATCACATGACAGAATAATTACTAGTGTATATACCTAGTTATATCTTGATACAACCCTGCCGAGCGGAAAAGTGACAGAGCGATTCTGAAACGGTTAGAGCAATGGAAGCTCTCGCGCGTTGTGATACGGTACATTCTAGCCTGCACGCGATGGGTGAGCGCCTTCTAGGTAAATATAATTGAATGATCGCAGCGCTGTGCAAGTTAAATTGCACTTTATTGCATTGTAGCGAGAGTTGCTATGTACTGAAATGACTTTACTCTGTTATCCCTCTGTACTTGTACTATTATTTATTCTGTGCCTGAAGCAGATAGCATACCATGAGGCGCCATGTTCAAATATCATCTCTTTCAGTTCATAAGTAACTACGTTACTTGACGTACTTTTTATGTAGTGGATAGTGTAAGCTATACCATCCGTTGAAGCCGCGTAGTGATTTTAAACGCGATCTTTATTAGTAACATTACGTTGTAACACAGAATACATAATAGTATCGAAATCACAAATTGTCGACAATTTCGAGGGTAGTTTGTATATATTTTTTGTTTATTTATTGTGTCCAGTGAGGGTAGTTTACAATTGTATTACTGCTCGCTGGTTCGCTAGCCCTGGCGAACCAGTGAGCGTAGGTTGAGAAGGGCATCGTCAGTGGTCCGCTATATCCAGAACAATTGCTTTTGGAAAACAGTTTTGTGTGGGACGGTCGTATTCTGATTTGGACATACAAGATGGATGGCGCCGTCTATACGCGAGAACCTAAGCTGGAAATATGTGAGTGGACTTGCGAATTTACTAAATCCACACATGAATCACATGTACTACGGACATATATCTCTATGCTTCCACACTGAGCTATAATATTGAATCTTATTTACTTGTTGGTACATCGCATTGAGCAACTCCCAATACGCGCTCCTCCGATTCGCGGAGGAACAAGCATGTGTTGGTCCATCAACCGGCACCCTCTCCGTGCAGAGGAACAGCTGGCCTGTCTCATCACAGGGAGTGGTGTACTAGAATCACGCGTCCTCGATGTCGATAACTTATTATTGTGCGTAAGCGCCAGTAGGTAGGAATATTGTTTTCTACGCTTATTTATTACTAGCTGTGCCTGCGGCTTTGCTCGCGTGGTCATTTTTCTGGAAAAAAGAGATCCTGTTTATTCCAGAACCAGAAATAACAAAATCATCAAACTTCTTTCAGACGTCAAACGGTTTTTTATCTTTTGCTCGAATTCTATTCATCAGATTGAGATATCAAGTGCACCAATTTTTAAATAAAACCCTAAGGTATCCAAAAGTGCAAACCGCATCGCAATCGATCCAGTAGTTTTAACGTGATGTGCGACCAACCATACAGACAAACAAACAAACAAGAAGACAAACACGATTTGAAAAAATGTTATATTCTTGTTCAGTAGTTTATTTTAAGTTCGCTCGAGTATTTTTTTAATTATCTTATTTGTACAAACTTTTTCATTCTTATTGCTTTATAGACTAGCTTTCCCGCCCGCGAGTTCGTCCGCGCGGACTACAGTTTATCGCGAAATAAATCATCCTTGTTCTTCTAGGATATTAAAAACCAATGCAAAAGTAGAACACTAATGCGCTCTTGATGTTTTTTGACAGACTTGTCATTTCGTTTCTATGGCAACCATTCCTTACAGTGAGTGATCATTATTTTCGAGCTTTCCCGTAGTAACTTACAATTTTCCGAGATATAAGGTATCCTATGTTTTATTCCAGGGTATAAGCTAACCCTATTTTAAATTTTATCTATTGATATTTTTTGGCAGACTTGTTATTTCGTTTCCATGACAACCATTCCTTACAGTACACTCACTGTAAGGAATGGTTGCCATGGAAACGAAGATATCTGAACTAAATTGATGATTAATTTTTAACTTAAAGAATAAACCTATAGTGTGGTTCTTTATAAAATACATAAAAAATGGTTCAGTAGTTTATTTATGTATGTTCAATGATATCTCTGTCAATTGCGGACCGGTATCGAAAATTATTTTTCTTCTTTTTTATATAATGTTTATTTTCTAGTGGTTTGTCGAGTTTCTTCTATATAAATTTCAGTCGAATTGATTTGGTAGTTTTGTTGAATCCGTTTGAGGTCGATTTTTTGTACATGCTATTTTGTAAAAGAACCCTTATAGTGTCGCCGTGTCTGTATGTCACAGAAATTTTATTCAAAAACTATTTACACTATAGAGAATAAATTTGCCATATGTATAGATATTTATAACCACTACATAAATATATAAAAAATAAGAAAAATATTTTTTCTGTGTGCAGCTTCTCCCATACCTGAAAAGTGACGATGTTTGTATCCTTCGAGTGGGGTGCCGTAGTACAGGTAGCAGGTATTTTGAAAATTTATTAATATGTTTTAACCATTCTTTTCAATTTGGCTTCAGTACGAATAATAGAACAGCCTCCAAAAAAAATTTACTAAATATTTTCAATTTACAGAATTTAGACCCATATCCCGCAGGAACCCTTTATTTAGACCCATATCCTGCAGGAACCCTTTATTTTTTCGGTAAAATGAAAATGAAATGAAAATGAAAATTATTTATTTGCTAGAAACATGGTAAAATAGATATGGTATAATTGTAAAATAGACCAGCATGTCCCGCCAAAATATGGCATACAAAAATTTAAAAGATGTCACACATTTATATTACATTCATTAATAAAATAATACAATTTGAAATTATACGATCGTTAACATTGAAAGTAAATTAATCATGGGTACACAAAAAAAAAACATGTCACATATAAAATTATTTAAAAATAAGGTGATATATCAAACTATGAAATAAAAATATTTGTTAATTATACTAATTATACAATAATTTAATATGGCCATGTCAAAACTATGAAATAAAAATATTAATTAATTATACAATAATTCAACAAAACGTCCAAAGAAAATAAAACACTCATAACTTACACATTTTAAAATCAAAAAATTCCTTAATGTCATAGAAACAGTTTTCAGTTAGCCACTTGTGTAGTTTAACTTTAAAATGCTTAATTGGTAGCTCCCTGATCGTTTTTGGAATTTTGTTAAAAGCTTTGATGGCCATAACCTGACAGTTCCGATGACATAAAGCGGTTCTGCAGTTGGCCATCATTAACCTGGTTGGATCACGACTAGCACATTGAAAAAGTTTGGATTCGTTTAATTTTTCAAAACGTTCAGGGTGCTCCTTCACAAAAATTCCAATTTTTATGACATACAAGCTAGTTAACGTCAAAATCTTCAACTTTTTAAAGAGCGGTCTACATGATTCCAATGAAACCAACACCACATATAGCCCTTATACATTTTTTTGAACTAAGAATGCTTTAGTTATGTTGGTTGAATTTCCCCAGATTAAAAGACCATACCTCAGAACTGAACCCACGTACCCGTGATAGGAAGTAAGCGCAGCACTTTGATCCACCGTGCGCCTTAACTGTTTCAACGCAAAAACGAAGCGGTTGAGTTTAGAACAAACATAATCAATGTGAGACTTCCAATTGCAGTGTTGGTCTACACACAGTCCAAGAAATTTATATTCATCAGTCATTTCTATAGGCTGATTTCTACAAATTACATTAAAGTTCCTTTTCATTGTACTATAGTTACGAAAATTTATGTAATTGGTTTTTGAAATATTACCACATAAATTATTATAATCCAACCAGTCCACTATTGAGTCAGCCGCATCATTTGTTAATTTTTCATGATTTATTGATGTCAAACTATTCTTGTCAGTTACAACGACCGACACGTCGTCAGCGAAAAGTATACATTTATGATTAATTGCTGTGGGCAAGTCATTTATATAAAGTAAAAACAATAATGGTCCTAAAATACTGCTCTCATACTCTGCTTTTATCGCCAGTGAACAAGAGAGGTTCGACATTTGATACAGATAGAATAAAGTGTTCTGAAGCGGTAGCGAATCTTTAAAAGACATCTGCTTTAAAGCAGACGATATACAAATATAAAATATACAAAGAGATACACACATACGCCACTTTAAAGTATACTGTGGACAATTAAGTTGAGTTCTATAGATCAGATATTAGCATCGTTACCGCGTAAATACCGGGCATACAGCTAATAAGGTTGTGAGCGACACGCCTGTTTCGACCAGAATCCGCCCACATTGAACTTAATATTTCAGCTTTCGAACCTCGCTTACATGCATTGAAATTAGGTCGATCTTAACTACAAATGCACCTATCCTATTACAAATGCATTTTGAATGTTATAATTAGTATAGTTAGCTATCACAAGTTCAATACATTACAATCCAAGGAACAAAGGTCCATCAAAGTCGTAAGAATGTACCTGCAGGCATATCTATGTTAATATACGCTAAAGGTGTATTGTTGAAAGGGGCTGGGTCCATTACATTTGGTGCGTGTGACTCGGGATCTAGGTAAAGAGTATTGCTTAACTGCTTTACCCCTAGATAAAATAACTTGGAAATTTAAATTTCAAAATAAAAAAATTACACAACGTAGGAATTTTACATTTTTACACTATACTGTAAAGACATTTACTAGACGATCATATTATAAAAATAGAATATTTTATTAAGATAAGACTAAAAAAGTCTTGTTGTCTTGGGATTGGTGAATGAATGTCATTTTATCACCAAACCAATACCAAAATTATTTATTTGCTAGAAACATGGTAAAATAGATATGGTATAATTGTAAAATAGACCAGCATGTCCCGCCAAAATATGGCATACAAAAATTTAAAAGATGTCACACATTTATATTACATTCATTAATAAAATAATACAATTTGAAATTATACGATCGTTAACATTGAAAGTAAATTAATCATGGGTACACAAAAAAAAACATGTCACATATAAAATTATTTAAAAATAAGGTGATATATCAAACTATGAAATAAAAATATTTGTTAATTATACTAATTATACAATAATTTAATATGGCCATGTCAAAACTATGAAATAAAAATATTAATTAATTATACAATAATTCAACAAAACGTCCAAAGAAAATAAAACACTCATAACTTACACATTTTAAAATCAAAAAATTCCTTAATGTCATAGAAACAGTTTTCAGTTAGCCACTTGTGTAGTTTAACTTTAAAATGCTTAATTGGTAGCTCCCTGATCGTTTTTGGAATTTTGTTAAAAGCTTTGATGGCCATAACCTGACAGTTCCGATGACATAAAGCGGTTCTGCAGTTGGCCATCATTAACCTGGTTGGATCACGACTAGCACATTGAAAAAGTTTGGATTCGTTTAATTTTTCAAAACGTTCAGGGTGCTCCTTCACAAAAATTCCAATTTTTATGACATACAAGCTAGTTAACGTCAAAATCTTCAACTTTTTAAAGAGCGGTCTACATGATTCCAATGAAACCAACACCACATATAGCCCTTATACATTTTTTTTGAACTAAGAATGCTTTAGTTATGTTGGTTGAATTTCCCCAGATTAAAAGACCATACCTCAGAACTGAACCCACGTACCCGTGATAGGAAGTAAGCGCAGCACTTTGATCCACCGTGCGCCTTAACTGTTTCAACGCAAAAACGAAGCGGTTGAGTTTAGAACAAACATAATCAATGTGAGACTTCCAATTGCAGTGTTGGTCTACACACAGTCCAAGAAATTTATATTCATCAGTCATTTCTATAGGCTGATTTCTACAAATTACATTAAAGTTCCTTTTCATTGTACTATAGTTACGAAAATTTATGTAATTGGTTTTTGAAATATTACCACATAAATTATTATAATCCAACCAGTCCACTATTGAGTCAGCCGCATCATTTGTTAATTTTTCATGATTTATTGATGTCAAACTATTCTTGTCAGTTACAACGACCGACACGTCGTCAGCGAAAAGTATACATTTATGATTAATTGCTGTGGGCAAGTCATTTATATAAAGTAAAAACAATAATGGTCCTAAAATACTGCTCTCATACTCTGCTTTTATCGCCAGTGAACAAGAGAGGTTCGACATTTGATACAGATAGAATAAAGTGTTCTGAAGCGGTAGCGAATCTTTAAAAGACATCTGCTTTAAAGCAGACGATATACAAATATAAAATATACAAAGAGATACACACATACGCCACTTTAAAGTATACTGTGGACAATTAAGTTGAGTTCTATAGATCAGATATTAGCATCGTTACCGCGTAAATACCGGGCATACAGCTAATAAGGTTGTGAGCGACACGCCTGTTTCGACCAGAATCCGCCCACATTGAACTTAATATTTCAGCTTTCGAACCTCGCTTACATGCATTGAAATTAGGTCGATCTTAACTACAAATGCACCTATCCTATTACAAATGCATTTTGAATGTTATAATTAGTATAGTTAGCTATCACAAGTTCAATACATTACAATCCAAGGAACAAAGGTCCATCAAAGTCGTAAGAATGTACCTGCAGGCATATCTATGTTAATATACGCTAAAGGTGTATTGTTGAAAGGGGCTGGGTCCATTACATTTGGTGCGTGTGACTCGGGATCTAGGTAAAGAGTATTGCTTAACTGCTTTACCCCTAGATAAAATAACTTGGAAATTTAAATTTCAAAATAAAAAAATTACACAACGTAGGAATTTTACATTTTTACACTATACTGTAAAGACATTTACTAGACGATCATATTATAAAAATAGAATATTTTATTAAGATAAGACTAAAAAAGTCTTGTTGTCTTGGGATTGGTGAATGAATGTCATTTTATCAATATTTTATTAAATTACGGAAGAACTCAGTGTTTGTATATTAGAAGTGCTTGATATTTTTTTGCTTAAACATGTCTGCAGCTGCCAATAACGAGCGAAGGACTCGGAAACGCGGTAGAAACCCTTCATCGGAACCAGTTGTAGCGAAACAAAGTCGGACGATAGCTCAAAATAACGAACCAAACAACTTGTGTAACGAGCATTCAGAGAACGGATTCCAGATTTTAGGCACGAAACTAGACGACATTGGAAAACGTCTTTGCCTGTTAGAGCAGAAAAGAGTTTGTGTATTGACAGGCACTACGGAAAGTGAACAACAGCGAGATTTCAATATAATACCGAGAGTCAATAATTTAGACGACAATTCTTTAGCTTCCGGATCTAGAGCTGAGATAACATATGTTATGCGTCCAACGGTAGAAAAACCCTTGTTTTGCGGACGTAGCGAAAGTAACCCTATGCGATTCTTAAAGAAATTGAAAAGGTTCATTAATTCTATTAATGGGCAAAACCGTGCGACGGAAATTGCAACAGAATGTCTAACGGGATCTGCTTTGAGCATGCTAGAACTATATAGTGACACATGGGAAACGTCTAACGATTTTGAAGCAGGTTTTTTGAAAGCTTTTTGGGCTCAACATCAACAAGAGAGAGCGAAATACGTATTAGTAAACTCATCGTGGAACTGTAGTTCGGGTAGTTCGATGAGCGAACACTTTGCGGAACAAATATATACTGTTAGGCTTTTAACCATTCCGTTGAGCGAAAGTGACATGGTTCATTCTATGATGAGGCATTTCCCTGTAGACGTGCAGAAGTTATGGTTTACTAGAAAAGAAACTGTAACGATATTTGCTGCGGCAGATTTCTTAAGAGATATAGAGCAGAATGTAGTAGCTGGGACAGGCGAGCGTTTGTTTAATCATTCAAATAGAGATAGTATCGCGGACCGGCAATTAGATGACAAAGTGCCATAGAAGTTAGTTTTAGGGCAGCAGGTACCCAGGTAGGCAATTCGAACAATAAAAAAAAAAAAAAACTAGTTAACGGCAATAAGATAACAACGGACTGGCGCGTGGCATTACGAGTAGATACCAGGTGTTAGGATTTAATAACGAATGAGGGTGATGAATTCATGAGGGAATTATAATTTATTTGATAAAGTTGTAGAAATATGACATTAAGTTTATTATACGAGGTGGATGATTTGAGGTTGTTTATAATCAAAAATAGCTATGAGCATTGATTATAATAAAATTATTTAAATTATTGAGGTACGAATCCTGATAACAATTTTAATTTTGGTTTTATGTAAAGAACGAGATTGAAAACTTATATTAGGTTCGAATCCTGATCAAAGTCTCATATGTTTTTATTAAGATAACAAAGTTGAAGCTAAGGTTTGAATCCTGATCAAACTCTAATGTGTTCTTATTACGAGAACGAGGATGAAGATTAGGTTCGAATCCTGATCAAATTCTAATGTGGTTTTATCACGAGAACGAGGCTGAACATTGGGTTCGAACCTTGATAAAATTATTGAGTTTTTATTGAGAGAACGAGATTAAAGATTTATATTCGGTTTAATTTCCGAATTAAAATTATTATTTGCAAGTGTCAATGAATAAAATGTTTCAAATTTAGTCAAGATTGATAGAAGATTCGGGTTCGATTCCTTAATATCAATATTTGTAATTCGTATTCAAGAGTAAGGTGTTTCATATATACACGTGTTTTTAAAGAGCTATTGGGTTCGAATCCCAAACTTATTTTTATAGTGCGGACAGAGGGGATGATGATGGTGTACTAAGATAATGTAGAAGTGACCGATATTATCGACACCGATACTAAAATACACTAATAGAGAAAAGATTTGATAATATGTATGTTTGTTCGCACGCTACTGAACCAATTGCGATGCGGTTTTCTCTATTGAATATACTAAGGTTTGATTTAAAAACTGGTGAACTTGGTATCTCAATCCGATGAGTAGGAGCCAAGCCATGGATAAAAATCGGTTTGATAGCTAAGGAATTTTGATTTAATATTGATACTCGAATATTTTTTTTTAGTCCTGGAATGTATCTATAACCTAGAGAAATGACCACGTTTGTGAAACCGTGGTCACATCTAGTAAAACATAAAGGTCAGTTTCGATTATTTGAAAACATATATGTTTAGGTACGAGCTTTACAAAAACTACTGATCACTGAACTAGGCAAGCAGTTCCAAATTTAATTAATTGAGAGAATTTTAGAGTAGTACAAGAAAGCATTGAGGTATGAATTATTCTAACTCTTTTAATTTGTAACCGCAATCATATTAAGTTAAAGTTAGGTTTTCGTACAAAGAGTTGAGATACAGTACAGTTTATAGGTAAAAAGCTGAAGAAATGCAGTAAATCTATTGATGTTTTATAAAAACGCTGAAAGTGCATAAATGATAATTAAGCCGTTATATTAAATATCAAATATGTATGAGCTAAATCAAAGGTATGATGAAAAAAAAACACATATGATAAAATAAATAATAACAATACAAAAATTAAATTAAACCAGTATTGTAACTAGCTAATACGGAGAAGGTGATGTCATCGGCAAGCGACAGGAAAAAGTGCTAAAGGTGAAGAGGTCGGAGGGTGGCTAATAGCCTAAAGTTCAAATTAATGATGATAATTGATTAGAGTTACAGATGACTAAAAGTCGGAGAGTGGGTTGTTAGTCACACGTTTATAGAAATAGCGATGATTAACTAATAATAACTTAGTTTAATTACAAAGAGATACAAAGGTGCAAGGGTGGACGCAGGTCATAACTGATGAAATTACCTATAGTGTTTTATTTTAGGTAATCGGTGAACAGTGTAAAGGTCATAATGTAAATGATCTAAATAAAAATAGCAGGTCCTCGCTAATGAGACATTCATAATTCGCTCAGACGCTTGCAGTTTTCTGTATCATCAACAGAGACACTTTGTCAAACTGTAACTTAGAGAAAACAAAGATAAGGAATCTAAATATTGCGTAAACAAAAGCAGTTAAACAATTGGTTTTAGGTCGTATTTTGTGAAACTTAGTCACTTGAAATTCTGCGTGATCATTTTCATAGGGTGGGTGTAATGGATACAAAATCCACATTCCTTTTTTTTAGTTATAACGCAAAAGCCTGATCTGTATTGAAACTTTCTAAAACCCACACGTGTTAAACAGTTAAAAATAGACAAAGGCGCGAATAGCAATTTGTTATTTCAAAAGAAAATTTATTGAAATGTCATTTTTGAAATAACAAATTGCTATTCGCGCCTTTTTTATGTATTTTGGTCGATATCTCCGTCAATTGCGGACCGATTTTAAAAAAAAAATTCTTTTTTGTTTGAAAGTATGTACTCTTCAAATGGTCACATATAAATTGTATCAAAATTGATTCAGCAGTTTTTCGAGAATAAATGGTTACGTTGTGTTTATATTGCCTTTATTTTGTGTTTATATCTAAGATTTCTAAACCGATTTAGATGGTTGTTATATTATTCAAAATTGTGAATTTTCCATGTAGTTCCATATAAACTTTATCAAAATTTGTTTAGTAGTTTAATAAGAAAATCAATTTGTTTTATAGTTTATGTTCTCTAATATCTTGGGATTTCTGAACCGAATTAGATGATTGTTTTTATTTGAGTCAAAAGACTTCTAGTGTGGTACTGTATAAATTTTATCAAAATTGGTGTAGTAGCTTTAAACAAGCTTTAATTTAATTCACTGTGTTATAATGTTTAGGACTGGATTGCAAGTCAATTTTGAACAATTTAAGGACGTCCTTAAGATGCTGAAGTTTAGCACATGGATGTAGTTCTGATGACAATTAAAAACTACAGTAGTAGTAGTAGTAGTAGTAGTAGTCAAAGGAACAACACAATTGGATGATGGAATCCCTACGAGTTTGGGCTCATTTGGTTTGTCTTGATGAGATCATGTCTGGTTTTATGTGGTATCAAGGGTCTGATGATGGAGCCGGAAGGTAGTCACACCGTTTAAGACATTATCTTTTTGAATAAGCTCAACCATATTAATAATTATGGCTCGGCTTAGCACCGCCTTCAAAAAACTCTTTCTTATCTTATGTTGTATTTATGCATTATTATTACGTTGGTAATTTCGAAAAAGTGATACTGTTCTGGCTCAATTGTAATTATTTTATTCTTTTTAGTGGTTGTTTACAAAATAACGTTTTTATAATGAAGTCGTTTTCTTTCTTTTGTTTGGAAAATATTTTATTACTTTATAAGGAGAATCAAAGGCCACGGTTGATATTTTATTACTTTATAAGGAGAATCAAAGGCCACGGTTGATATTTTATTACTTTATAAGGAGAATCAAAAGCCACGGTTGATATTTTATTACTTTATAAGGAGAATCAAAGGCCACGGTTGATATTTTATCTAATAAATTAGGGAACCCTTATAGCGGTTTTCAAACTTTTTTTGACGGATCCCTTTTGTAAAATGAAAATTTGACTCTGCCCTAAAATAATCAATAACTGTTATTATGTTTATTATTTATTAATTAATAATTATATTGCTAAACATTTTCATTTGCATCTAATGGGAGTACTTACTGCTTCTTTTTATATTTTGTTTGATTGTTTAACTTTATGTTGGTTTATTTAGATAGATTTTATTTTACTCTGTTATCTTATAATACTTAGTTTTATTTTATTATGACCAATATTTTTGCGGAGCCCCCACAGAGGCTTTGGGGAGTCCTAGGGCTCAAAGTGTGTTCAGCGGACGAAACACACTTGAAGTATGACTGCCTTATAGTTTCGTCTGTCTGTTTACACCTGTTTGTCTGTCCATTCGTCTGTCTGTTTATCCATTTGTATGTCCCTAGTGTTTTTTTAAGCAAGTAGGCAATAATTTCACTATGTAAAAGCCCAAAAAGAAAAATCTAAATATGTTGTAATCAACGTGTTTTGTTTCTCTTTACGTAAAACTCTCGGTGTTATAAAGCCCGCTCGCATCAGCAATTATCAATGTATACAAAGAAAGGGTTATCATATTTACAACAGGACAAACAAATACTGACAAGTGTTAGGTACCTTGCCTTTGTCTTTATTAGTTCGCGGGAAATCTCAGGTGTACCAAATAAATAGTTGCTAGCCCCAAACTAGGATATCCTGTACCATGGGCACTAGATAACAGATAAACATACATGACAGTTTCGTGCACGGCCGAAGGGGACACATTCATGACTCGGAAACCAACAATTCTGCTCATCACTCAAATGGCACCTAGCGGGAATCAAACCCGCGGCCGTTTGATTTCTTAGTTAGGGTCACTAACCACTAGACCAACCGGTCGTCAAAGTATAAAGCTAAAGCAATTTAGTTTTTCACGCCTGGCTTTTTTCCCTGTGGTAACCAGAAAACAATCAGCTACTTAGGTTGCTATTATTTCTTGTACTGTTGGTAATTCTGTGGTTTAGTGCTAGATGCTATATGTTAGATCATAGTGCTAAACATATGAAATAGTGCCAAAAACAGCAATGAAATTATTACAATGGAAACACTGAACGCTACGGCTCGCTGGCGCTTCTTTCGATTCAGACGATTCAAGCTTGCCGACTCAGGCGCATCGGATGATGACGTCATCAGAATCCATACGGGATTTGGTTGCCTTCCGACTTCTTCTAGCGATTCGGCATGTTCGGTTCGGATAGGTGCGTGGGGTCTCATAGCATTTCATACAAAGAATTCTAAAATTCGGCTCCATAGACGCGTGTGGCGCGTTCTCCTCCGGTAAATGCGCGTTCACCTTTAACATTAATGTTTATGATACGTTTTTTAAACAGAACACATTTGTATAGACTCACTTTTTAGCCGACTACGGCGAAGCCAGCGAAGGGTAATGAAGTAAACAGTGTATGTATCGCCCCTATATCTCGACTACCGTCGGGTAAAAAATAACCTATGACACTCTTGCGATGAAGACGAATCGATTGATACCTCGCTTGTCAAAATAAGACCAAGTTTTTAGTTTGTGCACATAACGCTTCTTTTGCCTTGCCGTAGTCGGGTTAATAAAAATAGCCTAATAACACTATCAAACATTAAGTGGAAGCGATTGATAAAATCGGACCAAGTTTTAGTTTAAACATATAACCCTTCATTTTCTTTGCAGTAGTTGAGTAAAAAAAATAGCCTGTGACACTTTATACATGAAGACGACTAACTGACACTTCTTTTGTCAACATCGAACCAATGGGGACGACGATATGGTGGAACATCCACATATACATACAAACATACACTGTTAACTTCATTATCCTGCACTTGCTTGGCCGTAGTCGGGTAAAAATAAAAACCATTTAAATATTATGTAAACATTACTTTTTGGCTCTTTATTTGAAAGAGCATACCCCATACAAACTGAATCGAAAAGTTGTTTGTAGTAATCTATTCGAAGTCGGATTCGTAGGGTTCCGTACGTCCGAATGAAACAATAGGAACCGTCTGTCATTTAATAAATTTTTAATAGAAGATACTTTAAGAGGACATTTTTTTATGAACTTCGTTATGAACCTTATCACATATCAAATGAAATGACTTATGGTAGATGTCATAAATTTATCGCTTTAATATAAATGGTTTCAGAGTTATTGAAAAATATAGATGAACATTTGCCGTTCCCCCTTCACTCATCTCCGAAACTACAGCATCTTAAATAAATTTGCGTTATGAAAGAACACACATTAAAAACAGTAGAATAGAAAACTTATTCTTTTTTGAAGTTGGTTAAAAGTCAAACTGTTTTGTCGGCAATTTTAAGCCTTTGGCGGGGTTGGGTGTATTCGTATCATCTATGAAGAAGACGGTTCAGCTCCTATCAAGTGGCTCCAGGCAAGGCTACATTACATTTACGGTTGTCTGGAAGAGATCGCTCTTTAGCGATAACACCGCCGACTACTATTGTAATATATATTTTATGTTGTATCCTTGTGTGTGTTATTTTAGGTTTGCAATAAATTGTAACTTAACTGTATTGTTACATTTGTTTGTAAGTTAAGTTATCAGAGACACGCGCGGAGCGTCGTGCGCGTAAATGTCAGCGGGTAATGTCTCAGCAGGTCATGTTGATAACAAAATAAACATATACGTGCACGTCTTGTATTTGCCAGAATAATTTCGACCATAACTATCGTAATTTAAAGTGATTTTACTTTAAATAGTACGTAAATTTAAATAACCTTGGATGTTATTTTGATTTGATGAAGTATTCAGGAATACAGAATGAGAAAGGTCTTTATTTCTTTATTTATACTTTATTGCACAATTAAAAAAGTACAAATGGCGGACTTAATACTAAAAGTATTATCTACCAGTCAACCAAACAATGCAATGAGAGAGAGGTTGTAAGCGTGCAAAAAATGAAAAATAAAATATGAGTTAATAAAATTACAAAATATTTTTAAGAATACAACATATAACATATACATTCAATATATATATATATATATATATATTTATTGAATAATATAATCTAATACATATAATAACATAATACATATAATTTCTATCTTCATAATTAAATATAATGAAGATGACGTTATAAAAGTAGTGATAATGGAGTCATAGTGATAAACAGCTAAGTAGATGAAGCTTTAAAATAATGATCTCTGACCAACTTCTTGAAAACAACTTTGGTGCTTTTCTTGTTTGTACAGGTAGCATATTCCATAGACGGACTGCGGCGACTCCGAAAGAGTTAACTTTGAAAGAGGTTCTGTGCTTAGGAGTACAAAGGGTTAGGGCACCGGTGGATCTAAGGTGGCGATCGTGTCAATCGGATAGGAAGCTAAAGGAGAATTTTAAATAGGAGGGTGCTTTGGGATCACTTTAAATTGAGAAAAGTAAGCTGAGTAATTTGGCATTCCTTCTATCTCAAATTTTAAGCCACTTAAGTTTTGAACGATACTCTGAGATATGATCATACTTTCGAAGACCAACGAAGAAGCGAATACAGGTATTGAGTAATCGTTCTAACCTATTTAGCTGGTCTTCAGTGAGATCAAGGTAACAGATGTCAGCATAGTCGATAATTGGGAGGAGAAGGGTGTTGACAAGAGAGATTTTAGTTTTGAGAGGAAGAAAGTTTTTTTTGAAGTCTATGTTTCTCTTTCAAAGACTTTCTCGTAAAATCCTCGTCAAAAGAGTCGTCCGGTCATATTACTGAATTCCTAGAGTTAACATGAATTAACAAACATAAATTAACACATCAGATATTATGTAATTCGTATGAAGTTCTTCTACGTTTTTTATGATATTTTTGATAACCGTTAAGTGTTTTCTATAGGTAGATGTGCTACAGGATTCTGATCAAGTAGAAAGTCTTCGATGATGTAGAATTTTTAAACCTCACTGCCCCGTAACATAACTGATAACCGAGATAACAACTGTAAACGAATCAAGGTCAAAATCTTTTAGCCATTCGATCACTGGGTGGTGATATATCGCCAAAGCGAACTACTGCGCGCATACTGCGCGTGCACACGCGGCTAGCAATTTGTTTTGTGTTCATATCATTTAAGTTACATTCTTGAGCGATGGTACCCCCTCACGGTTCAATAGTGCAACTAAAAATCCAATGATACCGGGTTCAGTTCTAGGCTTATCTAAGCTCTTTTCGAAGCTGTCACACTGACTTTATGTTATGTTTATGTTAAGTTATGCGCAGTTTTTCATCACTCCTTGCTTCAGAAGACACGTTCAGCTATCAGTCCTGGCTGTTATTGATTAATAGAAATCGTTAAGCCATTTCAGAGGCCTTCGAGTGGCCTTACAATATTTGACTACCTCACACGACAAACTTTCTTTTTTTTTAATACCTTAATAACAAATTTAAATAACTAAGTACTTACGCATTCGTATTAAAATCCCGTAACCGTACATTTATAATAATTACCACATAAAATTTTGTCATAACGCTTCTATTTGGCATTGCTAATGAAACAGCGCTCACTATCCGTCGGTGACCTGTGCGTAATCATATTTATCGCTTTCGTTTAAAACTTTTACGTGACTTCTTAGCCAAGACTGTACCGGCATAGGTGTATTAGGATTTATAGGATTTATTACACATATGGTAACGGGTAGGTGTTTCGCAACATACCTACTTGTTGTTTCATATCGCTGTGATAACCCACAGCATGCCCGTGATTCATGATGCATTGTTTACCCAAAAATATCATCTTTGGACGATAATTTCAGAAAAACAAGAAAAGAAATTAAAACTTCATCCGCGTGATCTTCAAAAACGCTTAAAAATAGTTCCATGGACATAGTTACTTATCATTCTACAGCCATTTAGCTACTGAGAACTTACTGGAACTAAATGTACCTAACACGTAGTAGGTACTTTGAAAACATTGTTGAACAACTCTACCATCAGTTAACTTAAGGTTTGGTTTTAGCTAAACCCTAGGTTAAAAAACACTGGGAACTAAGTACTTACCCTACGGTATATATTATACTGTAATTCTAATTGTGGAGCATAGTGTTCCAATGAATTATTTGTCATCAAATATATAGCCACCTTGCTCATCTTCAGCCTTGCCTTCTTTTCGAAATATTTTAGGCCGCCATTTGTGACGCTTATGTTTGTAAGACCGGGTGGTTCGAAAAATAGAATAACTTTTTTATCCACCATTAAATCTATTAATACGGCTATCAAATAACTTTCAAAGGGTCGCCAGACTCCTTATATAATTATAATACAACAAAGAGGTTACCTACAACAAGACATAAGTTCAAAAACTAAACCCCGACTACGGTCGGGTAAACATTTGCCTAGAACATTTACTCTACGATGAAGACGAATCGACTGATACCTCGCTTGCCAAAATCGGACCAAGTGTTTAGTTTGAACGAATAACCTTTCCTTTGCCTTGCCGTCGTCGGGTAAAAAAATATAGATTATGAAACTATATATAAATAATAAAAATTATAATAGTAAAATAGTTTTTATTGAAATAAGTTCCGGTTACAAAACCATATTAATCATTGGTCCCCAAACAGGTTAACCTGTATCTAGCTTTCCCGCCCGCGACTTCATCCGCGCGGACTACTGTTTATCGCGAAAAAAGCATCCTTTATACTTCAAGGATATTAAAAAAAGATACAAATGTAGGTATAGCAATGTTTTTAACAGGCTTGTTATTTCGTTTTCATTGCAACTGTTCCTTACAGTAATTAGCATTTTCTAGTTTTCCCGTGAAAACTTTAAATTTTCCGGGATAAAAAGTATCCATTGTTTTATTTTAGGGTATAAAATATCTCCATTCAAATTCTCATCAAAATCCGTCTAGCCGTTATTGCATGAAAGCTCCCCAAACAAACAGACAACGTTTCACTTTTATATACTGGTATGGATTCTTTGGTACCTACAATCACAACCTTAAGACAAATCGATTGACACCTCGTTTGTCATAATCGAACCAATAGGAGCAACGCTATGGTGGGACATCCCCATAACCACATACATAGATACATACATATATAGACTGTTAAACTCATTACCCTTCCCTTGCTTTGCTGCAGTCAGGTAAAAAGACAAAATTATTTAATAATATTTTATATATTTAATATTATTTAGAAACACATACCAGCATTTAAGCATTTTATACAATGTGAAGCATTTTATACAATGTGAAGCATTTTTAACAAAGTAATATAATTTTATTTTTTTAAATTGGTTAAATAAATTTGCGTAATTACACAACACATACGAAGGGTTCATGGACGGGGACGGATTTACGTCACGCATTCCTAAATTACAAGTTAAAAGTATTAGTTTACCAAAATTTTATAGCTATTATCGTTATTTCGTTCGTCACACACTCGTTCACCGTTTTTTTTAAGTAGGTCACAGCCAAAGATTTGATAATATATAGTACAAGCTTTCGCCTGCGACTTCTTCCACGTGGACTTCAGTTTATCGAGAAAGCATCCTATGTTCTTCTACGATATTAAAAACCAATGCAAAAACATCACGAACTATACATACCTACTTTGTGTGCACCAAGCACCAAGGCTCTTAATGTTTTTTGACAGACTTGTTATTTGTATCCTTGGCAACCGCGAGTAATCAACATTTTCCAGTTTTCAAACTTATCATTTTCCGGGATAAAAAGTATGTTTTATGTATTTATTTACTACTGTATTACACTAAGAAAGTACAAAAGTGGAACTTAATGCTCAAGCATTTTCTGGCAGTCATCCACAATGAAGGGTTAGGGGAAAAATTACCTAAGTCACATTCACAAAATTTTACAGCATATACATTTAAGTTTAGAAAGCATTTTATGGTAGACTTAGTCCAAAATAGAACATTTAACAGCATATACATTTAAGTTTAGAAAGCATTTTATGGTAGACTTAGTCGTAGACTTAGTCCAAAATAGAACATTTAACAGCATATACATTTAAGTTTAGAAAGCACTTTATGGTAGACTTAGTCCAAAATAGAAAATTTTGTAAGTAACTTAAAAAAATGCTATTGCATAATTATATGAATTATATATTTTTGAAATGGTATTTTAGAGACCTGTATTTTGTTACGTGACTCGATAGGTTTTTGTAATTTTTTTATTCTATATGAAATACAATATGGCAGTTGTAAGCCGCCATTTTGGTTTTCTTGACACATCATATAACCTATAGCATTCTCGAGATCAAGAAAAATTTATATGATTTCTAAAATTCTCAATTTTCATGCCGTGTAACATATTTATGTCAATAAATTATTATTCTTATTATTATTTATCAAAATTCATCAACCCGTATACACAATAACACGTAACACGCCTAAGACATTTTTAATCAATATCTAAAGTTTTAGTTAATTTTCTGTTTTATGTCGTGTTTAAATAAAAAACCTGTAGCTACACTTTGATCACTTTGTTTTAGTATTTAATTTAGTTTAGGTATAAGCACTGAATAAATAATAATACCACGACTGTAACGTTTTTGATGTTGTTGTAGATAGTGTCAGCTGTTTTTAAAGCCACGTAGTAAATTAAAAGATTATTTTGCGCTCATTATTGGCAACATTACGCTGTAATCAAAAATACGAATTATCGGCAATTTCCAGGGTAGTCTGTAAAAAAAACATTTATTTTTGTTGAATTTTTCTATCCAGTGAGGGTAGTTTATAATTGTATTGCTGCTCGCTCGTACGCCGCCAGTCCTCAACCTACGTCGACCTGTGAAGCATGCAAACAGCTTTCGAAATCCTAGCATTAATTTGAGATGTAATAAATTGAAAACCCTATCGAGAGAGGTGATTGTATATCCGACGAAACAAAAAATGACCAAACCCTATGGAGAGAGGTAATAAAATGAATACCCTATCGAGAGATGTAATAAAATGAAAACCCTATCGAGAGAGGTGATTGTATATCCGACGAAATAAAAAATGCCCAAACCCTATGGAGAGAGGTAATAAAATGCATACCCTATCGAGAGATGTAATAAAAAGAAAACCCTATCGAGAGAGGTAATTGTATATCCGACGAAACAAAAAATTACCAAACCCTATCAAGAAAGGTAATCAAATTAAGGTCTTCAAAATACCATTTGAAACATATTTATTTATTGTAACTTAACAGTGGCAATCGCCTTTTAAGCTTCTAACAAAATTTTCATTTTTTTCAGTTAATGTAAATAGTGTTGTAAATAATGTAAATATAGTTCAATGTTGCAAAATTGTAACTATTAAAGTAAAGTAAAATATGTAAGTAAATAAGAAACATTGCATTTATATTAACACTAGCTGCGCCTCGTGGTTTTTCCCGCGTCCCTCAGGAACCGTGCATGTTTCCGGGATAAAAAGTAGCTTATATGTGTTAATCCAGGGTATAAGCTACCTCCATATCAAATTTCATTCAAATCTGTTAAGCAGTTTAAACGTGAAGAAGTTACAAATATACACATACACACACACTCTCTCTTTTAAATACATACAACCTTTCGCCTTTATAGTGTGAGTATTTTTGCGGGCGGTCAGCTCGTATTCAAGAATTTTGTTCTCAGTCTGGTTTTTTGTATCCTTACCAATATATAAAAGTGAAACGTCTGTTTGTTTGTTTTTTGTTTGTTTGTTTGTTTGAGGAGCATTCACGCGATAATTGCTGGACGGATTTTGATAAAATTTGGAATGGAGATAGCTTAATGCCTGGAATAAAACATATGATACTTTTTATCCCATTTTTTTTAAGTTTCCACGTGAGAACTAGGAAATTTTGATTACTCGCTGTAAGGAACGGTTTTTATGGAAACGAAATAACTAGTCTGTCAATAAACATCAAGAGTGTTGTTGCTATACTACAACTATATACTTTTGCATTGGTTTTTAATATCCAAGAAGAACAAAGGATGTTTTTTTCGTGATAAACTGTAGTCAGCGCGGACGAAGTCGCGAGCGGGAAAGCTAGTTTTATAATAATTTTACTTGTTTACTATCCAGCTGGATGATGCAATAATATAAAGTCGCTCAAATTAAATGGTTCATCTCCGCCATACGTAACACAGTTTGCCATTTAGTATCGTCGATTTGGTTGGATATCTGCACACGGCACCGGCGCATTCCGCTGCGTGCATTATCTTTTATATCGTAGATATTTTCAGCATATTCTATTTTTAGATTGTGATTGAATTGCGTTGAATAAATATCAGGAATTTGTTCAAATCTTTCATCATCATCAGCCTGTATCCGTCCACTGCTAGACATAGGCAACTAGCAATGAACGCCACAGAGCCCGGTCTTCGGCTCTTCTTATCTAGTTTTTGCCGGCCGCCTTTCGCAGGTCGTCACTCCACCTGGCCGGTGGGCGTCCTACACATTTGCCAAGCCGGAGACCACGGCACTCAAGAACCTGTTTACCCAACGGTTGTCCGTTCTTCGAAAAATGTGACCAGCCCACTGCCACTTCTGCCTGCTAATCTTCTGAGATATGTCGGTTACTTTGGTTCTCCGTCGGATTTCTTCGTTCCGGATCCTATCCTTCAGAGAAACTCCAAGCATAGCTCTCTCCATAGCTCGCTGAGCGACCTTAAACTTGTGGACTAGTCACACCGTGAGTGTCCATGTCAGCACTGGAACACGCACGCAATTGAAGACTTTCGTCTTTAGACACTGTGGAATGGACGATGAGAAGACCTGACGAAGTTTCCCGAACTCTTTCTCCGTTGGCTTCCCTCTCGAAGTTGTGTCTACCCAACTGCAAAGTTTGCCCGAGATAGACATATTCATTAACAACTTCTAGGGGCTCACCATTGACAGTTTCAGGTCTTGGGGTAATAAGATCGTGGTCTTATCTAAGTTCATCCCGAGACCGATCTGTTTGGAAGCATCAGCCAGACCGTTTAGCATTTGTTCAAGTTCCTGCACCGATTCCGCCATAAGGATTCCGCTATGTCATCGGCAAATCGTAAGTGTGAGATGTACTCGCCGTTTATATTTATGCCCTTCCCTTTCCAGTCCACAGTCTTAAACATATCTTCCAAGGCGTTGGTGAACAGTTTCGGGGATATAACGTCCCCCTGTCTCACCGAACCCTGTCTCTCAAATCTTTAGTTATTAATTAATATTATCTGAACTATTGGTTATGTTGCTCCTATTATAATACCATTCGTATACCTGTTATTTTCATTTTAATAACAACATAACAAGAAACTTAATTTTGATTCAAATATGTGTCTAGTATTTATTCAATCAAAGCAATCGTTTGACCGCAACCTCTCCTAATGGAAAGCGATGATGTGGTCGGAGGTGTAGCATGCTGGCCTAGTAGATATTACTATTTTAGTATAACAAAGACTTTATTCTGACTTTAGTGTGAAATGTGGAAACATCGTAATGATTTAGAAAAACATCCCGATGCGACGTCACTGTTGTATTAACACGTTCTTGTTGTTTTACCTACAATACCTAAACAAGCTTGAATAAGAAGGTACAGGCTGTTCTAAGGGAAGTTAAAAGCTATGACCATTACATAACTTGTCTTCAAAAATGGCTTGAATTGTAGGTACACATGACATGGTATCGGTGTATATTTTGGAGGTATTAAAATACGTTCGCACAAATATACAAACATTTGAAATGCGTGGCGAAAATACCAGTCGTAGTATTCGCAACAAAAACGTTTTAGTACCAGTCAAACATAGACTTAATATATCAAAGAAAACGCCTAAACTAATTGGTACAAGTGTGTATAATAAACTACCGAACGCTATAAAATCTGCAAAAAGTTACAGCACGTTTTGCTTGAATGTAAAATGTCTGTTATTCTCTAAAACTATTTATGGTACCAAAGAATATTTGACGAATGACTATCGTGATTTCAAAGTAAGTAACGATTTGGAGTATATCTTTGAATGAATTTTATTTCTAATGATATACTAATTGACATAAACTATATTATTATTATTTTTCTGTTACATTTTATTTTTATTATTGACGAAGCCCCTTTACAGCGACTTTATTATTTTGATGATCCTGAACGATACTGTTTTAATTTACTCTTGGTTATGCTTTAGCTTAACACTATACTAAGTATTACGAATTATTTTTAGAGACCTGGACACTGCACCTCTGCCAAAGTGCTACGCTGATTGTAATGATTCGTTGTTTTTTTAATAATTTTGTTTGTATTTTGAGTTTGTAAAATTAAGATTAATATTAAAAAATGATAAAAAATGTTCAGACGAGTCCATAGATTTGTGCCATTGATTTTTATACAATGTATTAATGCAATGTTTGTATAATCTATGATAATAAAAAATTCTATTCTATTCTATCCTATTTATGATATGACACATTCCTTTGCGATAGGGCACTAGTGCTCTCCTGGCCGCGTGACTCTTTTGTGCCGCTCCAGAAGCAGTACTTGGTAGTCATTGAAGTCATGTTCGAGACCCTCGGGTGCCTGACAAGCTCTGACAACAGAGGCCAGCACCACGTACCTCAGACAAGCAAGCGAGCGAGGTCAGGTAGTGGTCAAACGATATCCTATACAAATATATTTTCATTTAAAGTACAATTTAGCGTACATTCTTGTGCGCTATCAATAAAACTGTGAACTTTTGACCTAAGAGACACTCTCAATAACAACTTCAAGTTTTGATTGGTACTTAGTTTCTGCGTATTGGAGATAAGAACAGATAGGCACGAGCACATTCATAGGCACCTATTTATTGCGCACCACGATGTCATTGCATGTATTATTTGCTGATTTAGCTCTACTCCGATTGACCTTTCAACCTTTTGCTCCGTTTTAGGTAATTCATCACCGGTCTACGTCGACCCACGTTGCCTGGAACATATACTGTGTTTTTTCTAATGAAATAGAACTGATAGAATAAAGGCTGCGTTGAACATTACCTCGCTGACGATTGTCATTATCACGTAGGTATGTATTCATTTATATACATGACAACTCATAACAGTAGGTGTCATTTTGTCGACCTATGTGCCGTGTGCTGGGGAGCACGAGGAGGAGTGCTTTTGGGAAAAAAACACGCGGGCAAAATGTTACAAGATAACTGAGCAGCATTGTTGTTCAGTGGAATGTTTTCAACAACATTATATATTGTATTCAATAGTTTCAATGCCCGCGGCATTGATGCGTGTACATTTCTCTAGGTTATGATTGATTACCTTATGTGCTATTCTAGTACATAAAAACCAATACTCACAACTCCTTTAGCTGTAAAATAATTTATCGTTTGCTGGGATTCTACTCATCTGATTAAGATACCAATCAACAGTGAAAACTGCATCCCAATTGGTCCAGTAGTTTTTACGTGATGACTATGACTATGACAGACAGAAAGACACGATTTTTAAAAACGTTAAATTCTTGCTGAGTAGCTTATTTGAAGTCCCTGAGACCATTTTTTCATATTTTTTTCATTATATAATATTTTGTGCTTACTACTTTATTATAAGTATAGTAAGTTGGTATTCATTTTTTTTAAACAATGTGGTCTTTTGTGAATAAATTTAGTATCAACCACAAAAAACACAAATTATTCACTCATGCATATATACGCAGCCGCCATTTTCTATGATTCACTCATATGTTTGGCGGAGTGGACTCCGTCTCATTGAACTGCCTTGTACACTAAGTATGTACTTATCGCGGAGTATTAAATAATAAATTTAATTCCACACCAATTACCTAGCCCCAAACTAGGATGTTCTGTATGGGCACTAGATAACGGATACACATACATAGATACACATATTACAGCCATGACTCGGAAACAAACATTTCAGCTCATCACACAATGATTACACCTTGCAAGATTCGAGCCCGTGACCGTTTGATTTCGTACCTAGGGTCTCCAGCCGCTAACCCAACCAGTCTTCATAATTTTAATAGAGTTGTTTTTTGTATTAATTTTTGTGCGGAGTTTTTTTTTCTCCTTTGTTTGATGAGACGGGCAGGTCGCTCGCCTGATGGTAACCGTCAAGCCTGTCCATTACAGTTGCAGGGCCACCCAGAACTTTGTTTGATGAGACGGACAGGCCGCTCGCCTGATGGTAAGCGTCACGCCTGTCCATTACAGTTGCAGGGCCACCCAGAGCTTTGGTTGCAAAATCTTGCGCGTCACTGCACTGCACTCGTCACCCTTAGACATTGGTTGTTAAGTCGCATTGACCGGTAATTTCGCTGGAAACATTGTATCTCAAACCAAAACACTGAAATGTTTGCACACTACTGCTTGGTGGTTGTAATTCCGATAGAGGTGTTACTTCCCCAAGTGGAGTCTTGCGTAAGAGGTCTACCGCTTTAAATTCTTTGCCTGTTCATCTGTTTATAAACGACTTCCAAAAGGAGCAGATGCTCAATACGTCTGTTATTTTTAGGGTTTAGTAGTCGAAAAATATTCTCTTATTATAGTTTCACCATGTTCGTTTGTCCGTCTACCCGTACATCCGTACATCTGTGCTTCGGAGGCATGAAGCTTTCGGTCCCGGCTGTGATTGATTAATAGCAGTCGTTAAGCCGTAGCAGAGGCCCTCGGGCGGCCTGATGAACTCTGGCAACACAGGTCAGCACTACCATAATTATATATCATAATTATTTTCATATCTTTTCCAGTATAACATCATTTCTTACTTTTTCGGCAGTCGGGATAAAACGGTAAAAACTTCGAAGTAATAAACTGTTCACCGATATTCGCCGACACTAGATAATGTGGCCCCGGGGTTAAGTAATAACGGTTGCAGCGTGAAACAAAAATATTTTTAATTAATATTATTATTGCAGCACCTATCTAAGTACCTACGTCAACAGAAACTACAAAATTGATCTACACAAAGGGTCAGGCAGGTCTCAGATCTAAGGGAAGTGAACGAAAAGTATCCGTTCCGTATTGTTTTGCGTTTTGTGAACGTCGAACTTTCCTAGTTAACGTGTACAGGACCTCATGTATAACCAAGTTAACAGAACCCAACAAACGGCTGTAAGGTTGGTTTGTACGTACCGACACCCAGCGCCGCCCAGAACTTCCGCCCTGCCTGCGTTCGACACCCTGGCACAATGGATTTATGTCTCATCAGTAATTTCGCTGCATAAAGCGCCCTTCGAACCGAAACACAGGTGTCTGTACACTGCTGCCTATTGTTATTAACAAAACAAACAAAAACCAGACGACGGTCGGATAAGATTATAGCCTGTGACACTCTCGCGATGAAGACGAATTGATTAATAACGAACTCGTCAAAATATGACGAAGTTTTAAGTTTGAACACATAACTTTTCCTTTGATTGGCCGTAGTCGGGTAAAAAAAAGCCTATGACATTATAAATGAAGACAAATCGATTAATAACTCATTTTTTGAAATTGGACCAAGCTTTTAGTTTGAACACATAATCCTTCCTTTGCTTTACCGTAGTCGGGTGAACAACTTCATTGCTTTATTGCTTATGACACTCTATATCTGAAGAGGAATAGATTGATACCTTGCTTGTCAAGGTCGGACCAATAGGGGTGACGCTTTGGTTTAACATCCACATACATACAGACATACATACATACATACATAGACTATTAAACTCATTGCCCTTTCTTTGCTTCGCTGTAGTCCGGTGATAAGGAATCAATCACCGCAAAATTAGTAATTACAGTTCCGTCCTATTTAAAAAAAACAACCGGTCCCGCACTGACAAATCCCGTCAATCTCGAGCGAGATCTCGTCATATTATGTTTCGGAATTGATCTCGAAAAATGACGAGATCTCACGAGGTCGACATCCCGCGAGATTGGGATTGCATTCCCTATCACATCCCATGTCATTAATTAAGTGATTAAATATAGAAGTAGAAACACGTCGAGAAATGATCTCTCTCGACTATGTACTATCATTATCATTAGATACGACTGGTCCAAGATACTACAATTAATATCTATCTATACTTATAATAAAGCACTAGGAACGAAAAAGTCTGTACAAAGAAGATAATTAAAAAAGAAATGATCTAGGGTACATAAAATAAACTACTGAACAAGAATACAACATTTTAAAAATTCGTGTCTGTCTGTTTTTTTTGTCTGTATGTTTGTTTGCGCATCACGTAAAAACTACTTGACCGATTGTGATGCGGTTTTCACTGCTAGATAGCTTATATTTTGACCTAAACAACTGGGGTACTTTATATCACAATTCGGTGAGTAAAAGCCGAGCAATAGATAAAAATATTTTGACGGCTGAAGGAATTTTGACAAAATGTTGGTATATTGGTATTTTAGGTCCTGGAATAGCAAAATGAGTATTTTTAACCTACAAAAATGACCACGCGTGCGAAACCGCGGGCATCAGCTAGAACCTATATACAATACTAGCTATACCCGCAGGTGCCGTCCGAAGGGGCGTGTCATAGGGGACTTATCTACACTTTTTTAATCAAAACACTTTTGAGTAGAGATTTGAATTTGAATGAGAGATGCATTCTAATAGATTGTTTCCAAGGTAAAGTGATTTATTTGTTAGATACTTTGCGGAGTGAGGCGTGACACACAACACAACACAACACAAGAGAGTCGATATATGCAAAAAAAATGTTGAGGCCTGGCTACAGAGTAGGTTGCTGTAAATGGAAGTTTCATCATTATTTGAGATTTCGGAAAGTTTACACCACCTATCTCTGTTGACTTTATTTATAATAAAAACACATCTTTAACTAAAATTTCTTAATATTATGTTTTTATAGCTACGATAACCCTCTCGGTCTTTTGTAATCTGTATTATTGTCAATATTATTGGTATTTCCAGTAATACGAACAGCTGATGATAATAAGGGCCAGCGGTTCCATGTTATAACTTTCAACAAGCAGCTTCGCCATGTACTGTAGGTACAATATAAAATCACACGTGTAGAATTTACGCAAACAAGTTTCACATTCAGTATAAAATCTTGGAGAACCTCTGGCAGCCAACTTTCAGACTCAATAGGAACTGAAGTATCTACACTGCACCGCTTCCTGTTGGGTTTCAACCATTATTGCTGGCGCGCGAGCATGTTTTGTCCTGCACATTATCTTCGCAAGAAGAACCAACTGTACTACTGTTATTTATTGTGTGCTCTAACTCTGTTGCAAAAGGGTTTAAATAGGTATTTAGGTATGGACGAGTCAACATCTCCTGGTATATGTTTCTTTTTTGCCAATATTATTTTTAGGATTCCGAACCTCAAAAAGGAAAAAAGGAACTCTAATAGGATCACTAAGTTGTCCGCTTCTTTGTCTGTCTGTCTGTCAAGACCCTTTTTGCTCAGAACAGCGTGGAGGTCAATTTGATAGTAATGTAAAAACAAAACTCAATTTTGCAAAATTTTGGATTTATGAAAAGTCAAACTTCTAAGTCAACGCAATCAAAAGATACGGCCGTTTTCCGTATTATGACACGCGCTAGATGATCAAACTCTACAGATACTTCCCGATGATCTAGAATCATGACATTTGGCAAGAAGCAATGTCTTATAGCACAAGTAAAGGGAAATTTCAGAATACCGTAAATTTGTAGCTACATCACGAGAAAAAAAAACAAAACAAAAATTGTAGTTGGTAAACTGACCGCGACCTACGTCAATGTATAGGGACAACAGTTTTCCAACAGCAAAGTTATGTTTGTACGGAACCCTCGGTGCGCGAGTCCGACTCGTTTTATATTTTGGATAGGAAGTGAAAGAGGTAGATAAGACCTGTAGTCCACATTAATTTATTTATGTTAGTTCAATTTGGATATGGGTTTGTGTGGGTTGTTTATATAGTTTAGTTTAGTTTTACATTTCCATTTATCATGCAACTAGGTAAAAACAAGTTCAGAGACCCGCAGAAAAATACAGCTGGCCTGGGCAGCATTTGCGAAACTTC
This sequence comes from Alsophila aescularia, assembly GCA_946251855.1. NCBI lineage: Eukaryota > Metazoa > Arthropoda > Insecta > Lepidoptera > Geometridae > Alsophila > Alsophila aescularia. Next base: position 65,399,428 of record OX276374.1, read on the forward strand.
GTCGAGTCTTCTCGTCGCCAATACCACAAAATTTGAAGACAAAAGTCTTTAACACGTGTGTCCTACCTGTTATGATATACGGAGCCATGTCGTATACACTCACTGTACGACTAGTCCACCAATTTAAAGTCGCTCAGCGGGCTATGGAAAGGGCTATGCTTGGAGTTTCTCTGAAAGATCGTATCCGGAATGAGGTGATCCGGCAGAGAACCAAAGTTGTCGACGTAGCCCTTAGGATTAGTAAGCCGAAGTGGTAGTGGGCTGGTATCTGTCGAAGGACTGATAACCGTTGGGGAAGACGTGTTCTTGAGTTGAGATCCCGACTCGGTAAGCGTAGTTTAGGGCGCCCTCCGACTAGGTGGAGCGACGATATACGCAAAGTGGCTGGCAGCGGTTGGAAGAGAGAAACCGAAGATCGGCCTCAGTGGCATGCTTTGGTAGACGCCTACGTCCAGTAGTGGCCTGACACGGGCTAATGATGATGATGATGATGATGATGATAGGTACTTTTGGTCCCAGATAAACGTCTACGCGGCAAAGCCGCGGGGCACGGCTAATTAATTGATTTCGACGTCACCAAGGGAACTAACGGTACCTTGGGGAGGAATTTGTGATGAGATTAAACAAATCCAATATAACTGAAGAGAAAAATAATGAACATCGAAAAATATACTAAACTAGCTGTGCCCACTGCTTTACCCGCGTGTTAATTTTTCTATGATATAAGGATCATAATTGTGTTATTTCAGAATCAAAAGTATAACTATCATATGATATTAACAAACTTTGTTCAGCCGACAAATGGTTTTTATCGATTACTCGACTTCTACTCATCGGATTGAGATACGAGTACTAGGAACACCAGATTTTAAGTAAAACCGAAGCTATCCAAGAATATTATTTATTGTGATGCTGTTAACAGTACATTGCCGTTGGTTTAGAAGTTTTAACGAACAAGTTGATGAAAAACAAACAAACAATGCACGAACAAAAAACAGATCGACAAACAAACAGGCAGACAGAAACCATTAATAATGTTTGTTTTAAGTCTCTTTTTGTTAATTTTTATTTATTTTTGAGATTTTTGGTACTTTCTGCTATAGTTTATGTATAGACTAGCTGCGCCCCGCAGCTTCGCCCGCGGTCATCCTTTGCCACTCCCACAAGTTTAGAAAATTAATCTTAAAAATTCCCTCCTTTTTGCATCTATATTTATTATCTATTCGGGACGGATACAAATTCAAAAAATCAAAGATAATAAAAATCTGTCCAGCAGTTCTTGAGTTATAAATAGTGTAAGTAACACGAATTTCTGACTTTCTGTTATATATATAACAGATAGATGTTATATATCCAAATTCTTAATTTTTTCTGCTCTCCTGGTTCTTAGTTTTTTTTTTAAATATAATCACACCATTTCATGTTCATGGGGAGATAAGTATACTCACTTTTAATAACTATAATTGTCAATTTTGTATTTCCAATTTTTTCAGTTTTTCTGCTCTCCTAGTACTTAGAAATACATTTTTTAAATACAATCACACTACTTATTTAATGTTTATGGGGAGGTTTTCTGACTTTTAATAACTTTATTTGGCAATGTCATATCTCCAACTTCAGGTGTTTCTACTCTCTTGGTACATAGAAATGTTTTTTTTTAAATATAATAATTACACCATTTAATTTTAAATATAATCACACCATTTAATGTTCATGGGGAGGTATAATCACTTTTAATAACACACTATTTGACTCTTTTGTATCTCCAACTTATTAAGTGTTTCTGTTGTCCTGGTACTTAGAAATACTTTAGTTAAATATAATCACACCATTTAATGTTCACGGGGAGGTATACTAAATTTTAATAACTTTATTTTTTACTGTTACATCTCCAACATCCTAAGTGATTCTGTTCTCCTGGTACTTAGCAATACTTTTTTAAATATAATCCACCATGTATTGTTCATGGTGAGGTATACTCACTTATAATAACTTTATTTGTCAATTTTGTATATCCAACTTCTTAAGTGTTATGCTCTCCTGGTACTTAGAAATACATTTTTTGTTTTGTTTTTTTTTTTCAAGTCTTAAAGAAAACGATACTATTTTTTTCCCCTATTTCGCGATCAAAAGTAGCCTATGTGTTAATCCAAGATATTATAAGCTATCGTGGTACCAAATTTCATCCAAATCCGTTCAGCTGTTTGAGCGTGAAGGAGCAACAGTTTGACTTAAGTTTTTCTGCTCTCCTGGTACTTAGAAATACATTTATAAATTATAATTATACTATTTAATGTTCATGGGGAGGTAAACTCACTTTTAATAATTAACCTTATTTGTCAATGTCATATCTCCAACTTCTTAGGCGTTTCTTCTCTCCTGGTACTTTTAAATACTTTAAAAAAAACACTATTTAATGTTCATGGGGAGGTGTACTCTCTTTTAATAGCTTTATTTGTCAATGTCATATATCCAACTTCAGGTGTTTCTTTTCTCCTGGTACTTAGAAAAACTTTTTTTAATTTAATCACACCATTTAATCTTCATGGGGAGGAATACCTCATTTTAAATAACTTTATATTTCAATATTATGTCTCCAACATCTTAAGTGTTTCTGTTCTCCTGGTACTCAGAAATACTTATTTTAATATAATCACACCATTTAATGTTCATTGGGAGCTAAGTATACTCACTTTTAATAACATTATTTGTCAATTTTATATCTCCAACTTCTTAAGTACTTATGCTCTCCTGGTACTTTAATTATTTATTTTTTCATTTTTTTTTTCGTTTTTTTTTCAAGTTTTATAGAAAACGATAATATTTTTTTCTCCTATTTCGAGATAAAAAGAAGCCTATGTGTTAATCCAGGATATAAGCTACCCTGGTACCAAATTTTATCTAAATCCGTCCAGCTATTCGAGCGTGAAGGAGCAACAAACACACACACACACACACACACACACACACACACACACACACACACACACACACACACACACACACACACACACAAACATACAAACTTTCGCATTTGTAATATTAGTGTGATTAGTTCTGTCCCAAATGTAAAATGAAAGTGATGAGTATTGCGAAATAACATAATTCCGGTGATGGCAGTTCAAATAACATCATTCCGGTGATGGCAGTTCAAATAACATCATTCCGGTGATGGCAGTTCAAAAGGTCCACTTAGTATTTAAAAAAAAAAGCACAGAGTTTAATAATAAAAATAATAATAATGTTTATTTACCAAAAGAACAACAATTAAACATGGAAGCAAAAAGTAAAAATTTAAGGATTAGGTACAATTAAAAATAAAGTTTCCAAAAAAATATATAACAACGGCTCCACACTAGGCTCTATATATATATATATATATATATATATACAAAACAACGGCTCCACACTAGGCTCTATATATATAACAACGGCTTCACACTAGGCTCTATATATATATATATATATATAAAACAACGGCTCCACACTAGGCTCTATATATATAACAACGGCTCCACACTAGGCTCTATATATAATATAACAACGGCTCCACACTAGGCTCTATATATATAACAACGGCTCCACACTAGGCGCTATATATATAACAACGGCTTCACGCTAGTTTCTATATATATATATATATATAAAACAACGGCTCCACACTAGGCTCTATATATAATATAACACCGGCTCCACACTAGGCTCTATATATATAACAACGGCTCCACACTAGGCTATATATATATATAACAACGGCTCCACACTAGGCTCTATATATATATAACAACGGCTCCACACTAGGCTCTATATATAATATAACAACGGCTCCACACTAGGCTCTAGGCCCGTATCGTGGAAACCGAAAAAATATATACCTTAATTATTTCACATAAACGTTTGAGGCATCCTAAAGATTTCCAAATAGGCTATGCAAGGGAGTATATATATGTTTATGTGTGGGAGGGTGTGTTTGCGTATGTGAGAGGGTGTGAATTAGTGTTTGTTTTATGTTGATTGCTCACAAATAAATTATATTTTCAGAATCATTGTATGACTGTGTTAGTAGCCATTTTTTGACAAGTTTAATTGCAGGTTTACATACAGGCCCCGCCTAACGAATGCCTTTGAGCTCGATCTACGATTTTCCTCATCCAGTCGCCGCTAGCCGCCTTTCGGCAGTAGTCACTCCACCTGCTGACGGGCGTCATATACACTACGTTTGCCCTAACGTGGACCTCACTCTAGAACTCGTTTTCTTCAACGGTTCTTTGAGAGGTGTGACCAGCTCATTCCCTTTTCAGCTTTTTTATTTTCTGGACCATGACAGATATATTATAAAGATACAAATAGCAGAGCTGATATACAGCTAAGCTCCTCATTTATGCATCTTTATGGTACTTAATTAATAATTTTGACATTTGAAATCTCTCCCTGTGTCCACTGGTTTAGGCTGTGTGTTGTTTGTCAGTCAGTCAGTAAGGCAATAACAGGTAAGGTTAATTCAGTACGCTTCCTAATGTCAAAATTCAGTGCTTACACGCAAATTTGTATTCAGAAACGTATGGGACACTGCTACCGTAAGCTAAGTATTGACTACTTGAGCCGATCATAGGGCAGGACTGATGCCGCCGAGCGAGTAAGGATGTAGTTATATTTGACACTTGCTGGTTTGTGGTCATTTCCTTGCAAATTATAATTATAATTATATAACCTGTACTAATAATGTCAATTCTAGAAGAATGTCTGTACATAATAATAATTTGAGAATATTGTATTCCCACTACAAAAAAACAAGTAATAGGTATTGTTTAAGCTAGGTAGGTACTTTATTTAGTTTTGATTCAAACATAAAAACTCACCCCCTATTCTCAACTCCTCCCCCCCATATAGCTAAGAACCATATCGATCACATCAGTGTTCAAACATAAAAAAACCGCATCATAATCAGTTCATTCGTTTGGGAGCTACAATGACACAGACAGACACACACACACGCAGTGATACACACCCTAAACTTATAACACCCGTCTCTTTGTTCTGGGGTTAATAATAAAGCAATATCAACGAAAAAGTCTGTACTAATAAGATAGTTAAAAATATGGTCGAGGGTATTTAAATTAAGCAAGAATTTAACATATAACACTATATAACCATTTTTAAAATGGTTTCTGTCTGTTTATTCGTTTGTCTGTATGTTTGTTCGCACATAAAAAACTACTAGACCGTTTGCGATGCGGTTTTCATTGTTAGATATCGTAGTTTAGGCTTTGACTTAAAAACTGGTGTACATACTTGGTTTGTCAATCTGATGCGTAGAATTCGAGCAATCGATAAACAATCATTTGACGTCTGAACGAAGTTTGATGATTTTGGTAGTTTTGGTTTTGGAATATCACAGTATCCTTATATCCCAGAACAAATACCACGTGGGCAAAAACCTATATATACTTACTTGTTGAGATCTTGATGAATTATTATATGCACTTGTTTTATCCACAGCGTCATATTTTTTTATTAAATTTTGCGTCAGTTTTTTCTATTCGATAACTGCGGCTTGTGTAGTAATTAATTCCTAAATGTTTTTTCATGCTGTTAACGGAGCCTTTCGGGGATTCATTTCAGACTACAATAATGTTACCGCGATTTTCTACGATGTATAAAACCTAACAAAAATATCAAAAAACGATTATTATTTTTTATAAAAAATACAAAAAACCCGACTGCTAACAAAACTATTGAATAAAAAATTTAACTACTCACATGATATGTAACTCGCCGAGCGGTGCAGGTGTGGCTCGGGAGGCACGATGGACACGGCCAATTTATTCCTAGAATGTACTTTGACAGTAGGTTTTTTTATGACATGCCATAATTTTTATGTATTTTTGTGAATATTCATAAAAATACATAAAAATTATGGCATGTGTTATGTATCTCTAGAACTCCAGGGTTTAAATAGCAGCTAATAAAAGTAATCTAATGCATATAATGTTTATTAAAAATGCATATTGTAAATAGTTTTTTTACATTATTATATTATTTGTTTGTTATTTCATACAAATAATACAATACGATTTGCACTTTCACTTAGCTAAACAAACTACTAGAAATGTGAGACATCTGTCGTAAAGTGTAAGATCACATCAAAAAACGTCATGTCACTTGTGAATGCTTTTTCCATTTTGTAGTTATCCATTGTCTCCGTTGCGCATGCATTCGTGTGTACAATACTATTTAATAATGATTTTGTTATCGCATTCTACAACCCACAACCTTGGCTTTTCTTCCTGGCTGATTTCTTCGACAAATATATACCTACCATCACTTGTTACTGCGGACTCAATTTTGCTCACGTTTTGAATAAATACGTCTAAATCTGTTCGGCATTTAAAAGTTATGGTAGAATAAATAAACTCACATACAAACATACATACATATTAAATACATAAATGCTAAAAACAATACTCTCCTTTTTTTTGGGCCGTTGTGTAGAAAGTTTGACTACCTAGCAGTGGCAGTAGGTGTAAAATAAAAAAAAATGTATAGAAAAGTAACTACCAGTATAATCAAAGAAGTGTCGGTATAGTCTCAGGGCGTGAGTTCGAGGAGGTGGTGGTGTTTGAAATATTATCCCTCGTTTTGGGACATGGCTTTGGATGCGCGCGCAGAAAAGCGTTCGATAGTAAGGGGGGTGCAGTATTAGTAAGGATGCAGCAGTCGTGGTGAATATGCAGCAACCGTAGAGGTGCAGGCGTGGTACGCAGAGCAGCTTCCGGGGGACAGTTGTCCGCAAATCCATAGTCGCACTCTGGTGGAGGGTTATACCTCTATTCGTAGGTATAAAAAAAAAACCCTGGAACAGTTGAAATAGTCGGCTGAGTCCACGTTCAGTAGTGTTGGCTACCGTACATCACTAGGTTTCCATTCCTTGGGGTCCACAATTCCGAACAAGGCTTCTCTTAGTTAAGCCCCAAGGAAGTAAATGTGGCACACAGTATTGTATAAAATATTGACAAAACAGTTAAATACAAATGTAAAAGACCAGAAGGGTTGGGCACAAGATGACAAATATAATTTTGCAGCACGTAAAAAGCATAATTGAACTGTATTTTACCAGTTACAGAACAGTGCAAAGATTTTAAAATAGCGAGACTACAAAAACGGTATAAAACCGGTACATACTAAAAAGTCAAGTCATTGTAAAAGCATTTGCTGGTATGACTAAATGAAATCAAAATGCAATGAACACGCATAGTTTGACCGTATTTACCTTTGCAATGACTTGCTTAATTTATTGACTACAAGTAAAGTTAAAAATGATCAAAATCAAAATTCTTGCGTGATTGTGTAGATACTTAAATATAACGACGAGAGTCAAAAGCTCCTGAGGATGCCTCGTGTAGAAACACGTGATCACGTGTCGTATTGTCGTCAGGCTTATGTGGTAGATAGGAACTTGTGTAGCGTATTTGTATATAAGTATGTAATGATATCTTATTTTTTTCTTTAGTTTAAAATTCAGATAAAGATTGAATATCAGGTAGGTAATATACAAATTTATGTAGATAAATCTATTTGTTTTACTTCAGTTTTATTGAGATAAGGATTGCTTAGCGCAGGTCGTAGGGGTTAAGTATAACGTATGTTCATCTGTCTGTTTGGCGGACATAGGCTACCTACATATTTTCTCATCGATTCTTTTTTAAATACTACATCTGTTCTATCTGATTTGCAAAGAGTGGATGCTATCCAAATAAATCACCAACACTTTGGCTGGCTCTTATTTAACTCTAGCATTTCCGCCCGCGACTCCGGATCCGTGCGGACTACGGCTTATCGCGAAAAAAGCATCCTATATTCATTAAGGATGTTAAAAATCACCGATGTTCCGATGTTTCAGATATCTGTGTCAAAAACTAATGCAATAGAAGTGCATAAACGCTTTTTATGTTATTTGACAGACTATTATTATTTCGTTTTCATAGCATCCGTTCCTTACAGCGAGTAATCAACATTTTCCAGTTGTCCCGTGGAAACTTACAATTTTCCGAGATAATACGTATCATATGTTTTCCAGGGTATAAGCTATCTCCATTCCAAATTCCATCAAAAGCTGTTATCGCGTTAAAACTCCCCAATCAATCAAACAAACAAACAACCAGACAACGTTTCACTTTTATATATTGGAATGGATTTTTGCTTATTGTGTGAGTAAAATTTTGTTTGTTTGTCGTGTGAGGTAATGCTGGCCACTGGTGTCAGAGTTTGTGAGGCATTCCGAAGGTCTCTTACATGGTTAAACGACTGTTTATAATCAATAATAGCCAGAAAATACGGCTAAACGTGCCCTATGAAGCCCGAAGTGAAGGAAAATATAACATAGTAAAGCCATTGGTGTGGAGCCCAGGACCGAACCCGGTATCGTTCGTTTGTTGCCCGTGGTACTATCATTATTACTACCAGTAGTATCACGGTTAAAAAACCCCCCGTAGAACTACCAAGCGTTCCAGTTGGATTCTTACTCGCACTAGTATACCGCTAGGCTACCATGGCTTAAACGTTCATATCAATATTTTTTATCGGAACTATCAACATTCACAACTTCAGTTTTCACAACTTATCTTTTGGGTTTTTACTCTCTCAAGATTCGTACAGTACTTTTGAATAAAACGTAGATCGAACTGTTTTTTTTTTAAATATATTTATATTAAGTTTGATAGAACGGAAGCGTCAGTAGCGAGCCGTTCTTGCGCATAATGTCTGTAACGACTAAGTATTGTTTGATAGAACGGAAGCATCAGTAGCGAGCCGTTCTTGCGCATAATGTCTGTAACGACTAAGTATTGTTTGATAGAACGGAAGCGTCAGCAGCGAGCCGTTCTTGCGCATAATGTCTGTAACGACTAAGTATTGTTTGATAGAACGGAAGCATCAGTAGCGAGCCGTTCTTGCGCATAATGTCTGTAACGACTAAGTATTGTTTGATAGAACGGAAGCATCAGTAGCGAGCCGTTCTTGCGCATAATGTCTGTAACGACTAAGTATTGTTTGATAGAACGGAAGCATCAGTAGCGAGCCGTTCTTGCGCATAATGTCTGTAACGACTAAGTATTGTTTGATAGAACGGAAGCATCAGTAGCGAGCCGTTCTTACGCATATGTCTGTAACGACTAAGTATTGTTTTTGCATTGCTGTCTTCAAGTCAGTTTTCGAAGCAATTTTTTTTATGACGATCTTAGAAACTTCTTAACCACGATCTCTCCCGATGGAACTGAAGATGGATCACTGGATGGCGACGACGTGGCCGAAGTTATAGTACGCTTCATCGTCATCAGACTATAACATCCACAGCTGGAAGTAGGCCTCTCTTATTGAAGGCCACTGAGTCCGATATTAGATTATCCGCATTCTGTCGCCACTAGCCGTCTTGCACGAGTCATGATTCTACCTGCCAACGAGCGTAAAGCACTACGTTTGCTTAAACGCTGTCTCCACTCTAGAACTCGTTTTTCTCAACGGTTGATGGTTAGCCGAGAGATATGACCAGCCCATTCTCACTTCAGCTTTCATATTCTTTGGGCTATGAGAGACAAATAGCAAAGACATGTACAGCAAGACCCCGTCTTTGTGCATCCTTAAGGTACCCATTTAATGTTACTTCATCTCAAATCTCTGTCTTTCTCCACCGGTGTAGACTGTGCGTGATCTATCAGTCGGTTAGTCGATCAGTGATGTTTTTAGGTATACAATATAAGTATTAAAACTATTCATTTCAACCCTAATCAAAACATTGGGACACAGATAGTGACTGGAATTGCACACGTCATTCATAGATAACAATATTTTTAAAATTGTTATATAACATGTCTGAACTTACTTTGAAAACAGCGGCCAATAGATAAATCCAAACCAATATATAAAAGTGAAACGTTGTCTGTTTGTTTGTTTGTTTATTTGTTTGTTTGTATACCTAATTTTGCATTATTTTTTAATATCCTAGAAGAACATAGGATGCTTTTTTTCGCGGTAAACAGTAGACCGCGCGGACGAAGTTGCGGGCGAGATAACTAGTTCCTCATAAAAGATACCACATCAGTACCTGACTACTGCGACGCAAAAAGAATGGCTATGATTTTGACCGGGATGCATGTGGGTATATCAATATGTTCATCTGTTCCCTCATAACTTCTAAACTACTTATCATAATCCGACAAATGATGTATCTTTGGAAGCATATTGATTGTCCGTTGGTTATGTGACGTTACATAAAATTGAATTAAGCGCCCTCTAGAGGATCTAAAGTCACAATAAAAAATAAAAAATCAAAACTTTACGTCCACTAAGAATAGTATTCAGGTTTTAGTTTTAGAGCTTTTGAGTTAACGAAAACGTTGAGCTTTATCTCGCTTTCATTAATTTAGTCGATGTCCATTCCCTGGCAATTCAAACAGTTTGCGAGGAAACCATGTAACGCACATAATTCGATTGTCAGGATGTAGATCGTAGATTTTGCACCTCCGTAGACAGTCCCAGTTCGTCGTCAACTTAACTACGTTTACGTTAACTAACTTCGTTTTTGGACTTTAAATAAAAAATCTATTCAACTTTATTATGGTCCTGCATTTCCTACGCTGCACCAGTTTGGAGTAGTGTCTGTGAAAGCAATCACCGCAAACTACAAGTTTTGCAAAATAAGCAACACAAGCATGGTTTGTCATGCACATCCTGTTGAAGTGTGTGTTGTACTGTCGCGACCACTAAAGACAGACCACCTCGCCGGGTAAGTAGGTACAGGAGGCACGCACACTACAGCGCGCAGTGACTGTTGAAGTGTGTGCTGTACTGTCGCGACCACTAAAGACAGACCACCTCGCCGGGTAAGTAGGTACAGGAGGCACGCACACTACAGCGCGCAGTGACTGTTGAAGTGTGTGCTGTACTGTCGCGACCACTAAAGACAGACCACCTCGCCGGGTAAGTAGGTACAGGAGGCACGCACACTACAGCGCGCAGTGACTGTTGAAGTGTGTGTTGTACTGTCGCGACCACTAAAGACAGACCACCTCGCCGGGTAAGTAGGTACAGGAGGCACGCACACTACAGCGCGCAGTGACTGTTGAAGTGTGTGTTGTACTGTCGCGACCACTAAAGACAGACCACCTCGCCGGGTAAGTAGGTACAGGAGGCACGCACACTACAGCGCGCAGTGACTGTTGAAGTGTGTGTTGTACTGTCGCGACCACTAAAGACAGACCACCTCGCCGGGTAAGTAGGTACAGGAGGCACGCACACTACAGCGCGCAGTGACTGAGTTCAAGTGTACAAATGTATATAGTACTGAAATGACCGTGGCCCGGCTAAGGAAACGGACCTCCTTCTCAGGTAAAGGCGAGGAATTAAAACAAGATGGTAAATTCAATAACAAAGGGCTTTATTACAAAAAATAGAAAAAAGACACACATGAGTTATCAAATATTGGTACTCTCCCCTTTACTGAGGAATTCAAAAAGAAATATTTTACACTTAATTTAGTTTGTTCTGCATCAAAATAATTCTAAACAGCAAGATCTTATAATAGGAAATACTACTAACTTAATACTCAAAACTCAAAATTCTCAAATATAATTACAATTTTCTCAAATATATAAATTTTAGTACATAACTCCGGCCTGTATGATATGAATTTACAATAGAAAAGCTGTATCCTAGGCTAGTAAAACTTAGAGAGTCTGTGCTCAGCAGTTGTTCATGTACTTGTCACAACGCAACGGAATAATCTTGTCTTTACCTTAGAATGTTCTAAATTAAAAGAGAACTTGTGCAAACAGAGTGTGTGTGTGTAAGATTGTGTTTCCCAGAGGGATATTAAACTCTAAAACAGAAAGTAAACAGAAACTAAGACAGAAAATATACAGAAAGTATCTTTCAACAGTATCTTAGCACGTTAGAAGGCGAAGGCTTCCCTCACTGCCGTAGCTCGCTGACTCAAAATGATATGGAGTGGACCAACCTGGAGGCTTCCTGGGACGCCGTACCGTCGTCTCGCGTGCCGCCGCGGAACGCCTCCTTACTCCACTCGATCAGCTCCTACTGCTTGACCACGAACGGTGCCTGGTATCTTCTACTGGACAGGTGGTGCGTTGGAGTCCTTCTGGAGTCCCACGTAGACCGGCTTCTTCCACGAACGGTGGTGAGCCCCGGGTGATCGCGCACAGCAGCTCGCAGTGGTGATGACAATAGCCGACCGTAGATGCACGATTTTAACCTGGCTTTTGCACTCGTATACTTATTTCGCCTGTAGCAGGGCAGCTTCGTTCTGGACAGCGTGCCTCGGTCGTTTTGTTCACACAAGAAAACTGCGTTTTTCTGCTGCCTGGGCCGATCTTAATCACGTGCCAACTACGTGAACTAAATCCAGTTTTACGTCCGAAATCAAAATTCCATCCACAGGCTTCTCTCTTGTATATATACGAACTTTGGTTTGCACTTCGAGTAGCATTCTACTGAGAACTCGAACTTCCGGTGTCCAGAAAACTCTAGAAAGAACTCTGCAACTTGCTTCGTAAAGCAGACCTTGTCGGCCTAGCAATACTGGTCACTGTCCTCCAGCCAGTTCTGGTACATACCAATCAGGTTCCTTGTTTACATAAAAAAACTTCATATAAAAAAAAACATCTTTCCGGAACTTTCATGCGATTTAGACATTATGTCAAAACCTTCCATGGTGTGACCATCGCAAGCGATTTCTAGATTTAAATTATTTTCGACATATCAAACGCTGCTTTCTGTATTTATTATTTGTTAGCCAACTTAAAGATGCGACCTATTCTGGATTTTTAAACAACCCGTTCCTCGTCCAAAGTTATCCAGAGCCCGAAATATTCCTGGAACGTCAATTATTAATAGCAACACTCAGAAACCGTGCTACTTGCCGTCAGAGGCCACCACTTCGTTTACACCTTCCTTCTAGTTCACGCCTCTTGTCGCTAGCTGTCGCTGCGTGGATTAACCATTTTATCTATTTTTAGACAGTAGATGAAAACTTTTCCCTTTCACTCGCAGAGGCAAATTCAACCATTATTTCTTGATTCTTAGATAGGCGAAATTATCAATCTGTCTACAACAAGAAAAGCTTTCATTATTCCTTCAACGAAGAAAGTGGCGCACGCGTGGTGGAGTTCGGCGTTTTTTACAAACTCGGCGTCTGGTTTTCAGATACGGAGAAAACACAACTTGATCTAATAATGCTCCTCGCCAGATGGCGTTGTACCCAAAATATTTTATTTATTCGAGATCTATAACAAAAATCTAACTTGGAGTCATGATTTAACATGTCACAGTACAGTCTTCGAATGCATTGCGTTTGTATTGCAGCGATATACAAAGATAGTATACATAGGCCCTATTGTACTGTGTGTTGTTTATCGAACCGGCCGGGCACCTTGCTGGCGCGCTTCTCTCTATAGCTATAATGAAGCAATATGTACGAAAAAATCTGTACTAAAATGATATTTAAAAAAATTACAAGTGTACTTTAAAAAAGGCTTTTTTTATCATATCTCTGTTTGTTTGTTTGTTTGTTCGCGTATCGCGTTAAAACTACTGGACAGATTGCGATGCGTTTTTCCCTATTGGATAGTGTGGGTTTTGACTTAACAAGGAAAGTACTTGGTATCTCAATTCGATAACTAGAAGCCGAGAAATCGATAAAAACGTTTTGATGGCTGAAGGAATTTGAATCAAATTATGTTGGTTTATTGGTATTTTAGGTCCTGGAATAGTACATAGATATAGATATAGTAGATTACTTTTAGCCTAGAGAAATTACCATGCGTGCGAATCCGCGGGTACAGCTATCTATCTATACAATAATGAATACGGTTAAACTGAATAGATTAGCAATTGAAGCTTAAGTTGAAATTACATGAAGCTATAGCCGCCAGTAAAATATTAAATCTAGCCAAACATTTCTATCTTATACTGTGTAACATACATGTGACTTGAACAGGATCTTTTTCTAGGGTTTACGTTTAACCTAGAGAAATGAACACGCGTGCGAAGCCGCGGGCACAGCTAGTTTGAAATAAAAATATAAATAATAAATAGGTAAACAATCCAATACAAAGTCAGTATGTATGCGTCAATAACATATAAACAAATAGAAAATGTAACAAAATTACGTCTGGGGGAGTTTCCACAATCAAGTTAACAATTGTTTAGAGAGTAACATTAATTTAATTTAAATCTAAACGTAGCTTTTGACATTGGTTCCCGTAACGGTGGAGGTATTTTGTTCCAGCAATTAGTTACTATTATTTTTTCTGCCGCTTTTTGCAGGTCGTCACTCCACCTGGCCACAGAACGTCCTACGCTACGTTTGCAGGTCGTCACTCCACCTGGCCACAGAACGTCCTACGCTACGTTTGCAGGTCGTCACTCCACCTGGCCACAGAACGTCCTACGCTACGTTTGCAGGTCGTCACTCCACCTGGCCACAGAACGTCCTACGCTACGTTTGCAGGTCGTCACTCCACCTGGCCACAGAACGTCCTACGCTACGTTTGCAGGTCGTCACTCCACCTGGCCACAGAACGTCCTACGCTACGTTTGCAGGTCGTCACTCCACCTGGCCACAGAACGTCCTACGCTACGTTTGCAGGTCGTCACTCCACCTGGCCACAGACCGTCCTACGCTACGTTTGCAGGTCGTCACTCCACCTGGCCACAGAACGTCCTACGCTACGTTTGCAGGTCGTCACTCCACCTGGCCACAGAACGTCCTACGCTACGTTTGCAGGTCGTCACTCCACCTGGCCACAGAACGTCCTACGCTACGTTTCGTTCGTCGTATCGTTCGTTTGTTGCCCGTGGTACTATCATTATTACTACCAGTAGTATCACAGTTAAAAAACCCCCCGTAGAACTACCAAGCGTTCCAGTTGGATTCTTACTCGCACTAGTATACCGCTAGGCTACCATGGCTTAAACGTTCATATCAATATTTTTTATCGGAACTATCAACATTCACAACTTCAGTTTTCACAACTTATCTTTTGGGTTTTTACTCTCTCAAGATTCGTACAGTACTTTTGAATAAAACGTAGATCGAACTGTTTTTTTTTTAAATATATTTATATTAAGTTTGATAGAACGGAAGCGTCAGTAGCGAGCCGTTCTTGCGCATAATGTCTGTAACGACTAAGTATTGTTTGATAGAACGGAAGCATCAGTAGCGAGCCGTTCTTGCGCATAATGTCTGTAACGACTAAGTATTGTTTGATAGAACGGAAGCCTCAGCAGCGAGCCGTTCTTGCGCATAATGTCTGTAACGACTAAGTATTGTTTGATAGAACGGAAGCATCAGTAGCGAGCCGTTCTTGCGCATAATGTCTGTAACGACTAAGTATTGTTTGATAGAACGGAAGCATCAGTAGCGAGCCGTTCTTGCGCATAATGTCTGTAACGACTAAGTATTGTTTGATAGAACGGAAGCATCAGTAGCGAGCCGTTCTTGCGCATAATGTCTGTAACGACTAAGTATTGTTTGATAGAACGGAAGCATCAGTAGCGAGCCGTTCTTACGCATATGTCTGTAACGACTAAGTATTGTTTTTGCATCACGCTGTCTTCAAGTCAGTTTTCGAAGCAACTTTCTTTATGACGAACTTAGAAACTTCTTAACCACGATCTCTCCCGATGGAACTGAAGATGGATCACTGGATGGCGACGACGTGGCCGAAGTTATAGTACGCTTCATCGTCATCAGACTATAACATCCACAGCTGGAAGTAGGCCTCTCTTATTGAAGGCCACTGAGTCCGATCTTAGATTATCCGCATTCTGTCGCCACTAGCCGTCTTGCACGAGTCATGATTCTACCTGCCAACGAGCGTAAAGCACTACGTTTGCTTAAACGCTATCTCCACTCTAGAACTCGTTTTTCTCAACGGTTGATGGTTAGCCGAGAGATATGACCAGCCCATTCTCACTTCAGCTTTCATATTCTTTGGGCTATGAGAGACAAATAGCAAAGACATGTACAGCAAGACCCCGTCTTTGTGCATCCTTAAGGTACCCATTTAATGTTACTTCATCTCAAATCTCTGTCTTTCTCCACCGGTGTAGACTGTGCGTGATCTATCAGTCGGTTAGTCGATCAGTGATGTTTTTAGGTATACAATATAAGTATTAAAACTATTCATTTCAACCCTAATCAAAACATTGGGACACAGATAGTGACTGGAATTGCACACGTCATTCATAGATAACAATATTTTTAAAATTGTTATATAACATGTCTGAACTTACTTTGAAAACAGCGGCCAATAGATAAATCCAAACCAATATATAAAAGTGAAACGTTGTCTGTTTGTTTGTTTGTTTATTTGTTTGTTTGTATACCTAATTTTGCATTATTTTTTAATATCCTAGAAGAACATAGGATGCTTTTTTTCGCGGTAAACAGTAGACCGCGCGGACGAAGTTGCGGGCGAGATAACTAGTTCCTCATAAAAGATACCACATCAGTACCTGACTACTGCGACGCAAAAAGAATGGCTATGATTTTGACCGGGATGCATGTGGGTATATCAATATGTTCATCTGTTCCCTCATAACTTCTAAACTACTTATCATAATTTGACAAATGATGTATCTTTGGAAGCATATTGATTGTCCGTTGGTTATGTGACGTTACATAAAATTGAATTAAGCGCCCTCTAGAGGATCTAAAGTCACAATAAAAAATCAAAAATCAAAACTTTACGTCCACTAAGAATAGTATTCAGGTTTTAGTTTTAGAGCTTTTGAGTTAACGAAAACGTTGAGCTTTATCTCGCTTTCATTAATTTAGTCGATGTCCATTCCCTGGCAATTCAAACAGTTTGCGAGGAAACCATGTAACGCACATAATTCGATTGTCAGGATGTAGATCGTAGATTTTGCACCTCCGTAGACAGTCCCAGTTCGTCGTCAACTTAACTACGTTTACGTTAACTAACTTCGTTTTTGGACTTTAAATAAAAAATCTATTCAACTTTATTATGGTCCTGCATTTCCTACGCTGCACCAGTTTGGAGTAGTGTCTGTGAAAGCAATCACCGCAAACTACAAGTTTTGCAAAATAAGCAACACAAGCATGGTTTGTCATGCACATCCTGTTGAAGTGTGTGTTGTACTGTCGCGACCACTAAAGACAGACCACCTCGCCGGGTAAGTAGGTACAGGAGGCACGCACACTACAGCGCGCAGTGACTGTTGAAGTGTGTGCTGTACTGTCGCGACCACTAAAGACAGACCACCTCGCCGGGTAAGTAGGTACAGGAGGCACGCACACTACAGCGCGCAGTGACTGTTGAAGTGTGTGCTGTACTGTCGCGACCACTAAAGACAGACCACCTCGCCGGGTAAGTAGGTACAGGAGGCACGCACACTACAGCGCGCAGTGACTGTTGAAGTGTGTGTTGTACTGTCGCGACCACTAAAGACAGACCACCTCGCCGGGTAAGTAGGTACAGGAGGCACGCACACTACAGCGCGCAGTGACTGTTGAAGTGTGTGTTGTACTGTCGCGACCACTAAAGACAGACCACCTCGCCGGGTAAGTAGGTACAGGAGGCACGCACACTACAGCGCGCAGTGACTGTTGAAGTGTGTGTTGTACTGTCGCGACCACTAAAGACAGACCACCTCGCCGGGTAAGTAGGTACAGGAGGCACGCACACTACAGCGCGCAGTGACTGAGTTCAAGTGTACAAATGTATATAGTACTGAAATGACCGTTGCCCGGCTAAGGAAACGGACCTCCTTCTCAGGTAAAGGCGAGGAATTAAAACAAGATGGTAAATTCAATAACAAAGGGCTTTATTACAAAAAATAGAAAAAAGACACACATGAGTTATCAAATATTGGTACTCTCCCCTTTACTGAGGAATTCAAAAAGAAATATTTTGCACTTAATTTAGTTTGTTCTGCATCAAAATAATTCTAAACAGCAAGATCTTATAATAGGAAATACTACTAACTTAATACTCAAAACTCAAAATTCTCAAATATAATTACAATTTTCTCAAATATATAAATTTTAGTACAGGTGGTGCGTTGGAGTCCATCTGGAGTCCCACGTAGACCGGCTTCTTCCACGAACGGTGGTGAGCCCCGGGTGATCGCGCACAGCAGTTCGCAGTGGTGATGACAATCGCCGACCGTAGATGCACGATTTTAACCTGGCTTTTGCACTCGTATACTTATTTCGCCTGTAGCAGGGCAGCTTCGTTCTGGACAGCGTGCCTCGGTCGTTTTGTTCACACAAGAAAACTGCGTTTTTCTGCTGCCTGGGCCGATCTTAATCACGTGCCAACTACGTGAACTAAATCCAGTTTTACGTCCGAAATCAAAATTCCATCCACAGGCTTCTCTCTTGTATATATACGAACTTTGGTTTGCACTTCGAGTAGCATTCTACTGAGAACTCGAACTTCCGGTGTCCAGAAAACTCTAGAAAGAACTCTGCAACTTGCTTCGTAAAGCAGACCTTGTCGGCCTAGCAATACTGGTCACTGTCCTCCAGCCAGTTCTGGTACATACCAATCAGGTTCCTTGTTTACATAAAAAAACTTCATATAAAAAAAAACATCTTTCCGGAACTTTCATGCGATTTAGACATTATGTCAAAACCTTCCATGGTGTGACCATCGCAAGCGATTTCTAGATTTAAATTATTTTCGACATATCAAACGCTGCTTTCTGTATTTATTATTTGTTAGCCAACTTAAAGATGCGACCTATTCTGGATTTTTAAACAACCCGTTCCTCGTCCAAAGTTATCCAGAGCCCGAAATATTCCTGGAACGTCAATTATTAATAGCAACACTCAGAAACCGTGCTACTTGCCGTCAGAGGCCACCACTTCGTTTACACCTTCCTTCTAGTTCACGCCTCTTGTCGCTAGCTGTCGCTGCGTGGATTAACCATTTTATCTATTTTTAGACAGTAGATGAAAACTTTTCCCTTTCACTCGCAGAGGCAAATTCAACCATTATTTCTTGATTCTTAGATAGGCGAAATTATCAATCTGTCTACAACAAGAAAAGCTTTCATTATTCCTTCAACGAAGAAAGTGGCGCACGCGTGGTGGAGTTCGGCGTTTTTTACAAACTCGGCGTCTGGTTTTCAGATACGGAGAAAACACAACTTGATCTAATAATGCTCCTCGCCAGATGGCGTTGTACCCAAAATATTTTATTTATTCGAGATCTATAACAAAAATCTAACTTGGAGTCATGATTTAACATGTCACAGTACAGTCTTCGAATGCATTGCGTTTGTATTGCAGCGATATACAAAGATAGTATACATAGGCCCTATTGTACTGTGTGTTGTTTATCGAACCGGCCGGGCACCTTGCTGGCGCGCTTCTCTCTATAGCTATAATGAAGCAATATGTACGAAAAAATCTGTACTAAAAAGATATTTAAAAAAATTACAAGTGTACTTTAAAAAAGGCTTTTTTTATCATATCTCTGTTTGTTTGTTTGTTTGTTCGCGTATCACGTTAAAACTACTGGACAGATTGCGATGCGTTTTTCCCTATTGGATAGTGTGGGTTTTGAATTAACAAGGAAAGTACTTGGTATCTCAATTCGATAACTAGAAGCCGAGCAATCGATAAAAACGTTTTGATGGCTGAAGGAATTTGAATCAAATTATGTTGGTTTATTGGTATTTTAGGTCCTGGAATAGTACATAGATATATATATAGTAGATTACTTTTAGCCTAGAGAAATTACCATGCGTGCGAATCCGCGGGTACAGCTATCTATCTATACAATAATGAATACGGTTAAACTGAATAGATTAGCAATTGAAGCTTAAGTTGAAATTACATGAAGCTATAGCCGCCAGTAAAATATTAAATCTAGCCAAACATTTCTATCTTGTACTGTGTAACATACATGTGACTTGAACAGGATCTTTTTCTAGGGTTTACGTTTAACCTAGAGAAATGAACACGCGTGCGAAGCCGCGGGCACAGCTAGTTTGAAATAAAAATATAAATAATAAATAGGTAAACAATCCAATACAAAGTCAGTATGTATGCGTCAATAACATATAAACAAATAGAAAATGTAACAAAATTACGTCTGGGGGAGTTTCCACAATCAAGTTAACAATTGTTTAGAGAGTAACATTAATTTAATTTAAATCTAAACGTAGCTTTTGACATTGGTTCCCGTAACGGTGGAGGTATTTTGTTCCAGCAATTAGTTACTATTATTTTTTCTGCCGCTTTTTGCAGGTCGTCACTCCACCTGGCCACAGAACGTCCTACGCTACGTTTGCAGGTCGTCACTCCACCTGGCCACAGAACGTCCTACGCTACGTTTGCAGGTCGTCACTCCACCTGGCCACAGAACGTCCTACGCTACGTTTGCAGGTCGTCACTCCACCTGGCCACAGAACGTCCTACGCTACGTTTGCAGGTCGTCACTCCACCTGGCCACAGAACGTCCTACGCTACGTTTGTAGGTCGTCACTCCACCTGGCCACAGAAAGTCCTACGCTACGTTTGCAGGTCGTCACTCCACCTGGCCACAGAACGTCCTACGCTACGTTTGCATGGTACATTATACCACGTACATTGAGACCGCTGTCGCCAAACTAAAAAAATAAAATAAAGTCCTATTCTGCACTACTAACCAACACTTCTTGTAATTTGGGATGTATTATTGAAGCAATTTAAGTTTATTAATCAAATTTGAAAATAATGCGTTAACGACTACTTCATAGAGTAAACTATATTTTTACCTACGAGAGATTTGTATGCAAGTTATGATTTCCTGTGATTAACTGTAGCGCAGGTCACCCGCACTCGTTGCGCGTCCACTTGTTTTTTCTCTTTCGTTGTTTGCCTAGACGTAGTCTCTAGTCGAGAACTCGTCTACCCCGCTGCCAGGTTAGCTTGCTGTGCCTTAGAACTATGTCGGTCACCTTGGTTCTCCGTTGGATATCTTCATTACGAATCTTGTCCTTCAGAGAAACTCCAAGCATAGCTCTCTCCATAGCTCGCTGAGCGATCTTACATTTGTGGACTAATCTGACATTATAATTATATGATCATTAATGACCGAGCGAGTGCAAAGCGTCTCTATTTCAGCTTGGGCAAAAAATATTTCGTATGTCTGGATGTCTGTCCGGCTCTTCTCCTCTGCAGGTCGCATTTCTCAATCGATCTAGACCAAACTTGGTAGCCAAGTTAAGCGTATTTTAAGATTTTTTAACGTCGGAGAATTTTGATTGTGCTACTTCCCCCAAAAATAGGTAAAATGGGGGCTCCTAAAATCTGAACCTTATTAAATCCAATTTCGATGGTTCTTTTTTTAATTGAAAGGTATATTTAACTTAGTTCCTTAAAAAAATGATAAAGATCTGATGAGGGTCTTCGGCATTGAGCAGAATAGCTCCTAGAAATGCAGTAATTTTCTCACTTTTAGGTTTCTTCCAGTAGAAACAGCCCTTTACCTACTAAATAGGGATTGATGGAGCACCTTGGTTATTAATGTTAGTTGTACAATACGGTAACTAGATGGCGCTACTGTGCAACGCTAGATTGTTTGCAATAAAGTTTGTACGCGCGAGGTCTACAGCTCACAGAGCCACTAGTAATTTTTATATAAGGTAACTATATAGCACTACTGTGCACCGCTAGATTGTTTGCAATAAAGTTTGTACGCGCGAGGTCTACAGCTCACAGAGCCACTAGTAATTTTTATATAAGGTAACTATATAGCACTACTGTGCACCGCTAGATAGTTTGCAATAAAGTTTGTACGCGCGAGGTCTACAGCTCACAGAGCCACTAGTAATTTTTATATAAGGTAACTAACTATATAGCACTACTGTGCACCGCTAGATTGTTTGCAATAAAGTTTGTACGCGCGAGGTCTACAGCTCACAGAGCCACTAGTAATTTTTATATAAGGTAACTATATAGCACTACTGTGCACCGCTAGATTGTTTGCAATTCGTTTTTATTGCTTTATTATAAGTATTGATATAGATAAATAGATTGTAGGTACATTATTTTATGTAATATCAATAGTTTTCACAGCATAGGCAAATTTTTAATACCTTGGTTACATTATTACAATTTACGTACGGACCTTTATATTAGAAAAATAAAATATGGCCCATGTTACTCGCTGGTAATTCTGCTTTCCTAATGTGATAGGAATTTTAAAAATGGTAATTTATTTTTTTGAGTTTATGCATTACCCAGAAACAATAATATTGGCCTACCACAGCCAATATTTTTATTTCTGGGTAATGCATAGAATGTTAGAAGACGATCCTTTGTCTTCAAGTTTTTTTTAAATCTTGAAAATCGATCTGTTTTAACACCTTTGGTAACATGAAAACCGTGATGATGTCGTTGATGATTCAACGACATCGACAGTTTTAGTTGTCTCATTCATGAAAAGGGTCTATTTTATGAAATAATCAATTTTACGATATCGCCAGGACATGGACAAATTCAATAGGTAAAGAATGAAATAACAATATTTATATTTTTTTGATTATTCAGTCTGACGGAGCCGCGTCTGCGGGTGCCCTCCCAACACATTCGCGGCAACAACTCTGGTGTTAGTCGGACGGAGCCGCGTCTGTGGGTGCCCTCCCAACACATGCGCGGCAACAACTCTGGTGTTAGTCGGACGGAGCCGCGTCTGCGGGTGCCCTCCCAACACATGCGCGGTAACAACTCTGGTGTTAGTCGGACGGAGCCGCGTCTGCGGGTGCCCTCGCAACACATGCGCGGCAACAACTCTGGTGTTTTGGCACCAATCCGGGTCACAGACTTTTTTGTTTGTTTCAAAAGTATAAACGAAGTTTCTTTTTAGTTTCTTTCGTCAAAAAACTGATTAACTCATTTTTAGTTAAAAAATTATTATAGTTATAATTTTTAATATGTTATACAAGCATTAGAAAAACTTGGTATTGTAAGTACCAACATAGTATAAAAGTAAAGATTAATAAACGAGATGTGATTTATGATATGTCTTTGTTTTATTGTTACAAACAATGTCTTTTTAATATTTGCCCAAGTAAAAGTAGCATGGAGTATTCCTTAATAGGAACATATATGGTTAAAAAAAACCGATGCCTAGGACCATTGTCACCAAAGGTGTAAGTCTAAATCACGTCACAAGTGGCAGGTTAATTCAACATGGTGGTCACGCGTTTTTCTCTGTTTCTTGTGTTTCATCAATAAAATTTCAGTTAAGGTTTAGGCAAGATTAAAAGCCTAATAAGTTAGGTACTACGTGACTTCGGGTACCAGAGAAAAGCGCGTGGAGCGTCGTGCGGCGGGATCGAATTATCGAGATCAGGCATAATATGGTCGAATTCTAGATCAAATTCGATTAATTTTATCAGGTGTAGGCGTAAGATGTTTTATCAACTAGTACATATAACCCGAAAGTACAGATAACCTTGAATATCAGTCGTCATGAAAAGTCCTAATTCTTTGTGATCTATTCCTGCAAATACAGGTCTTTCCCCTTCGTCTCCACTCCTGCGGTCTGATTCTGCTCTTCTGCGCTTCATGTTATAAATGAGGCTGCGTAGATAGGTATATGTAGGTATGTACACTTGTTGTAAACATTTACGGTTTGCACACACTTCAAATACAAGTCCTTCCCCTTCGTCTCCACTCCTGCGGTCTGATTCTGCTCTTCTGCGCTTCATGTTATAAATGAGGCTGCGTAGATAGGTATATGTAGGTATGTACACTTGTTGTAAACATTTACGGTTTGCACACACTTCAAATACAGGTCCTTCCCCTTCGTCTCCACTCCTGCGGTCTGATTCTGCTCTTCTGCGCTTCATGTTATAAATGAGGCTGCGTAGATAGGTATATGTAGGTATGTACACTTGTTGTAAACATTTACGGTTTGCACACACTTCAAATACAGGTCCTTCCCCTTCGTCTCCACTCCTGCGATCTGATTCTGCTCTTCTGCGCTTCATGTTATAAATGAGGCTGCGTAGATAGGTATATGTAGGTATGTACACTTGTTGTAAACATTTACGGTTTGCACACACTTCAAATACAGGTCCTTCCCCTTCGTCTCCACTCCTGCGGTCTGATTCTGCTCTTCTACGCTTCATGTTATAAATGAGGCTGCGTAGATAGGTATATGTAGGTATGTACACTTGTTGTAAACATTTACGGTTTGCACACACTTCAAATACAGGTCTTTCCCCTTCGTCTCCACTCCTGCGGTCTGATTCTGCTCTTCTGCGCTTCATGTTATAAATGAGGCTGCGTAGATAGGTATATGTAGGTATGTACACTTGTTGTAAACATTTACGGTTTGCACACACTTCAAATACAGGTCCTTCCCCTTCGTCTCCACTCCTGCGGTCTGATTCTGCTCTTCTGCGCTTCATGTTATAAATGAGGCTGCGTAGATAGGTATATGTAGGTATGTACACTTGTTGTAAATATTTACGGTTTGCACACACTTCAAATACAGGTCCTTCTCCTTCGTCTCCACTCCTGCGGTCTGATTCTGCTCTTCTACGCTTCATGTTATAAATGAGGCTGCGTAGATAGGTATATGTAGGTATGTACACTTGTTGGAAACATTTACGGTTTGCACACACTTCAAAAAGATTTTCTTATCTTTCTTGTTGTATTTTTGTATTCGTATTACATCTTACATTTTTGAAAAAGTCTTAATTTTCTGGTTTAATCATTATTATTTTGTTCTTTTTGGTGTTTCTTTAAAAAAAAACATTTTGAATATTATTGAAACCGTTTTTTTTTTTAATTATTTTTTTCTTGATTTTGAGTGGCCTAAGCAATCATCGGAAAGTATATACGCTAGCAAAGATACATAGTTACTTTTAGAAAATGTTATAAACGCAAAACTAAATATACACCACTATTTTTTAAATACTAAAAAAACAGCTGTATCTACTGCTGGTACTCAATACATCCATGCTGAAACAACGTTCATAGTTTTAGAAACAAGTTAAAAATATATATATGTAAACACCAGATTAGTCAGGAAACACTCTGTACAGATACTAGTGCTTTTTAAATTTTGCGCAACTAATGTTTACACAAATTTATGTGTTCTGTGTACAGCATAGTTCACTATAATAATTTAATATATAGGTATAATATGTAATTATTTATAATATATTTTTAAATGTAGATATTTATTATTTACTTGCCTCTTTAAGATATTTAATTATATACTATGTTGCCACATGGTTTGTTTCTTCTCTTTAAGATATTTAATTATATACTATGTTGCCACGTGACGTCACCTACCGGCCCCAACGGAAGACCAGTCGATTACAACCAGCATAACGCTGAGTTGGGACCGATTCATGACAATTTTCTTTGCATTTATTTATTGTGTTTTAATTTGTTTTGTTTTTGTTGTGAATAAATGTCATTCTTTCTTTCTTTTTCTTTCAAAAAGTAATAAAGGACGTTATCTAAAGATTATACTACAAAAAACACAATAATTGGTCAAACGTCTTCATTACTTCGCACAAAAAATGAATTATCGCATTTCATCCAATAATACTAGGTAGGTAGGAGCGATTTGTCATCATATAAACACTTTTAGGCTCAAGGCACAGAATAAATAATAGTACAAGTACTTAAGGCAACAAACCTCCGCATCGCACACGCCGGGTACGTCGGGTCACGGTCACGGTGTTTCGTTACGGTACGTACTCGTACGTACCTACGCCGCTGTTTGATTTCCATCGCGGTAGCTTTTTAATTTTTACCTTGTGAATACACGAGAAGAAAGTTATTTAAACCTTCTCCGGACGATGGTGTCGTCAATGCTGAATGGCGATCTACAAGATGCTTGGTTTTAGCAGGACAGCCAAACACCACTCTAACACAGAATGTCAGGACTACCTAAACGACCACCTCGGAAAACCGTTGGAATGGTCGTGGTGGACTATTAGCACGCTCGCCGGATTTAACGCCTATGGACTTCTTTGTATGGAGCCAAATAAAGCGGTGTGTTTAAGTGAGTGAACCGGACTCTGCAAGTGTTAAAACAGCGCACCATACACGCTTTTGACGAAGAGTTTTTTTTTGACAAAGTCTAGACATTTTTATGTCCTTACGCAGTAATCTGTGGGAACGTGGACGAGTGTTTATTAACATTCATTGTCACTTCGAACATTTGTTAAAATACTTGCAAGTTAGTTTTTAAGCAGTGTAAATAAGTATGTAATATCAATCGTTGTTAATTGATGATTCTAACTTTTTAAATACCTACGCCAAAATTACTATGTTTACTTACATTTAATTATATTTAACTTTGTAGGAATGTGATACGTAAGTATTGCAATTTTAATCTGAAACAATTAAATACATACCTACCTAATAAATAAAGTAATGTTGTCGGTCCTAAGCCCATATAATAATGAAGGGAAAGTTTGAGTTAATCAAATAAAGTATTTTTATACTGCATTTCCTATTTTATTTTGTGTTGCTAACTCACCTACCTACGTGCCTTCGCCACAGAATAAATAATAGCACAAAAACCTTTGCGTGTCTTGTTTACAACTTTTCACTGATAAAATGGTCGCGTTATAGGCGAGGTAATAATTGAACGTGAAGAAAGAGTAGTAAAGATATGTTTTCACTACTCACGCACATGATGTGATTTCATTCATTATTCATTATATAGTATTTTTTGTTTGTGTCCATAATTTAGGGAAGGATTTCCGAAAACTTTCACATTTATTAAATTCTACACTTTTAAATATTCAAAAGTTCGGACTGCATATTAAGATTGCAATGCCACTACTGTACAGCACATTTTTTTGGTATTTTAATAATAGTGACGAATACGTATTTTTGAAAAACTACTGTATCAATTTTGATTAAAATGTATTACAATATCGAGGTACATGTCTAGTAAATAAAAAACCTTTCGGTTCAGTTGTTTTAGAGATTGAGGTAAACAAACAAACAAAACAACTTTTTCTTTTTTTATTTTCGTTTTACGTTGAATGACGAGACGGGCAGGTCGCTCGCCTGATGGTAAGCGTCACGCCTGCTCATAACAGTTACAGTGCCACCCAAAACGTTGGTTGCAAAGTCTAGAGCGTCACTGCACTGCGCTCGTCACCCTGAGACAGTGGTTGTTAAGTCTCATTGCCCAGTAATTACGCTGGAAACATTGCCTTTCAAACCGAAACACAGAAATGTTTACACACTACTGCTTGGTGGTTGAATATCTGACAAAGGTGTGGTACTTCCCCAGGCGGACTCTTGCGTAAGAGGCCTTACTAGTTTAAAAGCTAAAAAAAACACGTCTGCCCTGCAAAAAAGAACTTATGCAAATAAATTATTAATATTGTTGGAATGTTATCTAGGGCCTGTTATTTGATACCCATATTGTAAAATTATCTCTGTTGAGGTATTTAAAAGTTATGGTGGAATAAAGAAACTCACATACATACAAACATACATACAATACTACATGAATCCTAAAATAAATAAACTCCTTTTTAGACAGTCGTGTAAAAAACAGACAGCTTCAGAACCTCCTCCTTTTAAAAGTCAATTAAAAAGCCAAATAATAGAAGAAGGTAGTACCTACCTGTTCGTAGCACATTGACGCGGTGCTACGCCGTAGTTTCACGGCTCACTGCGCGTGGGCATCTCGTCTAGAGAGATGTTCGTCCAGAGCGATGGTGACCGAGTGGTATACTTGTACGCTTTGTAATCCAACAATACCGGATTCAATCCCCAGTTCCGCACGAATGACATTTTAAGTAATGTGCATATTTTCAACGCTCCGTGCTTCGGAAGGCACGTGAAGCCGTCGGTACCGATTGTTATTGATTATTAGCAGTCGTTAAGCCATGTGAAAGCTCCTCGGGTGGCATGAGAAACTCTGAAACCAGAGGCCAGTACAATCTCTTACGACAAGCAAGGAAGCAGATGTGTTTAACTGAATCTGCCGCATTTCTGAAATAAAATAAACCTGAAATCCAAATAAATTTCATATTTCTTTTGTTTTATCTTTAATTTTATATGACTCATGATGACTGGAAAGGTCCGTCAATGACAACAATATATCTAATGGAAAAAATAATCAGTTTGTCAGAAATATTTATTTAAATCGATTTATAAAGGAGAGTCTCAATTTGACTATTTTATTTTTGTGTATGATGTCCACTCATAATCTCCAGGATTGCTAAACCGATTGCTATGATTACTGTTTTTCTTCTTTTAAAGATTTTTGTAAACGTCTACGTTGTGACCTATTTTAACCTTAGTGACAAATTGATAGATGGACGTAGAGAAACCATAAAAGCTACTTTCTCTACGGAACTGAATTAAATGAGAACTTATGTATTTACTCTACCAGAGCAACAAGAGACTTAACATTTGATTACTTTTTCTCTCAACATCTTAATGTACCTAAAGTCCGAAATGGATAAACTGTTGTTTCATTATACAGGTAAATTTTTAAAGGTAATGTTGTATGTAGTACCTACACATCCACCAGTATAGTACCCACCTGTTGTATGTAGTACCTACACATCCACCAGTATAGTACCCACCTGTTGTATGTAGTACCTACACAGCCACCAGTACAGTACCCACCTGTTGTATGTAGTACCTACACATCCACCAGTACAGTACCCACCTGTTGTATGTAGTACCTACACATCCACCAGTACAGTACCCACCTGTTGTATGTAGTACCTACACAGCCACCAGTACAGTACCCACCTGTTGTATGTAGTACCTACACATCCACCAGTACAGTACCCACCTGTTGTATGTAGTACCTACACATCCACCAGTATAGTACCCACCTGTTGTATGTAGTACCTACACAGCCACCAGTACAGTACCCACCTATTGTATGTAGTACCTACACATCCACCAGTATAGTACCCACCTGTTGTATGTAGTACCTACACAGCCACCAGTATAGTACCCACCTGTTGTATGTAGTACCTACACAGCCACCAGTACAGTACCCACCTATTTTATGTAGTACCTGCAGTCACAAGTACAGTACCCACCTGTTGTATGTAGTACCTGCACAGTCACAAGTACAATATCCACCTGTTGTATGTAGTACCTACACATCCACCAGTACAGTACCCACCTATTGTATGTAGTACCTGCACAGTCACAATTACAATACCCACCTGTTGTATGTAGTACCTACACAGCCACCAGTACAGTACCCACCTATTGTATGTAGTACCTGCACAGTCACAAGTACAGTACCCACCTATTGTATGTAGTACCTGCACAGTCACAAGTACAATACCCACCTGTTGTATGTAGTACCTACACATCCACCAGTACAGTACCCACCTATTGTATGTAGTACCTGCACAGTCACAAGTACAGTACCCACCTGTTGTATGTAGTACCTACACAGCCACCAGTACAGTACCCACCTATTGTATGTAGTACCTACACAGCCACCAGTACAGTACCCACCTGTTGTATGTAGTACCTACACATCCACCAGTACAATACCCACCTGTTGTATGTAGTACCTACACAGCCACCAGTACAGTACCCACCTGTTGTATGTAGTACCTACACAGCCACCAGTACAGTACCCACCTGTTGTATGTAGTACCTACACAGCCACCAGTACAGTACCCACCTGTTGTATGTAGTACCTACACAGCCACCAGTACAGTACCCACCTATTGTATGTAGTACCTACACAGCCACCAGTACAGTACCCACCTGTTGTATGTAGTACCTGCACAGTCACAAGTACAATACCCACCTGTTGTATGTAGTACCTACACAGCCACCAGTACAGTACCCACCTATTGTATGTCGTACCTGCACAGTCACAAGTACAGTACCCACCTGTTGTATGTAGTACACAGCTACCAGTACCTGTTCCTCACGGTTTATTTGTCTAATTTTGAACTATTTTCTATACTATTACAAAAACGGTAATTGATCCATGAATCATGACATTGAAGATAACCTTACCTCCAATTGAAAAAAAAGAGTACTGTGCATTTTTTGAAAGAAAAAAAAAGTTTTCACTATTTTAAAGATTATTAAAATGCAGAGCAAAATGGATAATGTATTTGTAAAAATATTAAAGTGTTATGGCACGCATGTGTGTGTGCAAAAACTCCAGTAGGTAAGTTGGAAGCAGAGTCTGAACTAATACCTACAACAAGTTTAGTCTAAAGAAATCCTTTTTTGACACATCATTCATTTCCCTAAATAACAAAATATAGCCTACATACTTTTTAACTGTAAAATATTTTTTGAAATCGTTATAATAGGCTACATAAACAAACGCCAAAAATAAGTTTGCAACTGGACTATACAACGTAGTAACAGTTTTCAATAAGTAAGTTTCATACCATCGCCACGATGTTCGCCGACTCCAGATAATGTGGCCCCAGGGTTAAGTGACAACGGTTGCAGAATTGTTTACATCACTTATATTTTTGTGCCTATGTAGATAGACAAATTGGACGGAGCCGAGATTTTAATAAAATAAACAACAAATTAAATTTGAAGTTAATTTTATTGGTCTTACTTCTGACCGTACAATTCAAGCGAAGATAAAATAATGTCAATTTGTACTTAGTAACTTCCTTATATAATTTTTATAAATGCGTAGGCGATTTCTAGTTCATTCTTCATTGTAATAAACAACTAAGTAGTTACATTTCTCATACTTTAGCGAGAAAAACATCTAAGTACATAAATGCTTATTCAGCTATGCGCAATTAAATCAAATCAACATGTAGAGTACCTCTACTACGCATTATTCATAGAAAAACAACATAAGTACAAAAAGTGCTTAATTGATACTTTCACAATCTAAGGAAGTACCTACTTGTATGATTAAATATGTCGCAATTGGACTTCGGTAAACAACGGTGGGTTTGTGGTACATATAACTTCTCCACCCTGAGATTGAAAATTATCTGGAAGTTCATTTTCTGAAGTCAGATTATTTTCAATTTTACATAATTTCAAAATCTTATTTTTATATTTTATAATCAAGTATACAATAGTAAAAATCATTATAATATAAAGTATTAATGTCCATAAACTAACACTTTTTATATGCACTTTATTGACCATTTCACTCATTTCACTATATTCACTGTTTTCACTTTTCTTCAAAATATAATTCAGCATTTGTAGATTTTCCATATTTACTCCATCTAAGTTAACAGGTTTCCTTTTGAAATTATTTGTAACTGGAACACTTGGTAAATTTATCAATGGTAGTTTAGGAATATGTAAGTTCATTCCTCTGAACAATTTCTTCCGTAGAGTAATATCTTCAACTTGTATTTTACAATTATCGTCCAAGGTTAAAATATAAGTACCAAGGATTTTCTCTCGCGTAATCTCATTTTCACAGGTTTTTGTCAAGTACGTTTGGTAACTTGCAAAAATTATCCATATGTTCATTTCAATTTGTTGAAGTTTTATCTCTGAGCTTTCGATTAAAATTGGAGAACACGACGTAATATTCAGTGTAAATTTCATTAAATCAGTTATACATTTATCTTGTTCCAATACGACTGCACAACTTTCTTTACAAAGAAATAATTTCTCATCAATCTCGTCGCATGGCTTGGAGAGCAATGTAATAGAGTTCAAATCCTTCACGAGGATAAAAGGATATTTAGGAAGTATCAAGGATGTAATATTATTAAAAGTATTAAGGATAGGTAAGGGGAATAACTGGTAATATTTGTAAGTGTTTTTGCGTACAATTGGAATTGCCAGTACATATGTAATTTGCCTACCCTTAATATAAGCTTTTATCTCTATATTTTGCTCTATGTTTACTAAATTTTCATAATTAACAGGGAAAATTAACTTATCTGTTCTCTCAATATTTTTTAACAATTCAAATAATTCATTAGTATCAATTATTGATCTATGTAATATCTTATTTTTACTTAATGCGATTGCTGTATCAATCTCATCTAACTTAGAAAGAATTATTTGAAAATTATGAGTTAACAAACTATAAGCATGAGATACTTTATTTTCAAAATCATTTATTTTACTTCTATTCAATGCTTTCTCTATATCAATTAAATTATTCTCAAATTGTATAAAATTATAATAAGAAGTATTAGTAAAATTTACAAAACCATCAACCATTTCTGCAACCAAAGTAACTTTCTTTAAAATAGCATCTTGCTTAGTTTTAATTTGATTAATTAATTCATCTTGATTATATCAACAAAAAAAAATTGCATTTCGTTCTTCTTGATTCATATGATTTAATCTAAGTTTCAATAGATTTTCAGATAATATATCATCTAATTCACAATCTGTTTCCATTTTCAATTATATTATTAACTTGAATAAAAAGATTTTCAATTGTAGCCATGTCGCTACTTTCATTTAATAGTGAGGCTGCTCTGCCTACAACTCTACTTAAAATTACATAAAATAAATATAATTATTGTGCTGCTGTTACTTCGGATCCACTTTAGCTACGCACATATTCACATTTTGAAATAAATAAATTTAATAATTTTTCATTCCCATCAAATTTAGGAATCAATTTCACAATTTCAGTTGTTATAATCCTCATAGATTCCATTTTAAATTATTATTATTTAAAATAAATTCAAATTATTAAAATTGAGTATGCGTTTGTACAATATAACGCATAAAATACACAAATTCAAAAATAATTAAAGAAAGGCACATAAAAGTTTAATAAAAACACTTCAAAGCAATAAAAGCACATAAAAATCAATAAAGACACATTAAAATCAATAAATTCACATAAAAATCAATTATGATGCATAAAAAACAATAAATTCACATAAAAAACAATTATGACGCATAAAAATCAATAAATTCACATAAAATTCAAATAAAAACGCATAAAATATCAATACGTTCACATAATAATCAATAAAGACACATAAATTCACATAAAAATCAATAAAAACACATAAAATCAATAAGTTCACATAAAAATCAATTATGACGCATAAAAAAATCAATAAATTCGCATTAAAATCATAAATTCACATACAATAAATAAAAAATAACAAGTGTATTGGCAATGTTTGTCCAAAAACACTAAGGGTCGAATAGCAGGGCAAGAATACGGAAAGTGAATGATTTTCGACTCACTTAAAACCGCTCGATCCCATGCCTCGGTGATTATTCCACTCGCTGAATTGTTTCTCAACTCCTTTTTCTAATACAGTCGTATTTGTTTGGTTCGAGTATTTTTTTTTGTGGATTTGTCAGGAACACACTGAAGTTATTCAGGACAGCTGCACCAAATATGTAGGTTGCGCCAGACAAATTATATTTCACAATTTTTGTAGTAAGCGCCGGACAAATTAAACTTCCACGACTTTAAAAAAAAATACAACCGGCTGCGCCAGACAAATTGGACGGAGCCGAGATTTTAATAAAATAAACAACAAATTAAATTTGAAGTTAATTTTATTGGTCTTACTTTGACCGTACAATTCAAGCGAAGATAAAATAATGACAATTTGTACTTAGTAACTTCCTTATATAATTTTTATAAATGCGTAGGCGATTTCTAGTTCATTCTTCATTGTAATAAACAACTAAGTAGTTACATTTCTCATACTTTAGCGAGAAAAACATCTAAGTACATAAATGCTTATTCAGCTATGCGCAATTAAATCAAATCAACATGTAGAGTACCTCTACTGCGCATTATTCATAGAAAAACAACATAAGTACAAAAAGTGCTTAATTGGTACTTTCACAATCTAAGGAAGTACCTACTTGTATGATTAAATATGTCGCAATTGGACTTCGGTAAACAACGGTGGGCTTATGGTACATATAACTAGATAGATACCTAGATCAAATGAAACAAATAATAAGAAACTAACAATCGACTGATAGATTGGTTTTGTAGGTGTCGACCCTCCGCCGCCGGCACCGCCTTGGTGTGACGCTGACGTACCGGTAGGTACCACGGGTAACTTTACTATGGTTTAGTGTACCTTCACTATGGGCGTACATATATCCGCAAATATAGAATATTAGGCAAAAACATAATGTTAAAATGTCTCAGTATGTGTAAAACGTAACTAGAATAAATAAGTAACATTACTGTAAGGTCTGAGCTGAGGAAGTAACCGCAGGAAGATGCGTTGTTGTTATTGTAGGCGCCGCCTATCACAAGTGCAAAAAAAATAGGGTATTTTAATCGACTTCCTAAAAGGAGACGGTTATACGAGTATGTAATTTTTTAAATTTTCATGTTTTTACACCGATTTCTCCGTCAATAGCGGACCGATTTTGAAAATTATTTTTTTGTTTGAAAGGAACTCCAGCTGGTCTCATATGAATTTTATCAAAATTGCTCAGTGGCTTTTTTAGTAAATCCATTTGATTGTGTGTTTACATTGCTTCAAATCTATAGAATTTCAAAGCCGATTTGAAATCTTATAGTTGCTATTTTATTCAAAAGGGTATATTTTTAGTGTAGTCCCATATAAACTTCATCAAAATTGGTTCAGTAGTTTTTATTAGTAAATCTATTTGTTTTATAGTTTTCATATCTTGGGATATCTGAACTGAATTAGATGATTGTTTTTATTGAGAAAGGATACGTTCAGTGTGGTACAGTATAAATAAAATTGTATCAAATTGAATCAGTTGTTTTTTTAGTTATTATTCAATTCATTTAAACTCGATTTTTTGTACCATGGTATGTACAGGACTTGTTATTGTTAGATAAACCACTTAATTTTTGTAGTTTGTGCCACTTAAAATGAATGTAGTTGAATTTAGAGGGTGCGCATTAATAATGCGCATTAATAATGCGCACCCTCTAAATTCAACTACATTCATTTTAAGTGGCACAAACTACAAAAATTAAGTGGTTTATCTAACAATAACAAGTCCTGTGGTATCCAAAAATTAAGTGGTTTATCTAACAATAACAAGTCCTGTGGTATCCACAGGACTTGTTATTGTTAGATAAACCACTTAATTTTTGTAGTTTGTGCCACTTAAAATGAATGTAGTTGAATTTAGAGGGTGCGCATTAATCATTTTTGTATTATTGCAATGTCGATACATGAACGGAGCTAGCTGCTTGATATTTTGAGTTTTCATTTGTTAAATTAGTATTTTTTGAAGGCGCAGAACTCGCACTCTCCAATTTCTTGTCGTACTTAACTTGGGTCTGTTATTTATCGTTAATATCGTATTGTTAGGTCCTGGACTAACATATGTAGTACATATAACCTAGAAAAATGACCACGCTTGCGAAGCCGGGAGCATAACTAGTTGCTAAAATAAATGTATTCTGAAGGCAGACGATCTTTTATATTTTGCAAGATCGCCTCAGTGTCGTCCCTCCCTTTCAAGATTTGTGGTCGTTCCTCACACACGGAACTACAGCTAGCTCAAACAGTCTCGGAACTCGCACTCTCTAATTTCGTGTCGTACTAAACTTGGGCCTTTTATTAATCGTTAATAATCTGGTCTTCAAGATCGGATAAATGAACAAGTTTAATGTAATGGCGGAAACGCCAAAGTCGCAGGTTCTTACGCGACGTCAGCAACATGAAATTATGAAATCTCACAAGTAGGAAAGTGCACCTGTGATCGTCGCTGTAGTTGGAAAACTAAATAACTAACACGTTTTGCGAAATCGACTTTATATCATTTCTATACAGTCTAATTCAAGTTGCATCTGTCTGTGTTACTAAAATGTTGGAAAACTAAATAACTAACACGTTTTGCGAAATCGACTTTATATCATTTCTATACAGTCTAATTCAAGTTGCATCTGTCTGTGTTACTAAAATTTTGATATCATAATTAATTAAAAAGTTATACGTAATTGAACATTGCAAGTCGCGACAGATGGAAAAATAAAATTAGAAGGATTAAGAAAAAAGTAGCCAAGGAAAAGTAGTTAACTCTGCAATAAACAGCTAAGTGAACTCATGCGTCACTTCGAGAGCGAATAAAATACATAAAGTTGTTTATCCAGTTTTCCCTCGACACATATTATGCTCCACAGGAAAAATGCAGTTCGTAAAAAACAATTTAAATCAGTTATATAATTTTTCGTGTGTCATTATTGTTATTTATAGGTACTATTTAAATTAAATAGTACATAACAAAAAACACGTACATTTATTTAATTATCCATGAAAGTTCTCTGACTGTTTACAAAATAAAGACAAGTAGAATATGGGTTTTCCTAATCTACTTTTTAGTACAAAACGTAAATACTTCAGTGGGAATTGAACTCCGGTTTTTCACACTGGCGTCCGACCGGTCTCTCGCTAAGATAACCTGACTAACGGTATTATGACGAAAAGCAGGTATAGATCAAATGAAGAGTTGCTGATTAACAGTTGACCAATGAGAGTGCGCGGTGCAAAACGTTGCTCGTTGTCTTAGTTTCATCTTACTAATATAGAGCTGAATGAATTCTATTCTATTATGTTTACACATCTGCTAGGCCTCTCATGTTTGAAGTGTAAACATCTAATGACGTGGTATGGAGGTAATGCCAGCCAGTTGATCTAGTGGCTAGTGACCCTAGGAACGAAATCAAACGGTTGCGGGTTCGAATCTTGCAAGGTGCAATCATTTGTGAGATGAGCAGAAATGTTTGCTACCGAGTCATGGATGTGATATTCTTATTTATGTATGTTTATCCGTTATCTAGTGCCCATATTACAGGGTATCCTAGTTTGAGGGTAGGTAATTGGTGTAGAATTGTCCCTAATATAAAAAAAAACCGACTGTTGGCGTGGCAATCGAGCGTCCTGGCACGCGGAGAGGCGGGATTCAATACATAGTTCAACAGAAAAAGAAAAAAAGATACACAGAGGTGAAGTCTGTTATCGACTTGAAGGGCATAATCAATAGAGCGTGATTGACAATGAACAACGAAAATATCAGGCCAAGCAATGTACACGAATTAAGCTATACAGATATGATAGTATAGTCACTGGCTGGAAAAATAATAAAAAATTGATACACCTGTATCAAAAGGAAATAAACCAACTGGATTAAAATCAAATGTTTGAGAATTGAGAAACAGCATAATTCAATTTCGATATGGGTATGACGGTCCATACATGACGATGGACACGTCTTGCAATACTGGACGAGCGACAAGGAGAACAACGCATGGGGATATTGACATTGCCAAAGAGGTACTTACAATGGCATACGAGCATCCTTTTCCGATTACGGAAGCCAAGAAAAAAGGCCTGCTGATTATTTGTAGAAAGAACATAATAACTGCAGAATTACATGCATGGTAGGCTTTTTATCCCGAAAAAATAAAGAGTTCCTGCGGGATAATGTCCCAAATTCTGTAAATTAAAGATATTTTGTAATTTTTTTTAGGGGCCGTTCTATATTCAATACTAAAGCCAAAACTGTATTTTTTTAATTTTTGTCTTTCTGTATGTCTGTCCATCTGTCTGTCTGTACCTTGGAAGTGCATCACGCCGAAAATACTCAATGAGTTCAAATGAAATTTGGTATCATTTGAGTTCATACTTCGAGGTATGACATAGGATACTTTTCATCTCAATAATTTAAAGGATTCCTGCAGGATAGGCGTTGAAAGTTATTTAAAAGAACACGTATCACGCTGAAACTACTTGACGGATGTTGATGCAACTTGGCACAGACATAGTTTATAAGATAGGTGAAAATTATGGATCTATTTTGTCCCAAAAAAATAAAGAGATCCTGTGGGATATGGGTCCAAATTCTGTACATTAAAGATATAGTGTTTTTTTTTGGAAGTTACTCTATATTCAATTATGAAGTTTAAACTATGAAGTTCAATTATTAAGTTTTTACTCTATGTTTTTTCATTTTTGTCTGTATGTTAGCCTAGCATCACGCCGCCCCGGAACTACTGGATGAATTCAAAAGAAACTTGGTATAATTTGAGTTCGTACTACGAGGTAGGACATAGGATACTTTACATATCGAAAAATGTATGGGTTATTATTTAGGGGTTGAAACTTATTTAAAAGAACACGTACCACGCTAAAAGTAATGGACGGGTTTTGATGCAACTTGGCACTGTCTTAAGTTATATGATGGGTTAAAATTGAGGACACGTTTTATCCCGAAAAAATAATGGGTTTCTGCGGGATATGGGTCCCAAGTTATGTTAATATTTAAGTAATAAAAAATATTTTTTGGATGGTTCTCTATATTTGATACTGAAGCCAAACTGTTTTACTTTTTAATTTTGTCGGTCTGTTTTTCCCTATCTCGACCGCGCATCGCACCCAACTACATGAATTCAAATGAAAAAAATGCTCTTGGGTGCTTAAAAAAGGTATTGCACAATTATTTTTGAGTTAGTCGTTTCTTTCTTTCTGTTTGTCTGTATGTTTGTTTGTTCACGCATCACGTAAAAACTACTGCACCGATTGCAATGTGGTTATAGATAGCTAGATAGGTTAGGGTTTGATTTACATCTGGTGTAATTGGTATCTCGATCCGGTGAGTTAGAAGCCGAGCAATTGATAAAGTATTTTTGACGGCTGAAGAAATTTTGTTCAAATGTTGGTATATTGGTCCTGGAATAGCATATTATGATACTTTAAACCTAAAGAAAAGAACACGCGTGCGAAGCCGCAGGTACAGCTAGTATATATATATAAATATATATATATATAAATATATATATATATAAATATATATATATATAAATATATATTTATATAAATATATATATATATATATAAATATATATATAAATATATATATATATATATACTATATTATTATTATTTATTATAACTATATTATTCCAAAATTTAACAATCTCCCTACCAGGCCAGCACTACCTCATACGACAAACAAACAATCAGATTCCCTTGTACTATAATTATGTCCACTCGTTCGTCGTATCGTTTGCATTTGCATACCTTACGCTTTATTACACATATGCTTATACTGGAGTTTACATACAGGTGAAGCGGTTAAACCACATTTAACATGATATTTAGTGTCATACATGTTTCTGACAAACTGTGGTTTAACTATGGTTTAAATGTTACCGAGCTCCAGCATTAGAAACTTTAACACATACATAGAAACTTTAAACTTCAAGGTTTAGTTTATTTTACGTACATTCCTGACTTGCCGGGAGCCGCGACTTACGAGGACCAGGGCTCCACACCCGCACACAACAGTATGCACTGTGGTACTACTTACAGGGTACGTAGTGTAAAAAAAATAGGTTATTTACCACATAACAATTATAAGTGTATGTACTGCTACACGCAATGGTTAGGTGTGCATTTTTGTTCTACCGGCTAGCCTAGGTACGAGCACTAGGTTTGTTTGTGGGGGGGGATGTCACCCACTGGTGCATCAATGAGGTCGGGGTAGGGTGCATTCTATGGGGCGCCACCAGTCTAATTACTGGAAAATTACAATAGTTTTAATTGTTAGGATTAAAACACAAAGTTCGACTTAGCATTCTTTTATGTAACTTATTATCAAGAAAACTTCATAATAAGGGAGTAGTCTATGTCCTATACTTATTTTATAATTTGCTTATTGTAGGTATCTTATTCTAAGATGGGTTTCTTTCTGACAATAATTTGTACATGAGTACACAAGGTTCTAAGTTTAAATTACACTTTACATATTTTAGGAAAGAGACATGTAGACGTTATTTCACAAATATGGCCTATATGAATAAACCTTGGCGTAATATTAGAATGAATCTGGGCTGCATGCCGCCTTGGTCGAGATGTGGAAAGTTGGGGACTTACATGACGATTAAGTACTATTTCTTAGGTCATTATAGAAAAGGGGATGGCACCGGTGAGTGGACACGTGGCATCGTGTAGCCGGTGGAACTCGAAGAGGCGTTGAGACTCGGAGTCGAAGAATCAAACCCTAATACCACGTTGCAGACCCGACAGTATTCTCACCAAGAGATTCTCATCAAGAGATTCTTCAAAAGATTCTCATCTAAAGAGCGGCAACCTGCGAACGAATACGTTTCGCTACAGATTACCACAAAAATCATTAAATTTCACCCTCACTACACTGATTATAGCTTTAAGAAAACAGACCTGCCGCTCTTTATTCATTTCGCTGCTGCAAAGGCACGTGCAAGGCCCCCCTTCATCGCGTTTTCCTTTCTTCTTATTATTTAAATTTCACTATGAATTACGCATCTGCGTGAGACGCCATCGCAGTCCAAAAAAAAGGAACCAGAAAGCTGAGAAAGCTATTTCCTCTACATACGACAAGTGTCGTCCTATGTATTCTGTCACTCATATTAAATTATGAATTTTATTTTAACAAAAACGCCAAAACCGTGTGGACTGACAAGAAGGAACTATTCTGTGGGTTAAAAGAAGCAATAGAAACCAGGAAATACTATAAAAAAGAAATAAACGAAATTGATTTAATGAATCTATTGATTGCAATCTAGTCTATTATCTAAAGTGTCTTTCTAATGGCAACTATCAATCGATGTCCACATGTTTATCCAATCTGGCAACATTGTTACAAGTGTCACCGAACCGTCCAACCACAAATGTAAACAAATATTTAGTCGATTCTAAAAAGTGCGTAAATTCTGTGTATTTACTCGTAAAAATCAACAAAATACCAGGTGAAAAGATCAGTCCAGGGCTGTGGCATCAATTTGTGTTGTGATACGTGTAGTGATTAACGATTCCTAGTGAAAAACGACGGTAACGTGAACGTTGAAAATGATCATCAAAACTGTCTCCCAAAAGATATTTCTGGGCTTCTCCGGCTAGTAACAAGTAATCGACCGGCTAACAACAGCCCTGAGACACATCCTACAAGAGACTGGCAGGAGTATAAACCTCCCGGAGCTACTTTCTGAAAAAAATACTTAACCTGTTGAATGACATGCAATGTAGGTACAATCTGTTGTGTTAATTTGAATCCTGCGCTAAATATATCTTGTTAAATATATCTTACCGCGTGGTTAACTTTTCTGGGGTAAAAGTATCCTTTATGTTATTCCGGGAACAAAAGTACCTAATAACGCATAGGTTACTTTTAACCCAGGTAAATGAACACGCAGGCCAAGGCGCGGGCTCAGCTAGTATTTAAATAACTATGCAATAAATCTTAAGTATATTAAGCGAGTAAAATGGAAACAGGTAAATACATAAAATAATGCCTTTCATTAAATACATAAAATAATGCCTTTCATGCTGTATAGAGCATTAAAAGCATCATATATAAAAAAAACAAATATGTCAAGATATCGCACAAAAGTTTTCTTTTATATTAATTTTTATATGATACTTATGTATTTCGTGTAGATTATGAAGACGCATTTAAAATTAATTTTGTTTCCATCTTTTCAGTGTGAATCAATGTTATATTGAATGCATCATACAATGCTGCTCCAGTCAACAAAATGGCTCTACTTAAATTAAAAAGTGCACGGGCAGGACGATCTTAAAAAGTGCATGGTCAGGACGATCTTAAAAAGTGAAGGGAAGCATGATCTTAAAAAGTGCACGGGCAAGACGATCTTAAAAAGTGCACGGGCAGAACAATCTTAAAAATGTTCCTATTTGGAATACGGAATATTAAATAATCTCAATTAATGGATAAAAATCCCACGAGTGCCTTCCACAAATAAATTGGGAGTTGTTGCACATCCCGATAACCCCCCGGCCGCAGGTCACAGCAGCATGTGTAATGTGTTATCTTTGTTGACGCAAGTGAACTTTGCTTTTGGGTTTACCCATAAATGTAAATGGTTGAGAAGTCACTTATGGCACCTATATAGCTTTCTGCCCGCGGCTTTGCTTGCATGATCTGTACTTACTTAAAATAAAGCATTGAGTAACACAAAGTCTGTACAAAGAAGATACCAACATAATTACGTGACTATCCAAAAAAGGAGTGTTATGTTTTCAGGGTTCATTAATTTATGTATGTATGTGAGTTTCTTTGCTCCAACATCACTTTTAAATAAATGCCTGAATAGATTTTGTGTGTATGGGGTATAGTTAGAATCCTTATATCATTCCATTAATAAGCTATAAATTTTTTACCCGTGTAAGGCGAAGCAAGGGAAGGGTAATGTGCAAGGTAAATGAATTTTGAATATGAGGGGAAGTTGTAGGGGGCCAATTAGAAAATAGAATAAAAAAATGCAAACTGTACCGTGTGACACACGGTTTAGTTTGCTTTCTTAAATGAAAGGGCTTATTGTGAGAGTGTCAAACATGTTTTTTTTTTTTAAATTAAAGATTTATAGTTTTAAGTTTAATTAAGATAACTAGCTTAAAAGCAAAAAAACACGCCTGCCCTGCCAAAAATTAAGTTATGCCATTAAATTATATACTATTGGAATGTGCTTATCAAGGCTATTAATTTGATACCTATATTGTAAAAATCGTATTTTTTTTTTGCAATTTAGAATGAAGCCATACTGCCGACATATTAAATTTTTCAAAAAAAATGTAGCCTATGTTACTCGGGGGGATGTAAGGATTCTAACGATACCCCATACGTCTACATCTGTCCAGGCATTTCAAAGTTATGGTGGAATAAAGAAACTCACATACAAACATACATGAATGCTAAAAACATAACACTCCTTTTTGTGGGCACTCGTGTAAAAATGTATGAAATTTTTTACTCTTTCACCCCCATATTTCCAAAACAACTGAGACAAAAAATTTGAAAAAAAAACTGAAGTAGGTCTTTACTTAAAGATTGCCTAGTGCAAAATATAAAAACAATAATCAATATTACTGAAAAACCTTTAAGAAGTCGTTGGTCTTATAATAACATGGTAAATCTCTCAATATTGTGAGATAATATTTTAAGAAGTCGTTGGTCTTATAATAACATGGTAAATCTCTCAATATTGTGAGATAATATTTTAAGAAGTCGTTGGTCTTATAATAACATGGTAAATCTCTCAATATTGTGAGATAATATTTTAAGAAGTCGTTGGTCTTATAATAACATGGTAAATCTCTCAATATTGTGAGATAATATTTTAAGAAGTCGTTGGTCTTATAATAACATGGTAAATCTCTTAATATTGTGAGATAATATTTTAAGAAGTCGTTGGTCTTATAATAACATGGTAAATCTCTCAATATTGTGAGATAATATTTTAAGAAGTCGTTGGTCTTATAATAACATGGTAAATCTCTCAATATTGTGAGATAATATTTTTTATGGTACGGAACCCTCTCCGTATGAGTTCAACTCGCACGGGTCCGGTTTTGTATACAGATTACACAACTTATATGTGTATTAACATTTTCTGTAAACAAAACTAATTAAATCTTTTTTGTACAGACATTTGCACTATTCTGTTATTGTTTAATTATTATAATGGTTGTTAATTGATAAGACTTGTTTTTGCATGCTTAATGTACTATATAGATAACCGCTATAATATATATGATTCCATATAAAATCCAGAAATTATCCATCTTTCTCAGTATCATTACCTCGTTATTTTGAAAACAACCGTTGTAGCGTTACGACTATCAAAATGTATGGGATAAAAAAAATAATAATAATTTTCTTCACTGTGCATTTTTGTGTAACTTACGGGAAAATAAATAACAAAGACTATCTCGACCCACCAAGTGAACATGATTTGATCACTCAGATAGAGAAAACCAACCGAAAGCTGGATTCAATACAACTTATGATCCCAGATTTGGAGGAGAACATAAACCGAAAATTATTTATTTTCAGAAATAGTATTCTTGAAAAACTTGAAGAATACATTGAAAGTAAACTAAACAACTTAGAAAGAAATATACCTGAAAAGATAAAACAATACACGGACAGCAATTCAGACATCACAAACAATAAATCATTCAAGAAACTGGAGGAAAATTTAAACTTCAAAATAGATGCACTAGCCAAAAATATTTCAAACCAACTAGAAGGGGAAAACAACTGCAAATGCGAAGCTGAGAAGAAAATTACTGACTT
Organism: Alsophila aescularia; assembly: GCA_946251855.1. Lineage (NCBI taxonomy): Eukaryota > Metazoa > Arthropoda > Insecta > Lepidoptera > Geometridae > Alsophila > Alsophila aescularia. The sequence goes on from OX276374.1 coordinate 65,443,466, forward strand.
TGAAGAAAAAATAAACAAAAACTTTGAAAGCTTAGAAAAGAATATTCAAATGAATTTTGAAGAGAATATCAACTTGAATTTGAATACTTTGGCCAATAATATTACAAAAGAGTTTGAAGAAAACGTCACACGCAATTCAGATTGTTTTATGAAAATAACTGACTTAGAAAATAATATTTACCGGAAATTAGAAGTCTTCGACAGGAAAATACCAACAAAACTGGAGGAAAATATAAATTTAAAAATGTATGCTTTAACCAAAAATATTTCAAAGGAATTAGAAATAAACAACAACTTCATATTAAATGCTTTAAGGAACAAAACTGTGGAGGAGATACCTGACAACTCACGTAAGTTGAACACTTATATCTCTGCATTGTTTAATTCAACTTACAAAAATATTTAGAAATAATGAATTTCTGTTTTTATATATTCTTAATATAAATACAGGTTGGGGTAAAATAATGGGTCACCAATGAAAGATACGTTTTATTTTAAAATGAGAAGATTTATGCATCACTATTTGCATATTAATACCATCATCATCTAAAGGTTATCTATAAAATAATGCCCTTAGCGAAAAGACCACCAATTGTATATTTTTTTAAAGTTTATTTTTGTGTTTTTTCATATCTTTGTACAAAAATGTGTTACCTATTTATCTACCTAGTGATGACATACATTATTTCTAGATGTGGACTGCGGCAAGCTACCTCCCTTTCATCATGGATCGGCTGAGCTGCTCACCGGCACCACGGACCTCGGCAGCGTTGTCCAGTACTCGTGCGCCACTAACTACCAGCTGGTAGGGCCCGCTCGGAGGACTTGCGCTGAGGACTTCCAATGGAGCGAGACTGCGCCGACATGCGAAGGTAACTTGAAACAATAGGAATGGATGGTTGTTTGTACAGTTGAGCACTTTCATTCATAATCATAACAAATTTCATGAGTCAACTCTGAATCGGAACATGAAATAGAAATTAGTTCTCAAGTCGTCTGTATGTTTATTTATTTATATTTATGTTTTTTTTTTGTTACCTTTTGTTAATGAAGCTGAAATTTTGCACACGGATGTAGTTCTAATTACAATACGATATTATGGTACCATTAAGCTGGTCTGATGATGGAGCCGGAAGGTAGTCACAGAAACTCAACAACAAAATGATAGAATCCTTTCGAGTTTGAGCTCATTTGGTTTGTCTTGATGAGTTCTCTGGTTTAATGTGGTATCCCAGGGTCTGATGATGGAACCGGAAGGTAGTTAAAGGAACTCAACAATCAAATTATGGAATCATTTCGAGTTTGGGCTCGCTTGGTTTGTCTTGATTAGTTTTTTGGCTTTATGTGGTATCCAAGGTCTGATGATGGAGCTGGAATGTAGTCACAGGAACTCAACAATCAAGTGATGGGACATCTTCAAGTTTGGGCTCATTTGGTTTGTCTTGATGAGTTATGTTGTCATATGTGGTATCTAAGGTCTGATGATGGAGCCTGAAGGTCGTCACAGGAACGCAACAACAAAATGATGGAAAATGGTCAAAACTAATTCAGTTGTTATATAATTATGTAGGTTTTATTCACTAAAGTGAAGGTCGTCACAGGAACTCAAAAATCATGTGATGGAACCCCTTCGACTTAAGGCTTATTTGATTAGTATCGATGAGTGCTCAAGTCTTGATTGTAAAAGCTTATTTTTTGAATGGATTTCCTGTGAAATCAATAATTTTCATCAAAACTGATTCAGTAGTTTCATCAGTATACTAGCTCTGCCCGCGGGTTTGCCCACGTGGTCATTCATTTAAAAGTAGCCCAAACGGTTTATTTTGGGACCAAAAGTACCTTTAAAGTTCTATACACTTAATTTCTTTAAAATTTATTCAGCCGTCATAGAGGTTTTATCGATTGATCGGCATCTAACCATGGGATTAATTTACTATGTACCCCTGTTTTTAAGTCAATCCCTAAGCTAACCAACATGTTTTTTTTAACCGATTGGTTAAGAAGTTTGTGTGTTACGCGGGAACAAACATACAGACATATAAACAAACCAACAAACAGACAGACACAAATTCTAAAGATGTTATATTCTTGTTCAGTAGCCTATTTTAGGTACACCAGACCTTTTTTTATATTATCCACATTGTACAGTTGTTTTGATACTGACTGCTTTATTATAAATATAGATTGGCGTATATTCTTTTCGATGTTTGCTTAAGCCACTAAAATTCAATAAATAAAAATATTTAAAAATATATATTTAAATAGACTTCATATTAAACATGTTCAAAAAATTCAAATTCAAATTAATTTATTGTAATAGATCAGAGCGGTGAGACCAATTAAACATTATTACACAAAAAATGATCTTCTGTAAACAACCAATAAAAATAATAAAATAATAACAATTGAGCAGGAACAATATCACTTTTTCAAAATATAAAATGTGGTACCAATACAAAAATACAACATAGAAAAAGAGTTTATTGATGTCGGTGCCAAACCTATCCATCATTTTAATCTAAAATCTTTACAACTAAGTGAATACCTACCTATCTACGCATTATTGATGTCGGTGCCAAACCTATCCATCATTTTAATCTAAAATCTTTACAACTAAGTGAATACCTACCTATCTACGCATTATTGATGTCGGTGCCAAACCTATCCATCATTTTAATCTAAAATCTTTACAACTAAGTGAATACCTATCTATCTACGCATTATTGATGTCGGTGCCAAACCTATCCATCATTTTAATCTAAAATCTTTACAACTAAGTGAATACCTACCTATCTACGCATTATTGATGTCGGTGCCAAACCTATCCATCATTTTAATCTAAAATCTTTACAACTAAGTGAATACCTACCTATCTACGCATTATTGATGTCGGTGCCAAACCTATCCAACATTTTAATCTAAAATCTTTACAACTAAGTGAATACCTACCTATCTACGCATTATTGATGTCGGTGCCAAACCTATCCATCATTTTAATCTAAAATCTTTACAACTAAGTGAATACCTACCTATCTACGCATTATTGATGTCGGTGCCAAACCTATCCATCATTTTAATCTAAAATCTTTTACCTTTTATCTTTTTTTTTTTTTTTACAACTAAGTGAATACCTACCTATCTACGCATTTTCTACAAAACACGAAAAAAATAAACAAAACATGAGACTGAAGTCTAAACGAACAGATTTTGACTTTCAGACGTCAATAAACCGATTGACGTACAGTGATCTAGTAAAATAGGACAAAGTATCTAAATCTATCTATGCATATAATAACGCAATAAATACAAAGAAAAACCTGTATAAAGATAATTTAATAAATGGTATAATGTACTTAAAATAAGCGTGTTTGTTTATATGTTTGTTTGTCTGTATGTTTGTACACGCTTTAGGTAAAAAATAATTAACCGATTAAAATATAGTTTTCATTGCTGGATAGCTTAGGGTTTGATATTAAGTCTGGGGTATTTGGTATCCTAATCCAATAATTAGATGCCGAGCAATCGATAAAAAATATTTGACGGCTGAACCAATTTTGATGAAATTTAGTATATTCGTTGCTACAATGCTTAATCTTGTCATGCGCCAATTCTCAAAGTTGCAGAAAATTACGAAAAACTTTTCTCGTCCTTAAATCTCACAATAACTGAAAAAATACTTTCAAAGTTCAACATATAAGTTATTCGAAACTGACTACGAACAATAATGGAAGTCTACCGAATAATAAAAGTTTTATAAATGAAATAAATTTTTGTTGACACAAAAATGCTAAAACATACCTTCAAATTTGGTTGTTCATATAAAACATTATGACAGCAACAATTTGCTCTGCTCGTTTAACGCTTTATTACGCAAAACGACATATTTACAATGAAAGTTCAAAATAATGGGATAGTAGTCGCAAAAATACCTAGTATGTTATTTGTTTTGGAATGTTTCAAAGAAATCCGTTGTACCTACAATTTATTATTATATATTAAGATTTATTTTTTTCTTGAATATGGTATAAATGTAACATTTCTGAAAAATAATATTTTTTTTCCGATAAGTATCTACCAGACTTATTAAGGTAAATAAAAAAAATGCCTCATTTTCGCAAGCACGGGTATCCCTCCCAAATAAAGTTTTTTTCAGTAGGTACTATAAATATGATCATCATTTTTGGCCAAAGATTTACTAACTATGCGTCAGTTTTTTTTTTGTATCCTAGATATTTTATTTCGTTAAGTCCGGACGGACAGATGTATGTACAGACGGATGAACAAACGGCTTTCCCGCCCGCAACTTCGTCCGCGTGGACTTCTGTTTATCGCGAAAAAAAGCATCCTATGTTCTTCTAGGATATTAAAAACCAATGCAAAAGTAGGTATAGCTCTAAAAACCAATGCTCTTGAAGTTTTTTGACAGACTTATTATATCGTTTCCATGGCAACTATTTCTTACAGCGAGCAATCAATATTTTCCAGGATTCCCGTGAAAACTTACAATTTGCCGGGATAAAAAGTATCCTTTGTTTTATTCTAGGGTATAAGCTATCTCCATTCCAAATTTTATCAAAATCCGTCCATCCATTATCGCATGAAAGCTCCCCAAACAAACAAACAGACAACGTTTCATATATTTTTTTATATTGGTTCATATTTTATTTTTATAATATATAAAAGTATATACCAATATATACTTTTATATATTGGTATGGATAATCTTTGGAAGAGAAATAGTTACCACAAGCACAGGAAATCCTACCGTGGTAACTAGAGAACCAATCCACACTTTACATATATATACAATAATCCTACCGTGGTAACTAGAGAACCAATCCACACTTTACATATATATATACAATAATCCTACCGTGGTAACTAGAGAACCAATCCACACTTTACATATATATACAATAATCCTACCGTGGTAACTAGAGAACCAATCCACACTTTACATATATATATACAATAATCCTACCGTGGTAACTAGAGAACCAATCCACACTTTACATATATATACAATAATCATACCGTGGTAACTAGAGAACCAATCCACCCTTTACATATATATACAATAATCCTACCGTGGTAACTAGAGAACCAATCCACACTTTACATATATATACAATAATCCTACCGTGGTAACTAGAGAACCAATCCACACTTTACATATATATACAATAATCCTACCGTGGTAACTAGGAGAACCAATCCACACTTTACATATATATACAATAACATGTTTAAATTTTTGCATGATTAAGCAATTGCATGATATAAATAAATACGTAATTAATTATGTTTGTTTGTTTGTCGTATGAGGTAGTGCTGGCCTCTGATGTCAGAGTTGGTCAAGCCGCCCGAGGGCCTCTGCTCTTAATGACTGCTATTAATCAATAACAGCCGGGACCGACAGCTTACCGTGCCCTCCTAAGCACGGACTATGCTATGGAAAACCGCACATAACGTAGAAAAGTCATAGGTGCAGGGCCTAGGTTTTGAACCCGGTATTGTTGGATTCTAAGTTGCACTATAGAACCGTTAGGCCACCATCGCTCTGTAACTGATTAATTATGTATATGTGGCATAATTTGTTGTTGAAAAAAAAAACAAATTTATTATTATTATACTTTGTTAATTTACATGTCTCAAATTTAAATTATTTACAATATTTCTATAAATTAAAACAGATGAAATATTATAAAAAAACCTAAACCTAAGGTACCACCGCCAGTGGAGAAGGGCCCAAACTACGGTGGCTAGGGCTGCAGAGTGAGGAACCTCCTGACTATACGCAGTTATTTTAATTATTAATATTATAGTCTTATAATAATAGTCACGTAAAATTAAAGCGCTTATTTTTGTAATTGGTATTGAAACAGCGCTCACTATTCGTCGGTGACGGTCATTATAATTTATCGCAGTTGTTCAAAACTCTCATGTGATCTCTCAGACAAGATTGTACCGGGTAGGTATTTCGCTACATACTTGTTGTTTCACATCGTTGTGATAACTCGCACCACGCCCTCGACGCGTGATGTGTTGTTTACATAAAAATATTATCATCTCTGGTCGATACGTGCAGTAAAGCGCTAGCAAATAAATTAATTATCTTAGTTAAAAAAAAAAACAAAACTGAGATACAGCAAAAAAATATTAAAAAACTGTGCGGATGGATTTCCCTTCTTACTTTCTGCACTGTTTTTATTACGAGCATAAACAAGGTGCTTTCTGCTTACGTTCTAAGTGAACAATTGTGCTATTACTTTGTAGTGTGAAGTAAATGTATTATTACGTTTCTTTAATATTTTTGTTCTATTTGGTTTCGTTTACAAAATATTTATCTATAAAGTGACCTTTTGGTTTGAAAAAACATATTAAGGACAAGCAAAATAGTCATTTGTGCATAATACTATAATATATTTAGTCATTTGTCCACTATGTAAGTTTATATATCGAGATGCGTCCATCTTCACTCCTGCGGTACTCCTCCTGTCGGCGGACGTGTATTCGTTTAATTGTTTTTTTTTTTAAGTGAAACTTCTTATGCGACTTCCAACAAGGTTGCGTTAAGCGTTTAACGCTACCATGGAGCTTCCTATTTTCATTTCCACATTACGAAGTTTCACTACTTCTCCACCATCGTTTTTTTTATAGGGATGTGACAAATCGGATCACTAATAGATTTATTTTCGTCCAATATAAATCTTTTTAAAAACAAGACTGGCCAAGAGCGTGTCAAACACACATTAAGGGTTCCATCCAGGATTCTAAGCAACCTAACTATGACAAGTGCTGTACAAAATACCATGTTTTTTTTTTTTACATCAAATGGATTAACAGCTGATAACTAAAGAAAAAATTGCTGAACTTATTTTGATGAACTTTATATGGAACTTCATTGAAAAACTTCCTCTTTTAATAAATCAACAACCATCCAAATCGGTGGAGATTTCTAATATAAACAAGAAAACGGATTGAAAATGGATTCACTAAAAAAAAGACTTAACCAATTTTGATCATATTTATTTAAGACCAGTAGTAACGTATAACCAATCGAACATTTAACTGTGTCGTATTGTGAAGTCAATTAAAAACGGCATTGTGATCAGCCCAGTATGGAATTTGTTCAGAGTTAACGAGCCACGGAGCACACTACGATCTTTATATATAAATATATACAAATGTCACTATGTAACATGGACTTTTATTTTCTAGCAAAACATAAGATAATCTCAATCTCTCATCAAATTTATTGAAAATGAATTAGTAATTATCGAAACGTGAAAGTAAAACGTCCGTCTGTACTTGGTGCCACCGCCAAAGTGCTTTCCGAATCCCGCATTCTACGAATGCGCCCCCTCCTCCCTGTCTCTCCACCGCTCTGATGATGTCACTGACGTCAGAGCGGCCATGCCACGCCTACTTATAGAATTTTCTCTCCTTACACTATCAACACTTACATTTTAACTTTTTTTTCCTCCATACTTAAACTGATATATATTAGGCATTATATTATATATAAGTATATGTATGCGTTGTTCAATAAAATATGTATTGTAGTTGTATTTATATAAGTAGGTATGGTTTATGTAGTTTATTGAATATGTAGGTATAGTCATATATTTATATTTTTGCATCATTTATTGTATTATTTTGCACCACCGTCCTTTTTTAATTTGTAATTTCTGTCCATCCAAAGGTTGTCTGGAAGAGATCGCTTTTAGCGATAAGACCGCCCAATGTGCCTGGGTTTAAAATGATTTCTTGTTTGTGTTTCGTTGTACTCGTGTTTGATTGTATTAGAGAAACTAAACACATACTGAACAAATTTAAGAATATCTTCCGCCTATGGAAAGCTACATTATCAGCTAGTACCATGAGCTTTGTATCATGTTTCAAAAATATTTAGAGATCTCTATTAACGTTGCACACAAGGTATCAAACAATTTCCTATAAAATGTCGATTAGATACTCACTTTACGGAGCGGAATGACATGTTGCCGTTGAAACGTAATAATAAAAAGTCTGTATAAAGCACCACGAGCGTTGCTGCCAAAGATTTTGAATAACGCTTACTTGCGTGTTACTGCTTTACTTTTGCATTGTGTTTATTTTATTTTACATAGGATATATACAATAAATACGACATGTTTATAGAACTCATCATTACCCACAAAAAAGTCCGCGAGGCTGTATGTCTAACTATTATAGTTAAGTCACAATTACTATTATACGCTTTATATTAGCTTCACTTGTATGTTTGTATGTTTGTAACCGACTCCTTTGGACGCTATTTTGACCCACTTTAAACGGTCAGATTTCATTCAAATTTTGCACACCTATCAAAGACCGATGACAATGCAATAATTCTAAAAAAATATAAAAAAATCTCTCTTATAAATAAACCAAACTAAAAAGTAGAAAATAAATAAAATTAAAAAAAAAACTAAAAAACACGCTTTATATAGAAAACCAAACTAAAAAATATAAAATAAATTTTAATAGTGTAAATAAGAAAAAATGGTTTATTTATAAATAAGCGTGGGGTGCTTTATAAGATATTATCGAAATGATAATCCTTCTTTTCATATCTGTCAACAAAATATTTATAACTATTGACCCCACCCACGATTTTTTTGAAATAAAACATTTTTTAGTTTGGTTTTCTATATAAAGCGTATTTTTTTTTAGATTTTTTAAACTATTATTTTTTGTTCAAATTAGTCAATCAACACGCGAATAAAATCGTGTACAAATAAAGAGAAACAAAGCCGGGGCCAGTCACTAGTTTATCATATAATAAGAAAACGGGTTTTGTCTCTTGTTTCAAAAATGCCACTCTTGTTGTTCTTACACAAAGTTATCACATTATTATAATACTAGCTGTACCCGCGGCTTCGGAGCGGAGGCGTGTGGTTGGATCGTCCGGTACCATATTCCCTTTTCCTTTGACCTCTCATCGAAGTTCTCCTTCCAGACATTATAACTATCTTTTTAACCAAAGGCATAAAGGTTGAAACTGAAGGTATTACATTTGTACGTGTGCCGTCAGAGACAGCTTCTTTAGCTAGCTTATCTACGCATTAAGTACCAGTAACACCAACATGAGGCGGAATCCACTGTAATATGATGTTTTCATACACAGAATGTAAGTGAAGTGATCATAATTAAAAATGTATGTACTTCTAAGTAATACATACCTAATGTAGTACGTACCTAGTACAGTAAGACGTATAATTTTCTATAGAACTTTGTATGTCTCCACATCACTGCAGTACTCTACCGCTCGTGGTAGAGAAGCCTAAGCCTTTGTAACCGATATTGAAGCAGTGAACTTGTTAACACACGTGTGTTACACCCGCTCTACTCTACTTGAACTATGTCCGGGTAGAGTAGCAGTACAGTACCGGTACAGTACTGGTACAGTACCGGTAGAGTAAAGTGCATTAACGCACCGACTCTTACTATCCACTATTAAAGTAATCTACGGCTATTGTCTCATGGAGTTTACAGTATACTAGTAGGTACTGAGTTAGTACTCACTCTACTGCCGTACTGTACTGCTGGCTCTTCTAATGTAACTTACTTATGTACTAATGTAGCAACTGCAGAATGCTATAGACTACTCCACACATGATTGAAGTACATACACACACATATACATACCACGCGCTCCTATGAGGTATTGCCAACCTCTGCTGTCAGTTTGTCAGACCGCCCAAGGGCCTCCGCGTGGTTTAACGACTGCTATCTATTGTGACGGCTCGACGTGCCGTCGAAGCACGTAGGGGTGGCAATTCTGTGCATAACTTATTTAAAGTAATTAGTGCGGCCAAGGGTCGAACCCGGTGTCGTTAGATAGAAAAACATACAATTGTTAGCGTTTGGCTACCATTGGTCTAACAAAGTAATTAGTGCGGCCGAGGATAGAACCCGGTGTCGTTAGATTGTTAAATTCACTATTGTTAGCGCTTGTATACCATCGCTATAACAAAGTAATTAATGCAGCTGAGGATAGAACCCGGTGTCGTTGGATTGCAAAACATATAATTGTTAGCGCTCGCATGCCATCGCTTTAACAAAATAATTAGTGCGGCCGATTATAGAACCCGGTGTCGTTAGATTCTAAAACACATAATTTTTAGCGCTTGGATACCATCGATATAGCGTGCGGCCGAGGATAGAACCCGGTGTCGTTAGGTTGTTAAACGCACAATTGTTAGCACTCGGATACCATCGCCCGAATAAAGCGCTCAACAACAGTGTTTTCCAAATTTGTAGAGTCTAGTGTTGTGGAGAGAACATGCTGCGACAAACACACATACATACACACACACACACGCATGTGAACTGCATGCGAATCGCATAACACTCCTATATTTTCAGTGGGGGATTTAAGTACTGAATTGTAATTATTACCATGTATCTAGATTCCGTTCGTTAGAGCAAAACCACCTGGTACCTGTACCTATACAGTCCATATCTAAACTGCTGAATCGATTTTGATGAAATTTTAACAATTCCCTTAATTTTAATTTAAACATACAGACATCAAAACAGAGTTAGCAATCAGATTTATAGTATTCAGAAATACGTGGACAAAAAATATATTTAAATAAGTACACACACACATACATACATACATACATACATACATACATACACACATTTACGAAAGGATCATATTTTGTTTTGTTGCATATATAGTCTGTTTAGATGCTTAATTGACCAACATTATGGATATTACGTATTGTTAACAGTATTACATACTTACATACAGAAAGGTTTAAAAAATACGGAGTCCACACTGCCTAACAAACGAGTGAAGCAGCATGTGCCGGCTGTGAATATGTTCGTGAGTGGATAGTTTGTGGTGTTTTGTGATTGACAATTTCATCACAAAATACTGTTTTTTTTTCATTTTTGTGAGATCTTGACAAAATTAACAATGTCAAGACCTTGCTGCGATGTGGCGCCAATCAGCATAACCACGGTGTAAGGGTGTGCGTGAGTTTGTGCATACGAGAGGATCAATATATCTTGCGTGCTTCACTTGTGTTGAGACTTTGATGTGTCCGTATTATTTTAAACATTCTTGCCTACATACAGGTCTACTTGTGAACCTCAATATTTTGAAGTCAGCAAAAATATAATTTAATTATTTGTGTATTTGACTATCCACACTAATATATAAAATTGAAATGTTGTCTGTCTGTTTGTTAGTTTTTTTGGGAAGCGTTCACGCTCAAACAGCTTAACGAATTTTGATGAAATTTGGATTTGAGATAGCTTATACCCTGGAATAACACATAAGATACTTTTTATCATCTACATCATCATCATCAGCATCACGCGCGTGACACCGCGGGGCGCAGCTAGTCTTTTAATGTATGACTGTAATGAAAGATATATGTATTTGTTTCCAGTGTTGCCTTGTAAGGAGAAGACACTTGCCCCGGGCCGCACTCCGTGGTACTCGCTGGACGACGTGTCTCTCCGTCACTACGGCACGCTGCGGAGAGACTCCGCCGGACGCCTCGCGTACTTAGAGCTGCGCCTCGCTATACAAGCGGGCGGATACCTGCTTATCTACCTGTCGGACAGAGAAGACTACTCGGATGGTTACTATACACTATGTAAGTACACACTCCTACGTAATAACACTGTTGCGAGAAACAATGTCATATTAGTAGAATGTGGTTAGCAAGTGTTGTATAACATAGCATGGTACACAACATCGTCATCAAACGGATTCACTAAAAAATTACTGTACCAATTTTGAAGAAATTTATAAAGGAAGAAGGACACTAGAGGTTTTCGCAATAATATAAAAAGATTTTTCAAAATCGCCCCGCAATTGGCGAATAAATTGTCGAAAATACGAAAATAAACTACTAAACCAATTTTGATGAATTTTAATCAGTACCACACTGTAGAGTTATTCATTAAATTAAAAATTTATCGTTACATTATTTTCATTAGACACATAACAAAGCGATTTAGAAATAAAAAACTAAACCATTTTTGATGAAACTTACGGACGACAACAATGAAAGTCTCTCCTATTAAATAAACCAAGAATCATTCAATTCAGTTCAAAACCCTTGCATCCTAGTACTTACTCCAAATAAAAATATGCTGAATCAATTTTGATTAAAAAATACGGGATGACATCTAGAGTATACATTAACAAAAACAAATAAACAGTCCGTAATTGACGGAGAAATCGATGTACTTACATAAAAAAACATACAAACAGTCGAACATACAACAGTTTTCGCATGAACAATGAGTATCTATTAAACCATGTTTCATCAAAATCAGTTCAGCCGTTACGGAGCTGAGTTGAGCCGTTGAAAGCCGTTGAGAGCAACAAACATACTTCGTACTTTCGCATTAATAATAATTATTAGCATTCGGATGATATTAAGTAACAGCTTGTTGTGTGATTATTGTCAACAGGGGTTGGAGAGTACAGTAACCAACACACGGGGTTGTGGTATAATGGCGACACAATTCAGTACATCTCCACTCCCGACATACTTTCCGCGACTGAGTTCCGGTCGTTTTATATTAAAGTAGAGGACGGTAAGTTGCACCTGTTCTTAAATGTTTATGTTCTAATCTAGACAAATATAGGTAAATGAAATTGACAGATTTGTACTGAATCCTTACAAAAGTATATACGATATATATAACAAAAAACACTTTTTTTTCTCATTTTTTGTCGTTCTGTCTGTCTGTTTGTTTGTTCGCGCTAATCTCCCGAAACGGCTGGACCAATTTCAAAGGGAATTTCACTGTTAGATAGCTGATGTTTTTAGTTTGATAACTTTTATTTTTAAAAAGTATTAGAGCTCCGCGCAAAAAAAAAACTCATGAATTTTGACCACGCGGGCAAAGCCGCGGGCACAGCTAGTAAATGATAAATATCCTTCCAGGAGCTTCAATGAACTAAATAAAGTTTCTAATTTCAAAACAACTAACCAAATATAACAAAAAGTTATGTGAATTGAGCGCCAATATATACTAGCTGTGCCCGCGGCTTTGCCCGCGTGGTCATATCTCTGGGTTGGAAGTAACTGTGTTATTCCAGGACCAAGAGTAACTATGAAGTACAATATATAAAAAAATTGGTTTAGCAAGACGGAGTCTACCTCGCCAAATATAATGTGAAGCTCCCAAGATATTCCGATCCGCTCGTACGCACGCACTTACACCATGTTATGCCGATCTGCTCGTATGCACACACTTACACCATGTTATGCCGATCCGCTCGTATATACACACTTACACCATATTATGCCGAACTGCTCGTATGCACGCACTTACACCATGTCGTGCCAATCCGCTCGTACGCACACACTTACACCATGTTAAGCCGATCCGCTCGTACGCACAAACTTACATCATGTTATGCCGATCCGCTCGTACGCACAAACTTACATCATGTTATGCCGATCCGCTCGTACGCACACACTTACACCATGTTATGCCGATCCGCTCGTACGCACACACTTACACCATGTTATGCAGATTCGCCGCAACAAAACACCATATATGATCCAATCACGTACTCATATACATCGCAGCCACCATTTACTATGCTTCACTCGTATAGACTCCGTCATTTTATAACCTTTTTGGTCATCAGATAGTTTTTAATCGATTGCTCGGCTTCTAATCATCGGATTAAGATAACATAAAACCTAGTTTTTAAATCAAATCTAAGTTATACAACAGTGGAAACCGCATTGCAATCAGTTCAGTAGTTTTTACATGATGGGCCAACAAACAAACAGACCGAAACCATTAAAAAATGTTTTTTCTAGTTCAATAGCTTTTTTAAGTCCCAAAACCACATTCTTAATCGACTTTACAAATGGAGACGGTTTTTTTTTAAATTACTTTCTTTCTACAGACTTTTTGTTCTTACTGCTGTATTATATGAATAGATAGATAGATAAGTAGGTACCGATATGATACTCAACAAGACAGGTTCAAAAACAAAACCCCACTGCGGTCGGGTAAAAAATATCCTGTGAAACTCTTGCAATGAAGATTAATCGATTGATAACTCGCTTGTCATCAATCTCAACTCAATCAGACCAATAGGGGCGACGCTGTGGTAAAACATCCACATATACACATACATACATACATACATACATACATACATAGACTGTTTAACTCGCCCTTCCCTTGCATCACCGTAGTCGGGTAAAAAAACATAAGTTCAAAATTTAAAACCCTACTTCGGTTGGGTAAAAATATTTTATAACACTCTTGCAATGATGACGAACCGATTCATACTCGCTTGTCAAAATCGGACCAAGTTTTTAGATTAAACACGTAACCTTTCTTTAGTATCACCGTAGTCGGGTAAAAAACGGAGACCACACTTTCAAACAAACGAGTGAAGCATAGTAAATGCAACTCCGTATGTGTGCGTAAGTGGATAATTTGTGGTTGATACACAATTTCAGGACAAAAAACTGCATCAGTTTTTATTTTCCGTGAGAACTTGACATATTTAACACAAATAATAAAGTCGAGATCTTGCTGCGATGTGGCGCCAATCAGCATAACTTGGTGTAAGTGTGTGCGTGAGGCTAATGCTTATTAGAAGATCTACATAACTTGGTGTAAGTGTGTGCGTGACGCTAATGCTTATTACCGGATCAGCATAACTTGGTGTAAGTGTGTGCGTGACGCTAATGCTTATTAGCGGATCAGCATAACTTGGTGTAAGTGTGTGCGTGACGCTAATGCTTATTAGCGGATCTACATAACTTGGTGTAAGTGAGTGCGTGAGGCTAATGCTTATTAGCTGATGCTTCACTTAAGATTTAGAGGTTTGTTCTCCGTGTTTTTTAAATTGTATTTATTGTAGTTATTATATTTATTGTAGTTATTATATTTATTGTAGTTATTATATTTATTGTAGTTATTATATTTATTGTAGTTATTATATTTATATGCGCTGATCCTGCGATTTTGCCGGCGTGGTCATTTTTTGGGTTCTAAGTTACCCTACGGTGTTATTCCAGGACCAAAAGTTCTTATAAAATACAATATACCAAATTTAGTTCAGCCGTCAAATGGAGGTGTATCGATTGCTCGGCTTCTACTTATCGGTTTGAGATATCAAGTACAACCAGTTTTTAAGTTAAACCCTAAGCTATCCAACAGTGAAAATCGCATTGCAATCGGTCAAGTAGTGTTTACGTGATGCTCGAACTGATAAACATACAGACAGACTGATAGACACGATTTATAAAAATGAAATTTGTACAGAAGCTTATTTTAAATACTTAGTACTTAACAAATATGCTTCTAACTTTTATTTTTTAACCTTCGTTTTTTTTATTATCTTCAATGTGCAGACTTGTTGCTACTTACTGAAATATTATAAGAAAGAATAAAAATTTATGAACTCAAAAAAAAAATGATCGTAAAAGACTATGGTGAAGTAAGGGAAGGGTTATGAGTTTAACAGTCTATGTATGTATGTATGTATGTGTGTATATATTATGTGGGTATGTGGAGGTTCCACGAAAGTGTCGCCCTATTGGTCCGATTTTGACAAACGAGGTGTCAATCGATTTATCTTCATTTATAGACTGTCATAGGTATTTTTTTACCGACTACGGTGAAACAAAGGAAAAGTTATGTGTTCGAATTAAAAACTTGGTCTGATTTTGACAAGCTAGGTATCAATCGATTCATCTTCATCACAGGCTATTTTTTCCCCGGCCGTAGTTGGGTTTTAGTATTTGAACTAACGTTTTGTTTCATGCTCTTACCAACTCGGTTGGCACAAACTAGACTAAACTACACTGACATTTAGTTCAGTGTAGTTTAGTCAAGTGTTCCATAATCTCAGATATTTTATGTAAACAAAAAATGTCACGAGAAGTCACTGACAAAGTGGCATGCCAGTTGCCCAAAACATATTTCACTTATGAAAAATATTTTTGTTTCTAGTTCCGCCGGCTTTGCTTTCGCGCGTCACATTAACAAGTAAAATAAAGCTTATTAAAACAAATATGACTGCCGTACCGTAATCAATTGAATTGTCTAATCCAATTCTATAGATAGATAACATATGTCAACCGGTAAATCTAAGGATTCTAGCAATACTGCACAGATCTAAATCGGTTGAGGCGTTTAGTGGAATATGGTGTATATTATGGTGGAATAAATAAACTCTCCCACTTATATACAGACATACCTACATGAACTGTAAAAACTTAACACATCTTTTTTGGGGAGTCATTTTAATTGTGGTCTATCTTGTTCTAATATTCTATGCCTCTAAGAGTTACAACGTTACTGATTAACAAACCAACATTCAAACTTTTGCACACAATACGAGTATATTAGTGGGATATGAATTTTTAATTCCAAAATTCTAAAAGTTATATAGTTTTAGGAAGACGTAAATAAAACATTAATATACAGTACTTAATTTTATGTTGTTGTTTGTCGTATGAGGTAGTGCTGGCCTCTGGTGTCAGATTTATCAAGCCGTTCGAGGGCCTCTGACATGGCTTAACGACTGCTATTTAATCAATAACAGCCGGGACCGACAGCTTAACGTGCCCTCCGAAGCACGGAGCGATGAAAAACCGCACATAACTCAGAAAATTCATTGGTGCGGAGCCTAGGTTTTGAACCCAGTATCGTTGGATTCTAAATTGCACTATAGAACCGTTAGGCCACCATCGCTGTAGAATTATTTTTTAAGTTCTGTGGAAATGATATTTCAAGACGCTGCAAGATTTATCACATAAAATTTCACCGTTGTTCTTTGTGTAGAATGAGTATCATGCAAAAGTAAAAGCGTTAAAACAGTTCAATAATTCAAGAATATTATATTATTCTTTCAAAATTAGTAAAACATATTTCTATCACAAATTATGGATTGCACGATATTAAAGTAGTTTTTTTTGCACTGTTTTTCCCCTTTGTTTACATAAAATATCTAAGATTATTGAACAGGGTAGGTATAGTTACTTTTCTATTGTGTTGTACATGTTTAACGTCAGTTTACGGATAAGGGTGGCTCCACAACACACACGTGCCAAAAAAATCGGCAAAAAATGCAAATGTATGAAATCCATAGCCATAGATTACATCCACATTATTTTTCTTTGGCGTTCTTGCAGAAGTGTGACCATAATTTTCGTAAAATTATTGGCTGTACTTTATTTATTCGCCACTTATTGGCCGTACAATATACGGACCCTTGTTACAGTGCTGCCAGTATTAATATCCGTTAAGGGACAATGGACTGGTTTCCCAAAATTAATTACAGTTACAGTTTAGTGTGTTTCAGTTTATCTGTATTTGATGTATTTTTGAAATACCTACTATGTTCACCAAAAACCTATCAGCTTCTGTAAATCTTCTTCTCGTGGGGAATTACAAATAAATAGTACAATTTTACGCTTATTTTGGGATGCCCCATTTTTTGTACAGACTACAGCAAAGTAAGGGAAGGGTTATTAATTTAACAATCTATATATGTATGTATATGTGTGTATCTATGTATGTGGGTATGTGGATGTTCCACCATAGCGTCGCCCCTATTGTTTGATTTTGATAAGCGAGGTTATGATATGTTAATCGATTTGTCTTCAGGTATAGGGTATCATGGGCAATTATTTACCCGACTAAATTTGGTCCGATTTTGACAAGGGAGGTATCAATCGATTCGTCTACATCACAAGAGTGTCTTATGCTACTTTTTTATATATCGTAGTATGTCTTGTTACATAACAATATTATGAAGTAATGATTTTAGGCTATCTCTAAGTACACTTTTTGAACTTTATTTAGTTATAAGTTCTGTTCAAATTCAGATAACTTAGTATTTCATGATTGAGATCTTGATATGATATAATTCATTTTTATGATGAAATGTATACCTATGGTAACAAACCTTAAAAAAAAGTAATAAAGCAACTTTTTATGTTTATGGTAATAAAACTGACACCAATTCATTGTACCCTATTTCTAAATTTTTCTATTTTATTACATGAATAGTATGAAAATGATAATGAATAATTTAGAGAATATCCACTATATAAGGGTGGTAACCCTAAAATGATAATAAATAATTTAGAGAATATCCACTATATAAGGGTGGTAACCCTAAAATGATAATGAATAATTTAGAGAATATCCACTATATAAGGGTGGTAACCCTAAAATGATAATGAATAATTTAGAGAATATCCACTATATAAGGGTGGTAACCCTAAAATGATAATGAATAATTTAGAGAATATCCACTATATAAGGGTGGTAACCCTAAAATGATAATGAATAATTTAGAGAATATCTACTATATAAGGGTGGTAACCCTAAAATGATAATGAATAATTTAAAGAATATCCACTATATAAGGGTGGTAACCCTAAAATGATAATGAATAATTTAGAGAATATCCACTATATAAGGGTGGTAACCCTAAAATGATAATGAATAATTTAGAGAATATCCACTATATAAGGGTGGTAACCCTAAAATGATAATGAATAATTTAGAGAATATCCACTATATAAGGGTGGTAACCCTAAAATTAGCTCAAATTAGCTCCATTGCGGCAATTGAGAAGAAGAAATATTTACATGTTTGGTTTTTACAACCAGACACTACATCCGAGAAAATAATGGAGCATGTTGTATCAATTTGTTATTCAAAGAATATTAAGGTAGATAAGATCAAACCTAGAGCAACGCGTGAGTACGCATCTTTCCTAATTGGAGTACCAGAAAGCTCCTTCGATTCTGTATCGAAACCCGAAGCCTGGCCGGTGCACGCTGAGTTTAGCGAATGGGTGTGGTTTCGCAAAGGAGCAGCCAAAACAACACTGGTCCACTAGATCCATTGAGATGTATTATCAGAACAACACTGGTCCACTAGATCCATTGAGATGTATTATCAGAACAACACTGGTCCACTAGATCCATTGAGATGTATTATCAGAACAACACTGGTCCACTAGATCCATTGAGATGTATTATCAGAACAACACTGGTCCACTAGATCCATTGAGATGTATTATCAGAACAACACTGGTCCACTAGATCCATTGCGATGTATTATCAGAACACTAGAGGATTGCGCACCAAACTAGATAGGTTTTTAAACTGTTTATCTTCAGCTGCAGAAGACTTATTCTCAATTACTGAAACGGGTCTGAATGAGTCCATACACGATGGCGAGTTTTTACCTAAGGGTTTTAGCATACTGCGTTGCGATCGTGTCGACGTGCGTAAGCACGGCGGAGTACTGCTAGCCGCCTCGCCGCGATTGCATGTGAAGCAAGTGACAATATCTAAAGATGTTGATATAGACGCGAGATCGTTCGAACTGGTCTGTGCTACGGTTCATTTCAGTGCAAATAGTACGTATTATGCATTATTGTGTGGTGTTGTGTACATTCCACCAAAAAAGTCCTGATAACGATTATATGATTTTGCTTCGTTTAATTGAGAATTTGTGTTTAAAATATGCTAGGATAATTATTATCGGGGATTTTAATTTGTACTCGGCTTCTGTGGAAGTAAATAATTATTATGAGTATCTTCTGTCATTCTGTGGATTTCGCCAAAGAAATGATGTAGTTAATTGCAACAATAGGCAGTTAGGTCTGGTTTTAACGAATTTTAGTTCTGATGATTTAAATGTAAGGCCAAGTTCTGATTCATTGGTAACCATAGACCAAGATCACCCACCGCTGGTGGTGCACATTGGTTCAAGTGACATGGACACATGCCAGTCTGCTACTGGAATTCAAGTAAATCCCGGAACTACTTCTTTACATCAGGTGCGTACAGCTGCAAATAGTATAGGACCGCAATGGAATTTTAGGAAAGCTAACTTAGCTGACCTTTATGTAGGAATAGGTTTAATGGATTGTAATAATTTATATGTAATAGACGATGCAAAAAATGCGCTCGATTACTTTTATACAAATATCAATACAATTTTAGAACATTGCACTCCTAGAAAAACGCATAAAGCTGTTACTTCCAAATATTGTTATCCGGAATGGTACAATGCTGACATAATATGCGACATTCAGGAGAAGTCTAGGCTTCATAAGCAGTATAAAGGAAGTAAATTGCAATGTGATTACGAAAAATTCTCAGCGAAAAGGGCTCTCGTTAAAAATAAAATTGCTCAGGCTTATGATGACTATAGAAATAGGTTGCAAATACAATTTTCAAAGGATCCATTGTCATTTTGGAACTTTATTAAGTATAAGAGATCTAGGAAAAACCCTACGCGTATTACAAAACAGGGGCAGGTGGTTGAAAATGAGCGTTGTGCACAAGAATTTGCCAACTATTTCCATTCCGTTTATAGTGATACACCTCCCAGGTTGAACGTTTATGAGGCAGTTGAAGCTGCTGCAGCTAAAAGCAGCACTAGCTCCGATTATGTGCATATCGCTCAACTATCATTGCAAGATGTGCGTGCAGCTGTTAAACGTATAAATCCCAATCAATCGGCTGGCCCGGACGGTATCCCAGCGTTCGTGGTAAAGGATTGTGGGCAAGTTTTAGCAAAGCCACTACAACACATTTTTAATTTACTACTCCAATCGCACACATATCCGGATGAATGGAAACTTACTCGCGTGATCCCTGTACCCAAGAGTGGGTGCGGTTCAGACGTGGAGGGTTACAGGTCAATAGCAGTGCTGTCGTCATTCGGGAAGTTCTTCGAAACCATTCTGCATCAGAGTATTTACTCGCAGATAAATGCGCAGCTATCTTACGCCCAGCACGGTTTCCGACCTGGCCGTAGCACGGACAGTAATCTGCTATGTTTTATGACGTACGCAGCTCCTGCTATGGACGACGGAGTACAGGTGGATGCAGCGTACTTTGACTTCAGGAAGGCTTTCGACACTGTTGATAATGACGTTCTTCTAATGAAGCTGGCACTGATGGCCTTCACTCCGGGGCTATTAGATTTTTTCTGTTGCTATTTGCGTGGAAGACGGCAGTACGTCGAATATGGTGGATGTGTTTCGGAATCCTATTTCACGAACTCTGGGATCAGTCAAGGTTCAAATCTTGGACCTCTTGAATTTGTGATTATGATAAATGATTTACCGAACATAATCAAACACTCATTATGTCTACTGTTTGCGGATGACCTCAAGTTAGTATTAAAGGTCAGAGGCGTGGAAGATTGTGAACGGCTACAGGAGGATATTGAAAGCGTTTTCTGATGGAGCCAAGCCAATAAGTTATACTTTAACGTATCTAAGTGTTCCGTTATGTCTTATACTCAGGCTAAAAACTCTCTTATGTTTAGTTACAGAGTGGATGCAGCTGCCATGGCTCGTGTCACTTCTGTGAGGGATCTTGGCGTACAGGTAGATTCGGAATTAAGGTTTCGTAATCACATTGTAAACATATGTAAACAAGCATTCAAGAATCTAGGCTTTATACTTAGACAATCTCAGAGCTTCCAAAACCTTAATGCCATTAAAGCATTATACAACGCTTTGGTGAGAAGTAGGTTAGAATGTAGTGCAATGATATGGAGTCCCCATGAATCTAAATATAGATCTATGGTGGACAAAATTCAGAACAAATTTACACGTTTCCTATATATTAAGCAATATGGGGTTTATCCATTCTACCCCCTAATGTATCCTACTCTTTTAGTCCTAGGAATGGTAGGATATCATAGGCTGGAGGTCAGGAGGAACCTTTTATTGCTTACTTATTTATTTAAACTGTTACGAGGTATGATACACAATCCTCAAATACTGATGTGCTTGAAGTTGAACGTACCAAACAACTATATACGTGCCCGTTGTCACAAGCTGTTTGCAGTGCCATTCAGTAGAACCAATGTGCTTCACCAAGCACCATTTACCCGGGCTCTCCGGCTATTGAATATAATTAATGCTGAACACAGCGATTTAGACATTTTCACATGTTCTTTGGTGAAATTCACTGATGCTGCCCTTAAATGTGTTAGTAATTAGGTACATTGTTGCATTAGATTTGTCTGTAATGATAATGTAAATTTAAATAAATAAATATCCAAAATATAAAAATGAAACTTTGTCTGTTTGTTTGTTTGTTTATTTAATCTTTTATTTGTTTGGGGAGCTTTCACGCCATAACGGTTGATCCGATTTTGATGAAACTTGAACGGAAATGGTAAGTTTTCACGGGAAAACTGAAAAAATGACAATTACTCACTGTAAGCTTGACAGCGTTGGGGCTGTACTTCTGCATTGGTTTTAATATCCTAGAACATAGGTGCTTTTTTGCGATAAACTGTAGTCCGCATAGATGAAGTTGCGGGCGAAAGCTAGTAAGTTATAAAATTCAATTCATCGACATATCATAGAGCAAAATTTTTTTTTTTTATCATTGGTTTTGTTAATTTGTAACTCCAAGATTTCTGCCGCGGCTAAAAGTACGGTTCGGAGCTACTAAAAAACATACTGTTTAGGTAACGTCTGGCTACTCATAGCAGTAGAGATGTAAGTCACACTCCACAGATCATTACGGACTTGTCTGTCAGCCGCTCTCGCTATGTGCATGCGTGAACGTCAAAAGTAGACTTGTATTCATGTATGCCACAGTCGGAAGACTACAATAGACCATTTCAACTGCCGTTATGTGCATGCGTGACCGTCGAGGCATGACCAGATTTCCGGTTCGTTAATGTACTAGTTTCTTTGAAAACCGGATGGGGCATTTTAGACAACTCTGTCAGGGCGCACGGCTGTTTGTTTATCGTGAAACGTCTACGCCAAGCACAATTTGATCTGGTTCTGGAACAAGATGTTGTTTGCTCTGTGCTGAAGTTTAGGGGGCTCCAGAACTTTTTCTTTCCAAAAATTTACGTACGTATTAATTATTTTAATTTTAGTAGGGTCTGTCCGACATACATATTTTTAAGTAGATTTTTTGTAATCTTTTGATGATTGAATGAATGGAATTTTCTTATTAAGATCTTTACAAAAACACCCCACTAAATATGTAGCCTTTGCTAAATGTGAGTTATAATGAATAACGGATCACAAAAAAAAGTAAGGTAATGTAATTTTTGTCACAAGACAATAATTAGTACATCATCAAGCTCACTATATAAGATTAGAATAATGCCACCAAAATTAAATGTCTGGAGACTATAGTTACAGAGTTATAAAGGTGAAACGATATAGCTCGTATCGTGAAGGTCCACTTTTAAACCTGGTACCCATATGATTCTCATTTTAAAGACGTTTACTTAGAAACTTTCACACTGTTTGAAAAAATCAATAGCGGATACTGAAAAAGTGTTTACAAATTGCTTACAACCACACATAAAAACCAACTATGATTACATTAGTTTATTATTGAAATGTGACACGACTAACAATTAAATTTAGTAGTTGTCAAAATCAAATCAGTTATGTCACAATGATGGCATATTTTAGTTGGAATGAATAACTGATTTAATTTTAAAAATCACTAAAATAAATTATATTCAGCTTTAGTTTAGTTTAATGTGTTGAGCAACAGAATTGGTGCCAATATCCTACTTATTCATTTTTCAGGTAAATTGCAGTTCGGCAAAAAAGGTGACGCTCCACTTATATCCTATCCTGGTGTTAACCTTGGTTCACTTAACTACTATCAATTGTATGCGGGTAAACTTTCAAAGATCCGCTACTGCCCTGCTGTTATTGAAGGTATGTAAATAGTTAAGATAATTTTAATCCTGTAATGTAAATACTGAACGTGAATTAGAAACAAATAATAAGAACAAATTATATAATCAGGCCAAATTCTTGTTGCAGTACGCATAGTATAGTGTTCCTTAGACAATTTTTATTACGTAACTATAAAAGTATTCTTCCCAAAATATGGTTTATAAAAAAAAAAACGCCACTAGCGACATGAATTTGACTTACACATTTGATGACGCCCGCGCCAGTTCTACGCGCCGAGTTTTTCAACCTTAAATTTTCCTAACAAGGAATACTCCATGCTTCTTTTACTAAGTCAAACATTAACATTTTTTTTGTAATAACACAACTAAGATACGTAATTAATCACTTGTTGTTTATTAATCTACACACTAATTATTTTAGAACACCAGAAATTACTAAGTTTTTCTTATGTTTTTTGCAATATATCAAAACTTTAATAACTAAACCAGCCTTTGTGAGTCTTTAAGATGCTAGGAACAACAATGAGAAAAAGAATACCAGGTTACCCTTTCAACCAAAAAATCTCCTATATTAGTCTGTGACCCCAGTCTCACGCACTGCATTGGTGCCAAAACTCCGCGATGTGCACGCATCCACGTTACCAGCGCGGGTTTGACTAACGACGGGGACGCGCAGTGAGGAAAGTAAAAGAATTTGATGGCGGATAAAAAGTTTTTTGTTTTTTTTTAACCATCCTGTCTCACAGACATATACATCACTAAAGATTCGCCCCGAATTTGAACGGGTAGCACTCAAACCGCGGTTTTTATTTTTACTTTTAGTATGTTTATACTCGTCTCGTCGTCCATACCATAGTGCTTGAAGACAAAAGTCTTCAATCAGTGCGTCCTAGCAGTCGTAACCTACAGAATCGAAAAGTGGACACACACGGTTAAACTAGTCCAAAAATTGAAGCTAAAAATTTGAGCGAGCTATGGAGAGCGTTATGCTTGGAGTTTCTCCGAAGGACAAGATTCGCAATGAAGATATCCGTTCTGTAGTTTTGATACCTTGGGCTACAGTATTGTTATTTTCGTAAGGATCACTAATTTTTTGAATAATATTATTCTACCCATGTTACTCGCTGATAATTCTTTCTATAGGTGAAATATTTTTTAAGGAACAGAAACTTCAGAACTTCAGAACTTCAGAATCAGTATAGACCTATATGTATTTAGGGGAGAAGAGGGGGTGCAATTTTTTCTTTTCTCAAAAACTACGAGTTTCTGCCCCCCTCCCCATTACCTCTACCCCTCTACACCCCCCCCCTCCGCCCTGATGGGGGAGGTTTATGCCCCCTCCCTCTCTCACCCCACCCAGTCCCTATGTACATATGTACATATACCGATTCTAACGACGAGCCATTTATAAAATCGATTCAGTATTTTTTGAGTTTATCCATTACAAACAAACAAACATACAAACAATCAAATCTTTCCTCGTTACAATATAATTAGTGTAGATATACGGCGGGTTAAAAAGAGCTTTGTAATATACTCAACGTCAAAGTTAGCGTTAAATTTTTTGCTTAACAATCCGTCGGTGCCCAGTTCGAACCTCGGTCAATAACTCATTACTATCGCTACACCACTGTACAAAATAATTGTAAAGTTAGGTAAATACTAAACGTATATGTCGTGTTTGTCTGTATGTTCATAAAATCTCAAAAATTACTGGAACTATAATGTTCCGGTTTTCATCTAAGTGCAGTAGGTTGATTTCCTGGGAAGTTTGTGACAATAAATAAAAAGTAAGTTGAGCATTAGGTTTTAAATTATTCCTAGACAATTTGTATAAATGATTTGATTTTCTCAACGAAGTCGGAAAACTCAGCCGTCTTAGAACGAAGCGGTTTTTGCTCTGCATAAACCACTATTATAGATAAATGAAAATGATGTATTACACATTTAAATATTACCACAATTGTTTTTCTCAAAAAATTATACGTTAAAGGACGACACAACACTAATTTTGATATGGCTTTTTTGAAGAAAAGTTAAACGATAACCAAAAAATCAAATTTTTCGATCAATTTTCTAGAATTGTTTGTGCTAAGCTGTATGTGCTAAGCTGTTTGTGCTAAGCTGTATGTGCTAAGCTGTATGAATCCTTGACAAACTCAATATAACATAGTTCCCTCATTCAATTTTAATCAATCCTGCCTTTAATTCGTATGCTATTAAATCATACTTTTTTACATACAACAAAAAACGGTATATGATTTGAACTAGTTAAAAAAAGTAAGACGATGTTTTTGAACGCGACCATATGTATAAAACATAAACTAAAAAACAAGTAAAAACCGACTTCAAAAAGTATAAAATAATCTTATGTGGGAAACAGTTAAGAAATAATCTTATGTGGGAAACAGTTAAGAAATAATCTTATGTGGGAAACAGTTAAGAAAGTCTGTGCCGTTGATTTAGATTAAAAAAACAAACACCAGCTTCCTTAACTGTTGCTAAGATTATTTTATTCTTTTTGAAGTCGGTTTTTACTTCTTTTTTTGTGTATTTTAATTCCATATTTTGAGTGGTATGAACATGAGATTACAGCAATTGCAAGTAACTTGCTGTTGTGCATTGAGGAGTTCCTTTGTATCTCCAAAGGTCTTCATCAGATCTTCACCAAATTGTACATATGGGACCATACCTAAAGCATATCCTATTCAATAAAAAAAAGATCAAAATCAACCCATTTGACGGAGATATCGCGTCATTAACTACTACCTTGTTTGGGAGCAAAAAAGCTACCAAGCGCACGACCACGCGCATCTAGTGCATGCGCTCTTGAAACAAGGTAGTGGGTGAAAGTTAATAAAATTAAGTCATCCCCTAATTTTCCACCCTAAGAGATAGAATATTTTCATTAAATTACCCTTGAGGACTAAACTGTCCATTAAAAAAATATTGGAATCTATCCACTATTGCCGGAGATATCGCGTAACATACTCGTACTTACAAAAAAAACATACGGGTCGAATTGAGAACTTTCTCTTAAAGTGTCCATCCCGTTCTTCCTTTCTTATCAACTATTAGTTATTCTGTGATGTCATAGTGCAAAGACGCGAGTGCGGGGGCTCAATGTTACGTTTTGTGTAAAGAAATATATAAATCAACCCCTTCGAAGCCGGGGGCTTTGTTAAGTTAATGTTAGGATTTTGATTTGATCTCTCAAAATCGGAGCAGAGAATCGTGAGGAAGCCGGTAAATGCAAAAGCTTCACAATCCAAGGACTCGTGACGTCACCAAATCTCACTCTCTCTGAATGAAAAGACTGGGCCCTATTTCATAAATTTGATATTTGTCAGTGTACTATAGTTATATAAAATAGGGCCCTGAAAGAAGCTCTAATAAGCAGCTAGAACTTACCAAGCTGATGATGAAGCTTCAATTACCACCAATAATAAGGAGAAGATTCACAAACAAATAATTCAACCCTTCTTACACGTACCTATAGAGAACATTTGAAATTGAGTTATATTAGAGCATTTGTTTCGAGGTGCATTTGTGATGAATTCATATCGTAATTATTCTAGAACTTGTGACGCTGTGATGGACATTATATACACGGACAGACCAGGTGTTCTTATTCGAATAGAGTACCTTAAAAACCAAGCTCTGCCTATCATACAAATATTTATATATTTTTCAGGGTCTTAATGAACAATCTTAATTGTTCACGTATCGTCATCCGACACAACGCGTCTGACTTGTCTCCGGCCCTCGCGGTGCATCGTGCTGCAGCTACTGACATATCATGCCGTATTGGATGACTCATAATATTGGAGATAGTCAAACAATTTTTTATTTAATAAGTACCTTCTTTTATTGTTTCGTTCTGTTTAAATTTCTTAAACATTTCTTCTGTTTAAAACATTTCATTGTGATATTGCATGACCAACTGTTACTATGAAACCTGCTGGCAACCTGAAACCAGAAGAAAGTTGTCCACTATAAAGAACAAAAAATTGATGTCGCTTTTTTTTATTTAAATCCGATACGTTACCGACCCACAATTTTTGGTCGTGTCGTCGCCAGCTAAACAGAGTCAAATAATCCTTAGAAGCTCGTTGGACTGATGAATGGCAAGCAGATTTTAGACAAATAATCAATCTAGACCTCCTGCGATGCTACGACACTAGTAAAGAACACTGAAACATGCGAACAAGCATTCACTACGGCTGAAGTCAACATAGTTCTAGTCGCAGGAAAGAACAAAGTCGTGCCGATAAAAGCGCTGAATATCCCGCGAGCGGAACTTCAAGCCAGTCTTATTGGCTCACAACTCACCGTGAATATCGCTAAGGGGCTTCAAATTAAACCCTAAGTGGTATTTATTGTGGAGCAACTAAAAAATACGTATAACACTGGATCAATATGTATGCATACATTTAGCGAGATAGCGGAGCTCACTCGATTCACAGAATAAATAATAGTAATTTGTACTCAAATAGAACAATGGCAAAGTGTACCTACGATACAAAATGTAGCCAACGATACTACTCACGCAGGAAAAACCTGTTTGCGAAGCAAAGACTGTGGGTAATTGGGTCCAGCATTTAGATATGAAACGGAAGATTACTACCCAAATAATATGAAACGAGAACATTATAAGTACGACAAAACATTAGTGGAACATAAGAGAGATAAATTTACTGAGTATAGTGACCTGATTTTCATCGTATGAACGACTCGCACGAGCGGTTGTCTACGTACTTATTCATCGATAAATGTAGACAATGAGTTCGAACTCAGAAATTGTGAAGGAGGCTGAGTTAGAAGGCTCATTAGAATTGTGAAGGAGGCTGAGTTAGAAGGCTCATTAGAATTGGTAATCTTTGTTTTTTTTAAGGTTCTTCAGCTAATATCTGTCTACTGCTTTCCTAATGCACGCACTGAGCTCGGTCTTCAGCTCTCCTCTCCTTCTACTGCTTTCCTAATGCACGCACTGAGCTCGATCTTCAGCTCTCCTCTCCTTCTACTGCTTTCCTAATGCACGCACTGAGCTCGATCTTCAGCTCTCCTCTCCTTCTACTGCTTTCCTAATGCACGCACTGAGCTCGGTCTTCAGCTCTCCTCTCCTTCTACTGATTTCCTAATGCGCGCACTGAGCTCGGTCTTCAGCTCTCCTCTCCTTCTACTGCTTTCCTAATGCACGCACTGAGCTCGATCTTCAGCTCTCCTCTCCTTCTACTGCTTTCCTAATGCACGCACTGAGCTCGGTCTTCAGCTCTCCTCTCCTTCTACTGCTTTCCTAATGCACGCACTGAGCTCGGTATTCAGCTCTCCTCTCCTTCTACTGCTTTCCTAATGCACGCACTGAGCTCGGTCTTCAGCTCTCCTCTCCTTCTACTGCTTTCCTAATGCACGCACTGAGCTCGATCTTCAGCTCTCCTCTCCTTCTACTGCTTTCCTAATGCACGCACTGAGCTCGGTCTTCAGCTCTCCTCTCCTTCTACTGCTTTCCTAATGCACGCACTGAGCTCGGTCTTCAGCTCTCCTCTCCTCTCCACTTTGAAGGATACCTAGTTTTCATCTTTCATTTCACGTACAGACATGATACGTATTTTAAAATAACAGTTAGTTTCTAATAATAATATATTTGTCATGCTAAATAATTTAGCAAAATGTACATAATCACAGAACGAGGCGAGATCTTTACTCAACTTGACTTGTTTGTATGTTATTGATAAAGCGTATGACTGGATAAAAAGTTACAAATGTTATATAATATATTGAAGTTTAGAAACAATACCATTCATGGGGGCTACAACAAAAGTAGTTTCTCTATCAGTACCGCCGTGTGGTGTTCCACACTAGAGGGCGCCCCATCTTCTAATATATAAGGGGCATATTCAATATTTTGTCCGCGATAATTAGTCTACAGAATAATAATTACTTATTTCTATACATATTATTTTTTGTAAAAAGAAATAATATATTGATAGAAGCCGTGTTTTTTTTTAAATATTTATTCCATCATGAAGGATTAAAATGTTTCATTATACTACTGAATGCAGTATTGTTATGCGCTGTTCTCCATATTTTTATTTCGCATAACCCTCTTTGAGATTTTAACCGACTCAAAATAAAAGAGTATGATAGTTATTAAATACTAGCTTGCCCGCGACTTTGTCCACGCGGACTACAGTTTATCGCGAAAAAGCATCCTTCGTTTTTTAGGATATCACCAACCAATGCAAAAGTAGACTTAGACTTCTTGGTTATGGCCTCTGTGGCTTGTTGTTGGTATAGCATTAACTACTTAATCTGTGGCACATATGCTCTTGATGATTTTTGACAGACTTGTTATTTCGTTACCACGGCAACCGTTCCTTACAGAGAGTATTCAACATGTTCCAGTTTCTCCGTGGAAATTTTCCGGGATAAAAAGTATCCTATGTTTTATTCTAGGGTATAAGCTATCTACATTCCAAATTTCATCAAAATCCGTCCAGCGGTTATCGCGTGAAAGCTCCCCAGATAAACAAACAAACAAACAAACAGACAACGTTTCACTTCTATATATTGGTGAAATGAAATGAAAAATTAATTTATTGCCACTATCTTAAATACATAATAATCCATTATATGGAAGTACAATACAAAATATATATATATGCGTCCAGCTACAAACATCGACGACAATAGGGCAATTGGGTATCTTCAGCTTGCGCTGCGTTCACATTTTCATGTGTCCGCAGCGCTGTTTTTAAATATACCCCTTTTTCGGACTGAGGTATTTGCCGAACAATGAGCAATTTGGGTTACATTACAACTAGGTTAACATAATAAAAATAAAAAAACAGTGAAAATATAACACAAAAAAAAAACAAAATGCCACCGACTCAAAACAAATTCAAAACTGCGTGATGTGTAAGTACCTATGTAGAGGTGTGTGTTTGTGAGGGTGTGTGTGAGGGTGCGTATGAGTGTGTATATATATACTAATAGGTTTAATTTCAGTATAGTTTTAAAAGAACTAATACAATTTTTTTTCCTCAAAGGTGACGGGAGGTTATTCCAGATTTTAGAGGCACTATATTTGAAAGAACCCCTAAAACCCTTGCTATTGTGTTTGGGGATGGCTAGACTATTATGGAACTTAGAGCGTGTGTTTAATTGATGAACATCCTTGATCCATGTAAATTTTTCAAAAAGATATTCTGGCTTCCCATTCCAAATAATCTTTTGAATCGTACATGCTAAATGAAGCTCTCTTCTGGATTTCATATTAAGTATGCCTTTTTTAATTAAGTAGGGTGTAACATGCTCTCTCCTAGGTATACTAAAACAGAACCGAGCGCATGCATTTTGCACTGGTGGTGGTGGTATGGATGTAAGACGACCGGTTGGCCGAGTGGTTAGTGACTGCGAAGTCAACCAACGCTCGTGGGTTTGAATCCCGCAAGGTTAAATCATTTGTGTGATGACCATGTTTATTTCTGTTTGTTTATTCGCATTTTCTTAAGTTTATCCGTTTTCTTGTACCCAATGTATAGGGTATCCTAGTTTGGGGCTAGGTAATTGGTGTAAATTGTCCCGAATATAATAATAATATAGTATTCTTTGTCGCAGGCTTGTATTAAAGACTAGTTGAGTCCGCGCGGCGTTGCCTCGCTCGGTAGTTCAAAGATGGTCCGTTTTAACTGTCGATCTCACTAGGTACCTGCTATCGTTCCCGGGATAAGTAGGTATACTGGCTTTTCTAACTGTTACTTGCCACATACATGCAGAAATATAAAGTTTTAAATGTTAAGTCTGTCTGTTTGAGTTACTTTCACGTAGAAACTGTAGAGTAGATTTAAATTCAGTTTTCTGAAATGGATTTTATGGCTTCCTGATTTTTGTCTTTCTGTCTGTCTATCCGTCTGTCTGTCCTTGGAAGTGCATCACGCCAGAAATACTCAATGAATTCAAATGAAATTTGGTTTGATTTGAGTTCACACTTTCAGGTAGGACTTACCATCCCGAAAAATTTAAGGGTTCCTGCAGGATAGGGGTGGAAAATTATTTAAAAGAACACTTAGCACGCTGAAACTATTGGACGGATGTTGATGCAACTTGGCACAGGCATAGTTTATAAGATAGGTGAAAATTACGTCCCGATTTATGTAATTTTGTCCCGAAAAAATAAATGGTTCCTGTGGGATATGGGTCCAAATTCTGTACATAAAAAATATAGTGTTTTTTTTTGGAAATTTCTCTATATTCGATTATGAAGCCTAAACTGTATGTTTTTTCATCGGAACTACTGGATGAATTCAAAAGAAACTTGGTATGATTTGAGTTTGTACTACGAGGTAGGACATAGGATACTTTACATATTGAAAAAATTATGGGTTATTATTTAGGGGTTGAAACTTATTTAAAAGAACACGTACCACGCTGAAAGTAATGGACAGGTTTTGATGCAACTTGGCACTGTCTTAAGTTATATAATGGGTTAAAATTGAGGACATGTTTTATCCCGAAAAAGTAAAGGGTTTATGGGTCCAAAGTTCTGTTAATAATTAAGTAATAAAAATATTGTTTGGATTGTTCTCTATATTCGATACTGAAGCCAAACTGTTTTACTTTTAAATTTTGTCTGTCTGTTTGTCCGTATCTCGACCGCGCATCGCACTCAAAATACTAAATGAATTCAAATGAAAAAAATACTCTTGGGTGCTTAAAACAGGTATTTTTTTTTTTTAATATTAATCTTATTTTTCTTTCTGTTTGTCTGTATGTTTGTTTGTTCACGCATCACGTAAAAACTACTGAACCAATTGCGATGCAATTTTCATTGTTAGATACCTTAGGATTTGATTTAAATCTGGTGTAATTGGTATCTCAATCCGGTGAGCAAGAAGCCGAGCAATTTATAAAGTATTTTGACGTCTGAAGAAATTTTATTCAAATGTTGGTAGGTATATTGGTTCTGGAATAGCACATTATGGTACTTTGAACCTAAAGAAAAGACCACGCGTGCGAAGCCGCGGGTACAGCTAGTATTATATAAATATATGGGGTAAGAAATTCACACTGAAGACGGATCAGATGCCTTTGAATTCTATATTCGGCACCAAAGTTGGTATACCTGTAATGGCAGCCAGCCAAATGCAGAGATGGGGGGGTTTACTATCGGGATATAACTATGACATAGAATTTGTGCCATCAGCAAAAAACTGCGCTCATGCTCTTTTGCGTTTGCCATTGGGTAATTGTCATGGTGACACGTCGGAGGTCACCTATATTAAATTTGTTTTCTTACCAACTGCACATAGCTATGTCCGGAAGGCTACGGTCACACTAATTAGAACACTGCTAAGTAAAATACTTTGGTATATTCAGTCAGATTGGCCAGAGTCCTGTACAGATGAGGATGTAAAACCATATTATTGTCGACGTAACGAGTTATTTTCGGAGGCAAACTATCATGTGGAGTTACCGCATTATAATTCCGTTGTCATTGCGGCCTCAAATTTTAAAATAGCTGCACAACAGTCACATGGGTATAGTCAAAACTAAATCGTGTGCTCGAAGTTATGTGTGGTGGCCCAATATAGATGCCGATATAGAGAACATGTGCCAACGATGTGACACCTGCGCACAAGAGATGCCAACGCCACCACTCGCGCAGCCTCAGCCCTGGCCCTACATATCACAACCTTGGTCTAGACTACATATCGACTTTTTAGGCCCTTACCATAGTTCAACGTTCTTATTAGTCATAGACGTGACATCAAAGTGGATTGAGGTATTTGAAATGCCTCGTACCACAGCCGCAGCGGTAATAAAAACGCTACGAAGCTTATCTGCTAGGTTCGGTTTGCCTCTTGTTGTTTCAGATCAAGATCCTCCTTTTACCAGCGTAGATTTTTGGGAATTTCTTAAAAACAATGGCATTAGACAATCATTTTCCCCTGCATATCATCCAGCGTCTAACGGAGCGGCTGAAAGCGCAGTAATACTGTGTAAGAGGGCAATTAAAAAAGCAATAACGGATAAAGTTGATGTGGACGCGGCTTTACAGACGTTTCTTTTGCCTTATCGAAACTCCATACATAGCACCACAGGAGACTCCTTCGCATCGATCTTACAACATCGTCCGCTTCGCACTCGACTAGATTTACTGCGTAACGACAGGGCTGTACTCAGTCGAGTAAACGAGGCTCAAAGTAAGCAAGTGGAATATGCGGGTGGAAAGCGGCGTCAATTTGGACCAGGCAAACAGGGCCTGGATTCTGTATGACCACTCACTCCAATTCCACGCAAATTCCACGCCAATTCCACGCTGCCTGCGTGAAATCATGAACAAGTTCCACGCAGGCGGCTTGGAATTGGCGTCTTATAATTAGAGAATTAGGCCCCTGGTGTGGTTTAGGGACTACAGAGGGCGCGAGAAGTGAGACAAGGGCACCGTGGTAACTGAAACGGGGTTCCGCAGGTTGTACATAAGGGATGATAACGGTCGACAAACTACAAAAATGTAGATCAAATACGTCACAAGTCACGAATGTCTGATGTTTCATGTCCGGGTGAGGTCGGAGTGGAAACGGTTGTTATGAGAGATAATTTATCTGAGGTGGCAGAAGATGACAATACAATAAAAATATACGAAGCACCTAAAGTAGCCACTCCTCTAAAAACTAAATACTAGTACTCGGGTGGTGAGCACGACGTCGACATATTCATTACGCCGAAACCGGCGTCGCCACACTCCCGCAGCCGGGCTCGTGCGAACCCGGCTCGCCTCATTTAAATCCGGAGCCGCCTGTGAACCGTTCCAAAGGGCTGCGTAAGCCAGTAAGTAGGTTGCAAATGGAAAAAGCAATATATTATGTATTCAACTCGTATTTACATTAGACTTACCTGTTTTCCTATGTTTATGTTCTTACATGTTACTATAATTTCATGCTATTATTATAGCTTACAATGTACTAGTTTTAACGTCATTAAGGTATGTATAAGGGTGGAGGTGTGAGGTATTTAGCTTTTAATTATAAAATGTGGGTACTAAGATTTGGTCTGTCACAAAATAAACTACAATTCGATCGCACGTTGTCTGTTTTATTTACCGAATCTGATAGGAAATATCACAGTTTGATAAAAAGCAGGCTAAGCAGGTATTAAAAACATTACATAAATATAATTTGAGTGCTATGGAAAGATCTATGCTTGGAGCCTCTTTGGAAGATAAAATCAGGAAGGAAGAAATCTTACCGATATACGAGTAGCAGTAAGAATAAGTAATTGAAGTGGCAATGAGCGCGCCACATAGCTTGAAGCATCAATAACCATTAGAGAACAAATGTTCTCTAATAGCAACCAAGGAAACGTGGAGAAAGCCCCACATGAGGCAGACCGCCCAACTGGAGAGAGTTGTTAAGAACCACTGGCACACTGCTAACCACTTGTTGATGTGGCATGCTATAGGTGAGGCCTAAGTCATCAGCTTGAGGCATTTGTTTTTAAGTCTCAAATTCCCAGTGATAACTGTTTCACTGGAACTGGCCCTTCAAATTGGAAAGTAATTAAGTTTGCACGCGACTGCTTAGTGGTTGAATATCTAGCCAAGATACGTAGATAGATAGGCCTACCACCAAAAAACATGGAAATAGTGCACCTATCCCGGACGAGGCTGTTGAAATCTTAACACCAGATAAAGGAGGCTTTTAAGCAGTAGTTAAAGAAATCTTTACATGATGACTCACCACTTGAGGGTGCTGCTCCCTCTGTGACTCACAGAGAGTCGACTCCCCCTATAGGCGCAGTCGGGTCTGCTAGCAGTGGTTCTTTCCCTCCGCAGCAAGGTTTTCCAGTCGCGTGCTGTTACTTGTGATCGGCACGCGTATTATGGAGATGAGGTACGCTCAACATTCTGAAAAAATTAATCAAGTATCTCATATACCTCGCCTATTGTTATCTTAACTTTATTTCAGAACTTAAGTCACCTGGGACGAATATGTATAAGTCACCAGCCGATTTATATGGCCTCTAGCATGTGTGTGGTGTATTTACCTACCTACCGAACCGTAAATGTGTCTACAGACGTCACGTGATCTGTGTCGGCTGTTTCCTTTGCTTGCGGTTTGGTACTTGTTATACCTTTATATATATCAAAGTATCTATGAAACAGTACAGCATACAAAAGCCGCATATGTTATGCGTGGCGATCGTGTAGCAACGACACACCCGTTATCCTCCCGCGCAGATCAACATTCGGCCAAAGTTCAATATAACTGAACGTCATGTCGCTGCTGCAAAATTGACATTCAAGTTCTGCTATAGGCTAAGATCTTGTAGGTATACTACCGAAATTCTAGAATCTATGGTCTATGGCTATAGGTATGTTGTTGTTTATTTGGGTTTGATTACGATTATAGTGTCATATCATACTTATGCGTAGAATAAATATTTTTGACATTATTGTGTGTCACAATGTGCCGTGCCAAAAAGGAACTTTTCAACAACGAGTAAAAATTATTATAATAAAACAACAAAATCCGACTGCGAGCTTAACAAATACAAATAAAAATAATTAACCTGAGGGAGGGCACGTTAAGCTCGGTCCCGGCTGTTATTGTTTAATAGTAGTCGTTAAGTTTCAGGCGGCCTGACAAACTCTGCGACCAGAGGCCAGCACTACCTCATACGACAAACAAACTAACGTAATTAACAAATGGGCAAATTCTGTTTTATCGGACTACCCAACATGACACAGAATTCAATTAACTACTACGTGATACAGTTGGGTATATAAATTAACTACTAATTGGAAGCGTACTGTTGGTACTCCCTGCCTACTCCTGGTAGTTGGCGGCATTGCTCGTTTTAATTGCAATGCTAATTCAATGAGCCAAATTAGTAATCGTATTTTGGTAACCCGCCGCATTGAGCAAGCACCGGTCCCCATGGTACCAAAGTGTACCACTACGCATACACAGCCTGAGCAACTCTGCTGAATGAGATTAATTATATTACTATTAAGACACCATGCTATGATATGAAATATGGCTTACTTGCGACTAATTTGGGCAATGGCAGAGCTCCGGGCTCCTCCCTGAAATTAGAAATAAGTAGTGAAAATTATAGATTTTATGTCTGTACTTGCTTGTCGGCTGAGCCTCTGGTGACAAAGTTTGCCAGCCACCCGTGGGCCTCTGACGTAGCTTAACGACTTCTAACAGTTTTTAGCGACTGGGACCGAAACGTGCTGTAAGAAAAAAGGATGATGTGAAATCCACCCATAGCTTATATAAAGTCATAAAGGCGGGCGGGCCGAGGATAGAACGTGGTGTAGTAAGATTGTAAAGCGCACTTACATACCGCTCGGCCATCACCTAATGGAAAGCGACGATATGTCGGGTACAATACACGCGCGCTATGTAATTTGTTGCAGTACATAATGGTGAAGTCGTTTGACATGGCTTAACGACTGCTATCCATCAATAACAACTGGCTACCTCTGAAGTTATATTGGGCTGTGAAGCTATGAAGTGGAGGCGACCAAACAGCCCAATATCTTCCTTGAGCATAATCTGATTTACAATGTCGGGTGCCTTAAATTATCTTATGGTGTAATTAATACGAAGGCGGGCAGAAGACTCCAGTCCCAAAGGCTTCCAGAAGGAGCCTTGATTGTCAGGAGTGAGATACAATCGTCTACGTACACGTCCTATACCTGCGACCAGAATTTAATCTCGTTATATTTGTTTTTCAGTGTAAGTAGACTCCACTAAATAAGTAAGGGGGGAGAGAGACGCTAAACTGTCTACCCAATACCGTATCTCCAAGAGGCGCTTCACAGCGGCTGGCGGCAGGACGACACGGCGCCCTTGCTTGCAAAACAGCCGGAGCTGCACCTCGCGCAGTCCGCCGTAGAAGTGGGAAGTATGGTGTGTGTGTGTGTGTGTGTGTGTGTGTGTGTGTGTGTGTGTGTGTGTGTGTAAGGGACAAAGGTCAACCTGCTAAAACATTATTGCCCGTTTGGGACCCGGCCGGAATATACATGTAGTCTATATTGAAGATTAAAAAACAAAGTCTACCGCTCTTCTGGGAGAAAAAAAAGACCGGCGAGGATCAAAACAATTCATCCACATTCGTTCAACCCTTTAAGCGTAAAGAAGTAACAAACATACACACTCAAACACGCACACAACTCACACACACACCCAAACAAACACACACACACACCCCCCTTACAAACATACAAACTTTCGTCTTTATAGTATTAGTGTGATTATCTTTGCGGGCGGTCAGCTCGTACTCAATAATTTTGTTCGCAATCGGGTTTTTTGTATTTATATAATAATATTCCTTGTAACCCTTCATGTTACTTCATGTTCATGTTTATTTCGCCATTCGGGCCTGGTTTGAAGCATACTAGAGTATAAAAAAAACAACTTGAGTAGGATTTAGAAAAATATTTACTGCTTGAAAAAATGTTGCTGTAGTTGAGTACATAATTCCAAAAACTCAGCCTATTAGAATGTTGGTGAGGTCCTGTTCTGGATATCTAGTCATAGTAATCCAGTCAGTAAATGTTTCAGGCTCAAACAGTACATATCTGTAGGTACATACTGTAGTGTTGTCACGTTATCATAATTTAAGTTTTTACATTAAATTATAGTATTATCTTTGCGTTATTGCAAAAATAATTAAAAAATAGTAAGTATGTTACTGGGCATGTAAAATAATTTCGTTTTACATGCCCAGTAACATACCGCCATAAATAAATAAGTTACTTTGCATTTCACAAGAGCAATTACGCTCGGGGTCTGAAGCCTACAAAATTCAAATAGCAAAGTCACTTAGATAAGTCTATTGACGACTAACTATAATGGCACTAGGACGTACTCCACCACAGAGCTGAGACTCCACCTGCAGCTTGCGATGACTGCACGCTGTTATGTGACACAAATCCTTTTCCTAGCACTAGTAATTGGCAGAATGAGACACAGTCCGACCAACCAAATCAAAGTACATTCAAAAAAACTTCATGGAACTGATAAAAAAAACACTCAAACTTCAGTCAGAAGTACAACGAGGATAGAAAATACATTCGTTCACTTGAGGATCAGATTGATATTTTGAGTCGGAGGTCCCGACACACTTTTATAAGAACACGAAACGTCTCTAAACTGGACTCGTCAACACTATCTGAGACAAAACCTCAACTATCAAGCTCTGACTCTGTTGTCAAGCTAGGACAATTTTTAAACACTAGTATTACATATTGTACTGATATCGAGGACATCTACAGGCTTCCTACAAAGAGTCTGACAAACCAGTGATAGTTGAGTTAACAAGGAAATAAAACCCGAGCTAGATTAAAAATATCAACAAAGTAAAAATGAGCAATGAAAAGTTCACTTGAAGATTAATGGACAAAAAAAAACGTTATATCAATGGGACACAGCGTATTTGCTGTTAGTAGCCAAATCCTAACTTTACAACAGATTCTAACTTTTAACGAGGCGTTTTTCACTACTGACAGCTACTGTCGTTTTACAAGCGTGAAGAATGTCGTAAACAGTTTATAGATTTATACTACGAATAAGTATTTATACGAATCTACTTGTAGCTTAGTTATATATATATAAAGTATAATGCTGTACTTGCGATAGTTTCATAGTAATGATGATGTGATAATAATGATGCGAACATGGTCAAGGAAAAATGCTGATAACCTAACTATTGTTTTAGAAGAATGAAACACTGGTAGTATACTTTAAAAACTTATTTATCACATTAATTTGCATTTTATACCAAAAGGAACCTTGAGATTGAGAAGATTTTGATATAAAAACCCTTAGATTAGAAAAAAATAAAAAAATCATTAAGTAGAAATAATTTATATATAGCTTATATATAGCTTTAGTTTCTTGATATTTAAATTAAAGATACAGTCGGACAGCACTGTTCTTCCAATACTGTCCATCCAATGGTTATCTGGAAGAGATCGCTCTTATTATCGCCCATTATACTTATTTAAAGAAATATGTGATTTGTTATAACTATATTTCTTAGGCGTAATAAGGTGTTACCTATCTATTTATGGTGATGAAAAGTATCTTATCTTATTTGCCAAATTCATTGTAATTCGTTCAGTCGTTTCAGCGCTTAGTGGATACAAAGATAGGTACAAACTTTCACATTTATAATATAAAGTACTAGTATGATAGGATGGCAGGATTATTTATTTGGACGCCTCGAAGTTGCCCCGACGAGCTCTACAGCGTCACTGCCATTATCGTCCATTACGTGCGCCTACATTGTAATAAATATTCCAATAAATTATAAGTGCACCTACTAGTATTTATTTAGTAAGTTATGTGCGGCGGTTTCCCATCGCTCCGTGCTTCGGTGGGCTCATTAAGCTATCAGTTGCGGCTGTTATTGATCAAATAACCGTCGATAATGTCAAGAGCCCTAAGGCGGCTTGACAACTCTGACACAAGAAGCCAGCACTGCCTACCTCATATGAGAAACAAGCACGTAAGTCCTTAAGACTTCTGGTTTTGCCACCGGGAATCAAAACAGCACTATTATGTGTAGGTATGTAACTTCACCATTAGACCTGGCAACAAGGATCTAACCCGGTTTCCCTCCTAGTCACAATGTTTGGACACCAGCACTGAGTATCTAGCACCCACGATATAAGAAGGGACATCTGAAGCCTTGGTCAGTCTGTGTGCTTGTGAAGTAGACAGCTCGGGTCCTACCGGGAGGCTCCAGGCAATGATTAAAATAATAGTTGCTACGTAACTCACCACCACCAGGAACCAGAGAAACGCACGCAAAGCGTCGCGCGGCGTGATCAAATGGCAGAGGGGTCGGGTAGGACATGTTGATAAACACGAGTGCCTACTTCAAGAAGCGGAGCAATTACATTATTGTGCGTAGCGAAGGTAACTTATTTAATTGAGTAAGCGAGCGTGAAGCGCGAGCGAAGCGTCTTCGTTTCACCTTTGACAAAAATGCTTTCATATGTCCGGATCTCCGGCTGTTTTCCTCTACAGGTCTCATTTCTCAACCAATCTAGGTGAAAAATGGTAAACATGTTAAACGGACCTTAGCAAATAAAAAAAGACAGGGATTTTTGAATACTTCCCCAAAAAGGAGGCAATTAAATATCTCCGCCGTATTAGATCTGATTTCGACGGTTCTTTTTTATTTGAAAGGAACATTAAGTCTCAAAAAAATTAAAAATTATTAAAAAAAAAAAAAAAAATTAGCAGATCTGATGAGGATCTTCGGCGTGATGAGCAAAATAACTCCTAAAATTGCAGTAAATTGCTCACTCTTAGTTTTCTACCAGTGGCATCAGCCCTTTACCTATAAAGTAGGGATTGATAGAGCATCTTGATTTATAATGTTAGTTTTATGATAAGGTAACTAGATGGCGCTACTGTATACTGCTACATTGTTTGCAAAAAAGTTTGTACTCACGAGGTCTCAGCTCACAGAGCCACTAGTTTAATAATTATATGTGTTAGGCTATTTATTATCTGACTTTAGCAAAGCAAGGGAAGGGTTATAAGTTTAACAATCTATGTATGTATAGCTAGTGGCACGTAAGTATAGCGGTGAACGAAATGTGGCGGGGATCTTGGCACAGACAGTTTTTAGGAACCCTTTACATATTATTCCAAACCGTAACAGTATCTTATTTTTAACCTACCAACTTTCAACAAAATCCATTCAGCCGATAAGGAGCCGA
The DNA here is from genome assembly GCA_946251855.1 of Alsophila aescularia. Lineage (NCBI taxonomy): Eukaryota > Metazoa > Arthropoda > Insecta > Lepidoptera > Geometridae > Alsophila > Alsophila aescularia. Next base: position 65,484,933 of record OX276374.1, read on the forward strand.
GTGGTAACAAACACAATATCTATTAACACATACACTTTCAACAATGATATTTAATTTATCATCATTGTACTAGGTATTTATTCCTGCCTTATTTAAATTTCAGGAATCAAGCAGTTTCATCGAAAAAAAGGCTACTGTTAACATTAAGATATTTAGCCACTGGATCCTTTCTAAGAAGTGCGGCTGATTTTTGTGGAGTCAGTCCACCAACAGCAAGTCGTATCATTAAGAAAGTTACTATTGCACAGCTATGCCCAGATATAATAAAGTTCCCTGATGATATAACTACTCTAAAAGAGGGTTTTTATAAAATTGCAAGGTTTCCGAGGGTCGTTTCTGCAATTGATTGTACCCACGTTACAATAAAATCTCCAGGTTGGTGTTTTACTTTATAATCAAATATTTAGTAAGAAAACTATATCGTCATTTAGCTACCTATGTATTAAGGAGGAGACCTATGTATACCTATGTATTAGAGGACGAAGGCGGGTGCTCGCAACGCTTCGCTTCGCACCCGCCTTCGTTTTCCAACCTATCACGGCCATGTCAGGTCGCTACTTAACGTTGTTAACACAGGTAGGTAGTTACCTATATTGGTACTTTTGGTACTGGAATAACTCATAGGATCCTTATATCCCAGAATAACTACCACGTGAGCAACGCCGCGGGCACAGCTAGTATTCAATAACTCTGCATTGAAACAAAAATTTGAAAGCGGACAGTTTCAAAATGGCTTACTTCTTGGTGATAGTGGATATGAATTTTAAAGCAATATATTTTAACTCCCTTTTTAAACCCATCATCACCAGTAGAAAATGTATATAATGAGTCGCATATAAGAACAAGGAATACAGTTGAAAGATGTTTCGGGGAGTGCAAAAATCTTTTAAACTACGCAACGGATTTTAATGCGGTTTTCACCATCAGTTAGATTATTTTTCAAGAAAGTTTTATATATATATCTGAACGCGACGCTCTGCCCATTCAAAATTAATGCCCTTTTTTTTAAGTAGATCTCTATCTCTTTTCAACAATCAAAGTAACCACCCACCAGTAAGTAAGTATATTGCCACCCGATGATCGACTGAATATGTTACCCCATATAACATCAGATATCTGCCAGTGAAAGTCCCGTCAAAATAGGTTGAGCTATTTCAGATATTTTTAATACAAGCATACGAGACCTTAACGTAGCGAGTGTACGAGTAGAGGTGGCTTATGAAGCGAGCAGCCGCCCGTCCCCCGAAGCGGGGTGAAGTCGAGTGTGCGAGAACTACATTTTTTACCTCATTTTTTCTTAACTTCTGCCGTGCAAAGCCTGGGCGGGTCACTAGTATTATTAACTAATTACACCATCTCTTCCTATATATAACCGGGCTAGAAGATGTTCTCCTCCTGGGTACAGACCCTTTCTTCACTGTGCACCAGGTAGCGGGATACTGTCGCTGTACTAGGTACCACAGTACACATAATAGCCTTCACGGACAGTACAGTAAAGAGGCGTTGTTTATTAGTTTAATGCCAACCGTGAGCCGACTCACTGTTGCCACTGGCGGATTTATACCCGAGTAATTACGCAAAAGGAGGATTATAATTAAAGCAGCGTATGAAGGTATGTAATGTATGACATATAAAAGAGGGTTATAATTAAAACAGCGTTAGAAGGTATGTAATGTATGAAAATAAAGGAGGGTTATAATTAAAATAGCGTTAGAAGGTATGTAATGTATGACATATAAAGGAGGGTTATCATTAAAACAGCGTTAGAAGGTATGTAATGTATGAAATATAAAGGAGGGTTATAATTAAAATAGCGTTAGAAGGTATGTAATGTATGAAATATAAAGGAGGGTTATAATTAAAATAGCGTTAGAAGGTATGTAATGTATGAAATATAAAGGAGGGTTATAATTAAAATAGCGTTAGAAGGTATGTAATGTATGACATATAAAGGAGGGTTATCATTAAAACAGCGTTAGAAGGTATGTAATGTATGAAATATAAAGGAGGGTTATAATTAAAATAGCGTTAGAAGGTATGTAATGTATGAAATATAAAGGAGGGTTATAATTAAAATAGCGTTAGAAGGTATGTAATGTATGACATATAAAGGAGGGTTATAATTAAAATAGCGTTAGAAGGTATGTAATGTATGACATATAAAGGAGGGTTATAATTAAAATAGCGTTAGAAGGTATGTAATGTACGAAATATAAAGGAGGGTTATAATTAAAATAGCGTTAGAAGGTATGTAATGTATGACATATAAAGGAGGGTTATAATTAAAATAGCGTTAGAAGGTATGTAATGTATGACATATAAAGGAGGGTTATCATTAAAACAGCGTTAGAAGGTATGTAATGTATGAAATATAAAGGAGGGTTATAATTAAAATAGCGTTAGAAGGTATATAATGTATGAAATATAAAGGAGGGTTATAATTAAAATAGCGTTAGAAGGTATGTAATGTATGACATATAAAGGAGGGTTATAATTAATATAGCGTTAGAAGGTATGTAATGTATGACATATAAAGGAGGGTTATAATTAAAATAGCGTTAGAAGGTATGTAATGTGTGACATATAAAGGAGGGTTATAATTAAAATAGCGTTAGAAGGTATGTAATGTATGAAATATAAAGGAGGGTTATAATTAAAATAGCGTTAGAAGGTATGTAATGTATGAAATATAAAGGAGGGTTATAATTAAAATAGCGTTAGAAGGTATGTAATGTAGCAATGTAATATATAAAGCTAGCGCAAACTTTACTCCAAGGATAAAATAGTTTATTTAAAAAGCACGTTTTTATTATTTTGTAACATTTTGAAAAGTTGTTCTTCTCAGTCGGGAATCGAACCTGCACAAATGCAAGAAAATAACATCATGGGTTTTACCATCAGATCAGCTGTAAGGATCAAATCCCTCTAATCAATATAGCATCTTATATCAAGTGAAGATCATGAAATCTAACTTCCCCCAGCTATCCCTTACGATGGTATCTCTCACATACCTACTGAGTGCGAAAGTAACTTTGTCTGTTTGTTTACTTTTCACTTTTAAGCGGCTAATCTGATCATGATACAATTTGACAAAGAAATACTGTGCATCGTGAGGAACAATATAAGTTACTCCATACCAATATTTAAAAGTGAAATGTTGTCTGTTTGTTTGTTTGGGGACCTTTCACGCGATAAAGTCTGGATGGATTTTGATTAAATTTGGAATGGAGATAGCTTTTACGCTTGTGTAAAACATAGCATACTTTTTATTCCGGCAAATTGTAAGTTTTCATGGGAAAACTGGAAAATGCTGATTACTCGCTGTAAGGAACAGTTGCCATGGAAAAAAAAACAAGTACGTTAAAAACCTTCAAGAGCATTGGTGCTGTACCTACTTTTGCATTGGTTTTAAATATTCTAGAAGAACAAAGGATGCATTTATTGCGATAAACAGTTAGTCCGCGCGGACAAAGTCACGGGCGGGAAAGCTAGTTATGAATAAAACCCTCGCAGGCGCCTACTAAAGATATAGCAGCAATACGTGTCAACGTCTCACTCTCAGCAAAGAAGTAGGGGTTTAGGTATATAGGTCGCGTCATGTAAATAGAACAATGGAAGAAAGTGGAGGGGGTGTGTTTATACATGTGTACACTCGCGCACAAAAGTACTAGGCCTATTGTTTTAAATAATTATAAATTTGCCTTTCGCTCGCATCTTCGTATATTGGTTATTGCTAGTTATTGCTTGGCGATAAATCGGTCTATTTGGTGGTATGTGGTATGTACCCACATACCACCAAATAGACCGATGTATCGCCTAATGCGCAGCCTAACCGCCAGCGTTTTTTTTACATGACACGACCTATAGCATAGAGTAATAATGTTTTACTGATGCCTGTGGGAGTGTGTAGTGATTCTATGGCTTAGTTTTCTCTCTCTCTCTCTCTCTCTCTCTCTCTCTCTCTCTCTCTCTCTCTCTTTCTGCCATTAGCGTCTATTACGTACCTACTAATTCTGTTAAATGTGATGTGACGAGTAGTCATCGTAACCTAATTTTTACTGTATGTTAAATTTTGATACTAATAAGTAACTGCAGTTATCAGAAACGCGCGCGGAGCGTCGTGTGGCGAGATCGTTAGTATGTCAGGGGTCAAGCAGTTCATGTTGATAAAAATATGTAACAAATATGGCCACATCTAAGATGTTAAAAAAAAGACGGATACCGCACTGCCAAATCGAAAGTGAAGTAACCAATATATGCCGATTTGCTCGTACGTACAAACCTCACGCACACACACCAGTTAGAAGTTGTGCCGATCAGCCGTCACATCGAAGTAAGATCTCGACCTTATTAGTCGTGTTAATTTTGTCACATTCTTACGGAAAATCAAAGAGACTGCAGTTTTTTGTGATGAAATTATGTCATCATGATCATAATTATCAGCGCGCATCAATCCATATACACAATTGTGTATATCAACCTCAAATTATCAATTCACACATACATACGCAGGTGTCATGTACTTCACTCGTTTGTTTGCCAGTGTAGACTCCGTATTTTTTTAACTTTCTTGGTTACATCCTGTTGATGAGATGCTTGTATGACGCCGCAACTATGTCCGTACAAGATCAGAATCAGCCGACTAAGTATATCCAGCTTCGTATACGGTAGGGAGACAGGGGGATGTTACGAGGAGACAGGGGGATGTTACGAGAAGGTACTTCCCCGAAACTGTTCACTAACGCCCTGGAAGATGTGTTTATGAAACTTGACTGGAAAAGTAAAGAAATAAATGTAAAGTATTTAATGCGTGCGTCCTACCAGTCATGTATTACAGTGGCAAAATTTCCATCGCTCCGTCTTTGATACCTATCTCGTTTTCTTAATCTTGACATTTGACATAATTTTATTTTGATGGTTTCAATGTAATACTTGACAGGGGGGATACAGGAGTACTCAAAATATTATTTTTAAAGTTGTTACTGATATCTCCCCGGCCTTGGGGAGAGATCAGGATTTAAAAAGTCCTGATGTCTCCCCAAGGGGGGAAATCAGGGGAGACACGAGTCCGGCACCGTGCTTCGGAGGACACGTTAAGCTGTCGGTCCCGCCTGTTATTGATTAATAGCAGTCGATAAGCCATGTCAGAGGCCCTTGGGCGGCCTGACAAACTCTGACATCAGAGGCCAGCACTACCTCATACGACAAACAAAACAAAACAGTGGCAAAACGTTGAAACTCTGATAAGATTGGTTCATAGGTTATAGCTGGTTGCTCAGAGAGCTATGGAAAGAGCTATGTTTGGTATTTCTACGCATATTCATACTCGGTATTCATACCGATTTCGGCTATGACAAGATCAGAAATGAGGTGAACTGGCTATCTGCCACCAATGTTACCGAGAGCTCAAAGAATTAGCAAGCTGAACTGTCAATAGGCTGGTCACATCTCTCGAAGAACTGACAACCGTTGGAGTAGACGAGTTCTGGAGTGGAAACTGCGTTTACGCAAACGTAATGTAGGGCGCCCGCTGGCAGGTGGAGTAACGACGAAAGCGGCCGGCAAGAACTGGATATGAAAAAACGACGATCGGGCCCAGTGGCGTTCACTAGGAGAGGCTACGTCCAGCAGTAGACTCATATATGCTGATAATGATGATGATGATGTTGGCCGCACTTTATTATATTTCTTGAGCAAGTTTGGCCGTATTATTATTAGTTTGATTTTTAATCGACTTCACATAAGGGGGATGGTTCTATGTTTGACTGTTTTATGTTTTTTTTTTGTTTATGTGCACCGATTTCTCCGTCAATTGCGGCCCGTTTTTTTATATTGGTATACTCTCTAGGTGGTCCCATTTTTTTTTTACAAAATTTGGTTCCGCCGTCTTTTATTGACAAAATAAGAATTTGGGATTATGAGGATCTAGGAATTATGACAAACAAGGTATCAAAGTTCTAAGTGGAACTGCAACTGTTACGGCAGCTTGACGCTTACCATCAGGCGAGCGACCTGCTCGTCTCGTCACTCATCCGAATAAAAATGCTACTGAAATTAAGGCGCTTTTAAAACAAGATACTGAATGTAAGACGCGTTCCAATAGATTGCTTCCAAGGTTAAATGATATCGTTGTAATGAGTAGATACTTTGCGAAGCGGAGCGCGGGCAGAGAGAGAGAACACCAGACATTTTGAATTGATTTTTGCAACAATTTATGTAGGTGGTACAGAGTAGGTACTATGCTAGTACTATGCTAGTACTATGCTAGTACTATGCTAGTACTATGCTAGTACTATGCTAGTACTATGCTAGTAATGGCAGTTTCATCAATCTTTTGATCATCTTTAGCTTTGCTGACTTTATTTTTATAAAAAACCACCATCATCACGTACAATGCCACGATGTGTTTAGAGCAACGATAATCCTCTGGGACTCTTGTGATCTGTATTGTTGCCCGAGTTAGCTGCAGTGCTGCACTTTTGATGATAAGAAGTGTAAGCCGTGTCATGTGATACATACCTTTGCGAGCGCAGCTTTGCCATGTACCTAAAAAAACAGAATATCTATTCTATACATATAATAAAGCAATAGGAATGAAAAAGTCTGTACAAAGAATATAATTAAAAAAGAAATGGTCTAGAGTAAATAAAATAAGCTACTGAACATGAATATAACATTTAATAAATTCGTGTCTTTGTGTTTGTCTGTCTGTAAGTTTGTTCACGCATCACTTAAAAACTACTAGACCGATTGTGATGCGGTTTTCACTGTTGGATAGCTTATGTTTGACTTAAAAACTGGTATCTCAATCTAATGAGTAGAAGCCGAGCAATCGATGAAAATATTTTTGACGGCTGAGTGAATTTTGATTAAATGTTGGTATATTGGTATTTTAGGTCCTGGAATAGCAAAATGAGTATTTTTAACCTACAGAAATGACCACGCGTGCGAAGCCACGGGGATCAGCTGTCAAAATTACTTCTATCAAATGCTCGGCTTCTACTCATTGGATTGAGATACCAACTACCCCAGTTTCTAAGTCAAACGCTAAGCTCTCCAACGGTGCAAGCCAGATAGCAATCGGTTATGTAGTTATTACGTGATGTGCGAACAAATATACAGACAAGCAAACTAACAAACTAACAGACAGACAGGAACTAAAAAAAATGATGTATTCTTGTTCAGTAGCTTATTTTAAGTACTTTAGACCTTATTTTTTTTCAAATTATTTTCTTTGTGCAGCCTATTTCGTTCCTATTGCTTTATTATAAGTTAAGACATATTTTAAAAGTTATAAATTTAAGAATTCATTTTTCTTTATTTCCATTTTACTGTCCATTTCTCGAGACTGGCAGAAAATACTGTGATAGCATTAAGTCCTCCTCTGTACACTGTTTTTGTGCATAAAGTATTAAATAAATAAATAAATAAACGTAGTATAGTTATAAGCAACATATATATTATTGTTGAACACTCTATAACTAGTTTACACTCAGCTATCGAATATAAACTTAGTTTTTTATAAACACTAGCAACAAAACAAAAAAATAAAATACAAAACCAAATGCGATTAGTTGGAGACAACGCTCGCCCTTCTCGACGCTGACACCCGCTACTTCAGTCTTCTCGTGACCACGATCAATGCAACTTGATCGAAACATCGAGGTAAATAAATATTAAGTTTTTAGCGCGATTAATTGATTAACTATGTGTACGAATCGCGAAAGTTTAAAAGTTACAACACTAGTAACATCAACAACGTCCATCCAGCAGATTTTAACGTTGCATACTTATCAAATAATCAAAAATAGCAAAAATTATAAAAAAAAAAAACAAAAATCCTGACTGCAAACAAAACTATTGATTAAAATTTTATACAACTCACGTGCTATGTCGGGTTTTTGCTTTTTAGCGGACGGACGAAATGCAAGCTGACTGCTCCTAGATGTATCGCCAGGCAACTTGACACCGCTGCAAAGGTTCAAACAGGTTTCAACAGAATCGAGGAAGAATCAGTAGTATTAACCCCTATCTTCGGCCATGGAGGTATTCTTCAGCCTTGCCTTAATTGTAGAAACATTTATATTCTATTCAGAATGGTGGTCACGCGGAACCACAGATTACCCCCTATAGATACCGCTTACAAGGCATCAGACGCACACAACACATACTTGCTTTATCTAGTATAAACAGGCTCGCTTTGAGACACGACTTCATTCTCGACCAAACTCTCGACCCGTGGGAGAGTGCTAGTTTATTGCGAATTTAATCGAAAAACAACATTTTTAATGGCTCGCTGTGCAGTAAAATGGTGTGGAAAGTCAGCCAAAGCGTTAAATTATTAAAAAGTTGGCATAACGTTCCACCGGTAAGTAATTTTGTATTTTTTTCTGATATACTACGAGCCAAGCGGATTTCAGTTTATACTGGTTCCACAGGTCATGAGCGTCATGAAAAATAAGCACGCGTTGATGTCTTTTTGAAAAGTCTCTTTCACTCATTACGCTAAGTACAATAGTTATCCCTGTCTAACAAGAGCACGTGTAAGCTAGTGTTGGGATATCATAAAATATTCTCATGTTGGTACATATCGATATTTCAACCTAATTATTTAGAAAACCGTATCACAAAAGTTATTTTGTTTTTGTACGAATAACAAACTACCTATCACGGAATACGGTTAAAGCTTGAAGTGTGGTTAATAGGTACTTGATTGCTTTTAGATATAAACGAAGATAGAATTAAAATACAATTTTACTTTACAGGTTTTACGAAAGAAGCTTTTGAAGCTTTGAAATTCAAGACAGCATAGGCAAACAAGCTTATTTATTGCTGTATTGTTTTCGACGAAATTAAAATTGAGAAAAGTAGAGAAGACATATGGTTATGTAGATTTTGGCGAGGTGCCTTTTTTCTCATAAATAAATACATTAAATAATATCCTTATTTATACAGTTTGTTTTCTTAGTACCTACTCACTGCCATTCTGCCACTTTGATGACGTCGTCTGACCATCGTGTAGGTGGTCCCTGCAGTCCCATCACTATGGTCAGTACATTTCTAGTGCGACCCGTATCTTCTTTGTAGTTTGTGAGTGCGACCTTGAATAGGCTAATCACGGCGCAGTCGTTGCGTTCCCCGCGACCCGTGCTTTCCTCCATCATTTGTGAACTCGAATCCGTACAATAATTCAATGATGCGGAATCTATAGGGGGTAATCTGTGCGCGGAACTAACAGTAATGCCAAGGAATAATGTTTCAAGTTCAACCTGAAGCAGATAGCATACCATGTGGCGTCATGTTCAAATATCATCTCTTTCAATGAATAAGTAACTACATTACTTGACGTACTCGTACTTTTTATGTATTGTATGGTTTCAGGATGGATAATGGATTTCTTACGTTATTTCACGCTCCTTATTGTTAACATTAAGCTGTAATTGAAAATACAAATTGTCGACCATTTTAAGGGTAGTTTGTATAATATCATATATTTCTGTTGATTGTTTGTGTCCAGTGAGGGTAGTTTATAGTTGTATTGTTGCTCGCTGGTTCGCCGCCAGGTCTCAACCTACGTCGACCTGAGACGCACGCAAACAGCTCTCAGGATCCTGGCATCGACCTGATCTCGAAGGTCGTAGCCCCATCGGTAAAGGGAACCGTCGGTGGTCAGCTATATCCAGAACAATTGAGTTTGGACACAGTTTTGTGTGAAACGTTTGAACTGTGATTAGGACATACAAGATTGACGGCGCCGTCTACAGGAAAACCCAAGCTACAAATCTGTGAGTGAACTTGTGAATTTATTATTTCTATACTGAGCTATCGAATCTAATTTATTTGTCGCATTTGCCAACTCCCAATGTAAATATATAATTAAGAAAACGTGGTCTACGGTACAGAACAAATTTTAAATTCGTGTTTGTCTGTTTGTTTGTTAGTTTGTCTGTATTTTTGTTTGCGCATCACGTCACAACCACAGGACTGAATGCGATGCGGTTTTCACTGTAAGATAGCTTAGGGTTTGACTTAAAAACCGGTTACTTGGTATCTCATCTCGATTAGTAGAAGCCGACCAATCGATAAAAAAAATGTCAGCTGAAGGAATTTAGATCAAATGTTGGTGTATTGGTATTTTAGGTACTACATTTTTTTCTTCTTCTTGTAACAGACTTATTTGTTCTTATTGCTTTATTATAAGTAAGATAAGATAAGTTTAGATAGACAGATGCATTGAATGAATACTACAAATACGTTCAAAAGATCTGTTATCTATCCTTGTAATAAAGCAATATCTATCTATCTATACATATAAAAAAGCCACAAGAACGAAAATGTCTGTACAAAGAAGATAATTAAAAACAAAATGGTCTAAGGTACTTAAAATAACGAACAAGAATATAACATTTTTTAAATTCCTGTCTGTCTGTTTATCTATATGTCTGTTTGTTTTTAAGTTTGTTAGTTTGTCTGTATGTTTGTTCGTGTATCACGTAAAAACTACTGGACTGATTGAAATGCGGTTTTCACTGTTGGATAACTTAGGGTTTGATAAAAACTGTACTTGGTATCTCAATATGGTCAGTAGAAGCCAAGCAATCAGAAATAAACTTATTGACGGCTGAAGAAATTTTGATCAAATGTTGGTATATTGAAAAAAGAAAAAAAAGAAAAGAAAATACATTTATTCAACACACACATAAATAAAAGATACAAATAATTAGAAAAATTAAGTAGGAACAATAGAAAAGGAAAACAAAGAAAAGGTAAAAGTAGATAATTGCAGTTTCCGGATCGCCGCCTGTCTTCGTCTAGGTGCTGCTATTGTCGAACGTCATCGGTGTTCATGTGGCAGCGTCGTCGACAGGTACGGACTCCATGGACTTTCTTGACAACGAAGTGCTGGTAGGTTTTACCGCCACGGCTCAATTTATGAGATCATTAAACGGGCGCTTGCCACCATCAACGTACCTTCTGTACTAGAACCAGTAGGGATATTACGTGATGATGGCTAGCGCCCGGACGGCCTAACGCTGATCCCCTGGGAGCGGGGAAGGGCTCTCGTATGGGACGCGACTTGTGTTGATACGTTAGCCCCTTCTCGTCTCAGCGGGTCAGTCTTGAGGGCCGGAGCCGCGGCGGAGGCCGCAGAACAAGCCAAACGACGCAAGTATGTATCGCTCTCAAGCGACTATATATTTGTGCCGCTTGGCTTTGAAACATTTGGTCCATGGGGTCCCAGTACGAAACAATTTTTTAAGCAAATTTCTCCCCGCGTTATCGTCGTCGCTGGTGACAAGAGAGCTGGCTCATTTCTCGCACAGAGAATAGCTATTGCTATTCAACGCGGAAATGCAGCTAGCGTTCTTGGAACCATGCCACATGAACACCAATTATTTTTAGATTATTAGTTTAGTTTTATGGTTTAGGTGTAGGTTTAATTGTTTATGTTGGTTGTGTTGGTTTAGGTTTTTACTTTTTTATATTTGAAATGTAAAATTATATGTGTATCATTAAACAAAATAAGATCCAAAAAAAAAAAAAGGTACAAAAAAGATCATAAAAGTGGTGATGAATGGGCCTTAACTCAGCATTAGGCTGTTTGCCGAAGGCACGCAGCGCCGGTTTTCAGCTAAAGCCCAGAGGGAGCGGAAATAAACGTTTAACGAAAAAGTATGCATATATGCTATCGTCTGACCACTGAACTTGCTCGCTTGCTTGTCGTATGAGGTACGTAATGAGGATAGTAGCTCCCAAAAGAATGGACCAATTTTGATGCGTTTTCTATGTTTGAAAGCTGATGTGAGTGAGATGCTTTTTAGCCATGGGGGGGGCGGGTTGTGTTTTTTTTTGTTAACACCTTTATAGACGACAGTTTTACGAGTTGAAGTTTCCAAAGGCAGCTGCTTGTTGCTCATGTTACGTGGTTTAACTATATCTATGTACTTCGTGTAGAGGAATTAAACAAAGCGGTTTTTGTTTTGCAGATGTTCGGGTTGTCGTGATAGTTTTATTTATTTAGTTATTTATTGATGACCAACAGCACGATTATTATGTACATTAAACACAGATGTAGGTACAGTGTTAAACAATCAATTTAAGGTCTCCTCATATTTATAAACTAGCGACAAAAACCAAATATCTAAATTACACTAAAAACTAATTTTGTTTCAAACAATTGTATGGAAGAGGGGGTGTAAAGGTGTGTGTGAGAGAGAAAGTGTGAAAGTATGTGTGGGCACAGTACATAATATAGTCTTATACATATATAGTACTGTGGTGTGTGTGTGTGTGTGTGTGTGTGTGTGTGTGTGTGTGTGTGTGTGTACTATGTCAGATAATAATAATCTTTACTAATAAAAACTGTAACAGGTCCCATTCTGTACATTGAAGATATTTTGTAATTTTCCATTCTGAAATCAAAACTGTTTTTTTTTGTCTCTGTCTCTCTCTCTGTCTGTCTGTCTGTATGTCCGTCTAACTGTCTGTACCTTGGATAGGCATCACACCAAAACTACTGAATTAACTTTAATAAAACTTGGTATGATTCAAGTTCATACTACGAGGTAAGACATATGATACTTTTCACCCCAAAAAATTAAACGGGAACCGCAGGACAGGGGTTGAAAGTTATTTAAAAAAATACTTACTGAAACAACTGAATGGATTTTGATGCAACTTAGTACACCAAAATCCGTTCAGAAAATTTATCCACGGTGAAACTAGAAAATGTTGATTTTTCGCTTTAAAGAATGGTTGCTATGGTAACGAAATAACAATTCTGTCAAAAAACATCAAAAGCGTTACCTACTTTTACATTGGTTTTTAATATCCTAGTAGAACATAGGATGCTTTCTTTCGCGTTAAACAGTTAGTCCGCGCGGACGAAGTCGCGGGCGGGAAAGCTTGTTCCTCATAAAAGATACCATCAGTACCCGACTACGGCGAAGCAAAAGGAGGATTACGATAGTGACCATTATGTATGCGGGTATATCAATGTTCATCTGTCCCTTCACAACTTCTTAACTACTTATCATAATTTCACAAATGATGTATTTTTTGAAGTTTCTTGATTATCAGCTGGTCAAAAGCTATGTGACATCACATTACATTGAGTTTGGCGCCCTCTAGAGGAAATAAAGTCACAAAGAGAAAATAAAAATACTGAAGTCCACTAAGGACTGTATTCAGGTTTTTGTATTAGAACTCATATTTTATATGTGATTTAATTAATTGATGTAATCCCAATAACCTATTAGAATGCTGAGCTAACGAAATCCGTTAACGAAATCGGCTGAGCGTCATCTCGCTTCAGCCAATTTGTGTCGATGTCCAGAGAGCTCAAAGACTTTGCGAGGAAAACATGTAACGCACATCATTCGATTGTGGATGTAGATAGTAGATTTTGCACCACCTCCATAGACAGTACCAGTTCGTGGTCAGATGTAGGCGCGACATAGGTGAAAGGTCAATACGAGCATGACGAGTCGCTGCGTAGGCAAAGATACGACAGATATTATATTGAATGCTTTAGCTCTTTACGCACGCCCATCGTAACCTCAATTTCATTCAAAAGGTAGAAATTATGAATCCGAAATAACTGTATTCAGGTGACGCTTTGAATATGACAAATAAATAAACAAAGGGTAGCGCAAAAGTAATGAACCCTATCAGAAGATGAAGTCAAACAATGAGGAATTCTTAAAGTTTAATCATGTCCGTTTGTACGTCTGTAAGTTAAAGCAATTTTATTCAGAAACTATTAACACTGCAAAGTTGGAATTTGGCACAAAAATAGATATTTACAACCGCTACATAAATACGAGTACATAGGTTTTACAACCGCTACATAAATACGAGTACATAGGTTTTTCAGTGGCTTCCTTGCATGAAAAATTTGATTCCGTTTACGAAAAATACTGGACAGACAAATCACTGGACGTGTGGGACTTGGGCCGGTGTCAGAGTGACGAGCGCAGTGTATCGCTAAACAAGGTCTCGCTCTTGGCTCTGCAATTTCTACTAGCAGTTGTGGTGGTTACCGTTTAGCGAAGGACCTCCGCCCATGTCTGATTTATATATACATAGAAACGAAAGATCACGTACATATTCCTGACCAAAGACCATGATGGTCCCACACTCGCCATGATGAAATGTTTACTATCCGTGGTACTATTGGTACTTACGTACATCATGGTAATAAACTACCCGTATGTTATTTAAACCATTTACAGCATAAAATTGTATGATACATTAAAGGAATATCACTTTTCGTTGCTTCGAACCTTTTGGATTCACATATATACCTAAGAATCCTATAAATAGATTAGTAAGGTTTAAATTAGTTATTATGGCAACAACAAAATAAATCCAGCTAAGTGCGTGTCCTCCTCTGACAGAAGTAGGGTTCCATAGCCTGAGCTGCCCAACCATGAGAACCGCATTGCAACTTAAAATAAGATAAAAAACTGAACAATTCACACCAATTACCGATCCCCAAACTAGGATACCTTGTACTATGGGCACCAGATAACGGATAAACATACAAAGATACGAATACTACATCCATAACTCAGAAACAAACATTTCTGCTCATCACATAAATGATTGCACCTTGCAGGATTCCAACCTATTCCCTTTGATTTCGTACCAATCAGTCGTCATAAAGTACTTAATTTATAAGTTTAATTACTTACTGGAGCGATGGTAGCCTAACGGTTCAATAGTGCAACTTAGAATCTAACGATTCAATCCTAGGGGGTTCAATCCTAGGCTCCGCATCAATGACTTTTCTTAGTTATGTGAGGTTTTCCATCTCTCCGTGCTTCGGAAGGCACGTTAAGCTGTCGGGCCCAGCTGTTATTGATTAATAGAAGTCGTTACGCCATGTCAGAGGCCCTCGGCAGGCTTGACAAACTCTGACATCAGAGGCCTACATACAAACATTATTTACTAAAAACTACTGCACCAATTCCTATGAGTTTGGTTTCCTATGTTCCTATGGTCCATTGTTCGTACATTCAAATCTGTTCAGAAATCCCGAAGTGAATGAACAAATTATACAAATAACAACACATAAGTTCAAAAACTAAAACCTGACTGCGGTCGGGTAGTAAATAGCCTATGAAACTCTTGCGATGAAGACGAATAAATGTATACTCAGCTTGTCAAAATCGGACCAAATTTTAAGTTTAAACGTATAACCCTTCCTTTTCTTCGACGAATTCGGATAAAAAAAAATGCCTATGACATTTTATAAATGGAGATGAATCAATTGATGCCTAGCTTGTTAAAATCAGATCAAGTTTTTAGTTTGAATACATAACCTTTCCTTTGTTTCAACGTAGTCGGGTATTGTTGTGGCCTTTTTTGTATATATTTGTCCTCTTTTATTGATTTATGTTTTTTATACTTTTTGAGTAGTGTTTTGTTTTGTTTTTAGTATGTCATGTATTGGATTGAGTAAAAGTTGCAGAGAAAAACGTGTATTTTTAACATGAACGATAGTTTCGCTCTAAAATGCATTTCCCCGCTTAATAGGTATAAATAAAAAAACTATGTCACTCTATACCTGAAGACGAAAGGATTGATACCTAGCTTGTCAAAATCGGACCAATAAGGGTGGAACATCCACATACCCTCATACATACATACATACATAGACTATTCAACTCATTACCCTTCTCTTGCTCCGTACTTGGGTAAAAATTAATCAATGTGGGAGTATAAGGGTGGGGATTTTTGATCAAAAGTCTTTTCTCCTTGCGTCCTGTTACCTACACTCTTCGTGGCCTTACTAGTTAGGCAGCATAGTTAAGCCACGAGGAAACGCCCCTCTAACCAAGATGCTTTCTCATAGATTCCTTCCAAGGTTGAGTAATTTCGTTGTTACGTTGGCACCGTGGGGAGTGGAGGCTACGACTTACTGTTGAGCTACAAATGTTGTGTCAATACTTTAACACAAGCTGCAAACGTGTTTCTTTAGCTGGAAATGTTGCGACATTGTTACGGCGGGAGTTAAAAATGTTTATTTTTGAGAATTAAAGATTTGATTTATGTTTGATTTGATGAAGTGTTCAAGAATCCAGGCACTAGTCAGTCCCAAATAAAAGTTTAGATCTTTGCTTTTTATTGCAAGAACTTATCCGTGAAATCCACCTTAAATGGGTCATCTGGTCATGTCACAGAATTTCTAGAGTTGACTTGAGTTAACACAAATCAGATATTATGCAATTCGTATGAAGTTCTTCTACGAATTTTATAATATTTCTGATGAACCTGAGATGTTTTCTATAGGGAGATGTACTCCAGGGTTCTGGTGCGAAGGACAAAGTCTACGATGATGAAGAACTTTCAAAACTTCCTTACTGCCCCGTAACAGGACGGGACACCAACTGAACACGAATCAAGGTTGCAGAATCTCTTACTTTTGTGATCTAACCATTTCAGTTAAGTACATTACTTTTTAAAAGCTTTTAATTAACTTGCAATGTGTATGTATGTATGTATGTATGTATGTTTAGTCAAATCTTGCAAGCTGAAATAGAACCACTTCGTCTTAACCTACGAAGTTGAATTTTTGCAGGTTAGTTCAGTTCTGATGACAATGTATTTTTTGGTAAGCATGACCTGAATTGACATCCAGGAACAGCTCCAGATAAAGGAACTCTTCAACGGTCAACAGCACTGACACGAAATTTTGTGTACGCATTATAATATGATAGGGGGTTTGAAGTTTTACCATGACATGGCCACTGCACTCCTTGTTGGCTCCTGATTCGGGAACTCTTCAATGGTTAACAGCATAGACACGAAATGTTGTAAACGCATTTAATTGTGATAGCTCCTTTTAAGTTTCATCAAGACATAGCTACTGAATAAAAGAAAAAAATAAAAGAATGTTTTTTTTAATGTTATATTTGTGTGTTTGTTTTTCATATGAGCTAGTACTGGCCTCTGAACTCAAAGTTTGTCTGGCCGCCCGGGGGCTTTAAAGACGGCTTAACGACTGTAATTAATCAATAACAGCTGGGACCGAAAGTTTAATGAAATGAAATGGTTTATTAACCAGAGTGGTACCTCTAATTACTTAATTACTAAACAACAAAAATACAAACAAGAGAAAATTAAAAACTAAGTAATTGGCAAGTGATACAACTGCCACGTGCGATGTAAGGGGCTTTGGTCCCAGTTTCTCACCGTGGCAACCAGGGTGTTCGTAGAGCGGTACAGGGCAGTGCGCGTAGCGGCAGAGCGACTCCTACGCAGTGCCTACCAGCAGGACGCACGTCCTTTGGCGAACAAGGCACTGGCAATGCAGTAACACGGCAACCTGAACATTGCACGCCACGCGTCGTTGTATTGTACTCGCATGTTGCTCATAACTGCCTTATTATAATGCGTCCACAGCTCGACCGAGTAGACGCTGGTACAGTAGCTGATGAACAGCTGACTCTTTACCGCAGAGCTGCAACGGCTAAACCCAGCATGTTACCACACACAGCGAGGGCTCGTCTTTGCCTTTCAATGTCTGCGTGGTCAGAAAGGTCAGCAGCTAATATGTGATCAAAGTATGTAACTTCCTCCACATTTTCAGCTCGGTATTGTTCAATCTGGTAGCTATTCTGAGCTCTAACCACCATACATACAGATTTACCAGCCTTGTACTTCTCTTTGTGATCTCCAGCATAGCCTTCACACACTGCTAAGAGTCTGCGCATCGATGTTAATGTGCCCTTAGAAGCATGCCATTAACTTAGAAAAGTCATTGGTTATCGTTGGATTCTAAGTTGCACTATTGAACCGTTAGGGTACTATCGCTCAAGAAAATGTTATCAAAGTAAAATATCTAAGTACATACGCTTTCGTATTAAAATCCCGTAAATATAGTAGAGATTTACCTCAGAGTAATGAAAATGTTCATAATGGCGACTGCAACTGCACAGGTCAGCACTTAATAGTACTGCTTGTGCTGAACAATCTAGGTCATGAATATATCACACTTGGCCAGCAAAATAAAACAATAGGGTTTTTGTTTTATTTTGCCATAGGGCATAAATGTTACAGTTTTTTTGGGTGTCACATAAATGTTACAGTTTTTTTGGGTGTCACATTTACCAAATGCTCAAGAAATTATTAAAAATACGGAATGATACCAAATATAAATGCAAAAAGAAAATCTTCCAATATTTGTTAAGTTTGGATTATAATAGCACGGAGGGACTGTTACGTGTTCCAAAGTGAAATTTAAATGCAGATGATTAATTATCCATACCAATGTATAAAAGTGAAACGTTGTCTATTTGTTCGTTTGTTTCTTTGTTTGTTTTGGGAGCTTTCACGCGATAATGGCTTAACAAATTTTGATGAAATTTGAAATGGAGATAGCTTATCTAGCTAACATAGGACACTTGTTGTCCCGGAAAATTGTAAGTTTCCACTGGAAAACTGGAAAATGTTAATTAATCGCTCTAAGGAACGGTTACCATGGAAACGAAATAACAAGTCTGTCATAAAACTTCAAGAGCATTGGTGCTATACCTACTTTTGCATTGGTTTTTAATATCCTAGAAGAACATAGAATGCCATTTTTCGCGATAAAATGTAGTCCGCGCGGACGCAGTCGCGGGCGGGACAGCTAGTTAATTAATACATTTTGATTATTTTCCCATAAATACTTGTTAAAATTTATATATAATTTTAATTCAGTATAAAAACATAATCCTTCTGTCTAGTCTAATCACCAAATGTAAACCTATACCTACCTGCTGTTGCTTGTTTCTGAGTTCTCAGATGATAGTAGGTATTGTGACCCACGTTGTTGACTTGCGAGCATCGGAGCGTTGATCTGGATCATCCATTTATATGCATTCCTTATATGTACCTACAATCTCTCATATGCTTCGTTAGATATTATAATATATAATCTGTTGGATGAGAACTAGTTACCACAAAAAAAGGGAATCCTACCGTGGTAACTAGGGAACCAATCTATCATGCAACAATTTACACATTTTATTGTACATATGTAAAGTATATGTACAATAAAATGTGTAAATTGTTGCATGATTAATTTATTGCATGATATAAATAAATAAGTAATTAATTATGCAACAAAATTAATTATGTTGCAAAATAAACAAATTTATTATTATTATACGTTATTTATTTACATGTCTCAAATTTAAATTATTTAAAATATTTCTATAACTGAAAACAGATAAAATATTATAAAAAAACCTAAACCTAAGGTACCACCGGCAGCGGAGCAGGGCCCAACCTATCGGTTGCTAGGGCTGCAGAGTGAGGAACCTCCTGACTATACGCGGAGCAGGGCCCAACCTATCGGTTGCTAGGGCTGCAGAGTGAGGAACCTCCTGACTATACGCGGAGCAGGGCCCAACCTACCGGTTGCTAGGGCTGCAGAGTGAAGAACCTCCTGACTATACGCGGAGCAGGGCCCAACCTATCGGTTGCTAGGGCTGCAGAGTGAGGAACCTCCTGACTATACGCGGAGCAGGGCCCAACCTATCGGTTGCTAGGGCTGCAGAGTGAGGAACCTCCTGACTATACGCGGAGCAGGGCCCAACCTATCGGTTGCTAGGGCTGCAGAGTGAGGAACCTCCTGACTATACGCGGAGCAGGGCCCAACCTACCGGTTGCTAGGGCTGCAGAGTGAAGAACCTCCTGACTATACGCGGAGCAGGGCCCAACCTACCGGTTGCTAGGGCTGCAGAGTGAAGAACCTCCTGACTATACGCGGAGCAGGGCCCAACCTACCGGTTGCTAGGGCTGCAGAGTGAAGAACCTCCTGACTATACGCGGAGCAGGGCCCAACCTATCGGTTGCTAGGGCTGCAGAGTGAGGAACCTCCTGACTATACGCGGAGCAGGGCCCAACCTACCGGTTGCTAGGGCTGCAGAGTGAGGAACCTCCTGACTATATGCAGTTATTAAATTTATTACTATTATTATTATTATTATAGTCTTCTTATAATTGACACGTAAAATTAAAGCGCTTTTTTTGGAATTGCTATTGAAACAGCGCTACTATCAGTCGGTGACGTGTGAATATTAATATATATCGCAGTCGTTCAAAACTCTCACGTGACTTCTCAGCCAAGATTGTGCAGGGTAGGTATTTCGCTACATACTTGTTGATTCACATCGTTGTGATAACCCGCAACACGCGCGTGACGCGGGATGTGTTGTTTACATAAACATATCATCTTTAGTCGATAAGTGCCGTAAAACTAGCAAATAAATTAAACAGTAACAGTTATAATGTCAGATAAACAGTATACTAGCTTTTCCCGTTACTTCACTTGCGTGGACTTCAAAAAAAGTCTAGAATTAGTTCCAGGGACAAATTACTTATCTTTCTATAGCCATTAGCTAATAAGATATATGTGCCTAAATATATAGTACTTTGATAACATATTTGCACAAATCTACAATTAACTAAGTAAAATATATTATGTTCGGGACAATTCACAGAAGTTACCTAACCCCAAACTAGGATACCTACACTGTACTATGGGTACTAGACAACGGATACATACATAGATACGAATATTACGTCCATGACTCAGAAACAAACATTTCTGTTCATCACAAAAATGATTGCACCTAGCGAGATTCGAACCCGTGATCGTTGGTTCGCTTTCACCAACGGTCGGTTGGTCACAACGATTTGGCCAACCGATTATCAAATATTTAAAGGTTATTTTGATTTTAGCATAGGCTTCTGCTACAAAATATAAAATATATAACTACAACAACATCCATCCTATCCAGTAGTTTTAGAGTTATTTGGAAACAAACAAAAAACAGAAAACATTCTAAAATTTTAGTATAAAAGGAGGAGGTCCTTCACTTCATGCGACCATTTTTTTGTGTACTTTCACTCTCATTTCCGGGATTTTAGAAACGATTGCAAAGTTTTTTTAAATATTTGAACGGGGAGAGATTCAGAGTGTCCTTTATAAATTTTATAAAAAGTGGTTTAGTCTTGTTAAGTAACCCCATTGAAATCAATTATATGATTCAAAGAAATATTAAATAAAAAGTTATAATATGTACAAAAATAGTTCAGTTAGTTATATTTATTCATTTAATTATTTGTTTAATTTATGAAAGACTATCGACAAAAAATAACACAACCAGCACTTTAATTATATAGAATCAAAAAGTCAGTAACTCGCTGCACCTCGCAGTATCATCCAAGTGGACGATGATTAAATGTATGCTGTATTATTCCAGGACCTAATATGTCTATGTACTTATTTACCATCAAAATCCGTTCATCTTTTACGAAAGTAAGCTAACAAACACACAAACATACATAAGTTTGCAAATATACCTGCCTAGTAGTAATAAAACTTATCAAACTATAACATAGATAGATATGTATGCTATCCACGCATATATATATATATATATATATATATATATATATAACGGAGAGCCATTCATTACAATTATTCCGGATCTAATGAGACTCGCCTCAACATGTGTACTGCACGTCGTGTTCTTGTTCAGATATGTGTATTAGGTGTTGTTGTCGGTGTGACAAGTGTTGATAATTTTAATAAACCCGCAACAGAAAGCGAGTTAGAGACTAATATAAATAGGATATTGAACAAGTGGGAAAGCAAGTTTTTGGACAAACTCATTACATATATCGATAGTAAAGTGGATGCAGTGAACAATAAACTACCTGAATTGGAAGCAAAAATATTACAAACATTAAATTTTAAAACCAAGAAAGTTGAAGCAAAAGTAGATATATCAATTCAAACAACGAATGCATCAAACAATAAAATACATAATATATTAGAAGTGAAAATAACAGAAACAATGAACACACTGG
This sequence comes from Alsophila aescularia, assembly GCA_946251855.1. Lineage (NCBI taxonomy): Eukaryota > Metazoa > Arthropoda > Insecta > Lepidoptera > Geometridae > Alsophila > Alsophila aescularia. The sequence continues at coordinate 65,506,803 of OX276374.1, forward strand.
ACAGTATGAAGAAGGAACTGCTCGAAATAAACCGGACACTAACTAGTATGTTGAACAATTAATAATTTATTTATATAATTTCTAACTAATTAGGTACCCTATCTCTTACAGCACAAAGTGTTTTACCTGACTTAAAATATTGATGTGTATGACGAAATGTAGTTGAAAAATCGTTATATTCAATTTAAAAATATGATTTTTAATGAAAATGTCAAGTTCAGGCCTAGCAAAAATTAAAATTATTGTGTTACAGGACTAGTATATAAAAAAACTTAGCTAAATGTCGTAATAAAGTAAAAAAGCATTGGGAATTTTAAAATAAGAAGTGTAATCATTACTTACTTCTAAAAAGAAATATTTTTCAGTAAATAGTATTTAGTGAGTTGAATCTACAGAGTATTCACTAAATACTCCATAGATTTAACTTAGATTCCGGCTTTATAAAAAAGTTAAATAAAGCCAGGTACCCAATAGGCGCGTCGAATAGTAGAGGTCATCGGAATGCATCACAAGTAGCGATTTCGAATTATCTCTGGAAATAATTAAACTAATGAAAGTATAAAAAAAACAATGACAGCAATTCAGTCATTTTACTCCTTCAACTAAACTAGACTAAATTTCTTCAAATGTAATTTAAACCTTGTCCACTTTGTTACAAAGACTTTTTGCCCCTGGCATCTATTCTAAACTAACGTCAATTTAAGCTGCACCGCTTAATATAACGTAATTAAAACAGGTTTTTAACACGCTGTCTAACAGCGTTTGGATAAATTCGGACACGTTTTGAGATAGCGTTTTCACAAATCGGGACTCTCGCTTCGTGGAAACAAACTTGATTTAATGCTGACAGGCTTTAGTGATAGTTTAGTGAGTGAAGCATATATGCCAGGAGAAAAAATATGTTGTTACGAAGCCAACAAGGTTTAAATTACATTTGAAGAAATTAAGTTTAGATTAGGGGATGTCCAAATCGCTACCAGTGTCGACTTAAAAGTGCTAAGACAATACGACGATAAAATATAGAACAATAATAAGCGTTTTTTTTATTTTAAGTTTTTCCAAGTACCAATAAGCAGTTATACAAATCATTTCATATAAGTATAAGTAAAAATGTCAACCATATGTGAGACCAACGTCATTAGCCACAATTTACATTGAGGGCATCATTCCATAGGGGCGTTTGTACAAAAGTACATTTTTTATTGCGTCATTGAAGTCAAAAATCGGGTCATAAGTCGGGTCCATAGATTGGTACAACACTCATATTTTTAGGTATCCTAGTTTTTTATATTCGTGCAAACCAAACAGGCGTACACATGAACGTCAGGGCGCAAGGACGTTTGTTTGTATTGAAACTTCTTGACCACGTACAATTTGATCCGGTTCTGGAATCCTCTCGTTTCATCTGTGCTGGAGTTTATAGTACCGTTGTGAGCTACATAACTTTTTTCCAACAGCGTGCAAAATTTTATTTAAGTACGGACTTTAAGGGCGCTGCAGCTACATTTGTGATTTATTTCCACACAGTTTTTTTTTTATTATTTTAGTCTTACGTAGATGTTTTGTAAAAAAAAATAATATTGAATTGAATTTTCTCTACGATATATTTACAAACAAACCCAAATGAATACGCTGCTCTATCTAAATCACGAGTTTATACCGAAAAAGAGATCACAATAACAAACATTTTGCTGATTTTGCTCTGTGCATACTGACCAGTCTTTTGACAAAAAATTACATGACAAAATAAAAAGTTTAATATTTTATCAAACAAATTAGATTTCTGGAGCTTATAGCCAAAGAGTATACATAAAATATATATAAAGCAGTAACTAGGTACCAAAAAGTGTGTTCAATGAAGAAAATTAGAAAATTATTGATCTACTTAAAGTAAGCTACTGAACAAGAATACAACTTTTTTTTAAATCTTTCTTTCTGTTTTTCTGTATGTTTGTCTGTTTGTTTGTTTGTCTGTTCGCGCATCAAGTGAAAACTACTGGTCCGAATGCGATGTGTTGGATAGGTACAAAAGGGCGGTTTTTAAATAAAACCTTAATTTTTTAATTAAAAACTGTTATGTTGGTCCTGGAATAACACATTTCAGGATACTTTTAACGTAGAGAAATGGCAACGTGGGAAAAGCCGCGGGCACAGCTAGTTATAATTTTTAACATTCCTCTCGAAATTTCAATCGGGAAGTTTAGACACAGGTTTCGATCGTAATATCCCTCGTAAATTAATATTTTGTCGTGTCAAGTAAACAGATACAAGTTGTATATATTTTTCAACAATAACGAGTCCCAGTCAGTCAAGTAGTCAGAAGTCTAATCAAGTCATGATTCAGCAAAATGGAGCTTTATTGGAACTTCCTAGGGAGTTCCGGAGGGAACATGAAATGGCACGTTTTCACGTTTTTATCATTTTCCCACATTTTTGTACGATAGCGAACATCTTATGGTTAATATTCCTCCAATATTACACATTAATGCACGAAGAAACAATAAATTTAAAAAAAAACATAACGACTGTCTCGATTTCGTTTCCCGCCGAAAGTTCTTCACTTTGTGGAGTACAATTATTTATTCTGCGACTTTGTTCAAGTGCATAAATTCCCCCCCCCCCCCCCCCTTTAGTATATAAATTCCTTGGTGGTAAACCAAGGAATTTATATACTAAAGGGGCACTTGAATTTTTGAGCAGTATAAGTATAAGTATAAGCCATCAAGATTTCATCGAGGCTGACTTCTGGCAGCTCTTCTTCTAGTTGTACCATATCATGTTCATCGACCACACATTCATCGAAGAGCGATGGTGGCCTAACGGTTCTATAGTGAAATTTAGAATCCAACGATACCGGGTTCAAAACCTAGGCTCCGCACCAATGACTTTTGTAAGTTATGTGCGGTTTTCCGTCGCTCCGTGCTTCGGAGGGCACGTTAAGCTGTCGGTCCCGGCTGTTATTGATTAATAGCAGTCGCTAAGCCATGTCAGAGGCCCTCGGGCGGCTTGACAAACTCTGACATCAGAGGCCAGCACTACCTCATACGACAAACAAACAAACAATGTTCATCGAGCCGTAGAGTACGTCCATTATATGTAGCAAGAGTCAGTCGGTTTTGGCTTTCCGAAACCTAGAGATTCCAAGCATCCCTTAGCCATGACGATGGTGTGCCTGCCATCGTGGCCAGAAATAGCAGGACGGCCGGAAACTGAGGGCCGTGTTTTGTTTGTGCTCGTCATTTTGGGAGGTTAATGCCCATAATCGCCAAGCTGGGCATGCAAGCTGGCGATCACAGGGCGTAGCTTCTCGCATCGAAGACGTTGCTCCCCATCATTAGGCTGTGTCATTTGGCTACGCTTGTTTTTTAATGCTTATATTACTCTCTGTCGGTTGACAGCCTCGCTTTTTATCCAGCAGAATAACCGCAAGCAGGTTAAGTTGGTAAAGAGCAGAAATTTAGTTTTTTACTCCCTTTAATCCCAAAATCAATCGTCCTATAAACATTTTAGGATTTTTTTATGGTGAATTAGTATAAAAATCGGCTCAAAAATAGGATGATCCTAGCAAATACTACTACTAGCTACTGTTGATAACACGAATAATATTTCTAGATATTTCTTGCGGCAAGCTGCCTCCCCTTCCACATGGGTCGGTTGAGCTGCTCAACGGCACCACAAACCTCGGCAGCGTGGTCCAGTACTCGTGCGCAAGTAACTACCGGCTGGTGGGGCCCACTCGGAGGATGTGCGCTGAGGACTTCCAGTGGAGCGAGACTGCGCCGAAATGCGAAGGTATGTATCTAGGAACCATAGGACTGGGCGGTAGTTTGAAGTTTAGGGCACTCTTGTACATAGCTGAAGAACGTGACTCAACTCTGAATTGCCACATTTCCTTTTTAATCTCAAAGTATAGTTATAGTGTATCTATATTATTGATTAGGTCTAATGATAAATTTGAAAAAAAAACACAAGTGTACAAGTGCTATAATAATATTGTGTTGCATATCTTTACAAATAACTCAACCCGGCTTCGAACGGGCAGCAGGCACACCGCAGCATTTTTCTTACTCTTAGCATATTTATACCTGTCATAACTTCTAAATGAAAGGTTTGATTCGAATAATTTAAGGAGGATTTCTCATAAACATAATGAACCTTAATTATGAAACTATTTAATAGGATAAGGATTAATATCATGATAAAAATGTCATCACCTTTCGATTCTACCCGTGTTTTGATTAACTAATTTGAACAAAAACGGTTATTGTGACCTTACTTTACTCGTAATAGTTAAACATATAGCCTTGCGGACTTTTTTGACGATAATGATGAGTTATATAAATATGTAGTTTCTTATTTTATATATTGTCAATAGTTTTTGCAGCGCATGCCAAAAATCGCACAATAGGCAATTTTTTCATCTCTTGAAAACACAAAAAACAATTGCAATAATGAAAAACTCGAAAACTGCAATAATGTAGGGATCTAATTTTTTTTTTGAAAAGTAATATGCTGCCCATGTTATTTGCTAATAATTTAACTACCTATAGGTAAAAGAACTTCTAAAATCGGCTCAATTTTTTAATTCATTCGTTACAAACAAAATAATAAAATATAAAATCTCATTATAATATTAGATAACTTTCAACCCTTATCCTGCGGGAACCCTTTAATTTTTAGGGATGAAAAGTATCCTTTATCCTACTTCGTAGCGTGAACTCAAATCGTAATAAATTTCATTTGAATTCATCCATTAGTTTTGGCGTGATGCGCGGCCACGATACAGACAAATAGATAGACAGACAAAAATGAAAAAAAAAATACAGTTTTGGCTTCAGTATTGAATATTGAGTAAATTCCAAAATAAAAACTTCTATGTACGGAATTGGACCTGTTGCAGTTTTATTATAAGTATAGTTATGAAAACATAATATATATAGATTTAAGAATAGACTATATAAGCCTGACAGTCGTGCTTCTCTTCTTGAGCCTCTGGTTGGAGGGGGTTGGAGGGGTGTTTTGGTGGTGTTAAAGAGAGGCTTGTGGAGACAGTTGCAAAACTTGAACGTGGACAAAGCAGCGGGGCGCAGCTAGTTCACAATACACTAGGTGATTTGGTTTGATTTGATCGTACGTCGTGGAACCGATTAACCAACTCACTTTACAAATGAATATGACGAGAAATTAATGCCATTTCTAGTGGACTGCGGCAAGCTACCTCTCCTTCCTCACGGGTCGGCTGAGCTGCTCAACGGCACCACGCAGCTCGGCAGCGTGGTCCAGTACTCGTGCGCTACTAACTACCGGCTGGTGGGGCCCGCTCGGAGGACATGCGCTGAGGACTTCCAATGGAGCGGGACTGCGCCGACATGCGAAGGTATCTACAAACTATAGGACTGGACGGGTGTTTGAAAAGTTGATTACTCTCATACACAACCAAAGAAACTGATTCAATTTTGAATGGGCATTGAACGATGTATACGCCTGTAAAAGGTGCACATATCGGAATCTATAATTTTGACTACGGTCATAAAATTGGCAATTATTTCTTAGTCAAAGTTAAATATGTACACTGTTGGCGTATCATACATTAATTAATGTAACGTAAATTTTGTTTACAAACTATCAAGCGTTTATAGCGTATCAAGTCGAATTTTATTGATTAATTTTAATTATAATATTTAAGTATTTTTACAAATTGAAGTCAAAGTTTTATAAATGTACTAGCTGATGCCCACGGCTTTGCAAACGTGGTCATTTCTGTAGGTTAAAAGTACTCTTTGTGCTATTCCAGGACCTAACAAACCAATATACCAACATTTGATCAAAATTCCTTCAGCCATCAATATATTTTTATCGAGTGCTCGGCTTCTACTCATCGGATTAAGAAACAAAGTAGCCTAGCTTTTAAGTCAAAACATAAGCAATTAACAGTGAAAACCGCATCGCAATCAGTTCAGTAGTTTTTACGTGATACGCGGACAAACATACAGACAGACAAAAAGACAGACACGAATTTAAAAAATTTTATATTCTTGTTCAGTAGCTTATTTTATGTACCCTAGACCATTTGTTTTATTATCTTCTTTGAACAGACTTTTTCGTTCCAATTGCTTTATTAGAAGTATAGATTATTACAGGTGGTAAAACATTGTAACATACTTAACCAATGTGCAAAATCAAATTAATATTATTAAATTATGGTAGTGAAGTACTTTTATCCATGACTCATAAAACTTAAATCATAGACAGAAAAACAAAATAAAAAAAAAACAAATATATAAGAAAAATTTGACGTGCAGTTTTACGACAATGACAAAATAATAGATTTTTATATAATTATATATAGGGCTGATTTTTCAATCATCAGATAAACATCAGCTAATCACTTACTGTTTGAGGAATAAATTGAACTGTTTAAGACGGTTTAACGGTCTGATATTTAGTTACCTATTTTTCAATTGTCATTTATACCATGGATAGCTATCAGTCTGGCCGAATAAAGCAAATCAGGCGTCACTAACTTCAAAGCGGTGAAACCAAAGAAATCGGAATAATAGTAGCAATAGAACTATGGTGCACGCGGATATCTTGTCGCTGCACTGGTGTTTAATACGACACCAGTGCGCGTTTTGTTGTTCAGTTGCTCGCGAACAGTGCTGTTGTAAACATGGTGTCCTGCAGCATATCAAATTTCAGAAGTTCTTCCTCAAGTTATAATCATACCATTACAGGGATAACATTTCATCAGTAAGTATTTTCTTTTAGTATAAATGCCGTTTTATAATAAAATATACTAAAAAATATAAAACATCCATACAAATAATATGATTGTCATAGTTCGCCTTTTTATTGTAACTTACATTACTTTTTAACTACAGTGCCTCTTATGTTCGATAATATATGGACCATACCGCTCTGGAAAAGCAATGCACTAAGCAGTAAACGACAACGTCGTGGTCTCAAATCCCTTGAGTTACGGCTGCTGAAAACGTTCGCGAGCTAGTGATGAGTAAACGACTTAATACCATAATGTTCTGCGTTTACCTTTTAATTACACAATAGGTTATGAAAAGTCTGTACTTTCAATGAAGATACATGATTAAAATAAAATTTGATTAAATATGTCACTATATAAGTTTTTTTTCAAAGATATCTGTGTGTCTGTTTGTCTGTATGTCCTCGCATTAAAAACTACTGGACTCATATAGATATGGTTTTCATTGTTGGATAGCTAAAGATTTTACTTAATAAATAGTTTACTTTGTATCTTAAGTCGAGCAATCGATAACAAGACATAAGATATAAACTAAAACCTGACTAAAAATAGCCTGTGACATTTTTGCAATGAAGACAAATCGATTGATACCTCGCTTGTCAAAATTAGACTAAGTTTTTAGTTTTAACCTTCGATGAAGAAACAAATAATGATTCACTAAGTTCGCCGGATTCATGTTCCACCATAACTCCGCGCAATTTGAAAACTACGAGCATGGCCCGTTTATAGTGGAGACAGCTTATTTTATTGGCAAAAAGGTAACTAAACAAAAGCACCATAAAAAGTAAAAAGACACACGCTTGTGTGCGTAACACGTGAATGTTTGCGTTTAGTGAACAGGCAAGCGATACGGGTTAATGCGTGAGGTAAAAGGATGACTGTAACAAACGGTTTTGTAACACGCGACGCGAACACCACAAATAGTCGCGAGATCACATTATGAATAATAGTAAGTAGTAGTAGTATAGAGTGGAGTATTGATACCATAGGGATCGAGTATAACTCAGAGTCGTTGTTCTGAAGTTCTTTTCAAACAAAGCTAAAAACCATCTGAACAACTTCAGTTTTCTCGCATTACAATCAGTCCATGCGTTTACTCAACTAAAAATGTTCTATCTAAATTAATAAACAAATTTTATTTCAGCTCGGCAACAGTTTAAAAATACAACTAGCTGTGTCGTCTTCCCACGTCTTTCCACGCGTGGTCATTACTCTAGGTTATAAGTACTCTATGTGCTAATCCAAGACCTAAAATACCAATATACCAACATTTGATCAAAATTTCTTCAGCCGTCTAAAAGATTTTTGTCGATTACTTGGTTTCTACTCATCCGATTGAGATAGTAGATACAACAGTTTTTGAAATATACATTAAGCTATTCCAGTAAAAACCGCAATGCAAAAAGTTCAGTAGTTTTTACGTGATGCGCAAACAAACAAACACATGGACAGACATGTTTAAAATAAATGTTATATATAGTTCAGTAGCCTATTTTAAGTATCCTAGACCGTAACACGCGATGCGTAACATGTAAATATTTGCATTTAGCGAACAAGCAAGCGATACGGGTTAATGCGTGTGGAAAAAGGATGACTGTAACAAACGGTTTTGTAACACGCGACGCGAACACCACAAATAGTCGCGTGATCACATTATGAATAATAGTAAGTATTAAGTGCTTGATCTTTATTTCTTTCATCGAAGGTAATCACACATAATCCTTCCTTGCTTTTCTGTATTCGGGTAAAAAATAGTCTATGACATAAATGAAGACAAATTAATTGATACCTCGCTTGTCAAAACCGTACAAAGTGTTTTGTTTGAACACATAACCCTTTCTTTTCTTCGCCGTAGACGGGTAAAAATATACATATGACACTCTATACCTGAAGACGAATCGATTAATTGAAGACGAATCCCTTGTCAAAATCATACTATCAAGTGGCATTCATACAGAATGCCACTTGCTACTAATTCCTGTCCCCAATCCACACCAATTTATAAAAGTTAATCGTTGTCTGTTTGTTTTTTCTTTCTTTGTATGGGGAGTTTTAACGGAATTACGGCTAGATGGATTTTAATAAAACTTTGTAAATAGGTACTGTACAATGTAGAGACCAACATAGAATATTTAACCCGGAAAATGGCAAGTTTCCACGTTAAAACTGGAAATTGACGATTACTCGCTGTAAGGAACGTTTGCCGGAAACGAAAAAATAATAAAACTCTCAAAAAGCATCAAAAGTTGCTTTGGTTGCGTTGGTGCTGTATTTTTGCACTGATTTTAATTATATCCTAGAAGAACATAGGATGCTTTGGCGAAAGCTTACAATATACTAGTTTTCCCGCCCGCGACTTCGTACGCGCGGACTACTGCTTATCGCGAAAAAAGTATCCTATTTTCTTCTAGGGTATTAAAAACCAATGCAGTAGTTATAATGTTTTTTGACAGACTTGTTACTTCGTTTCCATGGCAACCACAGACCATTATTTCGTTTCCCTGGCAACCACAGACCATTTTGTGATGGCAACCGTTCCTTACAGTGAGTAATCTACATTTTCCAGTTTTCCCGTGAAAACTTTCAATTTACCGAGATCAAAAGTATCCTATATTTTATTCCAGGTTATAAGCTGTCTCCATTCCAAATTTCATCAAAATCCGTCTAGCCGTTATCACGTGAAAATTCCCCAAACAAACAGACAACGTTTCACTTTTATATATTGTAATATATAAAATGAAACGTTGTTTGTTTGGGGCGCTTTCACGCGATAACCGCTGTACCGAATTTGATGAAATTTTATACGAAGATGCTGTCTGTAAACCACAGAGACCAACAAAGGATACGTTTTATATCGGAATATTGTACAAACGGACAAACCCGCGAGTCGCAGCTAGCTTTCAAATAAATACACGGAATTAATGTGATCTCAAGACATACGGCACGGCATCTGACAACAAAACCGTCTGACGAACTAGCTTTACAAATGAATATGATGAACCGATGGAATGAATGCTGTTTCTAGTGGACTGCGGCAAGCTGCCCCCCCTCTCACACGGGTCGGCTGACCTGCTCAACGGCACCACGCAGCTCGGCAGCGTGGTGCAGTACTCGTGCGCTACTAACTACCGGCTGGTGGGGCCCGCTCGGAGGACGTGCGCTGAAGACTTGCAATGGAGCGAGACTGCGCCTACATGCGAAGGTATCAAGGAATCATAAAACAACAGTTTCATTTTAAAAAGAAAAGCTCATATTGAAAAGTGAAGATAAAAAAAGCAGTTATCTTATGAGAGGTCTCGTTGAATAGGTATTTTAATAATAGATTCTAGCATCGAGTTGAAAGTGACTTCTTGCTGCACGGAATGTCAGATTTGGCTCTAAACAACACGAGTGTAGAAAAAAGTCACTTGAGCGAGTGTCATAATCTAAGTTTCTTTCCACTGCAACGAAAACTTAATTCAAAACAACAACAAGAATCTTTTTAAAATGAATAAATATCAATAAACATATTCGGGACAAGTCCACACCAATTATTTAGCCCCAAACTAGGACACCCTGTAATATGGGCACTAAATAACGGATAAACATACATAAATACGAATATCAACATCCATGACTCGGAAACAAACATTTCTGCTCATCACACAAATGATTGCACCTTGCAGGATTCAAACCTGCGACCGTTTGATTTCGTTCCTAGGGTTACTAGCCACTAGACCAACCGGCCATCAAACCGGTTATCATTCAAATTGACTTTTTAATTAGCGCAAATTTCGTCACGCTCATATTTATAATAAAATTTATGGCCAGTAAGTACATTCTGTTTTTAAATCTTTATTTGGACGAATGCATATTTTTTCAGCACTAGCTACGCTCCGCGGTGTCACCCGCGTCATTGCTGATGATGATCATAGTGAAAAGTATCCAATGTGTTATTCCAGCATATAAGCTATCTCTATTCCAAATTTCATTATTTCAAATTCCATTTAGCCGTTTGAGCGTGAAGGATGATAATGGTGATGATGATGATGAAAAGAATCCTATGTGCTATTTAATTTGCCCTATCTACATTCCAAATTTCATCAAAATCCGTTTAGCCGTTTGAGCAGGAAGGAGTACCAAATATATACACACACACACACACACCCTCGCACACAGCCACACACACACACACACACACACCCTCGCACACAGCCACACACACACACACACACACCCTCGCACACAGCCACACACACACACCCTCAAACACACACACACACAACACACACACAACACACACACACACACACACACACACACACACACACACTGACACTAACATACAGATTCATACATACGTTCACCTTAAAAATATTGGTGTGACAAAACTAATCAAACTTTTTCTGTAGCCTTGTACTAAGTTAAAAAAAAAACAAAACTGAGATACAGCAAAAAAATATTAAAAAACTGTGCGGATGGATTTCCCTTCTTACTTTCTGCACTGTTTTTATTACGAGCATAAACAAGGTGCTTTCTGCTTACGTTCTAAGTGAACAATTGTGCTATTACTTTGTAGTGTGAAGTAAATGTATTATTACGTTTCTTTAATATTTTTGTTCTATTTGGTTTCGTTTACAAAATATTTGTCTATAAAGTGACCTTTTGGTTTGAAAAAACATATTAAGGACAAGCAAAATAGTCATTTGTGCATAAAACTATAATATATTTAGTCATTTGTCCACTATGTAAGTTTATATATCGAGATGCGTCCATCTTCACTCCTGCGGTACTCCTCCTGTCGGCGGATGTGTATTCGTTTAATTGTTTTTTTTGAAGTGAAACTTCTTATGCGACTTCCAACAAGGTTGCGTTAAACGTTTAACGCTACCATGGAGCTTCCTATTTTCATTTCCACATTACGAAGTTTCACTTCTTCCGCGCGGAGGGACTCCACGATCGGTTTTTTATAGAGATGTGACAAATCGGATCACTAATAGATTTATTTTCGTCCAATATAAATCTTTTTAAAAACAAAATTGGTCAAGAGCGTGTCAAACACACATTAAGGGTTCCGTCCAGGATTCTAAGCAACCTAACTATGACAAGTGCTGTACAAAATACCATGGTACTCGTTTTTTTTTTTTACATCAAATGGATTAACAGCTGATAACTAAAGAAAAAATTGCTGAACCAATTTTGATGAACTTTATATGGAACTTCACTGAAAAACTTCCTCTTTTAATAAAACAACAACCATCCAAATCGGTGGAGAAGTCTAAGAAATTTGAGGCAATATAAACAAGAAATCAAATGGATTCACTTTAAAAAAAAGACTTAACCAATTTTGATCATATTTATTTAAGACCAGGAGTAACGTACAACCAATCGAACATTTAACTGTCTCGTATTGTGAAGTCAATTAAAAACGGCATTGTGATCAGCCCAGTATGGAAAGTAGGTATGGTTTATGTAGTTTATAGAATATGTAGGTATAGTCATATATTTATATTTTTGCATCATTTATTGTATTATTTTGCACCACCGTCCTTTTTTAATTTGTAATTTCTGTCCATCCAAAGGTTGCCTGGAAGAGATCGCTTTTAGCGATAAGACCGCCCAATGAGCCTGTTTTTAAAATGATTTCTTGTTTGTGTTTCGTTGTATTCGTGTTTGATTGTATTAGAGAAACTAAAAACATACTGAACAAATTTAAGAATATCTTCCGCCTATGGAAAGCTACATTATCAGCTAGTACCATGAGCTTTGTATCATGTTTCAAAAATATTTAGAGATCTCTATTAACATTGCACACAAGGTATCAAACAATTTCCTATAAAATGTCGATTAGATACTCACTTTACGGAGCGGAATGACATGTTGCCGTTGAAACGTAATAATAAAAAGTCTGTATAAAGCACCACGAGCGTTGCTGCCAAAGATTTTGAATAACGCTTACTTGCGTGTTACTGCTTTACTTTTTCATTGTGTTTATTTTATTTACATAGGATATATACAATAAATACGACATGTTTATAGAACTCATCATTACCCACAAAAAAGTCCGCGAGGCTGTATGTCTAACTATTATAGTTAAGTCACAATTACTATTATACTCTTTATATTAGCTTCACTTGTATGTTTGTATGTTTGTAACCGACTCCTTTGGACGCTATTTTGACCCACTTTAAACGGTCATATTTCATTCAAATTTTGCACACCTATCAAAGACCGATGACAATGCAATAATTCGCAAAAAAAAAACTCTTATAAATAAACCAAACTAAAAAATAGAAAATAAATTTGAATAGTGTAAATAACAAAAAAATGGTTTATTTATAAATAAGCGTGAGGTGCTTTATAAGATATTATCGAAATGATAATCCTTCTTCTCATATCTGTCAACAAAATATTTATAACTATTGACCCATGCACCCCACGATTTTTTTGAAATAAAACATTTTTTAGTTTGGTTTTCTATATAAAGCGTGTTTTTTTAGATTTTTTAACCTATTATTTTTTGTTCAAATTAGTCAATCAACACGCAAATAAAATCGTGTACAAATAAAGAGAAACAAAGCCGGGGCCAGTCACTAGTTTATCATATAATAAGAAAACGGATTTTGTCTCTTGTTTCAAAAATGCCACTCTTGTTGTTCTTACACAAAGTTATCACATTATTATAATACTAGCTGTACCCGCGGCTTCGCACGCGTGGTAATTTATCTAGGTTTAAAGTACTCTATGTACTATTCAAACACATACAATACAAATATACTAACATTTGATCAAAATTCCTTCAGCCATCACAAAGTTTTTATCGATTGCTCGGCTTCTACTCATCGGCTCAAGATACCGAGTACGCCAGTTTTTAAGTCAAACCTTAAACTATCCAACAGTGAACCGCATCGCAATCTATCCAATAGTTTTTACGTGATGCGCGAACAAACAAACAGACAGACAAACAGAAGGAAACTAATTAAAAAAAAAATTGTTTAGTAGCTCATTTTAAGTACCTTAGACCATCTACTTTCTACACACTTTTTTGTCATTGTAAGTAAAAAACATATTTGTAAGACTAAGTGCGCACTACCTCACCCTCCTGTAGACAAGTGCGCACTACCTCACCCTCCTGTAGACAAGTCCGCACTACCTCACCCTCCTGTAGACAAGTGCGCACTACCTCACCCTCCTGTAGACAAGCGCGAACAGTTGAATGCCTCTCCACAAGTGAGGATAGCTCTCTGGCATCATCTGCAAGTGGCTCTGCTAATACACTCTCACATCTACCTACACCTGTCACATTACAATGATGTCTAATTTTATTCCATCACATTCCGTCAACATGTGGTACGTCATCAACACGTCCACAAGTGTCACAATTCGGAGATATAGTCTTGCGCATCAAATAGGATAATGTATTTATTGCATAGAATGTGTCCGGATCGATAAATTACAAGTTATATTATTTTCCTGTTCTAAAATGTACCGTCCGCCCACGGAGAGTGCGAGGCGTGTGGTTGGATCGTCCGGTACCATATTCCCTTTTCCTTTGACCTCTCATCGAAGTTCTCCTTCCAGACATTATAACTATCTTTTTAACCAAACGCATAAAGGTTGAAACTGAAGGTATTACATTTGTACGTGTGCCGTCAGAGACAGCTTCTTTAGCTAGCTTATCTACGCATTAAGTACCAGTAACACCAACATGAGGCGGAATCCACTGTAATATGATGTTTTCATACACAGAATGTAAGTGAAGTGATCATAATTAAAAATATATGTACTTCTAAGTAATACATACCTAATGTAGTACGTACCTAGTACAGTAAGACGTATAATTTTCTATAGAACTTTGTATGTCTCCACATCACTGCAGTACTCTACCGCTCGTGGTAGAGAAGCCTAAGCCTTTGTAACCGATATTGAAGCAGTGAACTTGTTAACACACGTGTGTTACACCCGCTCTACTCTACTTGAACTATGTCCGGGTAGAGTAGCAGTACAGTACCGGTACAGTACTGGTACAGTACCGGTAGAGTAAAGTGCATTAACGCACCGACTCTTACTATCCACTATTAAAGTAATCTACGGCTATTGTCTCATGGAGTTTACAGTATACTAGTAGGTACTGAGTTAGTACTCACTCTACTGCCGTACTGTACTGCTGGCTCTTCTAATGTAACTTACTTATGTACTAATGTAGCAACTGCAGAATGCTATGGACTACTCCACACATGATTGAAGTACATACACACACATATACATACCACGCGCTCCTATGAGGTATTGCCAACCTCTGCTGTCAGTTTGTCAGACCGCCCAAGGGCCTCCGCGTGGTTTAACGACTGCTATCTATTCTGACGGCTCGACGTACCGCCGAAGCACGTAGGGGTGGCAATTCTGTGCATATCTTATTTAAAGTAATTAGTGCGGTCAAGGGTCGAACCCGGTGTCGTTAGATTGAAAAACATACAATTGTTAGCGTTTGGCTACCATTGGTCTAACAAAGTAATTAGTGCGGCCGAGGATAGAACCCGGTGTCGTTAGATTGTTAAATTCACTATTGTTAGCGCTTGTATACCATCGCTATAACAAAGTAATTAGTGCAGCTGAGGATAGAACCCGGTGTCGTTGGATTGCAAAACATATAATTGTTAGCGCTCGCATGCCATCGCTTTAACAAAATAATTAGTGCGGCCGATTATAGAACCCGGTGTCGTTAGATTCTAAAACACATAATTTCTAGCGCTTGGATACCATCGATACAGCGTGCGGCCGAGGATAGAACCCGGTGTCGTAATATTGTAAAATGCACAATCGTTAGTACTCGGATACCATCGCTTCAACAAAGTAATTAGGGCAGCTGAAGATAGAACCCGGTGTCGTTGGATTGCAAAACATACAATTGTTAGTGCTCGCAAACCATCGCACTAACAAAGTAATTAGAGCGGCCGAGGATAGAACCCGGTGTCGTTAGGTTGTTAAACGCACAATTGTTAGCACTCGGATACCGTCGCCCGAATAAAGCGCTCAACAACAGTGTTTTTTTAAATTTGTAGAGTCTAGTGTTGTGGAGAGAACATGCTGCGACAAACACACATACATACACACACACACGCATGTGAACTGCATGCGAATCGCATCACACTCCTATATTTTCAGTGGGGGATTTAAGTACTGAATAGTAATTATTACCATGTATCTAGATTCCGTTCGTTAGAGCAAAACCACCTGGTACCAGTACATATACAGTCCATATCTAAACTGCTGAATCGATTTTGATGAAATTTTAACAATTCCCTTAATTTTAATTTAAACATACAGACATCAAAACAGAGTTAGCAATCAGATTTATAGTATTCAGAAATACGTGGACAAAAAATATATTTAAATATGTACACACATACATACATACATACACACATTTACGAAAGGATCATATTTTGTTTTGTTGCTTATAGTCTGTTTATATGCTTAATTGACCAACATTATGGATATTACGCATTGTTAACAATATTACATACTTACATACAGAAAGGTTTAAAAAATACGGAGTCCACACTGCCTAACAAACGAGTGAAGCAGCATGTGCCGGCTGTGAATTTGTTCGTGAGTGGATAGTTTGTGGTGTTTTGTGATTGACAATTTCATCACAAAAGACTGCTTTTTTTCATATTTGTGAGATCTTGACAAAATTAACAATGTCAAGACCTTGCTGCGATGTGGCGCCGATCAGCATAACACGGTGTAAGTGAGTTTGTGCATACGAGAGGATCAATATATCTTGCGTGCTTCACTTGTGTTGAGACTTTGATGTGTCCGTATTATTTTAAACATTCTTGCCTACATACAGGTCTACTTGTGAACCTCAATATTTTGAAGTCAGCAAAAATATAATTTAATTATTTGTGTATTTGACTATCCACACTAATATATAAAATTGAAATGTTGTCTGTCTGTTTGTTAGTCTTTTTGGGAAGCGTTCACGCTCAAACAGCTTAACGAATTTTGATGAAATTTGGATTTGAGATAGCTTATACCCTGGAATAACACATAGAATACTTTTCAACATCATCATCATATTTCACTCTCAAACGGCTGAACGCATTTCGGTGAAATTTTAATGGAGATAACTTCTATCCTGGAATAACACATAAGATACTTTTTATCATCTACATCATCATCATCAGCATCACGCGCGTGACACCGCGGGGCGCAGCTAGTCTTTTAATGTATGACTGTAATGAAAGATATATGTATTTGTTTCCAGTGTTGCCTTGTAAGGAGGAGACACTTGCCCCGGGCTTCACTCCGTGGTACTCGCTGGACGACGTGTCTCTCCGTCACTACGGCACGCTGCGGAGAGACTCCGCCGGACGCCTCGCGTACTTAGAGCTGCGCCTCGCTATACAAGCGCGCGGATACGTGGATATCCTCCTGTTGGAGAAACAAGGCTACTCGGGTGTTCGCTATGAACTAGGTAAGTACACACACCTACGTAATAACACTGTTGCGAGAAACAATGTCATATTAGTAGAATGTGGTTAGCAAGTGTTGTATAACATAGCATGGTACACAACATCGTCATCAAACGGATTCACTAAAAAATTACTGTACCAATTTTGATGAAATTTATAAAGGAAGAAGGACACTAGAGGTTTACGCAATTAAATAAAAAGATTTTTCAAAATCGCCCCGCAATTAGCGAATAAATTGTCGAAAATATGAAAATAAACTACTAAACCAATTTTGATGAATTTTAATCAGTACCACACTGTAGAGTTATTCATTAAATTAAAAATTTATCGTTAAATTATTTTCATTAGACACATAACAAAGCGATTTACAAATAAAAAACTAAACCATTTTTGATGAAACTTACGGACGACCACAATGAAAGTCTCTCCTATTAAATAAACCAAGAATCATTCAATTCAGTTCAAAACCCTTGCATCCTAGTGAAAAGGGCCGTTGCCCGGCTAAGGAAACGGACCTCCTTCTCAGGTAAAGGCGAGGAATTAAAACAAGATGGTAAATTCAATAACAAAGGGCTTTATTATAAAAAATAGAAAAAGCACACATGAGTTTTCGAATATTGGTACTCTCCCCTTTACTGAGGAATTCAAAAATAAATATTTTACACTTAATTTAGTTTGTTCTGCATCAAAATAATTATAAACAGCAAGATCTTATAATAGGAAATAACTTAATACTCAAAACTCAAAATTTCTCAAATGTGAATACAATTTCATCTAACACATAAATTCTAGTACTTAACTTCGGCCTGTATGATATGAATTTACTATAGTACTGGAGAATCCTAGGCCAATGAAACTTAGAGAGTCTGTGCTCAGCAGATTAACATGTATTGGTCACAACGCAACGGAATTTTCTTGACTTTGCCATAGAATGTTTTAAATTAAAAGAGAACTAGTGCAAACAGAGTGTGTGTGTGTATGATTGTGTTTCCCAGAGGGAAATCAAACTCTTAAATAGAAAGTAAACAGAAAATAAACAGAAAGTATCTAGATAATAACAGAAAATATCTAGATAATAATAGAAAATAGACAGAAAGTATATTGAAAGCAACAGAAAGTATCTAGATAATAACAGAAAGTATCTAGATAATATCAGAAAGTATCTTTCAACAATATTAACACGTTAGTAGGCGAAGGCTTCCCTCAACACTGTAGCTCGCTGACTCAAAATGATTTGGAGTGGACCAACCTGGAAGCTTCCTGGGACGCCGTACCGTCGTCTCGCGTACCGCTGCGGAACGCCTCCTTACTCCACTCGATCAGCTCCTACTGCTTGACCACAAACGGTGGTGATATCTTCTACTGGACAGGTGGTGTGTTGGAGACCTTCTGGAGTCCCTCGTAGACCGGCTTCTTCCACGAACGGTGGTGAGCCCCGGGTGATCGCGCACAGCAGCTCGCAGTGGTGACGACAATAGCCGACCGTAGATGCACGATATAACCTGAAACCCACGTTCCTTCGTGTTCAAATGTGTCTCGAGATGCCCGCCTTAGATAGACGCGGTGCAAAATCAAAACAGATATTTCGTTGGATCAAAACTGAAGTCACGGGTAAACACACTAACCTGGCCTTTGCACTCGTATACTTATTTTGCCTGTAACCTGCTTCGTTCTGGACAGCGTGCCTCGGACGTTTTGTTCACACAAGAGAAACTGCGTATTTTTCTGCCGCCTGCGCCGAATCTATCACGTGCCAACTATGAATGCACAATTCAATTTTACGTCCGAAATCAAAATCCAATCCACAGGCTTCTCACTTGTTTATATACTATCTTGTTTTGCATCTTCGAGTAGCGTTCTACTGAGATCTTGAACTTCCGGTTATCTCGAAAAATCCAGAACTAACTCTGCCATTTGCTTCGTAAAGTAGACCTTGTCGGCCTAGTAATACTGGTCACTGTCCTCCAGCCAGATTTGGTACATATCAGCCAGCATCCGGTGTTTACTCGAACAAGTCCATACAAAAAAAAGAATTTCTCTGGAACTTTGACGTGATTTTTGCATTATGTCAAAACCTTCCATGGTGTGACCATCGCAAGCGATTTCTAGATTTAAATAATTTTCGACATATCAAACGCTCCATTCTGTAATTATTATTTGTTAGCCAACTTAAAGATGCGACCTATTCTGGATTTTTAAACAAGCCGTTCCTCTTCCAAAGTTATTCAGAGCCCGAAATATTCCTGGAACGTCAATTATTAATAGCAACACTAAGAAGCTCGCTACTTGCCGACAGAGACCTCCACTTAGTTTCCACCTTTCTTCTAGTTCACGCCACTTGTAGCTAGCTGTCGCTGCGTGGATTAACCATTTTATCTATTTTGAGACAGTAGATGAAAACTTTTCCCTTTCACTCGCAGAGGCAAATTCAACCATTATTTCTTGATTCTTAGATAGGCGAAATTATCAATCTGTCTTCAACAAGAAAAGCTTTCATTATTCCTTTAACGAAGAAAGTGGCGCACGCGTGGTGGAGTTCGGCGTTTTTTACAAACTCGGCGTCTGGTTTTCAGATACGGAGAAAACACAACTTGATCTAATAGAAAAGACGCTGCTCCTCGTCAGATGGCGTTGTACAATATATTCTATTATCGAGATCTATAACAAAATCTAACTTGGAGTCATGATTTAACATGTTACACTAGTACTTACTCCAAATAAAAATATGCTGAATCAATTTTGATTAATAAATACGGGATGACATCTAGAGTATACATTAATAAAAACAAATAAACAGTCGAACATACAACAGTTTTCGTTGCTTCACCCGCATGAACAATGAGTATCTATTAAACCATGTTTCATCAAAATCAGTTCAGCCGTTACGGAGCTGAGTTGAGCCGTTGAGAGCCGTTGAGAGCAACAAACATACTTCGTACTTTCGCATTAATAATAATTATTAGCACTCGGATGATATTAAGTAACAGCTTGTTGTGTGATTATTGTCAACAGTTGTTGGAGAGTACAGTCACCAACGCACGGGGTTGTTGTATAATGGCGGCAGAGTTCAGTACATCTCCACTCCCGACATACTTTCCGCGACTGAGTTCCGGTCGTTTTATATTAAACTAGAGGACGGTAAGTTGCACCTGTTCTTAAATGTTTGTGCTCTAATCTAGACAAATACAAGTAAATGAAATTGAAGTGTCTGTTTGTTATGTCAAAATAACAGTTTTGTACTGAATGTATACGAAAGTGTATACGGTACTCATAACAAAAACACATTTTTAAAGTTTTTGTCTGTCTTGTTGAAACGGCTGGACCCATTTTGACGGGGCTTTAACTAAAAAATAGCTGATTTTATAAGGAGTATTATTAATTTTAATAGTTTTATTTTATTTAAAATACAAGGGTTGCGCGCAAATAAAACAAACTCATGAATTTGGACCACGCGGGCAAAGCCGTGGGCACAGCTAGTAAATGATAAATATCCTTCCAGGAGCTTGCATGCACTAAATAAGGTATTCTAATTTCAAAATTTGAACCCAAATTTAACAAAAGTTATTCCCTTTTATAAATTACAATGTGAATTGAGCGCTAATACATCAGTAGTGCCTAGTGATTATATTATATTACTAGCTGTGCCCGCGGCTTTGCCCGCGTCGTCACATCTCTGTGTTAGAAGTAACCTATGTGGACCAAGAGTAACTAACTATAAAGTACAATATACCAAATTTGGTTCAGCAAGATGGAGTCTACATCGCCAAATAGAAAGTCTAGCTCCCAACATATGCCGATCCGCTCGTACGCACACACTTACACCATGCTATGCCAAACCGCTCGTACGCAAACACTTACTTCGTGTTATGCCGATCTGCTCGTACGCACTCAATTACACCATGTTATGCCGATCCGCTCGTTTGCTCAGACTTACACCATGTTATGCCGATCCGCTCGTATGGACACACACCATGTAATGCCGATCTGCTCGTAAGCACACACACCATGTTATGCCGATCCGCTCGTACGCACATACTTATACCATGTTATGCCGATCCGCTTGTATGCTTACACTTACACCATGTTATGCCGATCCGCTCTTACACATCCACTTAAACCATGTTATGCCGATCGGCCGCTACATTGGAGCACGAACTTGTTAATTTTGTCAAGATTTCACGAAAAAACACGATGGGCCAACAAACAAACCAACCGAAACCATTAAAAAATGTTTTTTTCTAGTTCAATAGCTTTTTTAAGTTCCAAAACCACATTCTTAACCGACTTTACAAATGGAGACGGTTTTTATTTTAAATTACTTTCTTTCTACAGACTTTTTGTTCTTTCTGCTGTATTATATGAATAGATATATAGATAAGTAGGTACCGATATGATACTCAACAAGACAGTTTCAAAAACAAAACCCCACTGCGGTCGGGTAAAAAATATCCTGTGAAACTCTTGCAATGAAGATTAATCGATTGATAACTCGCTTGTCATCAATCTCAACTCAATCAGACCAATAGGGGCGACGCTGTGGTAAAACATCCACATATGCACATACATACATACATAGACTGTTAAACTCATTACCCTTCCCTTGCATCACCGTAGTCGGGTAAAAAAACATAAGTTCAAAATTTAAAACCCTACTTCGGTTGGGTAAAAATAGTTTATAACACTCTTGCAATGAAGACGAACCGATTCATACTCGCTTGTCAAAATCGGACCAAGTTTTTAGATTAAACACGTAACCTTTCTTTAGTATCACCGTAGTCGGGTAAGAAACGAAGACCACACTTTCAAACAAACGAGTGAAGCATAGTAAATGCAACTCCGTATGTGTGCGTAAGTGGATAATTTGTGGTTGATACACAATTTCAGGACAAAAAACTGCATCAGTTTTTATTTTCCGTGAGAACTTGATATATTTAACACAAATAATAAAGTCGAGATCTTGCTGCGATGTGGCGCCAATCAGCATAACTTGGTGTAAGTGTGTGCGTGAGGCTAATGCTTATTAGAAGATCTACATAACTTGGTGTAAGTGTGTGCGTGACGCTAATGCTTATTACCGGATCAGCATAACTTGGTGTAAGTGTGTGCGTGACGCTAATGCTTATTAGCGGATCAGCATAACTTGGTGTAAGTGTGTGCGTGACGCTAATGCTTATTAGCGGATCAGCATAACTTGGTGTAAGTGTGTGCGTGACGCTAATGCTTATTAGCGGATCAGCATAACTTGGTGTGTGTGCGTGACGCTAATGCTTATTAGCGGATCTACATAACTTGGTGTAAGTGAGTGCGTGAGGCTAATGCTCATTAGCTGATGCTTCACTTAAGATTTAGAGGTTTGTTCTCCGTGTTTTTTAAATTGTATTTCTTGTAGTTATTGTATTTATTGTAGTTATTATATTTCTTGTAGTTATTGTATTTATTGTAGTTATTATATTTATTGTAGTTATTATATTTATTGTAGTTATTATATTTATATGCGCTGATCCTGCGATTTTGCCGGCGTGGTCATTTTTTGGGTTCTAAGTTACCCTACGGTGTTATTCCAGGACCAAAAGTTCTTATAAAATACAATATACCAAATTTAGTTCAGCCGTCAAATGGAGGTGTATCGATTGCTCGGCTTCTACTTATCGGTTTGAGATATCAAGTACAACCAGTTTTTAAGTTAAACCCTAAGCTATCCAACAGTGAAAATCGCATTGCAATCGGTCAAGTAGTGTTTACGTGATGCTCGAACTGATAAACATACAGACAGACTGATAGACACGATTTATAAAAATGAAATTTGTACAGAAGCTTATTTTAAATACTTAGTACTTAACAAATATGCTTCTAACTTTTATTTTTTAACCTTCGTTTTTTTTATTATCTTCTATGTGCAGACTTGTTGCTACTTACTGAAATATTATAAGAAAGAATAAAAATTTATGAACTCAAAAAAAAAATGATCGTAAAAGACTATGGTGAAGTAAGGGAAGGGTTATGAGTTTAACAGTCTATGTATGTATGTATGTATGTATGTATGTGTGTATATATTATGTGGGTATGTGGAGGTTCCACGAAAGTGTCGCCCTATTGGTCCGATTTTGACAAACGAGGTGTCAATCGATTTATCTTAATTTATAGACTGTCATAGGTATTTTTTTACCGACTACGGTGAAACAAAGGAAAAGTTAAATAATTTAATTAAAAACTTGGTCTGATTTTGACAATCTAGGTATCAATCGATTCATCTTCATCACAGGCTATTTTTTCCCCGACTGTAGTCGGGTTTTAGTATTTGAACTAACGTTTTGTTTCATGCTCTTACCAACTCGGTTGGCACAAACTAGACTAAACTACACTGACATTTAGTTCAGTGTAGTTTAGTCAAGTGTTCCATAATCACAGATATTTCATGTAAACAAAGAAATGTCATGACAAGTCACTGACAAAGTGGCATACCAGTTGCCCAAAACATATTTCACTTGTGAAAAATGATTTTGTTTCTAGTTCCGCCGGCTTTGCTTTCGCGCGTCACATTAACAAGTAAAATAAAACTTATTAGAAGAAATATGACTGCCGTGCCGTAATCAATTGAATAGCATATGTCAACCGGTAAATCTAAGGATTCTAGCAATACTGCACAGATCTAAATCGGTTGAGGCGTTTAGTGGAATATGGTGTATATTATGGTGGAATAAATAAACTCTCCCACTTATATACAGACATACCTACATGAACTGTAAAAACTTAACACATCTTTTTTGGGGAGTCATTTTAATTGTGGTCTATCTTGTTCTAATATTCTATGCCTCTAAGAGTTACAACGTTACTGATTAACAAACCAACATTCAAACTTTTGCACACAATACGAGTATATTAGTGAGATATGGATTTTTAATTCCAAAATTCTAAAAGTTAGATAGTTTTAGGAAGACGTAAATAAAACATTAAATTACTTAATTTTATAAATTGACCTGACACCTTATAAATTAGGAGTATTCTGTCAATTCTGAAAAGCTGTCTGATTCAGAGCCCGATTAGTTGACATAACTAAATGGTAGCGGTTGCACGAAATGTTCTGAATACCTGCAGTGTTCCCAGTCTAAGAAAAATAATTGCACGATTAAAACTTTGCTCAGTGTAAAGAACAATGGCGAACTCACATACATATTTTTATGTCAGTAAAATTTATGGCGTCATTAGTCAAAAAATATCGCTAGTAAATCAGCATCACTTCCTGAGATCATAGGTTTTTTTATTATGGAGGCCAGTAATAATTGTTATTAGGCGTTATGCAAAACAATTAAATAAATAGGCAGAAAAGGGGGTTAAGAATTGTATTTTCCAAAAGAATGGACCAATGTAGCTATGGTTTTTCATGTTTCAATGCTGAGGTAAACAAGATGGTTCTTAGCTATAATGGGGGGGGGGGAGTGGGGGTGACTACCGTAGCTCTCAAACGGAACGATTTTTATGTTTGAAAACTGATGTGGTCGAGATACTTCCTAGCTATAATAAGGGGGTGGGAAGTGGGAAGTATATACATTTTTAATTTGTTCTTGTTATTATATATATATTATATATATATATATATATATAGATGTATATATATATATAGTCATAGTAATAAAACTGACTCCAATTCATTGTACCCTACTTCAAAATTTTTCTATTTTATTACGTGAATAGTATGAAAATGACAATTCATACTATTAAAATAATCTAAAGAATGTCCACTATATCGAATCTATACTTATAATAAAACTGTAACGGGTCCAATTCTGTACATTGAAAATATTGTAAAAAAAAAATTGGGTCTTACTCTAGATTCGATACTGAAGCCAAAACTGTTTTTTCTTTCTTTTTTGTCTGTCTGTCTGTCTGTATCTTGGTATGGTAGGTATCACGCCGAAACTACTGAATGAATTTAAATGAAACTTGGTATGATTTGAGTTCATACTACGAGGTAGGACATAGGCTACTTTTCATCCCGAAAAATGAAAGGGATAGGGGTTGAAAGTTATTTCAAAAAACACTTACCACTCTTAAACTACTGGACGGATTTTGATACAACTTGGCACAGTCATAGTTTATATGATGGGTTAAAATTGAGGATGTTTTTTATCCTGAAAAAATAATGAGTTCCTGCGGGATAATGTCCCAAATTCTGTAAATTAAAGATATTTTGTATTATTTTTTGGGGGCCGTTCTATGTTCATTCCTAAAGCCAAAACTTTTTTGTCTGTCTGTCTGTCTGTCCGTTTGTCTGTCTGTACCTTGGAAGTGCATCACGCCGAAAATAATCAATGAATTCGAATGAAATTTGGTATGATTTGAGTTCATACTTCGAAGTAGGACATTGGATACTTTACATCCCGAAAAAAATAAGTGTTCCTGCAGGATAGAAGTAGAAAATTATTTAAAAGAACACGTAGCACGCTGAAACTATTGGACAGATGTTGATGCAACTTGGCACAGATATAGTTTATAAGATGGGTGAAATTTATGGATACGTTATGTCCCGAAAAAATAAAGATTTCCTGTGGGATTTTGGTCCAAATTCTGTACATTAAAGATAAAGTGTTTTTTTTTTGGAAGTTACTCTATATTCGATAATGAAGCCTAAACTGTATGTTTTTTCATTTTTGTCTGTATGTCTGTCAGTCTGTATCTTAGCCTCGCATCACGCCGCCGGAACTACTGTATGAATTCAAATGAAACTTGGTATGATTTGAGTTCATACTACGAGGTAGGACATAGGATACTTTACATCTCGAAAAATGTATGGGTTCTCGCAGGATAGGGGTTGAAACTTATTTAAAAGAAAACGTATCACGCTGAAACTAATGGGCGGGTTTTGATGCAACTTGGCACTGTCTTAAGTTATATGATGGGTTAAAATTGAGGACACATTTATCCCGAAAAAGTAAAGGGTTTCTGCGGGATATGGGTCCAAAGTTATGTTAATATTTAAGTAATAAAAAATATTATTTGGATGGTTCTCTATATTCGATACTGAAGACAAACATTTTTAGTTTTAAATTTTGTCTGTCTGTTTGTCCGTATCTTGACCGCGCATCGCACCCAAACTACTAAATGAATTCAAGTGAAAAAAATGCTCTTGGGTGCTTAAAAAAGGAAATGATATACTTTTATTTTAGTTATCGTGTCTTTCTTTCTGTTTGTTTATTCACGTATCACATAAAAACTACTAGACCGATATCAATGCGGTTTTCATTGTCAGATAGCTTCGGGTTTGATTTAAATCTGGTGAGATACCAATATATCTCAATCCGGTGAGTTAGAAGCCGAGCAATTGATAAAAGTATTTTTGACAGCTGAAGAAATTTTGTTCATTTCAGGACCAGTATACCAACATTTGTTGGTATATTGTTCCTTGAATAGCACATTATGGTACTTTGAACCTAAAGAAAAGACCACGCGTGCGAAGCCGCGGGTACAGCTAGTATAATAAAAAAGTGGAACGTTGTCGGTTTTTTTGTTTGTTTATTTATTTATTCACGCCATACCGGTTGATCCGGTTTTGATGAAACTTGAATGGAAATGGAAAGTTTTAACGGGAAAACTGGAAAATGACAATTACGCACCGTAAGCTTAAACAACGTTGGTCCTGTATTTTTGCATTGATTTTTAATATCCTAGAAGCTAGAGATAGTGAGTTAGTAAGTAATGAAATTCAATTCATCGACATATCATAGAGCACAAAAATAGAATTAAGGTTTTTTTAACAGTTGGTTTTTCTTAATTTGTAACTCCATCTATGCAAGATTTCTGCCGCGGCTAAAAGTACGGTTTGGAGCTGAGGTATGAATACCTATACGAAAATAAAATAATTTGTAACTCCATCTATGCAAGATTTCTGCCGCGGCTAAAAGTACGGTTTGGAGCTGAGGTATGAATACCTATACGAAAATAAAATAATTTGTAGCTCCATCTATGCAAGAATTCTGCCGCGGCTTAAAGTACGGTTTGGAGCTGAGGTATGAATTAGAAAATAAGGAAAAAGTACAGTACAATACGAAATACAATAAATACGAGTACAATACGAAAATAAAATAATTTGTAACTCTATCTATGCAAGAATTCTGTCGCGGCTAAAAGTACGGTTTGTAGTTGAGGTATGAATACCTATACGAAAATGAAATAATTTGTAACTCCATCTATGCAAGATTTCTGCCGCGGCTAAAAGTACGGTTTGGAGCTGAGGTATGAATACCTATACGAAAATGAAATAATTTGTAACTCCATCTATGCAAGATTTCTGCCGCGGCTAAAAGTACGGTTTGGAGCTGAGGTATGAATACCTATACGAAAATAAAATAATTTGTAGCTCCATCTATGCAAGAATTCTGCCGCGGCTTAAAGTACGGTTTGGAGCTGAGGTATGAATTAGAAATTAAGGAAAAAGTACAGTACAATACGAAATACAATACAATACGAGTACAATACGAAAATAAAATAATTTGTAACTCCATCTATGCAAGAATTCTGTCGCGGCTAAAAGTACGGTTTGTAGCTGAGGTATGAATACCTATACGAAAATGAAATAATTTGTAACTCCATCTATGCAAGATTTCTGCCGCGGCTAAAAGTACGGTTTGGAGCTGAGGTATGAATACCTATACGAAAATAAAATAATTTGTAACTCCATCTATGCAAGATTTCTGCCGCGGCCAAAAGTACGGTGTGGAGCTGAGGTAATAATACCTATACGAAAATAAAATAATTTGTAACTCCATCTTTGCAAGATTTCTGCCGCGGCCAAAAGTACTGTTTGGAGCTGAGGTATGAATACCTATACGAAAATGAAATAATTTGTAACTCCATCTATGCAAGATTTCTGCCGAAGCTAAAAGTACGGTTTGGAGCTGAGGTATGAAAACCTATAGGAAAATGAAATAATTTGTAACTCCATCTATGCAAGATTTCTGCCGCGGCTAAAAGTACGGTTTGGAGCTGAGGTATGAAAACCTATACGAAAATGAAATAATTTGTAACTCCATCTATGCAAGATTTCTGCCGCGGCTAAAAGTACGGTTTGGAGCTGAGGTATGAAAACCTATACGAAAATGAAATAATTTGTAACTCCATCTATGCAAGATTTCTGCCGCGGCTAAAAGTACGGTTTGGAGCTGAGGTATGAATACCTATACGAAAATGAAATAATTTGTAACTCCATCTATGCAAGATTTCTGCCGCGGCTAAAAGTACGGTTTGGAGCTGAGGTATGAATACCTAAACGAAAATGAAATAATTTGTAACTCCATCTATGCAAGATTTCTGCCGCGGCTAAAAGTACGGTTTGGAGCTGCGGTATGAATACCTATACGAAAATGAAATAATTTGTAACTCCATCTATGCAAGATTTCTGCCGCGGCTAAAAGTACGGTTTGGAGCTGAGGTATGAATACCTATACGAAAATAAAATAATTTGTAGCTCCATCTATGCAAGATTTCTGCCGCGGCTTAAAGTACGGTTTGGAGCTGAGGTGTGAATTAGAAAATAAGGAAAAAGTACAGTACAATACGAAATACAATACAATACGAGTACAATACGAAAATAAAATAATTTGTAACTCCATCTATGCAAGAATTCTGTCGCGGCTAAAAGTACGGTTTGTAGCTGAGGTATGAATACCTATACGAAAATTAAATAATTTGTAACTCCATCTATGCAAGATTTCTGCCGCGGCTAAAAGTACGGTTTGGAGCTGAGGTATGAATACCTATACGAAAATAAAATAATTTGTAGCTCCATCTATGCAAGAATTCTGCCGCGGCTTAAAGTACGGTTTGGAGCTGAGGTATGAATTAGAAAATAAGGAAAAAGTACAGTACAATACGAAATACAATAAATACGAGTACAATACGAAAATAAAATAATTTGTAACTCTATCTATGCAAGAATTCTGTCGCGGCTAAAAGTACGGTTTGTAGTTGAGGTATGAATACCTATACGAAAATGAAATAATTTGTAACTCCATCTATGCAAGATTTCTGCCGCGGCTAAAAGTACGGTTTGGAGCTGAGGTATGAATACCTATACGAAAATGAAATAATTTGTAACTCCATCTATGCAAGATTTCTGCCGCGGCTAAAAGTACGGTTTGGAGCTGAGGTATGAAAACCTATACGAAAATGAAATAATTTGTAACTCCATCTATGCAAGATTTCTGCCACGGCTAAAAGTACGGTTTGGAGCTGAGGTATGAATACCTATACGAAAATGAAATAATTTGTAACTCCATATATGCAAGATTTCTGCCGCGGCTAAAAGTACGGTTTGGAGCTGAGGTATGAATACCTATACGAAAATGAAATAATTTGTAACTCCATCTATGCAAGATTTCTGCCGCGGCTAAAAGTACGGTTTGGAGCTGAGGTATGAATACCTATACGAAAATGAAATAATTTGTAACTCCATCTATGCAAGATTTCTGCCGCGGCTAAAAGTACGGTTTGGAGCTGAGGTATGAATACCTATACGAAAATAAAATAATTTGTAGCTCCATCTATGCAAGATTTCTGCCGCGGCTTAAAGTACGGTTTGGAGCTGAGGTGTGAATTAGAAAATAAGGAAAAAGTACAGTACAATACGAAATACAATACAATACGAGTACAATACGAAAATAAAATAATTTGTAACTCCATCTATGCAAGAATTCTGTCGCGGCTAAAAGTACGGTTTGTAGCTGAGGTATGAATACCTATACGAAAATGAAATAATTTGTAACTCCATCTATGCAAGATTTCTGCCGCGGCTAAAAGTACGGTTTGGAGCTGAGGTATGAATACCTATACGAAAATAAAATAATTTGTAACTCCATCTATGCAAGATTTCTGCCGCGGCCAAAAGTACGGTTTGGAGCTGAGGTAATAATACCTATACGAAAATAAAATAATTTGTAACTCCATCTTTGCAAGATTTCTGCCGCGGCCAAAAGTACGGTTTGGAGCTGAGGTATGAATACCTATACGAAAATAAAATAATTTATAAATCCATCTATGCAAGATTTCTGCCGAAGCTAAAAGTACGGTTTGGAGCTGAGGTATGAATACCTATACGAAAATGAAATAATTTGTAACTCCATCTATGCAAGATTTCTGCCGCGGCTAAAAGTACGGTTTGGAGCTGAGGTATGAAAACCTATACGAAAATGAAATAATTTGTAACTCCATCTATGCAAGATTTCTGCCGCGGCTAAAAGGAAGGTTTGGAGCTGAGGTATGAATACCTATACGAAAATAAAATAATTTGTTACTCCATCTATGCAAGATTTCTGCCGCGGCTTAAAGTACGGTTTGTAGCTGAGGTATGAATACCCATAAGAAAATAAAATAATTTGTAACTCCATCTATGCAAGAATTCTGCCGCGGCTAAAAGTACGGTTTGGAGCTGAGGTATGAATACCTATACGAAAATAAAATAATTTGTAACTCCATCTTCGCAAGATTTCTGCCGCGGCCAAAAGTACTGTTTGGAGCTGAGGTATGAATACCTATACGAAAATAAAATAATTTGTAACTCCATCTATGCAAGATTTCTGCCGCGGCTAAAAGTACGGTTTGGAGCTGAGGTATGAATACCTATACGAAAATAAAATAATTTGTAACTCCATCTATGCAAGATTTCTGCCGCGGCTAAAAGTTCGGTTTGGAGCTGAGGTATGATTACTTATACGAAAATAAAATAATTTGTAACTCCATCTATGCAAGATTTCTGCCGCGGCCAAAAGTACGGTTTGGAGCTGAGGTATGAATACCTATACGAAAATAAAATAATTTGTAACTCCATCTATGCAAGAATTCTGCCGCGGCTAAAAGTACGGTTTGGAGCTGAGGTATGAATACCTATACGAAAATAAAATAATTTGTAACTCCATCTATGCAAGATTTCTGCCGCGGCTAAAAGTACGGTTTGGAGCTGAGGTATGAAAATCTATACGAAAATGAAATAATTTGTAACTCCATCTATGCAAGATTTCTGCCGCGGCTAAAAGTACGGTTTGGAGCTGAGGTATGAATACCTATACGAAAATAAAATAATTTGTAACTCCATCTATGCAAGAATTCTGCCGCGGCTAAAAGTACGGTTTGGAGCTGAGGTATGAAAATCTATACGAAAATGAAATAATTTGTAACTCCATCTATGCAAGATTACTGCCGCGGCTATAAGTACGGTTTGGAGCTGAGGTATGAATACCTATAAGAAAAATAGTACAAAAAAACATACTTTTTAGGTAAGGTCTGGCAACTCATAGCAGTAGAGATGTAAGTCACTCCACAGATCATAATATACTTTTTTGTCAGCCGCTATCGCTATGTGCATGCGTGAACGTCTAAAGTAGACTTGTATTCATATATGCCACACTCGGAAGACTACAATAGATCCTTTCAACAGGCGTTATGTGCATGCGTGACCGTCGAAACATAACCAGTTTTCCGGATCTTTAATGTATTCGTTTCTTTGAAAAACCGGATGGGGCATTTTAGAAAACTCTGTCGAGGCGCACGGCCGTTTGTTTATCGTGATACGTTTACGCCACGTACAATTTGATCTGGTCCTGAAACCCTCTCGTTCGCTCTGTGTTGAAGGTTAGGGTATCGCTGTGAGCTCCAGGACTGCTTCTTTCCAACAATGTGCTCTATTTCAATTTTTGTACGGTCTGTCCGAGTGCTGCAGCCTCTTTTGTGATTTTTACTTGTATTGCATATATTGCATATACATATACTTAAGTAGACTTTTGTAAACTTTTTCATAATGAATAGTTTTTTTATTGTGATATTTACAAAAACACCCCAATAAATATGCAGCTTTAGCTAAATCGCAAGTTATAATGAATTAACGAACACAAAAAAAATGTAATGTGGTGTAATTTTTGTCAGAAGACAATAATTAGTACATCATCAAGCTGACCATATAATGTTAAAAATAATGACACCAAAATTAAATCTTTGGAGACTATAGTTGCAGAGTTATAAAGGCGAGACGATGTAGCTCTTATCGTGACGGTCCACTGTTAAAACCTGGTACACGTAGGTATGTTTCAGATTTTAAACACGTTTACTTCGAAACTCTCACACTGTTTGAAACAATCGATCGCTCATACACATAGCGGATACTGGAAAAGTGTTTACAAATGGCTAAAACCCACAAATCAAAACTAACGATTACATTCGTTTATTATTGTAATGTGACAACACTAACAATTAAATTCAGTAGTTGTCAAAATCAAATCAGTCCTGTCACAATGATGTCTTAATTTAGTTGGAATAAATAACTGATTTAGTTTTAAGAATAACTACAATAAATTAAATTCAGCTTTAGTTTAGTTTAGTGTGTTGAACAACAGAATTGGTGCCAATATTCTACTAATTATTTTTTCAGGTAAACTGCAGTTTGGCAAGGAAGGTGACGCACCACTCATATCCTATCCCGCTGATAACCTTAGTTCACTTAATTTCTATCGATTATATTTGTACGAACTTGCAACGTTCCGTTTCTGCCCTACTGTTATTGAAGGTATGTAAATAGTTAAGATAATTTTAATCCTGTAATGTAAATACTGAATGTGAGTTAGAAACTAATAATAGGAACAAATTCAATAAACTGGCCAAATGTTTGTCGCAGTATGCGTAGTGTAATCGACCCACATTTGACAGAGATATCGCGTCATAAAAAGGGTGAATTAAAATATTTTTTCACCCTAAGAAATGGAATATTTTTATTAAATTAACCTTGAGGCATTCCCTGAACCTTTTTTTTTTTTAAATCTGTCCATTATTGCCGGATATCACGTAACGTACATACAAAAAAACATACGGGTCGAATTGAGAATTTCCTCTTGAAGTCGGTTAAAAACTGTCCATCCCGTTCTTCCTTTCTCATCTAATATTAGTTATTCTGTGGTGCCATATTGCAACGACGCATGTGCGGGTGCTCAACGTAACGTTTTATGCAAAGAAATATTTGAGTCAAAGCCGGGGCAAGGCGCTAAGCTTTATTATGTTAATGTTAGGATTTTGATTTGATCACTCAAAATCTGAGCAGAACATCGTGAGGCTTCCTCACGATGTTCTGCTCAGATTTTGAGTAATCCTGTAATGTAAATACTGAATGTGAGTTAGAAACTAATAATAGGAACAAATTCAATAAACTGGCCAAATGTT
Source organism: Alsophila aescularia (assembly GCA_946251855.1). NCBI lineage: Eukaryota > Metazoa > Arthropoda > Insecta > Lepidoptera > Geometridae > Alsophila > Alsophila aescularia. The sequence continues at coordinate 65,540,235 of OX276374.1, forward strand.
TGTCGCAGTATGCGTAGTGTAATCGACCCACATTTGACAGAGATATCGCGTCATAAAAAGGGTGAATTAAAATATTTTTTCACCCTAAGAAATGGAATATTTTTATTAAATTAACCTTGAGGCATTCCCTGAACCTTTTTTTTTTTTTAAATCTGTCCATTATTGCCGGATATCACGTAACGTACATACAAAAAAACATACGGGTCGAATTGAGAATTTCCTCTTGAAGTCGGTTAAAAACTGTCCATCCCGTTCTTCCTTTCTCATCTAATATTAGTTATTCTGTGGTGCCATATTGCAACGACGCATGTGCGGGTGCTCAACGTAACGTTTTATGCAAAGAAATATTTGAGTCAAAGCCGGGGCAAGGCGCTAAGCTTTATTATGTTAATGTTAGGATTTTGATTTGATCACTCAAAATCTGAGCAGAACATCGTGAGGAAGCCGGCTATTGCAAAAGCTTTACAAGCCCAGGACCCGTGACGTCACCAAATCTCACTCTCGTGAATGAAAAGCCTGAGCCCTATTTCATAAATTTGTAATTTTTCAGGTTTTATAGTTTAATTAAATAGGGCCCTGAAAGAAACTCTAATGTCTCAGCAGCTGAAACTTAACAGGCTGATGACGAAGTTTCAATTATCACCAAAAATAAGGAGTAGATTCACAAACAAATAATTCAACCCTTATTACACATACCTATAGAGAACATTTGAAATTGAGTTATATTAGAGCATTTGTGTCGAGGTGCATTTGTGAGCAATTCATATCATAATTATTCTAGAAGTTGTGACTCTGTGATGGACATTATATAGACCGACAGACCAGGTGTTCTTATTCGAATAGAGTACCTTAAAAACCAAGCTCTGCCTACCATACAAATATTTAAATATTATTCAGGGTCTTAATGAACAATCTTAATTGTTCAAGTATCGTCATCCGACACAACGCGTCCGACTTGTCTCAGGCCCTCGCGGTACATCGTGCTGCAGCTACTGACATATCACGCTGTATTGGATGACTCATAATTTTAATGATAGTCAAACAATTTTTTATTTAATAAGTTCCTTCTTTTATTGCTTCGTTCTGTTTAAATTTAAAAACACTTTATTGTGATACTATTGCGGATGATCAACTGTCACTCTGAAACCTGCTGGCAACCTGAAACCAGAAGAAAGTTGTCCACAATAAAGAACACAAAACTGATGGCGCTTTTTAAAAATTTATTTCCGATACGTTTCCGACCCATTTTTTGATCCTGTCGTTGCCAGCTAAACAGAGTCAAATAAACCTTAGAAGCTCGTTGGACCTATGAATGGCAAGCACATTTTATACACACAATCGATCTACGTCTCCTGCGATGCTACAACACTAGCAAAGAACACTGACACAAGCGAACAAGCATTCACTACTGCTGAAGTCAACATAGTTCTAGCCGTAGGAAAGAACAAAGTCGTGCCGATAAAATCGCTAAATATCCCGTGAACGGAACTTCAAGCCAGTTTTATTGGTTCAAGACTCACCGTGAATATTGCCAAGGGGCTTCAAACGAAACTCTAAGTGGTATTTATTGTGGAGCAACTAAAAAAACGTATAACACTGGATCAATATGTATGCTTAACCCTGGAGCCATTTTTATCTGGTTTCGGCGAACATAAGCCGAAATAATGACATTATATTTTACCCGACTACGGCTCGAATGCCAGAAAAGCGAGGGGTACTGCGTAGTACAGGAACATTGCTGCTACGAGCTTCGCGCAGTCCGTCGTGTCGCTACGGCGTAGCACTCTCGGCACTAGTGACTTAGTTTATAAAAGCTTTTATTTAACTTGACGTGTATGTATGTTTGTGTGAATGTGTATTTTTTTAAGTCAAATCTTGCAAGCTGAATGAGAACCACTTCCTCTTATTCTACGGAGACAATTCATTTGATGGTAAGCATGACCTGAATCGACATCCAAGATAAGCTACAGGTACAGGAACTCTTCAATGGTCAACAGCATAGACACCTGATAGACACTTACTTTGTACACGCATTTATTTGTGATAGCCCGTTTTACGTTTGTCTTTTATAGCTCCTGCATAAAAGGTTTTTCCTAAATAGATTTTTAATAAAAAAAAAACTGTTATTTATGAGTAAATATTTGGCTTTATTTTCGTTGAGTTGCATGTTCCCCTACATGTTCCCCTACATGTTCCCCTACATGTTCCCCTACATGCAACTCAACGAAAATAGAGCCAAATATTTAGTATATGAAACAAAATATAAAATAACAGTAAAAGAAGTGTTATTAAAAAAAAACTACTGAACCAGGTCTGATGAAATATATTTATGAAGAAACACACTGGATGTGTACCTAATCGAATAAAAATATAATTTTTGACAGAGAAATCATTGAACATACATAAATAAACTATTTGAACATATTTTATGAATACAAAACAATTTAAAACAAATAAAATATTTAAATTTAATCATCAATTTGGTTCAGAAACCCCTAAAATATGAGAGAATATTAATACCAAAACAATTTTATAAACTAATAAAAAAAACAACATTTTTTTGATGAAAAATTAAATAAACTAAATATCATTCAAATCGGTTCAGAAATCCTAAATTCTTATTTTGTCAATAAAAAACTGCGGAACCAATTTTTGTAAAAAAAAAATGGGCCGCAATTGACGTACAAATCGGTGCACATAAACAAAAAACATAAAACAGTCGAACATAGAACTGACTCCTTTTGAGAAGTCGATGAAAAATTAAACTAATAATAATATGGCCAAAAGTGCGGCCATCATCATTATCAGCATATATGAGTCCACTGCTGGACATAGCCTCTCCTAGTCAACGCCACTGAGCCTGATCTTCGTTTCTTCATATCCAGTTCTTGCCGGCCGCTTTTTGCAAGTCGTCACTCCAGAACTCGTCTACTCCACTCGTAAGTTCTTCGAGAGATGTGACCTGCTTATTGACAGTTCAGCTTGCTAATTCTTTGAGCTCTCGGTAACATTGGTGGCAGATAGCCAGATCACCTCATTTCTGATCTTATCATAGCCGAAATCGGTATGAATACCGAGTATGAATTTCGGTCCAAATACTGAACACAGCTCTTTTCATAGCTCACTGAGCAATCAGAGTCCTATGAACCAATCTTATCAGAGTTTCAACGTTTTGCCACTGTAATACATGACTGGTAGGACGCACGCATTAAATACTTTAACTAAAGGCTACCCATCCCAGCAAAATCCTTCTAATAAGGACGGTATCATCAGTGAATAGTAGATGTGAGATGTACTCGCCATTTATATTTAATGCCTAACTTTTCCAGTCCAGTTTCATAAACACATCTTCCAGGTCATTAGTGAACAGTTTCGGGGAGATAACATCCCCCTGTCTAACTTCCCTGCGAAGCGGGATATACTTAGTCGGTTGGTTCTGTTCTTATAGGGGCATAGTTGCGGCATCATACAAGCATCTCATCAACAGGATGTGACCAAGAAAGGTTAAAAAATATACGGAGTCTACACTGCCAAACAAACGACTGAAGCACAGTACTATGCTTCAGTCGTCTGCGTAATGTGTGAATTGATAATTTGTGGTTGATATACACAATTTCTCAGTGCTTTGCTCACATTCACTCAGTAGCGTGCTTTAAGAGAGGCATATGTCCAGCAGTGGATTGATGCGGGCTGATAATGATGTTCATGATGACATAATTTCATTACAATAAATTGCAGTCTTATTGATTTTTCGTAAGAATGTGACAAAATTAACACGACTAATGAGGTCGGGATCTTGCTTCGATGTGTGAGCTGATCGGCACAACTTGCAACTGGTGTGTCTGCGTGAGGTTTGTACGTACGATCAGATCGGCATATATTGGTTGCTTCACTTTCAATTTGGCGGTGTGGTATCTATCTTATTTTAAACATCTTGGATGTGGCCATATTTGTTACATTTTTTTGACAACTGCTTGACCCTTGACATACTAACAATCACGCCACACGACGTTCCGCACGCGTTTCTGATAACTGCAGTTCCTTATTAGTATCAAAATTTAACATACAGTAAAAATTAGGTTACGATGACTTTTCGTCACATTAGCTATTTCACATCACATTTAACACAATTTGTAAGTACGTAATGGACGCTAATGGCAGAGAGAGAGAGAGAGAGAAGACTAAGCCATAGAATAATTACACATTCCCAAAGGCATCAGTAAAACATGACGACCGGTTGGTTTAGTGGCTAGAGATCCTAGGAACGAAATCGAACAATCGCAGGTTCGAATCCTGCAAGGTGCAATCATTTGTGTGATGAGCAGAAATGTTGGTTTCGGAGTCATGGATGTAATATTAGTATCTATGTATGTTTATCCGTTGTCTAGTGCCCATAGTACAGGGTATCCTATTATGGGGCTAGGTAATTGGTGTGGAAATGTCCCGAATAAATTATTATGATTTTATTTTTATTACTCTATGCTATAGTTCGTGTCATGTAAAAAGAACGCTGGCGGTTAGGCTGCGCACTAAGCGATTTATCGGTCTATTTGGTGGTATGTGGTATGTACCTAGCAATAACCAATATACGAAGATGCGAGCAAAATGCAAATTAATAATTATTTAAAACAATAGGGCTAGTACTATTGTGCGCGAGTGTACACATGCGAAAACACTTCGTTCCTTCGCCCGCGACTTCGTCCGCGCGGACTACTGTTTATCGCAAAAAAATGCATCCTATGTTCTTCTAGGATCTAGGATATTAAAAACCAATGCAAAGTAGGTATAGCAGCAATGCTCTTGATGGTTTTTAACGGACTTGTTTTTTCTTGTCTTTGGCAACCGTTCCTTACAGCGAGTAATCAACCGTTCCTTACAGCGAGTAATCAACCGTTCCTTACAGCGAGTAATCAACCGTTCCTTACAGCGAGTAATCAACCGTTCCTTACAGCGAGTAATCAACCGTTCCTTACAGCGAGTAATCAACCGTTCCTTACAGCGAGTAATCAACCGTTCCTTACAGCGAGTAATCAACCGTTCCTTACAGCGAGTAATCAACCGTTCCCTACAGCGAGTAATCAACATTTTCCAGTTTTTCTGTAATTTCACTGCATATAGCGCCCTTCGAACCCGAAACACAGATGTTTGTACACTGTTGCTTGCTCACCACTGTTTCCCACATGGGAATATAAACTTTTAATATTAACACAATAAGGAATCAATCACCGTTAAACAAGTAATGACATATTAAACTAATAATGACGTTTAATATATATATATATATATATATATTTTTTTCATTATATATTTATTATATATTTCATCATATATAGTATTGTCTGTATTAGAATATATTAGATAAATTTGTGCAAGACGGCAATGGAAAAAAGCACGGCAATAGAGACAAAGTTATGGATATTTGTACCAACTTTTATAAAACTTTATATTCAGACCCTTCAAAATCCGAATTCAGTCAAACTGAATACACGCGTTGTGACACTATCTCTCCCATATCAGGCTTTGAAGTACATAAAGCTCTCGTGAGTATGCGCTACGTAAAGAGTCCAGGAGAGGATGGCGTTACATCCGATGCACTCAAAATTGGAGCCCCTGCGTTGCTCCCTTATATAACAAACCTTTTTAATAGCATACTAGAATGCGGTAAAGTACCTGAAAAGATGTGTCACTCCAATATTATTTTTCTACATAAGAAAGGAGACAAAAGTGACCTAAGCAACTACAGACCAATCAGCTTAGTGTCACATCTGTATAAGGCCTTTATAAAAGTAATTCATAACAGGATAGATGGACAATTAGATATGCACCAGCCACCAGAACAAGCGGGATTCCACCCCAGTTTTTCTACATCCGACCACCTCCAGACACTCAATCAAATTCTAGAAAAATATACGGAATTCCACAAACCATTGTACCTTGCCTTCGTGGACTACACGAAGGCATTCGACAGCATACAACATTCTGCAATATTCTAGGCTTTAGAAAACCAACAACTCAATAGCACTTACATCAATCTCATCAAAAATATTTACAACAATAGTTCAGCCACCATCAAATTGTCCATCTTTTAAAATAGAAAATCATCTGGTCCATCTTTTAAAATAGAAAAGGGCGTTAAGCAGGGTGACCCGCTCTCTCCCAAATTGTTCACCAGCACTCTCGAAGAGATATTCAAGAAACTGGCACCCTCTTGGGAAACGAGAGGTTTAGTCGTCGGCAGTAAAAGGCTTACAAACCTTCTTTTTGCCGATGACATCATTCTTTTCGCCACATCAGCATCTGAACTACAGCAAATGCTCGAAGAACTGAGCATTGCGAGCCTTGAGGTTGGACTAATGATGAACCGGTCCAAGACCCAACTTATGACCAACAGCACGAGACGTAGGATCGAGGTTGATGGGCAGGAAATACACTATGTCGATGAGTGCGTCTACTTAGGCCAGTTAGTGTCCTTCAAAAACAGGCAAGAAAAAGAGATCGATCGTCGCATCGACAATGCCTGGAAGAGCTACTGGTCTATGAAGGCGCTACTGAAGGGCAACCTTCCTCTGTCTCTAAAGCGCAAACTCATCGATGCGTGTATCCTGCCTATCCTAACCTACGGTGCTCAGACTTGGTCACTGACCGAGTATCAGAAGTCCAAACTTAAGGTTTGTCAACGAGCAATGGAGCGTAGCATGCTAGGAGTAAAGAGAGTTCCAAACACTACGCTGCGCTCCAAAACAGGTATTGCTGATGTTGGCGAAAAGACAGCCAGGCTGAAATGGGATTGGGTGGGTCACGTGAGCCGAATGCACTCGGACAGGTGGGCCCAAGTTGTCACCCAGTGGACACCCGCAGACGGTCGTAGACGACGGGGTAGACCAAGAAAATTATATATATATATATATATATATATAATAGCTTGCAAAACAATTGCAATCACTTTGTTACATTTAGTTTTAAGTTAAAGTAGTGTTTTGTTTTATGTTTTGCAGTTAATAAACATATTTTCCTTTTTTTTCATTTTCATATCCATCCCAATTTCCAAAAGTAATCAAGCTGAATCGTCGTTCTGCGTGCGATCAACCGGTCTGTAACAGTATACGACGGAATCAAATCGTACCAATACAATGTAGTTATTGACGCGGCCCGAGAGGGAACTCTTGTAAATAACCAGGTAATTAGTTAATGTTAGAACTAAGCATGGTCACAGAATAAATATATGGTGGCAGTCGCCAGGAGGCGCTGGAACAGTTTATCGTTCCATTCCCTTGTCTCTCACTCTCGTAGGCGTAGGCGATCTACCTCTCTGCGTCGCTCCAAACGTTACTCTGTGAGGCGTAGCTGGTGGAAATCGGTCTGTATCTCTCTCTCTCTCGCGTGGTGGACGGGTAACGCTCCCTCTCTATCTCGTGCGTGAGTGTTTCTGACGGATATCTTCTAGAGAATTGACCATGCGTGCGAAGCCACGGATACAGCTAGTATAACATACATACATACATACACATCAACTTGAGAACCTACATTTTGTTGAAGTCGGTGAAAAATAAGTATAGTGGTCACGGCACATAAAAAAAACAATGTAGGTATCTAGGTACAAATTACCGGACTCCGCTTGCAAAGTCGCGGGCAAAATATAGATTTTTATACCGTTCAATAGACAGTTCTATGATAACTTTATAATAATAAAGAATCAAAAAAAATGAGTCTTTTTGCTTATTATGGCATCTAGTTGTAGAACCTAGGTGGAGCACCTAGTTTTAATGTTACGTTTCACCGTTAATTGCGAAAGTTCAAACAAAGGACACGGTAAGCGTCTGAATGCAAGCGCGTGGCGTCCTCGCCCGATTTGTGGCGCCGCCGGGGCGCAGCGCGCTGTAGGTTATTAACTCGCGGAAGTAGGTAGAGTGACGGATGCCTGGTAGCCTGCTTTTTCACAAGCATACCTACTCTTTTCGTATAAACATGCAAACTATATGCTACTAAGTAGCTTGGAATTAGCATACTTTTATGCTACTACATAGCATGTGTGTTCCAGCAACATTGAGCATAGTAGAAGTGTCGCCGGCGCAGGTCCAATGTCCATGAGACACAGTGAACTCTAATAATGATTAAGTACTTAAAATATATATATTTTCATTCTTCCTGTAGTGTCCCACTGCTGGGCAAAGGTCTCCCCCAATTCCTTCCATTTATCTCTATCTTGTGCAAGTTCAAGCCAATTTCCTTCGAAAGTATATAGATCGTCACGCCACCGCTTCCGTGGATGTCCTAGACGCCTTCGTCGGTCATTGGGTACCCAATGTGTGGCGATCTTTGCCCATCTTTCACTTGAGCCTTGCAGTTTTTCTCCTACATCCTGCAATACCTGTCTTGTAACGTAGTACGGTATTTCTGACTCGATCGATTCGCTTTATACCTAGAATGCTGCGTTCTAAAAGTATAAAACTGCTGGAATAAAATTAAATGACCCATTCAGAAACAACACTGTTTATTATCTTCTTCTTCAACAACGTTTTCAAGCGAACTTTGAGCACTTATGCCTGAGCGGATGCTGAGGCATCCTCAGCGAGGCCACGCAGCTCTTGGTCGCAGACAGCTCCTTCCTCAGGCGCCCAATGTCGAGCTCAGCTTGCCGCTTACGCTGGAAACGAGCTGGACTATACGTGCTACCGGGCCAACCCGGCCAACGGACACAGGACACAGGGGTTAGCGGTTGGCCTAGTAGTTGACTTTTGAAAAACTGGTTGGCAGCTTATGATATCCTAGTGAATGGAGGGAAACTACTCGGTTTGGGTTCTGTTTTAGTACAAACTAATTAACTTGGAACAATTCATAATCGGCCCGAAATGAACTAGCTGACTTGGGACTTGGGATATCTAACTGGCCTGATGAAATGAGTCGAACTGGGACAAACTAGCTGAATTGACTTAATGAAACATTGATTCGGAACCAACAAGTTGACCTGATGATAGTTATTAGTCATGAAAAACTGCTTGGCCGTGGCAACTGGCCTGACACAGACTATAAACTAGAGCAACATGAAACGGATTATTATTTTCCTAAGAGTTAGACATTCCTACTCATTAATGGGACACACGTATTAGCCTGGGATAAATCAAGTACGCTGATCAATGATATTTTACTTAAGGCCAGGCTCCATTAATACATTTTCCCACGCTAGCTCCGTCTCGACACTACACTCGTTACCCGCAACAAGCACGTAACAAGGTTGAATATCACGAGCACTGTTTGAACACACAATTTAGCTCGGAACTAAATGACGTAAGCCTCAAAAGTTATTTTATTGGCAGGCTATGTAGTTAGGTAAATTTTGTCTTGACAGTGGATAATAAACTATATTTTCTTGCAGTGAGATTTATTTGAGACTTGAACTTGAGCCGTTGAGTACAAAAATTAAAATATTACTGAAAATAACGTGATTTAAGAAAATGTATCGATTAAATTCTGTTAATCACGTTTTTGTCTTGATCACGGACAGATAAAGATCTTCAAAAACATATATTTAAAGTTGCACATTTATCAGATTTGTGGTTGACCCAGCATATTTATGGAAAAAAATCCCTTAAATATTGGAGCCTGGTCTTAAAGGCGGGTTACTGTCATCAAAATGGCATTTACAATTCAGTCGCGCTGCACTCGTTGGTTTGTCTCACGGTGACTAGTGCAGAACTAAGTACCTACATACGACTTTGAAGTAATCTTTGCGGTGATATTTAAACCGCGTATATGTCAACTACACCGCCTCCTTCCGTACCATTTACGTATGGCACATAGCTACCTTCAGTTCGTTGGCGAGCCTCGCCTCGACCTGTGCGACGCGTTGCCGCAGCTCGGCGATGTCACGCATCAGACGCGCGGCGGCCAGCTTGTTGTCGGCCTGTCACAATTATTAGCTTCCGTTAACACTGTACGAGGCTCGTTCTTACCCTGTCCATGCATTGAGCCATCCACTGAAGAGCAGTTACGAGATAACTAGTCTAAAATAATCAATAACAAGGTAAGCTCTTGTTGTTTGTTTACACTCGTTAACGCCTTTGCGGGAGAGAGTACTGTACTTTAATATTATGACAGAAGGATCTAGATATGTGAAACGTGACAATTTAGGAACATATAATATGTTTTGTTTGTATTAAAGTCGCCTATCGATTTATTAAGCTTTGATCAGTGACTGCGATTTCGCATATTTTCATAATTATGGATTTGTTGGTATTCTAGGCTCCATAGTAAAATGTTAGAACCCCTTCAGGCTCTGAAAATTGGAAGTATCATTTCTTTCATTTACAACAGAGTGATAAGGGGAACAAGTTTTCAGCTCCAAAACTTTGGATTGTAAAGTCATGCATGGTACTGCGCTCGTTGCTTTGAGATATTTGTATTTACGCCTCATAAACCCATTATTTTTTTGCATTCTTAGTACGTACAAACAGAGATAGGTAAAATGTACTTACAACTCGGGAAGGTGCGTTTCTCGCTACGTTCCTGCTGACGACGTTGGGTAGGTCTGAGATGGAACAGGAACTGTACTCCGTGGGGTGCACCCTCGTCACCACCCCCTGGATCGCCTGGAACAGAAACTGGGCAGGAGCCAGGAAGGGCTGGAGGCGGGCCTCGTATCAGCCTGTCCTATACTGTCCATTTGCTATCCTGCTCTAGACCTAGTTACAAATACTGTGCAAACAGGAAGGGCTGGAGGTGGGCCTCGCCTCAGTCTGTCCTATACTGTCCATTTGCTGTCCTGTACTAAACCTAGTTACAAACACTGGGCAGAAGCCAGGAAGGGCTGGAGGCGGGCCTCGCCTCTGCCTGTCCTATACTGTCCTTGTGCTATCCTGTACTAGACCAGGGCGGTCGCACTCCGCAACAAGTACAAATAAATTCAAGGACCCAATATTCGGGTCCGTTCAGTCGAGTGTCAAGCGTGCACTCGATGAGTCGCGCGCCTTGTACTTAGCGATAGAGCACCTACTTACGTAAAGTTATTGACAAACTTTATTCGTGTTTTAATTATGAGTACCAAGAAGAGAGCTAGAAAGTACTGCATAGCATTCGGCTGTTTGAATAGTGATAGAAATGACGAATTGTCATTCTTTACGCTTCCAAAGGATATTGAAAGGTAATAAATTGTAATACCTATAATAGGTCCTACTTATGTAGTTAGATATTATTATTTTTTTATTACGTAGGTTCCTATAGTTTTATGTTATTTCATTTGTGTTCCATACCAAAGCTACGCATATTTAAGGTTATTCCGCGCAGAAATAAAGTCGTTTATTAAATCGATCAACGTAATTTTATAATTGATTATAGTAGGTAGTGTTGAAAATGAATTACTGTGCTGTCTTAGTAAGTAGCCTACATACTTTTAATACCTTTTATTACGTAGGTAGCAATTTATTTTTCACTCATTAAAAAGCATGGAATTCAGACAGGCACCTTTATTCATCAAAGTGCCTATAGGATATAATCATAATCAACCAACGACACGTAGGTAGGTATCTCACTAAACTTATCGGCGTTCTGAAAACGGGATAGGTAGGTAGTAAAAATGAGGTAGTCGGTCTATTCTGATAAGAATGTCATTGTATGTAATAGAACTATTTTAATTTATAATAATAAGTAATAACATAATACATTATTACTTATTTATTCTGTTACAACATCTAAGTCATAAAATATCACAGAATAATTAGTAGTACAAGTACCTAACCATATCTTAATACAACCCTACCGAGCGAAAAAGGGACAGAGCGATTCTGAAACGAACAACGTTAGAGCAATGGAAGTTCTCGCGCGTTGTGATACGGTGCATTCTAGCCTGCACGCGGTGGGCGAGCGCCTTCTAGGTAAATATAATTGAAAGCTCGCAGCGCCGTGCGAGTTAAATTGCACTTTATAGCGTTGTAGCGAGAGTCGCTATTTATTTAAATGACTTTACTCAGTTAGCCTTCTGTACTTGTACTATTATTTATTCTGTGACTAGACCTAGTTACAAACACTGGGCAGGAGCCAGGAAGGGCTGGAGGTGGGCCTCGCTTCAGTCTGTCCTATACTGTCTATTTGCTATCCTGTACTAGACCTAGTAAGAAACACTGGGCAGGAGCCAGGAAGGTCTGGAGGCGTGCCTCGCTTCAGTCTGTCCTATACTGTCCATTTGCTATCCAGTACTAGACCTAGTTACAAACACCGGGTAGGAGCCAGGAAAGTCTGGAGGCGGGCCTTGCCTCAGCTTGTCCTATACTGTTCATTTGCTATCCAGTACTAGACCTAGTTACAAACACTGGGCAGGAGCCAGGAAAGTCTGGAGGCGGGCGTCGCCTCACCCTGTCCTATACTGTCCATTTGCTATCCAGTACTAGACCTAGTTACAAATACAACTCAAGCAAAACTGGCCAAATATTTCGGAAACAGGACCAAACTTTTTATGCCTCCTCCTTTTACTGGGACCACTCAAAAAATATATATTATATTTTTAGACAACCAAATTTCAACTCTGCTGTGTTAATGTCTGAATAAAATTGATGTGACATACAGACGAACTGACGGAACGTCAGGAAACTATAAGGGTTCTTTGTTTGACTACAGCAGTGCGAGCATGGATCTTATCGATCGATAAATTTACCGATTTTTTTTAATCAAGTTTGACGTTATTATTCGATAATACGAGTTCGGTAGCACAGAACGTACTTTATCGACAACGACATAAATTCTATAAATTATATGTATTATATAGATTTATATCGACAAAAGGAATGAGGCATGAATCTTATTTTTGACAATTGTTGTCGATATAATAATGTCGGTAATTTTACCGAATTTATCGAATTTTATCGGCTTTCCAAAGTTACACGACAACCTTTTTTTTTTGTAAATTCCTTTTCGGATTATAAGCCAAAACGTGGAGGTGTCAGAACATCGTGAGGCAAGTTTCAGGGATGCCAATGATCCTTTCGGTCTGGAAGAACAGCATTTTAAGATTATTTTTAGAATTTATAAGGAAATTGCCCTCCACCTCATTCAAGATGTTGAGGGCGTTTGAGAAGGAGTCGATCTAATGGACTGCCTGCGCATGTTGTAGTATCTACTTTACATTATAATACCAAAATACTTAGTTACGTTTTTCCTATTTCCAGAAATTATCTTTTGTTGTGATTGTGTCTAATTATTCTCTATTATTATGGTTCTAATTATTATGGTACCTAGTAAGTACTCAGTCTAAAAAACTACCTGTATAATCATTGTTGTAGGTTCTAACAGCTGTAGGCTTTTTCACCGAAGGCAGTTGCACCAACGATGCATCGGCCAGGAATATAATATAGCACTAGGACAGCGCACTGTCAGACTTGTCAGGGAGGTGTCTCAGGCAATTGTGCAACGAGTTATGGCTAGTTATACTTTAGGTTAAGTTCAAGGAATATACTACTTTATGGTAGTTAGGTAGAATTCCAAATGACAGAAGTTTCTCCGTAACAACTCAAAATAATAAAAATCTGCCAAATTGTGTCAAAAAATATTTTTTAGACTATTAGTCGTCTAGCTGATATATGGTATAGTCCACGAGTTGCCATTTTTTAAATTGATAAACTCACGACGTGTTACCGAATCAATAAAATTTATCGAGAGGCTAGATCCATGCTACCGCATTTTGATAAAATTGATAATAAAAGAACTGTTTACCGATCGATAAATTTATCGAATTTTATCGATCGATAAGATCCATGCTCGCACTGCAGAACCGTGATAAAGTCGTTACTCTAGTAGTGTATAGAGAACTTGAGTACCTGCGCGACCACGTTCCTGGCGTGCTGCACGTGGTGAGACTCCTCGCGGTCCAGGTGTCGCTTCAGGTGCTCCACTTCCGACATGATGTTGTACTTCTCTCGCTCGAGCCGCTGGTTCGCTTGCTTCAGAGACTGCAATGAGAAATTCCGGGATGATAAGTATCCTATGTTTTATTTTAGGGTATAAGCTATCTCTATTCCAAATTTCATCGAAATGTAGTGGATAAGCTATCTATTAGACTAAGTTAGTTGTGGACTGGTATAGAGTACTGCTATCTATTAGACTAAGTTAGTTGTGGACTGGTATAGAGTACTGCTATCTATTAGACTAAGTTAGTTGTGGACTGGTATAGAGTACTGCTATCTATTAGACTAAGTTAGTTGTGGACTGGTATAGAGTACTGCTATCTATTAGGCTAAGTTAGTTGTGGACTGGTATAGAGTACTGCTAACAAAGTGCTAACCTAGTGTGACCGTAGGTTGTTATTTGCGTTTGAGGAAAAACTAAGCCACTGTACACGAACACTTAAACCTAAGCCACTGTACACAAACACTGAAACCTAAGCCACTGTACACAAACACTTAAACCTAAGCCACTGTACACAAACACTTAAACCTAAGCCACTGTACACAAACACTTAAACCTAAGCCACTGTACACAAACACTTAAACCACAGCATAGCCACAGAATAAATAATACTACAAGTACATAGCAGAGTAATTTAAAACATCCAATATCCAATTATTACTCTCTCAGGGGTTTCAAAACCTATACGGTTTTCCCGTTAAAAACGGTAATTTGTAGTAATAACTTTTTTTATTTGTATTTATTAAACTGTCTGCTACCTATGTCGATGTATGGGGATAACAGTTTTCCAACGGCAAAGTTAAGTTTGTACGGAACCCAAGGTGCGTGCGGTCCGACGCGCACTAGGCCTTTTTTTAAGATTTATTATCTGATGTAAACATATGATGAACCAAGGAAACACGTAATGATTGAACAGCCGCAGCACATTCACGTGAGCTGTTTCATTAAAATCAAGGTTAGTATGGGGAGTGGAGACTAACACGGTATCGCCTATTGAAAAGTCCCATTTCCTTAAACTGACGGAGACCATGGTCATAGGCACAGGGGTTCCCAACGGTGGCGCGTAACTTAATGACGTAAGTCTCAAAAGTTATTTATTTTATTGGCAGGCTAATAATTTAGTCAGATAAATTATGTCTTGACAGTGGATAATAAACTATATTTTCTTGCTGTGAGATTTATTTTAGATATAAAACATAAGCCATTGAGTAGAAAAATAAAATATTACTGAAAATAACGTAATTTTTGATAAGAAAATGTATCTAATAAAATTCTATCAATCACGTATTAGTCTTGATCAAGGAGATAAAGATTTCAAATACATATATGTTAAGTTTCACATTTATCAGGTTTGAGGTTGACCCAGCATATTTATGAAAAAAAACCCCTTAAATATTGGAGCCTGGTCGTATTTTTTTGTTTTAGTTAGTTTACATTTTTAATCTTTAGTTTACTTACATTCAATCTTTAGTTTACTTACATTCAATCTTCAGTTTACTTACATTCAATCTTTAGTTTACATACATTCATGAACGTAGGTGCCATACGTCAACAAACTAATACCAAAATCATTTGTAATTGGAGCATATTTCCACGGTGTTACGATATTATTCGGATTCGGATAGTGTTTATCTAGGTCCCTAATTGTATTTTGGTTTCAAAATACATTCAGATAGTGTTTATCTAGGGTCCCAACTGTATTTTGTTTTCAAAATACATTCGGATAGTGTTTATCTAGGTTCCCAACTGTATTTTGTTTTCAAAATACATTCGGATAGTGTTTATCTAGGTTCCCAACTGTGTTTTGTTTTCAAAATACATTCGGATAGTGTTTATCTAGGTTCCCAACTGTGTTTTGTTTTTAAAATACATTCGGATAGTGTTTATCTAGGTTCCCAACTGTATTTTGTTTTCAAAATACATTCGGATAGTGTTTATCTAGGTTCCCAACTGTGTTTTGTTTTCAAAATACATTCGGATAGTGTTTATCTAGGTAGTTATATGTACCACAAACCCACCGTTGTTTACCGAAGTCCAATTGCGACATATTTAATCATACAAGTAGGTACTTCCTTCCAGTGTGAAAGTACCAATTAAGCACATTTTGTACTTATGTTGTTTTTCTATGAATAATGCGCAGTAGAGGTACTCTACATGTTGATTTGATTTAATTGCGCATAGCTGAATAAGCATTTATGTACTTAGATGTTTTTCTCGCTAAAGTATGAGAAATGTAACTACTTAGTTGTTATTGCAAATGAAGAATGTACTAGAAATCGCCTACGCATTTATAAAAATTATATAAGGAAGTTACTAAGTACAAATTGTCATTATTTTATCTTCGCTTGAATTGTACGGTCAAAAGTAAGACCAATAAAATTAACTTCAAATTTAATTTGTTGTTTATTTTATTAAAATCTCGGCTCCGTCCAATTTGTCTAGGTTTCCAACTGTATTTTGTTTTCAAAATACTTTCGGATAGTGTTTATCTAGATTCCTAACTGTATTTTGTTTTCAAAATACATTCGGATAGTGTTTATCTAGGTTCCCAACTGTGTTTTGTTTTCAAAATACATTCTGATAGTGTTTATCTAGGTTCCCAACTGTATTTTGTTTTCAAAATACATTCGGATAGTGTTTATCTAGGTTCCCAACTGTATTTTGTTTTCAAAATACATTCGGATAGTGTTTATCTAGATTCCTAACTGTATTTTGTTTTCAAAATACATTCGGATAGTGTTTATCTAGGTTCCCAACTGTGTTTTGTTTTCAAAATACATTCGGATAGTGTTTATCTAGATTCCTAACTGTATTTTGTTTTCAAAATACATTCGGATAGTGTTTATCTAGGTTCCCAACTGTATTTTGTTTTCAAAATACATTCGGATAGTGTTTATCTAGGTTCCCAACTGTATTTTGTTTTCAAAATACTTTCGGATAGTGTTTATCTAGATTCCTAACTGTATTTTGTTTTCAAAATACATTCGGATAGTGTTTATCTAGGTTCCCAACTGTGTTTTGTTTTCAAAATACATTCGGATAGTGTTTATCTAGGTTCCCAACTGTGTTTTGTTTTCAAAATACATTCGGATAGTGTTTATCTAGATTCCTAACTGTATTTTGTTTTCAAAATACATTCGGATAGTGTTTATCTAGGTTCCCAACTGTATTTTGTTTTCAAAATACATTCGGATAGTGTTTATCTAGGTTCCCAACTGTATTTTGTTTTCAAAATACATTCGGATAGTGTTTATCTAGATTCCTAACTGTATTTTGTTTTCAAAATACATTCGGATAGTGTTTATCTAGGTTCCCAACTGTATTTTGTTTTCAAAATACTTAACTACCTGAAACGAAATTCAAGCGAATATTCCATATCTATCTATTCATCTATATCTATACTTATAATAAAGCAATAAAAGCGAAAAAGTCTGTACAGAGAAGCTAATTTAAAAAAAAACTAGGGTACTTAAAATAAGCTACTACAAACAAGAATAGAACTTTTTTTATCGTGTATGTCTGATTGTATGTATGTTTATTCGCGCATCACGTAAAAACTACTGGACCTATTGCAATGCAGTTTTCACTGTAAGATAGCTTAAGGTTTTACTTAAAAACTGGGGTACTTGGTGCCTCAATCTGAAGAGTAGAAGCCGAGCAATCGATAAAAACTTTTTGACGGCTGAAGGAATTTGTAGCAAATGTTGATATAATGGTATTTTAGGTCTTGAAATAGCATATGGAGTACTTTAACGCAGAGGAATGACCACGCGTGCGAAGCCGCGGGCACAGCTGGTTTCATATATATAAGTAAAATGCAATATTTGCTTATATTTCGTTTTAGGTATTTTGAATTATTACGTTTGAATGGAAAGCTCTTCCTCCGCCGGCCTCTTAAAGAAAACTGCGTGAGGTAAAACTTTGGGAGCCCCTGCTGTAGCGCCTATGGCCGCTTACCTTCATCCGGTCTTTTTTCTCGACGTGGCACTCGTCGACGCGCCGGCGCAGCTTCCTGCGCAGGTCCTCCAGCAGGTTGGAGAGCGTGAGGCGGTTGGACTCCAGGTCCACGCGCTGCTGCACTATCTGGTTGATGGACGTCAGGATCTTGATTCCTGCCGTAGACAGCTGCATATTACTCTAAACAGGCTTTTGATGAACGTCGCAATGAGAGCATTTGATTATCGCCATTTTGGCGCTGATAGCAGTAGTTTGGCAGCAGTGAGTGTCCACGGAACTAACGTACTTGTACTATTATTTACTAGTGAACCACCAAGAGTGTAATTTAGAAAAAAAAAGAAGAAAAATGTGAAGTTCTCGCATACTCGACCTTCACTCCGCTTGGGGGTCGATCCGCTCGCTTCGCTCGCCACCTCCCCCTCGCCTCTCTGTTGGATAGCTTAGGACTTGACTTAAAATCTAGGCTACTTGGTAATCTCAATCCGATGAATAGAAGCCGCGCAATCGATAAAACATGATTTGACGGCTGAACGAAATTTGATATTTTGTAGTTTATAAGTAATTTTGGCCCTGGAATAATTCTTTTTTTTTTCTTTGTAACGCTATATGCTGTTGTATAACTGACCTCTACAGCGTCACCGCGAAAGCGTTCCGCCGCAATGCGTGACGCAGAAGGCGCACGCCAAAGTTAAGTTTTGGCCACTTGCTCAAGGGCACACAGAGGGTACGTACCTCGGTTTGGACAGTTGCCATTGGTTACGGGGGGGGTATGACTAAACAGCCCTGGATCGCTAGTTTTAGTAGCAATCGAGGGGGCCCTGATGAAATGGCTGGAACCCTTTGAATTATTTGCATAACTGACCACCGATTCGGAATACACCTTCGAGAAGAATCGGCAAGAAACTCGAAGGCGAATAAAATCAACTTTAATTACGGGACCTTCGACCTCGCCGGCGAGGTCGGTGTCTGTGTCTGATTGTGTTGACAGATGGTGAGGACGGGTTAGACGAATCCATCGCTGCCTGCACTGCGGCAAATGAAATCTCATTGTCCAGATCGCTCAAGATGTCTCTAGGGCGTCTACGGAGGGGTCAGGAATAAAACATATGTAACTTTTAACCCAGAGAAATGACCACGCGGGCAACGCCGCGAACACAGCTAGTTGTAATAATTTAGTAAGTACTGACTCTGCTCGTTGAGACGCAGGCGCTGCGCCGCGGGCTGGAAGTGACAGGCGTCCGGACTGGGGGCCCCCGAGTCCTGCCCCGGGAACGACTGCGGCCCCGCGTAGTTCGGCAGGTTACTCTCCGTGCCATCCTGCACCAGAAACAAATATACAGATAGGTACATTACTGGGCACACTACCTATGTAATATTCTCGTCACAGCTTTTCGTAACAAGCAAAAATTAAACATTTATATAACCCCTGACCCCCACCCCCATTATAGCTAAGGACCATCTCGATCACATCATCAGCTTTCATACAGAAAAAAACCGCATCAAAATCGGTCTGTTTGGGAGCTACGATGCCAGTCGCACTCCGCAACAAATACAAATATTATACCTAAACTTTGCGGCCGTAATATTGCGGCTAATTCAATAGAGTGTCAAGCGTGCGCTCGATGAGTCGCGCGCCGTGTGCTTACGATAAAGTACCTACTTACGTAAAGTTTTTGTCAAATTTTATTATTTTTTAAATATGAGTACCAAGAAAAACCCTAGAATATAGGTACTGCATGGCATTTGGTCTGAGAAGTCTCGTAAAATACCTACATACTGTCATTTTATTACGTAGGTAGCCATTTATTTGTTATTCATTACTAAGCATGGAATTCAGGACATGCACCTTTTATTAATCAAAGTGCAATTCCTATTCAGTTATAATCAAATAATGAGTAGGTCTATTCTGATAAGAATGTCATTATATGTAGTCAATAGAACTATCAACATTTATAATAGGAAGTAAAAAATATATACATTATTACATAATTGTTTATTCTGTTACAACATCAAGTCATATCATTCACAGAATAATTAGTAGTACAAGTACCTAGTTATATCTTGATACAACCCTGCCGAGCGAAAAAGTGACAGCTATTTTAGAACCGTTTTAGAACGGTTAGAGCAACGGAAGCACTCGCGCGTAGTGATACGGTACATTCTAGCCTGCACGCGATGGGTGAGCGCCTTCTAGGTAAATATAATTGAAAGATCGCAGCGCTGTGCGAGTTAAATTGCACTTTATTGCGTTGTAGCGAGAGTTGCTATTTAAATGACTTTACTCAGTTATCCTTCTATACTTGTACTATTATTTATTCTGTGGCCACAGACAGACACATATTCAGCGAGGCGCGAACACTAAACCATTTCAGACTGGCCACATAGTTAGGTCTAGTCTTATTTATTTATTTTTTTATTCATTAAAGGCTTTGTTTATAAAAAAGTTATGCAATGATTAGTAAAACGCGTCACAGACGACTAAGATACGATAATATTTTATCGAGGGGGGGAGAGGGGGCAGTGCGAATCGTAGCTTTCGAACGGATGGACCAATTTAGCTGCGGTTTTTTATGTTTGAAAGCTGAGGTAAACGAGATGGTTCTTAGCATACTGCAAGTCGTTGTTCTGTAAATGCTCTGCCGCATGTTTGTATTTTGTTTCACTTTATCTTCCTTAATCAAATTATGAATATCGAGAAAAGTTTCCTTCGACTTATTAAAATAAGTTTGATATTTTTTTGTAGAAACATCTGCGTAAATATTAAATTCAACGCGGCTATTTCTAAATTTAATGTGATTTTCTATCCAAAATCACCAAAAAACAATTTGATCACCTTTTACAGTGCGCTAATGCATATCAAAATCGAAATCAGAATCGTCGTCTGATGAGCTATCTAATAAATCTAATAGTGAAACCGTATTACTCATATTTTATCATTCTGTATAAAGAAAGCGGTGAAGAAATACGCGTAGTACCTAGGACGGCCTGCGAGCGAATGAATAATTTCAATATATTATCGTATCTTTACCGTGTGTGATACCCAGATGCTATAATATTTTATATGCAGATATCGTAACATCAAATATTATAGTATCATAATCGTCTGTGATGCCCTTAATACTGCGCACTAAAATATTGTACTGCGCAGTACTAATTGACGTTTATTAACAAATATACGCTTATAGTATACAACCAAAACGTTAAATATCATAAATAAAAAATACATTTTAATTGGTAACAATGATTTTCAAATTGTCATTAAAAATGTCTACATCTTGGAACTCGTGCGTAAAAACATTAATAATTGATAGCAGTCTATGCGTAGGCGCATTGCGTGCGTGTGTAGTTCGCACAGCGGGACACGAGAACAGGGCCCCAATTCTACAAAAACAATTGTAACGACAATTGTCAACAAATTTTGCAAAATGTTCGCTTAGAAATGTCAATTTTTGAAAATTTTCGCAACCAGTTTTTTTTCAATAACATTTTTTTGAAAATTTCTACAAAATTTTCGCTTCTACCACTTTTAAGAGGTAAAAAAACATTTTGCAATCGTCTTAACAATTGTTTTAGTAGAATTGGGGCCCAGCTGATGCCGGCGACGGCTCCCAGCTGATGCCGGCGACGGCTCCCAGCTGATGCCGGCGACGGCTCCCAGCTGATGCCGGCGACGGCTCCCAGCTGATGCCGGCGACGGCTCCCAGCTGATGCCGGCGACGGCTCCCAGCTGATGCCAGCGACGGCTCCCAGCTGATGCCGGCGACGGCTCCCAGCTGATGCCGGCGACGGCTCCCGGCGGGAACGAAGTTGTTTGGGACATAAGTATACCTAAACCAAGAGCGCTTAGCACAGTCGGATTATTGCACTTGTAGCGCAGTATTTGGCAGTAGTCGATGACTATAAGTAATTTACGCCTTGTACCTTTATAGTAGGTAATGGTGGGTAGGTTAGGGGTAAGGGTCATGATAACCACTAAGCAGACGACCTAATAGTAGGTAATGGTGGGTAGGTTAGGGGTTAGGGTCGTGATAAACACTAGGCGGACGACCTAATAGTAGGTAATGGTGGTTAGGTTAGGGGTTAGGGTCGTGATAACCACTAGGCAGACGACCTAATAGTAGGTAATGGTGGTTAGGTTAGGGGTTAGGGTCGTGATAACCACTAGGCAGACGACCTACTATATCGACACTCAGTTCAACACTTAGAGCAAATTAATTTCGGTCTGAATCTAAAACTTTATTTCCTGATGCCAAAGATAGCCTCGACTCAGGTCTTCATACGCTATCATCATCAGTCCCTCAGATATGCGAATACGAAATATCCCAACGAAACTGAACGTCAAACGTTCAGTTTCGTTCATAACCTCGAACTTTGCAGCCCAAGCTCCCTTCACAAAGGGATCCGAGCCATAAATCTAATTAAACGTGGGCAGATAAGGTACTAGATCCTCGGGCATGGTCCGCATAACTTAGGTTAGGCACACAATTGGCCTTCTTCGGCCTTGTCACAATCGGTGTCGTTTTTATACAGTTGCGCATGTCTCTTAACTTTGTTGAAGCACGACGGTGGGCGTATTTGCCTGTTGTTGTATCTAGTCCAGTTAAACCGTGCCGTATGTTCCCGCTTTTGACTAGACCTATGATCCGAGCTGAATATCTTGGGAAGATCTTCACCGGATTCTCCCAAACAGAGCTAAGAAACATCTCGCCTTTAAATAATAACGCATTGAAATCGGTCCTTCCACTTGGGAGCTACAATGCCACAGACAGACAAACAAAGTTTCAAACACCCTTTTTGTGGTCAACAAAGGTACTTACAAGAGATTTGTACTTGGGCATGTCGTCTCCGGTGAACCGCACGGAGTGGTGACCGCGGGTCTTCTGCCCCGACTGGAGCGGCCTCAGAGACATCTAACCTGCTTGACAGAACTAGCATTACAATCAATATCCGCATTTCAATGTGCTCAGTCACCAAGACCAAGACTACAGTGGCGAATCCAGAATATATGTTTGGTGGGGCTGAGGGTCAGTTTTGTCGAGCTATTTCAGCAAATAGGCTAAATGTTACCAGTTTCGCCTTACCGAAAAGGCCTTACTAAATTAATGTCAGGATTACGTGACACATTTAGTTAGCGAAGCGAGCGCAAAAATGCTGAAGCTGTATCAAAGTGTGAAAATAAATTTGTAATTAAGTATATTAATCTATTGAATACCTACATTAAAAAGATGCAAGAAAATAAAAATAAATATTAAGTCTTTTATATTTACATTACAAAAACATTGCGTCTAATTATGACAAAGCGCGAGAGCGCATTTTCTATATTATTTCTATCAGTATAGACTAAATATCTACTGAATCCCGAATAAAAATCAAGTAACAAAATCATTACAAAGTGCGAGCATTTCATTAATTGCTGACGCCCACGAGCTTTGGTGTGGGGATAAGGGGTGTCATCGGCAGGAGCCCATAGCATCGGAGACAACAAATTAAATTCGTCTCGCACACTGCCGACGAGGTCAGGGTAGTGGTACCTATCGCGGTAAGCCACTGGATTCAAAGAGCATACGATCGTTGTGATGGGCCTCCTATACCTGTCCGTCTGATGATGACAAGTGACCAAGACTATAGATGAAAAACAATGCTAGCTATTTAGGAGTTGGATATTTATCACATTTGATTGAGACAGCCGAATGGAGAACTCAGCCAATAGTATAACATCATTTTTCTATCACGTTATATTGCAGAGATTCTATTGGTCCTTTTATCCTTTTGAGGTACGAAACACAGGATCACTTCGTTGTCCGTCTGTCTGTCTGTCAAGACAATTTTTCTCAGGAAAGCGTAAATACTCAGGTCTGCAATCCCTTGGAGATGTTATAAAAACCAACTTCTAAGTCAACGCAATCAAAAGATACGGCCGTTTATGCCACATATTTTGACACTTGCAAGGATATCAAAACCTATATGGTACTTCCCGTTGACCTAGAGTCCACCGTCCTCGATAGCATCATCAATAACAACAAATAATAGTTGATAGAGGTAGTTTGGAACAAACTTATGGCAGGCGTGACGAAAAGTAACTTACTCAATAAAGTGGACGTGATCTATTATTTATTATGTGGAAAAGGACTGATTCCGCGTGACGGACTAGCCTAATACAACACCTAATTCGTCATAAAAGTTCCAATCTTATTATACATAGCGTAGAATAAGAATGAGGCACGGAATCAGGGGTACTGCACCAGCGATGGTCAGGCGCCAAAGGACAGCAAAATGGACCGTGTGTGAGATTGGCAGACATTTACACATCGCGAGTGTCCGTCACTACAGCTCGCTTACTTTACGAGATATTTCTATTCAAAGGCTGGTGTGCCGGGGTGACGCTGCGTTCAGCGCGTCGAGACGAATCCAGCGATAAACTTAGCGTATCTTGCAGTGCTCGAAATAATAAGCCAAAGTCAGACAAAATTACAATCGAAGTAGTGGTTTATTAGAAAAACATCTTAAAACGGTGGTGGACTAGAATTAGCACGTTTCACCGACCTGCGGGCGCAGCGCAGCGCGGGTATCTGCGACGATTCTGCATAATTTATGTTCGGTCCCAAAGTTGGCAGCGGTGGAGCTGACGAGCGTCCGTAGCTGTGATACAGGCTGATGCGAAGATGGCTGTATTTACTAAATCATGATCCATCTGTCATGATGTGTTGTGGGTTTAATACCTGCGTTATTTAACTGGTGGGTGTTGTTTTAATAGGATTTAGTTTCATCCAAAACGGACCAATAACCAACCTGAACAGAGGTCGAAACGGACCAATAACCAACCTGAACAGAGGTCGAAACGGACCAATAACCAACCTGAACAGAGGTCGAAACGGACCAATAACCAACCTGAACAGAGGTCGAAACGGACCAATAACCAACCTGAACAGAGGTCGAAACGAACCAATAACCAACCTGAACAGAGGTCGAAACGACCTCACACAAAAGGAAATGCTACCGTTTTGAATAAATCAGAATGTACGGGCCCGTAACGCCTGACGGTTTCACAATCCATACCAATGTATAGAAGTGAAACGTTGTCTGTTTGTTTGGGAAGCTTTCACGCGATAACGGCTGGACGGATTTTGATGAAATTTGGAATGGAGATAGCTTATTCTCTGGAATAGAACATAGGATTATTCCAGAGTATAAGCTATCCCGGAAAATTGAAAGTTTCCACGAGAAAAATGTTGATTTCTTACTGTAAGGAATGGTTACCAAGGAAACGATATAACAAATCTGTCAAAAAACATCAAGAGCATTGGTGCTAAACCAACTTTTGCATTGGTTTTTAATATCCTAGAAGAAAATAGGATGCTTTATTTTCACGTTAAACAGTAGTCCGCGCGGACGAAGTCGCGGGCGGTAAAACTACTTAGTATCTAATAATTATTCAGTCTTATCGTTCATAAATTCATTAATAGAGTAAAATGCCTTTCAAAAGAAAGTCTTTCAATTTTCTTTTAAAAATGAAAATTGAGGTATTTGGCTGAACTTTGTTACATATAATTTGGACGGCCGGTTGGTCTAGTGGGTAGTAACCCTGGGAACGAAATCAAACGGTCGCGGGTTCGAATCCTGCAATGTGCAATCATTTGTGTGATGAGCAGAAATGTTTGTTCCCGAGTCATGGATGTTGATATTCGTATTATGTATGTTTATCCGTTATCTAGTGCCCATATTACAGGGTATCCTAGTTTGGGGCTAGGTAATTGGTGTGGAATTGTCCCGAATATATTATTATTATTATACTTGCCTTTTTATCTGTCTCTTACTGGCGTGATAACAAAAATCCTATGGTTCTGCAGTAGCGCTATGTTCTTGCTTGTAATTAGGGCGACGGACTCGTGGTCACACCGTTTTGTCACACTGGTGTGACCACGAGGAATTATTTATACTCGTGGTCACACTGCCTGGTGTGACAACGAGTAAGCTACAAAATATAAGACTCGTAGTCACACCAGTATGGGAATCCAAAAGACTAAATACCTAACGACATAATTATATGCATTAATTAATTAATTTGTGTCAATGTGGCAGGTGTCAAAGTGACAGATGTCAAAGTGACAGTTTGTGGAAAAGTGAGCAGTTATAGTGGATTATAGCATAGAAGCCACTACTACCCAATTGCTGGATAGCGTTTACTTACCTATTTTTACAAGAGCAGCCTGTATGCGCTAACGAGCCGTGCTTGGTACGGGCGCGCGTGCAACGTAAAAAATAATATCATAACCGAGCCGTTTTGCCAATGATCTGCTATTTCGGACGGCGGCATGCGACGCGGCTCAATCCTGTGGTATGTAGATACAATTATCTAGTTTTGTAACAGAGCCAGTACATCGAAGTTTACAAATAAATGTGATTTGACACAATTAACTGGTTCACAGTCCACAGCCCATATATTAATAGACTAGAGGCTCTGCGAGCCTGTCTTAGCATAGATTAAAACTGAGTAAATATTGACATAAACATAATTATCTACTCGTTTTCGTGTGTATCCCCACACTACACTACTTACCTACTTGTTGTAATTATCTACTCGTTTTCGTGTGTATCCCCACACTACACTACTTACCTACTTGTTGTAATTATCTACTCGTTTTGGTGTGTATCCCCACACTACACTACTTACCTACTTGTTGTAATTATCTACTCGTTTTGGTGTGTATCCCCACACTACACTACTTACCTACTTGTTGTAATTATCTACTCGTTTTCGTGTGTATCCCCACACTACACTACTTACCTACTTGTTGTAATTATCTACTCGTTTTCGTGTGTATCCCCACACTACACTACTTACCTACTTGTTGTAATTATCTACTCGTTTTCGTGTGTATCCCCACACTACACTACTTACCTACTTGTTGTAATTATCTACTCGTTTTCGTGTGTATCCCCACACTACACTACTTACCTACTTGTTGTAATTATCTACTCGTTTTCGTGTGTATCCCACACTACACTACTTACCTACTTGTTGTAATTATCTACTCGTTTTCGTGTGTATGCCCACACTACACTACTTACCTACTTGTTGTAATTATCTACTCGTTTTCGTGTGTATGCCCACACTACACTACTTACCTACTTGTTGTAATTATCTACTCGTTTTCGTGTGTATGCCCACACTACACTACTTACCTACTTGTTGTAATTATCTACTCGTTTTCGTGTGTATGCCCACACTACACTACTTACCTACTTGTTGTAATTATCTACTCGTTTTCGTGTGTATGCCCACACTACACTACTTACCTACTTGTTGTAATTATCTACTCGTTTTCGTGTGTATCCCCACACTACACTACTTACCTACTTGTTGTAATTATCTACTCGTTTTCGTGTGTATCCCCACACTACACTACTTACCTACTTGTTGTAATTATCTACTCGTTTTCGTGTGTATCCCCACACTACACTACTTACCTACTTGTTGTAATTATCTACTCGTTTTCGTGTGTATCCCCACGCTACACTACTTACCTACTTGTTGTAATTATCTACTCGTTTTCGTGTGTATCCCCACGCTACACTACTTACCTACTTGTTGTAATTATCTACTCGTTTTCGTGTGTATCCCCACACTACACTACTTACCTACTTGTTGTAATTATCTACTCGTTTTCGTGTGTATCCCCACACTACACTACTTACCTACTTGTTGTAATTATCTACTCGTTTTCGTGTGTATCCCCACACTACACTACTTACCTACTTGTTGTAATTATCTACTCGTTTTCGTGTGTATCCCCACACTACACTACTTACCTACTTGTTGTAATTTATGTCTAGATTTACAATTACTAACGAATACGATTTAAAGTAAGGTTTTTTTAATGTATATTGTCACCGGCAGATAGCTTAATCCGCCGTTTAATTAATTGCTTAGCCTTTTGATTGAATAGTGCCATTCAACTAACGGCCTGAATGATATTCAGCCATTCAATCAAACAGTTAGGCAAACGATTTGGATCGATCACGTTTAACCTAGGCTATTCATTCAAATTTAGCTCCACATTCTGCCACTTGGCGCTGAAGTCCATACAATGTCAATAGACGTAGTACTGCTACCTAGTCTGTGGTCAATGTGGCGTCGACAAGTAATAATATTGTTAGTGTTTCTCACAGTTAAATTACGTTTACGCAGAAAAATAGTACAATGGAAGAGTGTTGTTACAAAAATAATGTGAATTTAGCGTGACTCGTCTGTTTGCCAACTACTATGTTTGTTAGAATTGCATCTTTTTTGTCACATGGTCACCCTATTGTATGAATGTCCGGACATAATCAGCTAGCCAGTTCATTAAATGTTATACGGCTGAATCTCATTCAGGCCGACATTTGAATGACACCATTCGATCAAAAGCAGATAATTAAACGGCCGATTAAGCTACCTACCTGCGACACATCCATTATTAACAATCTAAGTTGACCTGGTATATTTCACCACGGGGATTTGAGTAGGCTGAATGTAAAATGATTGTGCATGCAGCGGTCCTCGTTTGACATCGGCAGCGCCGGTAGAGTTACGGAGAGACGGCACGCGACCCGCCGCACGCACACATCCGCGCGCTAGCGGGAGAGCCCATGCCGCAACCAGTTACTACTGACTGTACCTACTACTTACAGAATCGCAAACAAGCGTGGGCACTTGTGACGGTAACTTGTCACCATCGCTTTCGGACATCCGGAAATGGATCACAAATAAGCAAAGGTACAAAAAAAAACATTTCCTCTTTTTACATTTTTAGGTTTTTTTCTTATTCCTTTTCTTTTGTTTGTTTTATTTTCCTTTTTACATTTTTAGTGTAGGGAGACCACCCACACTTTGGACGGCCGACATTGTAGCCATCGCAGGGAGTTGGTGGATGGAGGCGGCACAAGATCGTTCGTCGTGGCGCTCTTTTGGGGAGGCCTATGATCAGCAGTGGACTTCTAAAGGCTGACATGATGACATTTTAAAGTTTTATTTTTTATTTATTTTCCTTTTTCATATGTTTGTGAGCTACCCTGAAAGTTTCACCCGGATAGCTAATCGGGAAGTGCTCTAAATTTGAATTGCAAGATTCCAGGACAAAATAAATAGATAAATCGATACATACATACATACAAGTGAAATTATATAAAAGCTTTGAAAAAGTAACAAACACAACATTTTTCTGTAGACGAAAGTGGATCTCCATGGAACAGAAGCGAGCGTCTTCCAAGGGTGTATCTTCGGGGAATAATTCCGCAAAACGTTTATATTATATAATTAATTTCCAAGTTAAGTATGCACATCCATTAGTAAATTAAGTACCATTTACTTACAAGCTCAAATTATAAATGTATATATAACCCCCGACGCCCCTCCTTCCCGCCCATTTATAGATAAGAACCATCTCGATCACAACAGCTTTCAAACATAAAAAACAGTATCATAATCAGTCCATTCCTTTGGAAGCAACGATCCTTACCCCCCTATTATAACTAAGATCTCAATCGCAACAGCTTCCAAACGGAAAAAAAACTGCATCAAAATAGGTCCATTCGTTTTGGGGCTACGATGCCACAGACGGAAACATGGATACAGAATGATATATACCCTAGACTTATAATACTATTTTGGAGTTATGGGGTTAAACATATAATTTATTTGGAGAATCTTGCGGATTGCCGATTCTTCTCTATTTATTTACCCCCTGCTCCCAGTATTGAGTGGAGACACGTTGTTATTCCTGCTGATATATCTATATCAGGGCCCTATTTTATAAAGCGACAAACCATAATAAAACTACAAATGGCAGTCGAATACGCCAAACCTGCGTTTCATATATCAAACAATCACGACGGGACTGATTATTGTCAGTCATATTGCATTTCACAATGCCAGTCAGCCACAGTCGTAATAAAAAAACTCACTATTTTGATTGACCGACCAGTGACGGGTAAAGCTTCGGCTGTCACAATTGTCACGACAATTCTACAAATCGTGGTAATTTGGAAGCAACCGCCGTTTCATAAAACTTTTTTCTCTTGACATTTGTTAGACAATTGTCGCTTGACTGCCGGTCACTACCATTGTTTTATGAAACACATTTAGTAATATTTTGACAATTCATTGAATGAATTATCCGGTTTTTATGAAACGCATTTCGGTAGTTCGACTGACATTTGTCGATTGACACTTGTCGATTGTCTACTATAGTTTTATGAAATAGGGCCCTGAAGATCATAACTGACAGACAGGAAGACACCTCAATTCGTGATTGGCTAGAGCCTGATCTCCTACACTATAAAACATGCACCCTCCATGAATTTTTGGATATTATACATATAATAGGAACAAGGTCACTGGGGTAAGTGATTACAATAAAAAATAACGCTACATGATCACAAATAAAAACATACAGTAGTCGCAACGGAAGTTTGTGGCTCGGAAGTTGTCTGCAAGCCGCTGCGCAAGATGCTATTTTGCAGGCGCAATCCCAATGTTGAAGGTGAAGACAGAATTGTATAACACTTACGTTTTTCGCATCGTCTATCTCGCTCGTACTTTATGCTGTTTTATCGTCACAGCAGTCAATCGGTCACAGAGCCTAACTTCACAACCACGAAGATCCGCTGCGACTACTATAAATAATCTTCAGCCTGTTACGTTCCCACAGCTGGGAAGCCACAGGTAGGCGCCTCAGCGGCTTATTCCGGAATCTCCCAGTTTCGTCACCTTATCAAAACTAGCTTAAAAGCTAAACAAACACGCCTGCCCAGCCAAAAAAAGAGCTTTTGCCAATACATTATACACTGTTGGAATATGCTTATCAAGGCCTCCAAATTTATACCCACATTGTAAAATAAGAATTAAAAAAAAACGCATTTCAAAATGATGCCATATTGCAGCCATACAGAATTTAAAAAAAAAAAGTCTATGTTACTCGGGGGGATATAAGGATTCCAACGATACCCCATACGTCTATATCTGTTCAGGCATCTATAAGTTATGGCAGGCCGGTTGCACTCCGCAACAAATACAAAAGGGTTCGTACATTTCTGTATGGAAGCCGGCATATCCACCAGCCGTTTTTTTTTTTTCTTTTTCAAAGTTTCCGCTCACATTGAAAGTAGTATACAATGTGTCTGGTCACCGGTGTCGGAGACTTAAGGGGGGTTAAATATGGGGATTTTTATCGACAAATCACTATCTCGATTTTCTCTTGGCCTCTCCATACTAAAATGGCAGCCATTTTGTTTTTTTTACTTCGCAGCTCAGACGCCTACACTGATTTAATCATTGCTATCGATGTAGACGTCTTAGGAAGACGAAAGAGGTATCATTTGAAAGCTAACAATGAAGACAATCAATTTATGATACATTTTATTCAATATCTTTTTCACAAAATAACATAACAATATTAACAAAATAAAAATAGTATTTATTTATTGCATTTTTTTAGTTTTTTAATTTTTTTATGAAAACTAACCTGTCAAGCTATTTTTTTTTAATTGTATTATCATAGTACAAGATATTTCCATTAAAATAAATCTTACATCAAGGTCCTAAGTTAAATATTTTCGAAGCTATGATGGTTTAAATATGACCCTTAAAAACTCTATTAATAGCACACGTCAAACAATAGACTCAAGACCCCACATTCAATTGGCGTGTCGTAAGACAGGCAGCTGTTCTTTGACAACATGTTAGAAAGAGACATGTATAGGGTGTGAATGAGACAAAATTGCGGCTCTACTCAGGTCAGGATACAATTACAGGTAGTCGTCCCTCGCCTAGCGTTGTGATTACATTCTTATCTGCCGAAGTACTGTGCGTTGCTATTTTCTAACCTCTGCTTTGTGTTTTGGACTCGTTTTGTTATTTTAGTTAACTTTCGTTAACTGAAATGGAAGAGCGTCGTTTTTCAAGCCGCGACGTGGCCAACATCCATTTTGTGTATGGATTTTGCGACGGGAACGCGAATGCTGCTGTAAGAGAGTATGCGAGAAGATTCCCTGATAGACCTACGCCGAATGCTCGCACGTTCATCAGATTGCACTCGAATCTCTCCGAATATGGAATAAGAAGACCCGCTAACGAACGTACTCGTTTGGTGTCTCCGCGAGAGGAAGAAGAGGTGTTGGATTTAATAACGCAAGACCCACAACTGAGTGTCCGTCGCATTGCGATTAGACTCGGTCTATCGAAATGGACAGTTTGGCAGATTTTAAAACGGCAAGGATTGCATCCATTCCATTTTAGAAGAGTCCAGGATTTAATTGGACCTGACGTCGCCCGAAGGACAGTTTTTTCTTCGTGGATATTACGAGAAGCGCGATCCAATCCCAATTTTTTAAAGAGGATTATGTGGACCGATGATGCAACTTTTACAAGATCTGGATACACAAATCATCGGAACGAGCACCTGTGGCTCCAAGAAAACCCGCATGCAGTGAGACCCAGTAGCTTTCAGCACAAGTTTTCGGTAAATGTTTGGGCTGGAATGATAGACGATATCCTTATTGGGCCTCTTATTTTGCCCGCTACATTAAATGGCCCAAGATTTTTGGAATTCCTGCAGAATGACTATCAAGACACATTAAGCGAATTGCCATTGACGTATAGGGCAAGAATGATACTCCAATTAGATGGAGCTCCGGCACACTTTGCGGTAAATGTGAGAAATTACTTAAACAACACATATCCAACATGGATTGGACGAGGTGGGACGATTGCTTGGCCGCCACGTTCCCCGGATTTGACACCCCTAGATTATTTTTTATGGGGCACAATAAAGCAGAAAGTGTACGTTAACGTGCCCAACACAAGAGAAGAACTAATAGAAAAAATATTACAAGTCGGGGATGTAATGAGGGCGGACAAAGCCATGATAAAAAGAGCTACACAACATGTGTCAATTAGGGCAACTGCTTGTCTACAACAAAACGGAGGACATTTTGAATCGTGGCTGTGGTACCTAGTTTAGATGGTATTAAATTAATAAATGATAATTAATGGTTTTACTTTGTTCTTTTCTTGCCTTTTCCCATCCCAATCATCATAGCTTTGACGTGTGCTATTAATAGAGTTTTTAAGGGTCATATTTAAACCATAATAGCTTCGAAAATATTTAACTTAGGACCTTGATGTAAGATTTATTTTAATGGAAATATCTTGTACTATGATAATACAATTAAAAAAAAATAGCTTGACAGGTTAGTTTACATAAAAAATTTAAAAAACTAAAAAAAATACGATTTTTATTTTGTTAATATTGTTATGTTATTTTGTGAAAAAGATATTGAATAAAATGTATCATAAATTGATTGTCTTCATTGTTAGCTTTCAAATGATACCTCTTTCGTCTTCCTAAGACGTCTACATCGATAGCAATGATTAAATCAGTGTAGGCGTCTGAGCTGCGAAGTAAAAAAAAAAACAAAATGGCAGCCATTTTAGTATGGAGAGGCCAAGAGAAAATCGAGATAGTGATTTGTCGATAAAAATCCCCATATTTAACCCCCCTTAAGTCTCCGACACCGGTGACCAGACACATTGTATATGGGTTACACTTATACAAACCAAAAATGTCAAGTAATATATTACCCTAGTGTCACGTTCCCGAAATATTAGAAGGTAAAAGTCGCCATATGAGAACAATTACAAAGATTTAAAATGAAGTAATTACGTGTGTATACGCATTCCATTGTATGAATAGTAGTAGTTGATTTTACTATGAGTTACTAAAACGCATTACATCGCAAGAAAACGCTATTTTAACATAACTGGTAACGATAAATAACTGGTGAAAACTAAAAGAAAGCACATTACTATACCTAACGCGATTAGATTCCCATTCAAGTTAGGTATAGTAAGATTTATTGACTTTAGACGATATTTTTAGTATTTTCCGATGGCTAAAGGTTATTTATTTCGAAGTATTATTGTCACAAATTACGTGGCTAGTTTTATTTTTAAAATTTGTTTTCATCTCGCTCTATCTTGATGTGGTTTGAGTGAGCTGGAACGAGTAAGGACATAATCGACGGATCTACTACATTTCGTAGGGTTAATTTGATTTTAGGGATACCATATTTTTACCCGCAAATGCTGGGGAATTATAAGTATCTAATGTAAAATAATAATTGTTGTTTGTTGTGTGTGGGTGTTTTGATGTATAAAAAGTATGTATTTACAACAACAATAAAATTGATCACTGATAGCGGTTATCTAGTTTCCATAGTACAAGTATTGCTAGTTTGGAGCTAAATTGTGTGTGTGTGTGTGAAAAATCCAATAAAATATAAAATTCTACTACACAAAATGGAATTAAATTGTATAATATTAATTATTTCTGTCAATTTTCTAATTTAATCGCCTTAATTTTTCCAGATTTCCTAAAAAACTGACCATACGAAAGTTATGGGACAGTGGTCGCACTAACTGGCTTCCAACAATTTCCTCATGTATACGCTCAAAACATTTTTTTTAGCAGCTAAATATTGTTGCTCACCAGGGTATTTATTTCGCAGTGGGTAACCCTAAAATTATTTAGTTATCAAAACCTCAAAGCAGCTAAATATTGTTGCTCACCAGGGTATATATTTCCCAGTGGGTAACCCTAAAATAGTAGATATGTACTTTATATCAGTCTTTTTTTTCTGTATACGCGTGGAGCTTCTTTATATTGATTTGATATATATATATGTGTGAGTTTCTTTATTCCACCCGTAGAGAGAGTATCAATATAGAGAAGCTATATAACATACACATATATATATTATATATATTTTTATGTTTCTTCACAGACTCGATTGCGGAGTGCATTGAATCACACTCCATTTGTGAGTGCCTAGATTAAAGAAACTTTTACTAAGAACTTTAATTTAATTTGATTCTTACCATTTATCTCATTCCAAGTACAGCAATGAGCTTCTCTTCTAGCCAAATAAATAGACAAAATATAAACGCCAATTTACCTTGTTTAGTCAAATTAACAAATTAAAATTATACATATATTTCCCAGGGTACCGCTTGACGAGTTCACAGTTCCAGCATGCCTCCACACTGGGAATGTGATCGACGACAGCAGGGCGATTGCCACAGGCTGGGGAGAAACGCTATACAGAGGATCTTCATCTGATGTCTTGCAAGTTATTTTTGTTGATTGCCTTTTATTTATATGACGTGTATATAATAAGTAATCGAGTTACCTAACAAACATGACATGATTCAGTGATCGAAATAAAATTTCCCGTACCTGACCGTCCGCACTGCAGGCGTCATACATAAACACGCATCTTAAGGCGGTAATCATGACTATGGTCAAGTATGGTCAGACTTACCATTCATACCAATCTATAAAAGTGAAACGTTGTCTGTTTGTTTGGTACCTGAAATAAAACATGGTATACTTTTTATTCCGGAAAATTGTAAGTTTCCACGAGAAAAATGGAAAATGTTCATTAATCGCTGCAAGGAATGGTTGCCAAGGAAACGAAATAACAAGTCTGTCAAAAAACATCAAGAGCGTTGGTGCTATACACACTTTTGCATTGGTGTTTAATATCCTAGAAGAACATAGGATGCTTTTTTTCACAATAAACTGTAGTCCGCGCGTACGAAGTCGCAGGCGGGAAAGCTAGTATACTATAATATCTGAATTTTCAGCGACATTTATGAACTGTTCGAGCCGAGTACCTTACTTGGCTCAAGTATCCACTGAGTCTCAAGCAACCACGTTTTATGGTACCATCAAATAATTTAAATGACACTAAAATAGTTTTAAATCCCCCTAACTATTTAGTCTATGGACAATCTGTCACCGTAATGTATTGTACGGTCCACACTGCTGTGAATGCATCTTATGTCCTAAGTGCTAACTGAACTATCCGAGCACCTACCATAAAAAGTAATAAACCGCCTGATTACTTACTACATAGTACTTTGATTTATGATCGAGATAGACAGCGCCCTCAAATGGGACGCCCATATCGACAGTGTGTGCTCCCGGCTTGGAGGCGCGTGCTTCGCTCTGCGTCGACTGGCCGCCACGGCTTCCAAAGATGTCGTTAGAGCTTGCTATTTCGCCACAATACACGGCGTTCTCTCGTACGGTACGGAACTCTGGGCACGCGCAGCGGACAGAATCCGCGCGTTTCGACTGCAGAAGGGTGCCGTACGAGCAATCGTAGGTATAAAGCAGGACGAATCAGTGAGGGAGCATTTCAAGTCCGAACGTATACTCACCCTCAATAATATCCACGTCTACCAGGTCGCGGTTTTCGTTAACGAAAATAAGCATATGTTTGAGCGGATTGGAGCGCACCACCGTTATTTTACGAGGAATAAAACGAAGCTAATGAGCATAGCCCACAGCTTGAGGTCTTAAATGTCTGTTTATGTCGTAGGACCAAAAGTATATAACAAAATAGCTGATAGTATCGTGACTGCAACTTCCGTCGCGATTTTCAAACAAAAATTAAAACTGTGGCTTCTAGAACGGCCATGCTATGATTTTGAAGAGTTTTTAAAACTATAAATTTTATTGTTATTTATATCGTTATATATTAATTTGTGAACATTTTTTTTATTATTTGAACTTATTTTTTGTAAGTAATTTATGAATTAATTGAAAAATTGTTATAGCGTATTTTTAAAAACAATTGTTTGAACAATGTTTTTCTTTCTTTGACATGTAGCATTTGCTATTAATAAAATTTTCATTATCATTCATTTTGATCCTATTTTCGCTGTCATATAACACGGTTACCAACCAATAAAATAACGTGGATTTTGATTTTAACCACCTACCATAAGACGAGCTCAATCACTCAATACCTTTAAAAGTCATGTAAAAGTGTTATATCTTTCTGTGTCAAATTGTCAAACGTAAGTACCTAAGTACTATTTTTGTTGCACATTGTGTTTAATAGATTGTGTGTGTGTGTGTGTTATATGTGTGTTTTTATTAGGATTCATGTATATATATATATAATACATACAAACATACATGAATCCTAATGAAATCATTACACTCCTTTTTTTGGGCAGTCGTGTCGTATTTTTTTTCCAACATTCAATAACTGTTCCGCAACTTTCCCACAACTATCCTTATTATTATTTTCCTTTTCCTTAGGGTACGTAAGACTTACGCACCCTATTTTTATTACAATCTAGCCACGAATTGGCTAAGTAATTTTATTCTAATTAAACTTTTAGATTGAGTATATTAAGAATGTGTCCGTTAACACTTTTCTTAGTCTCTATTAAGGTGAAGTCACTTTGTTCATGTTTACTACATATGAGGTAGAGATTTCATGAACATGAACAGAATCCCCAACTCGAAATCGATATGGGGACCTAACCTATTTACAGCTTATTTATCAAGCTACAGAATCAGCCAAAGTCAATTATAATATATAGTATACAATTTTTCCATTACGAAATCAGGATTATAACATAAATAGAATAAAAATATAAATTTTACTTTAAAATATATCTTTATTTCATCAACATGCACGCTCTGCGTATGTTTTCCAAAATGGTTACATTTCGACAAATATATAATACATTATTATTATACCTTACATAATTGTACATAAATATCTATTCTACAAACAATAATATTTTTTATTATTAGCAGTGCACAACGGGCGCTTTGTTGGCCGGAAACGAACGAAACATTTTCTGCAAACATAAACGGCTAAGCCAATTTTGATGAACTTTTGCACATATGATAGTTTTCTCTACAGACACATAGCGACTCCAAAAAGAAGGTTCTCAATACAACTGTATTTTTGTGTATGCTATTAAGAGGCGCAATAATTGTTATTTTTTACAGATTCTGTTTAAAGCATTGGAAACTACTAGACGTATTGTGATGGAGTTTTAGGCGTTGATGGATAGATCATATTGCATATTGTCTAGGCCACACACGAAGAAACAAACTCTATTAATTTCTTAAGGAAACATTTGGACTACGGAAAGGATTCGAACCTGCAAGGTATGATAATTTGTGATAAGACGTAGTGGGCTAAGAGCATATGCCGCGCAGAGGTATGGATGGTGCGGGTTCAAATCCCGCCCGTAAAACAAATTCATCGTCAACAAAAAACTAAGATATAATTTCAGTAAGCGCTAGAATCATAATAAACCCCTATTTTATTAATATAAATATACTCTCTAATAACGTAAACAATATGTTTTACAAATTACATTTATTCTATTTTTACATACATAGTTAAATTATACATTACTTTAGAATAATCATTAATAAGATCGACATTTATCTAAGTTAAACATGATACTTAAAGTTAACTGAACGATATTTACAAATGAGAAATACTTTTTTTTATTTATAACTAAGAAAATATTTGAGCGTACACTCATAATATTTTATGTTTCCATGAAAGATTGTGATGAATTGTTGATTTTGAATAAAGAATGCCGCTAACGCCCGGTTCCTATACGATTCGTTTTAGTAACAACTGTATCATTTGCTACCAGACGTAAGCTGAGACTGTTCCTATAGTTAAATATTTCAACGGGATTTAATCGCGTTGTTTTTTTTTTAACCTCGGCGTTTCGATCATGTTGCATTGATCGTGGTCACGAGAAGACTGAAGTAGCGGGTATCAGCGTCGAGAAGGGCGAGCGTTGTCTCCAACTACCCGCATTTGGTTTTGTAAAGTGGGTTGTTGATATTTTTCTGACACCAGATGTCGCTACGTACGCGTCTGGTCTAAACAACAGTCGAATTGTATTGAATTTTAAGCCAGTGAAGCGTTTTATATACATTTGGATTATCGTCAAAAAAATGTTGCTGAACTAAAGACTGAGCTCAAACGCAGAGGTGCAAACTTTTGCAACTAAACATTGAGCTCAATCTAATTTTCTTTGACCGTATCCATATTTATTTTGTAAAACAGTTCAAAAACGATGAATTTTCGGTAAAAAGTTTCAGTGGCATAAAATTTCAGTACAATTTGTCAGTTGATTAGACCAGACGCCTACGTAGCGACATCTGGTGTTAGAAAAAATATCAAAAACCCTCAACGACCCACAACACTAAATACATCTGCAGATTTCTTGTGACATAGACCGCGACTCGAACACTTGCTTATCACGGGATTCCAGGACGCAAGTTTGTTACTAACGGATGGGAGGAACGGATAGCTGGTAACAGCTACGATCCGTTAGCATAATGCATGGAGTTGATAGATTATGGTGTTCCTGGTAAAATTAAACATCAGTGAACTGTCTTTGCGTAATTCGGTCAAAATATGGAAACTCGTCGCCGTGAAAAGCTTGTGGAACGCCTCGTTATTAGTAGGTTGATTACGAATCGTTGCGTTGACGTATCGGTGATTATAGAAATCGGACTTGAATAACGGTTTCACAAACAAACGTAGTAGCGTTTCATTAATATATAATCTGTCTCATATAATGTGATGTCTAAAGAATTAATACTTGCAATTAATTACAATTTTTTGAGTTCCATTTTTCCTTTTGGCTACGGGACCTTAAAATCTTGTTATTACTCTCACATACAACATTTTAGTAAAATATTCGATATTAATACATTCACCCACAGTCTAATACATGTAATTTCAAAAATTTGGTATATAACAACTCGTAGTTAAATTAATTATATGGATCATGGCGACAACTAGCTGTAGGCGCGGCTTTGCCCGAGCGGACCTCTCAAATTGGTTAAAAGTAACCTACAGAAGTCGCAGCGGAAGTATGTGTCTCGGAAGTTGTCTGCAAGTCGCTGTGCAAACTGCAATTTTTCAGGCGCAATCCCAATGTTGAAGGAGAAGACAGCATTGTATAACTGCTTCGCTCACTCGCTTACGTTTTTCGCATATTCTATCTCGCTCTTACTTTATGCTGTTTTATCCCCACGCAGTACCTGCGCAATCGTTCACAGAGCCTAACTTCACAAACATGTAGATTGGTTGCGACTACTGTATGTTATTCCAGGATCAAAGAGTACATCATTACATTTCATCAAAATTTGTTCAGCCGACAAATAGTTTTTTATCGATTGCTCGGCTTCTACTCATCGGATTGAGGTACAAAGTACACCAGATTTAAAGTCATAACCTAAGCTATCCTATAGTGAAACTCCCATTTCAATCGGTCCAGTTATTTTTACGAGATGCGCGAACAGACAGACATAATTGTATATTTTTATCAGTACCTTATTTTAAGTCGCCTAGACCATTTTTTTTTAAATTATATTTTTATATAGACTTGTTGTTACTTAATACTGTTTTGTTATAAGTATAGATAGTAGAACGCGCGGTCTCCAAATCGACTTCGTTATTTTTTAGTTATAAATACAAAATTGAAAGTTTCAGTTTGGAGTGAACCACTTGTTAATTATTTTAGTTTATCTATGGAACAAACAAAATGCCCTTACTACTGAAAACTAATGAGATGGTTAAATGATAGTTATATTTAGTATCTACACTATAAATATAGATATATCATCACATTCAAGAGTTCTTTTCACCAACAACTGTCAATAATAGAAGTTACGTCGCCGTTTGAGCCTGATTTGAGCCGATTGCACTATAGTAGTTACAGAGTAAGCTGTGGCAAGCTACGGACTAAGCTACATTCGTGCTACGAAATACAGCGTTGTATGCTACGCTAGTGCTACGGGCTACAGCGATTTAAGCTACGCTAGTGCTACGAGCTACAGCGAGTTAAGCTACGCTCGTGCTACGAGCTACAGCGTTATAAGCTACGCTCGTGCTACGAGTAATGGATAGGTTGCCCTAAGATGGGTAGGGACGAGTTAAAAACGACCTACAAGAGGCCGTGGCGAGCTACGATGACCTACAGGAAACTGAGTTTGGGCTAAGGTGAGCTACATTGAATGAGCTACGACGGACTATGCTAAGTTCAAGCACCATTACATGTGCTACGTTTGAAATTCAATGAGTTAGGAATATTAATTAGAATGGTCTATGATGGGCTACATTGTTCATCCCACACAATCTTGGTATGGTTTAGGACCGGGTCTTTTCCTTCTCAGTCGGGCACTCTTGTCTGTATGGGCTTTATTGTAAATGGTGGGTCTTCAACGCAGACATTCTCCTTGGCTAGGGTTAGTACTATCGCAATGTTGGGGCTACAACAGAGTATGATGAGCTATATCAAGGTATAACGGTCTACGTCAAGCTATGGTGGACAAAATCAGGCTACAATAGATTAAATGAGGCAACATCGAGCTCTATTAGACTATGACAGGCTACGATGAGCTACATCAGGGTACGACTGTCTGTCTACATCAAGCCACGACAGACTAAAAAAAACATGAACATAAATAGGTACATAAATGAGGGAACTTTAAGCTATGTTGGACTATGACAGGCTACAAAGGCTATGACAAGCTACATCAGGGTACAACAGGCTAAGATAGACTACATGAGGGAAAGTTATCTACTTTAGACTATGAAGAGCTACTTCAGGGTACAACAATCTACATCGGGCTACGACAGACTACATAAGGGAATGTCTAGCCACTGACTATGATGAGCTACAACAAGCTATGACGTGACGAGCTACATCAGTGTAAACCAGTCTACATCGGGCTACGACAGACTACATGAGGGAAGATCTAGCCACTGACTATGACGGGCTACAACAGGCTATGACATGACGAACTATATCAGTGTAAACCAGTCTACATCGGGCTACGACAGACTACATAAGGGAATGTCTAGCCACTGACTATGATGAGCTACAACAAGCTATGACGTGACGAGCTACATCAGTGTAAACCAGTCTACATCGGGCTACGACAGACTACATGAGGGAAGATCTAGCCACTGACTATGACGGGCTACAACAGGCTATGACATG
This sequence comes from Alsophila aescularia, assembly GCA_946251855.1. Lineage (NCBI taxonomy): Eukaryota > Metazoa > Arthropoda > Insecta > Lepidoptera > Geometridae > Alsophila > Alsophila aescularia. The sequence continues at coordinate 65,581,975 of OX276374.1, forward strand.
ACGAACTATATCAGTGTACACCAGTCTACGATGATGATGTCTAGATGAGGTAACGTCGGTCTACATTAGATTATGACGGGCTACATTAAGTTGCAAAGGGCTAAATCAGGCTACGACGGGCTACATCACACCTACACCACATGCCGCCTGCTAGTCCAGCTCCACGCTGCGCAGCCAGCGGAGCGCGCGCGGGTGCTTGACCGCGAGCAGAGTCGCGCGCGGTCAGTTGTCGTAGAGATGCGGCTCGAGGCGGCGCACGCGCACCCGCTGCCTGTAGTGGTACTCCTTCAGGTACGCACGCAGGCGCATCGGGAGTGGGAGGGATTCCACGCCTGTGAGGGGTCATCACAATAAGAAAGTAGAACCTTACATATTTTTCTACCCACTACACAGTAATATCACCATTGTTCACCTAAAACGTAAGCACTTCATTACTGCTCAGTTTTTTTCAGTTGTATTTCAGTTCTGGTTTAGTGAATGCATTCGTCTGCAGATTTAACTATAGAATGTACTCATTTTTAAATATGAACGCGACGGATTTGGCGCGAAATAAAAAGTTAATGTGTCTGAAAATTGTACTGCTTACATTTAGGTGAACAATTATGATATTACTATGTAGTGGAAAGAAAAGCAGATTACTGACACTCGCTCAAACAACTTCTTCCTGCACTCGTGTTTTTAGGGCCCTCGCTAAACCTCGGGCTCCAATCTAACACTCGGTGCAGCAATGAGTACAAACATCCTCCTACGCTTACCGTCGTATGTGGTGTGCGAGACGACGGCGGCGCGTGCCAGCTGCTGCAGCGAGAAGGGCGCGTTGCGGGGGAGGGGGGCGGTAAGCATTGGCTCGAAGAACATCACGCACGCGGGGTCCTGGGGGGTGACAACACGCCATTAGTTTCTAGGAAGGAAGAGGCGAGTGAAGTGGAGACGAAGGTCAAGCCACTCAATAGCACGACACAATCTGCCGCCGTTTCTAAAACGTGGAAATAAGTGTTACCGTCTTTCGCTGCGTGGGGGCAGACTGATATAAGTCGATTAGAGCTGTGATAATATAATAGATAATCTACAAGCACAATTTTATATAACCTCAGATATTATACACCACTATTTTTAAATTACCAAAAAAAAACCAGCTGTATCTACTGCTGGTACTGAGTACATCTAGGCTAAAAAAAAACAAAAAAGATAGCTAAATATAATCCTACAAAAAGGTCAATAATTGGTCACGTTTACGTAGATTCCCACACCTAAAATAAATTCTTGCCAATTAATTCATAAATACTAGGTACCTATATGCGCGCGCGATTCATAAACACTCGCCACAGAATAATATACAGAATAAATAATAGTGCATGTACACTCGCGTCGAAGCTCAAGGATGTAATCGGCTGGCCACAAACCTCCACCCAGCCCCGCACCCGCGCCGCCCCCGCCGGCGTGTATCCCTTTCGTATCGGCATATTGGTCGGCGCGGTTCCTTTTTTCCTAATTACTAATTAGTCGCGTCGCATCGCACGCGCCGTTCCTACGCTACGCCGCTTGATAACCGTCGGGATGGCTTATCAATTTTCACCTCGTGAATACACGTTAATGTTACGTGCATATTTCCTGTCTGGGGAAAATACGAGCGAAGCTCTCAGAATGTACCGTGATTTGTATCCTGACGCTCGACAACCGAAGTCGAGTGTCTACCAACGTATGCTGGACCACGGCTCGGTTTTTACCCCGTCACATGCACAAGGACGAGGGAGCCCTGCGCTTCCTCAAAACGTGTACGATGATGTAGGTACTGAGCTAATTCGAAGAAGATCCCCGCAGAAGCACCAATGATGCCGCTTGCCATTTAGGAATTAGCCAGTACTGCGCTTGGAGAATAGTGCATTCAACAGGAATGCATCCATACAGGAAAACGCAAGAACTGACTACAATCGACCGAGTTCCCAGAATTACATTTTGCAATTGGATTTTGAACAATCTCGACGCTATTGTGTTATGTTTTGTGCTCTTTTCATCGATTTGACAAAGGCCTTTGATTATGTAGATCATAACCTTCTAATAAATAAACTTGAATTATATGGCGTAAGAGGTAATGTACTAAATCTTATGAAATCCTATCTGAGCCATAGGCAACAGTCGACTCAAATAAGAAGAATATGTCCAGTACTTAAAAAAGAAATATTGTACTCCTCTGAATATCGAGAAGTAAAATATGGTGTGCCTCTGGGAAGTTTCCTGGGGCCTCTCCTTTTTATCATATACATTAATGATCTACCCTAGAGTCACTGAGAATCGTATGGTATTATTTGCAGACGATAGTACTGTAATATTTGCAGAAAAAGACAAATCAACTATTAAGCCTTGTATTAATGAAACTTTAAAAAACATCATAAGCTGGCTTCAATCTAATAACCTTTTAATAAATCTTGACAAAACCAATGTCATGACTTTCAAAAGCAGAAGTAACCTGTCTAGTAATTTGGAAATAAATTATGCTAGCCAGAATATTTGTGAGGTAGAGAATATAAAATATTTAGGTCTCATTATTGACTCCAAACTCAATTAGAAGGGTCATGTTGATAATCTGTGTAGGAAACTTAACCAGTTTTCCTATGCACTGTACATGCTTAAAAAAGTTGTGAACATATCAGCAGTGGTGACTTCTTACTATGGTTATGTGGAGTCTGTGCTGCGATATAACGTAATGTTCTGGGGAAACTCCGTGGAAAAAGAAAGAGTATTTAAAGCCCAAAAGAAGTGTATAAGGGCTATATGCATACATGAAATTTCTGTCTTTGTTAGATGTAATTTAAGTTTGTTTGAGACACTTATTAGTAAACGACACTTAAATAAAATACGCTTTCCCCCAATAGAACGGCATTATTAAACAATAGCGTGTTTTGTATGGCCCCTCGTATTTACAACCACATTCCAAGAATAATTAGAGACAGTACTAGTATAAATATTTTTAAATTTAAATTAAAGAAATTTTTAATCCAGAAGACATACTACAGTGTGAGGGATTATTTGGATGACAATTACGTGGGATATTTTCTATTGATTGAACCATATATTAATAAGAAATAAAATAATATGTTTGTTTCATATATTTTTTTCACTGTTATTATTATTGTTTTTGTTAGGCCGACATGATCCAATGAAATTTATTTTTATATATATGTACGTGACTAAATTTATTAATTGTTTTAAATTACATTTGACTTTAATTTTCTGACATGCTATTATTGTTTCTAAGACTGAATATTGTTATGTATTTTGTAATTTTATGTTTTTATTGAATTTTAAATTTATTTTTTTGATTGTGTTTCCTTTTTGGAATTATTGAATGCCTAAAAGGTTGTACGTAGCGAACTATGTATTATAATTTATTTTTTATTACCATTAACCACCTATGTTTACAATAAACGAATTTGATTTGATTTGATTTATTTTCTGACGAGTGTTTATTCACAAGGATTGGACTGTTTAATCAACACAATGAACATTGGTGGTCGGTCCGAAATCCAAAACTGACGCGTCAACATTCTTTCCAACATCGATTCAGTTTAAATGTGTGGGCGGGAACTTTGAACGACAGACTAATCGGCCCGTATTTCATTGAAGGTCGCCCTCACAGGAGAAACTTATTTAAACCTTCTCCGGACGATGCTGGATGTAGTTCAGCTGGCATATCTGCAAGGTGTGTTTTTTCAACAAGGACGGCGCCCCGCCGCATTATCATAGAATGGTAAGGGAATACCTAAACGATCAATTCGGAGACCGTTGGATTGGTCGCGGTGGACCAATACCGTGGCCAGCGCGTTCGCCGGTTTTTTTTTTTTTTTTTATGGAGCGAAATAAAACGGCGTGTTTATGTGAGTGAAACGGACACTATGTAAGTGTTGAGACAGCGCATCATAGACGCTGTTGACGAAGTGAAAAGCCTAACCATTTTAATGTCATTAATCTGTGTAAACGTGCTCGCTTGTGTATTGATAATGAAGGTGGTCACTTCGAACAATTGTTAAAATACTTGTAAGTTAATTTCTAAGCAGTGTAAATAGTAATAACAATAGTTGTAAATAGCTGATTATAAACATAAAAATACGCCAAAATTCCTTTGTTTCTAACTTAATAACTTTTAAATTTAACTTGGTTCATTGTGATACCTAAGTGTTGGTATTTTAATCTAAAACAATTCAACACGTACCTACCCAATAAATAAAGTAATTTTGCCGGTCCTAAGCCCGTAAAAGTATGAAGGAAAGTTTGAATTAATCAAATAAAGTATTTTTATGTTACATTTCATATTTTATTTCGTATGTAGGTACCTACTTCCCAACCCACCGGAGACACCTGCTTTATTTTGTTATTGATAAAATGGTAGCTAGCGTAATAGTCGAGGTAATTGAACGCGCGAGAAAATGAAGAGTAGGACAGAGATAGTTTTCACTACTCACGCGCACTATGTGATTTCATTCATTATTAATTGCACAGTATTTTTAGTATGTGTCCATAATTTTAGGTAGGATTTCCGAAAACTTCAGGTTTTAATAAATTCTACACTGTTAAATATTCAAAAGTTCTGACTGCATATTTGGATTGCATTGCACAACACAAATTTTTTATTTGGTAATTTAAAAATAGTGGTGTATAGCTAAGAACTATCTCGATCGCATCTGCATTAAACAGAAATAACGGCATCAAAATCGGTCTATTCGTTTGGGAGCTATGATATACCTAGTAAGGCCTCCCAAACGGACAAAATGTGCATTTCGCGATAGGGTGCATTACTCAAAACGAGCACTTCGCAAAATGTGCACATTATGTGTGCTCAAATGTATTTTAATAATTTTTGAATACCTTGTAATGTTCTATGAGGCCTGTGACAGTGGGCGCGGCGAACACGGCGGGGTCGTGCGAGTCGAAGCTGAACCGATGTTGATAGTGTTCGATGCGCGCGTGCAGCGACCGCCCGTACTTGCGGAACGAGACGGAGAACAGGTGCTCTTCTTGCGCGGAGTCGCGGAGGAGGAAAGTGCCTGGAAACCAAAGTGGATTTATATATTAAAAGCCATTGTCAATAAAAATTTCAATCTGAAACAGGCTATTACATTGTACAACAAATGCATAAACAAGCCATTTTATACGAGATATTTATCCGCCCCAGCTTCGTAGCGGTCCATCTTGCCCCAGTAGAACGAGCAGGCCGTGATTTCCTGCAGGTCCGGCACCAGGCAGTGGATGTACTCCACCTGTTTAAGTATTACTTGCCGACGCTTACCTTCCGGCTTGTGGTCCAGCATCCGCTCTGCTTCGTAGCGGTCCATCTGGCCCCAGTAGAACGAGCAGGCCGTGATTTCCTGCAGGTCCGGCATCAGGCAGTGGATGTACTCCACCTGTTTAAGTATTACTTGCCGACGCTTACCTTCCGGCTTGTTGTCCAGCAGCCGCTCTGCTTCGTAGCGGTCCATCTTGCCCCAGTAGAACGAGCAGGCCGTGATCTCCTGCAGGTCCGGCACCAGGCAGTGGATGTACTCCACCTGTTTAAATATTACTTGCCAACGCTTACCTTCCGGCTTGTTGTCCAGCAGCCGCTCTGCTTCGTAGCGGTCCATCTTGCCCCAGTAGAACGAGCAGGCCGTGATCTCCTGCAGGTCCGGCACCAGGCAGTGGATGTAGTCCACCTGTTTAAGTATTACTTGCCGACGCTTACCTTCCGGCTTGTTGTCCAGCAGCCGCTCTGCTTCGTAGCGGTCCATCTTGCCCCAGTAGAACGAGCAGGCCGTGATTTCCTGCAGGTCCGGCACCAGGCAGTGAATGTAGTCCACCTGTTTAAGTATTACTTGCCGACGCTTACCTTCCGGCTTGTTGTCCAGCAGCCTCTCTGCTTCGTAGCGGTCCATCTTGCCCCAGTAGAACGAGCAGGCCGTGATTTCCTGCAGGTCCGGCACCAGGCAGTGGATGTAGTCCACCTGTTTAAGTATTACTTGCCGACGCTTACCTTCCGGCTTGTGGTCCAGCATCCGCTCTGCTTCGTAGCGGTCCATCTGGCCCCAGTAGAACGAGCAGGCCGTGATTTCCTGCAGGTCCGGCATCAGGCAGTGGATGTACTCCACCTGTTTAAGTATTACTTGCCGACGCTTACCTTCCGGCTTGTTGTCCAGCAGCCGCTCTGCTTCGTAGCGGTCCATCTTGCCCCAGTAGAACGAGCAGGCCGTGATCTCCTGCAGGTCCGGCACCAGGCAGTGGATGTACTCCACCTGTTTAAATATTACTTGCCAACGCTTACCTTCCGGCTTGTTGTCCAGCAGCCGCTCTGCTTCGTAGCGGTCCATCTTGCCCCAGTAGAACGAGCAGGCCGTGATCTCCTGCAGGTCCGGCACCAGGCAGTGGATGTAGTCCACCTGTTTAAGTATTACTTGCCGACGCTTACCTTCCGGCTTGTTGTCCAGCAGCCGCTCTGCTTCGTAGCGGTCCATCTTGCCCCAGTAGAACGAGCAGGCCGTGATTTCCTGCAGGTCCGGCACCAGGCAGTGGATGTAGTCCACCTGTTTAAGTATTACTTGCCGACGCTTACCTTCCGGCTTGTTGTCCAGCAGCCGCTCTGCTTCGTAGCGGTCCATCTTGCCCCAGTAGAACGAGCAGGCCGTGATCTCCTGCAGGTCCGGCACCAGGCAGTGGATGTAGTCCACCTGTTTAAGTATTACTTGCCGACGCTTACCTTCCGGCTTGTTGTCCAGCAGCCGCTCTGCTTCGTAGCGGTCCATCTTGCCCCAGTAGAACGAGCAGGCCGTGATTTCCTGCAGGTCCGGCACCAGGCAGTGAATGTAGTCCACCTGTTTAAGTATTACTTGCCGACGCTTACCTTCCGGCTTGTTGTCCAGCAGCCTCTCTGCTTCGTAGCGGTCCATCTTGCCCCAGTAGAACGAGCAGGCCGTGATTTCCTGCAGGTCCGGCACCAGGCAGTGGATGTAGTCCACCTGGAGACAGACAAGCTATCTGAGCGCCTGATCGATGCGAGGCGTGACCAAAATGCTGGTATATATTTGGGGCAATGCCGCCGGCACATTGGGTACGCTGCCAACTACTAGCCGGCGGCTAGTCCAAGTGTAGCCCACTACCAAGTGGGCTACACTTGGACTAGCCGCCGGCATGTTGGGTACGCTGCGAACAGGTAGTGGGCTACACTTGGACTAGCCGCCGGCACGTTGGGTACGCTGCCAACTGGTAGTGGGCTACACTTGGACTAGCCGCCGGCACGTTGGGTACGCTGCCAACTGGTAGTGGGCTACACTTGGACTAGCCGCCGGCACGTTGGGTACTCTGCCAACTGGTAGTGGGCTACACTTGGACTACCTATAAGGATGTTTCATGTAGTAGTTTCCTAGCTGTATTTAGTAGTTGGTTAAAAAGACAATTGACCGGAGAAAAAAGGAAAAAACCGGCCAAGTGTGATTCGGACTCGCGCACTGAGGGTTCCGTACAAACTTGTAAATATGTAAATGGATCGTCTATCACGGGAATTACTGGTTAACAACAAAAAAAAAATATTTTTTTTAGTTGTGCAGACATCTATATATTTATGGTTTTCGGATTTTTCCCTTTACTTGTGCTATAAGACATTGCTTCTTCCCAAATTTAATAATTCTAGGTCAACGGGAAGTACCCTAAAGGTTTTGTTCCCTTGCGAGTGTCAAAACCTATTCTGTATCTATTGACTGTGTTGAATTAGACGTTTTTTTTCACAGCTCCAAGATTATTGATTACCTGAGTATTTGATATTAATTTGAACTTGATATCTCCACGCAAAAGGGTTTTGACAGACAGACAGAGAGACAGACAGACCGACCGACAACGAAGTGATCCTATAAGGGTTCCTTTTTCCTTATAAGGAATGGAACCCTAAAAAAAAAGACAGTAAATATTTAACACATGGTACAAACTGTATCCAATTTGGCAGTGACAATCCATACCAATACATAAAAGTGAAACATTGTCTGTTTTTTTCGCGATAAACAGTATTCCACGCGGACGAAGTCGCGGGCGCGAAAGCTAGTCAATTAATGATTTTAAACGGACTTCCACCTACATCTCAAAGGTTTATGAACCAATTTCGTTTTTTTTTTAGGTTTTACCTCCACACGGTGTTGCCATAGGTTATGAAAACAAGCTGTGCCTGCAGCTTTGAATGTGGTAATTTTTAGGTTTTACCTCCACACGGTGTTGCCATAGGTTATGAAAACAAGCTGTGCCTGCGGCTTTGAACGTGGTAATTTTTAGGTTTTACCTCCACACGGTGTTGCCATAGGTTATGAAAACAAGCTGTGCCTGCGGCTTTGAACGTGGTAATTTTTAGGTTTTACCTCCACATGGTGTTGCCATAGGTTATGAAAACAAGCTGTGCCTGCGGCTTTGAACGTGGTAATTTCTCTCAGTTCAAAGTCCCAGAACCCAAAATACCAATACATCAAATTAGATCAAAATTAGTTCAGCCGTCAAATATTGTTTTGTCAATTGCTCGGCTTCTACTCATCGCATTGAGATTTCGAGTACGCCAGATTTTAAGTCAAATGCTAAGCTATCCAAGTGTGAAGGCCGCATTTCAATTGGTCTACTAGTTTTTACGTGATGCGCGAACAAACATCAAGACAAACACAATTTAAATATATGTTTTCATTACTCTAATACCGATTATCTGAGGTCATCAGAAAATCTCCAACTGAAAATTAATTCGCGCGCGCGTGAGTTCTTTTTATAGTAAGTCTTTTACAACACAAGCAGTTACTTCTTGGGAATTCTTTACCAGTCTCTGTTAGGAAAGCTACATCACTGAACATTTTTAAAGACCGTGTCAAGAATCTGTACTTGTCAAGTTATTAATCTGTTGAATGTACGATAATATTTATAATTATTTTATGTTAACAGTAGATGTATATAAGTGTATTATTATTATTTTGTATGTATTATTATATGGTAATAAATATTTATGCAATTTGTATTATTCATTATATACGAGTATGTAGGTATATTTTGTATGTATTATTATATGGTAATAAATATTTATGCAATTTGTATTATTCATTATATACGAGTATGTAGGTATATTTTGTATGTATTATTATATGGTAATAAATATTTATGTAATTTGTATCATTCATTATATACGAGTATGTAGGTATATTTTTTATAATTCTGCACACTACCATCCTTTGTAACAGCCTATGTGTCTCTATTCAGCCTACGGTTGCCTGAAAGAGATCGCTGCTTAGTGATAAGGCCGCCGATTGTTCTACGTTAAAACTTGATTATTGTATCATCAGTTTCATTTCTTGTGCAATAAAGAGTTATCTATCTATCTATCTATCTATCATTTTCAGTTCTCATGACTATGTTTTTTTTTAATAATTTTCTATTTACAGTTTTTTTTTACTTACGGCTTTGTTGTTTGTATAGATTAGTATAATTTATTTATGTACTAGCTGTGCCCGCGGCGTTGCCCGCGCGGTATATTTTCTGGGATATAAGGAACCTATGCAGTATCCCAGAACCAAAAGCATCAATATACCAAACATCAAACTTCCTTCAGACGTCTAATCGTTATTGATTGCTCCGCTTCTTGTCACCATATTGAGATACCAAGTTTTTAAGTCAAAACCTAAGCTATCCAACAGTGAAAACCGCATCGCAATTGGTCCAGCAGTTTTTACGTGATGAGCAAACAAACAACACACAGTCACTTTTTTTTAATATCTTTATTTTACAGAATTTTTCGTACTTACAGCTTTATTATATGTATGTATTTACTAGCTTTTCCCCCGGCGTTGCCCGCGTGGTCATGTTATTTAAAAGTAGCCCATACGTGTTATTCCAGGACCAAAAGTACAAATACTTCATTTCATCCAAATTCGTTCAGCTATCAAATATTTTTTTATCCATTGCCCGGCATCTAATCATCGGCTTAAGATACCAAGTACCTCAGCTTTTAAGTCAAACCCCAAGCTATCCAACAGTGAAAACCACATCGCAATCGGTCTAGTAGTTTTTACGTGACGCGCGAACAAACATACAGACAAACAAACACGATTTAATAAAAGTTATATTCTTGTTCAGTAGCCTATTACACTAGACCATTTTTTTTTATAATCTTTGTACAGACTTTTTCGATGTTATTGCTTGATTATAAGACGTATAGATGTTGTTTCTAACCTGCGTGTGCACTTTAGTAGTGGAGGGGGGCTGGTGCGGCGGCGCGCGGAGCAGCAGTGCGCGTAGCTCTCCGCCACACACCACCTGCCAAGAGAACTGTATTATTACGACGACCGACTCTAAACATTCCAGAAGACAGCAAAGTGAACACAGTGAAGAGGTCTGTAGCGAGTGACTCGCCTGGAAGTGTGGCGGCAGTCGTATGGCGTCAGTCGGAGCGGCGAGCTGCGCCCGGCCCTCTCCCGAGGCCTCGCCCTCCGCTCTGTGAACAAAATACATTTATATATGATTGTAAAAACCGATAGATTGAAATTTACCGGATTCTACGAGGGCTGTTTGATAAGTCGTTTAAAAAGTAAAAATATATATATTTTTTTAAACAATTTACATTTATTTCTCAACATAGTCTCCTTTGAGAGCCAAACACTTGTTCCAGCGAGTTTCCTATTTTTTTATCCCCTCCAAAAAATACGTTTTGTCGAGGTCTTCAAAATAGCCGTTTACACCAGGTGCAGACCTCATTTTTCAAAAATGTTTGCCCTCCAAGCCATCTTTTCAGATTTGGGAATAGGTAATAATCGCACGGAGCTAGGTCCGGCGAATACGGAGCATGCGGAACCAGCTCGAAGCCCAACTCGTGGATTTTGCCCATTGCAATAGCTGACGTGTGCACTGGGGCATTGTCTTGATGAAAGAGGACTTTCTTGGGGGACAATTTTGGTCGTTTTCCAACAATTCGGCATTAAAACGGTCCAATAACTCTGCGTAATAACGGCCAGTGATAGTCTTTCCCGTTTCCAAGTAATCAATCATAATGATTCCTTCGCCATCCCAGAAGACTGTCGCCATCACCTTCCCAGCCGACAAAACAGTCTTGACCTTCTTTGGGGCACGTTCACCAGTCGCCATCCATTGTTTTGATTGCTGTTTTGATTCAGGTGTATGATGATGGACCCAAGTTTCGTCCACAGTGACAAATCGACTCAAAAAATTCCGAGGATTACGCTTCATCATATCCAACCACAGTTTTGAAATTCGCTTTCGATCGCGTTTTTGTTCGATTGTCAACACACGTGGCACCCATCGTGCAGACAGCTTTGTCATACCCAAATCTTCTTGCAGGATTTTATGTACTCGCTCCGTGGAGATGTCTGTGTTCTCAGCTATTTCACGCACCTTCACTCGGCGGTCGTCGAGTATAATATTATGGACTTCTTCAACAACATCCTCAGTAGTGACTTCGATTGGGCGACCAGAGCGTGGAGCATCAGATGTGCTTGACCGACCACGTTTAAAATCATTTATCCAGTTATAAACAGTCTGCAACGTTGGTTCGTTAGTGCCATGAACAGAATCAAGTTCAGTTTTTATTGTGGCAGCACTGCAACCCTTCATAAAAAAAGTTTTATAACAGCACGAAATTCAGATTTTTCATAGTTGTTGAAAATTTCAGTGTGAACCTGTGATCCTGTGAAAAAAAAACTAGTTTTTGTCAGTTTAACCATTGTTTAACTGTTTAAACAATGGTTAAACTGACAAAAACTTGTTTTTTTTTTGCTGAATTTTAGACAGTCTTCATTTGAAAGATTGTGCCTGCCAGTGTAAATGCCATTTACCAGAAAAAAGGTTTTATAAGTTTTTAAAAGGACTTATCAAACAGACCTCGTAATTCGTTAAATTGCAAACAAACGAATAATCGTGAACGGAGATGCTATTCGTTAGCTGATGGACCAATCACAGTGCGCAGTTTTACAATTATACAGATACTATCGCCTGTTATATTGTAATCATTTTCCTGATTGGTCGGCCTAAGTTTGTCAGCTACAAATTAAAAATAGAAGTTCACGAAAAGGAATCGGAGCACCCCGGGCCTCACGCGGTCCTACCTTGCCCTACCCCCAGGTGCAATTCTTAAACGAAAGTGATGCGAAGGGACGATGCGAGAGCCCTATCACTAATTCACAAACAATTTTAGGCCTTGATGTCGGTGTGAATTGATCTCCAGATCATTTGCTATTGACTGTCTATTTAATTTGTAACTTTATGAGAACTCGAGTCCGACCAATCAAGGGCAGGTTCACAATTTGACGGTGGCGATAGAATCGCAGAAATTGGATGAATTATAAAACTGTGCTCTGATTGGTCGGTAATATTCGATCGTGCATGTTCGTTCACAAATTTTCGTCTGTTTGTAATAAAACTAATTAGAATCCGTCAGATTGTAATCTATCGTGTACTGAGTAACCATCCGAAAAAACATCTTTTATTTTGGTCGAGTACTAAAATATATGACAAACCGCTAGTATGAGGGTGCGTACAAATCGGTTGCATTTGCACTTATTTTACTCAGGGACCGCGGAAGTACTCCATGACGGGGGTTCTCTGGTTACCACATGTTTGCGTTTCAGTTTAATCTAAAGTTTCGAAGAGGGTGAAAAACAAGTTAAAAAAATCCGTTACAAACAGACATACGCACATACAGGTGGAACTAATAAAAGAGTGATAAATACAACTATGCTCTGTTCTCTCCGACAATTTTTCTTACGTACAAGCGCTGTTTTATTTAAGAAAAAACAAAGGTCTGTGGTGAACACATTGAGAGCCGGGTAGTAAAATTGATTTGGGCATTAAGCAAACAATAAAATGTTAATGTTTTTCGTGCGAAGCCGCGTGCATCAGCCAGTAACTAATCGATAACTATAATTAACTAGCCGCGCTCCGCATTCTTTGCCCACGGGCAAAGTTGGCCACCCCCATTCACCCATGGAATTTCAAAGAACACTCAAGGAACATTCCCTCCACTGGCTGTGCGTTGTCTGTCAGTCAGTATGTCACGTGCACGGTACTGGTTTATCACGCTAATATTATAAATGAGAGAAGCCACTGCAATAAACAGACCAATCAGAGCTAGGGGACGTAAAAAGTTTAAAATGTATACTATCTTATCGAGCTGAAAAAAACGTATGCGCGATGCAGAACTCCATACATTAGAACTGAGAGTCCATACAAAACGACATAAAATGCATAAAAACCGATTAGCGCCATCTATCTTATATCTTTAGAAGTGTGTGTTGCATGTTTGTTACTCCTTCACGCTTAAACGGCTGAACCGATTTGGATGAAATTTGGTAGCTTATGTCCTGGACACATAGGCTACTTTTTAAACCATGCGGGAGAAACCGCGGGCGCAGCTAGTAGGTATATATTATGAAGATTAATCGATAATGATAATAAAATAGGTATTTAGACTTACTGCCTGGGTGCGACCGAGAGCACATACACTTCCGCTGTGGATTCGCCGATGTCTCTCGATGTGTCACTTTCTGAAATCAAGTACCATATTAATTAAACGAGCGAAGCAAGGTCTCCAAATCAGCTTGGGCGAATTTGCATTTGTTTGTATCTTGTTTGTTTGTTCGACGATCACTTTCGAATCGTTACTTCATCAGATCCTTAATGAAATTAGTCTACCTACACTAATATTATATAACTATCTGTACCCGCGGGTTTGCCCGCGTGGTCATTTCATTTATAAGTACCAATAAAGTACAATATACTACATTTGTTCAATATTCGTTCAGCCAAATAGTTTTTTATCGATTGCTCGGCATCTCATCATCGGATTAAGATACCAAGTACCCCAATTTTTAAGTTAAACCCAATTGTAAAACCGCATCGCAATCGGTCCAGTAGTTTTTACGTGATATGCGAATAAACATATAGACAAACACGGTTATTTTAAGTACTATAGACCTTCTTTTTTTATTATCTTCTTTGTTCAGACTTTTTCGTTGCTTTATTATGTATTGCTTTATTATAAGTACAGATAGATAGATAGATAGATAGAAGATAGATAGATGAGGGAAAGATTTGTTTTTGTATGCTTGTTTTTGTATGTTTGTTTTTAATGGATTACCTCAAATAATACATTTAAAAAATTATTTCACCTATAGAAAGCTACATTGTTTCACCTATAGAAAGCTACATTATTTCACCTATAGAAAGCTACATTGTTTCACCTATAGAAAGCTACATTATTTCACCTATAGAAAGCAACATTATTTCACCTATAGAAAGCTACATTGTTTCACCTATAGAAAGCTACATTATTTCACCTATAGAAAGCAACATTGTTTCACCTATAGAAAGCTACATTATTTCACCTATAGAAAGCTACATTGTTTCACCTATAGAAAGCAACATTATTTCACCTATAGAAAGCTACATTATTTCACCTATAGAAAGCTACATTGTTTCACCTACAGAAAGCTACATTATTTCACCTATAGAAAGCTACATTGTTTCACCTATAGAAAGCTACGTTATTTCACCTGTAGAAAGCTACATTGTTTCACCTATAGAAAGCTACATTATTTCACCTATAGAAAGCTACATTGTTTCACCTATAGAAAGCTACATTGTTTCACCTATAGAAAGCAACATTATTTCACCTATAGAAAGCTACATTGTTTCACCTATAGAAAGCTACATTATTTCACCTATAGAAAGCAACATTGTTTCACCTATAGAAAGCTACATTATTTCACCTATAGAAAGCTACATTGTTTCACCTATAGAAAGCAACATTATTTCACCTATAGAAAGCTACATTATTTCACCTATAGAAAGCTACATTGTTTCACCTATAGAAAGCTACATTATTTCACCTATAGAAAGCTACATTGTTTCACCTATAGAAAGCAACATTATTTCACCTATAGAAAGCTACATTATTTCACCTATAGAAAGCTACGTTATTTCACCTGTAGAAAGCTACATTAGCAGCGAGTCACTTGGGCAGTATATTAACTTCTCGAGCATTAATCGAAAACGAAACCCCACGAAAGGAATAAAAAAATTGCAATAATGTCGACTACTCCCCGCAAGGAACAGAATGACATGTTGCCGTGGAAACGAAATAATAACAAGTCTGTCAAGTACGTGAGTAACAATGCAGTTGTCTATGGTCACAAAGCACCACAATCGTTGCTGCCAATGATTTTGAATTACGTTTACTGGGGTTTTTTTTAGAAGTTAAGGCGGGTATACATTATCTAAAAGAACAAAAAATGCCGCAGGTTGATATAAATAAATAGGATGACAATATGTAATAATAGGTACAGCGTGTTTTGTTTTCATCATCATCATCAGCCTATATCTGTCCACTGCTGGACTGTCCTCTCCTAATGCACACCACTGAGCTCGATCTTCAGCTCTCCTCATCCATTCTCTTCCAGCCGGTTTCCGCAGGTCGTTACTCCACCGCCACCACAGGGCGTCGTACACTACGTTTGCCTAAACGTGGTCTCCACTCCTCACTGTTATCGATTCACCTATAGAAAGCTACATTGTTTCACCTATAGAAAGCAACATTATTTCACCTATAGAAAGCTACATTATTTCACCTATAGAAAGCTACATTGTTTCACCTATAGAAAGCTACATTATTTCACCTATAGAAAGCTACATTGTTTCACCTATAGAAAGCAACATTATTTCACCTATAGAAAGCTACATTATTTCACCTATAGAAAGCTACGTTATTTCACCTGTAGAAAGCTACATTAGCAGCGAGTCACTTGGGCAGTATATTAACTTCAAAACATTAGTAATCCCTATGAAAATTGCTACGAAACGAAAACGAAACCCCACGAAAGGAATAAAAAAATTGCAATAATGTCGACTACTCCCCGCAAGGAACAGAATGACATGTTGCCGTGGAAACGAAATAATAACAAGTCTGTCAAGTACGTGAGTAACAATGCAGTTGTCTATGGTCACAAAGCACCACAATCGTTGCTGCCAATGATTTTGAATTACGTTTACTGGGGTTTTTTTTAGAAGTTAAGGCGGGTATAAATTATCTAAAAGAACAAAAAATGCCGCAGGTTGATATAAATAAATAGGATGACAATATGTAATAATAGGTACAGCGTGTTTTGTTTTCATCATCATCATCAGCCTATATCTGTCCACTGCTGGACTGTCCTCTCCTAATGCACACCACTGAGCTCGATCTTCAGCTCTCCTCATCCATTCTCTTCCAGCCGGTTTCCGCAGGTCGTTACTCCACCGCCACCACAGGGCGTCGTACACTACGTTTGCCTAAACGTGGTCTCCACTCCTCACTGTTATCGATTCATCGGGAATTGTGACCAGCCCACTGCGACTTTACTTTAGCTTGCTTATCCATAAAGCCGGTCACCTTGGTTTTATGTTTTGCATGCAAATATTTTATACACAGGGTTATTGACATATCCGGGTCTAAGAGACTATAGGGGCCAGGAGACTGTATTTATTATGAACACCACAAGGTCTCCATTTGGGGCCAAAATTATTATTAATATCATTATCAGCGATAAAGCCGTAAAATAAAATAGTTAAAAAAAAACTGAAAAAATATATGTAAAAAATGAAAAAAAAAGATAAGATGTAAAGATGTTGTCCCAATTGGAGGTTCTTGCCCTAATCACATATTAACTAATAGTACAACGTCTGGGTAGACGAGTTCTCGAATGGAGACCACGTTTAGGCGATCGTAGTGTAGGTCGTGCTGTGGCCAGGTCACAGTAAATACATAGCAACTCTCGCTACAACGCAATAAAGTGCAATTTAACTCGCACAGCGCTGCGAGCTTTCAATTATATTTACCTAGAAGGCGCTCACCCATTGCGTGCAGGCTAGAATGTACCATATCACAACGCGCGAGAGCTTCCATTGCTCTAATCGTTTCAGAATCGCTCTGTCACTTTTACGCTCGGTAGGGTTGTATCAAGATATGACTAGGTAACTTGTACTAGTAATTATTCTGTGGTATAATATGACTTAGATATTGTAACCGAATAAACAATTATGTAATTTTTTATTACTTTTTGTTATAAATGTTGATAGTTCTATTAACTACATATAATGGCATTCTTATCAGAATAGACCTAGTACCTCATTATTTGATTATATCAAAATAGGTTACACTTTGATAAATAAAAGTTGCCTGTCTGACTTCGATGCTTAATAATGAATGAAAAAGAAATGGCTACCTACGTAATTAAATGTCGATATGTAGGTATTTTACGAGATTTGACAGACCGAATGCTATGCAGTACATTCTAGGTTTCTCCTTGGTATTCATAATTAAGAGAAAAAAAAATTGACAAAAACGTAACGTTATTACGTAAGTAGGTACTTTATCGTAAGCGCACGGCGCGTGACTCATCGAGCGCACGCTTGACACTCTACTGAATTAACCGCAATATTACGGCCCCGAAGTATTTGTACTTGTTGCGGAGTGCGACCGCCCTGGCCAGGTGGAGTGACGACCTGCGGAAAGCGTCTGGAAGAGAATGGATGAGGAGAGCTGAAGACCGATCTCAGTGGCGTGCATTAGGAGAGGCCCACGTCCAGCAGTGGACAAGTATAGGCTGATGATAATGACTATGTACCCTAATGCAGTGGTCTAATTGGTCGTTATCCGAAGTACATACTTAGTCAAACTGTTAAAGATATTAGTTGGAATGTTACCACTGAAGGGCAAAGGTAAATGAATATATATATTCGGGAAAAATCACACCAATAACCTAGTCCGAAACTAGGATACCCTGTACTATGGGCACTAGACAACGGATAAATATACATAGGTACGAATATTACATCCATCACTCGGAAATCAAACATTTCTGGACATCACCTTGCGGGATTCGAACCCGCGACCGTTGGTTGATTTCGCAGACCCTGACTGCGAAATACTTAACCATTCGGTCAACCGGTATTCTTACATATTTTTTTTTTAATTTTTAAAGCCTTTATTTAATTTCACTTGTATGTATGTATGTATGTATGTATATATGTATCTATGTATTCTGTCCGGGAATCTTGCAATTCAAATTTCGAGCACTTCCCGATTCCGGCAGAAACTTTCAGAGTAGCTTACAAACCGATGACAAAGCAATAAATGAATAAAAAAAGGAAAAAAATAAACATTGTATTTTTTTTTCTTGTTTTCTAATACTTGCATGTGATAATATTAGTATTAATTCGTTACCTGTGTTGATGACAATGGCATCCAGCTCTCGTCTCAGCTCTCTCGCGCCCAGAGTCAACACCGCGGCAAATCTGAAAAAAAAAAACGTACTGGTGTTACAAACGCACGCACGCACGCACACACACACACACACACACACACACACACACACACACACACACACACACACACACACACGCACGCACACTAGATTTTTAAAAAGAATTATTATAGAAATACAAAATACCCGACTGCGAACAAAATGATTGAATACGAGCTGACCGCCCGCAAACATAATCACACTAATATTATATAGGCGAAAGTTTGTTTGTATGTAACTGGTATTTAATTTTATATAAATTAAATGTTTCTACTTTACTTTAATAGTTGCAATTGCAACATTAGACTATAGTGTTTATATTAACTTGAACAATCTATGTATTTTTTTAAGATGCTTAAAATACATTTGCTACTGTTTAGAATTATATATTTTTGAAATGGGTATTTTATAAGACCTTCATTTTGATACTTGATACCTCACTCGATAGGCTTTGGCTTTGTTCATATATTTGTTCCGTCAGAAATACAATATGGCAGCTGTAAGCCGCAATATTAGTTTTCTTGACTCTTTATATATCCTACAGCACTCTCTTGATCAAGACGAATCCAATAATAACTCATTTATCAAAATCCATCAAGCCGTTTAGGCTGTAGATCGCGCATAAGAAACGTACAAACAAACATACATACATACGATTAGTTCGATACTCCCCAAGTAATCAATGGCAACTGTCCAAGCCGAGGTTCGTACCCCCTGGGTGCCCTTGAGCAAGTGGCCAAAAACTTAACCTTGGCGTGCGCCTTCTGCGTCACGCATTGCGGCGGAGCGCTTTTGCGCCCGCCCCACCGTCCGGTGACGCTGTAGAGGTCAGTTATAGACCAACAGCACATATCATTTCTTAAATAAAACATACATACGACCCAAACAAATAACCCTCCGTGCAGTAGGGTAAAAATAAATAAGCAAAGCTATGATTATGTGGGATTTACAGCATCATTATCATAGCGCTCCCCCTCCGGAGCACTTCCGTATCGTGAATGTATCTTCGTCGATTTTGCGAGTAGGCCTCCTGCATTCAAGCTCGTATCTTCTCGCTCGTTTTATTTTACGTTCACGAAATTGCTTCATTCACGCTTATCTACGTATTTTAAACGTGCTCGCTTCGCTCACGACTCTTCTCTTGCCTACATCTCAGATTTTTATTATTGCATGCTCTGTTCGTTAACATCGTTATCTTTGTATATGATTTAGTTAACGATTATAAAATATTCGCTCGCTTCACTCGCCCCCACGCTTACTATTTTCATTACTAATACACACAAGCGTTTCAGCAATATTATGATGATATTATTAATGTATTTATTTCTTTGAAAAATATACACTGTAATAAACTAACAAGGTTATAATGTAAGAAAGAAAAAAATAACAACAAAATACTTGAAATGCTCCAACCGTCAGGAGACGTGGATGATTAGGTTAAAGTTGCGACTATCTCACCTGGTGTCGAGTCACGAACAGTCCAGGGGGTAACCTTAGAATGTGAGTGACTCGTCAAGGCCTGGTGATGGAACTCTCGGCGACAGCTGGGTGTGGTTACCTGTCGTCACTGACGCGGCGGTAGGCGGTGCAGACGCAGGGCGCGCGGCGCCAGCGCCGGCGGCGACACGCAC
This sequence comes from Alsophila aescularia, assembly GCA_946251855.1. Taxonomy (NCBI): domain Eukaryota; kingdom Metazoa; phylum Arthropoda; class Insecta; order Lepidoptera; family Geometridae; genus Alsophila; species Alsophila aescularia. Next base: position 65,601,932 of record OX276374.1, read on the forward strand.
AGTCGCGCGCGCCCCAGCGCTCCGTAACGGCGCTCACGTAGCGGTGCACGCTGCTCGGGGACTCCGCGTACCGCCGCCGCTCCCACGCGCCGCATCCGCACGTGCACTCGCCTGCTGGCGGATACAAAACCTCATTGCACATTATTCATTTAGCGGTGCACGCTGCTCGGGAACTCCGCGTACCGCCGCCGCTCCCACGCGCCGCATCCGCACGTGCACTCGCCTGCTGGCGGATACAAAACCTCATTGCACATTATTCATTTACTAGCCTTTGCTCTTTTGCGGAATACAGTTTATCGCGATAAAAAATAGCCATGTCCTTTTCCCCAGGGTTCAAACGATCTCCATACCAAATTATGACGGAGAGAAAGTACACAACACAGTTCTTTCGCTTTTAAACTCACTTGCACATACAAGTCCTGGAATTTTACAATCAATATTTCACCCATTTCCACTGAAGCTACGGGCTGAAATTTGGCACACACGTTAGGTTCTCGTGACAATGCACGATTACTTAAATACCGCCATTTTTAATCCAATATGGCGGACGTTGCAATATGGCGATTTATAATTTCCATAGTAACCCCTATGATATGGGTATGAAATGAAAGGGGCTACCGTTTCATTGTTCAATGTTCCATCATGACATGGCTACTGTATAAAAGCTATTTATTAAATTGTTTATGTTTTTAAATTAACTTATAATATTAGTATGGATTTAATATATTTGCACCACAGAACAGTGCACATGGCCATCCAGGTAACGACAGAAAAAATATGCGGCGTGGGGCTGAAGTACTGAACATGAAATACAAAGTATATCTATACCTATAAAACAGTACCGTGACATACTCACTGACTGACAGACAGACAAACCACAAACAAAACCGGTGGAGTTTTAGAGTTTTTTTTAATTTGAAGGAAATGTTCCTTGTTGTATGTATCCATGTGACTGTCTGTGACATTGTAGTGCCCAAACGAATAGACCGATTTTGATGCGGTTTTTTTTTGTTTGAAAGCTGATTCGACCGAGATGGTTCTTAGCTATAATGGGGAGGGGAGATCATACCTCACAAACGAACAGACCCATTTTTATGTTTTTTTTTTTCTGTTTGAAAGCTGATGTGATCGAGATACTTTTAAGCTATAATAGAGGTGGGGGGATTATTTATTTATTTAATTTGTGCTTGTAACTAAAAAATGAGCCGTCACAGCCGCCAGATGTTAAACATCGAATATCGCTGAGCTGAGGCGGAAAGAGCCGACGAGCCACGAGCGGCGCGTCGCCACGACCGATCGATCGCCACGCCAACAGTCGGCGTTACTCCCATACCACGCCATTAGTTTTTTTTTAGATATTTCACGTCTATATATTCAAATATAGTTTAAGAAAGAGGTTACTCACTCTTCCGCGAAGTCTGCTGCCCCATGGTTGCAGGTGGTCTGGAGTTAGTCATACAATGGGAGGTTCGGCCGGCGAACTACCATCTGAAAACGTAACGTATTCATTATCAACACAACATCAGCCAGGTGAAGCTTCTGAGTCATTGATGTAATATTTGTATGTATGTATATTTATCCGTGGTCTAATGCCCACAGTACAGGGTATCCTAGTTTATCCGTGGTCTAATGCCCACAGTACAGGGTATCCTAGTTTATCCGTAGTCTAATGCCCACAGTACAGGGTATCCTAGTTTATCCGTGGTCTAATGCCCACAGTACAGGGTATCCTAGTTTATCCGTGGTCTAATGCCCACAATACAGGGTATCCTAGTTTATCCGTGGTCTAATGCCCACAGTACAGGGTATCCTAGTTTATCCGTAGTCTAATGCCCACAGTACAGGGTATCCTAGTTTATCCGTGGTCTAATGCCCACAGTACAGGGTATCCTAGTTTATCCGTAGTCTAATGCCCACAGTACAGGTTATCCTAGTTTATCCGTGGTCTAATGCCCACAGTACAGGGTATCCTAGTTTATCCGTAGTCTAATGCCCACAATACAGGGTATCCTAGTTTATCCGTGGTCTAATGCCCACAGGACAGGGTATCCTAGTTTGGGGTTAGGTAATTGGTGTAAATAGTCAGGTTTTTTTTTTAATCTTGTTTCTTCCTATACTTATAATAAAGCAATAAGAACGAAAAAGTCTGTATAAAGAAGATAATTTAAAATCTGTACAAAAAATATAATTTAAAAAAAAAACTATTGTATTTAACCTGTGGACGAGTGCGTTTTTGGAGTTCTTGGGCTATTTTTTTAAATGTTGTAAGTGTTTAAAAGATTTGCCATATACAAAATCTGTATTTGAGGAAGGTAAATGAAACAAAAAAAAATTTTTTTTTTCTTATTTAAACTATTTTATTTTTTTGTAAAATGTACAATAATAACCTCAAATATCCCGTACGGGATACCGATAGCCAACAGGTTAAAATAAGCTAGTGAACAAGAATATAACATTTATCAAGTAAAAACTAATGGACCGATCGCGATGCGGATTTCACTGTTGGATAGCTTAGGGTTTGACTTAAAAACTGGGGTACTTAGTATCTTGATCAAATGATTAGATGCCAAGAAATCGATAAAATTCTATTTGAAGGGTGAAAAATCATTGAAGAAAAAAAAAACTTTACGAGGTGCTTTTGGTCCAGGAACATTACGTATGGGGTACCCCATACGTGATGTATAAAAAACAAAAAAAAAAAAAGTGTATTGATAGTTTACCTATAAATATTTGGCATAGATCAAGTGTTGAGCGGTAATCTAGTGTACGTTACAATCCAACTATACCCTCAGCTACGCACACACCAATGACTTTCTGAGTTATGTTGATTTCCATTGCTCAATGCTTCGGAATGCTCTGCCTAAGAAAGCTGAAAAGCTAACTGTCCCGGGTTTTATTTATTAATAGCAGTCGTTAAGCCACATCCGAGGCTCGCTGACACCCTACGAAACTGACATCAGAAGTCAGCCCTCTAGACTAACTAGAAAGCGAGTAGTTTTAATTGTTTACAATAAGTGATGTAAATAGCTTAAACAACGGTAGCAACAACATTCTCTATATATAAAGTTTGTTAAATTGCTTAAATAACAGTAGCAACGACATTCTCTTTACAAAAAGTTTGTTAAATTGCTTAAACTGTAGCAACGACATTCTCTTTACATAAAGTTTGTTGAATAGCTTAAACAACAGTAGCAACGGCATTCTCTTTACAAAAAGTTTGTTGTATAGCTTAAACAACACTAGCAACGACATTCTCTTTACAAAAAGTTTGTTAAATAGCTTAAACAACAGTAGCAAAGATATTATTGTAATCATTTTCATCTAGATCATTTTAAAATGATTTGATTGGAACACAGGCGTAATTTTGCGGATACTGTTTTGCTGCACTAGATATTAAATGGTAACATCGAATGTCCGAATTTGCTGGAAAAGGTAAAAAAATCTGTGCCACGTTCTAATAGCTTTACTCCGCCTGCCTTACTAATTATGGCTCGCACTCACCATTGCACCGGATGTGTTCAGCCTACAACAAATTATGCCATGATTTTGACATTTTCGGTGACACAATCAATGTAATCAAACTTTCTTTTTTTTTTTAACAATATGTAAATCTTTAATTTTTTATTTGTATATTTTGATTTAGTGATGCAACGAATACGAATATTTAATAACTAATATTTTACGTACAAACGCAACTCTAATTACTGGCAGACTTGAAAAACGCGCGTGTAAAAATAGGCTGAAATGGAAGAGCCAATTTCAATATTTTCTGGTGAGTATGAAAAAAGTTAGAAAAGTTATTAATAGGTAATAGGTACTCTTTGTCATCCACATAGTATACTAAAAGTTAAATTTAATTTCAAAATGTCTTTTTACAGGGGATTCGCAAACTAAAAACGAAATAGATGCTTATCTAAAGCTCCCAAATTTATCGCCGACTGCTGATCCACTGGCCTTTTGGCGAGAAGATGTCCATTTTCCAAGTCTGAAAAAAATTGCCCAAAAATATTTTTCACTGAAGCCAGTCAGTACTGTACAGTCGCCTCAGAAAGACTTTTTTCAACGGCTGGGAACATTCAGACTGAAAAAAGAAATCGCCTTAAACCAGAAAATCTACAAATTTTATGTTTTTTAAATAAAAATTTGCCTGTTGTAAATTTTAATTATTAGAAGAATAGAAATTTATCAAATAAAGTAGTCTTTTATTACCATGGCGAGATATTCGTATTCGTATTCGCCGAATAGTAGGTTTGATATCCGTATTCGTATTCGTATTCGTAAAAGTACTATTCGTTGCATCACTAATTTTGATCTTTTAAATCTTAAGTGTTAAATTAATTGTAGCATGTTGTGTTTGCCTCTAGAAGGTTGTACACTCTTCGTATTATCTTCATGAAAGTTTTGACTATTCGTAAGACAAGTGTATTGCCAGTTAGGTGATCCGAATAATAAAAGGAAAAAAAACTTTGCTTGAGATTATCATTGAGTAAATGATATTCGCCAGTAACAAGTGACTCACAACAATAAACTTAAATGAAGTAACATCCAACGAATCGCTTCAAATGTAGTAAATTAGTGTGGGAGACAAATTAGTGGCCAGCTAATAAATATAGACGAGATACATCGAACTTTGAACTCTATGCTGAAGACTTATGAGCTAGAATTGAGGAGTGTTTTGTTAATTGCAGTAATTTGACTAATAGACAGAGTGGACAGGTCATGTTTTCATATTTGGTGAGGTATTTATAAGATAACTAGCTTTCGCCTGCGACTTCGTCCGCGCGGACTACAGTTTATCGCGAAAAAAGCATCCTATGTTCTTCTAGAATATTAGGAACCAATGCAAAAGTATATCACCAATGCTCTTAACATTTTATTTATTTTTATTTTTTTTAATTTATATAGTTCAAAACTGGATGTTACAGCATATTCTTAAATACAAGAATGAGAACAAATGATACAGATGGTAGGCTGAACGGCCTTCTAGAAGTGAACACAGCATGCACACTAATAATCAACAAGCAATAAAAAAAAAAAAAAAAACGGGCCAATTCCACACCAATTACCTAGCCCCAAACTAGGATACCCTGTACTATGGATACTAGATAACGGATAAACATATGAAACATAAACATACGAATATTATAACATCCATGACTCAAATCAAACATTTCTGCTCATCACACAAATGATTGCACCTTGCAGGATTCGAACCCGCAACCGTTTAATTACGTACCTAGGATCACTAGCCACGAGAGCAACCGGTCTTACAACAATATATAGGTAAAGTAAATTAATGATGCTATATTAATAAATTTTAAAATTAAAAATTTTGTAGGAAAAAATAAATAAAATATATTTCGTTTCCATGGCAACCATTTCTCACAGCGAGTAATCAACTTTTTCCAGTTTTAATTATCTTTTATTCCAGGGGATATGCTATATCCATTCCAAATTTCATCAAATCCCGTCCAGCCATTATCGCGTGAAAGCTCCCCAAACAAGCAGACAATGTTTCACTTTTATACATTGGTGTGGATGCCTAGTAGAATGCCAAAGCATTAATGAAAAATCTTCATAAAGCATGTCCCAGAGCGGAGCGGCCTACTGCTGACCGTGATATCAAGACAATGCTACAACAGCAGTGACAACCTACAGCAACCTTGACTGTGGTGTCTGCTGGAATCAGACATCAGTCAACTTGGATAACAGTGACCATTTTGGTAATAGGGTCAATCAACTATTCTTTGTGTTTTTTGAAAAACACAATTATAAAAATAAAAGTGTTCATACATATTTTTTACTTTTCTTCTCTACTTCATTAGAATATATATTAATTACTACATGTTATTCAGTCATTGGCAGTGCATTTTTTTTATTTTTCTGGCTTAATTTTAAGATTTTGTTTGTTGATGTCTACAATTTTGTCCCAAATTAATTATATGCTACACAATTGATTTAAAATTAATATATTTCAAAGATATATCTGGATGGGATAAAGATTCTGTCATCTAAAATACCATAAAATTAATAAAAAGTAATAGAAATTTCATAATCAATTGGCACTTTAATATATTCAATATTCAAAATATCTGTTTAAGATATAAAATCTCAATAAATTATTACCATTTGTGAGTTATATTTTTTTTATTGGAGGGACTTCTTTTTACAAAGAGTAGTTGATCGACCCACTATTATCCCATATTTTGTTTATAAATTGAAACCTTCAAACTTCGCTAAAGTACAGTAGTCACAGCGGAAATAAGTGTCTCGGAAGTTATCTGCTAGTCGCTGCGCAAACTGAAATTTTTAGGCAGTATTGTATAACTGCCTCGCTCACTCGCATATTCTATCTCGCTCTTACTTTATGCTGTTTTATCCCCACAGCAGTACCTGCACATTCGTTCACAGAGCCTAACTTCACAAACATATAGACTGGCTGCGATTACTGCAAATCTTTTGTTTTTAATTTACCTTTTCAAATTCAAATTTGGAATCATCCAAAAAGGCCTACAAAATAAGCTTTCTTCAAAAGATTTTAAAACCAGCCAGTATTTTTAGAGTTTAAGAACTTTATACAAAATATCCCTAGACAGTGTTGATGTGTGTAGTTACGTGATTGTACAGCCTTGATTATTTCTTCATTTTTTTCTTTATCAATACTTGAGTCTGTACAAAGAAGATAATTAAAAAACACATGGCCTAGGGTACTTAAAATAAAGTACTGAACAGGAATATATCATTTTTTTAAATCATGTCTGTCTGTTTGTTAGACAGACATGATTTAAAAAAATGATATATTCACGTAAAAAAACAGTCTGATAGCTTTGCGGTTTTCACTTTTGGATAGCTTAGGGTTTGACAAATCTGGGGTACTTGATATATTAATCTGATGAGTAACTGCCGAGCACTTGATAAAAATATTTTGAAGGCTGAAGGAATTTTGATCAAATGTTAGTATTTTAGGTCCTGGAATAGAACATAGAGTCCATAGAAAAATTACCGTTAAATTACACAGCTAGTAGATGAATAAATACTGCACTAGTTATACACCACAAATAGGTGAAGGTCATTGAATTTGCTTTCTTGAGGGTCAGAGATGACCCTTGGGGCTCTATGAAATACTTTTTTTTTTAGACAATGTAGTTTTAAATAAACGGAAAAAAATATATATTTAAAAAATGGTGTAGAATAGAGAGGGCCATAAGAATAAGAAAAGGCCCTCAAGGCTCAAGGGCCCCCCACCCTTTACTAGGCTATTATATGGACCAAGGAAAACAGTTTTAGTCTGAGATTCCTATACAAAGAACACTGAATATGTTTAGAGATTTAAACAATAAAATGCTAATAGTAACTCGAATGTAACTCGAAACTTAATTTTGCATACCTTTCATTGAAAGTGAAGTAGAAAATAAAAGATGAGATGATCAAAAATGTTTTTGCCCACATAAAATTCGACAAGTTACAACAAGTTCAATAACCTCTCGCGACCTACTTCAATAAAGGCATTGCAATTTGCACTGCCAGTTTTAAGACAACTTAATTGAGACTGGCCGGTAGGTCATTCAACGCAGGGCCGAAATAAAACTTCGATAGTAAAATAACATACAAAACACATGAGAAGTGCAGTCGCCATCTTGAATGAATATACAACTGCACTTTTCCTGCATTTATTTACTTACGTCTGTTTAAATACTACGTAGATGTTAACTCGTGCTTTTCATCGAATTCGTGGTAATTTTATCTAGTTTAATCTAAAGTTTCGAGTCGTTTAAGCTGTATGCACTCATTTCACAAACATTTTTATTCACGGAGTGCACTATATGCTTTCAGCTTTGAAGGAAGGGTATACGGTGTCCACTACACAAACACTAGGTACCAATGTAAATGAAATCATCAATTAACAATAAATAATCCACTTCTACACAAATTTACAGAAAAAATTACAATACAAATAAATGTTTCACGCTCAAAATACGCAGTTCACGACTTGACTTGACGATTGACCACAGATTCAGTGTGACCAGATTCAAATGTCAAATTCTGCTAGCCTGAATGACAAAAACTGCCAAAACATGCTAGACATTTTTCATATAATGCTAAATTACTGCTTTCACAGATTGCTTAAACATTAGAAAATATGAATAAAATGCCAATTTGTACGATTAGAATGTCATTTTTATTAGGGTTCCGTACCCAAAGAGTGTCAACGGTCAACTATAATATTTTTAAGCCTACGCTGTCTGTCTGTTTGTCCGTGCTACCTTTTAACGACTGTATCTTTTGAACCGATACTGTATCTTTGGAGAAAATAATATCCGAATTATGGCCCATTCTCTCTCTCTCAAGGCCCGTGTCCCAGCAGCGGGAACTGATAACGATGATCTTTTGAACTGTAATAGATATTAAAATGTTATAGAATATGACTGTAATGTTATGGCGGATTAATTAAGAAATAATAATAATAAAAAAGGGGGATCCCTATACAACAAAAGTACTTATTACGTATTTTGTCTTTGCTCTAAGCGGTGATAAGTACAAGCGTAAAAGTCAAACTTGGCAAGATTACACACTCTAAAGTAAAACTATAATAAGAAAAATAAAAGTGGTGTGGTAAGGAACCCTCAGTGCGCGGCCCAACTCGCACTTGGCCAGTTCATTTCTATTTACAACACAATTCACTCATCACTATCACTATCCTTAGCAAATTCTTTGTATAATGATGATGAGTTAAGTGATAGTGTTAACATATTTTTGTCGGCTCGAAATTCACACACCCATTTTCTCATATATTTCCTTTTTGGCTTTTTGGCATGCAAAATTACAGAATCGTCATGTTTATTTTTAAACCGATTTCTAAGCTGGATTTTTATATTGTTAATAAGTGAAATGATTCGTTCACAATAAGTGTGTGGCATTAGTAATATCATAATAGCCCCCGCAAGATTCACAATGTTGGGTTTACCAACACCATTACCATTACCATTTAAATTAAATTAAATTCATCGTTTCAATTTGTCTTCTGAAATTTTCGGTATCTGTTGGTTTGGCATCAGAGCTGCTTCCAGAAGCCAATAAACTCAAATATAAATGCTTGAGCGTACTGTGTTCACTTTTGGGGCATTTTGAAACGCGTTTAATAAATCCTGCCAGATTATTGCTATTATTGGATGCTATTATTGGATGCATCATTGGATTCTGCTAAATAATGCTAGATTTCAATAAATTGCTAAAAAACCTGCTAGGAGCTAAAATGAGAGTCAAATCCTGCTGAAATCGCAGGAACCTGCTAAATATGGTCACACTGCACAGATTAATGAGCACAGAATAATAATACTGCTACAGAGTGGCACAGGCAAGGGCCACAGACAGACACTAGACAGACTACACTACCTTCACTACCTACAGCACAGCCCCCGATTAAGCTACCCTATTCAGAACCTTTCGATAACGAATCGAATCGATTCGATTCGATATTGTGAATGAAAAATGTATTGAATTGAACGATTTCCAACCGATTTTTATAATTATAATGTTCCATCTTGACCAACTTTTTCAAACTTGTGCTAGCCCATATCCTGTTGCTAGTCTCTGAAACCTTGAAAAATATTACAAATTAAGCAGGTTTTATAGTTACTAAATTTCTGAATCAATTTTGTTAAAAGTTGGCAATTAGTCTATATGATGGGTGCTGAGAAAAGGGTGTCTGGTAACATGGCCTGGGGAGTAGGGCGGCCAGGACTGTAAATCCGCCACTGCTTGCTTAAGAATCCCGTGTTTTTAAACAAAAATTCAAGATGAGTGTTTATATATTATCCTAGAAATTCAAGAAGTTCTTGTTCTCTTTGTCTAATAAAATATTTGCTGTCATCTAAGGTTGGCACTAAAAATAACAGCTCAACTTCCTTGTGTGTTTTTAAATCCTTTTTAAAGTCAAATAATCCAAATAACCTGCTTTTCTTTGAAGAGATCATTCCTGTTGTACTAGAAAAGCACATACAACTTTCTCGGTAGGTACTTATATAAATCTGTGGGCCAGCCCCCTGACATAGGTGGATCTGAACTGGGCAATGGTGAAGGAAATGTCTAATAGACAGGACTTGTCATGTTACAACGACCATGACGCATAGCAACGAAACAAACAATGAATTAAAAATGGCCGACCTCATAATGATGTGACCCAAACAACATTTCATCAGATCGAAAGACTATTACTTTGTATCGATTTTATAAACACTTCATGAACTACCTGTGAAACCTTTATGACGTCAAAGCGTTTATGAAAATGGATCTGTCAAACTTAAAAGGGCTATAACTCGGAAACTATTAATCCTGGACTAGTAGTTTCTTTACAGAAGTGATAGATCTCATCGATATCTCAGTTTTAGATGATAGCTGTCAAACTTAATTGCCCTATAATTCTTAAACTGACGATCTTAGAATAGTGTTTTTTTACAGAAATAATAGATCTCATCAATGTCTTCTGTTTTGGATGACAGCTGTCAAACTTAAAAGGGCTATAACTCTGAAACTAACTATACTAGATTAGTAGTTTCCTTACAGAAGTGATAGGTCTTATCGATATCTTGGTTTTGGATGACATCTAATGCAAAGAAACTACTACGGATCAATAATTTCCGCTATAAAGCCTTTTAAGTTTGACAGCTGTCATATTATGAAATTAAGATCTTGAAGAGATCTATCACTTTTGTTAAGAAACTAATAGTCTAGGATCTATAGTTTCCGAGTTATAGCCATTTTTAATTTGACAACTGTCATCCAAAACGAAGATATCGATGATATCTATCATTGCTGTAAAGTAACTACTAGTCTAGGATCAATAGTTTCCAAAATAAACCCATTTTAAATTTGACAGCTGTCATATGAAATAAAGATCTCGATGAGATCTATCACTACTGTCGAGAAACTACTAGTATAGGATCAATAGGGTCCGAGATAAAGCCCTTTTAAGTTTGACAGCTGTCATAGTAAATGAAGGTCTCGATGAGATCTATCTTTTATGTACAGAAACTACTAGTCTAGGATCAATAGTTTCCGAGATAAAGTCTAACTTAACTTGGGTTTTACCAATTTTAATTTGATGTCCTTGTCATTACATAATTCACATACTAAACTGGTTCAGAGACATGTACTGATCTACTTATGACACTAGCACAAGGCTTACACTCGACAATTCTGTTTTAATCGATAACAGATAAATCTTCAAACAATATCGACTTATTTTCAGAGTATCAAATTGTCACAACACTATTTTCAAAAATGAAACAATAAATGGTTGCTAGCTGCATCATAGCAACATAACAAATATATGGCTTATAAACCTTATAGCCACTCTAGTTACTCTGTGGAACCGGGAGACCTGCGGCCCGACTACATAACTTGGTTTCAATCGAATTCTCAATATCGCAACCATGCCTTGCGATAGAGTCGAAATTGCTATGAAAAAAGTGATAATCCGATTGCAAAACTTGGTTACCAAGTTCTGTAATTGGGCCACGGCTATGTAGGCAGAAACGTAAATTTCGTAACTGCCCAAAACGCGCTTTTGTCAATCCGAACTCAGCGTATATAAGTATTAGCAAGTACTTGGCACTCTAGGAAGATTTTCTTTCTCTATGGTCAGCAGGCTTTTAATAGGCCGTTCGTTTTGATGCAAATGGCTATAATAACTGTTAGAAATCTATACTTATAATAAAACTGTAACAGGTCCAATTCTGTACATTGAAGATATTTTGCAAATCTTTTTTGGAGGCTGGTCTATATTTGATACTGAAACCAAAACTGTAAAAAAAAACATTTTTGTCTGTCTGTCTGTCTGTCTGTCTGTATCTTGGCTAGGCATCACGCCGAAACTACTGAATGAATTCAAATGAAACTTGGCATAATTTGAGTTCATACTACGAGGTAGGACATAGGATACTTTTCATCCCGAAAAGTTAAAGGGTTCCCGCAGGAAAAGGGTTGAAAGATTTTTATAAGAACACGTATCACGCTGAAACTACTGGACGGATTTTAATGCAACTTGGCACAGTTATAGTATACATGATGATTGAAAATTATAAGTACTTTTTATCCCGAAAATATAAAGAGTTCCTGTGGGATAGGGGTCCAAATTCTGTAAATTAAAGAAATGAAGTAATTTTGTTAGATACTGTTATATATTCGTTACTGAAGCCAAAACTGTTTTATGTTTATTTATTTTCTGTCGGTCTGTCTGCCCGTCTATCTGTCTGTATCTTGGCATAGCATCACGCCGAAACAACTCAATGAATTCAAATGAAACTTGGTATGATTTGAGTTCATACTTTGAGGGAGGATATAGGACTTTTGTCATCCAGAAAAAATTAAGGGTTCCCGCAGGATAGGTGTGGAAAAGTATTTAAAACACGTATCACGCTGAAACTACTAAACGGATTTTGATGCAACTTGGCACAGTCAAAGTTTATATGATGGGTAAAAATTAACAATACTTTATATTTTCAGGATTAAAAATCCCGAAAATATAAAGTATTCCTGAGGGATAGGGGTCCAAATTCTGTACATTGAAGATATTTAGTAACTAAAATTCTGACGCCAAAACTGTTTTTTTTGTCTGTCTTCTGTGTGTCCGTCTGTCTGTCTGTATTTTGGCAGCATATCATGCCGAAACTCCTTAATGAATTCAAATAAAACTTGGTATGATTTGAGTTTAAAGTTTGAGGTAGGACATTGGATACTTTTCATCCCGAAAAATTAAAGGGTTCCCACAGGATAGGGTTTGTAAATTATTTAAAAGAATACGTATCCCGCTGAAACTACTGCACGGATTTTGATGCAATTTGGCACAGTCATAGTTTATATGATGGGTGAAAATTTAGGATACCTACTTTTAATAGCGAAAAAAAATGGGCTTTCGTCGGGATATGGGTTCAAATTCTGCACATAGAAGACAATTTGTTTTTTTATGTTTCACTGTATTCTATACTGAAGCAAAACTGTTTTTTTTTAATTTTTATGTTTTTTTTCTGTATCTTGGCCGCACATCACGCTGCTGAAACTACTGAATGAATTTAAATGAAACTTGATATGATTTGAGTTGATACTACAAGGTAGTACATAGAATACATTTTACCCCGAAAAATGAAATGAAACTTGGTATGATATGAGTTCATACTACGAGGGAAGACATTGGATACTTTTTATCACGAAAAATTAAAGTGTTCCCGCAGGATAGGGGTTGAAAGTTATTTGAAAGAACACGTATCACGCTGTAACTACTGGACGGATTTTGATGCAATTTGGCACAGTCGTCTATCTATACTTATAATAAAGCAATAGGTACGAAAAAGGCTGCACAAAGAAGTCAAATAAAAAAATGGTTTAAAATAAGCTACGGAACAATTTTTTTGATTTGTTGGTGGCTTTCTGTCTGTTTGTCTGTATTTGTGCATCACGTAAAAACAACTGGACCGATTGCTATGCGGTTTTCAATGTAGGATAGCTTAGGGTTTGACTTAAAAACTGGTGTAATTGTTATCTCAATTTGGCGATTAGAAGCCGAGCAATCGATAAAAATATTTTTGACGGCTGAAGAAATTTTGATCAAATGTTGGTATATTGGTATTTTAGTCGTAGGTCCTGGAATAGCACATTATGGTACTTTTAATCTAAAGAAATGACCACGCGTGCGAAGCCGCGGGTACAGCTAGTGCTAAATATGATCACATTTGCCGTTCGCTTTGGACATATGTAGGCAAAATTAGCTTTCTGATATGTTTTCGATCACCGTTCAGTGTGCATGTTAACATGACATGACAGTAAAATTTGACATAGGAAAATTGACATTATGTCGTAGATAAATTGGGACGTTTTTTATTCGGTTTGGGAAAGATCGGGTAGTGTTCTGGCCAAAGAGTATATATATATAAGGTTCTGGCCACTAGTAACATAAAGTGCAAAAGTGTTGAAAATATTTAAAGTGAATGGCAAAGCGTATACGAATACCATGTAAGAACGGCTTGTTAAAAATGTACATTATATAAACTGCGCAAAACGCAGGGTATCTATTCCTCATCTCGAACGCAGGCTATAGAAGAGCGGTCGCCATTTTGTCGGTTTCAATGGTTTGCTGAAAATTCGTAAAAGTTCTTTGTTGTTAATTCGTTCGTTGTTACAATTACATGGTGTTATAAAATATGTCTAAGCGGCGCATTGAAGTGATGGATCCTTTTATTAAGAAAAAAAGGTAAGCATCACGTTTTTCTGTATGTTTTATATCGGCTTGAGCCATGCTCGAATAAATATTTTGTTCTTCCACATCTTTCATGTTTTTTTTATCGATTTTTAGCAATTTAGTGATTACTCGGTTAATTAATACTAATTGTGGTGTGCTTATGCTAGAATTGGTTCAGGGTATGACACTGCTTTTGTTATTTTGATTAAAGAAGCCAACGCGCACAAAGATCAACATTTTGTTCGTACTGATAGATAGGTAATGACAGAAGTACGGTATGGACTGATCACGACCAAACAAAACGGCTCTCACTTCTCTTGTAAATTGAAGTGATTATTAATGATGATTTATTGATAATGCATTATGCAGTGATCACACTAACCATGAATACGAAATAAACCACTAGGTAGCTAATGAGTTTTTAGGTCTGGTTCTAGTCATGATCTTTCAGACTAAGGAGATTAGGGCTTAACTGTACATGCTTGGCCCACGATTTTAGGGGGGGAAGGGGGTAGAGGGGAGGGAGTAGAACTCACCCTGAGAGTGGGGGCCCTAGATCTCCGCTCCGCTCTCCTATGAGATGTTTTTTTTAATATATTTTTTTTTGCAATTTTTTTCTTATCTGTTCCTTTGATTTTGAGGCTGTTTTTTTTATAGAAAGGTTTTAACTATAAGAAGTCTGTCTGTAATTAAATTTTTGACTGTAGAATATAAAAGGCATCAGATATGTTTTTTTTAAAAGTGGCAGTTGGCTCTCGACTCAGTGGTGATCCATCCGACTTGGTGAAGGCGGGAGCAAAGCGTAGCAAGCTTACGAACTAGCACTTAATTTATTTTTTTTAGTTGTAAGTTTATTAAAAATCAATTTGGTCACCGTAAATAAAATAAAAAACTAGTAGAATGTGTTTTTTTCCTCCGCTTTCGCCAGAAAGATTAAAGATGTTATGTATGGCCGCAAAAACTAGGGTAGGTTAGGTTTAAACATGACTACAAACAGTTAACTTACGGCTGTTTGGTATTGGCCAATTAGACATTTTTTAATAAACTGTTACGGCTGTTTGGTGGCCTTCTGTGAACAAAAATCAGATTTTTATTAACTTAAAACTGAAATATCTAATAAACTGAGCATCGCTGCGGGGTACCAGGGGGCAGCCCTCCTCTCCCCCACCCCATCCATTACCCTCCCGCGCCGAATACATCCAAAAACAAGAAAAAATTGCAAAAAAATATATATTCAAAAAAACATATCTAAGAGAGCCCCCCACTCTCAGTGGGGTTCTTCCCCCCCCCCCCCCATAAAATCATGGGCCAAGCTTGACCAGTGGTCCCGAGATTAGTATGTGCCACAGCAGGTGCAAACATAAAAATAATTGGAAAACATTTAACAAGCAATACTTTTCTTGCACTTTTAGACAAAGGATTTAAGAACAAGCTAGTTAGAGCTATACATTAAAGATCTTATTGTATTGCAGGTAGAATAGTGTGTAGTCGTTATTATCTGTACATTTGAGCAAATATCTTTGCCTCCGTTTAACAATCAATGCATCGGTGTAAGATTTAATTATTATAACATTACAAGTGATTATAACACCTATGTGTTGATATTATTTCTAACAAGTTCTCGTATACATAAACTTGAGATTGTAAAAGGTAAGTCAAAAAAAGGTTTTATGGTTAAAATATTCACTTAAAATGCTAAAAAGTCATGATATTACAAGGTCACTATGAACTATATTTGAACTAGTCATGCTATATAAATGGTATGTTAATTTTTAGAAGTTATTTTATTTTCATATCATGTTCATTCACATAACAGATACGAGTATAATATATTTGTTGTCTTGCTAGGAGAAATGGGTTGTTTTAAACTACATAAAATTGTAGTTTTCTACATCTACACTAATATATAAAGTTGTAAATTTGTTTGTTAAAGCTAATCTCTGAAACTACTGATCCGAATCTGAAAATTCTTTCACTGATATAAATCTACACTATTCCAAATGGACATAGACAACTTTTTTCATCGCAAAGTTTCCGTGGGATAACAGAAACCCAAACAAGGGCAGAGACAAAAGGCACGGCAACT
Source organism: Alsophila aescularia (assembly GCA_946251855.1). Taxonomy (NCBI): domain Eukaryota; kingdom Metazoa; phylum Arthropoda; class Insecta; order Lepidoptera; family Geometridae; genus Alsophila; species Alsophila aescularia. The sequence continues at coordinate 65,618,251 of OX276374.1, forward strand.
AGTATATAATAAATTGGAATGAATTACTTGGGCCCGTTCACTTAGACGTTCGAGGACGCACGGATCACCCGCGCGTACACTCGAAATCGTTCACGGCGTCGTCGGGCGTTCGCCTGGGTTATCCGAAAAATAGAAGGGTAGGGGAGGAATAGTATGAAACTTACACTTGACAGTTGTCAGTTCTATGTGGACGTCCAAAGTAGTTCACTAACTCCAGATGATCGAGCGATAATCGCACGGATGATTCGAGCGTGTAAGTGAACACAGCCCTTAATAGGTGGATAAAAGTCACAAACAGATCCCTTGACTTCACATGAGCAAGATGAATTAAATTAGATTGCATCACAAAGAAGCAGGTCTCTTCTTCTTCACAAAGGCTACCAGTATGTCTCTTCTTCGCAAAGGCTATCCGTATGACGAAAAACTAAAAACCAAAAGGCGATTGAAAAGTTTGGCAACAATTATTATTTATTGTTGTCATCCTTTATTTATTGTTGTTTTAAGACTGATTTTAAAATAATTGTATCATAATGTTGATTTAGTCATCATATATGCAATTACAAATTATATATGATATTGCTTTTAATAGGTACACATACAAGGGTGATCGAAAAGTACTTAGCATAACACAGATCCATTCAATTCTAAAAATCGAATCTCACACACATTATTTAGTTCAGTTCAGGCACTATCATTAAGTTCGAAAGTTGTGGGATAATTACTTGTGATTTTATAAATTTATTAACAAAGCAATCGGACATAATTTCCGCGAATGGAGCAAATCAAGCAGCGTGCAGTCATTAAGAACCTCCATAAGAAGGGAAAAAGGGGGATCATCAAAAGCCATCCATGATGATATGTCAGTACATTATGGGATTCTGTTCTGTCATATTCATTTGTCAAAAAATGGATAGCAGAATTTAAGTGTGGTAGAGAGAGTGTGAAAGATGAAACCCGCTCTGGAAGGCCTTCTACATCCACTACTGACGAAAATATCAAAAAAGTACTTGATTTAATAATGGGACACCACAGATTAAAAATTAGAGAGACAGCCGAGATTATTGGCATCTCTTATGAACAAACTCAAAACATCATAGTCAACGAGTTGGGTTTCGACAAGGTGTCTGCGAGATGGGTTCGGCAACTGCTTTCAGTTGAAGTCGATGCAGATGATTTTTTGAATCGTTTTGTTTCTATGGACGAAAAATGGGTTCATTACTGTACCCCGGAAACAAAACAACAATCAAACCAGTGGAGAAGATCTGGGGTTCACCACCCCTTAAATAGGATAAGTTGATTTTGTGGGCAAATAAGGTGATGGCTTCAGTATTCTGGGACTAGAAAAGTGTGATTATAATTGATTATTTTGAAAAGGGTCAGAATATAAACTCTGATTACCTTACTACGTCGTTTATTTTGAAAAGGGTCATAATATAAACTCTGATTACCTTACTACGTCGTGTATTTTGAAAAGGGTCAGAATATAAACTCTGATTACCTTACTACGTCGTTTATTTTGAAAAGGGTCAGAATATAAACTCTGATTACCTTACTACGTCGATTACGAGAGGAAATAAAAGAAAAAAAGGTTAGGCCGACTACTTTTCAATCCACCCTCGTATGTTATACAAAAGTTTATTTAGACTTTTATTAATCCGGTGCCCCGCGGTTTCACTTGAATATGTGACCTAAAATATCAAATTTCATCCAAATCCGTTAATGTTTCTTCATAAAAGAACCACCCCCATATTCCGTTCAACCCTGAGATTCATTTTAGCTGTAACTTTAAAAAATGTATCTTGATTAACTTTACTAGCCTCACACTTTTAAATTACTCAATATTTCCTCTTAATATCAAATCTCTAAGTTATTTAGCTTAGGCTTTGTGTTATATGTCTGTCAGTCAGTCAGTGTGTCACGGTTTGTTTTATAGGCATATTAGATTAATCATTTGAAGATTATGTTGTCGACTGTACTAAATCCATTCAGATTTTTAAGATAAAATCAATAGGACAAGTTGTAGAACCGAAATAAACAAACTTTTAAATTCAGTACCTCGTCATATTGGGACGAGTGTCTTGTGGGACGAGTCACTAGCTAACTAGGTTGTATACCTGACCATAGTTTAAAACCCCAGAGACAATAACCCCAGGTGATTTGGCATTTTTTGTTTAGGTTGAGGACAAGATTGAGGTCAGGTACCCGTTCCAGGTCCCCCTTGGTGTTTGCCCACCCTTAGGTTAGGGCCAAGGTCAAAGTCGTTGAACCATCCTAGGTCACCCACAATAGTTTTCATAATTGGACCTAGAAATAATAAATGGCTCTCACCAGAACTCCAGCTTCATCCTCCTCTGAGCTATGGATTTGCAATCAGGTTTAGGGCAGAGTGAGCCAACATGGATGTTGGTGTGCTCCGATTTCATCTTATGGATGACGTCATGATCAAAGTCTCAAAAAAAAAATGCAAATAAAAATATTGTGTTTTTTAATTATTATTAGTGTGATTTACCAAACAGCTTTATTGTTTAAAAATAAGAAAGAAAGAGTTCAATAGAAATGGATACTACTTTAACTGACTTCATTCAGGGGTTGTATACATTTTTAATTTGTTATTTTTCTTTCGCTGAGTTATAATATATGTCAGAGTTCAGTGTTAATTCTATTACTGACATCTGTTTGAAAGAGATCATGACAGCAACAGTTGGTAATTGGTCATTACCAATACCTTTCCAACCATTGGCTATCCTTCTTTTGATTTCTTTGGTAGTTAATTCTGTTACTGACATCTGTTGCTGTCATGATCTCTTTCAGTGATCAATACCTTTTCCAACCATTGGCTATCCTTCTTTTGATTTCTTTGGTAGTTAATTATGCTACTGACATCTGTTGCTGTCATGATCTCTTTCAGTGATCAATACCTTTTCCAACCATTGGCTATCCTTCTTTTGATTTCTTTGGTAGTTAATTCTGTTACTGACATCTGTTGCTGTCATGATCTCTTTCAGTGATCAATACCTTTTCCAACCATTGGCTATTCTTCTTTTGAATTCTTTGGTAGTTAATTCTATTACTGAAATCTATTGCTGTCAAGATCTTTTTCAGTTACCAATACCTTTTCCAACCATTGGCTATCCTTCTTTTGATTTCTTTGGTAGTTAATTCTGTTACTGACATCTGTTGCTGTCATGATCTCTTTCATTGATCAATACCTTTTCCAACCATTGGCTATCCTTCTTTTGAATTCTTTGGTAGTTAATTCTGTTACTGACATCTGTTGCTGTCATGATCTCTTTCAGTGATCAATACCTTTTCCAACCATTGGCTATCCTTCTTTTGATTTCTTTGGTAGTTAATTCTGTTACTGACATCTGTTGCTGTCATGATCTCTTTCAGTGATCAATACCTTTTCCAACCATTGGCTATCCTTCTTTTGATTTCTTTGGTAGTTAATTCTGTTACTGACATCTGTTGCTGTCATGATCTCATTCAGTGATCAATACCTTTTCCAACCATTGGCTATCCTTCTTTTGATTTCTTTGGTAGTTAATTCTGTTACTGACATCTGTTGCTGTCATGATCTCTTTCAGTGATCAATACCTTTTCCAACCATTGGCTATCCTTCTTTTGATTTCTTTGGTAGTTAATTCTGTTACTGACATCTGTTGCTGTCATGATCTCTTTCAGTGATCAATACCTTTTCCAACCATTGGCTATTCTTCTTTTGAATTCTTTGGTAGTTAATTCTATTACTGAAATCTATTGCTGTCAAGATCTTTTTCAGTTACCAATACCTTTTCCAACCATTGGCTATGCTTCTTTTGATTTCTTTGGTAGTTAATTCTGTTACTGACATCTGTTGCTGTCATGATCTCTTTCAGTGATCAATACCTTTTCCAACCATTGGCTATCCTTCTTTTGATTTCTTTGGTAGTTAATTCTGTTACTGACATCTGTTGCTGTCATGATCTCTTTCAGTGATCATTACCTTTTCCAACCATTGGCTATCCTTCTTTTGATTTCTTTGGTAGTTAATTCTGTTACTGACATCTGTTGCTGTCATGATCTCTTTCAGTGATCAATACCTTTTCCAACCATTGGCTATCCTTCTTTTGATTTCTTTGGTAGTTAATTCTGTTACTGACATCTGTTGCTGTCATGATCTCTTTCAGTGATCAATACCTTTTCCAACCATTGGCTATCCTTCTTTTGATTTCTTTGGTAGTTAATTCTGTTACTGACATCTGTTGCTGTCATGATCTCTTTCAGTGATCAATACCATTTCCAACCTTTGGCTATCCTTCTTTTGATTTCTTTGGTAGTTAATTCTGTTACTGACATCTGTTGCTGTCATGATCTCTTTCAGTGATCAATACCTTTTCCAACCATTGGCTATCCTTCTTTTGATTTCTTTGGTAGTTAATTCTGTTACTGACATCTGTTGCTGTCATGATCTCTTTCAGTGATCAATACCTTTTCCAACCATTGGCTATTCTTCTTTTGAATTCTTTGGTAGTTAATTCTATTACTGAAATCTATTGCTGTCAAGATCTTTTTCAGTTACCAATACCTTTTCCAACCATTGGCTATCCTTCTTTTGATTTCTTTGGTAGTTAATTCTGTTACTGACATCTGTTGCTGTCATGATCTCTTTCAGTGATCAATACCTTTTCCAACCATTGGCTATCCTTCTTTTGATTTCTTTGGTAGTTAATTCTGTTACTGACATCTGTTGCTGTCATGATCTCTTTCAGTGATCAATACCTTTTCCAACCATTGGCTATCCTTCTTTTGATTTCTTTGGTAGTTAATTCTGTTACTGACATCTGTTGCTGTCATGATCTCTTTCAGTGATCAATACCTTTTCCAACCATTGGCTATTCTTCTTTTGAATTCTTTGGTAGTTAATTCTATTACTGAAATCTATTGCTGTCAAGATCTTTTTCAGTTACCAATACCTTTTCCAACCATTGGCTATCCTTCTTTTGATTTCTTTGGTAGTTAATTCTGTTACTGACATCTGTTGCTGTCATGATCTCTTTCAGTGATCAATACCTTTTCCAACCATTGGCTATCCTTCTTTTGATTTCTTTGGTAGTTAATTCTGTTACTGACATCTGTTGCTGTCATGATCTCTTTCAGTGATCAATACCTTTTCCAACCATTGGCTATCCTTCTTTTGATTTCTTTGGTAGTTAATTCTGTTACTGACATCTGTTGCTGTCATGATCTCTTTCAGTGATCAATACCATTTCCAACCTTTGGCTATTCTTCTTTTGAATTCTTTGGTAGTTAATTCTATTACTGACATCTGTTGCTGTCTGTCGATTTGTTTAAGAGATTATCTCTGCCACACATTCCAGAAGTTGGTTGTTCATTTTAAAAGCTTTTATTTAACTTCACTTGTATATATGTATCTATGTATTTCTGTCTGTCCTGGAATCTTGCTATTCAAATTTCGAGCACTTCCCAATTAGCTATCCGGGTGAAACTTTCAGGGTAGCTCACAAATCGAAGACAAAGCAAAAAAAAAATATTTTTGAATTATACATATTCTTATTTCATGTGGAATTGAATTTGATAATAGCTTTGTTTTGCTTGTCCTCATTATCAACTCAACCTTCTCACTTTCTTCAGTTAGATATTGTATAATTTCTCCCAGCCTGTGAGGGTTTTCTTCGAACATGACCATTCCATTTTCCGGTATAAATGTATACTATGTTTTATTCTAAGGTACAAGCTATCTCCAATCCAAGTTTCTTCAAAATCCATCCAGCTGATATCGTGTGAAAGCTCCCCAAACAAACATCACCTTTATTTATATATTGGTGTGGATATGTGCTTTTTGTTGAGCGGCTAAAATCGTAATTCATGCAAATGATTGGAAGATCTTACTCCGCTCGTTCAATACTGACACTGATATGGTTCCTCCAGGGAGGAGAAAGCAGCCGCAGCCGCGAAGGCTGGGGGCGGAGAGCCCTCGGACAGCGTGGCTACGATCGGCACATCCCACGCGCCCACGGCCACCAGCACGCCGGGCATCAACCCTTACACCGGTGAGTTACTGAAAAACTGAAATACCTTATTCGTCTTCTTATATGTAGAACTAGCTGTGCCCCCGGATTCGCACGCGTGGTCATTTCTGTGGGTTAAAAGTACTCGTTGTGCCTTTTCAAGACCTAAAATACCAATATACCAAAATTTTATTAAAATTCCTTCAGCCGTCAAAAAGCTTTTTATCAATTGCTCGGCTTCTTCTCAGAGGATTGAGATACCAAGTACATCAGTTTTTAAGTAAAACCCTAAGCTATCCAACAATGAAAACTGCATCGCAATCGGTTCAGTATTTTTTACGAGATACGCGAACAAACATACAGACACGATTTTTAAAAAGGTTATATTCTTGTTCAGTAGCTTACTTTAAGTACCTAGACCTTATTTTTTACTATGTGTGTTCAGACTTTTTCGTACTCATTGCTTTATAAAGAAAAAAACTAAATACATACTACACTTCTTACTTACACACCCACACACACACACTTACTTTATATACTTTTTTTATTATAGATTTGTTCCAGGGTCCACTTTATTAGAGAACTAGATGTGCCCGCGGTTTTGCCCGCGTGGTCATTTCTCTGGGTTAAAAGTAATCTATGTGTTATTCCAGGACCGAAAGTACAATCATTAAAATAACACAGAATACTACCAATAGTTGGCATTACCGTCCCCGTAAGACGTGTTTAGGTAACTAAGGGACAAATTGGGATGATGAAAGTGGTCACGTTCAAAGTTTTCAAAGTGGTCACGGTAGCCGAATTGGTTAGAGGCATGTGCCGCGCGGGGCATGGATGTATGCTGGTTCGAATCCCGTCCATGATTCAAATTTTTCCTTTAGAAAATTATCAGATATATACGCTAAGCCGGTGTTATCTGTTAAAATCATATAAAATACCCATATAAAGTTCAAAATACCAAATTTCCAACAGCTGTCAGTTAGTTTTTGATGTGTACAAAACATCTAATGTAACGCAGCTTCCAACTGAGTCAACCTTCAACCGCAGGGCTCCCGCACTCGCATCGCTACCACGAGCTGCTCCGGAAGCGCCTCGGGCTCCCGGTGTGGGAGTACAAGAGCGACTTCATGCGGCTGCTCAACCAGCACCAGTGCGTCGTGCTCGTCGGAGAGACCGGCTCCGGGAAGACCACGCAGATCCCGCAGGTGCGTAGGGCTTCGAACGCTATGCGAGCGGGGCAGGCGGCGGCCACCGGGTTCCGCGCGTCATCTCCGTTACTATATTCACCTTCGATGAAAGAAACAAACGAGGATTCACTAAGTTCGCCCGATTCGTGTTCCACTAAAACACTGCTTCTTTAATTGGCAAATATGTAACTACTAGCTTACCCGCCCGCGACTTCGTCCGCGCGGACTGCAGTTTATCGCGAAAAAAAGCATCCTACGTTCTTCTAGGATATTAAAAACCAATGCAAAAGTAGACTTAGACTTCTTGGTTATGGCCTCTGTGGCTTGTTGTTGGTATAGCATCAACTACTTACTTAATCTGTGGCACCAACGCTCTTGATGATTTTTTACAGACTTGTTATTTCCTTTCCATGGCAACCGTTCCTTACAGCGAGTATTCAACATTTCCAGTTTTCCCGTGGGAACTTCATGGAATTCGTGGAATTTTCCGGAATAAAAGTATCCTATGTTTTATTCTAGAGTATAAGCTATCTCCATTCCAAATTTCATCAAAATCCGTCCAGCGGTTATCGCGTTTTCACGCGATAACCGCTGGACGGATTTTATATGTTTGTATGGATACTTAATAATCATGAAAAGTAAAAAGCCGCTATCCATAGTTTTGAGCCGGGGCAGCACACGTAACTAATCAACTACGCGCGCTGACTCGCGCTTGTGTGCGTAACACATAAATGTTTGCGTGGAGCGAACAGGCAAGCAATACGGGTTAATGTGTGTGGAAAATGGATGGTACAATATCGCTTGCGATCTATTGATGAAGAACTGTGATGAACGGCTTTGTACCACCCGACAAGCACACCACAAATAGTCGCGTGATCGCAATTTGAATAACAGTAAGTAGTAAGTGCTTGATCTTTATTTGTTTCTTTCATCGAAGATGTTCTCTCAGTAAGGAAACTACACTCGCGAGCAATGAATTCGACTCAGCGCCTAATCAGAGTTTTTTTTCTATGTTATTATTACGTAATAAAGAAAAACGATTAATTGAAAGCGTCATTCATTAGGTCTGGATGAAAAAATAATCGTAAAATCTTGTTACTGATTACTGGAAATACGTACTGTTCTAATTAATGCATGAAAATATTGCTCTACTCGTTACGAACGTTTCGCGCCGCGAAAATCATCCTATGCCTATGAATCATCATCATCATCAGCCCGTGTCAGTCCACTGCTGGACATAGGCCTCTCCCAAAGCACGCCACTGATCCCGATCTTCGGCTCCTCTTCCAACCGCTGCCAGCTACTTTGCGCATATAGTCGCTCCAGCTAGGCGATGAAGAGATGGACGTGCGTCTTGCTCAGGCTGGGCAGATTTAAAAAATCCCAAATAACGTGGTGAAGCTGCTGGTGGTTTCCGGAATGGACCTATAAATCACAATCTCGAATATTCTCAGCTAGCATTTTAGCGAAAAAATACAGTTATTCCATAACCAAAATTACTTTCATCAAACTTCATACAGAGGTCAAATAGTTTACCCTAAGCTATCCAACAGTGTAAACCGCATCGCAATCGCAGTCGTTTTTACGTGATAATTGGAAATTTTGAGAAAGTAACAGTGAGAAAAGGACATTTTGAGAAAAGAACATTTCGAGAAAAGGTCGTCATGGGTTGAGACGATTTTGATGAGCTACCAGACGACTTTAAACTGCTAAAGTTAACGCCACACGAGCGTAATCTAGCGTTATTTACTCCGCGATAAGTGAGTCGAATTTACGCTCGTGTGGCGTCGAGTTCCGAACTATAATTTTGTTTTTGTTTCACAGTGGTCGGTGGAGTTCTCCGCTGTGACCGCCGGCAAGTCCACCGGAGTGGCTTGCACGCAGCCCCGGCGAGTGGCCGCGATGTCGGTCGCCCAGCGAGTGGCAGAAGAGATGGACGTGGCGCTCGGACAGCAAGTGGGCTACAGCATCCGTTTCGAAGACTGCTCTGGACCTCAAACGGTCCTCAAATACATGACAGACGGTATGCTGCTGAGGGAAGCCATGTCCGATCCCATGCTCGAGCAGTACCGAGTGATTTTACTTGATGAGGCCCACGAAAGGACGCTGGCCACCGATATACTCATGGGAGTACTCAAAGAAGTTATCAAACAGCGCTCCGATCTGAAGCTAGTAATCATGTCAGCGACGTTAGATGCTGGCAAATTCCAGCAGTACTTCGACAACGCTCCGTTAATGAACGTCCCGGGGCGTACACATCCCGTGGAGATATTCTACACTCCACAGCCGGAACGAGACTACTTAGAAGCTGCTATACGTACAGTCGTACAGATACACATATGCGAGGAAATATCCGGAGACATACTTCTGTTCTTAACGGGACAGGAAGAAATCGAAGATGCTTGTAAGAGGATCAAACGAGAGATAGACAATTTGGGGCCAGAGGCGGGAGAGCTGAAGTGCATTCCGTTATATTCCACACTCCCACCGAACTTGCAGCAACGGATCTTCGAAGCGGCTCCTCCGAACAGACCTACTGGAGCGATCGGCAGAAAGGTTGTAGTATCAACTAATATAGCTGAGACTTCGTTGACCATAGATGGTGTAGTGTTTGTTATAGACCCGGGATTTGCTAAGCAGAAAGTGTATAATCCTCGTATTCGTGTGGAGTCTCTGCTTGTGTCTCCGATCAGTAAAGCGTCAGCACAGCAGCGGGCCGGTCGTGCCGGTAGAACTCGGCCGGGGAAGTGCTTCCGGCTGTATACGGAGAAAGCTTACAAGAATGAGATGCAAGACAACACTTATCCGGAGATCTTGAGGTGATTTTAAAATGGTTTGGTATTACTGAATATTTTTTGTTTAGTTAGTGTTAAAGTTATTTTTCTAAGTGCGAGGTTTTCCATCGCTCGGTGGTTCAGAGGGCACGTTAAGCTGTTGGTCTCGGCTGTTATTGATTATAGCAGTTGTTAAGCCATGTCAGAGGCCCTAGGGTGGCCTGACAAATTCTTGACACCAGAGGCCAGCACTACCTCATACAAACAAACAAGTAAGGTGACAAAAGCCTAGTTTCTGCTAAATTTGCTCACATATTCTGAGCAAGATTCCAAAGAAAGTGTATTTCGGAAAATTGAAATGAACCGAAAACTTGTTAGTACATTGCGCAAAGTAAGACTTACGGATTCTTTTTTTTTTATAACTCGCTAAAACACTCAGTGCAGCAACAAGTCACTTTCTGTTTGATGCAGTAATCTACTATTACTTAGTAATATTAGATAAAACAAGTCACTTTTTGTTTGATGCAGTAATCTACTATTACTTAGTAATAGTAGATAAAACACTCAGTGCAGCAACAAGTCACTTTCTGTTTGATGCAGTAATCTACTATTACTTAGTAATAGTAGATAAAACACTCAGTGCAGCAACAAGTCACTTTCTGTTTGATGCAGTAATCTACTATTACTTAGTAATAGTAGATAAAACACTCAGTGCAGCAACAAGTCACTTTCTGTTTGATGCAGTAATCTACTATTACTTAGTAATAGTAGATAAAACACTCAGTGCAAAAACAAGTCACTTTCTGTTTGATGCAGTAATCTACTATTACTTAGTAATAGTAGATAAAACACTCAGTGCAGCAACAAGTCACTTTCTGTTTGATGCAGTAATCTACTATTATTAAGTGCACCAAACACTTAGTACATCAAACAGAAAGTGACTTGTTGCTGCACTGAGGGTTTTAGAGAGTTATAAAAAAAAAACAATTTCTCGGGAATCTCTCGTAGATTTATAAGATAATATACATAAAAAGGAGTCCTTTAATTTTACTATGGAGACAGTTTCGACTTACAACTGCCATTTTGAAAAATCGCGTATTCGCGGCCACTAAACAAATCTGGTTTGATTTAGGTCATGTGCTAAAGCCCTGTCGCGATATAGAGAGGATTTCGTACATTGACCCCTCATTACTTATCTCTGTCGCTCACGCACAAATGTATTGCTGTCACGTTCGCACTTGAGCGATGAGCGAGCGCATTGTACGAAATTATCTCTGTATCGTGATTGGGCTATATCTTTGAGCTCCAGTATCACTGCAACACTACACTAGTATACTAGTCAGTGTACTAACTGATTATCAAGGTTTGATAAATGGCAGAGATATCGTATTTTTTTTTCAAAATGGTGGACTTGTGTCTATGCCACAAAGATTAGGAGGCCTAATAGAACCTCCTCCTTTTTGGATCAGTTCAAAATGTATGCCTACCCCACCCCCCACCTCCAACACGATCTAATGCCGTGCGCATTGCTTTCCCCCCCGTTGCAGATCGAACTTAGGATCTGTAGTTTTGCAGTTGAAGAAGCTCGGAATCGATGACCTGGTGCACTTTGACTTCATGGATCCACCGGCGCCGGAGACTCTCATGCGGGCCTTGGAACTGCTCAACTATTTGGCTGCGCTCGGTGAGGACATTTCTGAGCATTTTTTGACCACGTCCAACTCTTCTTATGACCTTTTCAGACCGTGTTTCATCATTTCCAACCCTCTGTTTTTTTTTACCCCTTTCGACCTTTTTTTGAGAAATGGAAGAAAAAGACTGAAAAACACAGTTACGAACCCCACAATAGTGGCATAAAGGTACAGTGATGATGAATTAGTCTTAATCTACAATTTGTAAGTATGTTTGTTTGTAATGTTTGTATGTTTCCCAAGTATTACAATTATGATCTAAAAGTCTTCAATGTGTGCATTCTACCAGTCATGAACTACGGAGCTGAAAAGTGGACACTGGACATGGTAAGACTGGTCCATAAGTGGTCACTCAGCAAGCTATGGAGAGAGCCATGCTCGGAGTTTCTCTAAAGGACAGAATTCACAATAAGTTAATCCATCATAGAACCAAAGTAATCAACATTGCACTTAGAATAAGAAAGCTGAAGTGGCAATGGGCTGGTCACATCTCTCGAAGAACCGACAGCCGTTGGGGTATTCGAGTTCTAGAGTGGAGACTGTGGTTACGCAGTAGTGTACGGGTGGAGTGACGACTTGCGAAAGGTGGAGAGCCGAAGATCGGGCTTATACTAGGAGAGGTCTACGTCCTGCAGTGGACAAATATAGACATGATGATGATGATTACAATTGCAAAGGTGACTGACCACTGTTGCGGCGTGTTCCAGATGACGACGGCAACCTGACGGACCTGGGCGCGGTGATGGCAGAGTTCCCTCTGGACCCGCAGCTCGCCAAAATGCTCATCGCCAGCTGCAACCACAACTGTTCCAACGAGATCCTCTCCATCACAGCCATGCTCTCAGGTAAATTATACCCTCCAAGGTAAATGGGATAATTTGTGAAATCCTCCCCTAAACAATACTGAGGTCCTTTTGGGTAAAGGAGAACCACTTGGGTAAATAAGATCCTCTACCATCACAGCCATGCTCTCAGGTAAATTATACCCTCTAAGGTAATTGGGATAATTTGTAAGAGCCTCCCCCTAAACAATACTTTGGTCCTTTTGGGTAAACGAGAACCGTTTGGGTAAATGAGATCCTCTCCATCACAGCCATGCTCTCTGGTAAATTATACTCTCTAAGGTAAATGGGATAATTTGTGAGATCCTCCCCCTAATCAATACTGAGGTCCTTTTGGGTAAATGAAATCCTCTCCATCACAGCCATGCTCTCAGGTAAATTATACCCTCTAAGGTAAATGGGATAATTTGTGAGATCCTCCCCCTAAACAATACTGAGGTCCTTTTGGGTAAATGAAATCCTCTCCATCACAGCCATGCTCTCAGGTAAATTATACCCTCTAAGGTAAATGGGATAATTTGTGAGATCCTCCCCCTAAACAATACTGAGGTCCTTTTGGGTAAATGAAATCCTCTCCATCACAGCCATGCTCTCAGGTACATTATACCCTCTAAGGTAAATGGGATAATTTGTGAGATCCTCCCCCTAAACAATACTGAGGTCCTTTTGGGTAAATGAAATCCTCTCCATCACAGCCATGCTCTCAGGTAAATTATACCCTCTAAGGTAAATGGGATAATTTGTGAGATCCTCTCCCTAAACAATACTGAGGTCCTTTTGGGTAAATGAAATCCTCTCCATCACAGCCATGCTCTCAGGTAAATTATACCCTCTAAGGTAAATGGGATAATTTGTGAGATCCTCCCCCTAAACAATACTGAGGTCCTTTTGGGTAAATGAAATCCTCACCATCACAGCCATGCTCTCAGGTAAATTATACCCTTTAAGGTAAATGGGATAATTTGTGAGATCCAACCCCTAAACAATACTGAGGTCCTTTTGGGTAAACGAGAACCACTTGAATAAATGAGATCCTCTCCATCACAACCATGTTCTTAGGTAAATTATATCCTCTAAGGTAAATGGGATAATTTGGGGAAATAAGATCCTCACGCGATACAATACTGAGATCCTTTACGAGTAAATGAGATCAAATTCATTCATTTTTTTCGGCTTCTATACAGTTGCTACAATTTTGCCAATGTCGCGTGGATAGAGTAGGAGATACACAAAAGGCGGTTGATGATCCTCTCGGGTAAAAAACATTGGTTCTTGTAAATTGGACCCTCTTTGGTTAATGTTAAATGAGATCCTTGTCGCGTTAATTTTATAACTAACTGCTAACCTGCTGCATATGGAAGTTTTAAGGAGTGGCTCTCACTTTTAAAGTGGGGATGAGTAATGACTGTGACGTATTTTTTATTATAGTCCACCTTACTGCTGAGCTTAGTGTCTCAGGTTCGAATCCTGTTTGGGGAAATATTTGTTTTCGGGTCTTGTATGTTTGTGGTGTGTTGATGTGTGTGTGTTCATGCCACCCGCGATACTGGGAGTCCTAATGCGTATGGGTATAGCTAAGAGCCATCTCAATCACATCAGCTTTCAAACAGAAATAACGGCATCAAAATAGAGGTCCATTCGTTTGGGAGCTACAATTCCGAACCCCCTCCCCACAATTAAAAGTAAGAACCATTTCAATCACAAGCTTTCAAACAGAAAAAACCGCATTAAAATCGGTACATTCGTTTGGGAGCTATGATCCCGACCCCCCCACCCCCTTTTATATCAAAGAACCATCTCGATCACATCAGCTTTCAAACAGAAAAAAACAAATCAAAATTGGTTAATTCGTTTGGAAGCTAGGATGCCACAGACAGTCACACAGATACATACATACCCTAAACTTATAACACTCTCTTTCGGGGGTTAAAAAGAGTAGTAAAAGTCATGTCCCGAACTGTTTCAAAAACCCTGTAACTGTGGCGACATGGCCACTGACTTTTGAAACCGTTTGGACACTCATGATTTTCTTGTCACAATAGTCCCGAGCGAAACCGCGGAGTAACAGCTACTCATAAAACGAATGTGATTATATTTTCTAGTGCCACAGTGCTTCGTGCGTCCCAACGAAGCGCGCAAGGCGGCGGACGAAGCGAAGATGCGCTTCGCACACATCGACGGCGACCATCTGACCCTGCTCAACGTTTACCACGCTTTCAAACAGAGTGCGTATATTGAATCACTACATTTTATAAATGAATGCGTCTGTCTAACCGTCTGTTCATAAATATCTTCGAAAACACTTAACACATTCACTGTTGAAAATACAAACATTGTATTTTTGCCAGTCCGGCAAAACACTGTTACCAGCACTAAAAGTATTATAAAGAGGTGAGGTTGTTGAAGTTTCTTTGTTACAGCTAATCACTGAAACTACTGATCCGTTTCAAAAAATTATTTCACTAATAGGAAACTACACTATTCCATATGGATATAGACTACTTATTCCCCCCGGAAATACAAAGTTCCCAAGGGATTACGAGAAAACTACAGACGGAGCCGTAGCACAAAGCAGCTAGTATTTTGTGAAATATTGTTGCGATGTTTTTCAACAAAGCCTTCGTAGCGCTGCGTACATATAAGACCTACTATCTGTGCCCCGTGGCACAGATAGTAGGCGGCGTATGGCGTTTTTTTTTACCCACGTGCGGTTTAAAAGTAGCCTATGTGGTATTCCAGCCGCGTGGTCACTTATCTGGGTTAAAAGTAGCCTATGTGGTATTCCAGCCGCGTGGTCACTTATCTGGGTTAAAAGTAGCCTATGTGGTATTCCAGCCGCGTGGTCACTTATCTGGGTTAAAAGTAGCCTATGTGGTATTCCAGCCGCGTGGTCACTTATCTGGGTTAAAAGTAGCCTATGTGGTATTCCAGCCGCGTGGTCACTTATCTGGGTTAAAAGTAGCCTATGTGGTATTCCAGCCGCGTGGTCACTTATCTGGGTTAAAAGTAGCCTATGTGGTATTCCAGCCGCGTGGTCACTTATCTGGGTTAAAAGTAGCCTATGTGGTTTTCCAGCCGCGTGGTCACTTATCTGGGTTAAAAGTAGCCTATGTGGTATTCCAGCCGCGTGGTCACTTATCTGGGTTAAAAGTAGCCTATGTGGTATTCAAGCCGCGTGATCACTTTTCTGGGTTAAAAATAGCCTATGTGGTATTCCAGCCGCGTGGTCACTTATCTGGGTTAAAAGTAGCCTATGTGGTATTCCAGCCGCGTGGTCACTTATCTGGGTTAAAAGTAGCCTATGTGGTATTCCAGCCGCGTGGTCACTTATCTGGGTTAAAAATAGCCTATGTGGTATTCCAGCCGCGTGGTCACTTATCTGGGTTAAAAGTAGCCTATGTGGTATTCCAGTACGCGTGGTCACTTATCTGGGTTAAAAGTAGCCTATGTGGTATTCCAGCCGCGTGGTCACTTATCTGGGTTAAAAGTAGCCTATGTGGTATTCCAGCCGCGTGGTCACTTATCTGGGTTAAAAGTAGCCTATGTGGTATTCCAGCCGCGTGGTCACTTATCTGGGTTAAAAGTAGCCTATGTGGTATTCTAGCCGCGTGGTCACTTATCTGGGTTAAAAGTATGTGGTATTCGTGTACCAAAAGTACGAAATACCAAATTTCGTTCAGCCGTCATATAGATTTTTATCGATTGTTCGGCTTGTAATCATCGGATTAAGATACACCAGGTTTTAAGTCAAATCCTAAGCTATCCAAAAGTTAGAACCGCATCGCAAACGGTTCAGTAGTTTTAACGCGATGCGTGAACTGGGAAATACAGACGATTTTTAAAAACATTATATTCTTGTTCAGTAGCTTATTTTAAGTCGCCTAGTTTTTTTTAATTATTTTCATTTTATAGACTTTTTGGTACTGCTTTATTATAGTATAGGTTTGCCGCTCGTTATGTACAGCAGTGGACGTGCTGGCTGATAATGATGATGATAGTGTTGTATTATTATAGTATAGGTTTGCCGCTCGTTATGTACAGCAGTGGACGTGCTGGCTGATAATGATGATGATAGTGTTGTATTATTATAGTATAGGTTTGCCGCTCGTTATGTACAGCAGTGGACGTGCTGGCTGATAATGATGATGATAGTGTTGTATTATTATAGTATAGGTTTGCCGCTCGTTATGTACAGCAGTGGACGTGCTGGCTGATAATGATGATGATAGTGTTGTATTATTATAGTATAGGTTTGCCGCTCGTTATGTACAGCAGTGGACGTGCTGGCTGATAATGATGATGATAGTGTTGTATTATTATAGTATAGGTTTGCCGCTCGTTATGTACAGCAGTGGACGTGCTGGCTGATAATGATGATGATAGTGTTGTATTATTATAGTATAGGTTTGCCGCTCGTTATGTACAGCAGTGGACGTGCTGGCTGATAATGATGATGATATTTTTTTATTACGAACTAGGCAATCGTTTGACCACAATCTCACCTGATGGAAAGCGATGATGTGGTCGAAGGTGTAGCACGCTTGCCTAGTAAGATACCTATTCACTCATGATAGTGTTGTATTGTAAACCCTCATCATTGTGGCATGTATTTAATTACATTATGATGATGATGATGATAGTGTTGTATTGTATTGTATACCCTCATCATTGCGGTATGTATTTAATACACCATGATGATGATGACAGTGTTGTATTGTATACCCTCGTCATTGCGGCATGTATTTAATACACTATGATGATGATGATGATGACAGTATTGTATACCCTCATCATTGCGGCATGTATTTAATACACTATGATGATGATGACAGTGTTGTATTGTATACCCTCATCATTGCTGCATGTATTTAATACGCTACCACATATGTTCCAGACATGGAAGACCCACACTGGTGCTTCGACAACTTCATCAACTACAGATCTCTCAAGTCCGGGGACAACGTTCGGCAGCAACTCAGCAGGATTATGGACAGGTACCTATCTTATTCCCTTGAGTATTTGATATTTATTTCAACTTGATACCTCCCCGCATTCCTGACTAAAAGGTAGACAGACAGACAGACAATCCTATAAGGGATCCTTTTGAATATTGAGACTGACTTCATTATTAAAGACAAGAAACACATATTTAATTATGAGTACAATACTGTTAGCGATTAACGACTTAAGAGCGGCCAACCCGCCATACGTTTCATACAAACGCTCGTACGTGATTATGGCGTTGTAAACCATCTTTCTTTGAAATTTTTGAACTAACAGGTATCTTGTACACTGTGTGTAGGTAATCTATCTACTAAAGCAAAAAATATAAATTTAGAGAAACAAATTCAGTGTAAACCTCCAAAAATCTGCTTTTTTGCACGAATTTGACCTGAACTTTGGCCGTTCATAATGTACTCATAAATTGTAAAAGTAAAGAAAACATCTTTGTAGAATCCTCGCACATGTAATGGAGATTCTAAATAAAACATATTTATTTCACAAACTTCTAAGGATTACTCAAAAACTCCAAAAAAAAAACCTGAACAAGTTTTATGAAATTACTGCACACTATTTTTCGTTCAATGTTGTTATTATTGTTGTAATGCGGAAGTTTCCGAATGCCAACCGAGCGTTCAGACGCCATCTCTCTTTTTTCGCTTTGTCTCTTTTTCCAACATTGCGCTGGATGAAACAACATGCTTTTCGACCATGCTCGCGCTGACGATAGACCGACCGGAAAGGGCCCCCTTAACTGAGGCTCTCTGAATATCAATTTAAAGCTTGAAAGATGTCTACGCTCCGCTCTTGCTTCAAACCTTTGTGGGTTCAGAGCAGGTTCAGCTCTATCTACAAAATGATTCGCTGCTTTGGAAACCCCATACGGCGTAGACGAGGGTCTCCAGCAAGTAGGGGTCCTTAGGGAAGAGGGTGTGAAGTTTTGCCAGCAACAACGTACGGGTACAAAGCTCTCAGCAGACACTCCGAACAGACGCGAAGATAAACAGACCAATCCGTCAGAAATACGTGCGCTCAATTGCAAAATTAGTAAACTGGTGCGACGTGATCTCCGATGCTCCAACACGCGCGGAATAAAAAAGTCGATTGAGCTAAATCAAATGTCTGGTGTCATCCAGCAGTCGAAGCCTCCTGAACAGGCCGGGTTTCGCGGGTGATTTAACACCATAGACTACGACACACATGAGGCAGGTTAGACAGAAGTCTGAAGAGTATAACCAGGGGTCTTGCCTTTGTGGACTATAATAATGCGTTTGACTGGATGAGATCTGGGCGGTTTTGAAGTCACTGTATTCATGCAAAGTGTACTGGCGATATATCGAGATCCTGAGATGTTTTCAGCCGCGACTATGAGTTTTCAAGTACAGAACCAGACGTCTAACATATCCAGTTGCGCAGGGGATTGAGACAGAGGGATGTTATATCCCCGAAATCACCAACGCCTTGGAAGATATGTTTAAGACTGGACTGGTAAGGGAAGCATAAATATAAACGGCGAGTACATCTCACACTTACGATTTGCCGATGACAAAGTCCTTATGGCGGAATCGGTGCAGGAACTTGAGCAAATGCTAAACGGCCTGGCTGATGCTTCTAGACCAGGCATGTCAAACACGCGGCCCGCGGGCCGCATGCGGTCCACTGAGCATTTCCCTGCGGCCCGAATCAATTTTGAAAACAGACAGTTAATATGGCCTGCGAGCGTGTTTTGAAAACGCGCGCCATGCAACAAAACCATACACTGATCACGACCGTTTTCAACGTCCGACGTTGCGTAGTTGTCTGTTGTTGTATATGTGATTTTAATTAAAATTATTTATGTGTAATATATTGCCACTCATTTTTCTGGAATCTATGGGAGTGATTTCGTGAAAAGCGTAACTTTGCATGAGTGTAACCGGAAATTTGTAACAGGAAGCCGGGAAAGCCGGTGCTATCAAGCTAGAAGCCATCACATAAAATGTTTATTGTGCAAAATTTATTAATTTATTTAATTTTAATTATTTTTTTTAAACACTTGAATTATTTTATTTGATGAAAGGAAACAAAATATCTACCGAAAGATCGCGATTGACGGTTGTACTTTTTTGGAAATCCTATAAATTGGAAATTTAATAAATATACTTGTCCTATAATAGTACTTTTATTCTTTAAGATTTTCAGTAGTTTGTCTTCTTTAAGATTAGGTTTTGCGGCCCTAGGAGGGCCGCAAAACGGTATTCGGTAACGGTATACGGTATCTATGCTTTTGGCCCACCAGTAACTTTGAGTTTGACATGGCTGTTCTAGACAGATCAGTCTCAGCATAGATAAATTATTCCTTCTGTGATTTATCTATGCTATTGGGTACAACAATCAGGTTTCTGATTGCTATAGGGTACAAAAAACAATTTTCTGATTGCTATTGGGTACAAAAATCAAGTTTCTGATTGCTAATGGGTACAAAAATCATGTTTCTGATTGCTATTGGGTACAACAATCGTTTCTGATTCCTATTGGGTACAAAAATCAAGTTTCTGATTGCTATTGGGTACAAAAATCTAGTTTCTGATTGCTATTGGGTACAACAATCAAGTTTTTGATTGCTATTGGGTACGTTTTCGTTCCTGAAATTTTGCTTCATTATATATAATGATATTGTTTTTTAATTACAGATTTAATTTGAAAAGGACAAGCACAGAGTTCACAAGTAAAGATTACTACATAAATATAAGGAAAGCACTCGTAAATGGATTTTTCATGCAAGTAAGTGTAGTATATGTTTAATCCCTTTTATTTATATATTTTTTACTAGCTGCGCCCGCGGTCTTTCTGGGATAAAAGTGTCTTCTGTGTTATTCCTGGGCCTAAAGTTGGTAACAATTGATAAATTCATCAAAATTTGTTCAGCCGTTTTCCATTGAAGGCTTGGCTTCTAAACATCACAATGAAATGCAAAGATTTTTAGTCAAATTGAAAGACATGATGTATGTTATACAAAAATACATTCAGTCGTTTCCTACCTGGAAAAGTTCAAACTTGAGTGTTTTGAAAGACATGATGTATGTTATACAAAAATACATTCAGTCGTTTCCTACCTGGAGAAGTTCAAACTTGAGTGTTTTGAAAGACATGATGTATGTTATACAAAAATACATTCAGTCGTTTCCTACCTGGAGAAGTTCAAACTTGAGTGTTTTGAAAGACATGATGTATGTTATACAAAAATACATTCAGTCGTTTCCTACCTGGAGAAGTTCAAACTTGAGTGTTTTGAAAGACATGATGTATGTTATACAAAAATACATTCAGTCGTTTCCTACCTGGAGAAGTTCAAACTTGAGTGTTTTTTCTTGCTGAAATGAATTTATTTAGAATATTTTTACAGTCGATTTAATTTAAAACTCCACACGATTATTGTTATTATTATTATTATCAGCCAGCACATTCATCCCACTGTTGGGCAAAGGCCTCTCTTCCCTCCTTCCAATTTTTCCAGTCTATTGCTTTAGTTCGCCATTTTTTCTCGTACGCGTCAAGTTCGTCTCGCCACCGAGCGAGTCTTACAATAGTTGCATATGATGTGTAACATTTTAACAATTGTAACATTTAACAAACAACATTTGTAACATTTGTTTATCTATCTATCTATCTCACCTTGGTAATAAGCGACATTACAACACTGCACCGCGCGCGCGCTCATTGTTCACACATTTGGCGTTTGACTTTTGTACGTTGGATTTTTGTCTTTTGACTGTGACTGTGCCCGTTTGCCCTACGCCCTTGCCCCCTTCTCCCCTTTTCTCCCTTCTCCCCTTTTCTCCCTTCTCCCCTTTTCTCCCTTCTCCCCTTTTCTCCCTTCTCCCTTTTCCTCTCTTCTCTTCTCCTCCCTTCCGGGAGGACGAGGGAGGTAGGAGGGATCCTACCTCCCTCGTCCCTTGTACCTTCTTCCTTATCCCTTATCACTTCCACAATAGCGCGCGCTTCTCCGGTTTACTGTTACACGGTTACACATTGTTACGCATTTCACGAAATCACTCCGATATATTTTAGAAAAGTGCGAGGCAAAATGAACAAAAAAAATAAGCTACATAACATCGGAAGTCAAATAATGCCAATTCCAGGTGGCACATTTGGAGCGAACCGGCCACTACCTCACCGTGAAGGACAACCAAGTGGTCCAGCTGCACCCTTCCACCTGTCTCGACCACAAGCCGGACTGGGTCATTTACAACGAGTTTGTGCTCACCACTAAGAACTACATACGGACTGTCACCGACATCAAACGTGAGTATCACAACTAGAGGTCTCGATCCCGGGATCTCAAAAACCGGACTCGATCCCGGGATACCCAAAAACCCGACGCGATCCTGGAATCCCAAAAACCGGAGTCCCTGGATCCCGTCCTCTTTTCAATCCCGAAATTTACGGGATGAATTTTTCCTGATCCCGAGATTTTCGGGATTGACATCAGTTAAAAAAAATATGCATATTAGACTGCGTGAAATGCTCAGTGCGTTTTAGCCATCAATACAGCCATCTCGTTTTATCCGACAATTTGTCACTGACAGTAGCGATCTTGTTCTGCCAGCTGATTTTATACATTAACCCCCTTACTTATAAAAAGTTATGCAATGATTAAGTACTGCATAGTATACAATATTGTACTGCGCAGAATTACTAATCATTGCATAACCATTGCATATTTTTTTATAAGTAAGGGGGATAACCTATATGACAAAAATTGTACTGATTAGTGTACAATATTGTACTGCGCAGAATTACTAATCATTGCATAACCATTGCATATTTTTTTATAAGTAAGGGGGATAACCTATATGACAAAAATTGTACTGATTAGTGTACAATATTGTACTGCGCAGAATTACTAATCATTGCATAACCATTGCATATTTTTTTATAAGTAAGGGGGATGCTTCTCAATTTTTGTCATATAGGTATATGACAAAAATTGAGAAGCAGGCTTGATGATGAGATACTTGACGCGTTTTTATTTCGAACTGAATTCCCAATTAAAATTAAATGTTCCTTTTAGATTAGGTACTTTTCTTTATCATCATCATCAGCCCGTGTTCGTCCACTGCTGGACGTAGGCCTCTCCTTGTGAACGCCACTGAGCTCATTATTCGGCTCCTCTCTTTTCTCTATATTTAAGAGAAATGTGACTGACTTACATTTGTTTTTAAATACATTTTCCTATCAACTAACTAAGTTGTTACATGAAAGTCATCTATTTAGTCTTATATCTGTGATTTCGCCGCTGTCCTGTTGAGACAGATTCTTGTAAATATAAAAAAAATATGTGTTTTTACATTAAGGTTTTCTCAGTTAACGTAACTTTTAAAGAGATCTCACTGTTTTATTAAATAAGAATAACTTGAGCATAGAGACAGTGATATTTAATCTAGTAAGACTGATTAGTGATTAGATAGGTGTATGTATACTGTAAAATACTTTGAATTTTTAATTTTGATTTGTTGAGAGCTGATTTCTGTTTATTTTTTATTTATTTTTATTTGGAATCTCGGGATCATCCCGGGATCGCGAGATTTACTATAAGTATAATTCCGAAATCCAACTCCGATTTGACACTTCTGACGACAGTGACATTCAACACGGTACAGACTGTGTTTAAATTGCACTAATATGCGCTATGTGTACTGTCAGCGCGTAAAAATTTGGATTAAGATGCGCATTTATTCTCCTACTCGGACACATGACGTCAGGAGTGACGTCATTTTGATGAGCAAACAACGCTCACAAAAAAGAGGTAGAGCAGCGTATGCGGTAACGTCAAATTCAATTGACGTATGTCATTCTGTGTTGATATGTTGTTGGAATTCACGCCATATCGCCAGTACATTATAATAATGATTATATTCTTCTAGCAGAAGCGAACGAATTCAAGAGAAATAAAAAATAAATGAGAATACTACAAACAAAACAACAGTAGATAGATTCACAGAACAGCTGACTCAATGACTTAATGCAATCGTGGGTTTATTCGTTAGCGTGCATATGCTGACCAACAATATAAACCGATCGTTAGCAGTGTTTGCAGTCTCGGCACTGTAAATGCAATTTAAACCACACTAACAATGTATGTAGATCAGCTGATGGATGACAGATGACAGGACCTTAAGTTATTTTTTCTACACAGCTACACAGGGTTAGTTTTTGCAGTATGAACGTTAATAATTGAAATAGTAAAACATGTATAATATAGAAATCTGTTTTATTCCTAATACACGAAAAACGCACAAACTCAATAGAATGGATAATATTAATAGTTTTGTTCCAGTTTATGCCTAGGAAAATATTTTCTATATATATATTTAAGAAATGGAGGTTCAATAAAATATAAACTACATAATATATTTATATAGCCCAGTCAATAAGCTTTTAAATGAGGTATACATATATCATAGCTGCTGGTATTTCCTCGGAATAAAGCGCCACTTCCGAACATCTCCTTTACCTGTTACGACCCATTCATAGTCTCACACCTCTACAACCTTATGCCTATTTTAAATCATATTCTTATTTGAAACGCATTATCTTATCTTCATTTCATTAACGTTATTCTCTACTAATATTAGTAGGAATTTAACGCTGTTAAACATTAATAGTGAATAAAACTGTGTATTCTTATTTGAAACGCATTATCTTATCTTCATTTCATTAACGTTATTCTCTACTAATATTAGTATGAATTTAACGCTGTTAAACATTAATAGTGAATAAAACTGTGTATTCTTATTTGAAACGCATTATCTTATCTTCATTTCATTAACGTTATTCTCTACTAATATTAGTAGGAATTTAACGCTGTTAAACATTAATAGTGAATAAAACTGTGTATTCTTATTTGAAACCCATTATCTTATCTTCATTTCATTAACGTTATTCTCTACTAATATTAGTAGGAATTTAACGCTGTTAAACATTAATAGTGAATAAAACTGTGTATTCTTATTTGAAACGCATTATGTGCTCTTCATTTCATTAACGTTATTCTCTATAATATTAGTAGGAATTTAACGCTGTTAAAAATTAATAGTGAATAAAACAGTGTATTCTTATTTGAAACGCATTATGTTCTCTTCATTTCATTAACGTTATTCTCTAATAATATTAGTAGGAATTTAACGCTGTTAAAAATTAATAGTGAATAAAACTGTGTATTCTTATTTGAAACGCAATATGTTATCTTCATTTCATTGACGTTATTCTCTACTAATATTAGTAGGAATTTAACGCTGTTAAAAATTAATAGTGAATAAAACAGTGTTTGGCGTGTAGATGCAACATTTGATGATGTCATTATTACAAACTTGCACACTCTTGCGTGTTTTAAGGGTTGCCAGCGCCATCTAGTCCTGTCGGTGAAAACCAAACCAGAGCTAGTGCCACATGTCGCGTGCGATCCTTTCTCAGGTTGTTTCGCGGTTTGTCTGATTATCAATTTGGTCAATTTTTCTATATCATTTTGGTGTAGTAATTCGTCTCAAACGAACTTTAAGACGAATTGAGAACCAGGCTAGCTGAGAATATTTAGTCGTTAATATCGCATATCGTCTACCAAACAAACTACGTTTTTTTTTGTTCTCAATTTGTCTGCCGAACAATCTGCTACTTTTATGTTTTTTATAGCAGTTAACGCTAAGGAGCGTAACATATATAAACTGCTACTTTTTGTTGATAATTCTAATGGAATGAGAAATGATCTAACTTTTAACTTTTAATTTGCTTTTGGTCTACCAGACAAAGTGATAACACGCCAAACTGATGGAGAACATATTTTCTCAGTTCGTATGCCAGATGAAATGAGAACCAGACAAACAAAGATAAACAATACATTTTTATTTCGGAATTGGTCTTCCAGACAAATAGACAATCTTTAAATCACATTTGGTCTACCAGACAAAGTGATAACACGCCAAACTGATGGAGAACATATTTTCTCAATTCGTATGCCAGACGAAATGAGAAACAATAAATTTTTATTTCGGAATTGGTCTGCCAGACAAATAGATAACCTTTAAATTGCATTTGGTTTACCAGACAAAGTGATACTAAGACATATTGAGAATCGGACAAACCGCGAAACAACCCTTTCTCAGTGTTCCACTGATCTATGAATTTGCTCTGCCGTACTTTCGTTTGCGCCGTAGAAAGACTATTAATACCAATAGAATTACCACGATCGTATAGGTAAGGGATAGCATTTGTTTAATGACGTAGCGTAAAGAGTTGCTAGGGGAGATATTTTACCCATATTAATGGGTAAAACAAGCAACCATCACCAGCCTTAGTTTGATAACCAATGTGACCTGACATAGTAATATCAAGTACAAACATTGCCATCCTTCACCTTAGTTAAGTAAATAACTTAGGTTAAACTGTTGATTGAGATGCCGTAATCAGCTGAGTTAGTGTTTAATAATAAATCAATCTCGACTCTCAAGGGCGCACTTGAGATGCGCTTTGAGATGCAGAATGTTGAGTGCAGTCGATCCGTGACTTGAGAGCGTGATTGCCAGTTGCTAGAATCAAGGATTTCGAAAATATTATGTCAGAAGTTGATAATTATAATTATATTAACTATCATTATAATAATATTTTTATATTCCTCTGGGAATAAACAAATTTATTTGGCATGATTGCGAAAAGATCCGAAGATTTGGTAGATATCAGAACCTGGCGAGGACTCGCTGAAGTCTAAAAAGATCCGAAATCGTAATCAAAGGATACGCGCTGGAAATACTGCATGGCCAATAAACGAACGTTTATTTTCATAAATTATAGTCATTCATTGATGAATTGTGTTAAGTTCTTTAATAGATAGTGTAACTTTGAAAATATAGACAAATATTATGGTTTACATCCTTTCTACAAAAAAACTAAAGTAAGGTTATGTAGAAAATAAACATTACGTTTAATATAATCGCATTTAATTTAATTCAACTACATCGAAGTAATAAATTTTAACCTTACGCTATATCTTATATGAGCAAAAACCGAACTTTCAATAAAGAAAATAAATCGTTCATTCGTAGTTCATTCAATCTTGCTCTCAAGTTCTGGTTCGTGACGTAGCATCTTGAGATGCGGCTCTTGAAAGCGACATGATCTGAGATGCTCTTGAAATGTCTTTATTAATCAGCGACGATCTTAAGATGCTGATCACAACTTGAGAGCGTATCAGTTGATATCGCACTTGAGAGCTCTACCAAGAGCGATTTATTAATACGGGCCCTAATTCCGGAACTATTAACTTCTTAGTGGTTTTTGATTTCTAGGAAAAGAAAGATTTCTACGAATCAAACAAGTTGTGATCTATCAGGCTTTTAATCAATATAAGAATGCCGCGGACAATGTGTGGATTTTCTTCTTTTCATGAAAACGTACCTTCCGGTTTATTCGAATAAATACAAATTGAAACGAAACTAAAGTTAGTAGATAGATTGAACTGGGCCATGATAATATAGATAGATAGATAGATAACTCTTTATTGCACTAAAGAAACTTAAATTATGACACATTAACAATGACCTTAAAATAGTACAATCGGCGGCCTTATCACTAAGCAGCGATCTCTTCCAGGCAACGTAAGATTAGAAAGAGAGAACATGAACATTAATGAACGATAGTGTGCATATGCTAGTATACATTTACTGAACAGAATAAATTTATATTTTTAGAATATAAATACGATAAAATATTACTTATAAATACCATAAGTACAATATATAAAATAAAATAAATATATATATATAATATAAAAATACATACATATAAACATTTAATAATATCATAATATCTAGCCTAGGATAGCAGCGTTTTATCTCAACAAGAAAATGTAACAAAATGGGTGTTTTTTTTTTAGTTCGTCTTTATATCCATAGTCAATTTAATGTGACGTCACATAGCCTAAAACCAGCGGACGATGAAGACGCTTCCAACGATACCTCATTTGTCAAATTATGATAAGTAGTTTAGAAATTATGACGGAACAGATGAACATACATATATACATACAGACATACGTACCCAACATACATGCCGGTTTGAATCATAACCCTCCTTTTTGATTTGCCATTTTCCCTGCTAAACCTTTGTTTGATTTTTTAATCAAAATCCGTATAAACAAAACACACATCAATTAAAGTCAGAATCATTTTAACTCGCCATTTCGATATGATTTTGTAATGTTTGTTTGTTTGTCGTATGAGGTAGTGCTGGCCTCTGGTGTCAGAGTTTGTCAAGCCGCCCGATGGCCTCTGACATGGCTTAACGACTGCTTTTAATCAATAACAGCCGGGACCGACAGCTTAACGTGCCCTCCGAAGCACGGAGCGATGGAAAACCGCACATAACTCAGAAAAGTTTGGTGCGGAGCCTAGGTTTTGAACCCGGTATCGTTGGATTCTAAAATAAATAGAATAATAATAATTATATTTTGTAATAAATAGTAGATTATAAAAACTACACATAAAACTACACGAAAGTAACGTAGCTACTACTGGGATACCGTTTAATACCGCTTTTTAAGCTCAAGTGGATAGTATATTCGTAATAAATAGTACCTTATTATTTTATGCTCATATCACTAAACACGCACACATTGCCAGTTCTACACTAGCGCTACGCACACATTGTGCCTAACTTGGGCCGTTCTTTGCGTGTTGTATGTTTACATTTATCTATCTAGACAGGTATATAATCAAAGAAGCTGACATTTGTTTGTTTATCAGGCGTATACGCGAAAAGGATAAAACATATGTATATTCGTCTCGCTCAATCTTACTGTTTTTATGGTATGTGTGTCCTTCTCTCATTATTATTGCTATTCAACGCCAAGTCTATAGTAGGTATATATTCGCGTTTACGGTTTGCGCAGATTCAAAGCGCCCCCACCGAGCTTCCATGGAACTAAAATTGACATTCTCATCTCCTACAGTGCCAGCAACTTATCTGTGAACTCAAAGGTGGCGTGAGTGTTCCAGTTAATCGATAAGTAGACCAATCAAAAATCAGTAAAATAATGTGACTTCACATATAAGTTAGTTGCACTGTAACGTTTTTTAGTTATCCCAGACTTAATAATATAACAAGTACTTTAGTTCCGCGGACGCTCACTCCTTCCGAATTACTGCTATCAGCTCCAAAATATAACAAGTACTTTAGTTCCGCGGACGCTCACTCCTTCCGAATTACTGCTATCAGCTCCAAAATATAACAAGTACTTTAGTTCCGCGGACGCTCACTCCTTCCGAATTACTGCTATCAGCTCCAAAATATAACAAGTACTTTAGTTCCGCGGACGCTCACTCCTTCCGAATTACTGCTATCAGCTCCAAAATATAACAAGTACTTTAGTTCCGCGGACGCTCACTCCTTCCGAATTACTGCTATCAGCTCCAAAATATAACAAGTACTTTAGTTCCGCGGACGCTCACTCCTTCCGAATTACTGCTATCAGCTCCAAAATATAACAAGTACTTTAGTTCCGCGGACGCTCACTCCTTCCGAATTACTGCTATCAGCTCCAAAATATAACAAGTACTTTAGTTCCGCGGACGCTCACTCCTTCCGAATTACTGCTATCAGCTCCAAAATATAACAAGTACTTTAGTTCCGCGGACGCTCACTCCTTCCGAATTACTGCTATCAGCTCCAAAATATAACAAGTACTTTAGTTCCGCGGACGCTCACTCCTTCCGAATTACTGCTATCAGCTCCAAAATAGCGATAATCAAATGTTCTGTTACGACGTTAGTCAAAAGCTTGTTTATAGTACGTGTGTAATAATGTAGTTGTCTGTTATAACACCAAACACCGTTTTTTGTTTCACATTCCTTATAATTTATGGCCATATGTTGACACTAGCGCCAATTGTTGATATAATCGTTAGCACAATCGCCTAAAATGACTATTTTTCCACAGCGGAATGGCTGCTGAAGATAGCTCCTCAATACTACGAGTTGAACAACTTCCCCGTGTGCGAGGCGCGGCGGCAGCTTGAACTGCTTCAAGCGAGGCTCGAGTCCAAGCCCTACCAGGAAGGCTTCTAGCAATATACTGTTATAGACGCATGCGCTGTTTCATTGTACACCCGTACACAACTAGCGCCCGTTATACTGTTTAACTGCCCCATGTGCGAGCGCCTTCAAGCGAGGCTCGAGTCCAAGCCCTACCAGGAAGGGTTCTAGCAATATACTGTTATAGAGGCATGCGCTGTTTCATTGTACACCCGTACGCAACTAGCGCCCGTTATACTGAACAACTTCCCCGTGTGCGAGCGCCTTCAAGCGAGGCTCGAGTCCAAGCCCTACCAGGAAAGCCTCTAGCAATATACTGTTATAGACGCATGCGCTGTTTCATTGTACACCCGTACACAACTAGCGCCCGCTATACTGAACAACTTTCCCGTGAGCGTGTGCCTTCAAGCGAGGCTCGAGTCCAAGCCCTACCAGGAAGGCTTCTAGCAATATACTGTCATAGACGCATGCGCTGTTTCATTGTACACCCGTACACAACTAGCGCCCGTTATACTGAACAACTGCGCCTTCAAGCGAGGCTCGACTCCAAGCCCTACCAAGAAGGCTTCTAGCAATATACTGTTATAGACGCATGCGCTGTTTCATTGTACATCCGTACACAACTAGCGCCCGCTATACTGAACAATTTTCCCGTGAGCGTGTGCCTCCAAGCGAGGCTCGAGTCCAAGCCCCACTAGGAAGGCTTCTAGCAATATATTGTTATAGACGCATGCGCTGTTTTATTGTACACCCGTACACAACTAGCTCCCGCTATACTGAACAATTTTCCCGTGAGCGTCTGCCTTCAAGCGAGGCTCGAGTCCAAGCACTACCAGGAAGGCTTCTAGCAATATACTGTTATAGACGCATGCGGTGTTTCATTGTACACCCGTACACAACTAGCGCCCGTTATACTGAACTGTCTTGACTCCAAGCCCTACCAGGAAGGCTTCTAGCAATGTTCTGTTACAGACGCGTCCGTCAATAGTAGTGTGCGTGTGCTCTCTATAGTAGTGCCCATATATGGGCCTTTCGTGCTCGCCTACTTTACGAGATATTTCAATTTAGCCGAGATGAGGCTGCGTTCAGCGCCTCGATGTCGTCGAGCAGAATCCAACGTTAAACAAAATCAGTCATTCCACTCCGACCAACTGAACGTGCCAACTAGTGCAGAATGGAACTTGATGAAGCTTTAACGTAGCTTATCTTGCAGTGCTCGAAATAATGAGCTAAACGAAATTTCAATTGTGTAAAAGTAGTGTCTTATGAGAAAAACATATCAAGGGACGACGTACTTGTGGTCACACCGTTTTGAAATACTGGTGTGACCACGAGGAATTATAGGGTAGTTAGCCAGGAAGACGCTTGCTTCAGCGCGCTAACTCCATAACAAACGAATGAATGAATATTCTTCAAAATACCTAAAAGTGGGGTTTTTTTTCTGTATGGATCCTGCCTGTGTTATTCCAGAGCCAAAAGTACCAATATCGCCAAACTTCGTTCAGCCGTCGAATGGTTTTCTATCGATTGCTCGGCTCCTACTTATTAATTAAGTAGGCACAATAGAAAACGAAAAACAAAGAAATGGTAAAAGTAGATAGTAAAAATGGTGTTGAATGGGAATTAACTCAGCATTAGGCTGTTTGCCGAAGGCACGCAACGCTGGTTTACAGCTAAAGTGGTGTTGAATGGGAATTATCTCAGCATTAGGCTGTTTGCCGAAGGCACGCAACGCTGGTTTACAGCTAAAGTGGTGTTGAATGGGAATTATCTCAGCATTAGGCTGTTTGCCGAAGGCACGCAACGCTGGTTTACAGCTAAAGTGGTGTTGAATGGGAATTATCTCAGCATTAGGCTGTTTGCCGAAGGCACGCAACGCTGGATTACAGCTAAAGTGGTGTTGAATGGGAATTAACTCAGCATTAGGCTGTTTGCCGAAGGCACGCAACGCTGGATTACAGCTAAAGTGGTGTTGAATGGGAATTATCTCAGCATTAGGCTGTTTTCCGAAGGCACGCAACGCTGGATTACAGCTAAAGTGGTGTTGAATGGGAATTAACTCAGCATTAGGCTGTTTGCCGAAGGCACGCAACGCTGGATTACAGCTAAAGTGGTGTTGAATGGGAATTAACTCAGCATTAGGCTGTTTGCCGAAGGCACGGCATTTTTACTATCTACTTTTACCATTTCTTTGTTTTTCTTTTTCTATTGTGCCTACTTAATTATTGTATTTATTTGTATCTTTTTTTGTGTGTTGAATAAATGTATTTTCTTCCTCTTTTGTTAAGCTACTAGGCGTTAATCCTAAAATCAAATATTAACATAATATATACTTAGACAGATTTCTGTCAACAGCCTTGTGGCGACCCGATATTGCCGTAATTGGTTAGAAGACGAAGGCAGGGGCGAAGCGTAGCGAAGAGTAGCGAGCTCCCGCCTTCGTCTTCTAACCTATCGCCACTGAAGGCTGTTGACGGAAATCTATCTGTGTTGCAATACCGTTATGTGTAGGTATATTTTCAAAATACGCCGCGCAAAATCATAAATTCGAAACTAACTACCTACCCGATCTCAGCTCGGCCAGTGACCTCATAAATGTTCGAATGTATACCTTTACGGTATACTTTTGAAGAATACATTTTCGCTTTTTGGATTTAAACATACTCGATGACAGCACGGTCTCTGACGTCAAGTGCGTTGTGTTTCGAAAATATAGATAACCCTATATTTTCGAAATACGCAACGACGTCGACGCCCTCACTTTAGTTAGTGTATCACGGAAGAACCCGTGATTGCGTGGACGATCGCACAGCTGTGACAGTTCTGTAAGTACAACAGCAGTTTGGTTACCAATACAAACAATCGCAAGAGGGCGTTTTTTATGAGGGATTGTAAATATAACATGCACTTTAAGTAAAACTACCAAATTTACAAAGTCAAACAATATTACAAAGTAAATTGACAGAATTGTTTTCTGTTTTTGAGCTTTTTTATAAATAATCCGAGGTGGAGTTATTGTAACTGTGATGATTTAAAACATTGGCAACGTCGAGCATTTGGTATTTCGCGATTTTCGCCCATAATGGCATAATGAGAATTTGGCATTAATCGTATCATTCTACGTTTTTGGTATATTGCGTCGAAAGGGTTATAAATTATCAATATCCCATGATATAACAAACGAGCGATCGTCTGTAGGTATATGTTTATCTGCTTGTTTTCAAACAAAACTTGATAGTTTACTTTAGGAAATTACAGAAGCCTTAAAAATATCAAAGAAAATTTAAAAATAACGCATGAAATATGTAAATGCTTATAAATATTGAGGGAAAACATTTATAGAAGCGCGTGAATTTGATCCATGGGCCTCTGGGTTGCAGGCCGGACACGCTTCCGCTGCGCCACTCTGCTTTGTGGCATGAATGCCGAATTTACGGTGCCCTTTTATAAACGGATGTACTTTCAAATTAACATAACTTTATCCCGCACTTTATACTTTTTATCACGAAAAAAAAAGGGATTCCCCCTTATTTTTTTCGTGATAAAAAGTACTATTGATTTTAACACAATATAAACTTTGACTGTGCCAAGTTACATCAAAATCCGTCCGGAAGTTTCAGAGTGATATGTGTTCTTTTAAATAACTTTCAACCCCTATCCTGCGGGAACCATTGTTTTTTTCGGGATAAAAAGTATTTTAAATGTTAATCTATAACATAAGCTATGATTGTGCCAATTGGTAGTTTCAGCGTGATGCATGTTGAAAGAGACAGACAGACAAAAAAAAACTTATTGCACTCCATATCGATTTTGAAGTTCATCTCAATTATAATTTTCAAAAAATATTTAATGTTCAGATTTAGCCCAGTCACAGTTTTATTATGGTATTTTGTACGTTTGTCTAACTCTGACCTCTATGCGTTCCTAAACCATAGATCAGATTCTGATGAAACTTTGATAGGGTCTTCTGATAAAGCCCACGATGGTTTATGGCAAAAAAATCATCCCGATCATTATTTCCAAACCAGAAAAAAAATACTTCAAATTTACAATATGGGTATCAAATTAAATGCCTTGATGAGCACATTCCAACAATATATAATTTAATGGCATAACTCAAAACTTCTCACTTAAAAGTATAAAATAAAAATAACAAATTCAAAGAAATACAAAACACAAGTGCCCTGCCAAAAACGAACTCATCATCATCATGTCAGCCTTTACAAGTCCACTGCTGAACATAGGCCTCCCCCAAAGAGCGCCATGACGAGCGATCTTGTGCCACCTTCCACCGACTTCCTGCGATGGCTACAATGTCGTCGGGCCATCGTGTGGGGGGTCTCCCCACACTACGCTTGCTTGTTCGTGGTCGCTATTCGAGAAACTTTATTCCCCAACGGTGGTCAGTTCTGCGACTTATATGGCCTGCCCATTGCCACTTCAACTTGTAAACTCTGAGAGTTATGTCGGTAACCTTCGTTCTTCCACGGATAACCATCTTCCTCATTTCGGATCCTATCACGTAGTGAAACACCGAGCATAGCTCTCTCCATTGCGCGCTGCGCAACTCTGAGCTTGTGTATGAGACCAATACTTAGCGACCACGTCTCAGTGCCGTATGTCATCGCTGGCAACACACACTGATTATAAACTTTCGTCTTGAGGCTCTGCGATATCTGCGACGAGAAGATATGACGTAATTTCCCGAACGCTGCCCATCCGAGTTGGATTCGTCGGTTGATCTCTTTGTCGAAGTTGGATCTACCCAGTTGGATCGTCTGACCCAAGTAGAGATAGTGGTCAACAGCTTCAATAATGTTGTTCCCAACATAAACCGGCATGGGTACGACATGGGTATTTGACATGATGTTCGTCTTGCCCATGTTAATTTTAAGTCCCACCTTGTTGGGGAACAATATTGAGGTCACTGAGCATTGTGCTTAGGTCTTTCAGGGTTTCAGCCATGATCATCAGCAAATCGAAGGTGAGTGATGTATTCGCCATTGATGTATTTACACCAAATCCGTTCCAGTTCAGAAGCTTGAATATATCTTCCAGTGCAGAGGTGAACAGTTTCGGAGAAATAACGTCTCCCTGTCTCACCCCTTTTTGCAGCTGGATAGAATACGTGCTCTGATCCTGAAGACGAACTGTCATGGTGGCCTTGCTGTACAACACTTCAACACTTCGATGTACCGGTAATCAATCTGGCACCGCTGTAATGACTGTGCACTGCCCAGGTCTCGAATGAATCAAAGGCTTTCTCGTAGTCCACAAATGCTAGACATAGTGGCCGATTATACTCTTCGGTCTTCTGTATAATCTGCCGGAGCGTATGGATGTGGTCTACGGTGCTTAAACCTTTCCGGAATCCAGTTTGTTCGGGAGGCTGAAAGTCGTCAAACCTACGAGCGAGACGGTTTGTAACTACTCTCGAAAACAGCTTATAGACGTGGCTCAGCAGCGAAATGGGCCTTTAATTCTTCAAGTGGGTTGTATCACCTTTCTTAAAGAACAAAACCACTACGCTCCTGTGCCACGCCTCTGGCGTAGTACCCTCGAGGATGACGGAGTTAAACAGCTTCTGAAGGACTTTAAGTACCGAAAACTAACTAATATATTAAAAACAAGAGATAAATAAAATTTACATTGCAGTCAGAGGACCTCTTAGATTAAAAGGGATCCACAGAACGGTCCCTAACATAATTTCGGCTGCAACATAACTCAGGTATCACAGCATGAGTTTAAGAGCTTTCCTGTCGAGCTTGTCTCCCCCTCCTCGTGGCAGCTTCTCCACGAACCTCACCCCTCCGGCCAGTTTCATCCTGTACGTCACCTGAAACAGAAACTAACATTCAGTCATTTGCTAACCAACTGGAAGCGCTCGCGTTAATGGCAATCGGTTGGTTAAAACCGCACAAATTTCCATTGAATCAGTTATAGCCACAAGAAACTTTAGTGACGAGACGGGCAGGTCGCTCGCCTGATGGTAAGCGTCACGCCTGCCCATAACAGTAGCAGCGCCACCCAGAACTTTGGTAGCAAAATTTTGGACGTCACTTAACTGCGCGCATCAGACGTTACTCATATCATACGTTACTCGGGATGATGTAAGGATTCTAACGATAACCCATATAAACGACGAGGGGACTAGTCTAGGATTAGAGAACATCTTACCTGAGAGTTTATATATTCTGTTAGCTCGTTTGCCCCCACTTCCGCTCCCGGTTGCAGCACCACGAAGGCGGTGGCTGCTTCCCCACAGTCCGCATGCGGGGCGCCTACCACGCCCGCCTCACGCACGCACGCGTGACGCAGCAAGATGGACTCTAGCTCCCCTGGGGCTATCTGGGATGTGATTATATAAATTTTAAGAGCAAACTTATGAGTTCAAGGTAAACTAAGAGAGCAAACATGAGCAAAAAAGTAAACACAGATATATTCGCGTCAAGATTGTGTCTCTCCTCGCGAGCGAAGTGAACGCGCAAATGAAGTGTTTTTTTTTTTGAGGTCTATTTGTAGTTTTGAGCTATATGCATATTGGTATCTACGTAGTATTAAGTATTATTTATTTTAAAAGCTTTTATTTAACTTCACTTCTATTTATGTATCCGGTGCCGAAACTAGGGTGGTGCCAGCGGTGCCCAGGCACAGGGCGCAGACCCTGGAGGGATAAGAACCGGTTATTATTAAAAAATATTTTTATAGCAGCTCGCACCGGGCGCGTAAAAGGCTAATTACGGCACTGTATGTATTCCGTATGTCCTGGAATATAGCAATTGAAATTTCGAGCACTTCTCAATTAGATATCTTGCTGAAACTGTCATGGTAGCTTACAAACCGAAGGCAATGCAATAAAAAAAATACATAAAAAGAGAAAAGCCAAAAAAATAAGAGTAAAAATAGAAAAAGAAAACACGTAAAAGATATAAAGTAACAAAAAAAAGAAGCCGGAAAAGCTTTTTTTTTATTTTATTTTTTTAAATAATACTTATTGTTGCATAGATACAGAATATATAATATGGTATAGGTCTCATAACAATTTAAGGGGCGTAGATGTTACGGGGCTACGTGCCAATCAGAAACTGCGACGGTTATTAGTAAAATACGGAATACCAGAAATCATATCTGTTCTTTTAAATCTTATGGTTGATGTTGACCGTTGAAGAGTTCCTTTATCTGGAGACCATGTCTCATGGTGAAATTTAAAACCAGCTATCACAATAAAATGCGTACCTACGACAAAATTTGTGTCTGTGGTGTTGACTGTTGAAGAGTTCCTTTATCTGGAGCTGTTCCTGGATGTCGATCACGTCATACTTACCATAAAATGCATTGTCATCGGAACTGAACCAACATGTAAAAAATCAAATCCGTAGGAAAAGAGGAAGCGGTTGAGATCGGGGTGAACACCTGAATACATAAGTACTATTTGATGAAATTTACCGCGTAATCATAGTACTTGATGAGTTCCTTCAGCCTGTTCATGACGTAGAAGTACCGGTCCTCGTCGTAGAACCCCACGTCCCCGGACTTGAAGAACCCTTCCTCGTCCAAGTAGTCACGCTCGCCGACGCCGTAGTAACCTGGGGATTCACTGAATCGTCACCTCTAAAACCAGAAACACTACACATATTTTTTCTATGGTTCAGGAGAGCCGGTAGCTTTTAACAGGCCTACTCTACCTACTCTACATTCAAATCTCAAATCTCTACATTCAGCGGTTAAGAATATACGTTGTTTCTGCATTGGAGCATTTTTAGTAAAGATCGCTTCTTGTAACTTTATAAAAATGTTGCAAATATTGTCTTCTTTATACTTTTCTTAGACATTTTTGCCATAAAGTTAACCGTTAAAGAACTATTTAAAAAAACAAATATTGGCCCCTTCAATTCAAGATGGCGGCTAATGCTCCCACCCCTCACAGTCGAAAATATGTTTTTTTTCTCAAAAACCTCATAGGACCTATGCAATGCAAAACATCTTCTACTCCACCGTTTCTATGGAAAAACTACCTGGTTCTTCTATGGATTTCCTCGTTTCGGATTCTATCACATAGTGAAACACCGAGCATAACTCTCTCCATTGCACGCTGCGCGACTTTAAACTTTCTTATGAGACCAATAGTTACCGACCACGTCTCAGTGCCGTATGTCATCACTGGTAACTCGCACTGATTATAAACTTTCGTCTTGAGGCTCTGCGGTATCTGCGACGAGAAGATATTATGGCGTAATTTCCCGAACGCGCCCATCCGAGTTGGATTCGTCGGTTGACCTCTTTGTCGAAGTTGGATCTACCCAGTTGGATCGTCTGACCTAAGTAGACAGTGATCAACAGCTTCGAAAATATCGTTCCAACATAAACCGGCATGGGTCCTCTATGGGCATGGTGACTCTAGCACTGCCCAGGTCTCGACTGAATCAAAGGCTTTCTCGTAGTCCACAAACGCTAGATATAGTGGCCGATTACTTGCCTAATATTGTCTCGGCAAAAAAAAAACATCAACATAATTATGACATAAGTGTATGGGTGTATAGGATGTGGGTGCCTCAGTCAAGTTTCAAGTATCTATACACTTATAAGGACGTGGGTGACTCACTCCTCAAAACTCTCACCTGAAATGAGTGTAGGTGAAGTGTAACATATTTCTCCGCGCTGGTTGGGCCCTAAAGGCTGGCGCGTGTCTAAGTCTACCACCTGAAAAACAATAAAATGTTAATGATTAGTCTGGGTTTCGTAACTCAATTTAAAAATCCTAGATCCTATTAATATTATAGACGTTGCCGTTTGGGATCTCGACGTTATGTACCTGTTCGTGTTATGGCCTTAGTAAGCGTAATTCAACCCTGTTTTGTCATGGCTGATATATTGCGTGATTCATTTAACCTGGATCAAACGATGGGTTTAAAAAAAAAAAAAAAAATTTTTTATTACGGACTAGGCAATCGTTTGACCACGATCTCACCTGATGGAAAGCGATGATGTGGTCGAAGGTGTAGCACACTTGCCTAGTAGATACCTATTCACTCTTGACTTGAACACACCGGGGTTATAATTTACCGGAAACACTGACGAGGGCAGGGCATTCCATTCCTTTGCAGTTCTTATAATAAATGAAGAAGCGTAACGCTTCGTTCTTGTGCGAGGTATTTCAACTATGAAAGGGAGGCGCATTGCCGATCGTCTAGTCGTACGGTGATGGAAAGGTGATGGGGGAATCAGGTTGTGCAGTTCTTGTGCACACTCTCCATAGTGCAATCTGTAGAATACCGCCAGGCTTGCTACCTCACGTCGATGCGCCAGACTTTGAAGCTTACTCTTTACCAGAGTGTCATCCCCAATGAGCCTGATAGCACGTCTCTCAATTGAATCCAAAGACTCGAGCTGATACTTGGCAGAACCGTCACAGAGGTAGCAGCAGTACGCCATACAAGATCGGACCTGTGCTTGATAAAGATTCAAAAGCTGTCCCGGTGTGAAGTACCGCCTAACCTTAGACAAAATACCAAGTTTTTTGCAGCTACCTTGGCTTTGGATTCAATATAAGACCCAAAATTCAGGTTTGATGTGAGTTCGACACCCAAAAGCTTCAAATGGTCGCCTATTGGTATTGTTACACTTTGGAAAGACGGAGATCGGTTTAGAGGACTCTTTTTAGCAGAAAACAAACACGCCTGCGTTTTAGTAGCATTAAACTTAACCAGGTTAGCATCGCACCAATCAGACAAGGATTCTAAGGCTAAATTTAAACGGTCTACCATAGCCTCTCTCTGAAACTGGACAGCGTCACAGCTGGCTTGAGCATTGGAAGTGTATCTCTCAACTACAGTACTGTCATCAGCATACCCAAAGGTACCGGGCTTCAGAAGGTAATTAATGTGCAGTAAAAACAGTGTAGCCGAGAGAACCGATCCCTGAGGTACACCGGCATTGATAGCCATTTGATCAGATGAGCAGCCCTCTAACACTACTCGAATAGATCGTTCCCTCAAGAAATCAACTATCCATTTGCATAAGCCAACAGGTAAACCATATGAGGGAATCTTGTTTAAAAGGCCATCGTGCCAGACCCGATCAAATGCCTTCGATATGTCAAGGGAGACGGCAAGCGCCTCACCATGCATCTCTATGGCTTCGCTCAGTACGTGAGTGGCATACGCGAGAAGATCCCCAGTAGATCGGTTTCGGCGAAATCCGTATTGCCGGTCACTGAGAAGATCATTGTCTTCAAGGTATGCCAAGAGCCTAATGTTACGATATGGCCGAGATGGGACGATAATTGCCCGGATCAGCACGACTACCCTTTTTTGGTACTGGTTGTACATTGGCAAGCTTCTAGCTCTTTGGAACTTTACCTGAGTGAAGAGAGAGGCGGTACAAACGCGTTAAGATGGGAGACAATTAGGGTGCACAGTTTTTCAACACAATCGCTGGAATACCATCAGGACCACTGGCCTTGTTCACATCTAGAGCTCGAAGCGTTCTGAGAACCTCCTTCTGGCGAATGAGAATTTCGGGCATAAAAACCCCGCAATGAGGAAGGCAGGAAGGTGTCTTGCTAGAAGCATCTAGATGCGAGGCTTCTGCAAAAAGAGAAGCAAATAAATTCGCTTTGTCTCCAGCAGTGTGAGCTAGTGATCCATCCGGTTTCAGCAATGGTGGCAGTGAGGGGCGGCAGAAGTTTACTTCGACCGACTTGGCTAGGGACCAAAAAGCTTTGCTACCCGCGGGGTATGAAGCCAGTTTGGCCACAATTCGACTTACGTGATCAAAATGGGCCTTCCTAAGTATCTTCTTGCAGGTCTTAGCGGCAACGTTAAATTTTCTCTTCTTCGCCCGAATATCAGAAGACTTGCGCTTTCGAGCATCAGCCCAGTCTAGATATGTCGCACGCTTTAGAGCCACAGCATGACCACAGCTGGATCCAAACCAAAGCTGAGCTTTGCTGGAAAGAGTCTTGTCACAGAATGGAATGAAATATTCCATTGCCTGACATATTACCTCTGTAACAGCAGACGCGCAAGTCGACGGGTCCTGGGAGGTGAAACATGTTTGCCGCCAAGGGTACGATGCAAGGAATTGCCGCATCTCGTCCCAATCTGCGTTGTATCTCCACACGCGCCTATTTCCCTTAAGGCGGGGATCAGGTGGGGAATACACTGAGACGGACTTATCCAGGCAGTGATCAGAGCTACCAAGAGGTGGGGATACTGATACGGAGTATCGGTCTGGTTCAGTCGTCATCAACAGGTCGAGACAGTTGGCAGTTTCACCGTCACGGTCAGGTACCCGTGTCGGCTTCTGCACAAGCTGAGAGAGATCTAACGCCAGAGCAAGCTTCCGCGTCTCTCTACAAGCGTGGTCGGTTTTTTGGTATGGGACAAGCCACTCATTGTGGTGGGCGTTAAAATCCCCCAAAAACACCAATTGAGCAGACGGGTAACGCTGTTGGGCCACACTTGCCGCCTCACCTAGATAGTCTACCAATAAAGTCGTCCCCCGATCTCCGCTGTGTGAGCGGTACACACAAGCATACAAAATTTTCTCTATGCCCGTGTCCACCAGCACCCAAATCACCGAGAAGTTAGGGTGCTCAAGATTTCGGAGACGCAGACAGCAAATGTCATCACGGGCGTATACACAAACGCCGGCATTTGGGATAAATAGATGCTTCAAGATATAGCCTGGGTAATCCAAGTACGCTGTATCAGCTGGACATCCTATCTGCGTCTCCGACAAGAAGAACAAGTGGGGCTTAGAGGTCTCCAGATGATAATGGACCGGTTGGAGATTGGAGTGAATCCCGCGAATATTCGCAAGATCCACTTTAAGTGTGAGGACGTGTATCTGCCGTTTTAACTTATATCTTCTTTGGACTTTTTTCATGATGTGTTTTTGTGAATAGTTTGGACGAGTAATAGCAAACGAGATGTCGGAATGGCTAACCCATGGAAGTCAAGGCATAACTACGCCATTGAAGAACTTGCGTGGAGACCGCGGGGACG
This sequence comes from Alsophila aescularia, assembly GCA_946251855.1. Classification (NCBI taxonomy): domain Eukaryota; kingdom Metazoa; phylum Arthropoda; class Insecta; order Lepidoptera; family Geometridae; genus Alsophila; species Alsophila aescularia. The sequence goes on from OX276374.1 coordinate 65,659,827, forward strand.
CCCGAAGCCCCCTAAAATAATTAATCAGTTCCTCACATCCGGTCGCCAGCCGGCCCTATGGATCATTTCAGGATTTTTCACAAGCAGCGGGGCAGCCTTTCGTAGCTGGCTAAACTACTACTTGGGCCCCCTACAACTTGCGGTCGGCCAGCAGAGAACACCGTGCTTCGGATCCCGCTACCCTCCAAAGCAAGGCCTCCGACGCAGAAACACCATGATACCGATTACGGTCCACCCTTCCAACACAACTGCATCCTACAACTCATCCGGACGGCTTCCCTGAACATCATGATGGAACACGACAAATCGTTTGGCATCAAGACTTTGTCCAGAGGGTGGTAATATAAAAAGCCGGCGGCCGAAGCCTACCACCAGGTGATTCGGTTGCTCTTTTGGTACCACCCGAGGGGTCACGTGAGAGGACATCGAGGGCTGAGTCCTACGGACGCGAGCAAACAATAAACCCTCATAAATGTGGTGGGTGGTCGGGGTTCCAGTGTGCATCGATTGGGCCCCATGTATGTTTCACTATTTTGGCTCGTTTAGGAGTTATATATATATTTTTCACAGTTTTTGACATTCTCCAGATTTTTACATAAATTTAATATTTTGACTTAACCTCTTATGCTAGGGCGCAATTTTTTTTAATGATCATGGTTCAATTGTATCCTATCTTATGACAGTATCATTTTGTTACTTAACACTTAAATGACTGAAACAGAAAATAAAAACAATAAAAATGTTCTCCTTTTACACATATTGTATAGATTACGAGCTGATTATAAAAAAAACACAGAATGTTATTTTATGGTAGCTATTTTAAAAACTTTGTTAGTAATCTCGCTAGGAACCCTCCAAATTTAGGATAAATCCTAGGCAAACACAATTTTCTCGTTGTCATTTTGTGGCATCGTATCTCCATCATTCTAACATCCCATCAAACCTTTTAGTATTTTTTGCCTATTTGAAATAAAATTTATGTTTTAAACTTTGGCACAATATTTCAAAGTGAACCCTTTATCCGGTTAACAACATTTGGAGGGTTCCTAGCTAGGTTACAAACAACGTTTGGAGGGTTCCTAGCTAGGTTACAAACAACATTTGGAGGGTTCCTAGCTAGGTTACAAACAACATTTGGAGGGTTCCTAGCTAGGTTACAAACAACATTTGGAGGGTTCCTAGCTAGGTTACAAACAACGTTTTTAAAATAGCTACCATAAAATAATATTCTGTGTTTTTTTTAATAATCTGCTCGTAATCTTTGTGCAATAGATTTAAAAGGAGAACATTTTGATTGTTTTTATTGTATTGTTCATGCATTGAAGTTTAAAGTAACAATCTTTCAGTAGATAGGTATACAATTATTGAACCATGTTCATTAAAAAAAATTGCGCCCAAGCACAAGAGGTTAATTAAGTCAAAGTATTAAATTTCATGGAAAAACTGGAGAATGATAAAAACTGTGGAAATAAATATATTACTCATAAATGAGCCAAAATTGTAGAACATATCATGGGAATCCAATCGATGCACACTGGAACCCCATACCACCCCACATCGTTTGATCCAGGTTAAATGAATCACGCTGTGTAGAGTGAGTGTTCCATCTGTCCAACCCTTTTTAATATGATAAGATTACGGATGTGTCCTTCAGTCCATATGTTTTTCACGTCATTAAAAGTGAACGTATAAGTTGTGTGTAACGATTTTCTTGACGCACAATAACGTACAGCGCTCGAACGTGTTAAATCCCAGCTGGGGAAACGTAAAATTTGATGATGTTAGGTACCAGTAGTTGCGCTGGATACAATATCCTACACAGTTATTTTTGTACTTACCTTGAACACAAATCCGTGGCACGGCACGCCCACGCTTCCGAGTCGCGGGCCGGACGCCGCGTGAAGTTCGCTGCAGACGGCGCCCGCTTCGCTCATGCCGTAGAATTGAAACACGCCTTTTAGATTGGGTAACCTGAAAGAATACGCACTTTTATTCACTAATCCGAGGGTAGATATAATATTGTTACGAGGGGGGATATAATATTGTTACGATACCTACCTATACCTAAAAACCGATACCTAGAAATCGTCTAAATAGAACTTTTAAATAAGCGCCTGCCGAACATTCCACGCCATCTACCGACAATCTGTGTAACTTTTACGTGGGAACTTGTACCGGTACGTTCGGGTCTTACGTAGTATTTGTGGGCAACATACTCTTTGCGTTCGGATACTGACTAGTGGATTTCGCAATGCGCGAGTACCTTCTAGAAAGCACTCGTCCCGTGCGTCGCGATATAAATATGGCGCGCATCAGCTTGACCTCATACCCAATCTTACCTCCTCTGATAACCCGCCAGGAGGAATTAACTCACTTAGACACAGACACCCGTGACAAAACCGTAACCCGTAACCGTAAAGGTCCCGTAACTCATAGTCAGTTATTATTCGCTTTCGAGTTTTTGCCGAAGATTCTCTCGAAGGTGTATTACGAATCGGTGGTCAGTTACCAAATCAATTAAATGCCTGGCCAATTTAAAAAACAATTTATTTTTATATACATCGATGGATAATACAATTACAACAGTGGTGAAAAAGATATTATTATATCCTGAAAAATTGCGAAATTATTCCACTTTTGTACAATGGAGCAATCAGCGCTCAAAAACTATGTACAAAACTTTTTGATACACATTTATTTTTTATTGTCTCTGGAAGATTTTGAGGTCAGGCGTGTAAGGATGTGGTAGCTGACCAGGCCTATGAGACCTGGCTGATGAGCCTATGGATCTCGGTTCCTACTAAAGGTAGAGATTTGGACCTCCAATATTTCCCTTGTGCCGCTCTCATTGCGTACAGCAATGGTCGTATTTCTACTGGGCCCCGATTCTGTAAGCTATTGAACCGCGATAACGCAAGTCGATCGCTTGAAATTTTTTGAGAAATTTTCTTATTTACCACTTAAGTGCTAGAATTGTTTCTTTTAGAAATATTCAAAAAATAAAAAATGCAAAATAAAACAAAAAGCGAAAATTTTAGCAAAACTTTCGCTTCCAGCACTTTTAAGTGTGGTGTGTGATATAAGAAAAAAATTCAAGCGAACGACTTGCGTTATCGCGGTTCAATAGCTTACAGAATCGGGGCCCAGGTCGTATTTCTCAATCGATTCTCGTGAAATTTTGTGAGCTGGTTTGATCACTATTATATCTTATATCTTTAAACGAGAAATTCTTGTATTTCATGAAAATCGTTGGAGCCGTTTCCGAGATTCAGATTTATATATATATTATATATAATCTGAATCTCTGATTTTCATGAAATTTAGTATACAGGCGGTTTCGGGGGCGATAAATAACTAACATTTTTAGAAAATGTTAGTTAATTCGTGTTTTCAACAAGCAACTTTATCGATAATCAACTTAAACATAAACTTATATATTTTTTTCTATACTGACGTAATAGGTTGATAAACTGTAAAAAAATAAGTATTTATTTCTAATATAATATTAAACTAATTGCACTCGTGATTTTTTATTTAAATAATCAGTTCATATTTTTTATTACTATGTCGGTAAGATCGAAAAATATTATTCATATTTCATCAGTATGTAATTCGTATATAAATATAATTCCTAAAAAAGCAATTTTCCAAAAAAAAAGAAAGACCGAGCAAAGCTCGGTCATCCACGTACTGTTTTTATTATTGTCGATTCAGTTTTTCGAAATTTTTCAACATGGCGGAGATATGGGGGTTAAAAACGTAAAATAACATATCTGTACCTAACCAAAAAAAATGAGACATTTTTGAATATATCTCGAAATGACTGAAATATGTTTTTTTAGTTTATTACCTTCAAGCATCAACTTCAAGGGATGTGAGGGGGGGAAAATAATGAAAAAAAAGCACAAACAGACCCGCGAGGTCTACAGCCCACAGAGCCACTAGTAAGTAACTATTTTTCGTAACCAGCTACGAAAAAGGACTATTTTTTCACTGTTTCATAACTGGTTATCAAATAACAAGCCGTTCTCGTTTACAACAATTATTTTAAAGGCATGATGGATGATCACAAGTCATGAGCTTAATGCCGATCGAATGGTGTTGATTGTGGCAAACTCCCTATGTCCAGCAGTATATCTTCTAGCTGATAATGTGTCATGTCATACCTTTTCCTGACAGCTGCCAGCTGATCAGCCTTGACCGGCATGCTGGAAGATATGATCAACTCGACGGACGATACGTTGTATTGATCCAATATCGTCGATTTGATAATCTGCGTGATCGAAGTCGGTGCAAATTGTAAGATTTTGATCTGAAATGTTTAAATTGGGATTGTTAAATGTACTTTTGAACGCCAAGTTATAGATAGACAAAGGAACACATAAATATTAATGAAATATATTTAACTGGCTGCGAAGCGCAGGTTTGCTCGCGTGCAATCTTTGCCATACCCGTTAGCAGCTCCCATATGCAGCTAACAAACCTAACCTTCCCCCCGATTCAGAACCCTTTCGATAGCGAACCGAATCGATTCGATTCGATATTGTGAATGAAAAATGTATTGAATTGAACGATTTCAAACCGAATCCACAGAATAAATAATACCATATCGAACGACAATTGGGTTATCGAAAGTTTCTGAATCGGGAGGCTGCACTGCAACGTGATCGTTACCGGCCATACATATAAAAAAAAAACGGGAAATGTGGAAAGATGTGGGGGAAGTGAGGGAAGGTGGGTAAAGTTAGAAGAGGATAGTGGGAAGGGGCTTTTCCCCTACCATTACCCCTTTCTCCTACTCTGCCCCCACCCTTACTTTCAGTCTTTCCCTCTTTGCACCACCTGCCCCACTTCCCGCACCCTTCCCCGAAATTCCCCACCATTTGTTCCATTGTCTTCATTTACCCTCTATTTTTACACGACTGCCCAAAAAAAGGAGTGTTATGTTTTTAGCATTCATGTATGTTTGTATGTGAGTTTATTTATTTCACCATAACTTATAAATGCCTGAACAGATTTAGACGTATGGGGTATCCAAAGAGTATATAAATACTACGTAAGAAGAGACGGGACTGACCGTATATTAATGGAAAGGATGTTGTGAATTTTATAACGTGCGCTGAGAATAAGTGTGGAAGATTAAGCGGTTTTAGGAAACGCAACATTAGGTATTCTAAATGTATATTTTTACTACGTTTACTATTATATAGCGTGGAATGCAGGAGGACTTAGAATAAGATTAGGAACCAAATGTCGAATAACGGGTTAGAAAAAATATCGATAACACCGGCACCGCACTAGTGCTAGCAAGGCTATGTTATTTTGTTGAATATTATGAATAAAAACTCATTATTTTCTTGTATTTAGTAGATTACCGAATAGATTTACACTCACCTATCATTGTTTAGTGGAAATTTAGCCATTAATGTTCGTTTTGACCCATTGCTCTAACAGATCGCAAACCACAAATTTCGCATGTTTTATAGATCATTGCTTAGAAAACGTTCAAAATCAATCACACTATTAATTATTTCATGTAGAAACAAACACCTTCAAAGCATTAAATACATCAACATACGGTAAGTAACATAAAAGCAACCTGCCTAATAATTTTGTAAACAAAGTTAAACCACAGAACACATATTCATACTGTCATAGCCATAGCGAAGGTGTGCAAGAAGGTCATGCATATAGTGAAGTAGAAAAGATAGCCGCCATAGAAATTAGCTCACGTTTGATACAACAGTTTTTTATTAAGCTGTTGCGCCTGAGGGGGTATCGTTAGAAACCTTACATCCCCCCGAGTAACATAGGCTATATTTTTTATTAAGCTGTTGCGCCTGAGGGGGTATCGTTAGAAACCTTACACCCCCCGAGTAACATAGGCTATATTTTTATTAAGCTGTTGCGCCTGAGGGGGTATCGTTAGAAACCTTACATCCCCCCGAGTAACATAGGCTATATTTTTTTTAAGAAAAAAACTATTATGTCGTTTATGCCTCCATTTAAGAAGGCGAAAAAAAAAATTCTTCCAATTTTACAATATGGGTATCAAATTGAAGGCCTTGATAAGCACATTCCAATAGTATATAATTTATTGACATAAGTTCTTTTTTGGCAGGGCAGGCGTGTTTTTTTAGTTTTTAAGCTAGTTTTTATTTTTATATCTATTTGTTCCTCTACCCTCCCCCACCTTCCCTCACTTCCCCAAACCTTCATCCCCCCGTTAGTTCCCCAGTTTTTTTTTCTAATTATGGCCACTTCACACCGAAAGGTAACTATCGCGCAGCAATAACGTCGCAGTGCAGGTTAGGTTTTCTAGCTGAATACGGTCCCTGGTATGTCACGATACTTTTATAGATATAGATTAGTATCCTCTGAGCAGTATTTAGTCTAATGCCAAGACGATGGGGCAGAGAGCTTTTGTTTGCTTGTCGGGATGGTCGTCTTTGGCGTCCGAATAGTATAATTTACTCTTTAGAAAGTGATCTCTGTGTAAAGTAAATACCTGAAGGTTCACTCGCAGACAAGATAAATGATTAAATTGTAATTGTCATCCATATCAATTGATTATGTACAAAATATTTATGAAGTATTATATTGTTTACGAAACGCAACTTTTGAATAGGTTTATTTTAAGGTTTATCAATTGAGATATAACCAATAAGTGGACCTACCTACATGGATGACTTAATGCTAACATCTAAAAACTTAAGTATGCACCGCTAGTTCTGTTAGTAGATAGATAATCTCACTTTTATATGCAAGAAGGTACCTATGTTTGTAGACAAGTCCTATTATTAGTCAATATGACAACTTCCTAGGACTTCTGCAAGTAGGTACTGTAAGTATGTATGTACCCACCTAAGTACATTCGTGCTATGTTATTTATACACGTGTGTACGAAACTCGGCATTTTATGTATATAGAAATATGTTTTCAATAGTCGGCTAACTGATGTTAAATAAACATTAAATTCTAAAGTTGGCATAATGCCATCTCAAGTTCTTTAATTTGAACAAGTTAATTAAAAACAATAAAGTAAGATTTAAAAAAATATTATTATTACTGTTTTTTTTAGCATTCTCATCGATTTGTGAGTTATCCCGAAACTTTCAGCAGGATAGCTAATCGGGAGGTGCTTGAAATTTGAATTGCAAGATTCCAGAACCTTTCGATATCGAACCAAATCGATTCTATTCGACATTGTGAATGGAAAATGTAACTATTGAATTGAACGATTTCAAACCAAATCCACAGAATAAATAATACGATATCGATCGACAACTGAGTTATCGAAGGGTTCTGAATCGGGGGGCAGGGCAGACAGAAATACATAGATAGATAAAAAGAGATATGAAAGTATGTTCTAAATACAAATACAAATTCATTTATTGCCATAGATGTAGGTAAATTGATAGTTGTTACAGTGCTATGAGTCCCGTACAATCTACCTCAACAGAGGTGTGTTGTAAACTACATATTTGTTATGTTTGCAGATTATACTTCTCTAATTTTTAAGATTGACAGTACCATGAACAATTTTGACGAGGCAATCACGCTAGTTCTTAATTGGTTTACAACTAATAATTTAATGTTAAATACTAATAAAACTAAATATATCAAATTCTCACTACCCTGGGTACCTACCCCTACCTACTGGGTAGTGAGAATTTGATATATTTAGTTAATGCTATTAGTAAATTATCAGAGGGGTTCCTACGAATTCAAGTATTTTAATTAATAGTGAGCCTGTAGACCTTGTGCAGTCAACCATAATTTTGGGTATTACCTACTGTAAATTCAAAATCACAGCGGGACCTCACATATCGTTCTTAGCTGGTAGATTGAGCTCTGCAGCCTATGCAGTACGTAAAATTAGACAGTTTACCGATATAGCCACTGCAAGATTAATATATTTTAGTTACTTTCACAGTATTATGTCATATGGCATTTTGCTGAGGGGTAAGGCCGCGGAAATTCAATCAATATTTGTGCTGCAGAAGAGAGCAATTCGTTGCATATACAATTTGTAACGGTTCCCAGACATAGAGTATGTTCATATTGCTTATTACCAGATACAAACAGACAGACACATGTCACATGTGTCATGTTTTACATGTCAGATGGATACAAACTAAACTAACCTTGTATTTATGTATGGCTTGCAGCCAGTCCTTCTCTTCGTTCCTAGGACTGAAGACAAGAGTCGTCCCGCTCCTGAGACAGCTCAGCGAATACATCAGGCCGTAGTTGAAATACCACTCTCGTGTAATCAGGATTGATGAGGATTTAAAACTGTGAATATACATTAATGTGAAATGGTTGCTAGGCTAAGGATAAAAATATTACTCATTTTCATCTACTTTTTCATTCAAATGCATTGTTATAATTATCATCATTATATTTTAGCGCACTAAGTGGAAGTAGAATCTGTAGCGGAAGTAAATGTTCTAGTACGTAGTACTATTATTTGTTCTGTGGTTCTAGCTAGAATCTAGAGCAATAGCGCGTTATCATTATTATAATAGTAGTTATTCTATGACAGTAGCGTACCTATATTAACATAAGATAAGACATAATGTCTTAGTTAGTTAAGTAAATCCACAACGGAACTTTGATGTGTAACATCTTTCCTCTCGCTTTCCTGTAATCTGTGGGAGTGATTTTGTGAAAAGGGACGAAGTGTGTAACAGGCAAGGAAGTTGTATGTACTATTCTAGTACAACATAGAACTTCCTTGGTAATAGGAAGCCGGGGAAGCGCGCGTTATTTGATTTGACCAATGAGCGTGAGCGGTGCTAGAGTAGGTACAGTAGTCGCAGCCAATGTTTGTGAAGTTAGGCTCTGTGAACGATTGTGCAGGTACTGCTGTGGGTATACAATAGCATAAAGTAAGAGCGAGATAGAATATGCGAAAAACGTAAGCAAGTGAGCGAGGCAGTTAAATGCAGTCCTCACCTTCAACCAAGGAAGTTGTGTACTAAGTATACAACTTCCTTGCCTTTAACATTGGGATTACGCCTGAAAAATATCAGTTTGCGCAGCGACTAGCAGACAACTTCCGAGACACATACTTACGCTGCGACTACTGTATATTAATGTTGCATAATACCAAGGTGAGATGTCAGATGTGACACATCATTTGAGACTACTGTATGACACCAGTAAGCGTTATCCAAAATCGTTGAAGTAAGGCTCGCTTGTTTTTTTATTTTATTGTACCAGTCTGAAGCAAGAAAGTCCTATGTATAGTATATATTAGGTACATATGACTTCCTTGGTTTGAAGCAATTATGCTAGCTGGCGTATCAAAGAGTTACTTTAAGTTTCATATAAAGTCTAAGGAGTTTGTAATAAAGCAAATTGGCAGTAAATTCAACTGCGTCACTATCAATAATACAACAGAAAATTAACCTAAAAAAGCGCGCATGTTTTTTCAATGGAAAAAGTCTTAGCCCTCGCTACTCGTTAAATAATAATCACATTCAACAATATAATATTATTGTTTTTTCAGATGGCAACTTCTGCTTATTCTTAGACTACCCACCTGTCATTTACCATAGAAATTGAGGTCGTCAAGAACGCAAAATGTCAAAGTGTCACGTAAAGACTACTGGACAGATTGCAATGCGATTTTTGCAGTTGGGTAGCTAAGGGTCCTGGCTACGGAACCCTGAGTCTATGCGTGTCCGACAGGCACTTGGGGGGATTTTTATTCCCATCAACGGGGTTGTGTGTTCAGAGTGGATTGCATTATTGTTTAACTTGGATGGAGATGCAAATGAAGATCACGAATTCCTGGACCTAAATCTTCGTATTCTAATTGTGAACTAACAGTTAACCGGTTGATCAAACTTCACCGTGACGTCACTAACAGCTGATTTTTAATCCATGTGGAAGCATTGTATGATATAATATAAATGACTATATGTAATCACTGAACGGCACTCTGCACTTCCCTCGTTAGTTCACAATCTTCGGAATACTAAAAATCAATACCACTTTTCAAAAGGGATGTTCTAATAATAACCGGTACTACTATGGGGTAGCCCATACTAGTACCGGTTACATGTAACCGGTTGAGGATCTACATTATCCATACCAATATATAAAAGTGAAACGTTGTATGTTTGTTTGTTTGTTTGTTTGTTTGGGGAGCTTTCACGCGATAACGACTGAAAGGATTTTGATGAAATTTGGAATGCAGGTAGCTTTTACCCAGGAATAAAACATATGATACTTTTTATCCCGGAAAATTGTAAGTTTTACGGGAAAAATAGAAAAAATGTTGATTACTCGCTGTAAGGAACGGTTGCCATGGAAACATACATCAAGAACTACCTCGCGGGCGGGAAAACTAGTAATTTATATAAATTCACTATTTCCACATGCATTTTATTCCACAAATACACTTTTTATTGTTATTTCGGCTGCAACGTAACTCCGGTATCACAGCATGAGCTTAAGGGCTTTCCTGTCGAGCTTGTCTCCCCCTCCTCTCGGCAGCTTCTTCACGAACCTCACCCCTCCAGCCAGTTTCATCCTGTACGTCACCTGAAACAGAAATTAACATTCAGTCATTTTACTCCTTAAACTAAACTAGTCAAAATTTCTTCAAATGTAATTTAAACCTGGTCGACTTTGTAACAAGGTATTTTTGCCTCTGGCATCTATTCTAAACTTACGTCAATTTAAGCTGCACCGCTTAAAATAACCTAATTAGCACAGGTTTTTAACACGCTGTCTAACAGCGTTTGGATAAATTCGGACACGTTCTGAGACAGCGTTTGGACAAATCAGGACTCTCGCCGCGTGGAAACAAAGTTGATTACGTTACGCTGACAGGCTTTAGTGATAGTTTAGTGTGTGAGGCATAGATGCCAGGGGAAAAATACCTTGTTACGAAGCCAACAAGGTTTAAATTATATTTGAAGAAATTAAGTTTAGTTTAGGGGATGTCCAAATCGCTACCAATACCACATTTTCAAAATTAAAACCAATACAAAAATACAGCAGTACAGTATACAGTTTTTTGAAAACCACTAAACCAAATAGTATTACTAATAAAAAAAAAGTATAACAATGAGGCTACAATGAAAGTCTTACATCAAACAAGAATCAAAGGACTAGAGAATCTCCTCCTTTTAAAATTCGTCGAAAAATACATCATCATTAAAAATACACTGTACAATATACCAACAGTGTAGTGGTACGTAACGCTCGATGCGCCAGTTGGCTCGAACTTAGAGCGTTTGTCCACTGTCTCACCTGATGGTAAGTAATCGATGAGGTAGTCTAGCAGTAGAGAACATCTTACCTGAGAGTTGATATATTCTGTCAGCTCGTCTGCCCCCACTTCCGCTCCCGGTTGCAGCACCACGAAGGCGGTGGCTGCTTCCCCGCAGTCCGCATGCGGGGCGCCCACCACGTCCGTCTCGCGCACGCACTCGTGCCGCAGCAAGATGGACTCTAGCTCCGCTGGGGCTATCTATGATGTTATAAATCTTCAGACCAAACTTATGACATGAGCAAATATGAGCTAAAACTAGGTCAAAATGTTTCTTTTTGTTGTAAAATACTGAACACCAGAAATAATATTTGTTGTTTTAAAACTTACGGATGTTTGAAATAGTACCTACCTACCTACTTAGTCGCTAATATTTTAAAGAACATCATATGGTTAAAATATGCAATAAACAGGATATATTAAACTTACATAAGCATAGGCAGCAATTCAGTCATTTTACTCCGCAAACTAAACTAGACTACATTTCTTCAAATTTAATTTAAACCTTGTTGACTTTGTAACAAGGTATTTTTGCCCCTGGCATCTATTCTAAACTTACATCAATTTAAGCTGCACCACTTAAAATAACGTATTTAAAACAGGTTTTTAACACGCTGTCTAACAGCGTTTGGATAAATTCGGACACGTTCTGAGACAGCGTTTGGTCAAATCGGGACTCTCGCCGCATGGAAACAAAGTTGATTTTACGCTGACAGGCTTTAGTGATAGTTTAGTGAGTGAGGGATAGATGCCAGGGGGAAAAAAATACCTTGTTACGAAGCTAACAAGATTTAAATTACATTTGAATGAATTAAGTTTAGTTTAGGGATATCCAAATCGCTACCAATTTTCTCATAAATCAACATTAACGCCATCTGTTGATATTGATACCTAGCTCTTGTCTTGGCCCATAATCGAATATCTTGTCTTCGTTGTGAAAAAAATATCGCGAGGACTCCGTTCGGGGTTGTCATTTGATAACATTTACCGAGTAATCAAAGTACTTGATGAGTTTCTTCAGCCGGTTCATGACGTAGAAGTACCGGTCCTCGTCGCAGTACCCCACGTCCCCGGACTTGAATTGAAGAACCCTTCCTCGTCCAAGTAGTCGCGCTCGCCGACGCCGTAGTAACCTGGGGATTGACTGAATCGTAACCTCTAAAACCAGGAACACTACACATACTTATAATTCTTCTATGTTCTATTGTTTGTGGCTCTCAGGGGAGCCGGCAGCTTTTAAAGTGATACTATCCATACCAATATATAAAAGTGAAACGTTGTTTGTTTGTTTGTTTGTTTGGGGAGCTTTCACGCGATAACGGCTGGAGGGATTTTGATGAAATTTGGAATGGAGATAGCTTATACCCAGGAATAAAACAAGATACTTTTTTATCCCGGGAAATTTTAAGTATCCACGGGAAAAACGGAAAAACTGAAAAAAATATGATTACTCGCTGTAAGAAACGGTTGTCATGGAAACGAAATAACAAGTAAGTATGTCAATAAACATCAAAAGCATTGATGCTATACTTTTGCATTGGTTTTTAATATCCTAGAACATTGATGTATGTATGTAATAATACAGGATGCAATTTTCGCGATAAACAGTAATCCACGCGGACGAAGTCGCGGGCGGAAAAGCTAGGTATTTATAGAACGAGCGATGGTATCCGAGCGGTATACTAGAGTGCTTTAGAATCCAACGATACCAGGTTCGGTGCTCAGCTCGCACCAAAGACTTTTCTGTGCGGATATCCATCGCACCGTGCTTCGAAAGGCACGTTAAGCTCTCGGTCCTGCCTGTTACTGACTAATAGCAGTCGTTAAGCCATGTTAAAGGCCCTCGTTGTTGGGGGCCTGATAAACTGACACTTGAGGCTAGCACCATCTCATACAACACAGCATATAGAGGATAAAAGTATTATTACTCGATCGGTCGAATGAATTTGGGTGACCTAAGTGTATATGTTCTTTGGTCCATTTTGTAGTCTAAATGACTTGTTGGGTACATTACATACATGACGAGAATTTGTCTCGAGAGTGACACAGGATGCCTAGATCAAGGGTAAAAGAAGCAGCTAGCCGCCATATTGTCTCGGCAAAAAAAACATCAACAAACATAATTATGAGATAAGTATTATAGAATATAGGTGACTCAGTCAAGTGCACACTCCTACGGATCACATCACACACGTCATCAGCCTACACTTGTCCACTGCTGGACGTAGGCCTCTCCTAATGCACGCCAATGAGCTCGGTCTTCAGCTCTCCTCCTCCATTTTCTGCCAGCCGCAAGCCACAATCGCTCCTATGACTCATCTGCCAAAATTCTCACCTGAAATGAGTGTAAGTGACTTGTAGCATATTTCTCCGCGCTGATTGGGCTCTAAAGGTTGCCGCGTGTCCAAGTCTACCACCTGTAAAATAATAAAATATTAATGATAAGTCTGATTTCCGTAACTGACGTTGCCGTCTGGATTATAGACGTTACCGTCTGTGACCTCGACGGTATGTACCTATTCGTGTTATGGCCTAGTAAGCGTAATTCAACCTGTTTTGTTATGGCTAATATAGTGTTAATGTTCTATCTGTCCTGCCCTTTTTAATATGATAAGATTACGAATGTGATATGTGTGAATGTGTACGTCAGTCCGTATGTTTGTCACGTCCGTATAAGTTGTCCGTATATTTTCTTGACGCACAATCACGTACCTACAGCGCTCGAACTTGTTAAATCCCAGCTGGGGAAACGTAAAGGTTTATCATAAGGTCCATAGTTGCGCTGGATACAATGTCATTAAAGAACACAGTAAGTTTTTGTACTTACCTTGAACACAAATCCGTGAGAAGGCGTGCCCACGCTTCCGAGTCGCGGGCCGGACGCCGCGTGAAACTCGTTGCAAATGGCGCCCGCTTCGCGCATGCCGTATATTTGAAACACGCCTTTTAGATTGGGGAACCTGAAAGAATACGCGCTAATCCCAGGATTGTCGCGAGTCATAATATTATATCGTGCTTCTTTTCTTTAGGTTCAAAGTACTATGTATAATGTGCTTATTATACATAGTACTAAGCAAATTTATATATATTTATATATACATTTTTTTTTTTATTATAGTAAATTTCTTCAGCCATCAAAAATACTTTATTAATTGCTCGGCTTCTAACTCACCGGATTGAGATACCAATTACACCAGATTTAAATCAAACCCTAAGCTATCTAACAATGATAACCAAATCGCAATCGGTTCAGTAGTTTTTACGTGATGTGTGAACAAACAAACATACAGACAAACAGAAAGAAAGAAAAGATTAACAAAAAAAAAGTTTAATACCTTTTTTAAGCACCCAAGAGCATTTTTTTCATTTGAATTCATTTAGTAGTTTGGGTGCGATGCGCGGTCAAGATACGGACAAACAGATAGACAAAATTAAAAAGTAAAACAGTTTGGCTTCAGTATCGAATATAGAGAACCATCCAAAAAATATTTTTATTACTTAATTATTAACATAACTTTGGACCCATTTTTGAATTCATCCAGTAGTTCCAGCGGCGTGATACTCGGCTAAGATACAGACTGACAGACATACAGATAAAAATGAAAAAACGTACAGTTTAGGCTGTACGCGTGCGAAGCCGCGTGTACAGCTAGTTAGTAATATTAGTGTCATAGTGTTTTATTAAACTAAATTAGATTTTTACAAGTAACGTAAAAGGTGTAAAATTGTATTTGTCGTGGTGGTCACATTTTAATGTTTTTCGTTACTAATTAACCAACAAATAAAAAGTTACTAAAATTACATTTAATTTGCCATTTCTTTTTATTTTGTCCCAAACGCTCAAAACAGGGTATTAAAAAAAAAACTTTTCAAATATCTCAAAAACTATTCACTTTCCGACATACTTTTAAGCCCCTAAGCCCAAGCTTAAATTTGTTGCATATTAGCGCCCCTACCACGTCCTGCCGAGAATACGTGAAGTTACCAATAGCCCTGTATATCTTTCAAGAACTTTGGTTTTATTAACTAAAGTAGTGCATAGCCCCGTACGCGGACCGCAAGCGGCCCGCGTGTAGTTGTATGTTGTAGTTTGACTTGAACGTTGACTTTAACTTTGATTTGATTTTGACTTAAACTTAGACTTTGGCTTTGACTTTGAACTTTTATTTAGACTTGAACTCCTTCTTTGAATTTGAAATCCGGCTCAAAGATGTTGGAGCTCAGCCTTTAGACTCGCTACAACTATTATTTGGGTTATCGGGAACTAATTGTTTGAAGATCGTCCTACGGCCTCGCAGTACCAACAGATCTATTTAAAAGGGGGGAGATACGGCGCTTTAATATCACGTAGACGAAAACTGGACTACAGCAGCTAGATACAATTACAGGCAAACACACTCAATCAGCTTCATTCCCACTGCTTGTGCTACATGTGTATCAACAACAAAGATGAGAGTCCCTGTAACACGTGATTACACATGCTACACAAACGCCACTCCGATTGTAACTAAGACCAAAAAAGGCCCCTAATATACGAAGTCCACAACCGATTGCTCCAAGTGCATAAAAGGCGACAAGAGGACTTGTGATGTCACGCCGCATACCCGCGAGATGTTTTGCTTGAAAAGGCTGCAGCAAAAGAGGAATAAATCCGACGTTTTTAAATTCAAGCTTAGTGTGATTTTTATAACCATAAAATAAAAATAATAAAATCTTCCCCATAGCACAGAATAAATAATAGTACCTTTGTGCGCTTCACGCCTAATTTATGCAATCGACGCCCGAAGAGCTGTGAGAACCAGCATTGGAAATACACGAAATAGGCAGCATGTCCAACTACCTTTCACCATCTACGACGAACACGCCAAGCCGCCTGACAAGGCAAACTCGCTATGTTCATCTAGCTGATGGTGTGTCATATCATACCTTTTCCTGACAGCTTCGACTTGTTCAGCCCAGGACCGGCATGGTGGCAGATATGATCAACTCGACGGACGATACATTGTATTGATCCAAAATCGACGACTTGATCATCTGCGTGATTGAAGTCGGTGCCAATTGTAACATTTTGATCTGAAATGTTGGATGAAGCGTGATGGCTGACATATTGACAGGTAAATCGCACTGAGCGTTTCACTTCACGCATTTTCATGTGATTTTTTATTATGTCAATCCACAAAATTTCGTGATTGAAAAGCGGTCTGAATCGCGGGATTAAATTATCTAGCCATAATGCAATCAGACTTATAAAATATGCAAGAATTATATTAATTTATTTAATTCTTTATGCACAAAAACAGTGTACAGGGAAGGACTTAATGCTATGACAGCATTTTCTGTCAGTCATCCTGGTTGTGCAAGAAAGATGTGTATAGGCGTGCACTCGAGATATGAGACAGTACCTAAAATATAAATTATGATTTTATAAGAACAAATTTAATTATGCATTTTCATCGGAACTGAACCAACATGCAAAAATTTAAATTTGTAGGATAAGAGGAAGTGGTTCTAAGTCAGCTTGCAAGATTTGACCTAAACAAACATACATACATACATAAATACATACATACAGACAAGTTAAATGAAAGCTTTTGAAAATAAAACTTCTAATAAATCATTATACCTAGTAATACAAAAGAAGATAGATGTGACAGAATTTCTTTTAGTGCCGAAGTTACGTTTTATTGGCTACCCTTTAGTGCCGAAGTTACGTTTTATTGGCTACCCTTTAGTGCCGAAGTTACGTTTTATTGGCTACCCTTTTCCTCTGTTTCTTACTGATGATCATCAAAATCTCAATGAGATATCCATATCCATATCCATATCAATGGAAAACAACTGTATCCACCAAAAAGCGTAAAAATAGGACGAGCCTTTATGGAGCTAGGTGGCAACGGATAAACACATACAAACTCCATGTCAACGCATAACATCTTTCATTTAAACGGTTTAAAAATGTTGATGTTGTTTTTTGTTTGATTGGGTCAAATCTAGTAATTGAAATTTTACCCCCTTCCTGTTGACGGATTGATCTGAAATTTGGTACACTCTTCCTTTAGTTCTGATGACAATATAGTTATGTACATTCAGTATCATTGTAAATTCAAGATGGCCACCGACCTTTTATTTCAACCCCCTCAATATGGGTATCAAATGAAAGGGCTTAACTATCAAAATACAGTACACAATAAAATATCAAATCCAAGATGGCCGCCACCACAAAATGGCGGATTACTTATTTTTTTTCAATACCCTTATATGGGTATCAAATGAAAGGGCTTGACAAGTAGAACACCGTACACTTTAGAAATAACTAAATAATAAACTAAAACTTGTTTTTTTTTTTATTTATTTTTTATTTAAATGTTTATATGTACTCAAAGCTAAAAAATAAAATAAAAGCATAGCGAATCCTGAGTAATAGAAATTCGACTCACCACACGTTTTTTTAGCTTTTAGTCATCATCATTATCATCATCATGCCATATATATATATATATTACGACTGTGACAGTCGTCACGAGTTATTTCGTCGAACAATTCGACCGGTGTTCGGATGTTAACGACGTCCATCCTCAGGAGTTTGCGTAGTGAGGGCACGACGCGACGCTGTATATAATGAATCACGCTCACGTTAGTTTATATACAAATATCATCATGTCAGCCTTTAGAAGTCCAGTGCTGAACATAGGCCTCCCCCAAAGAGCGCCATGACGACCGACTTCCTGCGATGGCTACAATGTCGTCGGTCCATCGTGTGGAGGGTCTCCCCACACTTCGCTTGCTTGTTCGTGGTCGCCATTCGAGAACCTTTATTCCCCAGCGGTTGTCGGTTCTGTGAACTATATGGCCTGCCCACTACAACTTGCAAACTCTGAGAGCTATGTCGGTAACCTTCGTTCTTCTACGGATTTCCTCATTTCTGATTCTATCACGTAGTGAAACACCGAGCATAGGTCTCTCCATTGCACGCTGCGCAACTCTAAGCTTTTGTATGCTTAGGTCTTCCAGGGTTTCTGCCATGATGACTATATCATCAGCAAATCGAAGGTGAGTGATGTATTCGCCATTGATGTTAACACCAAATCCGTTCCAGTTCAGAAGCTTCAATATATCTCCCAATGCAGAGGTGAACAGTTTCGGAGAAATAACGTCTCCCTGTCTCACCGCTTTTTGCAGCTGGATAGAATTCGTGCTCTAATCCTGGAGACGAACTGTCATGGTGGCCTTGCTGTACAAACACTTCAACACTTCGATGTACCGGTAATCAATCTGGCACCGCTGTAATGACTGTAGCACTGCTTAGGTCTCAACTGAATCAAAGGCTTTCTCGTAGTCCACAAACGTTAGACATAGTGGCCGATTATACTCTTCGGTCTTCTGTATAATCTGCCGGAGCGTATGGATGTGGTCTACGGTGCTAAAGCCTTTCCGGAATCCAGCTTATTCGGGAGGCTGAAAGTCGTCAAACCTACGAGCGAGACGGTTTGTAACTACTCTCAAAAACAGCTTATAGACGTGGCTCAGCAGCGAAATGGACCTATAATTCTTCAAGAGGGTTTTATCACCTTTCTTAAAGAACAAAACCACTACACTGTGCCACGCCTCTGGCGTAGTACCCTTGAGGATGACGCAGTTAAACGGCTCCTGAAGGACTTTAAGTACCGGTGTTCCACCCGCTTTCAGTAGCTCTGTCGTTATTCCGTCCTCCCCTGGTGCTCATAAGCTGTTTGAGAGCCATTCTGATCTCGTATAGGCTGACGTCCGGGATATCTTCGGTCTAATGTCGGGTCCAACGGGCTCTTGCATCGCTAGTCCTGCTAAGAGGACTACATGATGAGGTGTATAATTGTCCATAGAACTTCTCAAGCTCACTCAAAATCTCTGGCTTCGACGAAACGATGCTGCCACTGTCGGTTTTCAGCTTCGTCAACAGGCTTTGCCCAATAGACAGATCTCTTGCGAACACTTTGGAGCTCTTGTTTCGCTCTATTGCGTTCTTAATACAAGTAGTAATATAGGAACGCAAATCGTGTCGCATTGACTTGGAGATCTGTTTATAAGGCAAGCTGTAACTCGACATATCCACTGAAGACTGCAGCCTCTTCTCGCCTCGTTCTGCCATAAGTTTGAGTGTATGCTAAGAGAGTTTCTGTGTTCTTTTTTTGTGGGGGGTCTTAAAAAATTCCGACCCGACCGCGTGGACAATTTCCACCAGCCCGTTATTTAGTTCGTCCACTGTATCGCATTCGGTAAGGATTTGGAAGCGATTTTGGAGCTCCAACTGAAAGCTCTCGGGGTTTTGGATGTGGGCAGGACTTGGGCGAAGAGTAGATCTCATCAAACGAGACCTCTCCAGCTTTACGTTGATATTCAATGAGCCTCTTACCATGCGGTGATCACTGCCGGTCTTAACCCTGTTGATCACAGAGACATCATTGAAAATATGCTTATTGGTCGTCAAAATGAAATCTATCTCGTGCTTATGACCGCTGGGGTGCAACCACGTCCATTTCCTGGACGGGCGCTTCTTGAAAAAGGAGTTCATCATAAAGAGTCCCTCCTTCTCCATGAAGTCGGCCAATCGCTGACCCCTTTGGTTCCGCTGTCCAAATCCAAACTGCCCCACTCTCAGTTCATCGCCATTCCTTATGCCCAGCCGTGCGTTGAAGACCATTGACGGCCGGTTGGTCTAGTGGCTAGTGACTCTAGGAACGAAATCAAACGATCGCGGTTTCAAATCCTGCAAGGTGCGCACATTTGTAAGATGAGCAGGAATGTTTGTTTCCGAGTCATGGATGTTGATATTCGTATTTATGTAGTTTTATCTGTTTTTTAGTGCCTATATTACAGGGTATCCTAGTTTGGGGCTAGGTAATTGGTGTGGAATTGTCCCAAATATATTATATAATATATTATTAAAAACACTTTCTATCCGTTTCACTTTTATATATACCAATATATAAAAGTGAAACGTTGTCTGTTTGGTTGTTAGCTTTCACGCGATAACGGCTGGACTGATTTTGATGAAATTTGGAATGGATATAGCTTATGCCCTAGAATAATACTTTTTATCCTGGAAAATTGTAAGTTTCCACGGGAAAACTGGAAAATGTTGATTACTCGCTGTAAGAAACGAAATAACAGGTATGTCAAAATCAAGAGTGGTGCTATACCTACTTTTGCATTGGTCTTAATATCCTAGAAGAACATAGGATGTTTTTTTCGCGATTAACTGTAGTCTGCGCGAACGAAGTCGCGGGCGGGGAAACTAGTAATTAATAATAATAATAATATATTCGGGACATTTCCACACCAATTATCAAGCCCCAAACTAGGATACCCTGTGCTATGGGTACTAGATAACGGATAAACATACATAGATAAGAATATTAACATCCATGACTCGGAAACAAACATTTCTGCTCATCACACAAATGATTGCACCTTGCAGAATTCGAACCCGCGACCGTTCGATTTCTTACCTAGGATCTCTAGCCACGAGACCAACCGGCCGGACAATCATTTAATATTTATTATAAAACTTTTATCTTAATAATCCACTCTTACAATAACTAATTCTAAGAATCTACTATTTGGTATGTTTTTGGCAGGAGAATCAAGTAATCGACTTAAAAAACTATTTTTTGGCAGTAGAATCAAGTAATCGACTTAAAAAAACTATTTTTTGGCAGGAGAATCAAGTAATCGACTTAAAAAACTATTTTTTGGCAGGAGAATCAAGTAATCGACTTAAAAAACTATTTTTGTAACTCAAAGAAAACCCCATTATGCCCTGGAGTAGAGCAGTATGGGGGTTACCTAAAATGGGGCAATATGGGGTAGGTCCATCATAAGTATTTAGACTTGCAGTGTAGGCAGATGTGTATTTCTTCGGCATCAGCGTCATCTACACCAGTACAGGCATTTTGTGACACCGTCCACAAAGCTGGCATACTACCCTACCTCTTTAGATTTGAGGTATGTGTTGTTAGTGTCAATAGAGTCATTAAGCTTCCTCGTCTTCATTTTCGGCATTTGGTTTTTGCTTCTTAGCAGACAGACAAACAGATAGTCAGACATATAATCAGACAAACAGACTATATTTATAGTTTTAGAGCAAAATGGGGTTCCCCATGCTGCCCCTATCCACTTCCCCGTCACGCCCCAAGGTCTGATTAAATACAGTTTTTTTTCTAAAACCATTTGTACACACGAGTTTCAATCAGAGTAAATCCAGTACTGATAACTGATGATTTGCAAAAAAAAAACAAAATTAAATGCACTCAATATTTACAAATTTTAATGTAACACCATAAAATTACATCGAACTGCGCGTAAAACTTCTGTTGTCGTAAAGAATAGACGCGTGCACTCTGACTGTCGGTCACTTCCGCACTGAGCGTTGATACAAAAATGGCAGTTTGTTGTTATTTAATACAGGACATCGTTAGCATGACTGACTATGAGTAAATTTAGGTGTCCCCCGTGAGTTGTGCCCCACCTTCCCCTCCACTGTACGTACAGATCACTATGTGTGTGTATCATTATCATAAATTATTAGTAAGTATTTATTTTCTCTGTGTATCAAACAGTAACAGCGTAAAAATACAAATATTTACTCTTTTTTTACAATCAAGCTTTGTTAAAACACAAAGTAAATACAAAAAAATAATGAAATCGTATTTACAATCGTATTAACGGTGTAGTTCATTGAAAGTTTCAATAGAAATCTCGTATAGGCACAGAATAAATAATAGTTGGTATACAACTTGTACTATGTATTTTGTGGTATAGGTACGTATCAAAGCTTTGCATGGGTGCAGGCCGGTGCAGGCAGACTGCTGTTAATGTGTACGTACACGTCTGGGTGCGTATTTGTACGTGCACCCTTTTCGTCTCGACTATTATTTTAAATAACTCATTAAAAAGATTGAGCGTTGTTACTACTTGGTTAGGTTTAAAATCGTATGGCGCAGCTTTTTTTAAAAGTAAAAGATTGCCGGCCATTTTGAATCACATACGGGTTGCAGTAGTCAGTGATGTGTGTTTTGTGTTCACGTATAGGATATACGTGTGTGCATATGTGTGTTCACTTTGAAAGCCGCCGGTTCTTTGTGCAATGGGTTATTCGGTTAATGCCATTAAGAAAGTCAATGGCGTGGATGCCGCTAGTACGGTCAGCAAATGCGGAGAAAAGAAATGAATTTTGCAGCTGTGCTATTGAGAATATCATTTTTTCGCGCAATAGAAATAAGTGAAATAAGTAGAATAATTAGTGTATTTTATAAGACTTAACAAGCCATATATTAAAAAATGTAACAACACGAATGCCATGGCAAAAAAAAAGCAATTAATTGTAGGTATATTGTTAGAATTTGCTCATCAAGGCCTTCAATTTGATACCCATACTTATTTGAAATTCGAAGTTATTTATCTCATTTTAATTTGGGAGTCCTATTGTTTGGCGCCAAAACTTTTTTTAACTGCCGTAAACTGGGCATACTTTGTGACAATTTTTGAGCTTTTTTGAAGATGGATTTTTTGTATCTCAACTTACATCAATATAACACTGTTATAGAATATATAGCGTTTCCGCTCCAAAAAAAAGTTTACCAAAAATACATTATTATATATATATATAATATTTTATATAATAAAATATTTTAGTATTTATATCCTTCCAAAGTCTGTAACAAAGTTTCCCCATGCATGGTTACTTTGTGACACACCAAAAAATGCTCAATAGTTCTATGTAAAACTAACGCTGTCTAAATCTTACTCCATGAACTGGTAATTAGCTAAAAAAAAAAAAGTTTGCCAAAAATACATTTATTTTAGTATTTATATCCTTCCAAAGTCTGTAACAAAGTTTCCCCATGCATGGTTACTTTGTGACACACCAAAAAATGCTCAATAGTTCTATGTAAAACTAACGCTGTCTAAATCTTACTCCATGAACTGGTAATTAGCTAAAAAAAAAAGAAATTTTGCCAGTTACACTAGAAAATCATCTATTAAACGTTGATAATCGATGCCCTCTCTTGGTAACCTTTATAAGTGCAGTGATTTGCATGCTGATAGGTAAATAACGTTATTTATTTTAATACAAATCTTTTTTATATATATTTCAACGAAACGTGTCTCATTTCTACTATTTAGGAATTTTCAAGGCAACCCTGCCGCCATATGTCATAGTTTATCACACTGTCACAAAGTTACCCGATGATGTTCCACTAATAAACAACGATGTAAATAGTGTCAATAGTGTGTAATTAGTGCATAAATACATGAATGCTAAAAATATTACACTAATTTTTTTGGGCAACAGTAAAAAAAAAACATTAAAAAAGAACTTTATGGAATATGGTTTCGTTATAAATAGGAGTATGCCAAAAACGCCCTTTCCTTGTCATTGACAGGAGCACACGTGGTTTGGTGCCCGTTGACAAAAAGTTAGGTACCTACAGAATATCAAGTTTAATTAATGGTTCTGCATCTACTTTTGGAATCGTACGATGTTAGTGTTATTTCCATATTATTGTATATGTTGTACGTACATTCAATAAGTAACACTCGTAAATCCCCTAGGGGATCCTGCAGTGATTGTTCTTAGCCAGGGGATCCGTGTGGACAAAAAATCCAAATGAATCCCCCAGGGGATCCATGTTAAGGTAGTCAAGTGGACGGAGGCGTATATTATGTACTAGCTGTGCCCGCGTTGTCATTTCTATAGGTTAAAAGTAACCTAATAATGTGTTATTTCAGGATCAAAAATACCAATATCATCAAATTTCGTTCAGACTTCAAATTTTTAACAAATGCTCGAGTTATACTCATCGGATTGTGATACCAAGCACACCAGTTTTTAAGTCAAAACCTAAGCAATCTAGCAGTGAAACCGCATCGCCAGTCGTCCAGTAGTTTTAAAGTAATGCGTGAACAAACAAACAAACAGACACACCGTTGATAGAAATGTTATATTCTTGTACTGAACAAGAATATAACATTTCTATCAATGCTTATTTTAAGTATCCTAGATCATTTTTATTATTATCTTCATTGCACCAACTTTTTGGTACTTACTGCTTTATTATAAGTACAATCTATACCCTGGCTTTGCCCGCATGATAATTTTTCTGGAAAAATAGTAACAATACTATGTATTAATCTAGGACCAAAAGCACCTACTTACCTATAAAATACAAATGAATACCAAATTTTATTCAGCCGTCAAATAGATTTTTATCGATTGCTCGGCTTCTACTCCTCGGATTGAGATACCAAGTAGTTCTTAAGAGTCAAACCCTAAATTATCCATCAGTGAAAACCGCATCGCAATCGGTCTAGTAGTTTTAACGTGAACCGCGAACAAACAACATTGTGACACTTTATTATTAATTTTGTTTGTAAGATTTTTATTTGTGTGGTTCAATAAAGAGTTATCTATCTATTTATACCTAAATATAGACTAGCTTTGCCCGCGTGGTCATTTATCTGTGTTAAAAGTTACCTAAGCAGGGCCAAAAAAAAAAAAAACAACTTGCCAAATTTCGTTCAGCCGTCAAATAGTTTTTATCGATTGCTTATACTAATCAGACTGGACTACCAAGTACACCAGTTTTTAAGTCAAACTCTAAGCTATCTAACAGTGAAAACCGCATCGCAATCGGTCCAGTAGTTTTAAGTGATGCGCGAACGAACATACAAACAGACAGACAAACACGATTTAAAAAAATGTTGTTCTTATTCAGTAACTTATTTTAAGTATCCTGGAGCATAGTTATTCATGTCTATGTGATAATCACCTGTGGTATCCGTTCCGTGGATTTATATAAATTTAAGTATCCTGGAGCCTAGTTATTCATGTCTATGTGATAATCACCTGTGGTATCCGTTCCGTGGATTTATATAAATTTAAGTATCCTGGAGCCTAGTTATTCATGTCTATGTGATAATCACCTGTGGTATCCGTTCCGTGGATTTATATAAATTTAAGTATCCTGGAGCCTAGTTATTCATGTCTATGTGATAATCACCTGTGGTATCCGTTCCGTGGATTTATATAAATTTAAGTATCCTGGAGCCTAGTTATTATTCATGTCTATGTGATAATCACCTGTGGTATCCGTTCCGTGGATTTATATAAATTTAAGTATCCTGGAGCCTAGTTATTCATGTCTATGTGATAATCATCTGTGGTATCCGTTCTGTGGATTTATATAAATTTAAGTATCCTGGAGCCTAGTTATTCATGTCTATGTGATAATCACCTGTGGTATCCGTTCCGTGGATTTATATAAATTTAAGTATCCTGGAGCCTAGTTATTCATGTCTATGTGATAATCATCTGTGGTATCCGTTCTGTGGATTTATATAAATTTAAGTATCCTGGAGCCTAGTTATTCATGTCTATGTGATAATCACCTGTGGTATCCATTCCGTGGATTTATATAAATTTAAGTATCCTGGAGCCTAGTTATTCATGTCTATGTGATAATCACCTGTGATATCCGTTCCGTGGACTTATATAACTAACAATAATAATAAAGTCGACATTTGTGGGGCATGCCACCGTCCCGGGGAATCCCTCAGGCATATAAAATCCGGCTATTCTCATCTTGCTAACGGAGAGTACTTACATACACAACCTAGTAGCCAGGATCATACAACAGCAAATTGCACTTCGGTACGACCTTGTGGAGTCTGAGGTGCCGTACTATAAGTACGCACCGGCGCCAGTTCTCGAAAATGGTCGTGCATTGCTCTATTGGGACCGCTCTATCATCACGGACAGGACTATTGAGAAAAGAAAGAAGAAAGAAAATCAATTTATTTGCAAAAAATAACATTTAGAACAATGACATAAATAAAAATAAAAAAAACCTTAACACTAAAGTACGTCTAAATGTAACCATTTGCAAAATGGCCCAGCTCAGCATACTGCTGGTCGTAAAACGACCAGCGCTGGTCTTCCGCTGTGATCATTCGGTAACGTCACGGTACGGATGAACGGACAGTATAACGTAAACAAAATATGAATAAATACATTATATAAAAAATAATAACAAGTAACAAATACATAATATATCGTTCCATAAAGAAAGAATGACAAAAAATAATAATTCAAATTATAGCTAATGTCATTGCCCGCCACAACAAAACAAAGGACCACTTTTTGTTAATATAATTTAATAAAAGTGAGGGGTATTTTACAAAATATTTTGTAAAATATTGCTCTATTAACACTACAATTATGAAAACTTTTGCAAAGTAACTTTTAAACTTTCGCGATTCGAACACATAGTTAAATATTTAAACGTTCAGCGCGATTAAGTCCCGTTTAAATATTTAACTTTTGCAAAGTAACTTTTAAACTTTCGCGATTCGAACACATAGTTAAATATTTAAACGTTCAGCGCGATTAAGTCCCGTTTAAATATTTAACTTTTGCAAAGTAACTTTTAAACTTTCGCGATTCGAACACATAGTTAAATATTTAAACGTTCAGCGCGATTAAGTCCCGTTTAAATATTTAACTTTTGCAAAGTAACTTTTAAACTTTCGCGATTCGAACACATAGTTAAATATTTAAACGTTCAGCGCGATTAAGTCCCGTTTAAATATTTAACTTTTGCAAAGTAACTTTTAAACTTTCACGATTCGAACACATAGTTAAATATTTAAACGTTCAGCGCGATTAAGTCCCGTTTAAATATTTAACTTTAGCAAAGTAACTTTTAAACTTTCGCGATTCGAACACATAGTTAAATATTTAAACGTTCAGCGCGATTAAGTCCCGTTTAAATATTTAACTTTTGCAAAGTAACTTTTAAACTTTCGCGATTCGAACACATAGTTAAATATTTAAACGTTCAGCGCGATTAAGTCCCGTTTAAATATTTAACTTTTGCAAAGTAACTTTTAAACTTTCGGGATTCGAACACATAGTTAAATATTTAAACGTTCAGCGCGATTAAGTCCCGTTTAAATATTTAACTTTTGCAAAGTAACTTTTAAACTTTCGCGATTCGAACACATAGTTAAATATTTAAACGTTCAGCGCGATTAAGTCCCGTTTAAATATTTAACTTTTGCAAAGTAACTTTTAAACTTTCGCGATTCGAACACATAGTTAAATATTTAAACGTTCAGCGCGATTAAGTCCCGTTTAAATATTTAACTTTTGCAAAGTAATCAAAAGGAGATAAGTATAAGGTAATTTTGAAATTTGTTAATTAAAAAATCAATTAAATATAAAATAAGAAGAATATTAAATAGATAGATATAGAACTTCTTCTATAGCACGAGTATCTAGCCTCAGAGTTTCCTGATTGTTTTGGTGCTCACCAAGAAACATTTTTAACTTAATTCTAAAAGAATGAATATTTTGCAGGCTCCTCATCGGCGGAGGGATGTTGTTCCAACATTTGGTAGAAGCGTAGCGGAAACTACCTCTGAAAGCAGCCGTTCTGTGCTTCTGCGTCGATAGCTGCATCGCGCACTGCCGGGATCCATAGGGTCTTTGACTCGACCCCCAGGTCAATTTTTCATAAAGATAAGCAGGTGCTTGATGTTTCAAGACTCCAAAAAGAAGACAAGCCAAATGTAGTTTTCTGCGATGTATCATTTTAAGAATAGAGTGTTGATTTAAGTATGGACTCACATGATCCCTAAACGGAACGTCGAAGCAGAAACGGGCACAGGCATTCTGGACTCTTTGTATAAGTTTTTGTGTTTTTGCTAATAGCCGGGGACCAAAAACTGCGTCCATATAATTTAACTTAGATAAAAGAAGTGACTCCACCAGCTGGATACGTAACTGCTCCTTTAAAAAAGGCCTCATCTTGTACAAAACTTTCAATTTATAAAAACAATTTTTTACCGAATTAGCAACATGTTTTTCAAAACGTAGGTCACAATCCATAAGTAACCCAAGATTGCGAGCTTCATATACTCGTTCAATGGGTTCATCCATCAGCATGACCCTCACCGATGGATTCAAATTAGATAATATGTGCTTACTACCGAAGATTAGGTATTTTGTTTTTATAGGGTTTAGTAATAAGCAATTATTTGAGGACCATGCAGCTATACTCGCTAGATCCTCATTAATCGTGGCTGTAGCAATATCAACATCACCTGGTTTGCATGATATATATAATTGTATATCATCTGCATAAATGTGGAATTTACAGTGTTTAATATACTTTTGAATATCAGCAGAGTATAAAATAAAGAGGATTGGTCCCAAGATCGATCCCTGAGGACCTCCTCTATTACAAGCCATTTGTTCTGACACTAACGAAGAACCGTCAATACGATTAAGTTTCACATATTGGTAACGATTACTAAGGTAGCTGTTAAACCAAAGTAATGCTTCATGATCAAAACCATAATAACTTAATTTAGAAAGCAGCAAGTTAATATTTATTGAGTCAAACGCTCTGGAAAAGTCTAGTAATACTAGTAGTGTACACATTCCTTCATCAAGGGAGTAAAGTATATTGTCCGTTACATCGAGCAAGGCAGTCACTGTGCTTCGACCTTTTCTAAAACCCGACTGCACCTCAGGCAATATATTATTACTTTCAAGAAACTTAGTTAGTTGGGCACATACAGCTTTTTCCATAATCTTTGACAAACATGGTAAGATACTTATTGGTCTAAGATCTTTAAGTTCAACCGGATTTGAAACTTTAGGTAAAGGCCGCACGATTGCAAGTTTCCAAATATCGGGAAATGTAGAAGTGCTGATAGAGATATTTATAAGATCTAATATAATATCTATTGTATGAGGAAAGGTCATTATGAGCATATCCAAACTTATAATTTCGCAACCTTCGGCATTGGTTTCAAGCTCATTATTATCTGTGTCATTCTGTCTAAACTAACCCGTTCTATATGAAAGATGGCATCACTAAACTAACCCGTTCTATATGAAAGATGGCATCACTAAACTAACCCGTTCTATATGAAAGATGGCATCACTAAACTAACCCGTTCTATATGAAAGATGGCATCACTAAACTTATGGTGCTCAAAGTACGTTCATTGTGACAAACTGACATCTGAAGTGCCAGGAATATTTAAAAAGTGATTATTAATAATTCCTGGATCAATAAAAAATTGGGGAAGCTCTGCATTGTTTTTAGGCAATAAGGTGTTCTTAAGATTCTTCCATATTAGTTTTGGATCGTTTATTTTACTATTTATGTGTTGCTTAAAATATGCTGATTTCTCGTGATAAAGTGCTTGATTTACTGTGGATTTTACGTTCTTATAATATTCTTTTTTACTTGAAGATTTTGTTTTTTGATAGTCCGCTGAAGCATCATCACTTAACTTCATCATAAGCTTGATCGTGTCCGTAATCAATGGGTTAGAGTGATTTCTGATCACAATTGATTTCACAGGCGCATGTATATCGAAAAATGTCACTATACTGTGATTCAAAGTGTTAATCATATCGTTAACGTTATTAATTGTCGATACAAGATCCCACCTCATAGTTTGGAGGTCTTTATTAAATTTTCCTACACATATATCCTTCTTCTGTCTATAAGTTATATAGTAAGGCATAAATTTATCTCGCTTAATGTTAAACTCACAAACTACAAGACAGTGACCAAATAATGACCCGACGTGTTCTAAATAGTTTTTTTTTAGTATGCAAATCGGTACAATCAACATCGATGAGAGTTTCACTAATTTCAGTGAAATGAGTCGGCTCAGTGACCAACTGTGACAGATTAAGACATTTTAAAAATGTAGTCATCTTTTTTGCTTTATTTTCATCACTACATAATCAATTTATGTTAAAATCACCTAATAAGATCAAATTATCATAATTGGGAATAGAACTAATTGAATCCGTAATTGCATCAAAGAATAAATCAACATCCATCCAAGGCGGACGGTATGCCGTGCCAATCGCTAGCTTCTTTCCGTTAAGGGTCATAGTGAGCCACATCTGCTCAACTGACCTGTGCAGTGGGTCTACAGGATGCGACCAGTTACGCACATTAAAATTTATTTTAATGTAGAAGCCGACGCCGCCTCCGCGAGAGCGCACCTCTGGTGGCCGCGGAATGTGACGCAGTCGGTACGCAGAGGATATCGCAGGGTCAAGACCCTCTTCACCAACCCTGTATGTCTGTGTAATGTCTCATTTACAGCTAAAATATCGAAGTTATTTCGAAGAACTGATGCTATAAAATTATCATGGTTTGTGCCGAGGGAACCTGCATTGTACAAACCAACCATTAAATGCTTGTTAATCATTGTAATGGCCGTAAAACATCATAGAAAAGTTGGCTAAACACATAAATTTACAATAAAGAGTATGGCCAAAAAATATGCCAAGTCCATAATTAAAAATTATGATATTATGATAAAAAGATAGATAATAAGTTAGGTAATCATTGTAACGACTGTAAAATATCATAAAAAAAATTGGCCAAGCACACATCACTACAATAAAGAAATTTGCTAAGTCCATAATAAACCATTATGACACTATTATAATAAGTTAGGTAATACATTATGTAATAAGTTAGGCATTGTAAATTATCTTTTTGGCTGTATGTAATGTTGTCAATTAGAACTAGTTTTATGGTTTTAGTATACCTTGCAAAAGTAGTCACAACGACTACTAGTACTATCAAAAAATAAGCAATAAAATTCGTTGAAACTATAACATGTAACATAATTGTTGTAGAAGTCCTCAAACAGTGCCAGTCCCAAAAACACGTTCAAAATCGGAGTCGGAGCGTATAGGGTACACTTGCTTCCCATCGCTTTGACGCGCGAAGATGCGACCTCTCTTAGTCCACGAGTACCGCCATTGCCGCTTGCGACATTCCTCACGGACTCGATGGAACAGCTGCCGATTAGATCTTGTGAGTCGCTCATTCACGTAGACACGTTGCGGCGGGCCCGCCAAACCAACGTCAGCCGTGGTGAAATTACGACGCACGCGAACGGCGCATAATAGCTCGTCCCGCAGATAGCGACGCGCTAGGCGCACTACGACACGGCGCGCACGTCCCACTCCGCCCCGCTCTCCGGTGCCGGTTGACTCGGCCGCCCCAACACGCTCAGCGAACACGACGTCCCGATCCTCAAGAGTGACCCCCAGCTTTGCAGCGAGGACGGTAACGGTGTGCACAATATTTTCTCCCTTTTCTTCCGGAATATGTCCTATGTCGAGGTCGGATAGCAGTGCGTCCTGATCTCGGTTGTTCAGTTCCAGCTTTAGCTGGACCACCGACTTCTGCAGCGCTGCAACCTCATCCAGTCCAGGTGCTATCTTCAACTCTTCAAGTGCTTCAAGTCTTCGCTCGAAACTATCCATCCGCTCTCCTATGCCAGAAATAGAAGCACGGAGCTCCTTACGAAATTCACGTTGCTCAGCTATATATTCAGCGAGCTCACGGCGCATATCTCGAACATCCGTGTTATCGACCGGGGATATAGTATGCGACGGGGGCAAAGGCAATATTCGCCGGCAATGGGCAGCGGAGCGGAAACCCCACAGATACCTTTTACTGGGGTGCTGCTGTTGTCCCCTTTACGCTGCTTCCTCTTACACTCTGGACAAGTCCAGTCTTTGGACACCGCCGCATTGTCAGGAATCGCTACACATCCTCTATGAAAAATGCATGGGCATGTAATGCAAGTGGCGGCACCTGTCGGTGACAGGAACTTTCCACACGCTGAACACTTCCCCATTGTTGGTTAGAATATTAGTGGTAAGTCAATTAAGATGCACTTAGTTCCGCCAGTTGACGCAAGGTGGCACAATAATAAAGATTAATGCAGTCTCTGGTGAGATAAATAAGACTACCCACTTAGAGTATATACCAATATTTTATGCACCAATCTAAATTATAAACTATCCCGAGCACATCGGTTCTTGTAAACACTCACACAGCCACCTTAGGCGTAGTAGCAAACAATAACAGCACTGTCACTATATTTAGTATTTTTATGAAAGAATATTTGCGCGAGCGTATACTGACGTAAAGCCGTCCGTGACGGTACTCGGTATTGTTGCCGATAAGCCTGATATCGTGCTGGTAGACCAGCCCCGCGCAGTGCTCGTCGACATCACCATCCCACATGATGAGAACCTCGTGAAGGCCGAAGAGGATAAGCTCAGCAAATACCTTGAGGTGACCGCCATGTGGGATGTTGACTCGACTATCATTGTTCCGATAGTTCTTTCGGCGAACGGCCTTATAGCGAAGAGCTTCGACTAACATCTTAAGAGGCTCTCGCTAGATGGTTGGATTAAGGGTCAGATGCAGAAGGCAGTACTCCTTGACACGGCGCGTATAGTCTGGAGGTTCCTCACTCTGCAGCCCTAGCCACCGGTAGTTTGGGCCCTGCTCCGCTACCGGTGATTCCCTAGGTTTAGGTTTTTTACAATATTTTTATGTTTTTATTTATAGAAATATTGTAAAAAAAAAAGTTAAAAAGATAAATAAAGTGAATAATAATAATCGGAACAATTCACTCCAATCACCGAGCCCCAAACTAGGATACCCTCCCTGTACTATGGGCACTAGATAACGGATAAACATACATTGTTACAAATGTTACATCCATGACTCGGAAACAAACATTTCTGCTCATCACACAAATGCGCACCTTGCGGGATTCGAACCCACGACCGTTTGATTTCGTAGTAGGGTCTCTAGCCACTAGACCAACGGGTCGTCAATACGTTAAGAGGAAACGTTTAGGAAAGTCACTGCTGATCTAATAGCGAGTCTAGCTCCAAGTACTGACGATGACGTCACTGGGTTAAAATCACGTCTAAAAACACGCTGGGCGTGTTTTGCCGCACTGGCATCGCGCTTTCAAGAACATATGTGTTTCCAGCAATGAAAGAGTTAAATTAGTATTGTCCGCAGGCGTTCACGGCGTGAATGTAGTGCGGGCTTACAGTCTTGTTCACAAATACAAACAATTTAAGATAATTTTAATTAATTTAATAAATAATTATGTAGGTACATTGAATTACTCAAAATTAAGTAGTATTTAAGTATCCTTTCTAATCTATGATATTAAAAATATTACGTTCTCTTTGGTGGTAAAAATAATTATAAGCAAAGAGGTTGTCTCACAATTTTTCGTTTGTTTCTCTCTTATCATTGAATGGCTTAACAGATTTTGATAATCCTGAGAGTAAAAGACTGAAAAGAGAACCGTCTAAGATTTAAGGGCGATGCTGCGTTTAGTTACAATTTTTGTATCTGTCACGTTATCTTGTTAATTTTTGACCACATATCACATTGAAAGTGTGTGTAAGCGTGTGTGCAGATAAGGATGGGCCCTGCTTGTGGGGACTGGTGCCAGCCTGCTTTATTTTTGCTTATCAATTTGATGAATGTGGGACGTTTAATTGGCACATATCTTTTGTATTTGACACTTGCATGTGTATTATTATAATTTCTGACTTTAAAAAAAATATATAAGAAATTCACAACAATGGAGAAAATGACATCCTCGTAGAGTTTCTTGGTGCTCTCTTCTCTAACGGGCGTATTTCCGAAGCACCGGTAGAGTCAGACGGGTATTTCCTTTTCCAGTGCGAGATTTAACTCTGTTGGCACATGAAAGGGAAATTTCCTTTTCAAACTCTAAGCATACTAAGTTTACCTAGTTTTATTGATTTGATCTATTTATAATAATTAATGTTTTTCTCCTGTTAAGTTTTGACTTGTAAAAGTGCTTATTACAATAAATACTTTGACTTTGGTTTGGTACTAGCTGTTCGGGCGTTGAACACTTAAATTAGGTGCAACGAACATACAAACAGACAGACAAACACGATTTAAAAATTTTTTGTTATTATTCAGTAACTTATTTTAAGTATCCTGGAGCATAGTTATTCATGTCTATGTGATAATCACCTGTGGTATCCGTTCCGTGGATTTATATAAATTTAAGTATCCTGGAGCCTAGTTATTCATGTCTATGTGATAATCACCTGTGGTATCCGTTCCGTGGATTTATATAAATTTAAGTATCCTGGAGCCTAGTTATTATTCATGTCTATGTGATAATCACCTGTGGTATCCGTTCCGTGGATTTATATAAATTTAAGTATCCTGGAGCCTAGTTATTCATGTCTATGTGATAATCACCTGTGATATCCGTTCCGTGGACTTATATAACTAACAATAATAATAAAGTCGACATTTGTGGGGCATGCCACCGTCCCGGGGAATCCCTCAGGCATATAAAATCCGGCTATTCTCATCTTGCTAACGGAGAGTACTTACATACACAACCTAGTAGCCAGGATCATACAACAGCAAATTGCACTTCGGTACGACCTTGTGGAGTCTGAGGTGCCGTACTAAAAGTACGCACCGGCGCCAGTTCTCGAAAATGGTCGTGCATTGCTCTATTGGGACCGCTCTATCATCACGGACAGGACTATTGAGAAAATAAAGAAGAAAGAAAATCAATTTATTTGCAAAAAATAACATTTAGAACAATGACATAAATAAAAATAAAAAATACCTTAACACTAAAGTACGTCTAAATGTAACCATTTGCAAAATGGCCCAGCTCAGCATACTGCTGGTCGTAAAACGACCAGCGCTGGTCTTCCGCTGTGATCATTCGGTAACGTCACGGTACGGATGAACGGACAGTATAACGTAAACAAAATATGAATAAATACATTATATAAAAAATAATAACAAGTAACAAATACATAATATATCGTTCCATAAAGAAAGAATGACAAAAAATAATAATTCAAATTATAGCTAATGTCATTGCCCGCCACAACAAAACAAAGGATCACTTTTTGTTAATATAATTTAATAAAAGTGAGGGGTATTTTACAAAATATTGCTCTATTAACACTACAATTATGAAAACTTTTGCAAAGTAACTTTTAAACTTTCGCGATTCGAACACATAGTTAAATATTTAAACGTTCAGCGCGATTAAGTCCCGTTTAAATATTTAACTTTTGCAAAGTAACTTTTAAACTTTCGCGATTCGAACACATAGTTAAATATTTAAACGTTCAGCGCGATTAAGTCCCGTTTAAATATTTAACTTTTGCAAAGTAACTTTTAAACTTTCGCGATTCGAACACATAGTTAAATATTTAAACGTTCAGCGCGATT
Source organism: Alsophila aescularia (assembly GCA_946251855.1). Taxonomy (NCBI): domain Eukaryota; kingdom Metazoa; phylum Arthropoda; class Insecta; order Lepidoptera; family Geometridae; genus Alsophila; species Alsophila aescularia. The sequence continues at coordinate 65,695,275 of OX276374.1, forward strand.
AAGTCCCGTTTAAATATTTAACTTTTGCAAAGTAACTTTTAAACTTTCGCGATTCGAACAAATAGTTAAATATTTAAACGTTCAGCGCGATTAAGTCCCGTTTAAATATTTAACTTTTGCAAAGTAACTTTTAAACTTTCGCGATTCGAACACATAGTTAAATATTTAAACGTTCAGCGCGATTAAGTCCCGTTTAAATATTTAACTTTTGCAAAGTAACTTTTAAACTTTCGCGATTCGAACACATAGTTAAATATTTAAACGTTCAGCGCGATTAAGTCCCGTTTAAATATTTAACTTTTGCAAAGTAACTTTTAAACTTTCACGATTCGAACACATAGTTAAATATTTAAACGTTCAGCGCGATTAAGTCCCGTTTAAATATTTAACTTTTGCAAAGTAACTTTTAAACTTTCGCGATTCGAACACATAGTTAAATATTTAAACGTTCAGCGCGATTAAGTCCCGTTTAAATATTTAACTTTTGCAAAGTAACTTTTAAACTTTCGCGATTCGAACACATAGTTAAATATTTAAACGTTCAGCGCGATTAAGTCCCGTTTAAATATTTAACTTTTGCAAAGTAACTTTTAAACTTTCGCGATTCGAACACATAGTTAAATATTTAAACGTTCAGCGCGATTAAGTCCCGTTTAAATATTTAACTTTTGCAAAGTAACTTTTAAACTTTCGCGATTCGAACACATAGTTAAATATTTAAACGTTCAGCGCGATTAAGTCCCGTTTAAATATTTAACTTTTGCAAAGTAACTTTTAAACTTTCGCGATTCGAACACATAGTTAAATATTTAAACGTTCAGCGCGATTAAGTCCCGTTTAAATATTTAACTTTTGCAACGTAATCAAAAGGAGATAAGTATAAGGTAATTTTGAAATTTGTTAATTAAAAAATCAATTAAATATAAAATAAGAAGAATATTAAATAGATAGATATAGAACTTCTTCTATAGCACGAGTATCTAGCCTCAGAGTTTCCTGATTGTTTTGGTGCTCACCAAGAAACATTTTTAACTTAATTCTAAAAGAATGAATATTTTGCAGGCTCCTCATCGGCGGAGGGATGTTGTTCCAACATTTGGTAGAAGCGTAGCGGAAACTACCTCTGAAAGCAGCCGTTCTGTGCTTCTGCGTCGATAGCTGCATCGCGCACTGCCGGGATCCATAGGGTCTTTGACTCGACACCCAGGTCAATTTTTCATAAAGATAAGCAGGTGCTTGATGTTTCAAGACTCCAAAAAGAAGACAAGCCAAATGTAGTTTTCTGCGATGTATCATTTTAAGAATAGAGTGTTGATTTAAGTATGGACTCACATGATCCCTAAACGGAACGTCGAATCAGAAACGGGCACCGGCATTCTGGACTCTTTGTATAAGTTTTTGTGTTTTTGCTAATAGCCGGGGACCAAAAACTGCGTCCATATAATTTAACTTAGATAAAAGAAGTGACTCCACCAGCTGGATACGTAACTGCTCCTTTAAAAAAGGCCTCATCTTGTACAAAACTTTCAATTTATAAAAACAATTTTTTACCGAATTAGCAACATGTTTTTCAAAACGTAGGTCACAATCCATAAGTAACTCAAGATTGCGAGCTTCACATACTCGTTCAATGGGTTCATCCATCAGCATGACCCTCACCGATGGATTCAAATTAGATAATATGTGCTTACTACCGAAGATTAGGTATTTTGTTTTTATAGGGTTTAGTAATAAGCAATTATTTGAGGACCATGCAGCTATACTCGCTAGATCCTCATTAATCGTGGCTGTAGCAATATCAACATCACCTGGTTTGCATGATATATATAATTGTATATCATCTGCATAAATGTGGAATTTACAGTGTTTAATATACTTTTGAATATCAGCAGAGTATAAAATAAAGAGGATTGGTCCCAAGATCGATCCCTGAGGACCTCCTCTATTACAAGCCATTTGTTCTGACACTAACGAAGAACCGTCATTACGATTAAGTTTCACATATTGGTAACGATTACTAAGGTAGCTGTTAAACCAAAGTAATGCTTCATGATCAAAACCATAATAACTTAATTTAGAAAGCAGCAAGTTAATATTTATTGAGTCAAACGCTCTGGAAAAGTCTAGTAATACTAGTAGTGTACACATTCCTTCATCAAGGGAGTAAAGTATATTGTCCGTTACATCGAGCAAGGCAGTCACTGTGCTTCGACCTTTTCTAAAACCCGACTGCACCTCAGGCAATATATTATTACTTTCAAGAAACTTAGTTAGTTGGGCACATACAGCTTTTTCCATAATCTTTGACAAACATGGTAAGATACTTATTGGTCTAAGATCTTTAAGTTCAACCGGATTTGAAACTTTAGGTAAAGGCCGCACGATTGCAAGTTTCCAAATATCGGGAAATGTAGAAGTGCTGATAGAGATATTTATAAGATCTAATATAATATATATTGTATGAGGAAAGGTCATTATGAGCATATCCAAACTTATAATTTCGCAACCTTCGGCATTGGTTTCAAGCTCATTATTATCTGTGTCATTCTATCTAAACTAACCCGTTCTATATGAAAGATGGCATCACTAAACTAACCCGTTCTATATGAAAGATGGCATCACTAAACTTATGGTGCTCAAAGTACGTTAATTGTGACTAACTGACATCTGAAGTGCCAGGAATATTTAATAAGTGATTATTAATAATTCCTTGATCAATAAAAAATTGGGGAAGCTCTGCATTGTTTTTAGGCAATAAGGTGTTCTTAAGATTCTTCCATATTAGTTTTGGATCGTTTATTTTACTATTTATGTGTTGCTTAAAATATGCTGATTTCTCGTGATAAAGTGCTTGATTTACTGTGGATTTTACGTTCTTATAATATTCTTTTTTACTTGAAGATTTTGTTTTTTGATAGTCCGCTGAAGCATCATCACTTAACTTCATCATAAGTTTGATCGTGTCCGTAATCAATGGGTTAGAGTGATTTCTGATCACAATTGATTTCACAGGCGCATGTATATCGAAAAATGTCACTATACTGTGATTCAAAGTGTTAATCATATCGTTAACGTTATTAATTGTCGATACAAGATCCCACCTCATAGTTTGGAGGTCTTTATTAAATTTTCCTACACATATATCCTTCTTCTGTCTATAAGTTATATAGTAAGGCATAAATTTATCTCGCTTAATGTTAAACTCACAAACTACAAGACAGTGACCAAATAATGACCCGACGTGTTCTAAATAGTTTTTTTTAGTATGCAAATCGGTACAAACAACATCGATGAGAGTTTCACTAATTTCAGTGAAATGAGTCGGCTCAGTGACCAACTGTGACAGATTAAGACATTTTAAAAATGTAGTCATCTTTTTTGCTTTATTTTCATCACTACATAATCAATTTATGTTAAAATCACCTAATAAGATCAAATTATCATAATTGGGAATAGAACTAATTGAATCCGTAATTGCATCAAAGAATAAATCAACATCCATCCAAGGCGGACGGTATGCCGTGCCAATCGCTAGCTTCTTTCCGTTAAGGGTCATAGTGAGCCACATCTGCTCAACTGACCTGTGCAGTGGGTCTACAGGATGCGACCAGTTACGCACATTAAAATTTATTTTAATGTAGAAGCCGACGCCGCCTCCGCGAGAGCGCACCTCTGGTGGCCGCGGAATGTGACGCAGTCGGTACGCAGAGGATATCGCAGGGTCAAGACCCTCTTCACCAACCCTGAGCCATGTCTCATTTACAGCTAAAATATCGAAGTCATTTCGAAGAACTGATGCTATAAAATTATCATGGTTTGTGCCGAGGGAACCTGCATTGTACAAACCAACCATTAAATGCTTGTTAATCATTGTAATGGCCGTAAAACATCATAGAAAAGTTGGCTAAACACATAAATTTACAATAAAGAGTATGGCCAAAAAATATGCCAAGTCCATAATTAAAAATTATGATATTATGATAAAAAGATAGATAATAAGTTAGGTAATCATTGTAACGACTGTAAAATATCATAAAAAAAATTGGCCAAGCACACATCACTACAATAAAGAAATTTGCTAAGTCCATAATAAACCATTATGACACTATTATAATAAGTTAGGTAATACATTATGTAATAAGTTAGGCATTGTAAATTATCTTTTTGGCTGTATGTAATGTTGTCAATTAGAACTAGTTTTATGGTTTTAGTATACCTTGCAAAAGTAGTCACAACGACTACTAGTACTATCAAAAAATAAGCAATAAAATTCGTTGAAACTATAACATGTAACATAATTGTTGTAGAAGTCCTCAAACAGTGCCAGTCCCAAAAACACGTTCAAAATCGGAGTCGGAGCGTATAGGGTACACCTGCTTCCCATCGCTTTGACGCGCGAAGATGCGACCTCTCTTAGTCCACGAGTACCGCCATTGCCGCTTGCGACATTCCTCACGGACTCGATGGAACAGCTGCCGATTAGGTCTTGTGAGTCGCTCATTCACGTAGACACGTTGCGGCGGGCCCGCCAAACCAACGTCAGCCGTGGTGAAATTACGACGCACGCGCACGGCGCATAATAGCTCGTCCCGCAGATAGCGACGCGCTAGGCGCACTACGACACGGCGCGCACGTCCCACTCCGCCCCGCTCTCCGGTGCCGGTTGACTCGGCCGCCCCAACACGCTCAGCGAACACGACGTCCCGATCCTCAAGAGTGACCCCCAGCTTTGCAGCGAGGACGGTAACGGTGTGCACAATATTTTCTCCCTTTTCTTCCGGAATATGTCCTATGTCGAGGTCGGATAGCAGTGCGTCCTGATCTCGGTCGTTCAGTTCCAGCTTTAGCTGGACCACCGACTTCTGCAGCGCTGCAACCAGTCCAGGTGCTATCTTCAACTCTTCAAGTGCTTCAAGTCTCCGCTCGAAACTATCCATCCGCTCTATGCCAGAAATAGAAGCACGGAGCTCCTTACGAAATTCACGTTGCACAGCCATATATTCAGCGAGCTCACGGCGCATATCTCGAACATCCGTGTTATCGACCGGGGATATAGTATGCGACGGGGGCAAAGGCAATATTGCCTCCGCCTGCATCGAGCTAGCGGTGACAATCTCGCCGGCAATGGGCAGCGGAGCGGAAACCCCACAGATACCTTTTACTGGGGTGCTGCTGTTGTCCCCTTTACGCTGCTTCCTCTTACACTCTGGACAAGTCGTCTTTGGACACCGCCGCATTGTCAGGAATCGCTACACATCCTCTATGAAAAATGCATGGGCATGTAATGCAAGTGGCGGCACCTGTCGGTGACAGGAACTTTCCACAAGCTGAACACTTCCCCATTGTTGGTTAGAATATTAGTGGTAAGTCATTTAAGATGCACTTAGTTCCGCCAGTTGACGCAAGGTGGCACAATAATAAAGATTAATGCAGTCTCTGGTGAGATAAATAAGACTACCCACTTAGAGTATATACCAATATTTTATGCACCAATCTAAATTATAAACTATCCCGAGCACATCGGTTCTTGCAAACACTCACACAGCCACCTTAGGCGTAGTAGCAAACAATAACAGCACTGTCACTATATTTAGTATTTTTATGAAAGAATATTTGCGCGAGCGTATACTGACGTAAAGCCGTCCGTGACGGTACTCGGTATTGTTGCCGATAAGCCTGATATCGTGCTGGTAGACCAGCCCCAGCGCCGCGCAGTGCTCGTCGACATCACCATCCCACATGATGAGAACCTCGTGAAGGCCGAAGAGGATAAGCTCAGCAAATACCTTGAGGTGACCGCCATGTGGGATGTTGACTCGACTATCATTGTTCCGATAGTTCTTTCGGCGAACGGCCTTATAGCGAAGAGCTTCGACTAACATCTTAAGAGGCTCTCGCTAGATGGTTGGATTAAGGGTCAGATGCAGAAGGCAGTACTCCTTGACACGGCGCGTATAGTCTGGAGGTTCCTCACTCTGCAGCCCTAGCCACCGGTAGTTTGGGCCCTGCTCCGCTACCGGTGATTCCCTAGGTTTAGGTTTTTTACAATATTTTTATTTATAGAAATATTGTAAAAAAAAAAGTTAAAAAGATAAATAAAGTGAATAATAATAATCGGAACAATTCACTCCAATCACCGAGCCCCAAACTAGGCTACCCTCCCTGTACTATGGGCACTAGATAACGGATAAACATACATTGTTACAAATGTTACATCCATGACTCGGAAACAAACATTTCTGCTCATCACACAAATGCGCACCTTGCGGGATTCGAACCCACGACCGTTTGATTTCGTAGTAGGGTCTCTAGCCACTAGACCAACGGGTCGTCAATACGTTAAGAGGAAACGTTTAGGAAAGTCACTGCTGATCTAATAGAGAGTCTAGCTCCAAGTACTGACGATGACGTCACTGGGTTAAAATCACGTCTAAAAACACGCTGGGCGTGTTTTGCCGCACTGGCATCGCGCTTTCAAAAACATATGTGTTTCCAGCAATGAAAGAGTTAAATTAGTATTGTCCGCAGGCGTTCACGGCGTGAATGTAGTGCGGGCTTACAGTCTTGTTCACAAATACAAACAATTTAAGATAATTTTAATTAATTTAATAAATAATTATGTAGGTACATTGAATTACACAAAATTAAGTAGTATTTAAGTATCCTTTCTAATCTAGGATATTAAAAATATTACGTTCTCTTTGGTGGTAAAAATAATTATAAGCAAAGAGGTTGTCTCACAATTTTTCGTTTGTTTCTCTCTTATCATTGAATGGCTTAACAGATTTTGATAATCCTGAGAGTAAAAGACTGAAAAGAGAACCGTCTAAGATTTGAGGGCGATGCTGCGTTTAGTTACAATTTTTGTATCTGTCACGTTATCTTGTTAATTTTTGACCACATATCACATTGAAAGTGTGTGTAAGCGTGTGTGCAGATAAGGATGGGCCCTGCTTGTGGGGACTGGTGCCAGCCTGCTTTATTTTTGCTTATCAATTTGATGAATGGACGTTTAATTGGCACATATCTTTTGTATTTGACACTTGCATGTGTATTATTATAATTTCTGACTTTAAAAAATATATATAAGAAATTCACAACAATGGAGAAAATGACATCCTCGTAGAGTTTCTTGGTGCTCTCTTCTCTAACGGGCGTATTTTCGAAGCACCGGTAGAGTCAGACGGGTATTTCCTTTTCCAGTGCGAGATTTAACTCTGTTGGCACATGAAAGGGAAATTTCCTTTTCAAACTCTAAGCATACTAAGTTTACCTAGTTTTATTGATTTGATCTATTTATAATAATTAATGTTTTTCTCCTGTTAAGTTTTGACTTGTAAAAGTGCTTATTACAATAAATACTTTGACTTTGGTTTGGTACTAGCTGTTCGGGCGTTGAACACTTAAATTAGGCGCAACGGACACAATTGGCTTTAGTCACAACACAAACGAATAACGTAAGTGTAGCACGTGTTAGCAGTGACAATTATAGTCATCTCATTCGCACTACTGCCTGCTTATATCTCGCTAGCTTTGTTGTTGATGCACATGAGCCGGATATTTTAAGGCGGGGTCAGTCAAATCAGCAATAAGATAAACAACTTTATGCGAAACAAAAAATACTGTGGATAGTAAAATATACTATCTAAACAAATAACCGAACATAATTTTCAGAAATGGCTTGGTGTCCTAGGAAAAAAACACGAACTACCGCATGAAAATACCTTGTTGCATCGCTGTTTTCGTTATTTTCAGCAACGGTTTTTTTTTAATTATTAATTATTTAGCTACCTTAATAGACTAAACGAATAGCCAAACACTTATTTTTATTGAGTTTTATGTATTGAGATATCCATTTGTTTTTATTGCCATTTGTTTTGACAGATACGAGTAAATGTATGGGTTCGCGTTGCCATACAAAAGTAATGTTAGTGCCCTCTTACACGCGACGGTTCCCTTTCCGCACAGACTAAATAGTCGTTCTGTAATGAGGTTAGCTAAACATTTGTTTAGTTTACACACACTTACAAAGGTCCTGGAAATTTACCTCACCATACAAACATAGTTACATGTTCATTCAAATAATAAAAAAGAGAAAAGAGTAAAAATAAGGGGGTCCCCGTTCTTGTACGGAACCCTCGCTGCGCGAGTCCATATCGAATTTGGCCGGTTTTTTAAGAGCGTAACTACGTTTGTATGGGACTTCACCGGTATGGACCTCTCTTAAAAACTAATAATAAATATTAATATTAAGTACTTCTGTTAAAATTAACAAAATAAGTACAGCATTATAAATAAACAAAAATCAGTCTAACGAAAGAAAATAGGAACCAAATTATGACAGAAAAAAACAAATTTGTACTTATTATTAAAGACTACAAAATGTTCGATAATACTGAATTGGGACCACAGAATAAAAAATAGTACAGCCTACAACTAAAGGAGTTTGAGTATCGGAGCTTGGAGATTGTGGTATCTTTGTTTTGAAGTTTTTTTTTGTGGCGATTGACTCTTGGTGACTTAATATTGGCCTGATCCATGAGCTCGAGAGTCACTAAAAGAGCTATGTTGCAAGATAAAATGTGGAATGTGGATCTATAAAAGAGCTAAAGTTACCAACACAGCTTTATTAGCAAACTGAAGTGGCAATGGGCAGGCCACATTGCCACAGCTTGTAGAACCTTGTAGAAACTTGTTGAGGAAGAAAGGTTCACGTGTGGCGACCACAGACTTGAAGGCTGAGCGTATCACGGACGCCCTTATTAAAGCAACAGTACAAAATAGAGCGGCCTTTAAGTGAGGCTTATCCATTAAAAAAAACAGAGGAATAACAGATGACGTTGTACTCAATAAACTGCCTATATACTGCGATCCACTGTGATCATAATGTAACCAGTTGGGAATGTACGATGTCCCATGTTTTGAAGTGGATTCGTCTATAATTTAGCTTTCATAATTGGAAGGCAATCCAAATAACACATGATAACAAAATCGAGGGATAAAGTTTGGTGTTGCAGTTCCTTATCAATCATCGACATACATTTTTTTATTACACCACTCGATAGCTAAAGGATCAAAGGATTAATTACGTTGAGTGAGGGCTGTGACGCATCGCGCGCGGTGGAGGGGAAGCGCCGTAATTTTGAGGTCGTTTCACTGCATCACATAATTTCTGTTTAGTATATATTTAGACTTGAAGAAGCCACGACGTATGTTTCAGTCGTTAGCTCTCGTCAAGATCTATCGATTGCTTATATAAAACGTAGAGACTCGCCCCGGCTTCGCACGGGTAGTGCCACGTGCACACACCGCGGCATTTTTCTAACTTAGCATTTTTATACCCGTCGTAACTTCTAGAAAAATACGCCAGTAAGCGTAATTCAAAATCTTTGACAGCAACGATCGTGATAATTTTTGACCATCGACAACTACATTATCTCACGTACTTGACAGACTTTTTATTTTATTTTTTTATTACGGACTACGCAATCGTTTGACCACGATCTCACCTGATGGAAAGCGATGATGTGGTCGAAGGTGTAGCACGCTTGCGTAGTAGATACCTATTCACTCTTGACTTGAACACACCGGGGTTATAATTTACCAGAAACACTGACGAGGGCAGGGCATTCCACTCCTTTGCAGTTCTTATAATAAATGAAGAAGCGTAACGCTTCGTTCTTGTGCGAGGTATTTCAACTATGAAAGGGTGGCGCTTTGCTGATCGTCTAGTCGTACGGTGATGGGGGAATTAGGTTGTGCAGTTCTTGTGCACACTCTCCATAGTGCAATCTGTAGAATACCGCCAGGCTTGCTACCTCACGTCGATGCGCCAGACTTTGAAGCTTACTCTTACTCTTTACCAGAGTTTCATCCCCAATGAGCCTGATAGCACGTCTCTCAATTGAATCCAAAGCCTCGAGCTGATACTTGGCAGAACCGTCCCAGAGGTGGCAGCAGTACTCCATACAAGATCGGACCTGTGCTTGATAAAGATTCAAAAGCTGTCCCGGTGTGAAGTACCGCCTAACCTTAGACAAAATAAATACCTGGCTGGCTTTGGATTCAATATAAGACCCAAAATTCAGGTTTGATGTGAGTTCGACACCCAAAAGCTCCAAATGGTCGCCTATTGGTATTGTTACACATTGGAAAGACGGAGTTCGGTTTAGAGGACTCTTTTTAGTAGAAAACAAACACGCCTGCGTTTTAGTAGCATTAAGCTTAACCAGGTTAGCATCGCCCCAATCGGACACGGATTCTAAGGTTAAATTTAAACGGTCTACCATAGCCTCTCTCTGAAACTGGACAGCGTCACAGCTGGTTTGAGCATTGGAAGTGTATCTCTCAACTACAGTACTGTCATCAGCATACCCAAAGGTACCGGGCTTCAGAAGGCATCACTTGTAATTATTTCGTTTCCATGGCAACGTGTAATTGTTATTTCGCTGTCATAGAAACTTCATTCCGTTCTGTATATTTGATACCTTCGATTATATTATTGTAATTTACGTAGGGACCTCAATTTTTTGAAAAATAAAATACTGCCCATGTTACTCCGGGATAATGTAGCTATCTATAGGCGAAATAATTTTTAAAATCGGTTCAGTATTTTTTGAGTTTATCCATTACAAACAAACAAACAATCAAATCTTTCCTCTTTATAATATTAGTGTAGATTAGTGTGAAAGAGTTATAGTGAATATTTAAAGTTAAAGGGAAAAAATGCCTATACTCGTCAAAAAAAGCTAAATCAAAATAAACAGATCGTATACGGATGGAAAGAGATTCTCAAGAGTAATCCAGTGATACCTATTAAACACCGTAGTGTGCCGGAACGTAAAATAATGAAGGTGTCTGACCGGATACGTGGACGAATACAAGTAAAACAAACGGCCGTGTCCACGACACAGCCGCACCCAGTTTTTACATGTCGCACCGGTACTAACGCGTTTTCTTTTATTGCAACTTATAATCGATCACTTCATAATAAAACCTCCATTTCTGAAATACAATGACTTATTCTATATTATACTATACACAAACACTTATTACTCTGTGGGCAACATACAGTTGACAGATACTGCTTATAGCCTTACAACGCCATCTGTTTTGTATGAAAGAAACTACATTTATTCTCCTACAGGAAAACGGTACGCTGTGGCTGTCCTGTTCCACTCAATGCCCTGTTCTCGTGTAAAACAGGCATTACGCTTAAAAGTATCATTAGTGGCTGTGACAGAAAGAACGACAGATTTACTCAAACTCCTTTGACAGATCTAAAGTTATTGAATCTTTTTCGTTTTCATAAAGATTGAAAGTGACAAAATGTAATATGATTTGTCGGTACATAGTCCGCGCGCAACCGCTAGATGTCGCCTGAGGTATGTGAGCAGCGGGAGGGGGGTAGCGTCCGCGGCAATCGACGGTATTTCTTCCCATATGTGGTCTGACCTACCGAAATCCAACGGTTTTTCGCCTTTTCTAATAAGTCACTTTCTTGTTTGTCTGTCTGTCTGTCGTTCCGGGTGGAATCTTGCAACTCACATTTCGAGCACTTCCCGATTAGATAAGCATAGCAAAGCATATAAAAAAAACTTGGTTTTAGATTAGTTTTTTAATTTACATGTGCTGCTTGTTAATTAAATTTTTAGCTTCTGTGTTACCATTATTTAATTATTTAAACAAAGAAATGCGGGCAAAACACTGGAAAATTTATATTTTATATGAAAAAATAAGCCGAACATAAATAACAATCAATGACTGCTTTAAAAATAGATTATTTTAACTTGAATCCAAATCGAGGATACTGTTTTTTAAATCCTAGTAATGTTATGGACATAGATGTCGTATATTATGACGCTGCGAGACGCAAGAACGATCAATTTTTGTATCGTTCTGTAAGCACAGTTTTAATAAATAGTCCAAATCTAAGCTCAGTTTAAGTCAAATTGATCTGTAAGTACCTACAGCTTAGATTCAAAATTTAAAAAAAAAAAGATTTGATTTAATTTCCGTTTTTTTGTACAAATTAATCGATTTTTGAGGGCAATTCTACACAAACCGACCGTTCGAAACCACTGGGGGCAGAGGCCCCCAGTGGTTTCGAACGGTCACTATCTATACTATCAGAGCGCGCCGCTCGCGTCCCTCCTCCGCTCCCATACCGCAGGCGATATCTAGCGGACTATAAACTAAAAATTCAGACATGTGCCACATAAACTAGTTGACAATGTTGTATCAAAATTGAAGAGCTTTACAGATGCTTTTCGTACTGTGTACAGTCAGCTGCAGTAGTTACTTGAGCAGGCGCTCCTGCTCGTCGCCGGATGTCTGCGCGTACGCGCGTCCGTTGCGCGGCTCCAGCGCACGCGCAGGTGAAGCCGGCAGCGGGTTCGGCGACACCTATACAAATAATGAAACAGTTTTTTTATTGTTTGTCTCCGCACGACTAGTGCATTCAGACAGTGTCAAGTAAAAAGATATAACAAGTTATGTCTTTTCTACAAATAGTCATAATGTCGAGTAGTCTGTCAGGTAGTCAAAAGTCTAGTCAAGTCACGATTCAGTAAAGCAGTGGAGCTTTACTGAACTTCCTAGGGAGTTTGTATCATTAGCCCACACGCGTGCACGTCAACGAACATCTAATGCTTAATATTCCACCATAATCACTCGAAAAAACACAAGTTTGAGAAAATATACAAAGCAAAATAACCGTCTCCACTTCGTTTCCCGCCGAATAGTTTGTTGTTGATACAATATTACAATCACGAACTCTGAAATGCAAACGAACTGTCGCACGTTTTGTTTACAACTTTCAATTCAATTTTTCCTTTAGAAAATTATTAGATTTGTATTGTTTCACTTGGAAATCGCAAAGTAACGACGTACTTAGTCTGCTTGCAAGTAGGTCTACTTACTTGCAAGTAGGTCTACTTACTTGTCGTGAAGGTGTCTTGTGTTCGCCGGTTATGCTCAAATCTTCGTCCACAGACTGCAGTAACTGTAAAATAAAATTACAGTAATTTAATAAACATATAGCAAATAATTAATTAATTATTACTAACAAAATTATATGCTTGCTTGTTGTATGAGGTAGTGCTGGCCTCTGGTGTCAGAGTTTGTCAGGTCGCCCGAGGGCCTCTGACATGGCTTAAAGTCTGCTACAAATCAATAACAGACGGGAGTCGGGACCGACAGCTTAACGTGCCTGCAAAGCACGAAGCCATGGCAAATCCGCAAGTCACCGGTGCGGAGCCGAGGACTGAACCCGGTATCGTTAGTTTCTAACCCGCAAGTATAAACCCCTGGCTACCAAATTATAAATGCCTCTGCTACCATCGCTTTCAATCAGTAGATTTTTTTCCCAAATACTCTACTAGATGTGCTCTGCTTGGGAGAGGTCTTTATGAAAAATCCAAAAGTTCAACCTCCATGGTGCGTTAGCCGCCATCTTGAATTGAGTATCCCAAAGATTGTTATTCTTTTAATAATGCCTCAACAGTTGAGTTTATGATAAAAGTATAAGATGTATAGAGAAGACAAAACCTCTAACATTTTAATACGCATACTCGTATTAAATCATCATCATAAGCCTATATCTGTCCACTGCTGGACGTAGGCATCTCCTAATGCACACCACTGAGCTCGGTCTTCAGTTCTCTGCATCCATTTTCTTCCGGCTGCTTTCACCCCTGTGGTCACTCCACCTGACCACAGGGCGTTCTACAATACGTTAGCCTAAACGGTTATCGGTTTTTCGGGAAATGTAACCAGCCCTCTGCCACTTCAGTTTGCTTATCCTTTGAGCTATGTCGGTTACCTTGGCTCTCCGTTGGATATCTTCATTACGAATCCCGTCCTTCAGAGAAACTTCACGCATAGCTCTCTTCATAGATCGCTGAGCGACATTAAATATATGGAAAAGTAGTAAAAAAAAAAACGCGTGCCCTCGCAAAACGAACTTACGAGGGCTGTTTAATAAGTCGTTTTAAAAAGTAAAAAGAAATACTATTTTTTAAACAATTTACATTTATTTCTCAGCATAGTCTCCTTTGAGGGCCAAACACTTGTTCCAGCGAGTTCCCAATTTTTTTATCCCCTCCAAAAAATACGTTTTGTCGAGGTCTTCAAAATAGCCGTTTACACCTGCGATGCAGTCCTCATTTGTCAAAAATGTTTCCCTCCAAGCCATCTTTTCAGATTTGGGAATAGGTAATAATCGCACGGAGCTAGGTCCGGCGAATACGGAGCATGCGGAACCAGCTTGAAGCCCAACTCGTGGATTTTGGCCATTGCAATAGCTGACGTGTGCACTGGGGCATTGTCTTGATTGTCAACAAACGTGGCACCCATCGTGCAGACAGCTTTGTCATACCCAAATCTTCATGCAGGATTTTATGTACTCGCTCAGTGGAGATGCCTGTGTTCTCAGCTATTTCACGCACCTTCACTCGGCGGTCGTCGAGTACAATATTATGGACTTCTTCAACAACATCCTCGGTAGTCGACCAGAGCGTGGAGCATCAGATGTGCTTGACCGACCACGTTTAAAATCATTTATCCAGTTATAAACAGTCTGCAACGTTGGTGCGTTAGTGCCATGAACAGAATCAAGTTCAGTTTTTATTGTGCCAGAACTGCAACCCTTCATAAAAAAAAGTTTTATAACGGCACGAAATTCAGATTTTTCCATAGTTGTTGAAAATTTACGAGTGATCACAGTTAAACAATGGTTAAACTGACAAAACCTTGTTTTTTTTTGCTGATTTTTAGACAGTCTTCATTTGAAAGATTGTGCCTGCCAGTGTTAATGCCATTTACCAGAAAAAAGGTTTTATAAATTGTTTTTAAAAGGACTTATCAAACAGACCTCGTATGTCAATAAATTATATATTATTGGAAATTGGAATGAGCTCATCAAGGCATTCAACTTGATATTGTAAAATAATAGTTTTTTTCCGCTTTTGATAATGGAGCCATAAAGTTCATAAAAAAATATCTGTTACTCGGGATGATGTTAACGATACCCCATACATCCAAATATATTCAGCCATTTAAAAGTTATGATGGAACAAAGAAACCCACATACATACAATCATACATGAACCCTTAAAATAATACACTCCTTTTTTGGGAAGCTGTGTGAAAAGTTGCAAGAGGCGGAGAAAATATATTTCCAAAAAAAGATTTAAAATCTAAACGAATGAACTCTAATTTGGCCTTGCTCACTCATACTGCAGCCACGTGTTGAGGCGGGACAATGACTCTTTGAAGCTTCTTCTCGTTCAGGACAATGTTGAAGGCACCAGACCACGTGCAAGGTCACTCATGTGATGGACCGCCCAAAGTTTTGGGCGGCCCCTTGCGTGTGTACCAGGATGACCATAAATAGAGAGAGGTGGTAAGAAATCGTAGGGCGAGCTACATCAGCCCCAAACAATGATACTTCATGATGACCACGACCTGCTTTGCCAAGAACGAAACGACTAAGATGAATATGACGCGCTGGGCAGTAGGGCTTCCAATACTGACGTTTTTCGATATATGACAATTGTAACCGTTATTGACCCAGAAAACTTTGGAATTCTGAAATTCTGATGACCTTTTTAACCTAAGAAATGTGCTTGTAACTTTTTACCTAAGCTACGAGATAAGATTTATCTATCCATGCTATATATAAAAATGAAACGTTGTTTGTTTGCGGAGCTTTCACGCGATAACGGCTGGACGGATTTTGATGAAATTTGGAATGGAGATAGCTTATACCCTAAAATGAAACATAGGATACATTTCATCCCGGAAAATTGTAAGTTTCTACGGGAAAACTGGAAAATGTTGATTACTCGCTGTATGGAACGGTTGCCATGGAAACGAAATAACAAGTCTGTCAAAAAACTTCAAGAGCATTGATGCTATACCTACTTTTGCATTGATTTTTAATATCCTAGAAGAGCATAGGGTGTTGTTTTCGCGATAAACAGTAGTCCGCGCGGACAAAGTGGTTGCGGGCGGGAAAGCTAGTTAAATTATAAATATTAAAATGTTAGCAATTTTGTCATTTATAAACTTCTCACACTACACTACACACTACTTACACTTTTGTCTTGAAATCAACTGTTGAAGCATTATTTAAAAACCAACTAATTTCGGCACTTTCCTTTCAAGATAGCGGCCCAACCCTCCCCAACCCTCGAGATCGAAAACTTGCCTTTCAAGATGGCGGCCCAATCTTCCCAACCCTCGAGATCGAAAACTTGCCTTTCAAGATGGCGGCCCAACCCTCCCAACCCTCGAGAACGAAAACTTGCATTTTTCTTGAGTATCCCTTACCGAAGCGATACAAATCAAAAACTATTCTGCTCCACCTTTTGAAGGGCAATCCAACCTTTTTTTTCCTACTGACTGGATTAGATGTTTTTAAAGTGCTTTTAATCAAACATAGATAAGAACGAAGCTTTCAAACTAAAAAAAAACGCATTAAAATCTGTTCATTCATCCCTTTGAGAGGTACGATGCCACATACTACGAAGGCTTCGCACCATCCCTCTTTTTTCGGAGTGCATGTAAGGACTCATCGGCCGTACACGCCAGTAAGTAGACACATAAAAAGGCCTTTGCCTTGCAAATGCCCTTTCTCCCCACTAGCTTTGTCCCACAAGTGGGAGAAACGGAAAAATAAAAAATACTAAATATAAAGAGAATATTTTTCAATTATTACCTTTCTCCCCATTAGTGAGACAAAGCTGGTGGGAGAAAGGGAATAACCCCAAAAGGTGGTGTTGTAACGATTTTCACATATGTTGTTTAGCTCTATTTTGATGAAAAATCGAAGTTTTCATCCTCGGGGTAGGCGGGGAGCGCAAGCCGCCATCTTGGATTAAAGGTGTGAAAAGTTGGTTTAATCATAATAATTCACCAACGGTTCATTTTAAGTCAAAAACCTTCACGCGCTCTCAATAGTGTTTTGAAGTTAATAAGAAGAAAATAAAACAAATAAACACAGGTAAAATAGAAATACCAAAACAATTATGTCTGATTCCTCTCGAGCATCTTTATTATCTTTGACAATTGGAACATCATAATCTGCTCAGTCTCCAATCTTCTCTTCTCGACGCCAAGTCTCTCCTCTCTAAACTCCTTCTCATAGTCTATAGTCTCCCTTTCTAGTTCTAGAAATCGATCAATCGAATCGGGAGGATCAGTCGAATCGTTTTCCTGTATAATCGATTTGTGTTCTTGATTTGAAGAATCGATTTCCATGTGTTTGTAATCGGCTTGGAAATCTCGGTTTGAATCTATTTGAGATTCATATTCTATTCGACCTCTTTGGGCGCTATGGTTTTGGTTTTTGATATGTTCTGGTAAAAAATCGAGATAATTATCGATTTTTGTAGATTCCGAATTGGTAATATTACGGTAACGGTTTTCGAAACTTTGTGCGTAGACAGAAACACCCTCATTATTGTGAAAAGATCGTTCATTTTTATTCGTCAACGTGTTATCAATGTCCCGATATTTAAAATCGATGTTCTGACATTTCGAATGGTTTCCTCTGTCGAGTTTAATCTCCGAGTCACGATTTTCAAACTCGATGTAATTCATCTTCAAAGGGATGCATTCGTGATTCGATTTGTGACAGAGTTCTCGATTTTTCAAACTGATATCGATATCTCTATGCACCTGACTGGTCGAGGATAGGTTATGGAAGGAAAGGAGGGAGGTGTCTGTGTGGAACGTAGCTTTTTTCTTTTTGCAGTGATCGGCATCTAAAAGATTTAGGTATAAAGTTAGAAAGGTATCGATGAAAGGCAATATACAGGGTGAAAAGTTCGAAAAAGTCCTGGAAGGAAAGTAACTACCCTCAATTTTAAAGTTAGCAAATTTTCCTTTATTTTTAAAAGTAAGTAACTGCATTCAAACTTTTTTGAATAGTTGCCTACCTCAACCGGGAATCGAACCGACACAAATGCGAAAAAATTAACCAGCCCATTGAATTTGAAGTTATATTGTCAGATTTCATCATCTTTTCTTTGTTTGATCCTGATTGATCCTATTGATTGAACCTATTGATTGATCCTATTGATTGGTGCCATAAAAATACAGAATGTAAATTTTTCGTATTTGTGTCGGTTTTTGCGGAGGATTTAACACCATATACCACATACAGTGCCACCAACTTATCTGTGAATTGAATGGTGGCGTGAGTGTTCAAAACAATCGATAAGTAGACCAATCAATAAACAGAAAAAAACTGATGAACCTCAGTCGTGGCGGCTGTAGTTACTTTTTTTGCCACTTCACAGATAAGTTGGTTGCACTGTACATACAGTGAGGCAGGTTATACCGCGCACGGCTGAGATATCAAATAGCTGCTCAGTGGACAACATTATTGGCCAATAATCAAGTTATCTACGCTGCTATTGGTCAATTAAATTCGACAGCAACACGGAACGGCCGCGGATTGGACACGCTCTATCCAGTATTAGGAGCACTCTATCTAGCTGGTCATGATGTCAGCGGTCGATCTAGTTGATCATGAATTTGTTGTGGAGTAATGGCAAATTATTTTGGACCTTACAACTGTAGTGTATATGGTTGATTCTACATTTTTACAATGCTTTTGAGTATATGGGGGACCGACTTTTCGTCTTTCTGGCGGACTCGTCAACCTATCTACCGTTCGCGCCTCTCACGTTAAGTAAGGATAAAGTCTTTTCAGGTATAGGAATATAATTATTCCGTGTAATGAGTACGGGTGGTTTAAAGACCGCGTCAAGAATCTGTACTTGTCAAGTTGTTAAACTGTTGAATGTAATGAGTACGGGTGGTTTAAAGACCGCGTCAAGAATCTGTACTTGTCAAGTTGTTAAACTGTTGAATGTAATATTATATTTATAATTATTGTATCTATATTTTATTAACAGTACGTGTCTATAAGAAAGTTTTTTTGTATGTATTATTATATGGTTTTTAAATATTTGTGTAATTTGTATAATTCATTATACACCGTGACATTAATTCGATATTTTTCATAGATGTGTGTACTCAGTCCATGCAACAGAATGTATCTGTAGCACTAAATAGGAAAACTAAATAACTAATAAAACATAACACTAGGCATTATTAAATTAGTCGCCATTCAAACTTGTTATCCCCGCGACATGGACATTTCAAATTAAGGCTAATAATTTATTTTTGGTTAGTTATTTATATTTATATATTTTAATTGGATGCTATAGAACCATTCTAAATAATGGACTGAATACAGGCATTTAAGATATATAACGAATTCAATGTCACGGTGTATATGTAGGTATATTTTTATAATTCTGTACACTACCATCCTTCCATCCTACGGTTGCCTGGAAGAGATATCTGCTTAGTAATAAGGCCACTGACTGTTCTAAGTTAAAACTGTTTTATTAGTTATTTTCTTGTGCAATAAAGAGTTCTTTATCTATCTACGGGACAGCTTACCCTCCGTTTTTTTATTCCACACATTGTCACTGATCCAGAAGTTATTCTTGACGCATTCAGCGCATGTGTTCGCGTCTACGTCGTTGTTTAGCCAGTTTTCGCTGCGAGCGTAAGTTGAGTTTGACGCTTCTGTACGCTTAGCATTATGTAGGTAGGTGGTTTTGCCGGTTTCCGAGTTTGAACATTGAACGGTTGCGTACGTCTGCAACGTTTACAACGGAATGTTTTGATTAAGTTTGAACATTGAACGGTTGCGTACGTCTGGAACGTTTACAACGGAATGTTTTGATTAAGTTTGAACATTGAACGGTTGCGTACGTCTGCAACGTTTACAACGGAATGTTTTGATTAAGTTTGAACATTGAACGGTTGCGTACGTCTGCAACGATTACAACGGAATGTTTTGATTAAGTTTGAACATTGAACGGTTGCGTACGTCTGCAACGTTTACAACGGAATGTTTTGATTAAGTTTGAACATTGAACGGTTGCGTACGTCTGCAACGTTTACAACGGAATGTTTGAACATTGAACGGTTGCGTACGTCTGCAACGTTTACAACGGAATGTTTGAACATTGAACGGTTGCGTACATCTGCAACGTTTACAACGGAATGTTTTGATTAAGACGCCAACGTTCACAAAATACTATAAAGAGCGCTAGAATTTTAAAGCTTTGCATATCTTGACGACTCTGAATAGGAAAACGTACTGTTGAGCCTTTTATCTAGTGGAATCATAGGCGCAGAATATATAATAGTGTCTAGGGGACTGACAGTTGAAATAAACAAGGAGTATATTATTGGAACTATTACCAGGCCGCTCTCACTCTTAGGGTCTCTTTCACGAACTACAGGTAAAGCATTGATTACTTACTTCCTAAATAACGTTGCTAGGCAAGTAAAAGTAACGAGTATCTTTTACCAGTGTCACAAACAAAAACAAAGTTCTGATTGACAACTCTGTGGTTAACGGACAGATTTATGGAAATCGTTCAATACCCTCCGTCCACTTGGATCACACAGCTCGGTTCCACATGTGGATCCGTGGACACCTTTATCTCCTCTTAAATCTACCATTGAGTGGATTCAATTCTAAACATAATTTTAAACGAGGGGATCCAAAAATAATAATATTTTTTTATGTTCGTTCAATAATCGATATCATTATAATGATGATACATGAATAATTATTAAAAAGAACTAAGTGCTAAATCTTATTTGCAGTAGTGGGATAATTTTACATTGAATGAGCAAAAACATCAAATTATTGTAGGCATTTGAATATGTAATGTTTTTTATTTTGATATGATTATGTTCTGATTATGCACAATTTCACTACATCCTGCATTTTTAGATTGTGATATCTGAAATATAGTAAACAATACGGACTATCGGAATTACTTGCACCGAGAAATATTCTAAATTCATCGATTTGACTATCAACCAGGGAAAAAAAGGAATTTAAGAATTTCTAAATGATTTCGCAACATTTTTTGATAAACAAACTAGCGATGTAACGAATGCCATATTTTGGACATTCGCGAATGCGAATATCTGCTGCCAACATTCGCGAATGCGAATATTCAGTTTTTGTTTAAATTTGGCGCCATTTGTCTATGGCTTGGTGACTTTAGCGGCAGTCCCGTTCGAACGAAGTGCGTTCCGTCTGTTTTTCGGTCTACTGTAGAAGAATATAATTTTTGTTTCATTATCTAAATATTAAAAATATATCTAAAGACTGAGAAAAGTTTAATAGAAGAATTTGATTGTATTAGTTTCAATTGAATTAAATTTTTATGTTACAAGTTCTAATAACTTTTTTTTTAGCTTTATTAAAGTAAAAGACTTAATTTTATTTTTGTTTGCTTAAAGTGTTAACTGTTAACTCTTATGTAAAATAATTATATTTATACTATAAATAAATACTATAAAATATATAATATATACATACTATAAACACTATGTGATTATGATGACAGCAACTCATGTTAAACTTTTATTTGATTTTAATTATAGTTTATTTATTGTAGAAGTATTTGTAGATTATTTGTTTTTTAAATTGTTATGAAAGTTTGATTGTTAAGCTTCATTACCCAAAGTTAAATAAATAAATGATACCAAATGATATAGAGAAGACTGATAATGTGATTACGAGGTTAAGTTACTTTTTATTGCATTAAAAACATAAGAAATTAATGGAATTGGATTTTCTTATATTAACCAACTATTATTACCTACTTAAAAAAATTATACACGCAAAAACATTCGCAATAATTTCGCGAATGCGAATATACAAAAATATGCGAATATTCGCGAATGCAAATGCGAATATTCGTTACATCACTAAAACAAACGTTTCTATCTATTACAAAACACCTCTACTCTTCAATTAAATATGCTAACCGGCAGATGAAGTAACAAGTAAATTACAGGCAAGTTTAATTGTTGGTTAGTGTTGCTCAGTCGTGTGAAATTCATACATACAGTTACGGGTGACTTTAACTGGCGATCAGCCTACTTGAAACATTACTTGTTGGTCGTGAAAGAGGCCCTTAATGATGTATGAACTTGAAGTTTCTGGTCACCGGAAATCAGTACATTTTCTATAGTATTGAGTCTTCTGTATACAGTACTAATATTTATTACATTGAACAAGCCTCAAAAAAGTCCATGAACTGCGGATAAAATTGGCGATAAATATTATTGACAAGCATACTAAAATTGTATGTGGGCTGTTAAAATTAACGTTTTAGCGACTAATATTGTAGGAGACTTTTTTCTTTCCCGAGTATGGCGAAACAAGGGAAATGTAATGAGTTTCAGTCTATGTATGTATATATCTGGACTTTCCACCATAGCGACGCACCTATTGGACCGATTTTGACAAGCGAGGTATCAATCGATTCCTGTAGAATATCATAGGCTATGCACAAATAAAAAATATATATAACTCCCACTCACATCAGTTTTCAAACATAAGAATAATTCCATCCGTTTGAGAGTCACGATCGTACGCCATTCCCCCCCCCCCCCCTCTCAATTATAGCTAAGAATCATCTCGTTTACCTCAACTTTGAAACATGAAAAACCGCAGCTAAATTTATCCATTCGTAAATACGATTTTCACCCCCCTTTTCTCACCTCCCCCCTCCCCCTCCCCATATATCTAAGAACCATTTCGATCACACAATCACACAAAAAAAACTGCATCAAAATTGGTCCATTCGTTTGGGAGCTGCAATGCTCCAGACATACACACGCAGTTTACACACCCTAAACTTATATAACACCCGTCTCTTTGTTCGCGGGTTAAAAATATTGTGGGACAAACGAGCATAATAGTACATTACTGCCGTGGTCTGTAATGACTGCGTTGCTGGCAGCGATGATGATGGCCGAGAGTGTAGCTAAGTTCGAGGCCATCACAGCGCGGTCAGCATTGCAGCCCTTGATGTCCAAGCTGGAATGAAGGCCGAGACCGAAGGTAGAGGCCTTTATAGCGCGGACAGCAACGGCTGCAATGATGGCCAAGCTTGAAGGCCGATAACTTAACTAAGCAAAGCTCGAGGCCATCATAGCGTGGCCAGCAGGGCAGTCATTGCGGACCAAGGCTTGTATAGTGCTTTACTCAAACAATGCGAGGAATTTAAATAAAACCAGCTTAGTATAATAAGAATTTACTCAAACAATGCAACAACAACGAAAACAACAACGACAACTACAATAACAACGACCACAACAACAGAAACAGAAACTGAAACAGAAACAACAACAACAACATTAACAATCACGATCACATCAGCTTTCAAACAAAAAAAAAACGGTCCATTCGTCTGGGAGCTACAACGCCCTCTTTTCGCGTTCGGGGTTAACGAACCCACGGAATAAACAACAGCGCTACGACAAAACACGACAATAATGGATTTTCAAAGGAAATTGCTGGCCGCAAAACACGACAATAATGAAATTCCATACAACTTTGCTGGCGCCTATTCAAGCAGCGCGGCAAGGTCGACTTTGCCCAAAGAAGGTTGTCGAAATAATGGCCACATTACTAGTATTGTTCGAGTAAAAAATAAAATTAATTAAAAAAAACACGCTGCGAACAAAACCAAAATGAGCAAACAAGCTTAAGATTCTTGATTTTGAAATATAAGACGCAGTTTTTTTGTCTTTATTTATTATTGGAATGGTATTTTAAAGGCCTTAATTTTGACACCTCACTCGATAGGTTTTGGTATTTTTTTGTTCCGTCGGAAATACAATACGCTCTAAGCCGCCATATTAGTTTTCTTGACTCTTCATATATGCTATAGCACTTTCATGATTAAGACATATCCAATGATAACTTATTTATCAAATTCCATCAAGCCATTTAGGCTGCTGGACGCATCAAAGAAAGGTACACACATACATATAACCCAACCCTTCGCAGTCGGGTAAAATACCCGCTATCCCCATATTAAGCGGGGAAATGCTCTTTAGAGCGAAACTATCGGTAAAGTTAAAAATGTACGTTTTTCTCTGAACAACTTTACTCAATCCCATCTACATGACTGACAACAAAACAAAACAAAACAAAAACAAAACACACACACTACTCAAAAAGTATAAAAACATAAATTAAAAAAAAACAAATATATACAAAAAGGCTGCAACACCCCAAACAGGTAACTATAGTAGTCGCAGCGGAAGTTTGAGTCTCGGAAGTTGTCTGCTAGTCGCTGCGCAAACTGCTATTTTTCAGGCGCAATCCCTATGTTGAAGATGAAGACAGCATTGTATAACTGCCCCGCTCACTCACAAACATATACATTGGCTGCGACTACTTTACTTGTTTGGGGACAAACTAATGTGAATAATTTGTCCCCAAACAAGTTCCCGGTTGTTTTAAGACACTTTTTATTACACTAATATTATAAAAGTGTTGCTGACTATATCTGTCTGTCTATTTATAACCTCTTCACTACTGAACGGCTAAACTGATCTTGATGAAATTTTACATTACAATAGTGTGCATCATGAGGAAAAGACACAGGCAAAACAAAGTTTTTACCTCGGAAAATGACCACAAGCCAAGAGACGTTTCACTTTTCCATACCAATATATAAAAGTGAAACCAATATATAAAAGTGAAACGTTGTCTGTTTATTTGTTTGTTTGGGGAGCTTTCACGCGATAATGGCTAGATGGATTTTGATGAAATTTAGAATGGATATAGCTTATACCCTGGAATAAAACATAGGATACTTTTTATCCCGAAAAATTGTAAGTTTCCACGGGAAAACTGGAAAATGTTGATTACTCACTGTAAGGCACGGTTGCCATCACATAATGGTCTGTGGTTGCCATGTAAACGAAATAACAAGTCTGTCAAAAAATGACTATACCTACTTTTACATTCGTTTTTAATATCCTAGAAGAAAATACGATGTTTTTTTCGCGATAAACAGTAGTCCGTGCGGACGAAGTCGCGGGCGGGAATTAGTAATAAATATATCGAAGCCAGTTAGGTTACCTTCTCTGCATCTGTCAAACTCGCCGTATTACATACACTGACGCGTTTCAAGCATTTGTCGGACACGTCCACTTTCACTGAGGAGGGGTAGGATTTCTGTGATACTTGCAATAGCTCTATTATGTGCTGGAATATTATAGGGGATGATTTAACACAAAAGTGTAATCTATACTTATAATAGCGATGGTAGACTAACGGTTCGATAGTGCAACTTAGAATCCAACGATACCGGGTTCAACCCCAGGCTCTGCACCAATGAGTTTTCTTAGTTATGTGCGATTTTCCGTCGCTCCGTGCACGGCACGTTAAGCTGTCGGTCCCGGCTTTTACCGATTAAGGCCAGGCTCCAAGGTTACGTTTTCCGACTCCCCACTCCCCTGCCACCTGCTACCCGCAATAAGCACTGAAGTGCCTGCGTAACAAGGTTGAATATCGCAAGCGCTGTTTGAACACACAATTTAGCTTGGAACTAAATGAAGTATGTCTCAAAAGTTATTTATTTTATTGGCAGGCTAATAATTTAGTTAGGTCAATTTTGTCTTAGTCCTAGGCCCGTATTAATAAATCGCTCTTGGTTGAGCTCTCAAGCGCGATATCAACTGATACGCTCTCAAGTTGTGATCAGCATCTTAACATCGTCGCTGATTAATAAAGTTTTTTCAAGAGCATCTCAGATCATGTCGCTTTCAAGAGCCGCATCTCAAGATGCTACGTCACGAACCAGAACTTGAGAGCAAGATTGAATGAGCTATGAATGAACGATTTATTTTCTTTAGTGAAAGTTCGGTTTTCGCTCAAATAAGATATAGCGAAAGGTTAAAATTTATTACTTCGATGTAGTTGAATCAAATTAAATGCGATTATATTAAACGTAATGTTTATTTTTTACATAATTATCATAACCTTACTTTATTTTATTTGTAAAAAGGATGTAAGCCTTATGGCTTTTATTTGTCTATATTTTCAAAGTTACTCTATCTAATAAAAAACTTAACGCAATTCATCAACAAATAACTATAATCTATGAAAATAAAAATTCGTTGATTAGCCATGCAGTATTTCCAGCGCGTATCCTTTGGTTACGATTTCGGATCTTTTTAGACTTCAGCGAGTCCTCGCCAGGTTCTGATATCTACCAAATCTTCGGATCTTTTCGCAATCATGCCAAATAAATTTGTTTATTTCCAGAGGAATATAAAAATATTCTTATAAATATGGTTAATATAATTATAATTATCAACTTCTGACATAATAATTTTGAAATCCTTGATTCTAGCAACTGGCAATCAACATAATATTTTCGAAATCCTTGATTCTAGCAACTGGCAATCACGCTCTCAAGTCTCGGATCGACTGCACTCAACATTCTGCATCACAAAGCACATCGCAAGTGCGCTCTTGAGAGTTGTGATTGATTTATTATTAAACACTAACTCAGCTGATTACGGCATCTCAATCCACAGCTTAAGATATATTTATTAATAAGATTAGCATCTTGAGATCGCTCTCAATAGCGCTCTCAGAGTTGAGGTCGGTTTATTAATACGGCCCTTAGATAATAAACTATATTTTATTGCTGTGAGATTTATTTTAGAGATAAAACTTAAGCCGTTGAGTAGAAAAATGTAAACATTACTGAAAATAACGTAATTTTTGATAAGAAAATGTATCGAATGAAATTTTGTTAATCATGTTTTTGTCTTATTCTTAGAGAGATAAACATCTCAAAAACATATATGTTAAGTTTCACATTTATCAAGTTTGTGGTTGACGCAGCATATTTATGCAAAAAACCCTTAAAAAGCAGAGCCTGGTCTTAATACCAGTCGTTAAGCCATGTCGGAGGCCCTCAGGCGGCCTGACAAATTTTGCCATCAGAGCGCAGCACTGCCTCATACGACAAACAAACAAACAAATTTTAATAAAGCAACAAGAACAAAAGGTCTGTACAAAGATAATAAAAAAATAGTACCTACTTAAAATAAGCAACTGAACAAGAATAAGTCAGTTTTTTTTAATCGTGTTTATTTGTACGTTTGTTCACGAATCAAGTAAAAAACTACTGGACCGATTGTGATGCGGTTTTCACTGTTGGATAGCTTAGGGTTTGACTTAAAAACTGGGGTACTTGGTTATCTTTATCCGATGAAAAGATGTCGGGCAATAGATAAAAAACTATTTGACGGCCGAACAAATTTTCAAGAAATGCAATTTGTACTTTATAGGTACTTTTGGTCCGACTGAGCTATCAAGACTTGCGATCTCTGACGAAAAGTAAGATCTATAGATCAGATGAAGTAGTTGCTGATTCACAGTTGACCAATGAGCGCGCATCAGTACACATCATATGCGAGTACAGGAAGGTGAGCTCGTGTTTTATTTATTATGTGCTACTACTATGGAATTTTACTGCAGATAAATTTCACCTTAGGTCCAGAAGCAGAGCTAACCGCGTCCTCTCTAGTGGAAACAGTGCTAGTGGATTTCCCAAGCAGTTTTCTAGATATCATCGATATGGGTATGTTAGCGCTTGAAGAGTTGCATAGGTTCTGGAAGGGAAGGAGTTTAAGGAGGGAGGAAAGGGGAAGGTTAGGTTACAGAGGAAACTTGTTTTTGGGTAGCAGTAGTAATAGATTAGAGATGCATCACACATCCTTTTTTTTCCTTTTGGAAATCTTAGAAGAAATACGTGGATATATATAATGTATTTTGTTTCATTGGAGTTCACGTTTTTTTTTAGAGTACAGCTTCCGGCAATCCGACACTAGAGGCCGTCTTTATCGGGTTTTTTTTTCTTATTCGGCCTTATTAGGTATTCCCAGGTCAGTAGGTTTAATTCCTGCATCGTGGTCGTATATTTCCTATTCCTACGTTGCCAAGTGTTGAAGACAATGTCGTTACCTTGTCGACCTCTGTGTCGAACTCTTGAGTTGTCCCGCCCTTGGAGATGTTGCCCTTTTCCATCAGCGTAGCACGTTTGGCAGCGAGGTACAGAGATCTGAAATGTATTATTACTATACTATCAAAACTCATTTTTGATGTGTAACATCTTCTTTCCTGTAATCTGTAGGAGTAATTTCGTGAAAAGCGTAACCATGTGTAACCGGAACTGTAACCGGAAGCCGGGAAGTGCGAGCTATTTGATTTGACCAATGAGCGCGCGTGGTGCTAGAGTAGAGTATGTTGATGTTGCTTATTACCAAGGTGTTACACATCATATTCGACTACTGTAAGGCTCGTTCGTATTTTTTAATTGTAAATGGGCAACATATGATAGCACTTTTCCAAGTCAAAATGTTAATCGTGTCATAAACAAGGGAAATATTTTATAAAAAGACCAAATCCATTAATCAGGTAATCCATACTTTGTTTGAGTTTGAAAAAGAAATGTCCGTTTCATGTGCCGACTCAGAATTTAATCACGCACAGGAAAACGATTTAGCCTTCGACTCTACCGACATGGCGTCCATATATGCGTGTGTGCACACATGTTGTGTCGCGTTATGTTTACCGTTTGACACTGATGTAGTACACAGAGGTGATGGCTCGCACTGGGTAATACGGCACGAACGTGTGTCACGGCATGGCATCCATGTATATGTGTACACATGTTGTGTCGCGAAATGCTTACCGTTTGACAGTAAGGTAATAGACAGAGGTGATGGCTCGCACGGAGTAGTCCGGCACGAACGTGTGTCGCAGCATGGCGTCCATGTTTATATTCTGGAGGGAACCCATCGCGGAGGGGGTCGGTGATTCCGCTGTAACAAAAACACATTCACATTATCACACTAACCTTCATGATATAAAAAACTTGTTTATTCGTATTCTGTGTGTTCGCGCAATGTTAAATCGATTGAGAAAATTTCTGACATAAACAATGAAGGACCACAAATATAGTTAAATTAGAAAACAACAATATAATTAAAGAGGCATTGCAACTTTACGGCCGAGCCGATCTCAATGAAATTTGACAAGGAAATTGTGCGCATCATGGGAATAGACATAAACTTTTTTTTATTTAAAAATTAATGAGAATTAGACATACTACCGGTCAACAACGCTTGTTAAATTAGAATAAGGTCCTTACCGACTCCGACGTTCTGCGTAAGCGCCTGCACTCCGAAGTACGTGAAGGGTCCCGCTTCAAACACTAGGTTCTCTCGTCCCACCGTCACCTCCACTCGACCTTCCAAGATCAGCAGGAAATAGTCCACCTGGAAAAGTCATCCAATAACCAATATACATACATTCCATTATCGGACAAACCAAAGGCAATCCAAAGAATTTGAACCTAAAAAGTTACAAAATATAAAAGATTTACATTCAGAGCACAGCGATTTGTTTCCGTGCAGTTTGATTTCATGAATGGCATTTATATAAATGAGAAACAACAACGGTCCGAGTATGGACCCCTATGGGACCCCAAAATATATGTTATGTTGTATACTTTGGTATTCATTGATCTTGACTATAAAGTTTCAGGCATACATTACCAATAGAGTCCAGCTATTGGTAATGTATGCCTGAAACTTTTCATAGGCTGTCCCCGTTACACTTATGTCTTTTAGTTTTTGGAGTAGGATTGAGAGGCTAACTGTGTCAAATGCCTCATCTAGGTCAATAAAAAATTACAGTACCAGCTGCTTCTGATCGATATTAGTTTTAATTTTGTCATACTATATATATATATATCTACAAAAGAAAAAAATTAAAAAATTATATGTTTGCTTAAATTGATGATACGTAAAATAATGTAGTACATGTTTATAGAACTCATCATTACCCACAAAAAAGTCCGAGAGGCTGTATGTCTCACTATTATAGTTCATCATCATCATCATCATGTCAGCCTTTAGAAGTCCACTGCTGAACATAGGCCTCCCCTAAAAAGCGCCATGACATGGTGGATGGAGGTGGCACAAGATCGCTATCTTGTGCCACCTCCATCCACCGACTTCCTGCGATGGCTACAATGTTGTCGGTCCATCGTGTGGGGAGTCTCCCCACACTTCGCTTGCTGGTTCGTGGTCGCCATTCGAGAACCTTTATTTCCCAACGGTTGTCGGTTCTGCGAACTATATGGCCTGCCCATTGCCACTTCGAATTGCAAAATCTGAAAGCTATGTCGTTCTTCTACGGATTTCCTCATTTCGGATTTTATCACGTAGTGAAACACCGAGCATAGCTCTCTCCATTGCACGGTGCGCAACTCTGAGCTTGTGTTGAGACCAATTGTTAGCGACCACGTCTCAGTGCCGTATGTCATCACTGGCAACACGCACTGATTATAAACTTTCTTCTTTCTTCTAGTCTTGAGGCTCTGCGGTACCTGCGACGAGAAGATATGGTGTAATTTTCCGAAAGCTGCCCATGCGAGTTGGATTCGTCGGTTGACCTCTTTGTCGAAGTTGGATCGTCTGGCCCAAGAAGACATAGTGATCAACAGCTTCGATAATTTCGTTTTCAACATAAACCGGCATGGGTACGACATGGGCATTTGACATGATGTTCGTCTTGCCCAATGTTAATTTTAATACTCACCTATTGGGAAACAATATTAAGGTCACTGAGCATTGTGCAGTCTTCCAGGGTTTCTGTCATGATGACTACATCATCAGCAAATCGAAGGTGTATTCGCCATTGATGTTAAAACCATATCCGTTCCAGTTCGGAGAAATAACTCTCCCTGTCTCACCCCTTTTTGCACCTGGATAGAATTCGTGCTCTGATCCTGAAGACGGACTGTCATGGTGGCCTTGCTGTACAAACGCTTCAACACTTCGATGTGCGACTGTTATAGTTAAGTCATATTACCCGTTTTTTTGTTCAAATTAGTCAATCAAAACACGGGTTGAATCGAAATTTTGTATAAAGAAATGTTTAGAGAAACCCTTAGCTTCGCGTGCGAAGTATATAAGTATTTTTATCTTTTGTCTAGTACTCATAGTACAAATATCCTGCTTTGGGGCTATTGAATTGGTGTGAACTATCGTAAATATATCATACTAGTTTTCCCGACCGCGACTTCGTCCGCGCGGACTACTGTTTATCGTGAAAAAAGCATCCTATTTTCTTCTAGGGTATTTAAAACCAATGCAAAAGTAGGTATAGCACTAATCAAAGAGAATATAATTACTACGTTTATGCTCTTGATGTTTTTTTGACAGACTTGTTATTTCGTTTCCATGGCAACCACAGACCATTCTGTGATGGCAACCGTTTCTTACAGTGAGTAATCACTATATTCCAGTTTTCCCGTGGAAACTTACAATGTTCCAGGATAAAAAGTATCCTATAATTTATTCCAGGGTATAAGCTATCTCATCTAAATTAATCTGTCATTCTAAATTTAATCAAAATTCGTCCAGCCGTTATCAACAAACAAACACACAACGTTTCACTTTTATATATTGGTATGGATTCATAGAAAATATTCATAGACATACCCCCAATCTTACCTCTTCTGGCAACCCGCCAGGGGGAATCGACACACTTAGACATAGACACCAACCTCGCCGGCGAGGTCGAAGGTCCCGTAACTCATAGTTCGCCTTCGAGTTTCTTGTCGATTCTTCTCGAAGGTGTATTACGAATCGGCGGTCAGTTTTATAATTCAATCAAAGGGCTCCTAGCCACATTTCAGGTTACCCTCGGTCAATACTAACACTAGTGATCCAGGGATGTTTAATTCGATTCCCGTAGTCGAGACGACCGTCCAAGCCGAGGTCCGTACCCCCTGGGTGTCCTTGTGCCGGTCGTCATTAATTTTGACTTTAGCATACGCCTTCTGCGTCACGCATTGAGGCGGAGCGCTCTAGCTAAAGGCCAACAGCAAATAAACTTCCTAAAAATAAAAATAAAATAAAAATAGACATACCGGCTTTCCTTGCGTAAAGACGAAGGTAGACTGGTCCTTCTTAGTCTTTCCCTTTATTTTGATGTACTGGATAACGTCCTGTCTTAGAAGCCGACGTAGAACCGTTTCCGACACAGTGTCGGGGCGGAATGCGTCCACGCCTGCGGACAAAATCATTAACCCGTATTAAAAAACCTTTTTACACGGCTGCCCAAACAAGGAGTGTTATGTTTTCGGGGTTCATGTTTGTATGTGACTTTATTCCACCATAACTTTTAAATGCCTGAACAGACTTGGATGTATGGGGTATCGTTAGAACCCTTACATCACATCCCGAGTACCACAGAATATAATATTTTTTGAAAAAAAAACATAAAAACGAAAAAAAAAACTATGTGCGTATCAAATTGAAGGCACACATTACAACAATATATAATTTATTGGCTTAACAAAAATTTATTGGCTTAACAAAAAACTTGTCACTAAAATGTATAAAATAAAAATGAATAGGTTATTATGAAAAATAAAAAACACCGTTCTGTGGAACACTTTAATCTAAGCGGTCCCCCGATTGCAATGACAATTTTAATTATCTCTTTTTTTTTTTACTTTCCTTTCTCTCTTTGTAATTGTTTGGTTCGATTGCGGCAGGAAAATCGTGTTTTTTTCTTTTATTACTCATTTTTATTAAAGCAAGCTTAAAGCCATCTCCAGTGCCACATAAAGACCAGATACAGATCAATAGAGCCTAAACTAAAAATATTTTCTTAATTTGTTTGTCATTTCCTGTGTCTAAAATCCGGTTCCATCGTCAGACTCGCTCAATTGTACCATAATATTTAATTGTCATCACAAAAAAATAGAGCCTAAACTAAAAAGATTTTCTTAATTTGTTTGTCAATTTCCTGTGTCTAAAATCCGGTTCCATCGTCAGACTCGCTCAATTGTACCATAATATTTTATTGTCATCACAAAAGGTTCCATCGTCAGACTCGCTCAATTGTACCATTATATTTTATTGTCATCACAAAAAAAAGAGCCTAAACTAAAAAGATTTTCTTAATTTGTTTGTCAATTTCCTGTGTCTAAAATCCGGTTCCATCGTCAGACTCGCTCAATAGTACCATTATATTTTATTGTCATCACAAAAAAATAGAGCCTAAACTTAAAAGATTTTCTTAATTTGTTTGTCAATTTCTTGTGTCTAAAATCCGGTTCCATCGTCAGACTCGCTCAATAGTACCATTATATTTTATTGTCATCACAAAAAAAAAAGAGCCTAAACTAAAAAGATTTTCTTAATTTGTTTGTCAATTTCCTGTGTCTAAAATCCGGTTCCATCGTCAGACTCGCTCAATTGTACCATCATATTTTATTGTCATCACAACAGGGCGTTGCACGCGAGCAAAGCCGCGAGTTGCAGGTAGTGGCTAATATCAAATATCTTAGTTTGAAAGAATGCCAATGTTTTTAAATTCACACTGTAGATGTGGAATGATGATGCTTTCGAAGATAAATGTTTGATGGATGGTTGATGGATTTATCTAACAATTTCCTAATATTAGTATTAAGTTTTATATAACCTTTTTTTTAATTACACGTGTTCGTTTGGCCAGTTCACCAAACTACCAATAGATGGTGTTACCGTCTCCGTAAGACGGATTTGAAAACAGAGGGAAAAATTTGGATGTTGATGTAGTTAGTGGTCACGGTTTACTAATGTAAAGGCATGTGCCGCGCAGAGGCACGGAACGATGCGGGTTCTAGAAAATTATTAGATACTTCCTGTGCCCGTCCTTCACACGCGTGGTCATTTCTCTTGGTTAAAAGTACTAATGTGCTAGTCCACGACCTAAAATACCAATATACCAACATTTGATGAAAAGTCCTTCAGCCGTCAAAAAGGTTTTTATCGATTGCTCGGCTTCTACTCAACGGATTAAGATACCAAGTACCCCAGTTTTTAAGACAAACCCTAAGCTATACAACAGTGAAAACCGCATCGCAATCAGTCCAGTAGTTTTTACGTGATGCGCGAACTAACATACAGACAAACAAACAAAGAGGTAAACAGACAGACACGATTTAAAAATTTGTTATGTTCTGTTATTTGAAGTACCTTAGAGACATATTTTTTTAATTATCTTCTTTGTACAAACATTTTCGTACTTATTGCTTTATTATAAGTATGATGTTCTCGCTAAACAGGCGTTAATGCTAAATCATAAAAACATTTTATTGATGGATGGTTAATGTATTATTTATGGATGGTTGATGAATGGTTGATGGATGGTTGATGGATACTCACTGGTACTCAAAAACTGGAACGTGGCAAGCGTTAGCTGCGGCGATATATGTATGCGTTGGTTCTCGTGTCTCTCTGCGAAAGCTGCGAAGTCTTGCAGTTTGTTCTGAGGGCGGCGACGCCGCTTCGAACGGTTGTCCACTGGAACAGTGTAACAACATGTTGAATAACAAGATAAAAAAACGCCAACATTTGGTTTTAAATAAAGTTTTCATTAAAGTTCAAATAAATAAGAATCATCCAAACCGTTCCATGAAACCCGGAGAACCCGGAGATACGAGGTTACATACAGAAGACAAGTTCACAAAATAAAACCCGGTCGGGTAAAAAATAGCCTATAAACTCTTGCGATGAAGACGAATCGATTGATATGGCAACCATATGGTGGAACATCCACATACATACATATAAAGGTTGGAATTTTTTAACCTCACCCAGAGTGAAAGTACTCTAAATACTGCAAAATTTTACTCAAAGGAAACATTCCTTTATGTTTAAAAATAAACATATCTGCATTCAAAGATTTATAAAACTCATTTGGCACACTCGGGAATCGAACCGGCTAAAACCGAAAAAATAACAGCCTGTACTCTTGTTGCAGACTCTCACGCAGGGTACCAGTTGAGAGATAATGAGACTTCTTCGAGCACAAGACGTTCGTTCAGGGGTCAGTTATTTACACTTTATAGTTGGTATATTATCACAATAAACAAGGATGGTACAGAATATAGTTTTGTTATTATAAATGGTTATAAATGTTGGCTATCGGAGCCGTAATATATTGTGGTGCTACTGTATAATCATGATAACTGTATAGGAGAGCTTCTTGCTTCGACGGCTACTGCGAACGGGAACTTACGACGAAATGCACACCGATTTATCGAAGTATGCGCATTTATACTAAACGCAAAACAGTCGAAGCTCTCAACAGTGGGTGATTTGTTTCATTTTATTCGTGGCAACTTTCCCACGCTCGACACAACATTCCTGTGGACTCATTGCGAGTCAACACACTTGACTGTTTTAGAAAATCTTCTCCCATTTTAGCCTCTTCTCGCTCCTACTATCTGTATTTTTACCAATTACCTTTAAAGATTACCTTTTAGATCGATTCAGGTTCGCCCCGCGTTGTAAACTAGTACCTTTACAAAGCGGGGCTTTTCCTGAGTCAACCTGCACCAATATTCAGACAACCACAGAGAACTTCAGTCTCTCTGTGGCTGCATGTTTCCATTTATTCACCTAAAGACGCGGCCATCCCGTATGCTATAGACGTCATAAGGGATGGCACGTAGATTCTAAACTACATTTGCCTGTTTTCTGAGCTCATACAAAATAATTAATAACTCGCTAATGGGTAGGTTAACGTATAAGAAATATAGCGTATAACCTCTCGTGTGAAATGATTGGCGTGAAATGTTCGTAACACTTAAGGCTATGATTCTGTGTTGCTACTTTCCATCAACCTATTCGCATGTACTTGTAGGTTACTGTTGCGCTCGTCAATAACTCTTATGGCATCAATCACTAGGGTCAATCATAAGAATCAAATCTCTCTAATAAACATGATGAATAAAATAAAAGGAAATCTATGAAATCTTAACTTATTTTAATTGAACGAAAACAAAGGGAAAACTTGTTGGATACACAAGTATATTCATTTAATAAAGAGAAGGGAAATAATCTAATAAAAGGTCTGCATTACAAACACGTGCAAATAGAAATCTTCTTATCTAAATAGTTCTTAGTCATTTTAATAAATGAATGACGTCAAAGCTTATTGTTATTAAGGTATTACCATAAGTAACCTGATGGACCTACGAGTAATAGTGCATTATCTTGTCCCGTTGAACTTATTAGTTTAGATTTCATGGTATTTATCTAAATAGTTCTTAGTCATTTTAATAAATGAATGACGTCAAAGATTATTGTTATTAAGGTATTACCATAAGTAACCTGATGGACCTACGAGTAATAGTGCATTATCTTGTCCCGTTGAACTTATTAGTTTAGATTTCATGGTATTTATCTAAATAGTTCTTAGTCATTTTAATAAATGAATGACGTCAAAGATTATTGTTATTAAGGTATTACCATAAGTAACCTGATGGACCTACGAGTAATAGTGCATTATCTTGTCCCGTTGAACTTATTAGTTTAGATTTCATGGTATTTATCTAAATAGTTCTTAGTCATTTTAATAAATGAATGACGTCAAAGATTATTGTTATTAAGGTATTACCATAAGTAACCTGATGGACCTACGAGTAATAGTGCATTATCTTGTCCCGTTGAACTTATTAGTTTAGATTTCATGGTATTTATCTAAATAGTTCTTAGTCATTTTAATAAATGAATGACGTCAAAGATTATTGTTATTAAGGTATTACCATAAGTAACCTGATGGACCTACGAGTAATAGTGCATTATCTTGTCCCGTTGAACTTATTAGTTTAGATTTCATGGTATTTATCTAAATAGTTCTTAGTCATTTTAATAAATGAATGACGTCAAAGATTAATGTTATTAAGGTATTACCATAAGTAACCTGATGGACCTACGAGTAATGGTGCATGATCTTGTCCCATTGAACTTATTAGTTTAGATTTCATGGTATTTATCTAAATAGTTCTTAGTCATTTTAATAAATGAATGACGTCAAAGATTAATGTTATTAAGGTATTACCATAAGTAACCTGATGGACCTACGAGTAATGGTGCATTATCTTGTCCCGTTGAACTTATTAGTTTAGATTTCATGGTATTTATCTAAATAGTTCTTAGTCATTTTAATAAATGAATGACGTCAAAGATTAATGTTATTAAGGTATTACCATAAGTAACCTGATGGACCTACGAGTAATGGTGCATGATCTTGTCCCATTGAACTTATTAGTTTAGATTTCATGGTATTTATCTAAATAGTTCTTAGTCATTTTAATAAATGAATGACGTCAAAGATTAATGTTATTAAGGTATTACCATAAGTAACCTGATGGACCTACGAGTAATGGTGCATTATCTTGTCCCGTTGAACTTATTAGTTTAGATTTCATGGTATTTATCTAAATAGTTCTTAGTCATTTTAATAAATGAATGACGTCAAAGATTAATGTTATTAAGGTATTACCATAAGTAACCTGATGGACCTACGAGTAATAGTGCATTATCTTGTCCCGTTGAACTTATTAGTTTAGATTTCATGGTATTTATCTAAATAGTTCTTAGTCATTTTAATAAATGAATGACGTCAAAGATTAATGTTGTTAAGGTATTACCATAAGTAACCTGATGGACCTACGAGTAATAGTGCATTATCTTGTCCCGTTGAACTTATTAGTTTAGATTTCATGGTATTTAACTAAATAGTTCTTAGTCATTTTAATAAATGATTGACGTCAAAGATTATTGTTATTAAGGTATTACCATAAGTAACCTGATGGACCTACGAGTAATAGTGCATTATCTTGTCCCGTTGAACTTATTAGTTTAGATTTCATGGTATTTATCTAAATAGTTCTTAGTCATTTTAATAAATGAATAACGTCAAAGCTTATTGTTATTAAGGTATTACCATAAGTAACCTGATGGACCTACGAGTAATAGTGCATTATCTTGTC
Source organism: Alsophila aescularia (assembly GCA_946251855.1). Taxonomy (NCBI): domain Eukaryota; kingdom Metazoa; phylum Arthropoda; class Insecta; order Lepidoptera; family Geometridae; genus Alsophila; species Alsophila aescularia. Next base: position 65,733,056 of record OX276374.1, read on the forward strand.
CCGTTGAACTTATTAGTTTAGATTTCATGGTATTTATCTAAATAGTTCTTAGTCATTTTAATAAATGAATGACGTCAAAGATTATTGTTATTAAGGTATTACCATAAGTAACCTGATGGACCTACGAGTAATAGTGCATTATCTTGTCCCGTTGAACTTATTAGTTTAGATTTCATGGTATTTATCTAAATAGTTCTTAGTCATTTTAATAAATGAATAACGTCAAAGCTTATTGTTATTAAGGTATTACCATAAGTAACCTGATGGACCTACGAGTAATAGTGCATTATCTTGTCCCGTTGAACTTATTAGTTTAGATTTCATGGTATTTATCTAAATAGTTCTTAGTCATTTTAATAAATGAATGACGTCAAAGATTAATGTTATTAAGGTATTACCATAAGTAACCTGATGGACCTACGAGTAATGGTGCATTATCTTGTCCCGTTGAACTTATTAGTTTAGATTTCATGGTATTTATCTAAATAGTTCTTAGTCATTTTAATAAATGAATGACGTCAAAGATTAATGTTATTAAGGTATTACCATAAGTAACCTGATGGACCTACGAGTAATAGTGCATTATCTTGTCCCGTTGAACTTATTAGTTTAGATTTCATGGTATTTATCTAAATAGTTCTTAGTCATTTTAATAAATGAATGACGTCAAAGATTAATGTTATTAAGGTATTACCATAAGTAACCTGATGGACCTACGAGTAATAGTGCATTATCTTGTCCCGTTGAACTTATTAGTTTAGATTTCATGGTATTTATCTAAATAGTTCTTAGTCATTTTAATAAATGAATGACGTCAAAGATTAATGTTATTAAGGTATTACCATAAGTAACCTGATGGACCTACGAGTAATGGTGCATTATCTTGTCCCGTTGAACTTATTAGTTTAGATTTCATGGTTTTTCTTTCATTTAATTTACCATGGTTGTTAGAGATATCCTATCGATTGATGCCATAATAGTACAGGATCTTATTTTTCCAAATTTTAGCTAGTTCGATTACCGAGTGTGGCAAGCAAGCTTTCGAAAATCTTTGAATGCAGTTTTTTTAAACATAAAGGAATGTTTCCTTTGAGTAAAATTTGCTATCTTCAGTATTTAGTGTATTTTCCCTCCGGGTGTGGTTGAAAAATTCCATCCTGTATACATACATACATATCCTGTCCATACTTCAAGCACTCCATAACCAAGAAATTAACTTAACATACATACAATTACTACAAAATATATATCAAAATAGTTCGGCATCAATAAAACTAGCCAATACAGGACCTACCTTCCGCATTAGAACTAGCCAATACAGGACCTACCTTCCGCATTAGAACTAGCCAATACAGGACCTACCTTCCGCATTAGAACTAGCCAATACAGGACCTACCTTCCGCATTAGAACTAGCCAATACAGGACCTACCTTCCGCATTAGAACTAGCCAATACAGGACCTACCTTCCGCATTAGAACTAGCCAATACAGGACCTACCTTCCGCATTAGAACTAGCCAATATAGGACCTACCTTCCGCATTAGAACTAGCCAATACAGAACCTACCTTCCGCATTATAACTAGCCAATACAGGACCTACCTTCCGCATTAGAACTAGCCAATACAGGACCTACCTTCCGCATTAGAACTAGCCAATACAGGACCTACCTTCCGCATTATAACTAGCCAATACAGGACCTACCTTCCGCATTAGAACTAGCCAATACAGGACCTACCTTCCGCATTAGAACTAGCCAATACAGGACCTACCTTCCGCATTAGAACTAGCCAATACAGGACCTACCTTCCGCATTAGAACTAGCCAATATAGGACCTACCTTCCGCATTAGAACTAGCCAATACAGAACCTACCTTCCGCATTATAACTAGCCAATACAGGACCTACCTTCCGCATTAGAACTAGCCAATATAGGACCTACCTTCCGCATTAGAACTAGCCAATACAGAACCTACCTTCCGCATTATAACTAGCCAATACAGGACCTACCTTCCGCATTAGAAATAGCCAATACAGGACCTACCTTCCGCATTAGAACTAGCCAATACAGGACCTACCTTCCGCATTAGAACTAGCCAATACAGGACCTACCTTCCGCATTAGAACTAGCCAATACAGGACCTACCTTCTGCATTAAAAAGGGAGTCAAGCAAGGTGACCCACTATCTCCAAAATTGTTCACTGCTACTTTAGAAGAAATCTTTCGGAAAATCGCACCTAGCTGGGAAGGGAAAGGCATTCTCGTCTGAGAAAAGCGCTTGACGAACCTCCGATTTGCAGACGATATCGAGTTGGGTCACATGCTACAAGACCTATGCAAGGCAAGCCGGACGTCGACGTCGGACTAAAGATGAATATGTCAAAGACCAAGCTGATGACTAACAGCACAAGACGTAAGATCCACGTCGAGGATATGGAGGTTGAATATGTTCATGAGTATGTGTATTTGGGCCAATTAGTCTGTTTCCAGGCGAGACAGGATGCAGAAGTTGCACTTCGCACTGAGAACGCCTGGAGGAGCTATTGGTCCATGAAAGACCTAATGAAGGGAAACCTGCCACTATCCCTTAAGCGCAGACTCATGGACGTGTGCATTCTCCCCATCCTTACATACGGTGCACAGACTTGGTCTTTGACTGATCATCAGAGGTCTGACCTCGAGGTATGCCAGCGTGCAATGGAACGCAGTATTCTAGGAATTAAACTAACTGACCGAATAAAGAACACCATACTGCGTTCCAAGACTCAGATTACAGACGTGACCCAAAAAGCTGCAAAACTAAAGTGGGACTGGGCTGGACATGTCTGCCGCATGTCGGATGATCTCTGGGCAAAAATTACCACGCAAGAGATGGCGGGATGAGCTTGACTCCCACACAAAGAACTGGTGTACCATTGCAACAGATAGAGAAGAATGGAAAAAAGTTAGGGGGGCCCTGCAGTGGGACACTACAGGCTCGTAATAATAATAAGAATACATACATAGACTGTTAAACTCATTACTTTTCCCTTGCTCTGCCGTAGTCGGGTAGAAAGAGACATACACACGACTTGAAAACCTCCTACTTTTGTGTGAAGTCCATTCAAAATGACGGACATTAAAATAATTATATATTGTTCCAAGACAGCCGAAAACGACAGTCGTAATCGTTAACCATTCCGAGTTAGGACTTACCAGTCAAAGTTATGGAATAAAAGTGTGGTGAAATTATCACTTTCGTGAATGTTCCCGAGCATGAATCACGCTCGTGAAAGTGTTCGTGTATTACTGATAGATCAGCAATGTTCATATTTATAGTCACGTTGCCAAGTATAACTGCCAGTACAGCCACGTTTGTATTAATATTCGTTAAGCTCGCATCACGTCTGACCACCATTTCACCCTCACCTAATGTTGAAAGATGACGTAAAAGTATATACTTACAAAAGACGTCAGTTTCGTCAACAATCTCGGCTTGTATCATCTCTTCGATGACGTCTTCTAAAGTGACGAGGCCGATGGTTTCGTAGAATGGATCGCCTTCGCCCTCGTTGTTAATGCGGTGGACGAAAGCCATGTGCCCTTTGTGACCTGTTCAAAAATAAACAAACTTGTGTAAAGTTGAAAGGGAACCAGTGCAATTGAACGACAAAAAAATATTTAAAAAAAAATACGACTTCAAATAATATTAAACTTAAAAATGTTTTTTTTGGAGTTCTGTCCGACGCTCAAGACGACTAAAGTAAGGTAAGAGGAATTCACCAGGAACAGACCAAACAAAAAAAAATACTTTTATGTTTTATATTATTTTAAGTTATTTTTATTATTGATTTTATTTCTCACTTTTAAGTTTCTTTAAAGTAGGCCTAAGAAAATGAAGTACTTATTCCGTTCGTTAAGAAAAATGCCATACTGGAAACAGTTAGCAGTCCATATATTTTAAACTACTGAACGGATTTTGATGAAACTTAAACTATTCCCTAACTTGAAATAAACTGAAACTATTACAAAACGAATAACTGCAATCGGACTTATAGTTGCCGAGAAATACGTCAACAAACATACATACATTCGCAAAATTTAGTATATTTGTTCAGATACTCATATAGACTAACATATATGAATATTACGCAACAATATTGTACAGTTTGTATTGTACATACACATCAACTTGAGAACCTACTTTTTTAAGTCGGTTTAAAAGAAACTGACTGAAAGCTTACTACCGCTCAAATAGAATCTAACTTTGCAACCTATCGACACCGGGTTTGATCCGCAGACAGCTAGATTTTAAAATCAAGTAATGATTTATTACCAATAGGTACCTACTCGTGAACGTTCCCGAGTATGAGTATCATTTAAGTTACTCATGCTTGTGAACGATACATTATCTAAGTAATGGTGAACGTTCTAAGTATGACTGTATGATTTTCGAATGAGGTAGTACTGTCTGTCAGGCCATCCAACGTGGCTTAGCAACTGCTAGCAACTGGGGACGACGGCTTAACGTGACCTCCGAAGCACGGCGCGATGCCAAATCCGCACTCATTCGGGGCGGATGAATAACCTGGTGTCGTTAGATATCAAAGCGGCTACCATCGCTCGAAGAAAGCATGACTGAATAGTCTCAAAGTCTCAAGTTACTCATGCTAATAAACGTTCCCAAGTATGACGGAAGCGTCCTCACCGTCCTTGAACTGTTTGAATATGACGTCGAGCGTGACGTCCTCAAAGACGAAATGCGCCGGGTTCTGGTAGTACTGGCAGAGCGTGCGCAGCGGCGTGTTGTCGTCGGGGTCCACGAAGGCCAGGTCCTTGATGAATAGCACCGTCACTATGTTGCCGCGCGCGCCTTCGTACACGGGGATGCGGGAGTAGCCTGCGAGAAGAGATTTTGACAAGTGAGCAATCGCTGTATTGACCCTAAAGCAATTATAATTTCGTAATTATTATTGGATTTCGTAAGACCGTTCATCGAGCTCTTTGGTGAAGGCCTACGTTCAGCAGTGGACTGCTAAAGGCTGAAATGATGATGATGATGAATTATTTTTGGGCATTTGCCATTTCTATAGTACTGTGCTAAAGTATTGACTGACTGCAGTGATATGGTAATACATGACGTCATCGATATACATAGTAAAATAAATTATCATAAAAAAATGGGCCGGATGAAAACTTTTTTGTATTTTTGTGTTTTAATTAATGCAATTTCGACGATTTGTGAGCTACCCTGAAAGTTTCAGCCGGATAGCTAATCGGAAAGTGCTCGAAATTTGAATTGCAAAATTCCAGGATAGACAGAAATACGAGTAGATAGATAGATAGATACATACATACATACATACATACATAGAAGACAAAATAAATAAAAGATCCTCGGCGCGACTCTCTGAATGACTTCTAATCTCGAGAACCACTGAACGGATTTGGATGTGGTTTTATTCGCTGTAATGATCAGCAAATTTTTCTCGAGAAACGTTTAAGTTATGGGTATAGACTATATCAACTAGCTGTCCAGTCCGGCTTCGCCCAGCTCCTATGTAACAAACAAACAGACAACGTTTCACTTTTATCTGTTTGTTTGTTTGGGGATTTTGATCAAATATGGAATGGAGATAGCTTAAGTCCTGGAATAAAACATAGGATACTTTTTATAAGTTAATTGTAAGTTTCCACGAGATAACTGGAAATAATTTGATTACTCGCTGTAATGAACGGTTGCCATGGAAACGAAATAACAAGTCTGTCAAAATACATCAAGAGTATTGGTGCTACACCTACTTTTCCATTGGTTTTTAATATCCTAGAAGAACATAGGATGCCTTTTTCCGCGATAAACTGTAGTCCGCGCGGACGAAGTCGCGGGCGGGAAAGCTAGTTATCTTATATAAATTAACTGCAAGGCACTGGTTAACATCCCAGACAGTGCTGGGTCGATAACTGATGAAATTTTTCTTAGTCTATCTCAAGATGTGATATATCTAAACTTCTTCTACTTAATATAATAAAGAGGAAAGATTTGATTGTTTGTATGTTTGTTTGTAATGGATAAACTCAAAAAACACTGGACCGCAGTGTGAGTGCTACCCGTGCGAAGCCGGGGCGAGTAACTAGTCATTCATAATATCGTCAGATTGGAGTCATATCGTCGCGTAGAGGATAAATGACGCCTTCGGTACACTTCCCATTCAGCAAATCTTGTGTGGGGAAAGAAAATTGAATAAAATACTTTCCCAAAAAAAAAAACGACTTCATAGTAAAAATGTTATTATGTAAACAACCACTAAAAAGAATGAAATAATTTACAATTGAGCCAGAACAGTATCACTTTTTCGAAATTACCAACGTAATAATAATGCATAAATACAACATAAGATAAGAAAGAGTTTTTTGAAGGCGGTGTCAAGCCGAGCCATAATTATTAATATGGTTGAGCTTATTCAAAAAGATAATGTCTTAAACGGCTTGACGTGCTATATAAAATAATAAGCTTTTAAAGTAATTATCTACAAAAACTTTATCATTTACTAGATTGCTGTATTCGTGTCAATCGGTTTGTGAACGTGTGAAAGTCAAAATCTGCTCGTGTGAGTCTCTTGTTTTGTCTCTTCTGCGTTTCGTGTTTTGTATGAGGGTGCGTCATAGACAACTGTATATTACTTCGTACGTAGATAGGTATGTATTAATTTTGTAAAGATATTAGATTTCAATGATGCCTGGGTTTGGCACCTCCTTCAAAAAACTCTTTCTTATCTTATGTTGTATTTAAGCATTATTATTATTACGTTGGTAATTTCGAAAAAGTGATACTGTTCTGGCTCAATTGTAAATTATTTCATTTTGTTTAGTGGTTGTTTACAAAATATCATTTTTATTATGAAGTCGATTTAAATTTTTTTGGGTTTTTTTTTTTTTTTTTTTTTTTTTTTTTTTGTTTTAGTGGCCTAAGATAACATCGGAAAGAATAAATGCCATAGAAAATAGCAGACACTCACTCACTTTAGTGAATAAAACCTACATATGTAACAACTGAATTAGTTTTGACCATTTTCCATAATTTTGTTGTTGCGTTCCTGTGACTTCATTTCGGCTCCATAATCAGACCCTGAAAACCACATAACACCAGAGAACTCATCAAGACAAACCAAATGAGCCCAAACTCGAAAGGGTTCCATCATTTTGTTGTTGAGTTCCTGTGAGTACCTTCCAGCTCCATCATCCCTGGATACCACATAAAACCAGAGAACTCACCAAGACAAACCAAATGAGCCCAAACTCGAAGGGATTCCATCATCCGATTGTGTAGTTCTTTTATATACTACTAATATTACTATTACTACTACTACTACTACTACTACTACTACTACTGTAGTTTTTAATTGTCATCAGAACTACACCCAGATGCAAAACTTCAGCATCTTTGGACGTAATTAAATTGTTCAAAATTGACTTGCAATCCAGTCGTATAAATTATTATACAAAGAACTAAATTAAAGCTTGTTTAAAGCTAATAAACAAATTTTGATGAAATTTATACAGTTCCACACTAGAGTTCTTATTACTCAAGTAAAAACAATAATCTAATTCAGTTCAGAAATCCCAAGATATTAGAGAACATTCACTGTAAAACAAATTGATTTTATAATAAAACTACTAAACCAATTTTGATGACATTTGTATGGGACAACACAGAAAGATTACCCTTTTGAATAAAAAAACAACCATCTAAATCGGCATAGAAATCTCAGAGATAAACACAAAATAAAAGCAATATAAACACAAAATCGAATGGATTTACTCAACAAAACTATGTATTCTCGAAAAACTGCTGAACCAATTTTGATACAATTTATATGGGACCATTTGGAAAGTATACCCTATCAAACAAAAAAAGTTTTTTTTAAATCGGTCCACAATTGACGGAGATATCGACGGACATACATAAAAAAAAAACATACATACAGCCGAACATATAACCGTCTCCTTTTGTGAAGTCGATTAAAAAGTTACCGCATTGTCAGACGTCATTGCATTGTAACATTTGATTTTCGAAGGCTCCGTCTATGGATGCTTTATTCCTACTTCTTTGAGGATATCCTAAAATATAGACTTCGATATATCGTTAATCGAATCTTGGAGTAACCCCCACCCCAGCACCTTTTGGAAATTCTTATAAAATATCTTCAACTTTCCAAAGAGTTTGCCCTGATAATGTTATTAGGGCAAACTGTTTGTTTTTTTTTTTCAAAAAGTTATTGAACTAAGTGAATGCATTTAAACCTGCGGCAACTATGAGTGTCCGCCCTAAACAAAGCAAGGTATGACGAGGTGTAAACCAAGGTGTAAATTGTTCTATATCCAGACAAATCAAGGTTGTCGCACACTTATCACCCCGGCACCTGATCAGTATCGCCTCAACTCGAGCCGTTCAGTATTCTTGGTATAAAACGCACACTAATCTAGCATCGTAATGTGACCCAAGGTATCAAAAATACAAACGGAACAAAGCAACGATAGTGAACACGCGATTAGTAGTATACTTGCAGTCACCGCGCTTACGTCCACGGGCGTCCACCCACCAGTGCTTGCCCCACCGCACAGTGGCTTGTCTCCATACAAGAGCTTGGACATAGGGTAATGAATAATCAAAGTCGTAATTTCACAAAACTAAATACACTATTCGATTCCTACATCAAAAGGTAACAAATATGACCGGAACGTCTTTTGAGATTGGACTTATAGTTTAGGGAGTAAATCGAACAAAACTGTTTTTAATCACATTTTTAAGGACATCTCGTGATTTGGCCAATTTTCGTTCTGGTAAAAAAAAAATTTTTTTTATTTTTTTTTTATTAATTTTATTTTTATCATAAATAATAATATTAATAAATTTTACGTTTACATGAGTACCTAGTAATAACTTACCGCAACTCCTAAACTTTCCAGGAATCGGAAGTGCAGCATTACAGTCCAATACCAATTACTTTTCGGTGGCGACATTAACAACCTATTGTTATACAGAAAGATTACTCGTTATTAGATACTTGCTTTTCATTTCGGACTAATAACTCTTAGCAGGTACCTTATCACTAAGTGAGTAATTAAGTAGTTGCTCATGTTTTATGACTGTATCTATTGTTTGTAAAGAATACTTGCATTTTTGAGATGACTGAGTAAATTTTAAAGTTATTATTAGGTACTCAAACGTAAAGTTTGAAAATATTTTTATTTATGAGGTTTTTTTTTATAATTATAAATCTAGACCTAATATGAAATCTACAAATATGCACCTAGACCCGATTTTTCATACATTATATACTTTTCATCATATCACAAAGAGTACAAAAATGGGCACCAATGTCTTTGAAGAAAATGACGCATATAATGACAAAATACTGGTATACGAATTTTAGAAGATATTCATATTTATATGTTGCTTCCCATAGATTAAAAACAGTTTTATTCAATTTACTCCTAAACTATAAGTACAATCTCAAAAGACGTTCCGGTCATATTTGTTACTTTTTGATATAGGAATTGAATAGTTAATAGAAAAAGAAAGAATAGAATTGAATTAATTTTGTGAAATTACTACTTTGAATTATTCATTACCCTTTGTCTAAGCTCTTGTATGGAGACAAGAAACTGTGCACCGGCGCGTGCGGCAGCGGCCAATCATTAAGGTCAGGTGTCAGTTTTTTTTTGTCCCTCTCATCCGTGATCAAGTAGAGCGGGAAAGATGATACATCTCGGGAGTAAAATTTAAGGTTTTTATGTATTTGTAGGAAAACTAAAGCTTTGTATTAAAAAGTGTCTTACCATGTTCTCAATCATAATAAGCTCTTTCTCTTGGTATATGTTTGATATCATTTAGTGACGGGGTCTCTTTCCAATCAATGTTCTAAGTATAAAGTAGTGTTACCTTTGATTATATATTCTATCGAGTGAATTCATACTAATCATGTTTCTGTGTTTACAAAGTACGAGATAACATTTAAAATTTGGATGTGATACCAATTTCATAGTTCTGGGTTAATTATTAAAAAGATACAGACGTTCAAAAATGATCGAAAATTGCTAGAAACGGGCCTGTGAGAAAATATTTTTCGCCCAACCGTATCCGTCCGGTGCCGAGCTGATATGTGTGCGATTACCTTCAGGCAGCACACGGTAAAACATTGCGTGCGATGATATAATTTATCTTCATACAGTCAGCCGAGCACTCAACTGAATCGGCACGTTGACGTCGCTATTAGGGAATCGAAAGTTATCAGTGTTTGTTTTACTCTTTATTTTGGTTGTTAGTCTATGGTTATCTTTTTTGAAGGTTTTATTACCTATCTACCTGTTTTGGCAATTGAGATAACGTTTTCGGTTTTTTCACTTGCCAAGGTTCGTATTAAAATGTAAGGTCCGCTTTTTACACGACTAAGGCGAAGCAAGGGAAGGGGATTTAAGTTAACAGTCTATGTATGTATGTATGTATGTATGTATGTATGTGGATGTTCCACCATAGCGCCGCCCCTATTGGTCCAATTTTAACATGCTAGGTGTCAGTCGATTCGTCTTCAGGTATAGTGTCGTAGGCTATATATTTTTCCCCGACTACTGCGAAGCAAAGGAAGGTTGTGTTTAAACTATAAACTTGGTCCGATTTTGACAAGCGAGGTATCAATCGATACGTCTTTATGTATAGAATGTGATAGGCTATTTGTTTGGGTTGTGTTCAAACCAAAAAATTGGTCCGATTTTGACAAGCGAGGTATCAATCGATCCGTCTTCATCGCAAGAGTGTCATAGACAATTTTTTACCCGACCGTAGTCAGGTTTTAGTGTGTTCATGAATCAATATCAATATCTTATTCCACAATAATAACCACTTAATGTATTTCAGTATTCACAGTATTAAGATTTTTATGTCACACTCGAGAACGACCATTAAAACGTTCACGAGTATGACTTGTGAACACCAGAGTAACTCGTTACTTTTTAATTCTGATTATTTACTTCCTAGCGTCATACACATAGTAATATTCATATTATATTATATATATTTTATATTAATGTACTTAGTACTATAAATAGCTTACCAGACTTGACAATTTCAGACATAGTCTCAAAATCCAATACACTGCTAATAGGCAGCATGAACACATCTTCCAACTTCGTCATCACATCGCTCACAGACTTCTTTCTCATTTCCAAAGCTCCAGATATGATGTTGACCTCGTCCTTGTCAAGGTCATTTACATCTGTGGTCACCTGAGAGAGAAAGGTCACCTAAGGGAGAAGGCTATTGGTGGGTGTGACAGTCTACGATACAAGTATGACTTGTGAACACGTTCACGAGTATGACATGTTAATTTTACTTTTAGGGGATTGCGATTAGAACACTTACTGTCGCACTCAAAGACTTCGTGATTTCATACAAGTCAAGCATCGCTTAGCGTCAGGTGAGTCAGTTTGAAGTAAACGGCAAGTTAAAAAAACGACATTTCGAATGTCTAATGTAAACAGAAGTGTCTTTGAGGTATTTTGTTAAAACTTCGACCTCCCTTTTAAATCTCATGAAGAGCGTTTTTTTTCTCGAAATTCATCTTTTGTTGTACCTACGTTGTCAGTAGGTACAACAAAAGATGACGTTTCAGGCGCAATCCGAATGTTGAAGAGAGCATTGTATAAATGCCTCGCTCACTCGCTTACGTTTTTCGCATATTCTGTCTCGCTCTTACTTTACGCTGTTTTATCCCCACAGCAGTACCTGCAGAGCCTAACTTCAAAAAATCAAGTCAAACTCTCCAAATATCAAGTCTCTACATTCAGCGGTTAAGAATAACAATGTACGTTGTTCCTGCATTGGAACATTGTTACTAAAGATGTGTTTTACGCTTCCTGTAACTTGTTACCTATAACACTTATACAGAACAACCGTGAAAGCATAAAATGTTACTAATATTGTCTTCTTTATACTTTTCTTAGACACTTTTGCCACAAAGCTGTCTAATATTCCACCATTCATAGGACAAAGCTTCATATTTTCCCCCATTGACTGGCCTAATGTGCAAGTAAGTAAAGACAGTACGCATCGCACGAGAACATTTTTAGAAGGCTTTTATTGTATGGAGCCATGAATAGAATAGAATATTTTATTGTATGGAGCCATGAATAGAATAGAATATTTTATTGTATGGAGCCATGAATAGAGTAGAATATTTTATTGTATGGAGCCATGAATAGAATAGAATATTTTATTGTATGGAGCCATGAATAGAATAGAATATTTTATTGGCCCTAAAACAGACAGTGTCACATCAAATGAAATCACATTACAATTAGTTATATATATATAAACACAAAAAAAAGAAGTTTTTTCTTCTGAATCGTACAAGAATGAAGATATCGTTACATAAGTGTGTCCCATTTGTGGTTCACACATATGGGCACTGCATAGTGATCTTGTAACCTCGCCATGCGTACAAGTGCATGCATGCATGCATGCATGTGTATGTCTGATGACGTCACACGACAGAAATCCCAAAAAACCTTATGTGATCAAATTTTCTTATTTCACTAATCGTAACGTATTTTGAATTGCCTCTTCTTACGTGCCATCTACAAAATTGGGAACTATAATATTGACCAAGAAGACGACCCCATTTACATAATCTCATTCAAAAGAAACAGGATGCGTGTTTTGGTTGAGATGCTGTAGTTATCTACACCCGTATCCGAAACTACCGGATTTCCGGAATAACAAATACCAATGTCATATCGACACTAATATTATACAGAGAAAATATTTGATTTTATTGGTAGTGGATAATCTCAAAATATAATGAACAGATTTTAAAAATTCTTTCACCTATAGAAAGCTGCATTATCAGCGAGTTACATGGGCTGTATTATATTTTAGAAAAAAAAAAAAGAGTATTATACGAAAATTTTAATAATAAAAAATTTGCCTACAAAAATGATGATTACTCGCTGAATGACATGTTGCCGTAGAAATAATAACAAGTCTTTCAAAAAGTACCACGAGCGTTACTGCCAAAGATTTGAATTTCATAGTTAAATATTTAAACGGGACTTAATCGCGCTGAAAACCAAGCGTACTATAGCGGAAAGGGTCAAAGAACATATTGCAGCTGTAAAGAACCGCCAGATAAATAAATCTGCAATTGCTGAGCATTTGCTCGAATCGGGCCCTAATCACTGGGTTGAACTCCATGACCCGAAGATCCTCTCCACGGAACGCACTACTACTCCAGGATTGTACGTGAAGCAGTTGAAATTAAAAAGTATCCCAATTTCAACCGAGAGGATGGTTTCAAGTTGGCTGCGTCCTGGAATCCCGTCATAAGCAAGTGTTCGCGTCGCGGTTTATGTCAGAAGATATCTGCAGATGTCGTTAGTGTCGTGTGTCGTGACAATTCTGAATTTTTACAAAACCAAATGCGGGTAGTTGGAGACAACGCTCGCCCTTCTCGACGCTGACACCCGCTACTTCAGTCTTCTCGTGACCACGATCAATGCAACTTGATCGAAACGTCGAGGTAAATAAATATTAAGTTTTCAGCGCGATTAAGTCCCGTTTAAATATTTAACTATGTGTTCGAATCGCGAAAGTTTAAAAGTATTTGAATTACGTTTACTGGCGTATTTCTTTTTAGAAGTTCCGATGCGTATAAAAATGCTCAAAGAAAAACGCCGCAGTGTGAGCACTACCTTGCTAAGCCGGGGCCAATCACTAGATTGAAATAAGATTACCAATATCATATTCGAAATAAAGTATCCGAAACACTCCAAATCCATAAACTACCTAGTTTTAGCGTTATTAGAAATGGAATCGGAACTAGCTCTGGTCATACTCGTGAACGGGAATGCAAGTTATACATTAAGTCGCAGTAAGATAGCTAAAGCCGAATTATTAAAATAATACTAGGAAAAACAGACTTCATTATTATAAATTAGACTAGCTGTGCACGGCTTAACGCATGTGGTCATTTTTCAGAAATAAAAGTATCCTATTTGTCCCAAATTTCGTTGCTCGGCTTCTACACGTCGCATTGAAGGTGCAATATAAATCAGACAAGCAAAATCTTAAGTTATCCAACAGTGCAAACAGCATTTGAATCGATCCAGTTGTTTTTACGTGACAAGTTTAAAATAAAAATAACATATTGTGAGTTTCACTAGATGGCGCTAATGACAATATTAGCTTAATTTATTTATGAGAGACTTAAATTGCAGTCAGGTTAGATTTAAAACTTTATTCGCGGTTAAAACACTATACGATGTTAATGATTGATTTATAGTTATCATTGGCAGCAATTTGGTAATTTTACTCTTTAAACTAAACTAGACTAAATATTCACAAATGTAATTTAAACCTTGTCGACTTTATAACAAGGTATTTTTGCCCCTGGCATCTATTCTAAACTTACGTAAATTTAAGCTGCACCGCTTAATATAACGTAATTAAAACAGGGTTTTAACACGCTGTCTAACAGCGTTTGGATAAATTCCGACACGTACTGAGACAGCGTTTGGACAAATCGGGACAAATCAAATGTCTGAATCGCTACCATTGTCAAACTAATATTTTAACCGTATTCGTTCCGTAAAGATTTGGGTTCAAGATCTGAACCCAAATTTATAAGGAACGAATACGGTTAAAATATTAGATTTACAATAGAAACTTATGATTAAATATAATAATTACACGGCCAATAAAGTTTTAAATCGGATCTGATTGCAATTAAAACTCAAAAAATAATAATAGTGCACATATTGTAATTTAGCGCCATCTAGTGAAACTCACTCGTGGACCATCCACCTTAACTAGCTTATTTTAAGTCCCTATAATACTTATTATTTTAAAGTATCTTCATTGTAACTGTACAGACTTTTTGTTTCTGTTTTCGGATGTATATTTGTCTTGTTACTTATTGAAATCAGGGAACAAAATATTTGTATGGAAAAAAAAGTATGACCATCTAAATGTTGTAAGTTCGAGGACAGTGCAAACGCTAATAAAAACCCGGAAATTCATAGTTTTCCTAGGATTATTACAATAAGACGGCAGTTACAATAATCCCGCGACAGTACGATCTATCTACATAATACCTTGACGAGCTCCTTCAGTCTCTCCCTGTTGTATACGTTGCCTATCTCTTCGCCTAGGAAGTAGTCTAGGAGCTTGCTCACTGGGAAGGATAGCGGTGCGGTCAAAGCCATCACGCCCTGTGGGGAGGAAAAAAGGTAAAAACACTTGCATGTACTGGGTTTAAGGTTAAGATTCAGAAACAAGTTTACGCTTGAATTTATGCATCATACATCACCCGACTGTGAAAAAAACGGCCAATTGCAAGTCGGACTCTCGCACCGAGGGTTCAGTAAGAACTTTAAAAAAAACATGTCTACAAATTTACGGTTTTCGGATCTTTCGCTTTTATTTGTGCTATAAGACATTGCTTCTCGTCAAATTTAATAATTCTAGTTCAACGGGAAGTACCCTATAGGTATTGATTCCCTTGCGAGTGTTAAAATATGCGGCACAAACGGCCGTATCTTTTGATTGCGTCAACAGAAGTTTATTTACAGCTCCAAGGGATTGCAAATCTGTACCAATGCACTGACCATCCTAGTCACTTTATGATATGACAAGGACGAACTGCGCATTGACTTCATAAACGAATACCATTCCATTTCGATCGCTCAACCGCGCTCGCCCTGCTGAGCATTTGATACCTTCACGCGTTCCTGAGAAAAAGGACCTTGACAGACAGACGGACGGAAAACTAAGTGATCCTATAAGGGTTTATTTTTTCCTTTTGAGGTGCAGAAGCCCCAATCACCCACTATCGATTAGTTTACGAAAACTAGTACATCGTCAAAATAAGAGAAAAAAAACATAACTGTCTGCCAAAAAAACGAATTTTACATTTTTTGCCTATATCACTCGGGATGATGTAACGATACCCTGAAATCTGAATCTGTTTAGGCATTTCAAAGTTATGGTGGAACAAAGAAACTCGCATACATACATGAACCTTAAATGCTTTGGTTTATTCCCCCAGTTATTATCGTATTTACTTGAATAACAAGTACATACGAATCACTATCTCTCCAATCTAAGCACTGCTACGTAAAAGTATGTATTTAAACCTAATATGTAATATAAATATGTATTAGTTTATTGTAATAACATGTATTAGTTTATCGTATAAATAGTAATTGATTTATTGTATTTTACAAAAGTATCTATGTAATAGAATGTTATTTTAATGCACCGCCGTCTACTCCTTGTTCTTCCATTACTGTCCATACAAAGGTTGTCTGGAAGAGATCGCTCTTAGCGATAAGACCGCCCATTGTACTTATTTTAAAGAAATATTTTATGTGTAATAATATCTTTTTAGGTGCAATAAAGTATTATCTATTTATCTATCTACGATAATAAAGCATGAGAAGCAAAAGCATCACTCGCCTTAGTGATCATGATGCTCTTCGCGCCCACCATCAGGCCGTGCCTCGAGCATATCGCTTGAGGCGTGATCTCGCCCAGCATCACGATGGCCAGCGTGGAGAAGATGACCGCGAACAAACCGGACGTGAGCTCGTCCAGCAGGATCGTGAACGTCGAGTTGACAGCCACGTTCCCGAGCAGGATGCTGCAGAGGAGGTAGTTGCCGTGGTCGCGGACCGGCATAATGGCTCGCGCGTATTTCCTTTCCTGGTCAAATTAATAAATATATTCGGGTCATTTCCACACCCATTACCTAGCCCTAAACTAGGATACCCTGTACTATGGGTACTAGATAACGGATAAACATACATACATACGAATATTACATCCATGACTCGGAAACAAACATTTCTGCTCGTCACACAAATGTTACAACACACTTATTTGGTTATGACAAGCCCATATTAAAAAATAATATAGCCCACGACCCCCCACCCCCCAATTATAGCTATCCAGTTGCTTGCCGCGTGCGAACGCGCAGTATGCGCGCATTAGTGCGCTTTGGGGATATATCGCCACCCGATGATCGGGTGAAGCTTCTCGCAGCTTTCAAACCGAAAAAAACCGCATCAAAATCGGTCCATTCGTTTGAGAACTACGATGCCACAGGCAGACACACAGGCAGACACACACACACACACACACACCCACACACCCAAACATAATGTAACAGTGATACACACCCTGATACACACCCTAAACTTATTACACCAGTCTCTTTGTTCGGGGGCTAAGTTGGTCCATTCGTTTGGAAGCTACGATCCTCACCTCCCTTTTCTCAACTCCCCCCCATATAGCTAAGAACCATCTCGATCACATCAGCTTTCAAACCATAAAACACGCATCAAAATCGGTCCATTCGTTTGGGAGCTACGATGCCACAGACAGACACACATACAGTGACACCCTAAACTTATAACACCCGTCTCTTTGTTCGGGGGTTAATTAATGTAGTCTAAAACAAACCCAAAATAAAAATGTATATAACCCCCGCACCCACCGCCACCCACGATCCAGCTTGACTACCATCGCCTCAGAGTGAACTGTGCAGTGTGTGCCTTTGCCCTTAAATATAATTGTATCCTTTTTGTATTGGTACCTTTTGGGCATTTACTTTATTTCTAGTGGCAATTAAATACTTTTTTAATTACTTTGCTTACGTAATGGCATAAAAAACTCAAAAACACATACCTGTTCCGTCCCAGTGTTGGCTATGATTTTCAACTCAGTTCTATCCAAAGACATCAGACCCAAATTCAATCCAGAAAACAAGGCAGAAAACAAGAGACAGAACAGTATGAGACATATTGAAACCCATAGAGGCAACAGTTTGGTATGAGATGCCAGCATCTTCCACGTTTCTGTGCCCATGTGCACATATTTCTCTTCGTCTGTCTGCGGGTCTGTGAAACCTGGTAGGAGGTTCTTAGCGCAGATGTACAGTTTGTCACCAGTGAGTGGTGCCGGGGCCCGGATGTCGAATAGGGCGGTTCTGGGTTGGAGAGAGCCTTCTCTTACCTGAAATAAAAATAAATAAATGTTTGTTGGTCGTATGAGGTAGTGATGGCCTGTGGTGTCAGAGTTTGTCAGGCCGAGGGCCTTTAGCATGCACGTTCTAGCACTTTTAGCAATTTTCGATCATTTTTGAACGTCTGTATCTTGTTTTATAATTAATCCAGAACTATGAAATTGGTATCACATCAAAACTTGACATATTATCTCGTACTTTGTAAACACAGAAACGCGATTAGTATGAATTCACTCGATAGAAAATATAATCAAAGGTAACACTATTTTACGCTTAGAACATTGATTGGAAAGAGACCCCGTCACTAAATGACATCAAACATATACCAAGAGAAACAGCTTATTATGATTGAGAAAATGGTAAGACAATTTTTAATTCACAGCTTTAGTTTTCTTACAAAAACCTTAAATTTTACTCCCGAGACGTATCATCTTTTCCGCTCTACTTTATCACGGAAGAGAGGGACATAAAATTCACTGACACCCGGCCTTAACGACTGCTATTGATCAATAACAGCCGGGACCAACAGCTTAACGTGCCCTCCGAAGCTCGGAGCGATAGAAAACTGCACATAACGTAGAAAAGTCATTGGTGCGGAGCCTATTCAACGGAGTCGATCGAACACGGTACCGTTGGATTGTAAGTTGCTATATTGAACCGTTAGGCTACCATCGCTCGTTTATAAACTAAAAATTATATCCAACTAGCTGTGCCCGCGGCTTTGCCGTGGTCAAAATTCATGGGTTTCATTTTTTTACGCGTAACCCTAATTATTTTTCATAAATGAAAGTAGCCTATGTTACTGCTTATAACGTCAGCTATCTGACAATGAAAATCCCGTCAAATCAGTCCAGTCGTTTCGGATATTAGCGGGAACAAACAGACAGACAGACAAGAAAATAAAAATGACCGTTTATACTTTCATATGCATTTAGTAAAAAAACTATTATTTTGACATTACAAACAGACACTTCAATTTTATTTATTTGTGGGATAAGATTGACAGTGTTTCAAACCACTGTGGCTAGTCAAATAAGTTTAAAATAAATAAACTAATCTCCGAAACGACTGATTCGATTCTGACAATTCATTTATTAATAGGTAACTACATTATCCCTGAGTGTTATATAGTACGACCAAAATTAATGGCGGCTGTGAAGTGCGCAGCTAGCGCGGCATCCCCTCAGCCGTCCAACGCCCGCGCATACCTAATATTATGTGCTATTGCGCAGCGCTCCGCGCCAACTTCACAGCTGCCATTAAGTCTGGTTCGTACTATAGGATATGTTAAATACTGATAACAAGAACATCATCTATGTAAGAGAAAAAACCCGACTGCCCTGATAAAAAAAGAACAAATATTTTTTTTTTAAAGTGCTCATCAATTTGATACTCATATTGTAAAATTCGAAGCATTTTCTTTTCTCATTTGAAAATGGAGCCATCCTCCCACCATATTGAAATGTTTCAATAGTAGAATGTATTACTAGGGAGCGAAATAATATTTTGCCGGCGAGGGCGCTATCTTGAATCCAGAGCGGAGTGAAGGATTCTTAAGTGGAATCCTGAACGTAGCGAGGGATTCAATACACGTCGACCGAGGGAAAATAATTTTGCGCCTGAGTGATACACTCTACTTTTCATCCCCCTCTACGAGAAAAAGAAATAAATGGCGCTTGAAGATACTTTACAGCTCATATATTTATTTATAAGCACAAATTAATAATGTTAATACCCCCCCCCCCCCCCCCAACCCCCCACTCCCCATTATAGCTAAGAACCACCCTCTTTTCTCACAGCGTTACGTAACCTAATTTGCACCACGCGCTCTCATTGGTCAACTGTGAATTAGCAACCTTTTATTTCGTGATATATACTTACTTTTCGACGTATTACAATATGTCAGTATAGCCTCGGCTGGACATAGGTTGACTCTGGATCTTTAGTACTGGAGTGTTTACATTTTGCACATAAAAAATAAAATGTGATGGCTTATAACTTGAATATGGACGAGCTAAGGCGGAAAGAGCCGACGAACCACGGAAATTCATGACTGTCATTCATTACTCTCTGAAAGTCTTGAACAGAAAATACCTACTTTTCTCACACTTTTCCAGGAACCAATCAGTGTTTTTCGAATAAATGGAATGAAAAAATAATTAGATTCCACTTTACTCGGGATGATTTAAGGATTCTAAAGATACATAAACATCTATTCAGGCGTTAAAAAGTTATGGTGGAATAAAAAAAAACATACATGAACCCAGAAAACATTACACTCCTTTTTTTGGGCAGTCGTGTGTTAAAAAATGGTCTAGGGTACTTAAAATAAGCTACTGAACAACTGGTCAAAACTGGTCAGATAGTGGCTGTCTGTAGAAGCCGAGCCATCGAAAAAAAAACTATTTCACGGCTGAACGATATTCTGTACTTCATTCATAGGTACTTTTGATCCTGGAATAACACAGGTTACTTTAACCCAGAGAAATGACCACGCCGGCACCAGGCTAGTACCCAATATTATCAAATATTTAGAGAATCTCTTAGCTACCCGAGCGAAGCCGGGGCGGGTCACCGTGACATACTGACTAACTGACTGACAATGCACAGCCTAAACCGGTGGACCGGGCTTATTTTTTTGTGTGTGAAAGTTTGCACACCGGTGAAGCCGCGGGGCTCAGCTAGTCTAGGTATAAAGATCAGCAGGCAACCTATCTTGTTGCATTCAGATTTCATTAACACGTGTACTTTTGAGTTGATATTGCTTTAAAATCTGGTTGCAAAAACCGCATTGGCTTAGGTAATTCCAATTCTCATCTCGAAACCAATTTTTGTATAAAAAGTGAGATCTTTTCGACTTGAAAATGACACTTTCTTGAACGGATAGTAGTATAATTTTTAGTCCTATACAGTATATCTATTATCTACATATGTATAGGAGTGGGTGGGTCGTTTCGTTTGTCGAGAGACACTTCACAAAGCGCGGCTCCGAGCTTTTTGAAATGCTACGGTGTCATTAGAAAGGTCACGAGTCGGGCAGGAGGATAGATTATGTATTGTGTTTTATGCTATGTCGGTATGTTAAATGTTGAAGTATTTGTAATAGTTTTCCAAAGGAAAAATTCGGATCACGGACGGGATTCGAACCTGCATATATCCATGCCACTGCGCGGTACATGCCTCTAACCAATTCGGCTACCGTCACCACTTCATCATAATCAAAATTTGTCCCCGGATTGAAGAAACTAAGGGAAAGTTTGGAGGATTTTTTTGGTCTAGGCAATCGTTTGATCACGATCTCACCTGATGGAAAGCGATGATGTGGTCGAAGGTGTAGCACGCTTGCCTAGTAGATACATATTCACTCTTGACTTGAACACACCTGGGTTATAATTTACCGGAAACACTGACGAAGGCAGGGCATTCCACTCCTTTGCAGTTCTTATAATAAATGAAGAAGCGTAACGCTTCGTTCTTGTGCGAGGTATTTCAACCATAAAAGGGTGGCGCTTTGTCTAGTCGTACGGTGATGGAAAGGCGATCGCGATGGGGGAATCAGGTTGTGCATGATGATGCAGCTGTCACGGTAGCCGAATTGGTCAGAGGCTTGTGCCGCGGAGAGGCATGGATGCTATGTGGGTTCGAATCCCGTTAGTGGTCCAAATTTTTCCTTTAGGGAATTATTAGATTATATACGCTAAGCAGGCGTTAACTGCTAAAAATCATAAAAAAAAAGGTGAAATATTTGGTTGATGGAAAAACATATTATATTACTAAAATAGTATAACTGCCGCACACATAATAGTCATTTAACACTAATCAAGAATTAAATCGACAAAGTCCAGACCAAACAACAGATATAATGCTTGATTATTGTTAATTTTCGATTATGAGTGCGGCAGTCAGTGAGACAGTGGTTGAACTTCTTCTCAATCTTGGCTAAAAATATTTGTAAAAAATAACGTTTTCGTCGCACTTTAATATTTCATAACTAAAAAAAAAAAGATTAATTGTTCTGTTATTTTTTAATCTGTCTAATCAAAGGATATACAATAAAATCAACGACCAGAACGTAGTATCCCTTTTAAAAATATATAAAAATAACGTTTTGAAAACGTGTTTTTTTTTGCGCTTCCCAGAGTTGAATCTCACACTGGAAAAGGAAATAAATACCCTTCTGACTCTACCGGCGCTTCGGAAATGCAACCGTTAGAGAAGAGAGCACCAAAAAACTCTACGGGGATGTCATTGTTTCTTAATTACTCTACTTCAAAATAAATAACGTTATCAAGTTGATATATTCATATTCATATACGTTACTCTACGTGGGTATCTAAAAAAATGTACCAAATTTCGTGGAGTATGTATGTTGTAATATTGTTGTTTGTTTGTCGTATGAGGTACTGCTGGCCTCTGGTGTCAGAGTTTGTCGCCGTTCGAGGGCCTCTGGCATGGCTTAACGACTGCTATTATACAATAACAGCCGGGACCGACGGCTTAACGTGCCCTCCGAAGCACGGGGCGATGGAAAACCGCACATAACTTAGAAAAGACATTGTATTACATATATAAGTGTCAAAAATGCCAATTAATTTATATATGAGTATCTGAACATATTGTTACGAGCTGGGGTTCGGATAAAATTAATGTACGCTAATTACACCAAAAATTAACACCTTTATTCGAAAAACCACAAAAAGAAATTGAATCAACAAATAACGCTCAAACACTCTTTAACTCGACTGTACTCTCTTATCAATTATCACTGAATACTCGCTTCGAATCACTTTGATCGTTTCGTTCCAAAAGCCAAGTCAATACTGTCCCAGGCAGTCGATGCGCGCTCTATTTATACCGCAACGGACATTTCCAGAAGGTACTCGTTACTACTCGTATGAACTAACAGTAGTCGGTAGGTATTTGAACTTTCAAGGTCGGCGGCGCCTTTGAGTTGCTGCGCCGCGCCGCACCCGTAGGTACCTAACGTCGGCGGCGCCTTTGATGTTGCCGCGCCCGTAGGTATATACCTACTGCGCGCTCTGGAAACTTCTGCAGGTACCTACGCTCTACTAGTGTGCTCCAAAATGTTCCTTTAAATGTAGGTATTACGTCATTAAAATGAAAATGCGTCACGCAACAAATACAGTAGGTACTAAAGTACCTACTGTTTTTCTAAGAAACGACCGGCGTAACAGCATATACCAAACTTCGCGAATGTTAGTATGTATGTTTGTCCATGTATTTCACGAAAACTACAAGCCTGCTTGCAATAATTATTTTTTTAATAGTTTCAGTATCTTTTAACTTAGGGAATAGTTCAAGTTGAATCAAAATCGGTTCAGTAGTTTAAAAGGTATGATCTGTTAACTGTTTCCAGTATGGCTTTCTTCGAACGGAATTAAGTACTTTTTTATTTTCTTAGGCCTACTGTTAACGAGCGCAATAACAACCGAACTATAGCTATAAGGATAAGTAGATATATGTATACGCACGCAGGGTAGTCATGTACAGAATCTTAGAAATTATGTAAAAGAGCGCAACGGTAAATTATAAGTACTGGCAAGTAGGTAGGTAGAAAATAGGAACACAATATACAATAAAATAGGCCGAGGTGTTACGAACGCTTTGCGCTATTCAGCATGTGAATAAGTTAACGCATAAGCGAGATAAATATTGTTTTATATGGGCCTAGGAAATAGGAAAACGTAACATAGAATCTACGTGCCATCCCGTATGACGTCTATAGCATACGGGATGGCCGCGTACCTCTTTAGGTGATAACTGGGAACATGCAGCCACAGAGAGACTGACGCTCTCTGTGGGTGCATGTTCTACCGGCCTCTACAGCGTACCTTTTGCAAAGGCGCTCCGCCGCAATGCGTGACGCAGAAGGCGCCCGCCAAAGTTAAATTTTTGCGACTTGCTCAAGAGCACCCAGGGGGTACGAACCTCGGCTTGGGCCGTCGCTTAGACTACGGGATATCTAACTGAACTTCCCTGGGTCGGTATTAGTGATTAATAGCGATCCAGGGGGCCCTGAATTATGGTTAGGAGCCTCATAAGTGATTTGATAACTGACCACCATTTCGGAATACATCTCTGAGAAGAAATGGCCAGAAACTCAGAGAAGAATAAAGAAATTGACTAATTATGGGATAGTCGACCCCGCTGGCGGGGTCGGCGTCTGATTAATCGTGTGTGGATTGGTGACTGGCTAGACAATTCCATCGCTGCCTGCAGAGCAGTAGCGATAGCATAGTCTGGATCGCTCAGAAAATCGCAGGGGCGCCTACGGAGGGGGACTATGAGTCACACACAGGAATGTCTTTAAATGGGACAAACTTTTAGCAACATGCCTAAAATTTGGGTACCGTCTTCGTACGGGTGCGAGGACAAGGTCGGAAGTTCTCCTCGCACCCGTAGCAAACTTCTAGGTCGATTTTTTGTGCCTGTTTTAGTGCGTGGGTAAATTAGGGTAGATAACAAAGGGGCAAACGTATGTCACGAAAAACCCAAAAGGTGTCGCCCAATAGGAGAGCTTCGCGTGTTTCGCGTATACTATAAATACCCATACTTTCAAAAATCATCGTGCATTCGTCGAGTTCCCGTTCGCTGTAGCTGTTGAAGACAAGAAGCTCTCCTATAAGTGACCAATATTAACTAGTAGCACCACGAAGTTATATTAAGGCTCTGATAGCCAACATTTCTAACCGGGATAACAAAAGCTGAATTCTATTACTATCCTTGTTCTAAGAAATATGTGAATAATATACCATCTAAAGTGTCAACAAGTGCGTTTCGTTTCACCATCGTATCCTGAGCTCAACCAAGTCTCATTATCTCTGCAACTGGGACCCTGCACCTACATGAGAGTTTGCAACAGAAAAGTAAGAAATAAAAACTAATTGTTTTTTTTTAAACTGACTTCAATATATTTTTTCGTTTCTTTGCCTACTTAGTTACTTTAGTCGGTTTGAGCGTAGCACAGTCCTCAAAAAAACTTTTAAGTGTTATATGGATTATTTGAAGTTGGTTAAACATTTTTTTATGAGTTTTTCCACTCACCATGTATTCCCCTTTCATCAGAAACTTGCAGGGTTGTCCGTACTGCTGCGGGTCGTGTGTAAAAGCGATCACCGTCTGAGGGGTCAGCCCTTCTCCGTACAACCTTCAAACCAAACCAGTACATCATCAAAGTAAGAGAAAACACGCCTGCCTGCCAAAAACGAACTAAAAATATTTTATACCAATAAACTATATATTGTTGGAAAGTGCTCATCAAGGCCTTCAATTTGATACCCATATTGTAAAACAAGAAGTTTTTTTCTCATTTGTAAATAGAACCATTTTTTTTTTATTATATCTTATGTTACTCGGGATGATGTAAGGATTCTTACAATACCCCATAAATCTGTTCAGTCATTTAAAAGTTATGGTGGAATAAAGAAACTCACACACATACATACATGAACCCTAAAACGTAACACTCCTTTTTTGGGCAGTCGTGCAATAAAGATACGGCGCTGATTTAGGACTGATCCAAAAATCTAATTGTAGTTTAACTATCGAGCGGAAAACTTCGCATGCGCGATGCAGAACTCCATACATTAGAACTGACAGTCCATACAAAATGTCATAAAAATCATAAAACCGATTAACGCCATCTATCTTTTATCGCGCCATCTAACTTTTATCTTTCGAAGTGGTGTATGTTTGTTACTCCTTCACGCTCAAACGGCTGAATGGATTTGGATGAAAATCGGTACCAGGTTTGCTTATATCCTGGATTAACACATCAGGCTACTTTTCATCATCATCATCATCGTCCTTCATCATAATACAAGCGGGTGAAACCGCGGGGCGCAGCTAGTAATAGATAAGGTACTGTACAAGAATGTAACCTTTTTAAAAAATGTGCCTTTCTGTCTGTCTGTGTGTTCTCGCATCACACAAAAACTACTGGACCGATGAAATCAAAAGCATATACATACCGCAAAGTGACCAAGGAATTAGCCAGCAAGCTTGGAATCCCATCTTCTACGATTTTAGGTTCCTTATCGGAGTCTTCAACCCTCACTCCTTCCAAGAAGATCTTTGGAACAGCTGCCCTCACGCTGGAGAACTCTCCAGGAAACATCTGCCGAGCTCTCCTCAATTTTGGGACCTCTCCATTAATCAATTGTTCACCAGGCATTATGTGACGAGGTCTTCTGATGTATGTTGGAACTTCTGCAGATGGCATATCATTTGGAAAAGACGTCTCTAGAAGTTCTTGAACGATTTTGTCTTTTGAAAAAGTTTTAGATGGTGTTTCTTCAATATTATCATTCGAAACAAAATCAGTAGGTACATTATGGAGGAAGTTTTCTTTTGGAAAAGCTTTTGTTATAATATCTTGCACTGTTTTTGCGTTCGGTAGAGAATTTAATTCTTCAATTATATTTCTGACTTCTTTTATTATTTTATCACATTTAATTAATTGTAATTTATCTTTAAGCGCTTCGAACTTTTTATAATACATTTCTTTATCATATATTCCTTTTGCGATACTAAGCTTTATATCAATGGAATTTAGATTATTTGTTTTGTTATTCACATTAACTATCACAGATCTAGCAATAGATTCTCGATTCTTATCTTCCTGTATGGTTTCTCCTACATCATTAAATACATCTCTTTTAAAACTATTCGCTTCTAGATCATCTACTCGATTTGTAACATCTTCATTCACTGTTGGCTTATAATCAATTTTGGACTGTTTGATTAAATCGTTTGTACGTACATATTTGTGATGAAATAGTACTTCTGTATCGTATTTCTCTTCCCTGGTAGGTCTAGGTGCGCTGGGCAAGTAGTTCACATCTGTGTCGTGCGTTAGATCTGCCCAGTCTGTGTTGGTCTTTTGCAAATTGTCATCGGTTACATCTTTTTGCGCAATGTTAACATTGGTTACAACTTTTTGAAGATAGTTTTCATTGGTTACATCGTTAAGCGATTTATTCGCTTGCGTATCGGTTTCTTGGTCTTGGGAAGAGTCAGATTTCGGTGGTTCATTTGCAATACTGTGGGCAAAATAGAAAAGTGATTAATGGCAGAAACATACCCATATTTGTGTCTGGGGTGAAAGATTTTAATAGGTTTATAACAGGAATGGTAACAACTCAAAATTAAAAAAAATAGGAAGTTTGTTCTTAGCAATTCATTTAGAGGTTTCAAACTTAATGAATCTGCAAATCAGGATTTTTGAAAAATCGGTTATTTATTCCTAAAATCGATTAAGTAAAAAACACGAAATCAATTCTGCTGCTCATAACGAACAAAAAGCTTTATAAACACATTTTTATAAAGTTACTATCACTAGAGAGATGAAAATCAAAATTAAGATTATCTATTTGCTAACATAATCTACACTGATACTATAAAGTGAAAAGATTGTTGTTTGATGTTTTTGTACGTTCGTATGTAAAGGAAAAAAAAATAGAAGAAAACTAACCTCTATACCCAACCCCAAAAATTTGCTTATAAATGTCATTATTTGGCGTGCGCAAATTATTGATAATACATCAAATAATGTACTACATGTTAATTATTTCCCACAAAAAATATTAATTTTTTGTTCAACTTAGTCAGTCAGAACACGAGTAGAATCGCGTACAGATATTCTATTTCACGAAGTCCGTTTGACTATGAATGTGTAAGGTCTGTACGTGCACACTGTTTTAGTGTGCGTAACCTCGGGAGCGCTCAGTCACGATCGCGACGCGGTCAGAGTCACTAGTGTTTTGTTTCCGCGCTAAAAAATTCAAAGAGTAACGTCAGCATGGCAAGTAAACGCAGAAAAGTTGTCCACAGTGAGGTAACATTTTTTTTTAACTATTGTTACTACTTTTTGTGTGCTATTAAGAGTTTATCTATCTAATATTATGAAACTTGTTACTTAAATAGGTATTTCGATTTGGTTTTGTTCTAGGGTCGAAGCATGATAGCTAGCGTTTATCATTTCCTGCGAGAAGAGTATGAATTCACAAAATCAGTTGCGGAACCTAACTGTGATTTGTCTCATTTACGAGATATTACAAGGCGTACAGCTGAGGCTACAGGTGTTTCAACGGATATTAAAAGAAGAGAAGGAATTGCCATCCTGCTCATCAAATTTCACTTCTCCTATGAAGAAAAGAAGAAAGCGGGATAGTAAGATAGAAATAGATAATTTTACAGCCGATGTTGTTCGCAGTACTATACAAAATTTCCATGTCATCCATAAAGAAATTCCAACGTTGGCTAAGTTAAAAACTGTATTAAATGAAAAAATTGGTTTTGATGGTTGTATCGAAACTGTTCGTCAATTGTTACTGAAGTTAGGTTACAAGTGGCGTAAAACAGAGAATAATCGTAAAGTTTTGACGGAGCGTCATGATATACAAATGTGGCGTTTAAAATTTTTGAAGAAGATGTCAGAATATCGCAGTCAAGGTCGCCCAATTGTGTACACCGATGAAAGTTATGTCCTTTCAACACACGTGCGAAACAACACCTGGGCACAAAAGAAAGAGAGTACACCATTCTTAAAAAAAAATAGCACAGGCACTCGCTTTATATTAGTGCATGCGGGTACAAAGGATGGATTTATTGAAAATGCTTCATTGATTTATAAAGCCATTACCTGCACAGCTGGCGATTACCATTCTAATATGAGCTACGATAATTATGTTAAATGGCTAAACCAAAAACTTTTACCCAATTTATCCCCACGCTCTGTCATTGTCTTAGACAATGCTTCATATCACAACACACGGACTGAAAAACTACCGACGTCGGCTACAAAGAAAGCAGACATGCAGCAATGGCTCAGGGATAAGGGTATAGCATTTGAGCAATCTCTCCTTAAATTGGAATTGTACGATATTATAAAAAAACACAAAGATGAACACATAACGTATAAAATTGATGATTTTATTAAGAGCAAGGGTTTTGATGTCATACGTCTTCCCCCCTATCACCCAGAATTAAATGCTATTGAAAATATTTGGGGTATTGTAAAAAAATATATCGCATCAAAGAATATCGAACAAAACATGACGAACATGGAAAGACTGATCTTTGAAAGCTTGGATAGAGTAACCAGTGAAACATGGCAAAAAACCTGTGCTCATGTTGAAAAAATTAAAAAAGAATACTTAAAATACGTCGACCTGGATTTTGAGTTCATAATTAACTTAGGGAACGATTCTGACGAAAGCGAATCAGAAATTGAATTTGATAGTGATTAAGTGCTGATTTTTTTGTTTCTTCTCTGTAATAAATAAAAATATTATTTACTTTCAACTGTTGTTTCTTTTCTCTGCAACTTATCATTCTAATAGCTAAATATTATTTACTTAAATTGTCTATATAATTTATTAAATAAATATATAATGCGTGTCAGTTTTTTTTCCTAACGCTACCTACGTTTACACACACTAGCGCGCCTATCACTACATGTCACTACTACAACCAGAGCCAAACGGACATCGTGAAATAGAATATCTGTACAAATAATGAGAAACCCTTAGCTACCCGTGCGAAACCGGGGCGAGTCGAGTGATTCATAAAAATAACATTAAGAGCATTGAGCTAGCGACATTGCTAGGCATATACGATATAAAATGTCTCCGTATAACGACAGAAGAGTAATCAGCCACTCCAGGGCGCTTACCACAGAGACATAAGGCTCATTTCAGATTAACATCCCAGTGTACTGTTTACGAGATGTCTGGAAATCCTTGACCTGTCTGAGAAATTAGACGGTTGGGTTTCTGGGACCTTGATACTGTTTACTGAAGATAGGCGTCGAATAAATTATCTAGGTAGACGGGAAGGCGACACGTCGCTCGATTTAGCTTAGGAGCTATTCAGACGCGCCACACCACAACCACACCACAGCCACATCGTATGAAAACTTGTAGTACCATGTTCTGTTCACACGTACAACATTTTCGCAGTCGCGATCAACAACTATCGCGCATCGCCGTCACAAAGCAGCCACAAATGCTACCACTCATTTTCACCCCCGAACACGAAAAGAGAGGGGTGTTATAAGCTTAGGGTGTGTATTTGTGTGTGTATTAGGCATCGTAGCTGCCAAACGAATGAACCGATTTTGATGCTTTTTTCTGTTTGATAGCTGATGTGATAGAGGTGGTTCTTAGCAATAATAGGAAGGGGAGAGAGAGGGATCGTAGCTCCCAAACGAATGGACCGATTATGGTGCGTTCTTTTTCTATTTTAAAGCTGATGTGATCGAGATGGTACTTAGCTATAATGATCGGGGGTCGGGGGTGTTGTCCCAATAATGATAGCAACAACAATTCGTTCTCTCCAAATATCATAATCGTTTTCGTTGAGCCTCACTCTTGTGGCTCCTACAACCTATCTGAAATAGATTCAATATAATGAAGCTTATTTTTGCTAAAAAGCACGGCCGCGATAGCCAATTAAAAAGATAGACAGATAGCGACGTCGTGGTAGCACATGCACACATTTATGCGCGAAGAGTCACATTGTACGAATTTATCTGTCTATCTCGACCGTGCTTTAATGCAACAAAATACATGTTCAAAAACTAAAACCCGACTACGGTCGGGTAAAAAATAGCCTATGACACTCTTGCGGTGAAGACGAATCGAATGATACTTCGCTTATCAAAATCGGACCAAGTTTTTAGTTTTTTACACATAACCCTTCTTTTATTTCGCCGTAGTCGGATAAAATAACTGCCTATGGCACTCTGTACCTGAATACGAATCGATTGACACCTCGCTTGTCAAAATCGGACCAATAGGAACGACACTATGGTGGAACATCCACATAATCACATACATACATACATAGACTGACTCATTACCCTTCCCTTGCTTTGCAGTAGTCGGGTAAAAAGTCAACCACACGATTTTGTGGCTGCCACAACGTAACTTAAAAATCTGCAGTTTCGCCAGTTTACACTAGCGACATTTTGGCGATGTGTTTGTTCTTATTAGATCCTGGAAAATAAAAAAGAAAAGTCGAGTTTCCCCCTAAGCCATTCCAACTGACCCATAAATTCGGCCCAGCTCACCTCTACTGTACTTTTAGAGTGGACCTAAATGGGCCGCGCCCGCGGTTCCCCCTAAGCCGTGAGGTTGTGGCGCGTCTGCACAGAACCTTAATAGATCAATGATTACTATGTTGTAATCCTATACAAGCGTACTCGTAGTTTCAGCTAGACTGTACATTTTTTCTATGGTGTCCATTTTCTTCTTGATTGCATAAAATGTGATTAGCTTAGGTCATTCGACGAGCTAAGATGATGATTTAAGAATTTGACGAATCAATGTATATGACCATTCTCCAATTTGACAGACTAAGCTTTTCACTTGTGTTGACCAACCATTTGACAAGTCTCTGCCAAACCCATACTATCTAAACTCCATACTATACTTAATTATACAGGCGAAAGTAACTGTTTTGTTAGCTTTTCACGACTAAACGGCTGAATCAAATGAAATTTGGTATGGAGACAGTTCGAAACCACGTGGAAGGAAGGACACGTGGTACTTTTTATCGCGATAAACTGTAGTCCGCGCGGACGTAGTCACGAGCAAAAGCTAGTACGTATATAAGCTGACTCGGTTGGGGGTTGATGAGATACCGGCGCGGCATCTAAATCCCAAAATGGGGGTTTGTTTGTCAAGTGAGACAATCAGGTTAAGTGGGGTGCTACCTAAAAGTGCTATCACTTATGAGTTTTATATTTTATTTTAGGCACTGAATTACATGTTTAGGGCCTGGTACAGTTTAAAAAAAAAAAGTATATCGAACGATCGCAGTCGTAGCGAACTACTTATTTATACAAGCTGCGCCCCGCGGTTTTACCCGTGTGGTTGATGATGAAAATATATCTGTTATTCCAAAACCCAAAGCACAGTATATAATCTATACTTATAATAAAACTGTAACGTGTCCAATTCTGTACATTGAAGATATTTAGATATTTTTTTTTGGATCGTACTCTAGATTCGATACTGAAGCCAAAACTATATTTCTTTTCTTTTTTGTCAGTCTGTCTGTCTGTCTGTCTGTATCTTGGCTAGGCATCACGCCGAAACTACTGAATGAATTTAAATGAAACTTGGTACGATTTGAGTTCATACTACGAGGTAGGACATAGACTACTTTTCATCCCGAAAAATGAAAGGGTTCCCGCAGAATAGGGGTTGAAATTTATTTCAAAAAACACTTACCACTCTTAAACTACTAGACGGATTTTGATGCAACTTTGCACAGTCATAGTTTATATGATGGGTTAAAATTGAGGATACTTTTTATCCCGAAAAAATAGAGAGTTCCTGTGGGATAATGTTAAAATTCTGTAATTTAAAGATATTTTGTAAAAAAAAATGGGGTCCGTTCTATGTTCAATACTAAAGCCAAAACAGTTTATTTTTTATTTTTGTCTGTCTGTATGTCTGTCCATCTATCTGTCTGTACCTTGGAAGTGCATCACGCCGACAATACTCAATGAGTTCAAATGAAATTTGGTATGATTTGAGTTCATACTTCGAAATAGGATTGGATACTTTTCATCCCGAAAAAATAAAGGGTTCCTGCAGGATATGCGTTGAAAGATATTTAAAAGAACACGTAACACGCTGAAACTACTCGACGGATTTTGTCGAAACTTGGCACAGGCATAGTTTATATAATGGATAAAAATTGAGGATACTTTCATCCAGAAAAATAAAGTGTTCCTGCGGGATAGTGTCCAAAATTCTGTAAATTGAAGATATTATGTGATTTTTTTTTGGAGGCCGTACTAAAGCCAACACTGTATTTTTTTTATTTTTTGTCTGTCTGTCTGTCTGTACCTTAGCAGCGCACCACGCCAAAAATAATCAATGAATTCGAATGAAATTTGGTATGATTTGAGTTCATACTTCGACATTGGATACTTTTCATTCCGAAAAAATTAAGTGTTCCTGCAGGATAGGGGTGGAAAGTTATTTAAAAGAACACGTAGCACGCTGAAACTATTGGACGGATGTTGATGCAACTTGGCACAGACATAGTTTATAAGATGGGTGAAAATTACGGATACATTATGTGCCGAAAAAATAAATGGTTCCTGTGGGATATGGGTCCAAATTCTGTACATTAAAGATAGTTAGATAATCAGATAGTTTTTTTTTTTGGAAGTTACTCTATATTCGATAATGAAGCCTAAACTGTATGTTTTTTCATTTTTGTCTGTATGTCTGTCAGTCTGTATCTTAGCCGCGCATCACGCCGCCGGAACTACTGGATGAATTCAAATGAAACTTGGTATGATTTGAGTTTATACTACGAGGTAGGACACAGGATAGTTTACATCTCGAAAAATTTATGGGTGGAGGATAGGGGTTGAAACTTATATAAAAGAACACGTACCACGCTGAAACTAATGGACGGGTTTTGATACAACTAGGCACTGTCTTAAGTTATATGATGGGTTAAAATTGAGGACAGGTTTTATCCCGAAAAAGTGAAGGGTTTCTGCGGGATATGGGTCCAAAGTTATGTTAATATTTAAGTAATAAAATATATTTTTTGGATGGTTCTCTATATTCGATACTGACTTTTTACTTTTTAATTTTGTCTGTCTGTTTGTCCGTATCTTGACCGCGCATCGCACCCAAACTACTAAATTAATTCAAATGAATAACATGCTCTTGGGTGTTTAAAAAAGGTATTGAACAACTTTTTTTTTTGTTTCGTGTCTTTCTTTCTGTTTGTCTGTATGTTTGTTTGTTCACGCATCACGTAAAACTACTGGACCGATTGCAATGCGATTTTCATTGTTAGATATCTTAGGGTTTGATTTAAATCTGGTGTAATTGGTATCTCAATCCGGTGAGTTAGAAGCCGAGAAATTGAAAAAAGTATTTTTGACGGCTGAAGAAATTTTGTTCATTTGAGGACCAATCTACCAACATTTTTTTGCATATTGTTCCTTGAATAGCACATTATGGTACTTCGAACCTAAAGAAATGACAACGCGTGCGAAGCCGCGGGTACAGCTAGTCCTTACTATATATGTACTGTGTCCAAAGTAACTTATCTATATACTTTCACCGTTTCAGCGCTGAGAACAAACTCACATACACAATCTCTCGCATTTGTAATATTTTATCACATTCATTACGCCACTTAAACTGCGCTTACAGATTCAATCGAAATGCGCAGCAAGCCACACATACACACATACATTACCTACTGTAGTAGGTCAATGTGTAGGTACGTATAGCTTACGTTATGCGGATAGCAAGACTGCGCTGGGCAGAAAGTTTTACATAAATGGCATTAGGTACTTTAATTAAATGAATGGCATTACTCTATTGGAACGGAATAGTCTGTACAAAGAAGATCATTTAAAAAAATATGGTCTAGGGTACTAAAATAATCTACTGAACAGGCTTAGGGTTTGAGTTAAAAACTGGCGTACTTGGTATCTCAATCCGATGAGAATAAGCCGAGCAATCGATACAAGTATTGTTGACGGCTGAAGGAATTTTGATCAAATGTTGGTATATTGGTAGTTTAGGTCCTGGAATAGCACAAAGAGAACTTTTAACCTAGAGAAATGACTACGCGTGCGAAGTCGCGGACATCAAGAAGTTTACTACATAAAAGGCATTACTTTTATAAGTAGGTAATTATAGTAAAAGCAGGTGGTGGCCTTGACATAGTGATCACAAACAAACCCACTGCCAAGTAGGATTGATAATTTTTGCATTCGGATTTGAAAGAAATGGATACATCGCGACGGGCCCTGCGACTCAGGTTCTATTTCGAACACAATAAACATGAGTAGTATTTAACTGCAAATAAAATAAATGGATACATCGCGACGGGCCCTGCGACTCAGGTTCTATTTCGAACACAATAAACATGAGTAGTATTTAACTGCAAATAAAATAAATGGATACATCACGACGGGCCCTGCGACTCAGGTTCTATTTCGAACACAATAAACATAAGTAGTATTTAACTGCAAATAAAATAAATGGATACATCGCGACGGGCCCTGCGACTCAGGTTCTATTTCGAACACAATAAACATGAGTAGTATTTAACTGCAAATAAAATAAATGGATACATCACGACGGGCCCTGCGACTCAGGTTCTATTTCGAACACAATAAACATGAGTAGTATTTAACTGCAAATAAAATAAATGGATACATCACGACGGGCCCTGCGACTCAGGTTCAATTTCGAACACAATAAACATGAGTAGTATTTAACTGCAAATAAAAGAAATGGATACATCGCGACGGGCCCTGCGACTCAGGTTCTATTTCGAACACAATAAACATGAGTAGTATTTAACTGCAAATAAAAGAAATGGATACATCGCGACGGGCCCTGCGACTCAGGTTCTATTTCGAACACAATAAACATGAGTAGTATTTAACTGCAAATAAAAGAAATGGATACATCGCGACGGGCCCTGCGACTCAGGTTCTATTTCGAACACAATAAACATGAGTAGTATTTAACTGCAAATAAAAGAAATGGATACATCGCGACGGGCCCTGCGACTCAGGTTCTATTTCGAACACAATAAACATGAGTAGTATTTAACTGCAAATAAAAGAAATGGATACATCGCGACGGGCCCTGCGACTCAGGTTCTATTTCGAACACAATAAACATGAGTAGTATTTAACTGCAAACAAAAAACTACTTTTTTTATATAATAACATGACATAAGTTCAAAGAAGGGTAAAAAAAATAGCCTTTGACACTCTTTCGATGAAGTCGAATCGATTGATACCTTGCTTGTCAAAATCGAACCAATAGGGAACGACGCTACGTTGGAATATCCACATAACCACATACATAGATACATCCATAGACTGTTAAACTCATCACCCTTCCCTTGCTTTGCTGTAGTCAGGTAAAAAATTACCCATTCCCATAAAAAATACTGACTGCACGGCAAAATAATTGCCTCAAAATATTATTATCTAAGCAAAGATTTATGTTTATGACGCGTCGCTATTTATCTAAGAGTGCAGCTTTTTTCTGAACGCACATCAAATGGCCATTAAACCTACAGTCATGTTCAACCTAACTAACCTACATATTTATTAGCCGCAATGCTTTTAGACACAAATCCATACCAATATATAAAACTGAAACGTTGTCTGTTTTTTTGGGGAGCTTTCACGCTATGACGGCTGGACGGATTTTGATGAAATTTAGAATGGAGATAGCTCATACCCTGGAATAAAACATAGGATACTTATTATCTCGGAAAGTTGTAAGTTTCCACGGGAAAACTAGAAAATGTGGTAAGGAACGGTTGCCATCACAGAATGGTCTGCGGTTGCCATGGAAACGAAATAACAAGTCAGTCAAAATACATCAAGAGCATTAGGTGCTGTACCTACTTTTGCATTGGTTTTTAATATCCTAGAAGAAAATAGGATGCTTTTTTCGCGATTAACTGTAGTCCGCGCGGGCGAAGTCGCGGGCGGGAAAACTAGTACTAAATGTAAATGAAAGTTAATTTGAAATGCTACAATACAATAACACTTTATTGACACACAGTTAAACAAATTACAAAATAGAAATAACATAAACAATAGGTACAATGGGTGGTCTTATCGCTCATAGCGATCTCTTCCAGACAACCTTTCGTACCAAGATGCAACCTGTATTTTGGTACGAAACTCTAATTTTAATGATGAATTAAATCTAATTTTAATTGGTGAATTGTAAATTGATGGGTGTTAAGTTTTCTATGTGAAAAATAACCCAATAAATATTAGTACTAGGCTCTCGTATCTCTGATACAATGTATCTCCGGCTAGAATTGATGTAGTTATTGGAGAAATACGGGTCGTAAAATATTGAAGCATCTACATAAAAATCGGGCACGGTCTATCTTTTACTCCTTGTCGAGATACGTTACTTGTACAGTTGACTACATTAATGTGTAAAGTAATAATCTACACTTCAATAAAGTCTGAATAAACTGTGTTTTTTTTAAATTATTTATTCTGTTTTATTGTAATGAAACTTGAGAATGATGCAGATAATGTACTATTAGCTAAAAAAAAAACTTGGAGCGAGACAAATTTCTATTACTCAGGTTATGCAACGCCCCATTTTTTTTTTACTTTTAGTACATTATCTGCAACATTCTTAAGTTTCTTTACAATAAAACAGTTTAACTTAAAAAAAACTTATTTTATTTTCAAGTTTTAGACATTTAGGTATTTCTAAAGTGGACTGAGTTCTACATGTAAAGCACTTTCATTTGATACTCATATAAAGGGGTATAAAAAAAAATTGTTTCAAAAAACTAAACAACACGCTTTATATAGAAAACCAAACTAAAAAATAGAAAATAAATTTTAATAGTGTAAACAAGAAAAAAAAAATTATTTCAAAAAAATCGTGGGGTGCATGGGTCAATAGTTATAAATATTTTATTGACAGATATGAGAAGAAGGATTATCATTTCGATTATATCTTAAAAAGCACCCCACGCTTTTTTTTAAATAAATAATTTTTTCTTATTTACAATATTAAAATTTAGTTTCTATTTTTTAGTTTGGTTTTCTATATAAAGCGTGTTTTTTTAAACTATTATTTATTTTCTGCTTTTTAGTTTGGTTTATTTATAAGAGCGTTTTTTATATATTTCTCGAATTATTGCATTGTCATCGGTCTTTGACGGATGTGCAAAATTTGAATGAAATCTGACCGTTTAAAGTGGGTCAAAATAGCGTCCAAAGGAGTCGGTTACAAACATACGAACATACAAGTGAAGCTAATATACCTAAAGCGTATAAAAAAACGTCATTTTGTGGTGGCGGCCATGAAGGGGGTAAAGTTTCAATTACTAAATTTAATCCAAAAAACATAAAAAAATAGGGCAAGCTAAATAAAACCTTTTAAAAATGCTTCTAAGGCGTGTTGTAGGGGTAGAACTTTACTCAAATAGAATTACCACACCTTTGCCAGGTTTCAACCGCTCAGTAGTAGTGTGCATACATTACTATGTTCCACTTTCAAGGGCAATGTTTCCAGAGAAGTTTCAGGGTATTGTAACGTCTCAGGGTGACGAGCGCACTGCTGTTGCACTGGCGCGCACGACATTCTAAAATTTGCACACACATACACTCGGATAATGTTTACCGTATTCTCATTGACCGAACGAGCGCGAAGCGTCTCCGTTCAGTTTCAGTTTCAGCAAAAATGCTTTCGTATGTCCGGATGTCTGTTCTCCTCTACAGGTCGCATTAATCAACCGATCTAAACGAAACTTGGTATATAGGTTAAGCGAATTTTTGAATTTGTTAGTCGTCCGGAATATTTGATTGGGGGGGTATTTCCCCCAAAAAGGAGCAAAAAGGAGTTTACTGAATATCTCCGCCTTATTAGATCCGATTTCTATGGTTATTTTTTTATTTGAAAGGTAGTAACTTTAAGTTGGTCTCATAAAAATTTGGTGAAGATCTGATGAGGATCTTCGGCGTGATGAGAAGAATAGCTCCTCAAAATGCAGTCAATTGCTCACTTTTAGGTTTCTACCAGTTGTTTGTTTGTTAGTCGTTTGAGGTAGTGCTGGCCTCTGGTCTCAGAGTTTGTCAGGCCGCCCGAGGGCCTCTGACATGGCTTAACGACTGTTATTAATTAATAACAGCCGGGACCGACAGCTTAACGTGCCGGAGCGATAGAAAACCGCACATAACTCAGAAAAGTCATTGGTGCGGAGCCTAGGTTTTGAACCCGGTATTGGACCCGTTGGATTTTAAATTGCACTATAGAACCGTTAGGTCACCGTCGTCTCATCGGTTTCTACCAGTGGAATCAGCCCTTTACCTACTAGGTAGGGATTGATGGGGCACCTTGGTTATTAATGTTAGTTGTACAATAAGGTAACTAGATGGCGCTACTGTGCACCGCTAGATTGTTTGCAAAAAAGTTTGTAATCGCGAGGTCTGCAGCTCACAGAGCCTCTAGTATTAGTTATTCTGAGTTTTAAAGTAAATACGTCTGTGAATTAGATGACACGTACGAAAACGAGCGCTACCAAAATATGGCGGATGTTACAAGGCACACAATCGGCAAGGCGATATCAACATTAATCGATTTAGTTTAATTCCACAGTCCACTGATCCATCCCAGCTAAAAGCAAGTACTATACAAAAACATGTACATGGTAATAACTCTCACTAATAAGTACATAACCGGTTTTTATTCCAGGAAGAAAACCGCGGGAAAATCAATTAAATACGTAACCGGGACCGATAACCGTTGGGGTAGACGAGTTCTCGACTGGAGACCACGTTTATGCAAACCTAGTGTAGGACGCCTTATGGCCAGGTGGAGTGACGACCTGCGAAAAGCTGCCGGAAGAGAATGGATGCGGAGAGCTGAAGAGTGAGCTCAGTGGCGTGCATTAGGTGGCCTACGTCCAGCAGTGGACAAGCATAGGCTGATGACGAGAGTGCAACTAATAGCCCGCATAAGAGATTAAGTAAATAGTAAGGACAGTTCATAAGTATTTTGCAGTCGACTGTACCAAGTGGAAATACACTTCATCCCATTTTATTCAAGGTCATCATTTACACAATCCTAGTTGTGCTATTATGGTTTTACGGCACATTTCATGCCATTGGTATGCAGATGGGAATTTATAGTTCTTGGTTATAGCCGAGGTCAAGAGGGCCGGAAAACTTGAAGGTCGACAAATGGCCAAGGTTCTTATTGGGCAGATTATACAAGCATTTCGTAAAAAAAAATTTATATTTATAGGATGGTGGCAATTTAGAATCCAACAATACCGGGTTCAAAACCTAGACTCCGCACCAATGACATTTCCGAATTATGTGCGGTTTTCCATCGCTCCGTGCTTCGGAGGGCACGTTAAGGTGTCGGTCCCGACTGTTATTGATTAATAGCAGTCGTTAAGCCATGTCAGGAGGCCCTCGGGCGGCTTGACAAACTCTGGCATCAGAGGCCAGCACTACCTCATTACGACAAACAAACTTTTTTTTTTTAATAATTTAGTTCGACGATTTGCGGAAGTCAATTAAACAAAATTAAAAAAAAACTGTTTATGGTAAAGAAACTTAAGAATGATGCAGATTACGAACTAAAAGCTAAAAAAATAGTCTTACTCTTTTATTATATTATCTGTATCATTCTTAAGTTTATTTACAATAAAACTGTTTTACTCAAACAAGCTTGTAATGTGGTAATTATTTTGACAACCTTCTTTGGGCAAAGTCGACCTTGCCGCGCTTCTTGAATAGGCGCCAGCAAAGTTCTATGGAATTTCATTACTGTCGTGTTTTGCGGCCAGCAATTTCCTTTGAAAATCCATTATTGTCGTGTTTTTTTAGTACTATTATTTATTCTGTGGTTTCCCAAACGTATGGACCGATATTGATGCTTTTATTTTCTGTTTGAAAGCTGATGTGATCGAGATGGTTCTTAGCTATTATTGTTGTTGTTGTAGTTTTTGTTTTTTATTTTGTTGTTGTTGTTTATTATTGTTTTTGTTGTTGTTCTTGATTGTTTTTGTTGTTTTTTATCCTTGCTGTTCTTGTTGTTTTTGCTGTTCTTGTTTTTTGTTGTTGTTTTCCTTGTTGTTTTAAAGTTATTGCTGTTTTTGTTGTTGTTCTGGTTGTTCTTGTTGTTTTTGTAGTTCTTGTTGTTTTTGTTGTTTTTGTCGTTCTTGTTTTTTTGTTGTTTTCCTTGTTGTTTTAATGTTATTGCTGTTTTTGTTGTTGTTCTGGTTGTTCTTGTTGTTTTTGTAGTTCTTGTTGTTTTTGTTGTTCTGTTTTGTCGTTCTTGTTGTTGTTGTTGTTGTTCTGTTTTGTCGTTCTTGTTGTTGTTGTTCTTTTTAATTGTTATTGTTGTTTTTGACGTTGTTGTTGGCGTTGTTTTGGTTTTTGTTGTTGTTGTTTTAGTAAGTTATATATTTTTTTCATCAGTTTCCTAGTTTTATTTAAATACCTCGCATTGTTTGAGTAAAGCACTATACAAGCCTTGGTCCGCAGTGACTGCCCTGCTGGCCACGCTATGATGGCCTCGAGCTTTGCTTAGTTAAGTTCTCGGCCTTCAAGCTTGGACATCAAGGGCTGCAATGCTGACCGCGCTGTGATGGCCTCGAACTTAGCTTAGCTACACTCTCAGCCATCATCATCGCTGCCAGCAACGCAGTCATTACAGACCACGGCAGTAATGTACTATAATTTAAATATATTTTTTACTTACATATTTTGTTATCAATTTTTTTATTTAGTTATTTCTAAAGTGTACTGTGTTCTACTTGTCAAGCCATTTCATTTGATACCCATTATTGAGGGGATTGAAAAAAAGTAACCCGCCATTTTAGATTTACACTGATAGCATAACACGCGCCAAAGCAACGTAGCTACTACAGGAATACCGGTTAATACCGCTTTTTATGCTCAAGTAGTTATTGAATATACTTAATTGCATTGTCATTAGAACTAACGATGTGTACCAACAGATCAATCGGTCAACAGGAAGAGGGTCAAAATTCAATTAAGTACTAAATTTGACCAAAAAAACAATAACAAGCTAAATAAACCCGTTTAATAAAAAACCGGACAAGTGCGTGTTGGATTCGCGAGGAGCGGGTTCCGTACGATGAATATATTATCGTACAATGTTGAGAGATTTAAGATGTTCTTATAAGACCATAAGACTTCTTATAGGTTTTTCTATAATCTGTAGGTACGGAATTATTATTTTTCAAAATTTAAGGTTCCATAGTTTCGGAAATAATCGGGAGAACGGACAATTTTTTTTATATAAAAACAAGCTTTCCCGCCCGCGACTTCGTCCGCGCGGACTACAGTTTATCGCGAATTAAAAGCATCCTATGTTCTTCTAGGATATGCAAAAGTAGGTATAGCTCATACTCATTTCGTTTCCATGGCAACCGCTCCTTACAGTGAGAAACTCACTATTTTCCGGGATAAAAAGTATCCTATGTTTTAGGGGGCATCCATTAATTACGTGAGACGTTTAGGGGGGGGGGAGGAGGGTCA
The DNA here is from genome assembly GCA_946251855.1 of Alsophila aescularia. Taxonomy (NCBI): domain Eukaryota; kingdom Metazoa; phylum Arthropoda; class Insecta; order Lepidoptera; family Geometridae; genus Alsophila; species Alsophila aescularia. The sequence goes on from OX276374.1 coordinate 65,775,208, forward strand.
AGCCAAACCTCACCCAATCTCACGTGGGGGAGAGGGTGGTCTCGGGAAATATCACATAATTTTTTTCCCAGAAGAAACAGTGTAAAATTGCGAGAAAATTGGATTAAATTAAGTAAAAAATGTTTCTCCACTAAAATATGACTAAATCATGCATAATAATATTTATCGCGGTTTAATTATATACTGACAGAAGAATTTACTGACTATTAATAAATTCATTTATTCGGAAACAATTCATTCATTTATTAAATATGAATAACAGTTAATAAATATTTATTAAATGATCGAATTTAAAAAAATCATTTATTAACAGTTAATCAGGCTTATTAATTATTAAAAAATCCTTGTATAAGTGTGCGAACGCCACAAGTAGCATAGTAGCCCTTCGCTTGTTTAGCCACCACCGGCTAGCCAAACACACGACTCGACGAGCGCTGCAGCGTACAATACGCGCCACAAAAGATGAGACTTGACACTCCACGTGGTTTGACTTGCGCAGTAGACGTTTTTAGGTAATGAAGCACAGACTAACTTATTTACATGAAAAATATGCATTTTTTAAAAATCTCACGTGAGATTGGGGGAGGGGGAGAGGGGGTCGAGCAAAGTCTCACGACATCTCACCAAGGGGAGAGGGGGGGTCGAAAAATGGCCAAAATTACCTCACGTAATTAATGGATGCCCCCTTATTCCAGGGTATAAGCTATCTCCATTTCAAATTTCATAAAAATCCGTCCAGCCGTTATCGCGTGAAAGCTCTCCAAACAAACAAACAGACATCGTTTCACTTTTATATATTGGTATGGACTAGTTTTCCCGCCCGCGACTTCGTCCGCGCGGACTACAGTTTATCGCGAAAATAAGCATCCTATGTTCTTCTAGGATATTAAAAATCAATGCAAAAGTGTAGCACCAACGCTCTTGATGTTTTTTGACAGACTTGTTATTTCGTTTCCATGGCAACCATAGACATGGCAACAGTGAGAAACTCACTATTTTCCGGGATAAAAAGTATCCTATGTTCCAGGTTATAAGCTATCTCCATTTCATATTTCATAAAAATCCGTCCAGCCGTTATCGCGTGAAAGCTCCCCAAACAAACAACGTTTCACTTTTATATATATGTATGGATAAGTTTAAAACTATTATAAAATTATAAATAAAATATATATTTGAGATCCTAACAACAAGCCCTTTCATTTGATATATCACACGGTACAGTTTACAAAACTATTTTTCTCTGGTTTGTCTCTATAAAGTGACCCAAATTCATTTATTTACGATGGGTACAGTTCATGCGGAGCACATTGGCTGTGCTGTGCTGTGACAGACGGACAAACAGTCAGACACATGGTGATCCTATAAGGGTTCCGTCTTTTTTCATTCAGACGTACTGAGCTCTAAAAACAATATATTTGAAACACCGTGAATATGTATTGATTCGTCCTAACTCTTAAGGGCGCAAGAGCGCTTTTTCTACACGACTGCAAAAAAAGGATGAAATGTTTTTAGGATTCATGTATGTTTGTTTGTATGTATAAGTTTCTTTATTCCGCCTTAACTTTTATATGCCTGAACAGATTTAGACGTGTGGGGTATTGTTAGAATCCTTACATCCCACCAAGTAACATAGGCTGTAGTATGTTTGTCTGTATGTATGTTTGTTTAGGTCAAGGTGAATTAGAACTACTTCCTCTAATCCTTCGGAGTTGAATTTTTGCATGAATGTTCAGTTCCGATGACAAGGCATTTATGGTAAGCATGACCTGAACCGACATCTAGGATCAGCTCCAGATACACACAACAACACAGCAACAGCACAGTCACGAAATTTTGTGTACGCATTATATTATGCTAGCTGGAACTCCTCAACGATTAACAGCATAGACACGAAATGTTGTATACGCATTTAATTGTGATAGCCTGACATGGCTACTGCATAAAATCATTTTTTTAAATGCTTTTAAATTAACCAATCAATATATTTTCTACATAAAGCTGTGTTGCAGAGCTGGTATTCTGGATCAGAAACATTGTGAACCGATACGTCTAGACCGTCTCCACTATCCCCCACACTCCCATTATATTTTCCATGTCCAGAGAAGTCAAATCCCCGCAGCTTACGGCTCATATTGACCCTGTGGCGGTTGAGATCGCCACATCGCTGTGTGGGAAGTGCTTCCGACCGAGCCGGGTGTCATTCACCGCCACAGCCCTATAAAAACAGACGATTCAAGTGGGTGCAAAAAATACAGAAAGTGACTCAAATCTGCCAAAACATACAATTGGAGCCACAGGCCCCGGTTTCTGAAGTACTTTAATCACAGTTTATCTATTCAATAGCGCCATTGGTTCCATAACTTTACAAATTGCGTTTCCGAACACGCAGTACTAAGTTAAACTTTGTTTATACTTCAGTTAACTTATCTGGTCAAAAGTGCCCGTTTGTCTATTCGATAAGTACCAACTTGACGTTTCATTTCAGCATCTGGCATCGTCGTTTTAACCGACTATGGCGAAGCAAGGGAAGGGTAATCAGTTTCACAATCTATGTATGATGTATGTATATAGATGTTCTACCAAAACGTCGCCCCTATTGATCCAATTTTGACAAGCGAGGTATTAATCGATTCGTCTTTATCGCAAGAGTGTCATAGGCTATTTTTTTACCCGACCGCAGTCGTGTTTTAGTTTTTATCCAACTGGGGAGGGTTATGTGTTTGGGATGTATGGATGTTAGTTTGTATGTTTGTTTGTACGTTTCTTAGGCGCATCCTACAGCCTAAACGGGTTGATGGATTTTGATAAATGAGGTATCATTGGATTCTTCTCAATCACGAGAGTGCTATAGGATATATGAAGTGTCAAGAAAACCAATATGGCGGCTTTATAGCAGCCATATTGTATTTCCGACGGAACAAAAAATTAGGAGTGAGGTATCAAAATACAGGTCTTTAAAATGCCATTTCAAAAATATATAATTCTTATAACTAAACAGTAACAATTTTCATTTAAGTTTATTAAAAAAAAAACAATTTTATATAGATTATTCAAGTTCATGTAAATATTTTAGTCTAATGTTGCAATTGCAACTATTAAAGGAAAGTAAAATATGTAAGTTAAAAATAAACATTTAGTTTATATAAATACTAGCTGGCCCCCCGCGGTTTCACCCGCGTCCCTCAGGAACCATAATTTTTCCGGGGTAAAAAGTTAATCCAGGGTATAAGCTTAAGCCGTACCAAATTTCATCCAAAACCGCTCAGCCTTTTAAAAGTGAAGAAGTAACAAACACACACCATCGCATACATACAAACTTTCGCCTTTATAATATTAGTGTGATTATTTTTGCGGGCGGTCAGTACGTATTCAATATTTTTTATTGAATAAGGTTATTTGTATTTTTATAATAATTTTAGTTGTTGAACTTATCTTGTTTAGGTTAAAAATAAGTTTTAGTTGTATCAGTGAACGTACATATTTATATTGTTTTAGTTGTATCAGTGAACGTACATATTTATATTGTTTTAGTTGTAATTATCAGTGAACGTACATATTTATATTGTTTTAGTTGTAATTATCAGTGAGCGTACATATTTATATTGTTTTAGTTGTAATTATCAGTGAACGTACATATTTATATTGTTTTAGTTGCAATTATCAGTGAACGTTTATATTTTTATTGTTTTAGATGTAATTATCAGTGAACGTACATATTTATATTATTTTAGTTGCAATTATTAGTGAACGTATATATTTATATTGTTTTAGTTGTAATTATCACTGAACGTACATATTTATATTGTTTTAGTTGCAATTATTAGTGAACGTATATATTTATATTGTTTTAGTTGTAATTATCAGTGAACATACATATTTATATTGTTTTAGTTGCAATTATCAGTGAACGTATATATTTATATTGTTTTGATTTCTCAGTGACTAAATAAATTAAATAGAGTGAAGCTATGTATGGGGTATATATTTATATTGTTTTGGATTCTCAGTGACTAAATAAATTAAATAGAGTGAAGCTATGTATGGGGTAGATTAACGGAATCTGATTCGAAAGTACACGATATTATTGCAAATATATCTGTAGGTACTGTGCACTCATTATGAATGTATATGTCAATATTCTAAATTGCTCTTTTGAATCTCGCGCGCACATAAAACCACTCAGTCATTCGCGGGGCCCGGTCTTTATTATCTGTAAAAGAAGAAAGGCCCTTTTTCGAAAAACGGCAGTTGACCTACGCTTGGGTCAAGGAGCGAATTGCGAGACGCCTCCCGGAGAACACACATATATTTTCGGCGGTACAAAGACATCCTAGAAGTTATCAAGTAAGTGCAATTTTGATTATATATATTTACATATCTTGTAAATATATATGTACAATATATGTGCCTATTTAAATTCTGGGGGTTTTTTTACATTAAACATACAGTCCACTTTCGGCATTTCTTTATTACTTGCGAGTACAGGTACCTAGGAACCAACAAACCAACTTGCGAGTACAGGTACCTGGAAACCAACAAACCAACTTGCGATTACAAGTACCTAGAAACGAGATTTATCTTACAGATAACTTTGTTGAATCAATAGCTAGCGATAAATTATCTATGGATCTCAGAAACCGGGCAGTGTTTAGAGATGCAAGTTTTCAAACATATTGATATTTTATCGAAGTAAGGTAAACATCGATATCCGACATATCGACCACTACCATACCACTACCATAGGCCACTATTCTTTTCCTACGCTACTCATCCCGGTTCGATGCCAGCCTTTTCCAGGATCAACCTCCGCGATTTTAGCCATGAACATGATATTAATGAATAATTATTTTGGTAAGCAGATCAAATACAAAAAAAAACAAAATGAATGAAGATTTATTTCTAAAATTACCGATAAATAAATGAAAATAATAAATATAAAAAGTTAAAAACTCATTTCGATATTTCGTGTTTCATATCGATATTAACGATTTATTTGGTTCTTCTATATATCGGTGCATCCCTAGCAGTGTTCTGATTTGTCAACCACAGAATAACAACTAGCATGTTACTGTAATACAACGCCGCTTCTAAGTGATCTAGCAGTTCTTACATTTTTATGTGCGATTGACTGGTATTAGGTATGTTATAGACATGCAATGCAGCGCCGCCAAAGATGGGTAGTCCATCACGTTGGTTGATACAGTGTAGGTTTTGTTTCCGCACCTAACTTGTGAATTTATTTTGTGTGCTGACGTCCCCGCCTTTAGAATGCTAATGGATTATTCAAAGGGGTTAGAAAACCCGGTATAGGCACAGAATAAATAATAGTACAAGTACAGAAGGATAACTGAGTAGTCATTAAAATACATAGCAACCCTCGCTACAACGCAATAAAGTACAATTTAACTCGCACAGCGCTGCGATCTGTGAATCATATTTACCTAGAAGGCGCTCACCCATTGCGTGCAGGCTAGAATGTACCGTATCACAACGCGCGAGAGCTTCCATTGCTCTAACCGTTTCAAAATCGCTCTGTCACTTTTTCGCTCGGCAAGGTTGTATCAAGATATAACTAGGTACTTGTACTAGTAATTATTCTGTGATATGATATGACTTAGATATTGTAACAAACTATACATTTTTGTAATATTGTATTATTTTTTTACTATTTATTATAAATGTTGATAGTTCTATTAACTACATATAATGTCATTCTTGTCAGAATAGACCTAGTACCTCATTATTTAATTATAACTTAATAGGTATTGCACTTTGATGAATAAAAGGTGCCTGTCTGAATTCATGCTTAATAATGAATGAAAAAGAAATGGCTACCTACGTAATAAAATGTCAGTATGTAGGTATTTTACGAGACTTGTCAGACCGAATGCTATGCAGTACATTCTAGGTTTCTTCTTAGTACTCATAATTAAGAAAAGAATAAAATTTGACAGAAACTTTACGTAAGTAGGTACTTTATCGTAAGCACACGGCGCGCGACTCATCGAGCGCACGCTTACGTACGTAGAGTGCCCTACTGAATTAACCGCAATATTGCGGCCGCAATGTGTAGGTATAATATTTGTAGTTGTTGCGGAGTGCCGACTGGCCTGGTTTAGGGCTGGAAAGTTGTTGGAAATAAAACCACTATGCCACTGAGCTCAGTCTTCAGGTCTCCACAACCAGTTTCTGCCAGCCGCTTATCGCAGGCCGCCAAATGGACGCAGTGGGTATATAATATGTGGGTACAAAGTATACGGGTAACTAAGCAAAGTAAGTGATCCGACAGAGAATAAAAACTTACACAGCTGTGGCAGTGGGCTGGTCACATCTCCCGAAGAAACGAATATCTTTGGGGTAGACGAGTTCTCGAGTGCAAACCACGTTTAGCAAACGTGTGTAGGACGCCCTGTGGCGACGACCTGCGAAAAGCGGCTTGCAGAAACTGGTTGCAGAGCTGAAGATCAAGCTCACTGGCGTGAATTAGGAGAGGCCTATGTCCAGCAGTGGACAAGACTAGGCTGATGATGATGATGATGACAAAGTATGGAGTGCACTTTGCCATTTTTGAAATCTAATGACACCAGGTTCTATTCTTCCCGTACCAATAGCTTCTACTATGTAAGTTTACTCTGTGGTTGCTTGCATGTTTGTCGTATGAGGTGGTAGTACTATTATTTATTCTGTGCTCTGGTGTCCGAATTTATCAGGTCGCCCAAGGGCCTCTGCCATGGCTTGACGACTGCATCAATAGCAACCGAGACCAACAGCGTGACGTTCCCACCGAAGCACGGAGCGATGGAAAACCGCACATAAATAAATGTAATTGATGCGGAGCCTAGGACCGAACCCTGTATCGCTAGATTCTAGCTAGCACTAGTATACGGCTAGGCTAACATCGCTCTAACTAATAATTGGTCATATTAAGTTTGGTATCATGGCGATCTTCTGCTTGTCCTAAATATGTTCTCAAGGACTGATGCCAGCAGTGCAATTACCTATGCGATTTGTTGCATTCAGATTTTTAAAGCAATATCAACTCTAACGCGTCGCATTAAGTGCACGTGACAATGAAAATCTGATTGCAACAAGTTATGGAATTGCCCCGCTGCATACACTAAAAGTGTCTCGGCGAGTGCTTGTGGAGTGATAGACAGCCAGGCAGACTGCAGAATTACTAGAAAGTATACCTTGCACTGGAAGATATATAGTATATACAAGCTTCGGAACTGGAACGGAAATGGTGTAAACATCAATAGCGAATGCATCACTCACCTTCGATAAAAAAAAAAGCCATCATGGCAGAAACCCTGGAAGACCTAAGCACAATGATCAGTGCTCAGTGTTTCCCAACAGGTGGGACTTAAAATGAACATGGGTAAGACGAACATCATGTCAAATGCCCGTGTCGCACCCTTGCCGGTTTATGTTGGGAACGATATTATCGAAGCTGTTGATCACTGTCTACTTAGGTCAGACGATCCAACTGGTAGATCCAACTTCGACAAAGAGGTCAACCGACGAATCCAACCACTGGGGAATAAAGGTTCTCGAATGGCGACTACGAATATGCAAGCGAAGTGTAGGGAGGCCCCCAGACGATGGACCGATGATATTGTAGCCATTGCAGGAAGTCGATGGATGAAGGTGGCCCAAGTTCGCTCGTCGTGGCGCTTTTTGGGGGAGGCCTATGTTCAGCAGTGGACTTCTAAAGGCTGAAATGATGATGATACCTTACTGGACAGGGCATTTGGCGAAACGAGAAGATGGCAGATGGACAAGGGCAGTGACGGAATAGTGACTAAGAGAAGGACGGAGATTAAGAAGCAGACCGCCTGCTCGATGGTCCAGAAGACGTCTTCAAGGCAATGGATCCGCGTAGCGCAGGACCGGAAAGAGTGGCGTGCGCATGAGGCCTATACCCAACAGATATAGATAGATCATTACTACACTGAACTACTGTAGGTGCTCCAGCAAATACAATTCAGTAAATGGGCAGCAGGACTACCCTGTGTTCAATTCTGCAATCACGAAGTCGCCTGCCAAGTGTGCTGATTGTGGCAAAGTTCCCCTATCATAGAGAAGGCCTGTACCCAGCAGTGGACTGATGAAGTACTGTGATGTATGCCCTTCCACAACAAGAGTTGCATACTGAAGTTTTTTTACCTTCACCTATTTGGGTCAAACCTCTACTTGGATCGCAAATATGTCTGTTTCCTAATTTAGCTAAAAAGGTATAGTGACGTGATACAATGCGGGGGGCGGGCGGCCTTCGGCTCGCGTACGTCGCGCGTCGTCGTCCTCTACTACGCATTTCATTAATTGACCGAGCTGGCGCGAAGCGCGAGCGAAACGTCTCCGTTTCAGCTTGGGGAAAAATGCTTTTGTAAGTCCGGGTGTCTTTCCGGATCTTTGTTCTCCACAAGTCGCATTTCTCAGCCGATCTAGACGAAACTTGGTATACAGGTTAAACGAATTTTTAGTTTTTTTTGCCGTCGGGGATCTTAGATTGGGGGGGTACTTCCCCCATAAAGGGGCAAAAAGGTGGCTACTGCATATCTCCCTCCGCCTTATTAGATCCGATTGCGATGGTTCTTTTTTATTTGAAAGGTATTAACTTTAAATTGGTGTCATACAAATTTGGTGAAAATCTGATGAGGATCTTCGGCGTGATGAGCAGAAGAGCTCCTCAAAATGCAGTGAATTTCTCACTTTTAGGTTTCTACCAGTGGAATCAGCCCACTGGTGGAATGAGTGGAATCACTCATTAGCTAGGAGCACCTTGGTTATTAATGTTAGTTTTACATTAAGGTAACTAGATGGCGCTACTGTACACTGCTAGATTGTTTGCATATTTGATTAGTACGCGCGAACAAGAATAGAACATATTTTAAATTGTGTCTCTCTGTTTGTTTGTTAGTTTGTCTGTATGTTTGTTCGCGCATCACGTAAAAACTACGGAACGATTGCGATGCGGTTTACACTGTTGGATAGTTTAGGGTTTGACTTAAAAACTACTACGGGGTACTTGGTATCTCACTCCGATGATTAGATGCAGAGCAAATGATACAAAACTATTTGACGGCTGAACGAACTTTGAGGAAATGTAGTATATTGTACTTTATATGTACTTTTGGTCCTGGAATTACACGTATGGGCTTCTTTGAAATGAAATGACCACGCGGGCAAAGCCGGGAGCACAGCTAGTTATAAGTATAGATTTCTACAATATTTGTTCAGCCGTCTAATAGTTTTTATCTCTTGCTCGGTATCTAATCATCGGATTGAGATACCAAGTAGACCAGTTTTTAAGTCAAATCCTAAGCTATCCAACAGTGAAATTCGCATTGCAATCGGTCCAGTAGTTTTTACGTGATGCGCGCACAAACATACAGACAAACAAACTAACAAACACAGACAGACACGATTTTAAAATATGTTCTATTCTTGTTCAGTAGCTTATTTTAAGTACATTAGACCATTTTTTTTTAATTTTCTTCTTTGTACAGACTTTTTCGTTCTTATTGCTTTATTATAAGTATAGATAGAAGGTAGATAATATTTATAATTAAAATTTATAATAATAATAATAATAATTTCGTATTGGTGTGACGTTTAAGTCCCGGGACCGACAGCTTAATGTCCCTTCCAAAGCACGGAGCGATGGAAATATGCACATAACTTAGAAAGTGATTAGGCGGAGCCGAGGGCCGAACCCGTTGGATTCTAACTCGCACTAGTATACTGCTAGGCTACCATCGCTCTAAAGGCCATGATAAAAGCAAAGTTAAAATAGTATTAAGAGGTCATACAAATCCCCATGGCATCATAAAATACATGTAATTCTGACTGATTTTGAGCCTTATTCCTATGGTGATATGAAGTTACTTTGCAGATACATTTCTATTATCTTTCAACCCCACTTGTATAAACGGTCGTAGTGTACTCCCTCGAGCCCGGCACAATAGTGCCGGGCTCGAGGTACTCGAGGTTTTGTTTCGAACAAATCAAGCAATAGCTTGCTTCAATACATTTGTAAGAGTCATACTTTTAGACTAGTAGTGAAGACTGATAAAAAACTGTACTTATAGTTCAGGTTGTAATTTTTTTAATACTGATTGATTATTTAATACTCATAAATAGAATATATTTTAGTTTAGAAGAATACACTTGTAACCTCGTAAAATTGGTTTTTATTTAATACTAATTGATCTCATAAGTAGAATATATTTTAGTTTAGAAGAATACACTTGTAACCTCGTAAAATTGGTTTTTATTTAATACTAATTGATCTCATAAATAGAATATATTTTAGTTTAGAAGAATACACTTGTAACCTCGTAAAATTGGTTTTCATTTAATACTAATTGATCTCATAAATAGAATATATTTTAGTTTAGAAGAATACACTTGTAACCTCGTAAAATTGGTTTTAATTTGATATAAGTTTAATTTAATTTTATAGTATGCCTAAGTATTGGAGCAAAAACTGTCTTCATGCATGTTGTTTCATCATCAACATGTCAGCCTGTAGAAGTCCACTGCAGAACATAGGCCTCCCCCAAAGAGCGCCATGACGAGCGATCTTGTACTGCCTCCCTGCGATGGCTACAATGTTGTCGGTCCATCGTGTGGGGGGTCTCCCCACACTTCGCCCCACACTTCGCTTGATTGTTCGTGGTCGCCATTCGAGAACCTTTATTCCCCAGCGGTTGTCGGTTCTGCGAACTATATGGCCTGCCCACTTCAACTTGCAAACTCTGAGAGCTATGTCGGTAACCTTCGTTCTTCTACGAATTTCCTCATTTCTGACTCTATCACAATAAAAAAAAACTGTTTAGTAAAAATTTATTTATTACAAAGAAATAACTTGTTTTCTTACACTGCATATTATTATTTTTAAATATTATTACACTTTATTTGACATACTTAAGTAGTTTTTATAATCGTGGGTCAATATGGACCCACAATTCCAATTGTGTTGCTCGTAATAACGATTCCGGCTAAGGGTTAAGTACCTATTTTCTATGACTATTGTAAAAAGAAAACCAAATAGATTTTAATTCTATGAATGTACCGGCCGTAAAGTCTTAGAAGATTTTATGTTTGAAATTGGAGAGCATGCTGATACTGAATTATAAAAAAAAACACTTTATTTTAGTTCAGTTTAACTTGTCTGCTATCGGTAGTCCGTACGGGATATATGAGACTATTTTTGTAAATTTTGCAAAAAATATAAAAAAAGTAAAAATACCGAAAATAATATTATTTTATTTCATTTACCTTCCTCAAATACAGATTTTGTGTATGGAAAACTTTTGAATCATTCTATATTTAAAAGATTGCCCAAGAACTCCGAAAAAAACACTTGTCCACAGGTTAAATTGAATTCAAATGAAATTACTTTACTTTCAAGTTCAGTAAAATTGCAAAGAGAATCGTAAATGTGCCAGTAAAAAAGAAACTTCGGAATTTTGGACTACACCGGAGATATGTTCAAATTAAATAAATATCATTCAAATTGATTCATAAATCTCACAATGAAAATACATACATAAAAACCATTCCGGCAACTCCTTTTTTTGGAAGATGATTCTAAACACATAATCAGTTGAGCGAGTTACCTAAATAAATGTGATTCAATTTCGGTCTGGACACAGTTCAATGCTTTTCAAGCGAGCTACATGATTTGAAGGCACATACATATTTTCGGTTCTTCTAGCAACTTTAGACGCATGATTGTGAAACATCATTCAGTTTGTATAACGTGATGCAGAACACAAACCCAGTTTTACTATTTTTCTTTACTGAACTGACTTATCTCTGAAACTGCATATTTATTTAAATCTCTTTTATTATCTTCAAAGTTGCGTCCATGTTTCCTTTCAGCATTTTTCTCTGTTTCTGTTTAGAATTTCTATGTATAGTTTAGAATTTATCGAAAAAAAAACAATGCTAGAGATAATCCTCATACTGTAACAAAGTAGGACAAAAAAAGTGCATGAAATCAGGAGTACTCCTGATAGTACGGCTTTACAGTAAACAGTACTGTTTATTGTAAAGCTGGAGTGGAGAAGATGATAATTAGCTTTGTGTGGAAGAAAAAATTCACCTAAAATTAGTGCAGAAAAACTTTATGTTCATTTTATATGTTCAGTTCTTCAGTTTCACTAGTTTTCTTGGTACCTACCCCATGGGACTGATGATGAGTACTTGAGTACTATGTGATGTTCTGAATCGAGGGGATGTGGCTTATATATTAAAAATTGAGTTTTGAACATTTATGATGGATATCAACAGTAATGGGTTGGACAAGGGTTTAAATTTTGACCAAAATTAATTTTGTCATTGAAGCATTGTGGTGACAGGGTTAGCTAGCAAGTGTGTATTTTTCTAATCCTTTAGGTTCCAACAACTAAATAACTAAGAAGTATTGAGAAACTAATTAATTTATAACTACTTACGACAGTTCTTTCTGTATGAAAGCAACATCATTTTTTGGCTCCAAAAAATGCTCGACTCCTTGATGCACCCACACGCCGCCGAAGGGAGAATTTTTCAGGTTTTGATGCAAACAGAAGTAGATTTTTCCATACGCGTTTGGCACTGAGACCTCAACTTTAGAAAGCCATTGCAACGTTTCAATCTCTTTCAATTCATAATTAGAGTATATCATCTCACATCTTCCACCCTTAACACCTTCCTCAAAGGTCAATCTCCAAGGATAATGCCCTAGGAACTCACCCCCGCTCACAATTAGTAAATATTTACAGGTACTTTTGTCGCAAGTTAAACTACCCACTTTCAACGATTGTATAATTAAATTTGAAGTCTTATCAACAGAAGCGTGCACTTGAAAAATTAGGTATAACAATAAACCACAAGTCCGTAACACATTGGCAACTGATGCCATTTTCTTTGACCGTAAAAAAAAGAAAATGAAAACTCAGTTCGCGTCGATAGCTATAGCGACATATTTGCTTCTCTTGACAGTTCGGCGGCAGAACGTCGTTGCCGGAAGTGCCGGAAGCGGCAAGTGCTGCGGGCTGCGGCTGCGGGCTGCGAACTGATGCTACGTTCGAATTAGCCTAAGGCGTTTTGGGCAGTTTCGAAACGTACAATAATAACAAGCCGTTTGGTTTGAACATTTTCAACACTTTTGTAATTTTTAACATTATTGCCCCTTACAATCCTTTCTCAAAAGAACGAAAAAGTACCCTATTTCTTACGAAATAAATTGGCATTTCTGAAGCAATTATTAACTATCAATGTAATTATTTATACCAAGGTTCTCGTGTGTAGTTGAGCAGTGGCACAGAATAAATAATAGTACAGGTACAGAAGGCTAACTGAGTAAAGTCATTTAAATAAATAGCGACTCTCGCTACAACGCTATAAAGTGCAATTTAACTCGCACGACGCTGCGAGCTTTCAATTATATTTACCTAGAAGGCGCTCGCCCACCGCATGCAGGCTAGAATGCACCGTATCACAACGCGCGAGAACTTCCATTGCTCTAACCGTTTCAGAATCGCTCTGTCCCTTTTTCGCTCGGTAGGGTTGTATTAAGATATGACTAGGTGCTTGTACTACTAATTATTCTGTGATATGTTATGACTTAGATATTGTAACAGAATAAATAAGTAATAATGTATTATGATATTACTTATTATTAAAAATTAAAATAGTTCTATTACATACAAAGACATTCTTATCAGAATAGACCGCCTACCTCATTTTTACTACCTACCTATCCCGTTTTCAGAACGCCGATAAGTTTAGTGAGATACCTACCTACGTGTCGTTAGTTGATTATGATTATATCCTATAGGTATTGCATTTTGATGAATAAAGGTGCCTGTCTGAATTCCATGCTTTTTAATGAGTGAAAAATAAATTGCTACCTACGTAATAAAAGGTATTAAAAGTATGTAGGCTACTTACTAACAATGTGGTTTAAATTGCACTCACAGTGCTGAGACTGCAAACACTGCCAACGATCGGTTTATATTGTTGGTCAGCATATGCACGCTAACAAATTAAACCGACTATTGCATGCTTATGTCATTTGAGTCAGCTGTTCTTGAATCTACCTAGACAAATTGGACGGAGCCGAGATTTTAATAAAATAAACAACAAATTAAATTTGAAGTTAATTTTATTGGTCTTACTTTTGACCGTACAATTCAAGCGAAGATAAAATAATGACAATTTGTACTTAGTAACTTCCTTATATAACTTTTATAAATGCGTAGGCGATTTCTAGTACATTCTTCATTTGCAATAACAACTAAGTAGTTACATTTCTCATACTTTAGCGAGAAAAACATCTAAGTACATAAATGCTTATTCAGCTATGCGCAATTAAATCAAATCAACATGTAGAGTACCTCTACTGCGCATTATTCATAGAAAAACAACATAAGTACAAAAAGTGCTTAATTGGTACTTTCACAATCTAAGGAAGTACCTACTTGTATGATTAAATATGTCGCAATTGGACTTCGGTAAACAACGGTGGGTTTGTGGTACATATAACTTCTCCACCCTGAGATTGAAAATTATCTGAAAGTTCATTTTCTGAAGTCAGATTATTTTCAATTTTACATAATTTCAAAATCTTATTTTTATATTTTATAATAAAGTATACAATAGTAAAAATCATTATAATTTAAAGTATTAATGTCCATAAACTAACACTTTTTATATGCACTTTATTGACCATTTCACTCATTTCACTATATTCACTGTTTTCACTTTTCTTCAAAATATAATTCAGCATTTGTAGATTTTCCATGTTTACTCCATCTAAGTTAACAGGTTTCCTTTTGAAATTATTTGTAACTGGAACACTTGGTAAATTTATCAATGGTAGTTTAGGAATATGTAAGTTCATGCCTCTGAACAATTTCTTCCGTAGAGTAATATCTTCAACTTGTATTTTACAATTATCGTCCAAGGTTAAAATATAAGTACCAAGGATTTTCTCTCGAGTAATCTCATTTTCACAGGTTTTTGTCAAGTACGCTTGGTAACTTGCAAAAATTATCCATATGTTCATTTCAATTTGTTGAACTTTTATCTCTGAAGTTTCGATTAAAATTGGAGTACACGACGTAATATTCAACGTAAATTTCATTAAATCAGTTATACATTTATCTTGTTCCAATACGACTGCACAACTTTCTTTACAAAGAAATAATTTCTCATCAATCTCGTCGCATGGCTTGGAGAGCAATGTAATAGAGTTCAAATCCTTCACGAGGATAAAAGGATATTTAGGAAGTATCAAGGATGTAATATTATTAGAAGTATCAAGGATAGGTAAGGGGAATAACTGGTAATATTTGTAAGTGTTTTTGCGTACAATTGGAATTGCCAGTACATATGTAATTTGCCTACCCTTAATATAAGCTTTTATCTCTATATTTTGCTCTATATTTACTAAATTTTCATAATTAACAGGGATAATTAACTTATCTGTGCTCTCAATATTTTTTAACAATTCAAATAATTCATTAGATTATGAGTTAACAAACTATAAACATGAGTAACTTTATTTTCAAAATCATTTATTTTATTTTTATTTAATGCTTTCTTAATATCAATTAAATTAATCTCAAATTTTATAAAATTATAATTAGAAGTATTAGTGAAATAGCATCTTAGTTTTAATATCAATAATTAATTCATCTTGATTGCATCAATTAAAAAAAAAAAAAATTGCATAGCTTTGTTCTTGATGCATACGATTTAATCTAAGTTTCATTAGATTTTCAGACAATATATCATCTAAATCACAATCTGTTTCCATTTTCAATTATATTATTAACTTGAATAAAAAGATTTTAATTGTAGCCATGTCGCTACTTTCATTTAATAGTGAGGCTGCTCTGCCTACAACTCTACTTGAAATTACATAAAATAAATATAATAATTGTGCTGCTGTTACTTCGGATCCACTTTAGCTACGCACATATTCACATTTTGAAATAAATAAATTTAATAATTTTTCATTCCCATCAAATTTAGGAATCAATTTCTCAATTTCATTCGTTATAATCCTCATAGGTTCCATTTTAAATTATTATTTAAAATAAATTCTTAAAATTGAGTATGCGTTTGTACAATATAGCACATATAACACACAAAAATTCAAAATATAATTAAATAAAGGCACATAAAAGTTCAATAAAAGCACAAAAAATCAATAAAGACACATTAAAATCAATAAATTCACATTAAAATCAATTATGACGCATAAGAATCAATAAATTCACATACAATTCAATAAAAACGCATAAAACGTCAATAAATTCACATTAAAATCAATAAAAACACATAAAACGTCAAAAATTCACATAAAAATTCAAATAAAAACGCATACAATAAATCAAAAATAACAAGTGTATTGGCAATGTTTGTCCAAAAACACTAAGGGTCGAATAGCAGGGCAAGAATACGGAAAGTGAATGATTTTCGACTCACTTAAAACCGCTCGATCCCATGCCTCGGTGATTATTCCACTCGCTGATTGTTTCTCAACTCCTTTTTCCAATACAGTCGTATTTGTTTGGTTCGAGTATTTTTTTCCGTGGATTTGTCAGGAACATACTGAAGTTATTCAGGACAGCTGCACCAGATATGTAGGTTGCGCCAGACAAATTATATTTCACAATTTTTGAAGTAAGCGCCGGACAAATTAAATTTCCACGACTTTAAAAAAAAAATACAACCGGCTGCGCCAGACAAATTGGACGGAGCCGAGATTTTAATAAAATAAACAACAAATTAAATTTGAAGTTAATTTTATTGGTCTTACTTTTGACCGTACAATTCAAGCGAAGATAAAATAATGTCAATTTGTACTTAGTAACTTCCTTATATAACTTTTATAAATGCGTAGGCGATTTCTAGTACATTCTTCATTTGCAATAACAACTAAGTAGTTACATTTCTCATACTTTAGCGAGAAAAACATCTAAGTACATAAATGCTTATTCAGCTATGCGCAATTAAATCAAATCAACATGTAGAGTACCTCTACTGCGCATTATTCATAGAAAAACAACATAAGTACAAAAAGTGCTTAATTGGTACTTTCACAATCTAAGGAAGTACCTACTTGTATGATTAAATATGTCGCAATTGGACTTCGGTGAAACAACGGTGGGTTTGTGGTACATATAACTACCTACTGTTGTTTTGTTTTGTTTTTAGTTTTCTCATTTCTCTCTTAGTTCTGTTGAATTCGTTTGCTTCTGTTAAAAGAATATAATCATTATTATATGTACTGGCAGTCTGGCGAGAGTTCCAACAACATAAATCAACACGGAATGATATATGTCAATTGAATTTGACGTTACCGCATACGCTGCTCTACCTCTTTTTTGTAAGCGTTGTGTGCACCCCACACAACGCTCACAAAAAAGACGACCCATGTGTCCGATGTGGAGAATAAATGCGCATTTTAATCCGACTTTGTGCGCGCTGACAGTACACATAGCGCACATTGGTGCAATTTAAACCACAGCATAGGTCAGCACAGTAATTCATTTTCCGATCAACAATACCTACTATAATCAATTATAAAATTACGTTGATCGATTTAATAAACGACTTTATTTCTGCGCGGAAAAACCTTAAATATGCGTAGCTTCGGTATGGAACACAAATGAAATAACATAAAACTACAGGAACCTACTTAATAAAAAAATATCAATATCTAACTACATAACTAGGACCTATTATAGGTATTACAATTTATTACCTTTCAATATCCTTTGGAAGCGTAAAGAATGACAATTCGTCATTTCTATCACTATTCAAACAGCTGAATGCTGTGCAGTACTTTCTAGCTTTCTTCTTGGTACTCATAATTAAAACACGAATAAAGTTTGTCAATAACTTTACGTAAGTAGGTGCTGTATCGTTAAGTACAAGGCGCGCGACTCATCAAGCGCACGCTTGACACTCGACTGAACGGACCCGAATATTGGGTCCTTGATATTATTTGTACTTGTTGTGCGGAGTGCGACCGCCCTGGCAGTGGCCGGTGTCGTGCGCTCATGTTTTCGATGACCACACGACCGACCTGATGACGGAATGGTCGTATGCGGAGCTGACAAAATTTGCGCTGGTAGCCCATCTACCTGCAGCTACCTTGCGTAAACAAACCAATTTTATGACCGCTTCATACGGTTGTTAATTAAACAAAATACTATTCTTCTATGTAGCTTATATAATATACAAAAGATTTTGTAGAATTTCATTCTGTATAAACTTGAACTTATGTACTTTATTATTTGGTGGAGTTATTTCTTTAGATATATATTTGATAACTTTACCAGTAATCCTCATTATCTGTTCTTGATATCTAATTATATCTCTTGAGTAGACGATGAGTAGTACTGGACACGATTATGGCTTGCATTTATGTTTTTCACCTCTGTAAAGAATATCGTTTAGGTTAGTACAAATATTATGACTGATGTAAAGCTTGGTTGCGAGATGATGGAAATTGGTCATTATACGTTTACTCTAAGCTAAAGATCTATACTGGACATATTTATGGAATTTAACCACTTAGATACATTCAAGTAAACGTTGAATAATGTTTCGATGATTCCTGGCTCCCAAGATACTTTCTACAGGGTTCACTACGCTACTTCGAAACACGTTTTCACCTAATTTCATTTAATCTATGTTGACTCACCGAATACTAAACTTTTGTTTGTTATTAATCCTTGTGGGAAAGCTCTCCAGAAACTTTCCTTTTCCTTCGTATTACGCTTAAAAAAATGTCTTTTTTCCAAAGAGCCCCCAAAGGTATGTATAGTTCTATGGTAACCATGGTATGGAAAACGAAAAAAATATTTTGTGGGGATTTCGGGAATAATCCCCTTAGTACTCAGACAAATTTCCAGAAATTTGCAATGCCTCCGTCCATATATTTTCTTATCTTCGTTAACAGACAATCTGTAACACAATTGAACAAGGTGGAAATGAGTTGAAACATAAAATATTAACAATGTCACATCCTGAAATTTAAGTTAAATGGGCACACTATTGATAATGATATGCTAGCAACTGTGTGAAAGGGACACAACGCCTGAAAAGTAAGCCTTTCTTGAGACCGTTTTTCCTTATAACTACATTGAATTAAAAAAGTACTTAATGCATTTGTAATAGGATTCAAAATAATTTTTACATTGAATGACGAGTGATCCTTCCGGTTACGTTAGTATATAAATTCCTTGTTCATGGCAGAAATGGCCAAAACTGAGGTAGTTAAAGTAATCAGTAATTTAAATTCAAACACTAGCACAAGAACCGAACTTTAGCGTTCGGTTTGGAATTTTGTGAGTGAAATTTTGTTCGCATAAAATATATCATAGACAGTTAAAAAAAAAAAGAGTCGTCTCCGGACACCTGTGGCCTTATTACAGAACTTGGCTTCAATCGGATTGACACTTTTTTCATAGCAAATTCGACTCTATCGCAAGGCATTAGTTGTTGCGATACTGAGAATTCGATTGAAGCCAAGTTATGGAATCGGGCTGCTGGCAGATGTGAAACATCGAATATGGCCGAGCCGAGGAGGAAAGAGCCAACGAGCCCCGAGCGGCGCGTTGTCACTCCCCGCCGCTCGATCGCTACGCCAAGAGTCGGCGTTACCCCCGTAACGCTCCATTAGATGTTTACACATCAAAATGACAGCGGAAATGTCACTTTATATCATCCAGAATGAGGTCAGTTAAAGTTAGGGAAGGATCGTTAGCAGAAAAATGTCAAAAATTGCAATAGTGTTGAAAATGTTCAAGCCAAACTTTTCATCATCAGCAGTGCTATTACTCCATATTGATAATATCGGTTTCAATCAGATTGTCACCATCAAGTGCACACAATGCAGTGCGATTGAGTCGAAATTGCTATGAAGATACTGGCAATCTGATTGAAACCGATATGATCAACATCGCGTAATGGCACTGCCGCAGCCCGATTACAGAACTTGGTTACAATCGGATTATCACTTTTTTCATAGCATTTTCGACTCTATCCCAAGGCATTAGTGATATCGATACTGACAATCCGATGGAAGATAAGTTATGTGGTCGGGCCCCTAACCACATAACTTAGCTTCAATCTTATCGCTTTTAGTATCAGGACTGTTATCAAAGTCTACAATGACAAAACTTGGGATAAAAAACTGGCTAAGGTTAATAACGCTCATTCAGATCTTTGGCGTATTACTAGATTCTTAAAAAGGCAATCAACGACTATACCACCGCTCGTTAAAGCAGATAATTGTTCACAAGTTCAGTCGCTGAGCAGTGCTGTGAACTAGCCTCAGCTTTCCACAGAAACATGAGTCTGACGGTTGAATGGGAAAGTATTGCGGTAAATGACAGAGTTTCTTCTTCCATCGAGAAGCTAAATACATGTACAGACACATTTCCATCTTTATTAACACGACCCTTTGAAATAAGGAAAAACATACGATCACTTAAAAACCGTAAATCACCTGGTGATGATAACGTACACAACATTTTGCTTAAAAACATGCCTCAAAAGTGTTTAGTATTAACAACGTAAATTTAATTCTTGTCTTAAGCTTAATTACTTTCCTTTGGCCTGGAAAACCGCTAAAGTTATTGTACTTCCTAAACCAGGTAAAGATCATAAGTGTGCCGTAAATTATCGTCCTATAAGCTTGCTACCTACCATTGTCAAGGTTTTCGAACGCATTATCTACGATCGCTTATTGGTGTTCCTTGGAGATCGCTTCATTAATGAACAGTTCGGGTTTCACCGTTCACACTCAACTATCCAACAGCTGGCACGTGTGAGTAAAAACGTGTCTCATAATTTGAACATTTAGCAGTCTACAGGCATGTTTCTATTAGACATTGAAAAAGCATTTGATACTGTCTGGCATGATGGCCTCTTGCATAAGCTTTTAGCATCTAATTCCCATAAACCTGATAAAAATAATTAAATCGTATCTTAGTCAACGAAAATTTAAAGTTCATATTGGCAGCGGATCTTCAGATTTATGCCCTATTCCTGCAGGCGTTTCCCAAGGATCAGTGCTGGGTCCTCTGTTATTCCTTGTCTACCTCAATGATATTCCTAAGCAGCCTCAAACGCACTTCGCATGTTTTACCGATGATACTGCATTGTACTCGTCATCTATCGATGAGTAACTAATTGTTAGCAGGCTTCAAATCTCGATTGATTTGCTTTTTGATTACTTTAAAAAGTGGAAGCTCAAGTTAAATGAGTCAAAGACTGAAGCCATTCTGTTTACAAGAAAACGCAAACCTTCCGATAAAAATCTAATTATAAATTGTCATTAAATCTCTTGGAGCAGGTCAGTTAAGTATCTTAGGGTTCATATGGACACAAAATTGAACTGGTTGAATTATATCTAATCAAAAAGTTTGAAAGTATTTGGAGCACTTAGCCCAATTATGAATCGTAGAAGTAATTTAAGTTCAAAAACGAAATTAAAAATCTATTATACCTTAATACGGCCCTGCATTTCCTACGCTGCACCAGTTTGGAGTAGTACCTGTGAAAGTATCACCGCAAACTACAAGTTTTGCAAAATAAAGCATTTAAAATAGCTTTAAATGCTAAATTTCGGACAAACCTTTTATAAATTACATGATGATATTTGTTTTCCGACATTAAAACAATATATAATAAAACAAACTAGAAAATTTTATGTGCATACAATTAAAAATAATAAAAATAATCTAATTTCGTTTATAGCTAATAGTAGATTGTCAACTCTTTCATATATCGATAGTTATAAAACTTATCGCTTACCTCATCACTACGTTCTCGAAGACGAACGAGTGACGGACTGTCGGGTTCGCCCGTTGTTTTGTTATTCACTAATTACTTTCGCGAGGAAAGTGAGGGTAGACAGTTACTTTTATGCATTCTATTTGCCAATCTTTTCCTTTTTCATCGAAATAAATGCTAATAACTTTATATTATACGTTCTAGGGTGTGTAATTATTATTGTTATTCTTAGTTACTCATAGAACGAGTGAGTGATGCTAAAAATGTGCACTGTACAAAGAGCGCATAATAATTAACTTGCTTTCATTTGTTTAAAAAGATACACTTTTTGTTTAAAAATATGTTACAAAGAGTATAAATGATCATAAATATGTATTTTGTTATAAGACTTTATAAAGGCGTTATTAGCCTGTCGAGTCATTGAAATTAAGCTAAATAATTACTTGACTGTGTCTTATAATTATTGTGATTTATACCTAATTTATGTTAAATAAAGATCTTTTAAAACAAAACAAAAACATTCGCTTTGGGAAGGATCGTTAGTGTCAAAAGTTGCAAAAATGACAATGTTCAAAGCGAACGGCTTGTTAAAAATGTATATTTCGATACTGCCCACAACGCCATCTCATCATCTCGAACACCCTCATGTTAATCCGAACGTAGCGTAGCCTTCGAAACTGCCCAAAACGCCCTCATACTAATCCGAATGTAGCCCAACAGCAAAAAGTCAAAATTTAGATCGAGTGTGTTGGCCCTATTTTTAGTAAAACAAAGTCACATTACTCGAATCTATTGTAAATATTAATGAGATTAAACTTATAAATATTCATGTTGCTAGTCAAATTTTATAAGTACGTGTCAGTTTATTGTAAACACTAGGCCCCTTTGTCTAGAAAAATTATGAGCATATCTTGGGGAAAGTAGAAGAATCTTGTAAATTTGTTGGTCTAGCATGGAGGTGAGGGAGGCTGGAGATGGGGCCGCATCGGGAGAGTTTGTCAGGGTCCCCCAGAAGAAGTACTCTTGGGCAGAAGTCCGCCAAGCGGTTCACGATCTGAGGAAAGAGTTGTCATCTCTTTCAACCATGGTTCCTACTGCTATATCGTTCAGAAGGCTCAGCAATGGAAAGACAAGGATATACTTCTTGAGAACTCCGCAGAACGGGTGGGAGATCACACTTTTATATACTGATGTGACTGCTAGCTCGCAGCCTACTGACATAAGGTAAGAGTTTATAACCTGGGCCTTGCTTTGTAGATGGTTTCTCATACCACAAATGTTTTAAACTGTTAGCGGCCTGAACTGGGTTTTAGGAGCTTTATTTGAAGTTCTTTCAGCTAGTGTTCTACACAATAAACATACAGTTATATTGCACTTATTAGGTTACAGTTACATATTAATTATTGCCGTCTCTAAGCCGCAACCTAATTGTGTTGCATGCAATAAACTTAATTTTCATTTGCAAATTTTAAGTGAGTATTTGCTTTCTGTCTGGTTGGGATATCATTCTCATACAAAATGTTTTATGTAACTTCATGGTCCTATTAAAGGTGAGTATGATTTACGGCTGAATATATAATCTAAAAAAACATAGTGGAAATGTCCTGCAACACCTTTTAAATTTTTCCAGTGTCTTTCATCTCATAGTTTTTTTTTTGTAAAACGCTGTCTTATTTTTGTAAATGGAAGATATATTTACTCTCTAACTAAATATGTAATATCCATAACCGTTGAATCCCCTTTGGTGCTGTAGCAACCAAGATCCAAAACGGCAAATCCCCCTTGGTTGCTAGAGCAAACAAAAAAAACCATGGAAGTTAATTTTAACGGTTTGACCGATTTAAATCGATTTAAATGTAATCTCGCATATATTATCGAATTAGTGTGTTTCTCTCTTCAACAGGATACATATAATATACATATAAACACTAAACAAGTATATATTTTTATTTAAATAAAACCACGGCATTTCTCCGCGAGCCGTAAATTTTTGAAATTTTTGTTGGGTTTCACCAAAATATTCTGGTCACTTTTTTTACTAAACTGTGTTGATGTTTTAATGTTAACGGATAGCTTGGTTCATCTAGTATTTAAATAAAACAAAAAAACAGTATGTCATCGCTTTCGTTTCCAAAATACTTTTTTTTCGAAACTACTCCCATTTTTGGCTTCATCATTTTTCCGCGGTGCTCTCTCCTTACATAATAATTACATAAAACTTACGTTCGGTTTGTCAGTGGCTACATATATTCAGCCAATCACAGGCCAAGTTTTGTACGGATCCGCCAAACCATTGAGGAAGGAACAGAAAATAAGTTTTACTCGGCAACAATATTTTCGCGCCATTTTGCCGTCTTTTGCGGTGATGTCAGGTCACATGGTCGGAGTGTATTTACAATATTGTTTTTTTTTATACCGGGGGGCTCTAAGCGGGTAAGATCTATGTTTACAAAATGTATGGTTCACTATGTTTTGTGAGAAAAAATGCTGACGCAAATGTGGGATAGTACATTTTTGCCTTTTATCTTCTGAGAACTATTGTACTGGCAATATTCAGATTAATAATTTGTGCTTAGTTGAGAGAGTTATTTGTTTGTTTATAGGATAACATTTGTAAAAAATTACTAAGACGTGGTAGGATAATGAGTCTATCAAATGATTTTGGAGTTGATTCTCATGTAACTGTTAGAGAATGTTAATGAGTCTATCAAATGATTTTGGAGTTGATTCTCATGTAACTGTTAGAGAATGTTAATGAGTCTATCAAATGATTTTGGAGTTGATTCTCATGTAACTGTTAGAGAATGTTAATGAGTCTATCAAATGATTTTGGAGTTGATTCTCATGTAACTGTTAGAGAATGTTAATGAGTCTATCAAATGATTTTGGAGTTGATTCTCATGTAACTGTTAGAGAATGTTGGAAACATATTTCAAGTTATATAGCATATAGTTGCTATTGCTATATATTTATATAGCATTGAGGATATGTTATGCCGGCACTTTTGATAAAAGTAACTAACATGGTTTTAAAATACAAAATCCAATCTTTGACGCGCACGCGTAGAGCGCGGAATGTTAGATATCTCGCCACCCGATGATCTACTGGCTAGTGTAAAATATGTTGTTATACTACACTACTACTTGTACTGCGCTTAGTACACTTCTTTTCTTTCCCTACTATGTATTGTTATTAGCATTTAACTTCTCAATAATTATTGATTTTATAGAGTATAGGATGATCAAGGGGCTTGCCTCACTCTCAATTTGTATTAGTAGAGGTTAATAAAATTGTTATGTAATCTGTGTAATGAGCTTCATCATCATCAGCCCGAGTCAGTCCACTGCTGGACATAGGCCTCTCCCAAAGCATGCCACTGAGCTCGATTTTCGGCTCTTCTCTTCCAACTGCTGCCAGCACACTCAGCTGGAGTACATTTCGTTTACCGAGTTGCGGTCTCCAGTCAAGAACATGTCTACCCCAACGGTTATCTGTCGTTCGAAAGATATGACCAGCCATTCAGGCGACCCTAACACTGATAAAAACTAAGATTCACTTTGATAACAAGGATACAGTAGATAATGAGTAACCTATCATACTTTCAAATATTTTTGGGTCGTTTTTTAACCTATTTTGTGCCAATATTGGGCAAAAGTCATTGTCATTGCCCTTTCATGCATCTCTATCCAAAGTTACGTCTAGCCAATTGGGTTGATAGGCGATTATATCGTCTAGACACTTTCCGGGGCCGGTGTCGGCAACCGTTTTAGGGCTCCCATTGTGTGACAACTTTTGTCCATATTTCTGGGTGCTATGCATATGCAATGCGCTTTCAATTCTGCAGTTTATATACCAGTTTATAAAAGTCTTTGAACGAAAGTGGTATTTCGCAAAAAACAACTTTTTGTGTCATTCTTTTCATTTACCGTTCTCAAAGGCAAGTTGTGAGTGTCGCAATCCTTTTAATCGCTGTATATAAAAAATACAGAAACCAAAAAAGCATTCATCCACCGCTTAAATGCTCGAAAACAAGTCAAAGATATTTCAAGTTGCAGACAATCTTCTTAACTTATTTTTATTATTCCGTAAATACACTTAGCAAAAGTGTCATTTGCCAGCAGCACTATTGTCAAATTATCATTACCATTTTTTTATGGAGTGAAATAATAAAAACACTTTTTTTTTTTTATGGGGAAAATTATAATCCATGTTACAAATTTCGGCAGTGTGCTTGTTAACCCAGACAATGATAGTATTGCAAGTAATAGGCATTAGTTAAAAATTAGTTTAGTTTCCAAAACATGGTGAGTTTTGTTTTTGCTTATCATGCTTCCTTTCAGCAGGGTATCAACCCAGGGCTACGTTCACTTACTACGCTCGAATTATCCGTGCGATTAGCGCTCGATCATCCGAAGTTAGTGAACAACATTGGACGTCCACATAGAACTGTCAAGTGTCAGTTTCATACTATTCCTCCCCTCCCCTACTATTTTTCGGATGACCCAGGCGAACGCCATGAAAGATTTCGAGTGATCGCGCGGGTGATCCGTGCTTCCTCGAACGTAGTAATCTGACAGTTAATAATTTTGCATCTGACAGTTTTTTTTGAAACTGTATTTTTGACTTATCTGTCAACTTTCTAAGATGGTGTTTTTGGCAGGTTCGAAATGTACCTTATTAATAAGCCGTTCGATTTGAATATTTTCAACACTATTTTTTTTTTTTGCCACTAACAATCCTTTCCAAACCATATGAGAATCTACTCTATACCCTACGGAAAGAAGTTTAAATAAACTATCAAATTTAATCTAAACTTGCAAAGAAACGGTGATTGAAAAGTTTTCAGAACGCTATATCAATATAGCCATATAACATACATATTTTAATAAGCATTTTTAATTTCTAGTCTCATAACATTATGATTTTAATTAATCAATTAAATTTCTGAAATTATGTATTTTATGAAAAAACAAATTGATTAAAATCACTGATTTTAATTTTAAAAAACACTTGATTTTAGTCATGATTTAAAACTAATGATTTAAATCTTCAACCTTGCTTTTCAGCAAGCGGAACTTTTTATAAAACAGGCTTATGTTTGTGTTATGTATTAATTTATTAATAACAACAATTTTTATCTACTCTGTCTGGTATAAAGGTATGACTAATGTTTACTCACAAATTATCAGTTATCACATTAATTTTTAAATTAACAAATCTTTTCTGACTTTAGCATTAACGTCAGTTTAGCGACACCTTATCAACACTAATATTATAAAGAGAAACAATTAGATTTTTTGTATGTTTGTTTGTAATGACGACCAGTTGATCTCGTGGCTAGTGATCCTAGGTACGTAATCAAGTGGTTGCGGGTTCGAATCCTGCAAGGTGCAATCATTTGTGTGATGAGCAGAAATGTTTGTTTCCGAGTCATGGATGTTATAATATTCGTATCTAAGTATGTTTATCCGTTACCTAGTTCAGGGTAGGTATTAGTTTGGGACTAGGTAATTGGTGTGGAATTGTCCCCTATATATATATATATATATATATATATATATATATATATAATGGATAATCTCAAAAAATAAATATGCGATATAAAAAAATATTTTACTGATAGAAAGCTACACTATTCCTGATGGACATAGGTATTATTTTTTTAACTAGCTGTGCCCGCGACTTCGCACGGGTGGTCATTTCTCTAGAACAAAAGTACTCATGTGCTAATCAAGGACTTAAACTACCAATATACCAACATTTGATCGAAATTCCTTCGGCCGTCAAATAGTTTTTATCGATTGCTCGGCTTCTACCAAGATTGAGATACCAAGTACCCCAGTTTTTAAGTCAAACCCTAAGCTATCCAACAGTAAAAACCGCATTGCAATCGGTCCAGTAGTTTTTACGTGATGCGCGTACAAACATACAGACAAACCGACAAGATTAAAAAAAAAAGAGTAAGATTCTTGTTCAGTAGCTTATTTTAAGTACACTGAACCATATTTTTTTAAATTATCTTATTTTTACAGACTGTTTAGTTTCTATTGCTTTATTATAAGTATAGATTCTATATTAATAACTAAAAGACTACGGGCGGAGCCGTTAGTCCGAGCAGCTAGTTGTCTGTATAGCCGCAGAAGTGATAGTCGTTGGGTAAACGTGTTCTCGAGTGGAGACTGTGAATTGACAACCACATTGGGTTTGAACGCACACCAGCTTGATGGAGCGACGATCTGCGCATGGTTGCTGGCAGGAAATGGACTCAAAGAACCGAAGATCGGGCCAGATGGTGCGCCTTGGAAGAGGACTAGGTCCAGCAGTGGACGAACACTAGCTGATGATGATGGTGGGGGTGATGATATTGTCTATCTATCTACCTATACATGTAAAGAAGCAGTAATGTCTGTACAATGAACAAAATTTAAATAGAATTGTTCTGTGGGACTTTAAATTAATGCAAAAAAAAGTCGCTGGATTCCTGGCAGATGTGAAACATCGGATATGTGCGAGCTGAGGCAGAAAGAACCGACGAGCCAAGAGTCGACGTAACCCCCGTACCGCGCCATTAGATGTTTACACATCATAAAAGAAAAAAAGAGGAAGTATTTTTTTAAATTAAATAATTATAAATATTTATTGCAGACTCGAATGGAAACCACTAATAGAGAGTGTTGCTCTCGGCGTCACGTCCGGCAAATGGTCCCGCGAGGAGCAGCTGCTATGGGAACGTCAGCGGGTAGCAGCATGGGGCATAGCTTCGTACGAGCTGCATCCTAGCAGTGGGCGAGTGCTCTTCCCTTGTGCCTCGTCGCTGTTCGTGGCTGAGGAGAGACCGTCGCAGGTAATGAATGAGACGTGACTTACAGCGAACAGTTGCTATGGGGACATCAGCGGGTGGCAGCATGGGGCATAGCCTCGTACGAGCTCCATCCCAGCAGTGGGCGACTGCTCTTCCCTTGTGCCTGGTCGCTGTTCGTGGCTGAGGAGAGACCGTCGCTAGTAAGGAGACGTGACTTACTGCTGGGGACAAGTGACTCACAGGGAACAGTTGCTATGTGAACACGAGCTAGTCAGGCGGTATGGGGCATAGTTTTATACTCACTCGATAGGTTTTGGTAATATTTTGTTACGTTGGAAATACAATAAAAAATAAATAAATAAATATATTCGGGACAATTCCACAACAATTACCTAGCCCCAATCAAGGATACCCTGTACTATGGACACTAGATAACAGATAAACTTACATAGATACCAATATTACATCCATACTATTATTTATTCTGTGTCCAAGACTCTGAAACAAACATTTCTGCTCATCACACAAATGATTGCACCTTGCAGGATTCGAACCCGCGGTTGTTTGATTTCATACCTAGTGTCTCTAGCCACTAGACCAACCGGTTGTCAAATGGCAGCTGTAAGCCTCCATATTAGTTTTCTTGACATTTATATATCACTCTTGTGATTAAGACGAATCCAATGATACCTCATTTATCTAAATCCATCAAGCCGTTTAGGCTGTAGGTAGCGCTAAAGGAACATACATACATACAGCCCAAACGCAATCCTCCGAAGTCGGGTAATGGCTGATTTTTTTCGGCGCTATCGCTAAAAGTGATCTCTTCTAGACAGATAAAAAATAGATGATAAATATATGTAAAATGGGAACTACTGAAGAAAGAGTTTGGACTGTGATGTTAGAGGTTACGGTGGCTTACCGAATTGGCTAAAATCATGTACTTCGCGGAGGCACGAATTGTACGGGTTCGAAACCAGTCCGTAATCCAAATTTTTCCTTTAGACAAAATATAAGATGGTATCGCTAAGCAGGAGTCACTGCTAAATAAGTTAAATTAAAAAGTTTTAAGTATATAAAGAAGGTAGCCATATCATAGATAGATAGATAGATAGATAGATAGATAGATAGATAACTCTTTATTGTACACCACATAGAACAAAAATACAATAATAACTAAAACATTTATACAAAATATATGGGACAATGGGCGGTCTTATCACTAAAAAGCGATCTCTTCCAGACAACCTTTGGATGGAAAGGAATTAATACACGGCAAAGACGGTGGTGCATTATAATATAATAAATAAATAATAAAAACTGAATACAATGAAACTAATGAAACCTAAAACAGGCTACCCTTTCATTTGATACCCATATCATAGAAGTTAGGAAATTATAAATCGCCATTTTGTAACGTCCGCCATATTGGATTAAAAATGGCGGCATTAAAGTAATCGTACATTGTCACGAGAACCAAACGTGTGTGCCAAATAAATAGCTTCAGTGGAAGAGGGTGAAATATTGATTGCAAAATTCCAGCACATACATACATACATACAATACATACAAGTGAAGTTAAATAAAAGCTTTTAAAATAGTTTAAATTTTGTCCCTCTCACTCTTGTGCAATTAGCGCGGGACAGGTGATACATAGGACTTATATAGGTTAGATCATAGATATAATTAAAAGTGGGTAGATAAGGTACCAGCTCCTCGAGCATGGACCGCACATATTAGGTGCAACTGACATAATTGACCTTCTTTGGCCTTATTTACAATTGGAGTGGCTTTTTACCCTACTACGGTGAAGCAAGGGAAGGGTAATGAGTTCAACAGTCTATGTATGTAGTTATGTGTCATAGCGTCGCCCCTATTGGTCCGATTTTGACAAGCGAGGTGTCAATCGATTCGTCTTCATTTATAGAGTGTCATAGCTCTTGTGAACAGTGATTCGCGCTACAGTCTGCATATGTCTATCTTTGTTGTTGATTACATGAACCACGACTATGCAAATGTAGCTGTGTCGGTGTGTGTTGCCTGTAGTTTTATCTACTCCAATTTTTGTTTACGTTCTATGAAAGCGTGCCTTATCTTAACGAGATCTTTGGGTTTTATATTTCTGGTAAATTAAAAGTGTCCTTCTTTGTCCTAAGTATTACTAAGCTGTTT
This sequence comes from Alsophila aescularia, assembly GCA_946251855.1. Taxonomy (NCBI): domain Eukaryota; kingdom Metazoa; phylum Arthropoda; class Insecta; order Lepidoptera; family Geometridae; genus Alsophila; species Alsophila aescularia. Next base: position 65,805,995 of record OX276374.1, read on the forward strand.
CTACGATATATCCTTGATATCATTTAGTGATGATAACTTTCACGAATCGATGTTACAAGCAAAGATTAGAGTTATCATTGATTACATTTTCTATCGAGTGAATTGTAATCATGTGTCTATCTTCACGAAATACGAGATAATATGTTAAATTTAATGTGATACTAATTTCATAATTCTGGGCGTTTTATACAGGGAGTAACAGCAAGGCTTAGCAATACTGAAAGGCTTGTATATATATATCCAATGATGCAGTGATGGATCACCTACCAGGATATAAATATAAATAAATAAAAATATAAATATATTCGGGACATTTCCACACTAATTATCTAGCCAAAAAACTAGGATACCCTGTAATATGAGCACTAGATAACGGATAAACATACATAGATAAGAATATTACATCCATGACTCGGAAACAAATATGTCTGCTGATCACACAAATGATTGCACCTTGCAGGATTCGAACCCGCGACCGTTCGATTTCGTACCTAGGATCTCTAGCCACGAGACCAACCGATCGTCAAAAAAAAACCATTGGATATAAAACTTAAAATCAGAATTCGATTTGTACATTAAAAAAAATATGCTTTTCAAGCCCTTTTGAGATAATGCGCGATAGGTAAGTACCTAATTAGCGGTCAAGAAGGTTTAAAAAAAGACGGAGTCCACACCGCCAAACAAACAAGTGAAGCATACAAAATGGCGATTGCGTATGTATGCTTGAGTGGATAATTTGTGTTTTTTGTGGTTGATACACAATTTCATCACAAAAGACTGCTTGGTTTTTTCATTTTCGTAAGAACTAGACCGAGTTAACACGACTAAGGTAAGGTCGAAATCTTGCTGCGAAGTGGCGGCCGATCGTAATAACATGGTGTGTGTGCGTGAGGCTTGTGCATACGAGCGGATCGGCATATCTTGGTTGCTTCACTTTCAATTTGGCGGCGTGGAATTCGTCTTATATTTAAACATTCTTGTAATTGCCCAGCTGATTTCTAGGGTTGGAAGACAATAAATTTTCGGAAAATAACTATTTATACCTTGTAATTTTAACTATAGTACGAACCAAACTTAATGGCGGCTGTGAAGTGAGCTGCTAGCGCGGCATCGCGCATCCCCTCACCCCTCCAACGCCCGCGTATACCTAATATTTGCTATTGCGCAGCGCTCCGTGCCAACTTCACAGCCGCCATTAAGTTTGGTTCGTACTATACTTTCTGATGTACAGTGCTAACAGACAAAATACAAGTATCGGTATGAGTAGACTAGATGCGCGCCGCGGCTTTGCCCGCGTGGTAATTTTCTGGGAAAGAGTATGCTATGTTATTCCAGGAAGTATCTACAATGCAAATTACAATATACCAAGTTGCATCAAAATTCTATAATACTTTTTTATCCATTGCTCGGCTTATACTGATTGGATTGAGATACAAATTTTAAGTCATAACCTAAGCTGTCCAATTCGACAGTTAACACCGCATTATAATTGATCCAGTAGCGTTTATCCGTGCGAGAACATGCAACAAAGTATTTTATTGTAATAGGCAAAATAATAACACTTTAACAAGTCAACATTAACTTCTCATGAGCAAAGCAAAACATAATTATTATATATAGATCAAATCAATACAATTTAGGTAAACTAAGTATGCTTTAAGTTTGAAAAGGAAATTTCCCTTTCATGTGCCAACAGAGTTAAATCTCACACAGGAAAAGGAAATACCCTTCTGACTCTAACGGTGCTTCGGAAATACACCCGTTAGAGAAGAGAGCACCAATTAACTCTACGGGGATGTCAAGTTTTTCCATATTTGTTAATTCTTTGTAATTTTATCAAATGTCAGAAATTATAATAAACCATATTTAAAATACAAATTTAAAGTGACAATGAGATGTCCCACAATCATCAAAAATAATAAAAATTCTAACGTATATTGTATAAAACAACGTTGTCATGTCAAGATCTCATAACATGTTGTAGTCATGAGACATCTCACAAAGTACATTTCATTCACTCAGACGTACACCAGAAATTATTCACACACAATTTACAATAAGGTTATATGCTTGTTCAATATGTCTCTTAGACTAGACCAATTTCTATTTATTCTTGTCTTATCTTCATTGTACAGACTTTTTCTTTCTTACTGCTTTATTATATTTATAGATACAGTCTTTAAACAAGTGCTGTACCCAGTAACAAAAAAAAAATATACTGATCCAATTTTGATATAATTTATATGGGACCAACCTGTAGGTTTATCTACTCTTTGAAACAAAAAAGAATTATAAAAATCAGTCCGCTGTTGACGAAGAAATCAATGAACAAGCCTAAAGAAAAAAAAACAGTCAAACATAAAACCTCCTTTTATGAAGTCGATTAAAAATTACCGAAAAGTGCTGTAAACCGGTCCCTTAACATATTATAATTTATAAAAAAAAAACATTTTGTTTTACAGTCGCCACCTCTAATCCCACGCTCGCTCAACACGGGGGGCGGAGCGCCCTTGACTCCCGCCATGTGCCCCGCGCACCCGGCGCTCGTGGCGCACGCGGCGCGAGGGGACATCTGGCTCGCGGGAGGAGCCCTGCGCCGGCCCACGAGGCTCACCTACGCGTGTAGAGGGCACGAACCTAACAGGTATGCAAATAAGCATAGTTTATTTAATTTTTTAGTAGAGAGGCCGTGACGTAAGAAATGCGTTCCATACCAAAAGGAAATGATGGAAGGATGATTTGTTTTGACAGGAAAGGAATGTTCCTTTCTCTATGCTCAATGTACGTATCAAAGTTTATGACGTAAGAAATGCTTTCCATAAGGAAAATGTTCCTTTCTCTATGCTCAATGTACGCGTCAAAGTTAATGACGTAAGAAATGCTTTCCTTAGGGAAAATGTTCCTTTCTCTATGCTCAATGTACGCGTCAAAGTAAATGACGTATGAAATGCTTTCCATAGGGAAAATGTTCCTTTCTCTATGCTCAATGTACTTGTTAAAGTAAATGACGTAAGAAATGCTTTCCATAGGGAAACTTTTCCTTTCTCTATGCTCAATTTAAGTGTCAAAGTAAATGACGTAAGAAATGCTTTCCATAGGCAAAATTTTCCTTTCTCTATGCTCAATGTACGTGTCAAAGTAAATGACGTAAGAAATGCTTTCCATAGGGAAAATTTTCCTTTCTCTATGCTCAATGTACGTGTCAAAGTAAATGACATAAGAAATACTTTCCATAGGGAAAATGTTCCTTTATCTATGATAAATGTACGTGTCAAAGTAAATGAGGTAAAAAATGCTTTCCATAGGGAAAATGCTCCTTTCTTGATGCTCAATGTACGTGTCAAAGTAAATGACGTAAGAAAGGCTTTCCATAAGGAAAATGTTCCTTTCTCTATGCTCTATGTACTTGTCAAAGTAAATGACGTAAGAAATGCTTTGGAAGTTGTCTACTATTTGCTGTGCAAACTTTTTTTTTTTTTTTCGGGTTTTTTGCAAAAATTCAAAATGTGTTGTAGAGTTTGATTTTATTCTCAATCTTGTGTTTCTTCGAGTATTGATGTGTAATATTGGTGGAATATTAACCATTATGTGTTCGTTAACGTGCACGAGTGCAGGCAAAATAATCAAACGCAGATATAAATGGCATTTTGTGATTTTTCCAAATCTCCCTCGGAAGTTTTAGTAAATGTCCACCATTTTACTGATTCGTGACTTTGACTTGACAATTAATGACTGTAACATGACTTAATTTTAAACTATTAAACTTGACATTGGCGAAATTGCTAGTGGGCCAGTGCCTCCGCAGAAGCCATCTAATAAAAAAAGAAGAAGAAGAACTTTTTTTTCAGGCGCAAAGTCAATGTTGAAGGTGAAGACAGCATTGTATAACTGCTTCGTTCACTCGCTTACGTTTTTCGCATATTCTATCTCGCTCTTACTTTATGCTGTTTTATTCTCTCAGCAGTACCACAAAGATCCGCTGTGACTACTATATATCCCTACGGTATATTCTTAAGAGTTACGACTGTCGTTCATAGATTTTAACAAGACATAAGTTCAAAAACTAATAGCCGACTACGGTCGGGTAAAAAAATTGTCTATGATACTACATAACACAAAGACAAATCGATGAATAGAAAGAAAGAAAAAAATATTTATTCAACACACAACATTACAAAAAAACATGATAAGAACATATGTAAATAAAATGTGCTAATGAGTGTGCTAATGGGGCTTATAGGGGTACCTCACTTGTCAAAATCGGACCAAGCTTTTAGTTTGAACACTATTCGTTTACTTCTCCGTAGTTGGGTAAAAAAATGGCCTATGACACTATACCTGAAGACGAAACGATTGATACCTCGCTTGTCAAAATCGGACCAATAGGGGCGACGCTAAGGTGGAACATCCACATATATACATACATATATTAGATACCTATACTGTTTAGCTCATTACCCTTCCCTTGATTCGCCGTAGTCGGGTAAAAAATACAATCGTCCCCTTTCCTCAGAATTCCGCGAAATTTTTGACCTCCCCACGTATGTAGACACGTTATCGAACACCATCATATATAACTATACCTGGTGCTCCTGCTGACCTCCGCCTCTAGGGCGCCAACGCAGGGCTGCGCCGGCGCCTCGAGTGCGGGACTCTTCTGGGTATTTTTTTTTTCGAGGGCTACAGTTACCGTAAACAAATAGCATCTCTTATGATTTCTTATGTTTTTTTAGTGTTTTGCGGTCCTTTATGAAACCGAAAGAGCCGATTGGGCTAAAACTTTGTGTGTATGGTTCTATTGAAACACTTATTAAAAAAATGTAACCTATTCTATGTCTAAACCCTTAATTCCGCGAAATTTTTGACCTCTTCTCATGTACAGGCTGGATTTTTGAGATGGGACAGCAAGGGCAGGTACCTTAAACGTTATAGTTATAGAAAAACGTTCATTGGAGACCATCCATAACTTATTGAGATATTCTGAACTGCATTTACAGATTTTTGAGATGGGACAGTAAGGGTAGGTACCTTAACCGTTATAGTTATAGGAAAACGTTCATTGGTGACCATCCATAACTTATTGAGATATTCTGAACTGCATTCACAGATTTTTGAGATAGGACAGTAAGGGCAGGTACCTTAACCGTTATAGTTATAGGAAAACGTTCATTGGTGACCATCCATAACTTATTGAGATATTCTGAACTGCATTCACAGATTTTTGAGATAGGACAGTAAGGGCAGGTACCTTAACCGTTATAGTTATAGGAAAACGTTCATTGGTGACCATCCATAACTTATTGAGATATTCTGAACTGCATTCACAGATTTTTGAGATAGGACAGTAAGGGCAGGTACCTTAACCGTTATAGTTATAGGAAAACGTTCATTGGTGACCATCCATAACTTATTGAGATATTCTGAACTGCATTCACAGATTTTTGAGATAGGACAGTAAGGGCAGGTACCTTAACCGTTATAGTTATAGGAAAACGTTCATTGGTGACCATCCATAACTTATTAAGATATTCTGAACTGCATTCACAGATTTTTGAGATAGGACAGTAAGGGCAGGTACCTTAACCGTTATAGTTATAGGAAAACGTTCATTGGTGACCATCCATAACTTATTGAGATATTCTGAACTGCATTCACAGATTTTGTAAACAATACAGTCAGTAAGATAATGGTGACTGTATACAAAATCATTTTTTGATGCCAATCGATACTTTTTCAAGGATCAAAATTCTCTATAGAACCAAGTGTGGTTTGAGTATTAGAAATATCAGAAATTGCGAAAAAAAAACATAAATTTCTTCGAAATTACGTTAACTGTTGTAGCTACAGGAAAACGTTCTTAGGGGACTCTCTTTGGAAAAATGCAAGGTTATCAAGACCATTTCATAAAAAAAGATTCTGTTTCTTAAATGTATCAAAAAGTCTTTGTCGGCACAACTGAGGTTAGAGCCGCCAGTATTTTTGAAAAAATGACTGAACATTTTTAACAGAATCTGTGAATGCAGGTCATAATATCTCTAGATATTATGACCGTTTTCCTGTAGCTACAACGGTTAAGGTAATTTCGAACTTTCGGGAAAAGTTTTCGCAATTTCTGATATTTCTAGTACTCAATCCTCAGTCGGTTATCTAGACTTTTGACTTGTTAACTGTTCCTTGGTTGACTCCGGTTAGTTGGTAGGGTTAGATTTAACCATCCAGCCAATCAACGGTTAGTTGGTTTATTTTAGGGATCAACATCAGGTAGGTCGGTCGCTACTTTTGCTGTCGGTGTTTTCGCTGTCGGCACTTTCACGCTGACTGTTTTCGCGTTTAATGTTGTGTAATTTTCTTGTGCCAGGTTAGCAGATGATCCGCGACAGGCCGGCGTGCCTTGCTACGTCACGCAGGAGGAGTTCTCCAGATATACTGGCTTCTGGTGGCAGCCGGAGTCTGACGGTGAGTAATTACTGCTTTATGTACATCGCTCCGAAGCAAACAGTGAGCAATCGCTCGTTGTGGCGTTGTGTGGTGGAGTCAGGTGTTCAAATATTTAGAAAAAATAGACCTGATAGAGAGATAGAGCACCTGGTTCTTAAACATGGTTCGAAACCCGTACGCCTAGGCCTCTTTCGTCAGAGCCCAACTGGGCTGCAAAGAAAGCATTGGTGCTGTACTTTTGCATTTATTTTTAATATCCTAGAAGAACATAGGATGCTTTTTTCGCGATAAACTGTAGTGGACGAAGTCGCGGGCGATAGCTATTATGAAATAAACTTTAATTTAGTTTTTATTTTAAAAGAATTGCTCAAATGTTTTAAATTTTATCGCATTTTTTTTATAACCGACTCGCTTTCTTTGCTGCCCAGGGTAATATTGCCTACATATTACACAAAAAGATAGCTAATTCTAAAGCGTGGGTCAAACCGCATGCAGCGCAGCGCAGTATAAGACGTTGTAATGTAGAAAATACTATGGGAAATGACACACCAAACGCACGATGCTGTACAGCGCTGCGCAGCTACGCGCGTCACCGCATATCAAGACACGCAGAGATAAACCGAATGCGTGAACGGAGCAGGCGGTCTTGCACGGTCTGGCAACGTCGCGCGCGTTTCGTGCTCTGATGACGTTACATTATATGACTTTCCGTAGTTAATGTCACACCGCGAACGTCTACGACAAACGTCCGCACATCACGACAAACTGGCCGGTGTGACATCCTACGCAACGCGCTGCGCTGCAACGCTCTGCGCTGCAATGCACACGCATCCGGTTTGACCCAAGCTTAAGACTTTATACACAAAAATATTTTTGATGTGTTTGTGAAAGTACGAGTATGTATACAGTATATGTAAGCGTCGGGGGTGCTCATGCGCATGCACACTTGTGGTATACGAGTACGTGATAATGTAACCCAATATTAATTCAATGGAATAAACAAGTTTTCAGTGTCATTGTACACTTAACTTGTTGAACAGTTGTGACGATGTCAAACCTCTTTCATCATAATCATACCCATTTGATAGTTTGTCATTATTAATTCTAAATTCAAATAACCTGTCATTCCTAGATTGTCGTCAATGCATTGGCCCAACTCTATAGTGAGGATTTGCGATTTTTGGAGTTGCGATTTTGTAAAACATGATTTCGTAATAATATAATAATAATTGTGCACCTGCATATATAGTACTATGTTTTTATTATTACCTCACGCCGATTCCTGATGGTGAAATTACTTTAATTGGAAGTACCATAGTACCAAAACTGTGGGTTCGAAGAAGTGTACCTCAAAGTTATGTCAGCTGTGAGCCTATTATCTTCTATATGAGATAAATCTACTACCCATAGCCAAAAGGATGGCTCGCACTACGAAGTTTCCTCTACACCTGTTACTTACTTTATATTGTTGTGAGCTAGGAGTCCCTTTGAGCTGGTAGACACCCTTCGGGTGGGCTCCGGCCACACAGTTTTTTTAACTTCAATCGCTGTCAATGGAATCAGATGATCATGATGATGAAGACTTTATAAAGTTTTCTTCCACCGAATACTCGTGCTCTTTTATAGTTGTTTTAATTGAATATGTTATTGCAGATGACATTTACCGTATAGTATATGAAGAGGTCGATGAGAGTGAAGTGAAGATATACAGCTTCCCGTCGTCTCAAACCAGCAGCGGAGACGTCGAGGAGTTCAGGTAGATACCGCCAAAAATATCATTATTATTCAAATCAAATCAAAGCAAATTGTTTATTTGCCAGAACACAGTCATATAAAAAAGATCTTAACACTGTATTCAGTCTGCAAGCAGACTTGCAAATGTTTACAAAAATCTCTAAATTCCTTAACACTATAAAAACAATTGCTGAGAAGCCAAAGATTTTTTAAATTTGTTGTCGTCTAAGATTTTAATGTCACTAGGTATAATGTTATAAATCGATATGCACTTCGTCTTCTCGGACAAAAAGGCTTGTGAGTCTGCCCACCTTTGTGTCATAAGCCTGAGAGTCTCGTCTGAGAGCTTGGATTTTGGCCTCTTATACTGCGATCTGCAAATTTTTTGGCTCTCTTCAGTGAGAATTCTCACCAAGTTGTTAAGTCCCTGGTTAACGTCATTTGTGGTTTCCACTACAGAAAATCGATTATCCAGCTTCCCTTGGAATTTCTCAGACCCTGCCATGATTTACTGCAAATTTGGTCGGAGCGTGGACTTTATCAAGCGGAGCCTTTCAAGCTTAAAATCGATATTCAGAGTGCCTCTTCAGTCTCTGAGGGCTGTGTTCAAACTTCAGCCCCTGAGGTCACGTCCAAAAGATTAAAGCTAAACTGTCGAGCTTCACATATGCACTAAGGGAACTGAAAAGAGCGACTGACCTCAACACTGCCTTGTCTGCGTATTATGCGTATGCATACTCGTGGCTAAGGTACGGCATCATTCTGTGGGGCAACAGTGTTGACGCACCGGACCTCTTTATTTTACATAAAAAAAGTCAGTATTCTTGTAAATATTAAAGTTGTAATGCCTGTGTTTTTTATTAACTTCGTACATAAATGTTTTTGCAATAAATAAATTGCATTGAATTGAATTGAATTAAAAACTTGGTCCTATTTTGACAAGCGAGGTATCAATTGATTTTTCTTCATTGCAAGAGTGCCAAAGCCTTTTTTTACCCGACCCTAGTCGGGTTTTAGTTTTCTAAACTTATGTCTTGTTGAGTATGAATGGCTTCATATCTCCGGGATGATTACTGTTTTAATTGAAAGGGTCGTGGTCAGTGCGGTGGCGTCATATAAATTTCATCATCATTGGTTCAGTAGATGTTTTTTTTTTTGTAAATTCATTTGAAGTAGGTTTTTGATTTAAAAATAATATGTTGGTTACAGATTCCCTCGAGCCGGTACTCCTAATGCAAAGTCCATCCTCAAGATGGTGACGTTCCGACTGCAAAAAGCGTCTTCTACCACCGTGCTCGATTACTACCAGGAGGGCGTTACTGATCTACATTGTGAGTTACTGATCTACATTGTGTATTACTCTACATTGTGAGTTAATGATCTATATTGTGAGTTACTAATCTATAATGTGAGTTAATGATCTACACTGCGAGTTACTGATCTACTTTGTGAGTTACTGATCTACATTGTGTATTACTCTACATTGTGAGTTAATGATCTATATTGTGAGTTACTAATCTACATTGTGAGTTACTCTACATTGTGAGTTAATGATCTACACTGCGAGTTACTGATCTACTTTGTGAGTTAATGGTCTACATTGTGAGTTAGTGATCTACATTGTGAGTTAATGATCTACATTGTGAGTTACTGATCTACATTGTAAGTTACTTTACATTGTGAGTTACTGATCTACATTGTGAGTTACTCTTCATTGTTAGTTACTGATCTACATTGTGTGTTACCTATTTTAAAAACTGACGCTAAAAATGAATGTTTTCTTATTCCCTGACCGCAAAAAGTTAGGGGTGTTAAAAGTTTAACGTGTATATCTATCTGTGTGTCTGTCTGTGGCATCATAGCTCTTAAACGATTGAACCGATTTAAATTCGTTTTTTTTTCTGTTTTAAAGCTGATGTCATCGAGATGGTCCTTAGCTATAATTTATGAGTCGGGCGATATATGTTTAATTTCACTTGTATAAAAGAGATGTTGTATGTTTGCAGCCTTTGTCTGTCTGTGGTATCATAGCTCTTAAACGATTGAACAGATTTTAATGCGTTTTTTATCTGTTTGAAAGCAGATGTGATCGAGATGGTCCTTAGCTATAATTTATGAGTCGGGCGATATATGTTTAATTTCACTTGTATAAAAGAGATGTTGTATGTTTGCAGCCTTTGTCTGTCTGTGGTATCATAGCTCTTAAACGATTGAACCGATTTTAATTCGTTTTTTTTCTGTTTGAATGCTGATGTGATCGAGATGGTCCTTAGCTATAATTTATGAGTCGGGTGATATTTAAATGTTTAATTTTACTTGTATAAAAGAGATGTTTGTTTGCAGCCTTTGTCTGTCTGTGGCATCATAGCTCTTAAACGATTGAACCGATTACAATGCGTATTTTTTTATATGAATGATGGCGACTTGGTGCTGAGTTTTGTGTGTAAGTAATCGGAGAAGCTGTTCCCTAGATATTCAACTCCGATCTCTCTCTGTGAAGGGGTCTCGGGCGCTTATGCAGATATAAATATTAGCTTTAATTAAGCCCTTACAAATAACATCCCACTTGACCTGATAGTCTAACTTTCAAATTTTTAACACACGTTATCTCAATAACATCGTTTTGGGTTTTTAGACGCCTCACCGCGTACTAGCTTCTGCTTGCGGCTTCGTCCGCGCAGACAACAGTTTATCGCGTTAAAAAGTATCCCATGTTCTTCGCCAGGGTTCAAACTATGTCCATACTAAATGTCATCAAGTTCGTTTCAACCGTTTAGGCGTGAAAAGGTAACAATCATACAGATAAGACCCGTTTTCTATACCAATATTATAAACAGGTAAAGTGTTTTGTATGAATGTTTATAGGAGGTAATCTCTGGAGCTACTGATCCGTCTCTGAAAATTCTTTCACTGATATGTAGCTACACTCTTTCTGATGGACAAAGGCTACTTTTTTCCCCTGGAAAATGCAAGGTTTCTGTGGAATTACCGGAAAACAACAGCGGAGAAGTAGGGCAGTGCAGTTAAAGTACGGATGCCGACCAGGAAGAATTTCGTACATTGACCCCTAATTACTTAACTCTGTCGCTCGCGCACAAATGTATTGCTGAAAAATATTGCTCTCACTAATGTGAGAGCTTACTAATGTGAGAGCGCGACAGCAATACATTTGTGCGCGAGCAACAGAGATAAGTAATTAGGGGTCAATGTACGAGATTCCTTCTGTATCGTGACCGGACTATAGTTTATTCTTATAAACGTGTCAGTGTTTTGCTTTCCAGCATCCGAAACTAACGACATGGAGGTGACGGATATTCGATGGTTTGAGATGCGACAGCCTCTGAAAGACACCTTCCCCTGGTTTGAGTACCTGGCAAGAGTGGGGTGGACCAAAGGGGGGAAATAGTAAGTACAATGACTTATCTAACGGTGTTCATCAGTAATGGAACTCGTATCATAATATATTTTTGGGGTTTCGTACCTAAAGTGTACAAACGGCAGGCGCGGACCGAAGGGGGGGGGGGGGGTAGTAGATAAAAAAGACTAGCCGCGTTGCATTTTATTTTTTGCAGTCATCTAACGGCGCTTTATGAATTACGACGCCTAACGATGTCCATAACAACCTAAATGCGGCATCTAGGTAAGCAACAAAGAACGAGGTTTTATAAACTACGACGCCTAACGATGTCCATAACAACCTAAATGCGGGATATAGGTAAGCAACAAAGAACGAGGTTTTATAAACTACGACGCCTAACGATGTCCATAACAACCTAAATGCGGGATATAGGTAAGCAACAAAGAACGAGGTTTTATAAACTACGATGCCTAACGATGTCCATAACAACCTAAATGCGGCATGTAGGTAAGCAACAAAGAACGAGGTTTTATAAACTACGACGCCTAACGATGTTCATAACAACCTAAATGCGGCATATAGGTAAGCAACAAAGAACGAGGTTTTATAAACTACGATGCCTAACGATGTCCATAACAACCTAAATGCGGCATCTAGGTAAGCAACAAAGAACGAGGTTTTTTATTTATTTTTATGGAAAAGTCGATAATAAAGATTGCATACTATATTCTATCTGCGTAATTTATTGGTTTATTGGAAATATGCTCAAGATAATCCGTTTAAACAGCGTTGAAAATAGGGATGGACACTAGGAAAAAACTTGATTGACCTAAAGAACCGACTTTCTGCGGATATGATGAACCTTTTCGGATTAGGCATTTTTATGCCACAATCTGAACATACAGAAGAAGAGAACATCAGTTTCTTGAGCGTTCTTGCTGCCACTGTCGTTACAGTGTATCAGCAGAGGCGTATTTACCCTAGGGCCAAAAGGGGCATGGCCTGGGGCGGCAGGTGGCGGAAGCCGCCCCTTGCAGCTTGCAGCTTGTGCTCATCTTTAGGCGCCTTTCATAATCGTAATTCATAAACTATCTTTAATTTTATTGTATTTTGACTTGCCAAAAATTTAATAAAATTAATATCTAAAAATTTCGCGCTCGCTTCGCTCGCGATTATGTGCTTATACTCGTAACATGATTTGAAACAATGATTTCATTTTGCACTGATAGAATTGATTAAAAATTGGCGCAAATTTCGCTCGCGCTTCATTATTATCACAGTGTCATTCGTTAACCAATTAGTGCATCACAAAAAAAGGTTAAGTATTGTACTTATGGGCTATTTTCATTAATCAAAGAATTTCACTTTTTAGAGTTCCTTACGTCCGAATGAAAAACCATGGAACCTCTTATTTTACTTGCGTATATGTCTGTCTGTCCGTTTATCACAGCCAATTTGCTCCGAATCTACTGGACCGATTTCTGTGATCCAATCACTATAAGCAAACTTTATAAGACCGGGGCGCCAAATCTTATAAGACCGGGGCGCCAAATCTTATAAGACCGGGGCGCCAAATCTTAAAATACGCCCCTGAGTATCAGCTATGGATTTCAAAGTGGAAACGGGAGCTCAAAGAAAATGTTGACACAACATTTCCTAAGTGTTTCTACAATCGAATTTTGCGACGATGATCTCTACCCAAATATAAAGACTGCTGAAAATTCTGGCAACCCTTCCTATAAGCGGTGCCACAGAGAGATCATTTTCTACGCTAAGACTTGTAAAAACTTGGTTGAATGCAAACATGGTAGAAGAGAGGCTGACAGGCTAAATATTCATCCAGAGATGTCTCCAATATTTTCACCCGATTTTCCAATAAAAATAGAAGTCGTCCATTTGTTTTATAAAGTTATGTATTGTGCATTAAAGTCTAATTTACTCGACATATTTTATTATTAGTGACCCCTTCCAAAATTTCAGGCTGCGACCGCGCCTGACAAACGGAGCCCTATTACTTACTAACCTTGCGTCCCCGTCAGTCTGTCTATCCTACCTTTAAAGGGCTATATATCTTTTGAATAGTAACATGTAGCCGTTTGAAATTTTCACTAAATGTGTTATTACGGCGAATACCCTAACATTAATAAAAATAAGAATAATTAAAAAAACCTTGTTCGTTTTATAATGATTGTCACTTTATTTTGTTGTTCGTTTTCACTTTTTACGTATTTATGTTTTTTATTTTTTTATATATTTTTTGCACTGTCGTCTGTTTGTGAGCTACCCTGAAAGTTTCAGCCGGATAGCTAATCGGGAAGTGCTCGAAATTTGAATTCTAGGACAGACATACATACATACATACATACAAGTGAAGTTAAATAAAATCTTTTAAAAAAGCATATTTTTTTCTTGTCAACTGTCGCATTTACTCAACAGAACCCTGGCCTTCATTGTAATATAGGGTTTTGTTTCCAGCGTGTGGATCCAGATACTGGACCGCAAGCAGCAGCGCCTGCAGCTGGCGCTGATCCCGGCGTGCGAGTTCAGCGCGCCCGCCACGTACGAGCATGCGCCGCCGGATATCAATGCGCACGCGCATCTGCCTGTCGCACCGAATAAACAAGTGAGTTTGAAAGAACCCCTTTATTAATGTTGATACCTACAAATCGACTATTAAATATATGCCTGCTGAACATACTACGCCATCTACCGGCGAGTGGTATAACTTCTATATGGAGAATTGTAGCCGCACACACTAGATGGCGTTAGTAAGAGGTTACGACGCAGTGCGCGAGTACCTACAAGTGCCTTCTAGAAACCTCCGTTGCGGTATAAATAAGGCGCGCATCGGCTGAACGGGACAGTCTAGAATTAGCAACGAAACGAGTACAATTAAAGTGATTCGAAGCGAATAATTAATGCTAAAGTTTATTTCTTTGTTAAGTGATTATTGTGTACATTTGAGTTAAAAATTGATTTGGTGTTATTTGTTGGTTTAGGTTGTTTTTGTGAATAAAAAAAAGTGTTAATTTTTGGTATAATTGGTATAAAAAAATTTTTGCCGCACCTCAACTCGTAACATTCAATTAATCTACGTATGTACCTATCTAAGGAGCGATGGTAGCCTAACGGTTCAATAGTGCAACTTAGAATACAACGATTCCGGGTTCGCTCCTAGGCTTACCTATCTATGACCTAGTTATGTGCGGTTTTCCATCGCTCCGTGCTTCGGAGGGCACGTTAAGCTGTCGGTCCTGGCTGTTATTGACTAACAGCAGTCGTCAAGCCATATCAGAGGAGAGGCCCTCGGGCGGCCTGACAAATTCTGACACCACAAGCCAGCGCTACCGCATACGACAAACAAATAAGTAAATAAAAACTATAATTGAAAAAAAAGAAGGTCGCAATAGCTTTTTTTTTTTTTTATTTGTACTTTCTATGAATTATTCCTTTAAGTAACGAGTCGATCAAGTCGCTCGCCTGATGGTAAGCGTCGCGCCTGCCCATAACATTGGCAGTGCCACCCAGTACAGTGGTTGCAAAATGTTGCGCGTCACTGCACTGCGCTCTTCACCCTGAGACATTTGTTTTTACCCGGGTACGGCGAAGCAAGGACAGAGTAATGAGTTTAACAGTAAAAATATAAAAATACAACGGTTTAAAACACGAAATAGAAGATCGGAAATACTCCGACCAGTATCGTACTATTTCCGATCTTCTATTTCGTGAGTTTCGAGCCGTTTTATTTTTTATATCTTTAATATGAATTTAATTCGCGTTAGTTTTTGAGTTTAACATAATTATGTATGTATGTACAGTAGTCGCAGCGGAAGTATGTGTCTCGGAAGTTGTCTGCAACTCGCTGCGCAATCTGCTATTTTTCATGTGCAATCCCAATGTTGAAGGTGAAGACAGCATTGTATGACTGCCTCGCTCACTCGCTTACGTTTTTTGAATTTTCTATCTCGCTCTTACTTTATGCCGTTTTATCCCCACAGCAGTACCTGCGCAATCGTTCACAGAGCCTAACTTCACTAACATATAGATTGGCTGCGACTGCTGTATTTGGATATGTATGTGGATGTTCCACTATAGCGCCGCCCCTATTGGTCCGATTTGACAAGCGAGATGCCAATCGATTCGTCTCTAGTTATAGAGTGTCATAGGGTTTTCACAAGACTACGGCGAAGCAAAGGAAAGGTTATGTGTAATCCGATTTTGACAAGCGAGGTATTAGTCGATTCGTCTTCATTTATAGTGTCATAGGCTATTTTTGCCCGACCATAGTCGGGTTTTAGTTTTTGAACTTATTTCTTGTTAAGTCTCATGCCCAGTAATTTCGCTGGAAACATTGCCCGAAACACAGTAATTTTTGCACACTACTGCTTGGCGGTTGAATATCTGGAACTACTGCTTGGCGGAAAAAGTCTAGTACTTCGCCAAGTGGACTCTTGCAGAAAAGGCCTACAAAAAACAATTCATAATTTAAAAGAAAAAGTTGTCCAGTAGTTTTTTTTTCTTATTTGCAGACTATCCAAGACATACAAGTGCTGGTAACGGAAACGGCCCCCGACGCATGGATCAATGTGCACGACATCCTGCACTTCCTGCCGTCGCCGTGCGAAGAGACAGTCTCGTTCATTTGGGCGACGGAGGAGAGTGGGCACCTGCACCTCTGTCTGTACACGTGTGCACTTGTACATAAGCAGAAGGACCATAACAGATGTGAGTTCATCTGTAGCATTTCTAAATATCTGCGCTCGCTTCGCTCTCGCTGTTTAATCTCGTCAGCATACCTGCAGAACTTTGAAAAGGTAACCGATGGGTGATGTCGCTGCTCGAGGCTGGTAGATGCAATTTAAGACAGTAAATATGTATGCGCGCTTCGCTCACGCTATTATTCATCGCGTTAGTAGTAGTAAAGTTACTAGATATATTACTAGTGGCTCTGTGAGCTGTAGACCTCGCGAGGCACAAACTTTTTTCCAAACAATCTTTCGGTGCACAGTATCTAGTTAACTTATTGTAAAACTAAAATTAATAACCAAGGTGCTCAATCCCTACCTAGTAGGTACAGGGCTGATTCCACGGGTAGAAATCTAAAAGTGAGCATTTTACTGCATTTTGTGGAGATATTCTGCTCATCACGCCTAAGATCCTCATCAGATCTTCACCAAATTTTTATGAGACCAATTTAAAGTGCCTTCAAATAAAAAAGGAACCATCGAAATCGGATCTAATAATAAGGAGATATTCTGTAGTCTCCTTTTTGCCCTGTTTCCCCCAAAAAAAAGGGGAAAAAAGGCCAATCAAAAATTCCCGATGACTAAAAAAAATATAAAAATTGGTAACCTGTATACCAAGTTTCGTCTAGATCGGTTGAGAAATGCAACCTGTATGGACAACAGACGGACATTCGGACATCCGCCGGATTCACGAAAGCATTTTTTCCCAAGCTGAAACGGAGATGCTTCGCTCGCGCTTCGTGCTCGCTTGGTCAATAGCGGCATTAAAATATGCAGCTCGTTGATGGGCGGTTGGGATTTAGTCAGTAAATATGTACGCTCGCTTCGCTCACGCCATTATAGATCGCGTCAGTTGTAGTGAGCTACTCTTTGAGTTAACTAATATCAAAATTAGACAATCAGGTCAAATGGTGGTTCATAAGTTTTGTTTTCCTCTTGTAGCGGTGATAGAACTGATGATAACTGATGAGGAGACCAACGCAGTCGGCCCCAACATCGTCAGCAAGGAACTTCTGACTGCTGGCGACTGGGAGGTCATGGGCAGGAAGATATGGGTGAGGAACTAGTATTAATCCATGGGTTCATCTCTGAGAGAAGGCGCGTGTCATATAAATTAAACTGTTCATGATGATGATGATGATGATGAATAGGTACGTATTTTTTAAACGGTGTTTTTTATGAAACTGTTTTTTTTATCTTGCCCTGTTGGTTGTTTTTACCAGATTGAGGAGGGGTATATGTTTGGGTAGTATGTATGTTTGTTTGTACGTTTCTTAGGCGCGACCTGCAGCTTAAACGGCTTGATGGATTTTGATAAATGAGGCATCATTGGATTCGTCTTAATCACAAGAGTGCTATAGGATATATGAAGTGTCAAGAAAAGTAATATGGCGGCTTACAGCTGCCATATTGTATTTACAACGGACCAAAAAAAAAAACCTATCGAGGGAGGTATCAAAATGAAGCGTTTTAAAATACCATTCCAAAAATATAGAATTCTTTGACCGAAACAGTAGGAATTTGTGTTTCAAGTTTCTTAGAACATTTTCAGTTTTAAATAATTATTCAAGTTGTTAGTACTATAGCCCTAAGTTGCAATTGCATATGTGTAACTGAATAGGAAACCTTAAATTTATTTACTACTAGTTTCCCCGCCCGCGACTTCGTCCGCGCGGACTACAGACTGTTTATCGCGAAAAATCCTATGTTCTTCTAGGATATTAAAAACCAATGCAAAAATTGGTATAGCACCAATGCTCTTGATGTTTTATGACAGACTTGTTATTTCGTTTTCATGGAAACTTTTCCATACAGTGAGTAATCAACATTTTCCAGTTTTCCCTTAGAAACTTAAAATTTTCCGGGATAAAAAGTATCCTATGCTTTATTCCAGGGTATAAGCTATCTTCATTCCGAATTTCATCAAAATCCGTCCAGCCGTTATCGTGTGAATGCTCCCCAAACAAACAGACAACGTTCCACTTTTATTTATTGGTATGGTGTGGATTTGTAAGACTCATAAAATGAAATATCATTTGCAAGGACAGCGCCATCTAGTAGTAATAAGAGGGGAACTTTCAATTTCCCAGCAGAAGTTATTACTTACAGCCGCCATTAATCTGGTTTCTCCCTGACAAGGAGACTAGATGGCGCCAGTCACGTAACTGACATTCCTGAATCGCGCAAACGTTTTATACTCAGTAGTCAGTAGCTACCTACACGAATAGTCCGTTATCAGCGCCGCTTGGTACATATTTACATATTGACTTTATAACAATTTTTAAATACGTCGTATTCATAACGCTAATATCAGCGTTAATGACGTTTGTAAACTTTGTGAAAACTCCCCAAACAAACAGACAACGTTTCAATTTAATATATACAAATGGATTACTTTGCGGGTCAGCTCGAATGGCATTGCGTCCGTCCGCTAGCGCGGATGATAAGCATAAACTCGACATAACATATGAGTAAATGAGTTGTTTAAAATGGTATTCAATAGATACACACATTCACACAGTCGGGATTTTGTATTTTTATAATATTTTTTACTTATTTGTTTGTTTGGGTCAAATATAAATAGTATTTTTAGAAAAAAATATAATGTTATAACCAATTTTTAATATAAATTAATTATTTTTTATTTAATAATATCATTTTTAATTTTAGAGGTTTTTTGGGATATTTTAATTTTACCCCCTTCCTGTTGACCGATTGATCTGTAATTTGGTACACGCCTTTAGTTCTGTTGACAATACAATTATATATATTTGGTATAATGTCAATCCAAGATGGCCGCCGCCACAAAATGGCGGATTATAATAAATGTTTTCAATCCCCTCAATATGGGTATCAAATCAAAGGGCTTGACAAGTAGAACACAGTACCAAAACTGAAAACTTGAAAAGAAAAATTTAATATAAGTAATAGAAGTAAATAGTATATAGTAAATAGAAAAGTTATGTTATAGTTACGGTTTTATTGTAAAGAAGATAATGATCTAACTAAAATAAATGCTTATATATTTTATACTATTTTGCTAAACTAAACTGTTTGCTCCCCTTTTTTTTTTTGTTTCTTTGCATCTTTGCCATTGTTAATGGGTCTTTTTTATATGTTTAATAAAGTTAATTGTATTATAATATACATTAAAAAAAAAAAAATTGTAGCGCCGCGTTGTCATCCAACACATTATTGTATGTGTTATTTATGCGTCTAAAGTAGGGTGGTCTTTTTTTTTTTGCAATTGTACTATAAGTTCATGTTGCATGTCGTCCCCCTCTAGGACGACATGCAATTCTAGCTTAAAGGAAATTTTTGAGCCAAATACTTCGTAATTTTTTTTTTTTATTACGGACTAGGCAATCGTTTGACCACGATCTCACCTGATGGAAAGCGATGATGTGGTCGAAGGTGTAGCACGCTTGCCTAGTAGATACCTATTCACTCTTGACTTGAACACACCCGGGTTATAATTTACCGGAAACACTGACGAGGGCAGGGCATTCCACTCCTTTGCAGTTCTTATAATAAATGAAGAAGCGTAACGTTTCGTTCTTGTGTGAGGTATTTCAACCATGAAAGGGTGGCGCTTTGCTGATCGTCTAGTCGTACTGTGATGGAACTAATTAGACAAAAACTGTCAAAGAAATCTCATAATAACTTTAAAATACCAAGGGTACAATATGTTTTTCTCATCTTTTCATGTGTCACAAAAAATAATTACAAATTTTTATACAACTTTGTAGTTTCTGTATAAAATGTCTGGGACATACAGATGGACATGACGAAACTATAAAGGGTTCTTGTTTGTTTACGACAACCTAAGACATTGGATCCTCCTCTTTTAGGAATCAATAGCAGACATAAACTAAACAACAACTAAAACCCGACTACGGTCGGGTAAAAAATAGCCTATGACACACTTGCGATAAAGACTAATCGATTGATACCTCGCTTGTCAAAATCGGACCAAGTTTTTAGTTTGAACTCATAACCACTGCTTCACAGTAGTCGGGTAAAAAATATCTTATGATAATATATTCCCGAAGAAGAGTCGATTGATACCTCGCTTGTCAAAATCGGACCGAGTTTTTAGTTTGAACTCATAACCACTGCTTCACAGTAGTCGGGTAAAAAATGTCTTATGATAATATATTCCCGAAGAAGAGTCGATTGATACCTCGCTTGTCAAAATCGGACCGAGTTTTTAGTTTGAACACATAACAACTGCTTCGCAGTAGTCGGGTAAAAAATAGCTTATGATAATATATTCCCGAAGAAGAATCGATTGATACCTCGCTTGTCAAAATCGGACCGAGTTTTTAGTTTGAACACATAACAACTGCTTCGCAGTAGTCGGGTAAAAAATAGCTTATGATAATATATTCCCGAAGAAGAGTCGATTGACACCTCTCTTTGTCAAAATCGGACCAAGTTTTTAGTTTGAACACATAACCACTGCGTCGCAGTAGTCGGGTAAAAAATAGCTTATGATAATATATTCCCGAAGAAGAATCGATTGATACCTCGCTTGTCAAAATCGGACCAAGTTTTTAGTTTGAACTCATAACCACTGCTTCGCAGTAGTCGGGTAAAAAATAGCTTATGATAATATATTCCCGAAGAAGAGTCGATTGACACCTCTCTTTGTCAAAATCGGACCAAGTTTTTAGTTTGAACACATAACCACTGCGTCGCAGTAGTCGGGTAAAAAATAGCTTATGATAATATATTCCCGAAGAAGAATCGATTGATACCTCGCTTGTCAAAATCGGACCAAGTTTTTAGTTTGAACTCATAACCACTGCTTCGCAGTAGTCGGGTAAAAAATAGCTTATGATAATATATTCCCGAAGAAGAGTCGATTAATACCTCGCTTGTCAAAATCGGACCAAGTTTTTAGTTTGAACTCATAACCACTGCTTCGCAGTAGTCGGGTAAAAAATAGCTTATGATAATATATTCCCGAAGAAGAATCGATTGATACCTCGCTTGTCAAAATCGGACCGAGTTTTTAGTTTGAACACATAACAACTGCTTCGCAGTAGTCGGGTAAAAAATAGCTTATGATAATATATTCCCGAAGAAGAGTCGATTGATACATCGCTTGTCAAAATCGGACCAATAGCGTCGACGCTATGGTGGAACATCCACATACCCATACATACATACATACATAGGCTGTTAATCACATTACCCTTCCCTTGTTTCGCCGTACTCGGTCAAAAATAGCCTTAGTCGCTGTAGCTACGTATTAACACATTGTACATTATTATTGTTTGTATGACAGGTGGATGAAGCCCGCAACCTAGTGTACTTCGTAGGGCTGCGCGAGACGCCCCTGGAGCGCCACCTGTACGTTGCTTCGTTCTCGCCCGCGCGCCCGCACGCGGCCGCCCTACTCACGGCCGTCGGCCACTCGTGCACTGTCTACCTCGACGAGGTGAGTAGCAGAGCCCTGTATACTCAGCTTTGTATGTACTAGCTGGGCCACGCGGATTTTGCGTTGATATCCTATGTCTTTATACATTAATCATGTATAACCTTGTCAATTTTCTTCAAGATCGGTTCAGCCGTTTTGACGTGAAATGTAAAAACATGAAAAAAAAGAAAAGAATTTGAAATAACTTATTTGTCAAAATTTTGTGTACATACAGGTTTGCAAAGTTGTGATAGCGTAATGATTCCCTTCAAAATGCTGCCTATTGTAGAATTTGTAGACGTACAAATTAATGATACATTTTATATTGTTTATTTATTAACAGTAATAGAATTAATTAAAGATAATAGCTAAATATGTCAAAAAATAATAATATAAAATATGTCATTAAAAAAAACTTATGAAAAGGTAACAAACAGACAGACAGAGTTAATGTATTACTTGTTATGAGGTAGTGCTGGCCTCTGGTATTAGAGTTTGTCGCCGCCCGAGGGCCTCTGACATGGCTTAACGACTGATCTTTAACCAATAACAGACGGTACCGACAGCTTACCGTGTCCTCCGGGCGACGAAAATTTGTATGTAACAGCAGTGCGAGCATGGATCTTTATCGATCGACTATCCGTGAAGGCCTGTAAATGGCATCCTGTTATTATTATTATACTAGTCTGTATTTAAATGTTGTTGGTCTTCCAATAAAATAAATAAATAAATAAAATTCGATAAATTTATCGATCGGTAAACAGTTCTTTTTTATCAATTTTATCAAAATGCGGTAGCATGGATCTAGCCTCTCGGTAAATTTTATTGATTCGATAACACGTCGTGAGTTTATCGATTTAAAAAATGGCAACTCGTGGACTATACATATATCAGATAGACGACTAATAGTCTAAACAAATATTTTTTGACACAATTTGGCAGATTTTTATTATTTTGAGTTGTTACGGAGAAACTTCTGTCAATTGGAATTCTACCTAACTACCATAAAGTAGTATATTCCTTAAACCTAACCTAAAGTTTGTCGTGTAACTTTGGAAAGCCGATCAAATTCGATAAATTCGGTAAAATTACCGACATTACATCGACAACAATTGTCAAAAATTAGATTCATGCTTCCTTTTGTCGATATAAATCTATATATTCAATATGATTTATCGAATTTATGTCGTTGTCGATAAAGTACATTCCGTGCTACCGAACTCGTATTATCGAATATTAACGTCAAACTTGATTAAAAATAATCGGTAAATTTATAGATCGATAAGATCCATGCTCGCACTGCTGGGTTGATAAAAATCATGATTTCTTTAAAATAATCAAAAAAATCGGATTTAATTGATTTAAATCGTTTTTTTTAATATGGAAGTCAGAAAAAACACAATACAATGTTAATTTATTTAACCCTTCGGTGACCAATGTAATTACTTATAAATAAAATTAACAACTATCAACCTAAATAAAGTCTAAAATGTCAGTCAGTTTTAAAAAACACATTTTAGCTTATTTATTTGTAGCACAATAGCACTGATTTAAATCAAGTAATTTAAATCGAGATTTAAATCACTGTTTAAATCAAGTGTTTTTTTTTTTTTTTAATCATTTGTGTGATGAGCAGAAATGTTTGTTTCCGAGTCATGGATGTAATATTCTTATCTATGTATGTTTATCCGTTATCTAGTGCCCATAGCACAGGGTATCCTAGTTTGGGGCTAGATAATTGGTGTGGAAATGTCCCGAATATTTTATTATATTATTTTATCTCAACCCTGGTATATAACTAAGCAGAGTCGAAGACCGAACCCGGTATGTTTGGGTTCTAACTCGCACTAGTATTACACAGAACATTCGTTTAAAAAAGTTCAAGCGAAGCAAGCGCTTTAATTTAAAATCGTTCATATATTTTTGTAATAGCTTTTGCCTGTGACTTCGTCCGCGCGGACTACACTTTAAAAATGTATCCCATGTCCTTTCCCAGGGTTCAAACTATCTCCATATCAATGATAAACCAAAAAAACAAATGATAAATGATGACCTTGCGGGATTCGAACCCGCGATATTCAATGATAAGTATGTTTGTTGTAATCTGTTTGATTAATTCCAGGAGTGCACGTGCGCTGTTATAACGGCGTCCAACATCGTGTCCGTGCCGTGCACGCGCGTGTACAACATCGTGCACGCGCCGCACACGCGCCTGCACGCCGCCGGCACGCTGTGCGACCACGCCGCGGGTACGTCTACCATCAGCATACATCATTATCAGACATACACTGCTTTACATATTTTTCACTAGTGACTGGCCCCGGCTTCGCACGGGTAGCACTCACACCGCGATATTTTTCTTACTTTTTATAACTTCTAAAAAAAAACGTTAGTAATCGTAATTCAAAATCTTTGGCAGCAACGATCGTGGTCTTTTTTTAGTACTTTAACAGTTCGGTTTATGGCAAAAGTGTCTATGAAAAGTATAAAGAAGACAATATTTGCAACATTTTTTGCATTTACAGTTGTTCTGAAGTCTTATAAATAAAAAGTTACAAAAAGCGAAAAAAACATGTTTACTAAAAATGCTCCAATGCGGGAACAAACTATATTCTTAACCGCTGAATGTAGAGATAACGCTGGGAGCGTTAGCCGCCATCCCCCCCGAGGTCGAAAACATGTTTACTAAAAATGCTCCAATGCAGGAACAAACTATATTCTTAACCGCTGAATGTAGAGATAACGCTGGGAGCGTTAGCCGCCATCCCCCCCGAGGTCGAAAACATGTTTACTAAAAATGCTCCAATGCAGGAACAAACTATATTCTTAACCGCTGAATGTAGAGATAACGCTGGGAGCGTTAGCCGCCATCCCCCCCGAGGTCGAAAACATGTTTACTAAAAATGCTCCAATGCAGGAACAAACTATATTCTTAACCGCTGAATGTAGAGATAACGCTGGGAGCGTTAGCCGCCATCCCCCCCCGAGGTTGAAAACATGTTTACTTAAAATGCTCCAATGCAGGAACAAACTATATTCTTAACCGCTGAATGTAGAGATAACGCTGGGAGCGTTAGCCGCCATCCCCCCCGAGACCAACCAACTGGCCTACTACATACCTTTAAATATTACTTAGAGTAATAAAACTGGTAATAGATAATTTGCTCTGTTGTTTTATTTTGTCAGAGACAGTGAGCAAATCAGAATATTAAACCGAATTATGTTGAGGAGTCATTGTCTGTAGATGTTGCGAAGTGTGCAAGATAATATTGATCGTACATAGATAAATATTATCTTAATTTATACTTATACTAGCGACCCGCCCCGGCTTCGCAAGGGTCCTGGATTTATACATAGACTACTTTTGAACCAGATAAAGTTTTTTTTTTGTATTGGAATGAGCAGTTTTCCATTAGGCATTGTCAGTTTAGATCGTTCACCATCAAGAGATGGCGCTCGCGTAACTTTTGGTATTAACTCAACGTAGTAATCGAAAGCAGGTAAAAACAGCGTTTTAACGTAAAAATACACAAACCACGAGCGAAACAAACAGAACGACAAGTTGTTTGTGTAGTGACATTTGTCATATTTTTTTTTATTATGATATTGTCAGTTTTGGCATATCTATATTTTATTTACCCCCTTTAATAAAGCAAATAAATTAAATCTAAATAAAACGGTATATTTTCTTTATATCATTAGCCATAATTTGTAATATAAAATTTCAAGAAGGTAGAGAAAAAGTAATAATTTGTAATGAATTTGTTACAAAACTGACACTGCCATAAACAAGGGAAGCAGAATATCATACCCGCCAGTAAGCTTAATTCAAAATCTTTAGTCATACCCAAAGAAGTTTTTATGTACTTATAGAACTTCCTTGGTCATATCGAACTTCAGTACTGTTACCAAAACTATTGCCAACGCCATCTAGCGAGTGATAAATAATGCTAAAATGACACTTGGAAAACCGCTCATTGCCACTTCGATGTCAAAGTGACAGGTGTCAACCCTAGAGATGCATTAGGGAGGAAGTTTTGGAAATGTATTTCCTAAAGGGGTGACGGAGGTGACAAAGTTTGCACGCGGGCGAAGCTGCGGGGCGTGGCTAGTAATTTAGAAGAAAAAAGAGGTGAACAATATGAAGGATAGTGCGTGGCGGCCGAGCGACTCCGGACCGTGTTTTTTTTTTCGGTTTCTTTAACTTTTAATATCTTTTAAAGTATTCATTAGAATGTTATACTGTAAAAGACAGTTATAATCTACATTTACTCAAACAAGCTTGTAATGTGGTCATTATTACGACAACCTTCTTTGGGCAAAGTCGACCTTGACGCGCTTCTTGAATAGGCGCCAGCAAAGTTGTATGGAATTTCATTACTGTCGTGTTTTGCGGCCAGCAATTTCCTTTGAAAATCCATTATTGTCGTGTTTTTTAGTACTATTATTTATTCTGTGGTTTTGTTAACCACCGAACGCGAAAAGAGAGGCGTCGTAGTTCCCAAACGTATGGACCGATATTGATGGTTTTTTTTCTGTTTGAAAGTTGATGTGGTCGAGATGGTTCTTAGCTATTATTGTTGTTGTAGTTTTTGTTGTTTTAGTTTTCATTGCTTTTTGTTGTTTTTGTTGTTGTTATTGTTATGTTGTACTATGTTTTTTGTTGTTGTTTTCGTTGTTCTTGTTATTCTTGTTGTTTTTGCTGTTCTTGTTGTTTATGCTGTTTTTGTCGTTTATGTTGTTTTCCTTGTTGTTTTTAATGTTATTGCTGTTTTTGTTGTCGTTGTTCTTTTTGTTGTTGTTGTTCTTTCTTGTTGTTTGTTGTTCTTGTTGTTTTTGACGTTGTTGTTGGTGTTGTTTTGGTTTTTGTTGTTGTTGTTTTAGTGGGTTATATATATTTTTCATCAGTTTGCTAGTTATATTTAAATTCCTCGTATTGTTTAAGTAAAGCACTATACAAGCCTTGGTCCGCAATGACTGCCCTGCTGGCCACGCTATGATGGCCTCGAGCTTTGCTTAGTTAAGTTCTCGGCATTCAAGCTTGGCCATCATTGCAGCCCTTGCTGTCCGCGCTATAAAGGCCTCGATCTTCGATCTCGGCCTTCATTCCAGCTTGGCCATCAAGGGCTGCAATGCTGAGCGCGCTGTGATGGCCTCGAACTTAGCTTAGCTACGCTCTCGGCCATCATCATCGCTGCCAGCAACTCAGTAATTACAGACCGCGACAGTAATGTACTATTAATGCCCAACACTACTGACATATTTATCTGGATTAGGATTAATACTGAATAAGAGTAAATAGCGCCGCAATAACAAAAAAATAGTGACGTTCATAAAAAAAACAGTAAAAGCTTATTTTTTTAATTATTCTTATTTAATTAAAGTTTTAATGAAAGAAATGGTTACTGCGAATCAAACGTAACATATAGAGATATGCCATCGCGGAGTTTTCTGTAGGATTTTAGAAGAACTACAATTCTTTAGTACATCGTTTTTGAAGGTTTATCCTACTGAAGCCAAGTATATTTATTTTTCGGCGACTTAGTTGCAAAGTATTGTTTTTTGTACTTACATAAATCTTTTTTTTTTAATTCTTTTTTTACCTTCCATGCTACGAATAAATAATAAGTCAGGAACTCTAATTCAGAACAAATGCCACATTAAAAGTGCCCCTACTTCAAAACGAATCACTTCTGAGGTTACGAATAGACATGCTTGGTGATTGGTTTAAATTCAGAACGAAAGCAGGGATTGGTTCACGCGCGTAATGCAATGTCTGCTATGACAGCTGAGTCATACAGCTTAACTTCAAAATTTTAGCTATGACAGCTTGACTTCAAAATTTGCAGAAGGTGAATTTTCATTAGCCTGAAAAATTAAAAGTGCTTTAATTCGATCAAACTATGAACTGTTTTTTTAATGCTATTGTTATTCCCATGAGTCGAAAAAGCCGAACCTATATTACATACCAACTGTAACCGTTCATTATTGTTTATTTTCTCATTTTGTTTAGTATTCTCCTAAATATGTTGACGTTTCTTCGGTATGAATCATCTGCGTGAAAAAACAACAGCTTAATTTAGAAATTTCATCGAGTAGAAAAAAATCTTTAGTGCAAAAATTGACTGACTTCATTTTGCATAGTATTGACCATCGCGGTTTGATAATGTATTTGAACGTCTTTGAATATAATTATAATTTTGCAACTACTTCTAGTGAAAAGTGATCCCTGGACATTTTAATCTTGTATGTATCCTGCACCTCTTCGCAACACATGCTGGCATGATGATTCACAGCTGTAGTTCACAATGATAAAACTTAAACGTACGCGAAGATATGACGTGTGCTCGCTTGCATGAAAAATGTACGACTGATGACGCGCTGGACACGACTTTTAAGCCCCACCTACTTGGGCACGACTTTTGTTGGGTCATTTTATTAACGCTGTTACGTTTCCTGACTTATTACTTATTCGTAGCTTCCATGTATAATTATCTACTTGATGGTGAAAACTGAATCAAAATCCTTTGCGTGGTCAGGCCGGTCGCACTCCGTAACAAGTACAAATATTATACCGACGATTCGGGGCCGCAATTTTGCTGTTAATTCAGTAGAGTGTCAAGCGTGCGCTCGATGAGTCGCGCGCCGTGTGCTTACGATAAAGTACCTACTTACGTAAACTAGAATGAAGGAGAAACCTAGAATGTACTGCATAGCATTCGGTCTGACAAATCTCGTAAAATACCTACATACCGATATTCTATTACGTAAGTAGACATTTCTTTTTCATTCATTATTAAGCATGGAATTCAGACAGGCACCTTTTATTCATCAAAGTGCAATATCTATTATGATATAATCAAATTATGAGGTACTAGGTCTACCTGTTCTGATAAGAATGTCATTAAATGTAGTTAATAGAACTATCAACATTTATAATACTAAATAATACATTATTACATAATTGTTTATTCTGTTACAATATCTAAGTCATATCATATCACAGAATAATTACTAGTGCAAGTACCTAGTTATATCTTGATACAACCCTGCCGAGCGAAAAAGTGACAGAGCGATTCTGAAACGATTAGAGCAATGGAAGCTCTCGCGCGTTGTGATACGGTACATTCTAGCCTGCACGCAATGGGTGAGCGCCTTCTAGGAAAATATAATTGAAAGCTCGCAGCGCTGTGCGAGTAAATTGCACTTTATTGCGTTGTAGCGAGAGTTGCTATGTATTTAAATGACTTGACTCAGTTATCCTTCTGTACTTGTACTATTATTTATTCTGTGGCGTGGTTTAGAAGGAGTTAGCGGATATACAGACAGACAGACGCGGAAAGTGACTTTGTTTACTATGTAGAGAAGGCGTAGAGATGACTTCCCCGTAGTAAGACGTATGAACAACTCCCTCCGCTCATGGTCTATAACCCATTTCCTCAGCTAGCTCACAGCATCCTCTGTAAATCTGTTACAGAGTCGCCTGAGAGCAAAAGCTTCAACGGTTCGTGGGACAGCAGGCTGCCGGACGACGACGACTGCACAGAGACCGGCCTGCTAGTCAGAGGTTGGTACACTGACGATACCACTTGACTGCGCATACGGTTTCCCCTCTCACGTCGACAGTACGCTATTTGACTTATTGTAGAAAATAAATTGCTTATTACAAACAAGAAAAAAAAAAAATATATAACCCCCGTCCCATCCCCCCCCCCCCCCCCAATATAGCTAAGAGGCTTCTCAAATCAAAATCGGTCCATTCCCCACTCCCAGTATTTTTACTCAAAGTAATAAAAAACTGATATTTATTGAGACAGACTTCTAAGATGACAGCAATTCGGGATATATTTTTACACAACTGCCTAAAAAAGGGAGTGTTATGTTTTTAGCATTCATGTACGTTTGTATGTGAGTTTCTTTATTCCACCGTAACTTTTAAATGCCTGAACAGATTTAGACGTATGGGGTATCGTTAGAATCATAGCCTACATTTTTATACGCTTTATATTAGCTTCACTTGTATGTTTTTTTTTAAGGCTTATATTTGTATGTTTGTAACCGACTCCTTTGGACGCTATTTTGACCCACTTTAAACGGTCAGATTTCATTCAAATTTTGCACACCTGTCAAAGACCGATGACAATGCAATAACTCGAAAAAAAAAATAGAAAGAAGAAAATAAATAATAGTTTAAAAAAACTAAAAAACATGCTTTATATAGAAAACCAAACTAAAAAATAGAAAATAAATTTTGATAGTGTAAATAAGAAAAAAAATGTTTTATTTAAAAAAAAGCGTGGGGTTATTTTTAAGATATTATCGAAATGATAATCCTTCTTCTCATATCTGTCAATGAAATATTTATAACTATTGATCCATGCACCTCACGTTTCTTTTTAAATAAAACATTTTTTTCTTATTTACACTATTAAAATTTATTTTCTATTTTTTAGTTTGGTTTTCTATATAAAGCGTGTTTTTTAGTTTTTTTAAACTATTATTTTTTAATTCTATATTGCGTCAGTATGGCTCCATTTTCAATTGCAAAAAAAAACTTGGAATTTTACAATATGGTTATCAAATTGAAGGCCTTGATAAGCACATTGCAATAGTGTATAATTTATTGGCATAAGTTCATTTTTGGCAGGGCAGGCGTGTTTTTTTTATCTTTTAAGCTAGTTATCACTAGAGTCAAATAGTCTATCGCGGTGTCACTTCACATTTTCAGTTGTCAATCGTCTCTAATAGTGTCTTGAGAATAATCATTCATACCGGCTTATAATATTTTTGGCGTTCTATACCTTATTCTGTAAGTTTTCAAACATAACACAAACATAACACGGCAGCCGCTGAAAACCCTATGAACACCACAGTATTATATACACGTTTACCGATATTATAATCTAACATGATTGTCTGTATATGACTTTATCGATATCGATTTTGTCACGTAAGTCGAACCGTCCAACACTAATTATAGGACCATTCCAAATTGTATACCTATAAGTGGCAGTGGTCACATTCCCTGGTCACATTTCCCTAAGAAACGATTAAGTAGACGTGTTCTCAAGTGGAGACCACGTTTAGGCAAAGCGTAGACCGCCCGCCGGCAGGTGGAGTCTGCGAAAACTGGCTGGAAGAGAATGGATGTGGAGAGCTGAAGACCGAGCTCAGTGGCGTGCATTAGGAGAGGCCTATGTCCAGCAGTGGACAGATATAGGCTGATGATGATGATGATAGTACGCATAGATTCGAACAATTGCAAACGCACTTATTTCGTGGGCCCGGAATGATGAATCGTGTTCGTAAGAGAAATTGTTCGATTAGATCCCCATTGAATGTTTATATGATTTTAGCATTAACGCCAACTTAGCGAGAACATGTCTAATAAATTTCTAAACGAAAAATTTGAATCACGGACGGGCTTCGATCCAGCATCATTCCGTGCCTCTGCGTGGCACATGCCTTTTACCAAGTTCGGCTACCGTGACAGGCTCAAAAATTTTCGCTCACTTTGTAAACCCGTCTTACGGGGACCATCCGAACAATGCTAATATTGCAATTAACTACATGTCGTACAGATAACAAATCCCAAATCAAATGATTATAAGAAAAAGAAACGTAAATGCATGTGCCGCGCAGAGACACGGAATCTTGAGAGTTCGAACCCCGTCCGTGATTCAAATTTTTCGTTTAGAAAATTATTAGATATGTCCATTGGTTTGGTGATCGTCACTTCTCTGTGGTTCAGCTTTAAACTTTCGTCAAAAGGCAAAAGAATTGCCGTCGGAAACGGATCACTAAGCTAGAGTGGGGGTAGGCAGGGCATTTGGCGAGACGAGATGTCAGATGAACAAGGGCAGTGACGGAATGGTGGCCAAGAGAAGGACGGAGATTACAGACGACGTCTTCAAGGTGGCAGGAAGGCAGTGGATCCTTGGCGCAGGACCGAAGAGAGTGCACATGAGGAGGCCTATGCCCAACAGTGGGTTGATGCAGGCTGGTATAGATAGATGGATAGGTTCTATCGATAGCTTCGCGCAAGCAACTCTTCTCGATTCGATCCAGTCGATTTTTCTCTTACGCGCTTGCTTCGCTCGCACCCCTAATCATTACTTGTGGTCTTTTTCTGATATTTTTAGGGATCCGTACCCAAGCGGAGCCATATCAGCCCACGCCGCCGTCCTTCTGTCTGTCTCTCTGTCTGGCTGTAAAGGGCTGTATATTTTGAACCGTAATAGGTAGCCGGTATAAATTTTCACTGAATATGTATTATCATAAATAATAATAAAAATAAATAAATACGGGAATCAACTTATTTATTTATTTTATGGAAAACAGTTTTTAAAATAAATCTTAAATAATAAGCACAGTGGAAATAAACTAGCGTTAAAGTTTTCACTAATAGAAATTAATTACTTATGTAAACAATAGACCAACGTTGCAATTGCAACTAAAGGAAAAGAACAGAAGAAAAACAGAAGCATGTTTTGTAAGGTAGCTCCTAGACGAATGGACCGATTTATCTGCGGTTTATATGTTTGAAAACTGATGTGATCGAGATGCTTCTTAGCTATAATGGGGGGTGGGGGGTCAGGGGTTATATATATTTTTTATTTGGTCTAGTTCACTACTGAAAACGACAATACATACAAGCGTCAAACTTAATCTAAAGAACAAAAACAAACAGTAAAAGCCGGCCAAGCGTGAGTTGGACTCGTCGGATTGTGTGGTGGTACGGACTTGCAGTAGGCCGGTATTTTTTTTAATTTTGCGCTCGCTTCGCTCACGTAGTTCTTCTGTATTCAATTTAAATGTGACTACAATGATCCACACTCTTTTCAGAAAACTCCCTAGCCCCAGTGGAGATCCCCCCACCTCAGATCTACGAGACGCGCCTCTCCTGCGGCCTCACCGCCTACTGCACGCTGTGGCGCTGCGGCCGCGCGGGGCGGAGCCCTACCGTGCTCCACGTGTACGGTGGCCCGGAGGTGCAGACCGTCACCAACAGCTACAAGGTAGGTGAAGGGACCTAACACGCTCCCCTGGGAACTCCAACAACTGCATGTATTATACAAACTAATCTAACTTATAATTTTGTAATCTGGTACAAATATCTCTTGGGAAATATATTATTTTTATTCTATTATGTTTTCTGGTTGGTCAATATTGGACAAGTACTAGCAAGTGAGGTAGGTACAATAACGGCCGAACGATTACTTGTGGACTGTACAATCAGGCTACACTCGGTTCGAACCTCGGTCCTGTTTGTCGTATGAGGTAGTGCTGACCTTTGGTGACTGAGTTTCTGACACGGCTTAACGACTGCTATTAATCAATGACAGACCGACAGCTTAACGTGCTCTCCGAAGCACGGTACGATGGAAATCTAAATAAAGAAAAGTGAAAAAAGTTTATTAATTATGCGTTTTTGTGCCAGGTTCGTACCTTATTTTGCAATAGGGTACATAAACGAATAATATTAAATGATTAGTTTCATTGATAGACTAGTTGCGGCCCGCGGCTTTGTCTGCTGGTCAGTGATACAAAGTATTTCATGTGTTATTTTTAACCCCCGAACAAAGAGACGTGAGTTATAAGTTTAGGGTGTGTATCAGTGCGTGAGGGTGAGGGTGTGTGTGTGTGTGTGTGTGTGTGTGTGTGTGTGTGTGTGTGTGTGTGTGTGTTTGTGTGTGTGTGCCTTTGTGTGTGCGTGTGTGTGTGTGTGTGTGGCATCGTAGCTCCCAAACGAATGGACTGATTTTTATGCGGTTTTTATGTTTGATGGCTGAGGTAAAGGAGATGGTTCTTAGCTATAATGGGGGAAGAGGGTGAGGATCGTAGCTTCCAAACGAATGGACCGATTTTGATGAGGTTTTTTATGTTTGAAAATTGACGTGATCAAAATGGTTCTTAGCAACATGGTGAAAAGGGGGGGGGTTGAGAATCGTATCTTTCAAACAAATAGACCAATTTAGCGGGGGTAATATATTTTTCTAATTTGTGCTTGTTATATACTCATCGTACTGAGTTTCATAAAAATCTGTTATAATACAAACATCCAATAGAAGAAAAGCACTTTAACCTGTGGACGAATGCGTTTTTGGAGTTCTTGGGCTATTTTTTTTAAATAAAGAATGTTTAAAAGATTTGCCATACACAAAATCTATATTTGAGGAAGGTAAATTAAATAAAAAAAAATTTTTTTTTAGTTATGTATAATTTTTTATTTTTTTGCAAAATTTGCAAAAATAACCTCATATATGCCGTACGGGATACCGATAGCCGATAGGTTAAGTATTTCCCGAATGTTCTAATTTTCCGGGCAACTTTTACCTTACCAACGAACTGTTATTTTCAGCCGTTCTCAAGTGATGCGCTTACCAACGAACTGTTATTTTCAGCCGTTCTCAAGTGATGCGCTTACCAACGAACTGTTATTTTCAGCCGTTCTCAAGTGATGCGCTTACCAACGAACTGTTATTTTCAGCCGTTCTCAAGTGATGCGCTTACCAACGAACTGTTATTTTCAGCCGTTCTCAAGTGATGCGCTTACCAACGAACTGTTATTTTTTAATTTGTATACATTATATTATAAGGAGTCCGAATATATGTACAACTTAATTATCTACACTAATATTATAAAGGGGAAAGATATGATTGTTTGTTTGTTTGGATAAACTAAAAAATACTGAACCGATTTAAAATATTCTTTCACCTATAAAAAGCTACATTATCAGTGAGTAACATGGGCAGTATGTTATTTTTCAAAATATTTGGTCTCCCTACGAAAAATGCAATAGTGTAATCCTGTGTATCAAAATTACAGAACGGAATGAGATGTTGCCTCGGAAAAGAAATAATAACAACTGTACAAGTCTGTCAAGCTACGGGGGGCGGTCAAAAAGTTCGCGGAAGGGCAAGGAAAGAAAATGAAATTAAACCAAAAACTATTTTTTCCTTTTCAATGTACGGAGAGTTCTCTAATACATTTTTTCCGATCTGTCAAATAATTAGTTTAAACCATTGAAAAAAATGATTTGTCGAGGCATTCAAAATAGGCCGAAATCGCCGACTTCACTTGTAAAAAAAAACCTCCAAGTTCCTTTTTAATTTTCGGGAACAAATAATAATCCGACGGGGCCAAATCTGGACTATAGTGTGGGTGGTTTAAAGTTCCGAAGCCACACTTGTGTAGGGCAGCCATCGCAACGTGGCTCTTGTGAACTGGCGCTAAAGCAACACACCTCGGGTCCATTTTCCCCTTCTTTTTTCCTTGATGGCATTTTTTAGCTTTTTGAGTAAGCTGGCGTAGTATTTTCCGGTGATGTTGACGCCTTTTTCTTTGTAGTCGATCAACAAAATACCCTCATAATCCCAAATGATCTTTCCGGCTGATTGTGACACTTTAAACTTCTTAGGCGGGAGTGTGCCTTTCTTATGCCACTGCATTGACTTCTGCTTTGACTCAATTTGATAGTGATGAACCCACGTTTCGTCTCTAGTAACAATTGGGTCATAAACTCATCTCGGTTTTTCGGTACAGAGTTCCTGAAACTCCTGCGAGCACTCGACACGCTGTTGCTTTTGAAGCGGTGTGAGCATTCTCGGCACCCATCTTGCGCTGACTTTTGACATGCCATCATGGAGAATGTTCAAAATTGTACTAGATGATACTCCAACCATTTCTGCTAATTGCTTCTTCTTCAAGCGAGCATCTTCAAGAACAAGTTTTTCCACTTTTTCGACAATGTTCTAAGTGGGTTCAATCGGCTTACCTGGCCGGTCATCGTCTTCAATTGCATCGTCTTCAAACACTCTGCCTTGCTTGAATAGACCATGCCATTTGTAAATCATGGTTTTATGGAGTCCTCGTAAGCAGGTGACATCTCTTCCATGATAATCTGCGGCGTTTTTTCCCAGCTTGGTGAGGAACTTTATGACAGCGCGAAACTCAATTTTCTGTATAGTTGACATTTTCTTCCCGACTGACCTGTTGACTTGTCGATAACTCGAACATGAGTGACCAGATCTAGCCAAAACTTGGTATTTATAGTGAAGTTGAGTCAAGTACTAGGTATACGAAAAAAAACCTCTTTCTCTTTCTAACCCTTTCATTCCGTGAACTTTTTGACCACCCCTCGTACGTGAGTAATAATGCATTTGCCAAAGATTTTGAATTACGCGTACTGGCGTTTTTTATTTAGAAGTTACGGCGGGTATAAAAATGCTAAAAGTAAGAAAAATTCTGCGTTGTGAGCGCTACCCGTGTGAAACCAGGGCGAGTCACTAGTATAACAACTAGCTTAAAAGCTAAAAAAACAAGGCTGCCGTGCCAAAAAAGTACTTATGCCAATAAATTATATACTGTTGGAATGTGCTTATCAAGGCCTTCAATTTGATACCCATATCGTAAAATTGCAAGTTTTTTTTTCACTATGCCTATCTTACTCGGGGGATATAAGGATTCTAACGATACCCCATACGTCTATATCTGTTCAGGTATTTAAAAGTTATGGTGGAATAAAGAAACATTACACTCTTTTTTTGTTCAGTCGTGTAAAAGTGACTTTTCGCCGTAGGACTCAAAAGACTGCGCAGTTCGCGTTACGTCACGGCTTGCTAAACATTATGGATTCACCGTTGTTTTGTTCTTGTGTGGCGTTTTTCTACACCCTTTTGTAAATGTAACATACAAAGGTGTACAAATACAAAAACGCTATGCTGTCGACGTGATAGCTGTGTCGGATTCTCTAGAAACCTAGCTCGACATTTCGACTCTAAAACGTCGAGTCCTAGCCGGTTAACATCATAATTAAGAGGAAAGTCGCTTGACGACGTCGCAGAGTAGGTATTGACTTTAAATGTATTGCTATTTCCTATCCTCCCCCGATCCCCTATACGAGCGATAGAGACAGTCGTCGTTTTAGTAATACAGGATATTGAAGATAATAATAATAATATAAATATAAATAGATAATATTTGATATTGAAGCAAGAATAAGTGTGAATAAATGCGCTATAATTGGTGTTTTGGGGGAACGCACTTTCCAACCCCTAAATTGTGGTGAAATCTTTTGTTATTGCTATTAATCGCTTGAATAGAATATAATCTAGGCTTATACGTTTCATTTTTATTTTTGAAAAAGAACATTTGCTATTTATCATAGTTTCAGCGCAAGAAATCGCCAGTGAAGGTGCTTAAAACTCTGTAATTATTGGAAAATTTTAAAAATTAAGGCATTTAAGTAATTGATTAACGAAACTTCTTTACGCAAAAAAATATTAAATCGTGTAATATTTACGGGTAGATGAGTGTTTTTTTTTTTGTATGGACAAGGGCGCTGTATACTCTGTTGTTAATAATGTATAGACAAGGGCGCTGTTTCTCTGTGGTTAATAATGTATGGACAAGGGCGCTGTATACTCTGTTGTTAATAATGTATGGACAAGGGCGCTGTATACTCTGTTGTTAATAATGTATGGACAAGGGCGCTGTATACTCTGTTGTTAATAATGTATGGACAAGGGCGCTGTATACTCTGTTGTTAATAATGAGTCGACACGAAAACTTTAACACCAAAATGACAGCTATATGTTCGTTTTGACGCAAAAGTGTATATGATTATTTTCGTTTGTCTTCTTCATAAATAATGTATTTGTTTGCTAAAATAGAGGATACTGCACCGTGTCGATTAGTTTACGAAAAATATACATCTATTTTACGCTATGACGTGTTTAAAGTTCGCTGTTTTATTCAAACACTCTCAATTTAGTTTATTGCTTCTTCCAGGGTATACGCCAACTGCGCATGCACATGCTGGCCGCGCGGGGGTTCAACGTGGTGGCCGTGGACTCCCGGGGGTCCAAGCACCGCGGACGAGCCTGGGAGCAAGCCATCCGGGGGAAGATGGGACAAGTGGAGTTGGATGACCAGGTGAGAATAGGGAGAGGGGGTTCAGTGTGGTGGCCGTGGACTCCCGGGGGTACAAGCCCGCAGACGAGCCTTTGAGCAAGCTATCCGGGGGAAGATGGGACAGGTGGAGTTGGATGACCAGGTGAGAATAGGCAGAGGGAGTTCAGCGTGGTGGCCGTGGACTCCCGTGGGTACAAGCCCGCGGACGAGCCTTTGAGCATGCCATCCGGAGGAAGATGGGACAGGTGGAGTTGGATGACCAGTTAAGAATAGGGAGAGGGGAATCAGCGTGGTGGCTGTGGACTCCCGGGGGTCCTAGCACCGCGGACGAGCCTGGGTGCATACCCTCCGGGGGAAGATGGGACAGATGGAGTTGGATGACCAGGTGAGAATAGGGAGAGGGGGTTCAGCGTGGTGGCCGTGGACTCCCGGGGGTACAAGCCCGCGGACGAGCCTGGGAGCAAGCCATCCGGGGGAAGATGGGACAGGTGGAGTTGGATGACCAGGTGAGAATAAGGAGAGGGGTTCAGCGTGGTGGCGTGGACTCCCGGGGGTCCAAGCACCGGGGACGAGCCTGGGAGCAAGCCATCCGGGGGAAGTTGGGACAGGTGAAGTTGGATGACCAGGTGAGGAAAGGGGGAGGGGTGGAGTTGGATGACCAGCTCACCTGGGCCCTCTCCCAGGGTCGAGTCTGCGAGGATCCTCGCACCCCCAAATCTGGAATTGGATGACCAAGTGAGGGGGTTCGAGTCTTTGTGAACCTGGCCCCCCCAATTCTTGTCTCTACGCAAATTCTCGCCATTTGTCGCTATTGTTGAGCTAGATGGAGAAACAAAAAGAACAAATAAACTCGTATATTTTCCTATGTTATATTTTTACTTGACACACATCACCCACATTTTTTTATTACATAAACCAAACTTGAAACCTCAATGTAGGTACAAAGAGGTTCGATCCTCAATAACCTATTCTGTAGAGCATGTCAATATGAAAAAGGTTTTCAACCGACATATTTTGCATTTTGTATAGTAATGTCTACGGCACTAGAGTTGGGAAAGAAACCACTTCAGAGATGTTTTTGTATAGTAATGTCTACGGCACTAGAGTTGGGAAAGAAACCACTTCAGAGGTGTTTTTGTGTAGTAATGTCTACGGCACTAGAGTTGGGAAAGAAACCACTTCAGAGATGTTTTTGTATAGTAATGTCTACGGCACTAGAGTTGGGAAAGAAACCACTTCAGAGATGTTTTTGTATAGTAATGTCTACGGCACTAGAGTTGGGAAAGAAACCACTTCAGAGGTGTTTTTGTGTAGTAATGTCTACGGCACTAGAGTTGAGAAAGAAACCACTTCAGAGATGTTTTTGTATAGTAATGTCTACGGCACTAGAGTTGGAAAAGAAACCACTTCAGAGATGTTTTTGTATAGTAATATCTACGGCACTAGAGTTGGGAAAGAAACCACTTCAGAGATGTTTTTGTATAGTAATGTCTACGGCACTAGAGTTGGGAAAGAAACCACTTCAGAGATGGCAGTTTTTACTGTTTCATAGCTTTCATTTAACTTGCACCTAAACAAACATACATACAAGTATGTTTGTTTAGGTGGTACAATGCGAGCTGAATTAGAACTTCCTATTATCCTACGGAGTTGATTTTTTACATGTTGGTTCAGTTCCGATGACAATGCATTTTTATGGTAAGCGTGACCTGAATCGACATCCAAGAACTGCTCTAGATAAAGGTATTCTTCTACTGTCAACAGCACAGACAAGAAATTGTGTATACACATTTTATTATTATTATGCTAGCCGGTTGAAAGTTGAACCATGACATGGTTGCTGCACTCCGGGCTGGGTCCTGAGTAGGGAACTTCTAAACGGTTAACAGCACAGACACGAAATGTTGTTTACGCATTGAATGCATAAAAGCTTCTTCTTTATAATGTTTTTTTTAAATTAAGTTATTACCGACTTTGTTTAGACTTCCGGTTGTACTATATGATGTTGTATGTGTGTATATTACTTGCAGGTGGAAGTATTACAGTGGCTGGCGAAAGAAACCGGCTGCATAGACATGGAGAGGATCGCCATACACGGATGGAGTTACGGTACGTTTATTTTTAATTCAACTGTGTGGCGAGTCGAGCAGGTTGCTCGTCTGATGGTAAGCGTCACGCCT
The DNA here is from genome assembly GCA_946251855.1 of Alsophila aescularia. NCBI lineage: Eukaryota > Metazoa > Arthropoda > Insecta > Lepidoptera > Geometridae > Alsophila > Alsophila aescularia. Next base: position 65,845,791 of record OX276374.1, read on the forward strand.
GCCCATAGCAGTTGCAGCGCCACCTAGAACTTTGTATTGCAAAATCTTGTACGTCACTGCACTGCGCTATTTGTTTTTAAGTCTCATTTCCCAGTAAAGTTTGCACACTACTGCTTGGCGCATCCCAGCGGACTCTTGCAGAAATCTTGTCTTGATAAATGACGGAGAAATAAATTAAGTGGGGTTAAATCAGGGTACAGAAAAAACAAAGCTAAATCGCTTTGTTTACGTATTTTTATCTCTCGAAATTGAAAGACCGTTTTTAGACATCCTGTAGTAGTGAAAGCTTTTGTACTCCGACTTAGGGTTGCCGCGGAGGTGTGGTATAAGAGGACGGTGATCCCACAAAAACCTGTATTTTATCATATAGTAACTTTTGCTAAAAGCTTGTGCGATAAAAAGTATCCTCTGTCCTTCCCCAGGGTTCAAACTATCTCAATACCAAATTAAGTCAAACCAACCGTTTAGTCGTGAAACAGTTTCGCTTTTATAATTTGAGCATGGATTTGTTTCAGGTGGCTACCTATCTCTACTAGGACTCGCCACTCGCCCCAACATCTTCAAAGTGTGCGTTGCGGGTGCGCCCGTCACCTGCTGGCGACTGTACGACACCGCCTACACCGAGCGGTACATGGCGGCGCCTGCGCGTGCGCCGCACGCCTACTCGAGGGCTAGCGTGTTAGCGCATGCGCCTTTCTTCCCCGATCAGTGAGTATAATATGTACCTCGCAAAGTTTGTTACGTTATCAGTTATAATTTGTATAGAACATCCACTATTTCTCGCAAACTTTCGTCGTTGATGAGTAAAAATCTAGGACATCCATCGTTAAAAAATAGCAGAAGCTTTTCTTTTCTGACTTTGTAATTTTCTTCGTTGATTAAAATACTAAAACTTGCATATACTATAAAGATCTTAAGTCCCCACGGCCACTGTTGGCGACTGAATGAAACCGTCAATAACGAGCAATACATGGCGACACGGCGCGCTCTTTCACGCATAGAGCTATAACCTAATACCTCTTCTAAGTGTACTTGAAGGCTAGTGTGATAGCGACTTTGTTTCCTGATAAGTGAGTATATACAATTATTTTAATTTGTAGTTTGCAAAGTGTTGTACTTGATCAGTACCCTTTTAACATCTCCCGCAGAGTTGTCACAAATTAATTTCTGTCCAGTGGCTAGCACTGGATATTTTTACAGAGCACAGGCCTATTTGGAACAGTCGCAGCTACTGACATTTCATTGTCATGTAACTATTTGGAACAGTTGCAGCTACTGACATTTCATTGTCATGTAACTATTTGGAACAGTCGCAGCTACTGACATTTCATTGTCATGTAACTATTTGGAGCAGTCGCAGCTACTGACATTTCATTGTCATGTAACTATTTGGAACAGTCGCAGCTACTGACATTTCATTGTCATGTAACTATGCAATTTTACTTTGATAGTTTTTTTATTTCTATGTTAATATTTATGTTGTAAGGGTATTTTTTTACAAAACTGCCCCAAAAAAGTAGTGTTATGTTTTTAGCATTCATGTATGTTTGTATGTATGTGAGTTTCTTTATTCCAGCGTAACTTTTAAACGCCTGAACAGAGTTAGACTTATGGGGTATCGTTAGAATCCTTACGTCTACCGTGAGTAACATAGGCTATATATTTTGTTGAAAACATTCAATATGGCGGCAGTATGGCACCATTTTCAAACTCGAAAAAAAATATGTTTCTTTGAAATTTACAATAAAAGGTGTTGATAAGCACACTCCAACAGTATATAATTTATTGGCATAAGCTCTTTTTTGGCGGCAGGCATGTTTTTTTTGGCTTTTAAGCTAGTTATTACATTCTTTTATAGGGCTGTTTGAGTTATTTGTTTCTTGAACCACGACTTCTACGACAGTCTGCGTCTGATTTGAGTGATTGATTAAATGAATGATGATACGAGTAATCTATAGACGGTACTGTTTAATATTATTTTTTAATGTAATATATATATGAAGCCAGTTTGTTTTAATTTTAAATTACCATAGACACCTAATACATGAACATTAAACTTGTTAGATAGCCCTGCTTTACCTACATTTCTTCAGAGTTATCGCTAATAATAAGTTGTGATTACATTGTGTTACAGGGAAGGTCGGCTATTAATAATCCACGGTTTAGCCGACGAGAACGTCCACTTCTGCCACACCGCCGCGCTGCTGTCCGAGTTAGTGCGCCTCGGGAAACCGCACAGAGTACAGGTAATATATCTAAATACGTAGTATAGTACAGATAGAGTACAGATTAGGTATCTAAATATATAGTTTAGCACAGATAAGAGTACAGGTAAGAAACGATTGCCTAGTCAGTAATAAAAAAAATAAAAAATATATATCTAAATACGAGTATATAGGTACAGATAGAGTACAGTTCAGATATCTAAATATATAGTATTAGTACTGATAGAGAACAGGTCAGATATCTAAATATATGGTATGGTACTGATAGAGTACAGGTCAGATATCTAAATATATAGTGTGTTACTGATAGAGTACAGGTTATCTATCAAAATATATAGGTGCAGATAGAGTCAGATATTTAAATATATAGCTTAGTACTGATAGAGTACAGGTTAGCTATCTAAATCAAATAGGTATCCAAACATTGTGCAGTGACGCGTGACGCGCAAGATTTTGTAACAAAACTTCTGTATACTGCAACTGCTATAGGCAGGCGTGATGCTTACCATCAGGCGAGCAACCTGCTCGTGTCGTCACTAAAACGAATAATAAAGCCTATCACACTGCTTAGTTCGTTAAATATGTCTTCAAAAGACTTAATATACAGTGTTCAAAGTAACGATACCAACATTTTTGTAGATATTGGAAAGTTTTGTCTATCATCATCATTATCCCGTATTCATCCACTGCTGGACATAGGCCTCTCCCAATGAACGCACGGTCTTGGGTTTTTCTCATCCATTTTTTTCCGGGCGGCCGCCTTCCTCTTTTTATCGCTCCACCTACCGGCGGGTGTCCTACACTACGTTTGCCTAAACGTGGTCTCCACTTGAAAACTCGTCTACCCCAACGTTTATCAGTTTCTTCGGGAAATGTGACCAGCACACTGCCACTTCAGCTTGTCTCGGTTACTTATGTCGCTCACCTTGGTTCTCTGTCGGATATCTTCATTACGAATCTTGTCCTTCAGAGAAACTCCAAGCATAGCTCTCTCCATAGCTTGCAGATCGACCTTAAATTTGTGAACTAGTTTGATCGTGAGTGTCCATGTTTAGCTCCGTAGGTCATGACTGGTAGGACGCACTGATTGAAGACTTGTCTTCAGGCGCTGTGGTATATATCCTATACTAGCTTTCGCCCGTGACGTAGTCCGCGCGGACTGCAGCTTTATCGCAAAAAAATCCTTCTTTGTTTTTCAGGATATTAAAAATTAATGCGAAAGTATAACACCAAAGCTCTTGATGCTTTTTGACAGACTTGTTATTATTCCGTTTCCATGGAAACCGTTAATTACAGCAAGTAATCAACATTTTCTAGTTTTCCCGTGGAAACTTACCATTTTACGGGATAAAAAGAATCCTATGTTGGTATCTGTATTTTACCGTACCTATTTATAAAGTTTCATCAAGATCCGTCCAGCTTTTAACGCGTTAAAACTCCCCAAACAAACAGACAACGTTTCACGTTTATATATTGGTGTGGATTGTTTTCTAATTAAAATCAAATAAACACTTTGTCTTTTACAGATATACCCGGGCGAGAGGCATTCGCTTCGCGCGATGCACGCAGCGAAGCACTACGAAGCAACACTGCTGCACTTCTTGCACGAAAACTTGTAAACTATGTACATAGTTGTAATTCAATCAATTTAATATTCTGTAGAGTGACGTAGAAGTTCAGTTCACTGAACTAATAATGTGTAAATTTTAAGTCCCTGTCTTATTTTGTTTAGGTAACAGACTGACGGACAGACAGACAGACAGAACAACATAGGGACAGAATTTCTTAATTAGGTTGCCGGCGTTATTGCGTCACACCAACTACTTATACACGAGGCTAGTATATAAGCCAGTCTAGTTAACGAGCCAGTTACGGGCTTGTATTTGATCTCGAGTTAAATGCATACATTAACTTGCGCGCTTCGTTAATTAACGCTAATTAAGCATTAAATTGATGCTTGATTAGCTTAAATTTGCGTTTATTAGTGAGGCAGTAAGACAGACAGAAATGTTTGTCCAGTTGAGGGAATCAAACTCTAAATACGCACTATAGGAGTCTATTCAACCACTACTCCACGGCTGTCCACATAGGAGAATATTATATGCCGTTGTTTCATTATTGCAATAGAAGGTAAATATGACTATATATATACTGTTGGGAATTTTAAATCTTAAAAGGTGGTCACTATATGCCAAATCTATACATATAAACAGTACCTTGACATACTGACTGACAGACAACGCATTGCCTAAACCGGTAGATTTAGACATTTTAAATTTGGAGGGAATATTCCCTTGCTGGTGCACTAAAGAGGAATTTTCTGAAATTTCATTGCTAATTGTGTGAACTGAGGTGGCAAAAATTGTACGCGGGTAAAGCCCCGGGCGCAGCTAGTACTGCATAATACTAAAGTTTTGAAGTACAAACCAAGTACTTTCATATGACACTCCAACTGATTTGATTGACTGTCTTTGAAATTTTGAATCACCACTTTTAGACTCCGATATGCCAACGTCTGCCAACCAGCTTCTATTCGAACTTATAAAAATATTAGATTATTATCTAAATCCCTATCAAAGGGGCCACACCTGCAAGTTGTACCTTCAATTGATATTTAAAAAAATAAAGAAATTTCGCGAACTTTGAACCAGCCTTAGTAAATCCATAGAGGTATTCACACGGCAAAGTACATAATCAGTATAGCTGTTCCAGCGTAAAGAACATACACATGCACTCACAATTTCAAATATATACATATAAATCAATAAGTCTGCACAACAAAAAAACAAAATTTGAAATAAAATAGTCTAGGTTACTTAAAATAACCTACTGAACAAGAATATAACATTTTTAAAATTCGACAGTTTGTTTGTCTGTATATTTATTCGCGCATCTCGTAAAACTTCTGAACCGATTGCGACGCGGTGTTCACTGTTGGATAGTTTAGGGTTTGACTTAAAAGCTGGTGTACTTGGTATCTCAATCCGATGAGCAGAAGCCGAGCAATCGATAAAAAACTTTTTAACCACTGAAGGAATTTTGATCAAATGTTGGTATATTGGTAGTTTAGATCGTGGAATAGCTCATAGAGTACTTTTAACCTAGAGAATTGACCACGTGTGCAAAGCCGCGGGTACAGCTAGTTTATAATATTAGTGTGATCCAATAAAGCCCAGTCACGATACAGAGAGAATTTTGTACATTGACCTCTAATTGCTTATCTCTGTCGCTCGCGCACAAATGTATTGCTGTCGCGCTCTCACATTAGTAAAGTGCGAGCGCGAGCGACAGAGATAAGTAATGAGGGGTCAATGTCCTTCTGTATCGCGACCGGGCTTTAGTATGACACGACGTCATTAGTATTTTCATCAGAAACGTGATATTTACTACGTATTATATTTGTTTTGAGCTCTCGATATTTAATTATGTCGAAATATCAAGAACTCGCTATACTTAATATTACCACACCACCGTCCATTTTTTTAGCATTTTACTTCATTCAATCCTAATGTTGCCTGCAAGAGATTGCTATGAGCGATAAGACCGCCCATTTTACGTATATTTTTTAATTTTACTGTGTGAGTAAAGAGTTATTGATTGATTGTTTGCTCGTGTCGTCGCCTGTGACGGAGCCGAAGTATCGGAAACTCAAATCAAATAAAATACATGGTAAATACGGTACGAAATTCTTTATTGTACTTATACCAGTTAAAGAAAACATTCACATTTATAATAATACTAATGTTAGTGACGAAAGGCTGAAACAATAGCGTGTCGTGGCGTGTCGCGACACGCCGGAATCATATCGGGCCCATACATGTCATATGGTTAGAGCACTGATCTCTATGGATTTGCTCTGCCGTACTTTCGTTTGTGCTTATTCAAAGGATCCCCACCGAGCGTCCGTGGAACCAAAGTTGTCATTTTTTGATCTCCTGACGTTAGTCACAGAATAAATAATAGTACAAACACGTTAGTTCCGTGGACGCTCACCACTGCCAAACTACCGCTATCAGCGCCAAAATTAACTAACCAAAAGAAGAGAAAGCCAAGAGCCTGTCCGGAGTAATGGCCAGTTGTCTATGGGTTAGAGACACGACACGCTAATGTATTTTCGGCTTATGAGTTTAAAATCTTATAATGCGACCGTACCTTTGGGGCTAGCGCGCACTTCCTTAAGCTTTTATAACGCATATTCTGTGAGTGTCATAGAAGTGCGTTAATTGTGGCGAAATAAACGCATATAATACAATATGATATAAACGGTAGAAAAACGCACCGTGCGCCACCGCAAGGAAGTGCGCGCAAGGCCTTATTGCTATACCTTATATTCCCTAGTTTTTTGTAAAAATAATCACTTGATCGAGTCACTGCCGACAAGATACCCCACATTTTGTATATTGTTTGTAAATATTTTATACTTTGTTAACGATTTAACTAAATATACTTTAGAAAGTTATACTTTGCACATAAAATGAAGTTTACGTATTTATGAACTTATTTTACTATTGTATGGACTTGATATACACTAAAGTGTGATACTAGTGACTCGCTTAATCATGCAGATGAAATAATGAAGTATTCAAAGGTTTTAAGTAGAATAGAATATCTGAAAAAAAATAAAAAAATATACACCTATTTTCACATTGGCCATTGTCTTTGCCATGGTGTTTAAATATTTTTAATATAATGTTATTATCAAAAAGTATTATTTTCGTCCTCAAAAGAGTCTATTTTTATTTCTGGAAAGTCTCTATTTCTTAGATATTAATTATCAAATACAATCAAATTACATTTGAAAAATTCATGTAGCCGCCATTAATAGAGAGGAGACGCACCCTCATTTTGTTGTCTCTGCTTCCGTAGATATTAATTATTAATGACAATCAAATATTTTTTACACTTGATAAATTCAAATAGCTGCTATTAATAGGGGGTTGGGAAGCTCTTTTATATTTTTTCATCAATAAAATTTAATATTTAGGACACTGTTTAAGTCTCCGGGTCTTGTGTCCAAACACATTGGAGAACTGTGCAACGACACTGCAATCAATTCAGTAATGCCCTGCTGTGCGAAAAGGATATAGAGAGCATCGTAAGATTTGAGGGCGCAGCATTTAATAACCATTTCTGTAGCTTTGGCAACACAGCCACGTTAATTTTTTCGTTTGTTGACATTTGTTTTGACAGTTGAATATATTGGTTTGGGTTGCCATACAAAAATATTAATGTCACGAGTAGTTCTCTCTTACGCCGCAACGGTTCTCTTTTCGCAGACTCTAGTTTCCATACAAACTCATATTTCAAAAGATGTTATATTCTCGTTTAATTTCCGGTTGCCAGATTCGTTGCGCGTATTTTAGTTGGCTTGCTTGCGGGCCTTTGGTATCAAAAGTTGTCACGCCGCCCTAGGGCCTAAAGCCTCTGCAGTTGACGCGATTCACTAGTATTAAGCACTACATTATACGACTGATTTGACGTGGCTGCCTTTATGACTCATTTTGAGCCCTATTACTCAAGAGCCTCAGGTCTCAACGTGTCTGTGACGCGACCATTATAGTATGGATGTAAGAGCTGAGTGTGGATGGCCAATTTTGAAAATTTGATGACTATAGATCTCGCCGTCTACTCTAAAATACAGAAGATCAGTAAGATCTTGACAGTGTGGTATGAGGTACTATCCCACTTCTGATGTTAAATAATTTCGGTATTTCCACTGTCGTAGCATGTGTTCATTTTCTAATTTCTATTTTTTTTATGATTTCGGATTTGGCCATCAGTTTCATCTCAAACATTCAGCCTGAATATTAGAAAAAAAATTAACACTAGAAGTATTCTATTATATTTGCTTTTTATAAATAGGTGATTGTAAAGAATTATACTTACAATAAATAATATAATATACAATTTTGTGTCGTTTTATTCAGCCACAACTTCTTTTACACTTGAACTTTTAATACTCTTTGATATCTCATCTGTTGATGCGGTCGAAGGAGGAGCCTGCAACTGTTGATGCGGTCGAAGGAGGAGCCTGCAACTGAACAGATTACTGCATGAATTAAACAAAAAGATAGTCTGTTTCAATTCTGTCTTTTTATTTATGGAATAAAATACTAATCACAACATAGATTATTGTAAAATATAGTCTTATTGTTATGATATACAAAATTTTGATATCATTAAAATAAGTATATATTGGATTAACTAAAGATCTTAATTAATCTTTATAGTATTTAATACCTATTTTTATTTTAGAGAAATAAGTCTGTTGCATGTGATAATGCCGCTTGCAACGGTGGCTGTAAAATATTTTAGAGGCCAAATACGAGCGGTAACTCTGCTTACCGTTACACTATACAAAACTCGGTCTGCACGAGCGCTCGTTTTGAGCCTTCATTATTCATTTGCCGCTGAACTATTGTTATTCAACTGCCGTTCCCTATAGAATTGTCGGCACCGATCTTGAGCGATCACTTTGAAGTGCACTTAAGTAAACGCGCTCAAGATCCGTGCTTACATTACAACCCTACCCCTGCTTGTATACCTAGCGGCACGTAAGTCTAGCGGTGAACGAAACGTGACAGGGATCTTGGCACAGTCAAAGTTTATATAATGTGTTAAAATGTCGAATACTTTTTATCCCGAAAACTGACTGTGCCAAGATCCCCGCCACGTTTCGTTCACCGCTAGACTTACGTGCCGCTAGCTATAGTATGTGATACACTACTATTCGGCCATCCATTTGTTAGCGGGGCGTGCCGTGAATGAAGTTGTACGCGGTCCTGACGTCAGGTTGGCGGGTGTACCGTTCTTTTAATAATAATTAAGACTTTAAAGAGGTACATAGAAAATTATTGCAGGTACCATGAGGTACAAGCAGGTACAGTAAACACAAATTCGAACTGTTGCATTCCGAACCTAAGTGGTATGTACACCCGCAGTCCTGAAGCTCACGATAGATTTTCATAATTTACCAACAACTATCAGTAACTTATAATAAAGCAGTAATAAAAAAACTGTACGATGAAGATTTACCAACAACTATCAGTAACTTATAATAAAGCAGTAATAAAAAATCTGTAGATGAAGATTTACCAACAACTATCAGTAACTTATAATAAAGCAGTAATAAAAAATCTGTAGATGAAGATTTACCAACAACTATCAGTAACTTATAATAAAGCAGTAATAAAAAATCTGTAGATGAAGATTTACCAACAACTATCAGTAACTTATAATAAAGCAGTAATAAAAAATCTGTACGATGAAGATTTACCAACAACTATCAGTAACTTATAATAAAGCAGTAATAAAAAATCTGTACGATGAAGATTTACCAACAACTATCAGTAACTTATAATAAAGCAGTAATAAAAAATCTGTACGATGAAGATTTACCAACAACTATCAGTAACTTATAATAAAGCAGTAATAACAAATCTGTAGATGAAGATTTACCAACAACTATCAGTAACTTATAATAAAGCAGTAATAAAAAATCTGTAGATGAAGATTTACCAACAACTATCAGTAACTTATAATAAAGCAGTAATAACAAATCTGTAGATGAAGATTTACCAACAACTATCAGTAACTTATAATAAAGCAGTAATAACAAATCTGTAGATGAAGATTTACCAACAACTATCAGTAACTTATAATAAAGCAGTAATAAAAAATCTGTACGATGAAGATTTACCAACAACTATCAGTAACTTATAATAAAGCAGTAATAAAAAATCTGTAGATGAAGATTTACCAACAACTATCAGTAACTTATAATAAAGCAGTAATAAAAAATCTGTACGATGAAGATAATCAAAAATAGTCTAGGGGACCTAAGCTACTGAAAAAGAATATAACGTTTGTTAAATGGTGTATATTTGTAAAAAATGCTGGACCGATTGCAGTGCGGTTTTCACTGTTGGATTGACTTAGAAACTGGTGTACTTGGTATCTCAATCCGATGAGTAGAAGCCGAGCAATAGATAAAAACCCATGTGACGACCGAACTAAGTTTGATGATGCTGGCACTTTTGGTGCTGGAATAGCACAGGATCTTTATATTACAGGAAAATGACCACGCGGGCAAAGCTAGGGGCCCGTTCACATAAACGTTCGAGGATGCACGGATCACCCGCGCGTATACTCGAAATCGTTCACGGCGTCGTCCGGGCGTTCGCCTGGGTCAACCGAAAAATAGTAGTGGAGGGGAGGAATAGTATGAAACTGACACTTGACAGTTGTCAGTTGTATGTGGACGTCCAAAGTCGTTCACTATCTCCGGATGATCGAGCGATAATCGCACGGATGATTCGAGCGTGTAAGTGAACACAGCCTAGGCCATACCAATATATAAAGGTGAAACGTCTGTTTGTTTGGGGAGCTTTCACGCGATAACGGCTGGACGGATTTTGATGAAATTTGCAATGGAAATAGCTTATACCCTAGAATAAAACATAGGATACTTTTTATCCCGGAAAATTGTAAGTTTCCATGGGAAAACTGGAAAATGTTAATTACTCGCTGTAAGGTACGGTTGCCATGGAAACGAAATAAGTCTGTCAAAAAACATCAAGAGCGTTGGTGCTATACCTACTTTTGCATTGGTTTTTAATATCGTAGAAGACCATAGGATGTTTTTTCGCGGTAAACTGTAGTCCGCGCGGACGAAGTCGATAAGAAAAAGCTAGTTATTTATAATTTTAGAATCTACCATTAGTATTTCTACAATAATAATGAAATTAACTATATTATTATTGGTATAACCTAAGTATTTTGCGTATTAGGAGTATAACTAGATTTGCGGTAACCATAGATCAAGTTAAAAGGGGAAGATATGGCATGCTTTAATATCACGTAAACAAAAACTGGACTTGACACAACTACAGGCAAACACATCTACATTCCCACCGCTGTGCATCAACAACTAAGATATAGTCTGACATTCGCAGACTGTTGCGCGAATGAAAGTCACAGCTAACTCGTCCTACACAAACGCTATTCCGTTTGTGACTAATGCCGGAGTTGCGCCGTTTTTAAAAGCTTTTATTTAACTTCACTTCTATCTATCTATGTATGTATTTTGTCTGTCCTGGAATCTTGCAATTCAAATTTTCAGCACTTCCCGATTAGCTATCCGGCTGAAACTTTCAGGGTAGCTCACAAACCGATGAGAATGCAAAAAAAAACTTGATAATGTTAAAATGGGAAAAAAATAAAGCTTTAAAAAAAATTGTTCAAGGAGAAAAGGAAAAAATGAAAAAAAAACTTAAAAACGTAACAGTTACAAAGGAACAAAAAAAAAGAACCATTTTTTATTTAAATGTTACATCTATTTATGAATGAATGTGCACCTTTTTAACATTCCCGCGGGGTTTGTCTGGAAATCAGCGTCCGGAGGCTAGCACTGGACATTCTTGCTGAGCGCAGGCCTTTGGTAAAGCTGCAGCTACAACATGTCACCTATTTTTAGTATACTTATCTGTTTTTTGTTCTAATGTGATTTGAGCCAATAAATGTTTTTTTCTTTCTTTAATTTATGTTGTTCACGTCCGAGAAGCTGGTACCTTATCTTCCCACTATTAATAAGATCTATGGCGATTACATTAAAGTGAGCAGTACGGTCATATTTTAATTTGTAGATATTTCATATTACATAGTAATCTATCAACATTAATTTTATTTACAAACTCCGTTTACAATATAATTAAGTATAGGTAACTAATTAGATCAACTATTAGATTCAAAAGATATTTATTTTCTAGTTGTACATTGAACTATTACAATAGAATAAATGATAGTACATTATTTATTAAGTTAAAACTTACAACTTAACTAAGTACTAACTTACTTATTCAACTGTGGCTATTTTCTACCAAGTAGTTAAGTATTTTATTAACTTTGTTAAGTGCGAGGAGAGTGATTAGTTGCTCAAAGAAATCTACAAAGGAAATATAACTGTGCCTTGTATTGATTATGTGAAACTATATGAATACTATGAATTATTATGGTGAATACTCAACACTTGCACTTCGCACACGCACTAAACACTAAGGCCACATTTTTACACATTGATTAGTGCAAGTGGCAAGTGCATAGCCCGTGTGGACGGCAGTGATAAGTGCGAGTGGATACCTAGGTACTCATCACTTCACACTTCTCACTTGCTCTTATCAAAGTGTACATCGGAAAGTGTCCTTACAGTGTAGTATAACATGAATAGTGTAATTTTAAGTGCAATGCATGTCACAGTCACATTATAGCTACTAGGCATCAAAGTAACTGTATTTATGGCAACGTTTTGTTTCATATCTCTATCTCTTTCTATTGCTTGGAGACGTCGTTCGTTAGAGCGAGAAAGAGTGCTGGTAAGCGGCCATAAGTGCTTTTCTTTCTAGCTAACTAAACTTCTGGGCGACAGAAAGGGTAAAAGCTGAGGAAAAAATAACATGGCGGATAATAGGTCCCAATCCAACCCTAAACCGAAGGGTAAGTATTGGCGGAAAGCTCAGGAAAATTTGACAGTTATTTTAACAACTTATGTGTAATTCAACTGATACAGAATCGATAATCGATTGGGGTAGACGAGTTCTCGAGTTCACGTTTAGGCAAACGTAGTGTAGGACGCCAGGTGGATTAACGACCTGCGAAAAGCGGCTGGAGAAGAATGGATGAGGAGAGCTGAATACCGAGCTCAGTGGCGTGCTTTTGAAGAGGCCTACGTCCAGCAGTGGACAAGTATAGGCTGATGATGAAAGTGTAATTGAGCCAAGAGCTTGTTACCCCGCATTTACAAAGTATTGACAGATGTAAGTTAAGGATATTGCATCTCTTTTATCCCATAGTTCTAAACTTTTAGGTTAAATGCGCGAGTCGGTCACGCTTAAAATTAAAGAGTTTAGAAATATATACTACTTAAACATAATGGCAACATTACGACCAATGACTAATGACGAGATCTTAGAGATACAACAGAACTTTGTACGACATGGATGATCAGAACAAAGTTGTAAATTTATAGGTGTCGAACTATCCGGAGCGACACAACGCGAGCTCGGCTAGGGATGTGACTGTGACACCTATGTATGTAGTGTGCATGTGTGGGTGTCCGCCGCGCGGCGGGAGGGGGAGCGCTATGGCGGCGTCATGCTGCCATACTCAGGGGATGCGCCGCGGCCTGAAAAAAAGATTTATCAGTAATTCAAAAGACGGGACAGTAAGGGCAGGTACCTTAACCGTTATAGTTAGAGGAAAATGTTCATATGAGGCCATCCATAACTTTTTGTGGTATTTTGACCTGAATTTACAGATTTTTGAAAAAATGTTGATGGTCACCTGAAACTTTTTTTGAAGCCGATCGATCCTGTTTCTTATAAGGATCAAAAGTCTCAATTAGACCGACTGAGGTTTGAGTACTAGAAATGTCAGAAATTGCGAAAAACTTATCCCATACATTTTGTAAGAACCGTTGTAGCAACAAGAAAACGTTCTCATAAGATAGCTCTTAACTTTTGGAGATATTTTAGCCTGCATTCACAGGTTTTGGTTAAACATTGAAATAAAGTCAAAAAACGGCGCAAATCACAAAAAAAACATTCGATCCTGTTTCTTATAAGGATAAAAAGTCTCTACGTCACGTGGTCACGAGAAAAGTCAGTTTCATCGAAAAGTCAAGGTTAGCCGCTTCCATTGGTGCGTGAATATACCGGATATTGTCTATATTTCCGCGGAAGGTTTTTATAATTAGGTGTGAGCCTGACCTCGTCCTCTGCCGCGGCCCCGCCCCCGACCCCTCCCGCGGCCGCGTCACCTCCTCCCGTCGCCCAAACCCACCATGTCTGCAACAAAAACAGTATTTAATGTACTCACAACAACATAATAGGTAGGACTAAAAAAACGACCAAAATAAAAAAAAAAACACGCCTGCCCTGCCAAAAAATAACTTATAGCAATAAATTATATACTGTTGGAATGTGCTTATCAAGGCCTTCAATTTGATACCCATATTGTAAAATTCGAAGATAATTATTTCGCATTTGAATTTAGAGCCATTCTGCCGCCATATTGAATTTTATCAATAAAAAATATATAGCTTAGGTTACACGGGTTATGCAAGGATTCTAAAGTATACATCCAAATCTGTTCAGGCATTTAAAATTTATGGTGGAATAAAGAAACTTGTACATAATTGGACCCTAAAAACATTACAGTCTTTTTTGGGCGGATTGGAATTATTATCGTGAAAACCTAAGAAAACATTTATTACTAGCTGTGCCCGCGTGGTCATTTCATCGCAATCGGTCCAGTTGTTTTTAAGTGATGCGCAAATAGAGACACGATTCAAAAAATTGTTATATTCTTATTCAGTAGCTTATTTTTAAACCCTAGATCTTTTTTTTATTATCTTCTTTGTACAGACTTTTTCGTTCTTATTGCTTTATTATAATTATAAATATATATCAGTAGGTAAGCACTGCAAAGAAGTGGAATGCCCTGCCCTCGTCAGTGTTTCCGGTAAATTATAACCCAGGTGTGTTCAAGTCAAGAGTGAATAGGTATCTGGCAAGCGTGCTACACCTTCGACCGCATTATCGCTTTCCATCAGGTGAGGTCGTGGGCAAACGATTGCCTAGACTAGGGCACAGCTAATAATTCATCAATTATTAGCTGTGCCCACGGATTTGCCCGCATGGTCATTTCTCTGAGTAAAAATGACCTGTGTTATTCCAGGACCAAAATGTACATACGTAAATAGTACAAAATGTACATACGTAAATAGTACATAATGTACATACATAAATAGTACAAAATACCATATTTTTTTTATCTATTGCTCGGCTTCTCATCATCAGATTAAAATACCAAATACACCAGGTTTTAAGTCAAACCTTAAGCTACCCAGCAGTGAAACCCGCATCGCAATCGGTCCAGTAGTTTTCATGTAACGCTCGAAAAGACAAAATTAAAAAAAAAACTATATTCTTGTTCAGTATCTAAGCTCATTTTTCGTCTCCTACATTATTTTCATAAAATTATCTTCGGTACTTACTGCTTTATTATATGTATAGATAGATAACGTTTGTCTTCCATTGAACGCTACGTACGGCTTACCTATATTGGTGGCGGTCTTCTCCAAGTAAGCGAGCGGGCCCTGCAGGGCGGCGCTGGAGTACCCGCGCCCGCCCGCGAGGAACATGCCTTGCGAGACGAGGCTGTTTTGCATCTGTGTACATAGGTCATGATATAGATTATGTGGGCACCACACGCTTCTAAGTTTTAACCTCTACAGACATTCACCGGCCAAGTGTGGCCTTTATTCCATTGAGACACCTCCGTTCACAAGTAAGTGGCCGGCGCTCCCGACTTTATTTACTTAAAAGTGCGATAAAGATGTCAAGGTATTAAGCGTCGTTGTCTATGGTCCGAGTGTCTACTCTACAGAAAATAAGCTAGTTACCATCGAAACCCTCTTTCTCCAACTTTATCGATTCTACTAGCTATGTGGCCTGCCCACTGCCACTTCAATTAGCTAATTATGAGAGCTATATCGGTAACTTTAGTTGTATTGCGGATAGCCATATTGCGGATTTAATCTTTTTGCTTTCGAGAAGTTAAAAGGCTTTATAATTATGTAGGTTAAATAAACCCCTGGTACACCCGGTTGTCTCGAGGTGGACACGGGAAGAAACAATTGCCACTGGTACAGCCAAGTGAACTATGTAGGTGGAACACGGGGAGAAACATTTGCCCATGGAACAGCCAGGTGAACTATGTAGGTTGACAACGGGAAGAAACAATTGCCCCTAAACTATGTAGGTGGACAGGGGGAGGGATTCTGCTGTTTTAAATTGATCATGCAAAATAATAAAAGCGTATCTAATTTAATAATAACTAATAAAAACATACATACCTTTAAAAATCGGTGCTCGTTATTTAAGAAGCGGTGTTCTAGGAAATTAAAATAAATGAAACACAAAATAAAGAAAATTAAACCATATTTTTATTACAAACTACTAATTAAAATTAAAAGTAAATTAATGTAAGAAATAATAACTATCTAGTTTATTTTACATAATTAAACCGGACGACAATATACATGAAATAAACAACTAATACCATAGAAAGGTATTAGACAGATCTTTTATAACCACAAGTTGGGATTAGCGTTTTAAACAAATTATGTAAACATGAAATTGGAATTAGATTTATTTGTGACGGCCGGTTGGTCTAGTGGTTAGAGACCCTAGGAACGAAACCAAACGGTCGCGGCTTCGAATCCTGCAAGGTGCAATGATTTGTGTGATAAGCAGAAATGTTTGTCCCGAGTCATGGATGTGATATTCGTATCTATGTATGTTTATCCGTTATCTAGTGCCAATTAATGTGGAATTGTCCCGAATATATTTATATTTATTTATTTATTATATTCGCTTTGCAGTGAAGTTTTTTTTATTTTATTTTTTTATTTAATATGTTCACTAAACTGGTTAATACACATTGTATATGAATCTAAAACAGCTTACATTGAAATTGCTTAGTGTATAACCTATTCGAAGTGAACACAGCATGCACGGCAAAATACACTTCTGGGAAAATTAAAAAAAAGAAGAAATTAAACAATATATATGATATCTAAAATTAAGACGGTGTTGTTGACAGTCTTGTTGCAGACAAGACTTTTTAAAACTACTGATGGATGCATTAAAGATGTCGATATTGATATTGACGAGTTTCTAATTTTATACAGTATTTTTTTGTAATATACCAGAACGTTCGTAGGCTGGCGCTTTGTACAAATTATTGAATGTAAAATGTATAATGTAAATATGAATCTATGCAATTATTTAAAGATTTTTTGACAATAAGTCAAAGGCACTTATATACTTCTTATCAAAAATCTGTAATACTGTTATTGGAATGACACGCGCGTCAGACAGCAACATAGCAACTTTGTTGCAGCAAACGGTCCACGTTGCACTGCAACATGTTACACTGAAAGTTTCGTACAGATTACTATAGAAGTGAAACAGTTTGTTATAACATTTTTAAATGAAAAATTTGTATTACGGACAGGATTAGAACCTGCATCATCCGTGCCTCTGCACGGCACACGCTCTTTGCCAACTAAGCCACCGTAAGTGTTTGTTTAGCTTTCAAGCTCAAACATAACAATCAAGCTATTTATTTGATGAATTTTGTTTTAAATTCGAAGCAGTGTTCCTATCTCCTTTGCACATTAGCGGGGTACGCGGGCGGGTGCGCGGGGCGCGGTACCTGTTGTTGCTGCATCGCCGCTTGTTGCTGCAACGCGGCTTGTTGCGCGGCGGCGGCGGCGGCGGCCATTTGTTGCGCCTGTAACAATAGTACATTGTTACCCTAGGAGTTAAAGTAACCTATTTACTCCCAAGATGGCGAGGGTGCCAATAGTTCGAGGGACTAAATAAGTAATTTTGACCCGAGCTTATTTTGACTGTATTCGTAATGAAAAACACTGCTTTTCA
Source organism: Alsophila aescularia (assembly GCA_946251855.1). NCBI lineage: Eukaryota > Metazoa > Arthropoda > Insecta > Lepidoptera > Geometridae > Alsophila > Alsophila aescularia. Next base: position 65,863,519 of record OX276374.1, read on the forward strand.
TTACGAATACAAGGAAAGTTAAATTAAAAACATTAATTAGCTAAAGAAAAAAATGAGTGTTTTATTTTTTCTTTATAAATCCACAACTTTGGTGAGATATTTATTTAAAGTTTATGGTAATATTAGAGCAATTAGTGAAAGGATTTTTCTGGGCATGTTGATATATTGTACAATACCGACTAACAAAGTTTCATCAAAATCCGTACAGCCCTTATCGCGTTAAAATAAACAAACACAACGTTTAACTTTTATATATTGGTGTGGAAAAGATTTTGATGAAATTTGGAATGGAGATATACTAAGGAGCCTATACCCTGGAATATCACATAGGATACTTTTAATCATCATCATTTTACTTCACACTCAAACGGCTGAACGGATTTAGATGAAATTTAGAATGGAGATAGCTTATACTCTTAACATATATGATACTTTTCATCATCATCGTCATTTTACTTCACTCACAAACGGCTGATTAGATTTTGATGAAATTTGGAATGGAGATGAAAACGATTCTCCCTAGGGCTAAAAAGTATTACTTTCAACCCGCTCTTCAGGCATCTTCAGACCTACTTTCCGAGTATGAGTATAAATAGGTTTATCTCACTTAATACATGAAACTATAGCGTAGTAGGTAGTGCTCCTGCATGCTCAAAGTTCCAGGTTGAATGTTAGCTATTCTATATATATATAATAAAGCAGTAAGTAACGAAAAGTCTGTACAATGAAGATTAACATAAAACTATTAGCTTTGCCCGCGTGGTCATTTACAGTAGCCCATACGTGTTATTCCATGGCCAAAAGTACCTAATGTACATTTTTTCAAAATTCTTTCAGCCGGAAAATAGTTTTTCGATTGCTGTGCATCTAATTATCGGACGCGAACAAAGAGACAGACAAACAGATAGAAAGACACGATTAAAAAAATATGAAATATTCTTGTTCAGTACTTTATTTTAAGTCCACTACACAATTTTTTTACATATTTTTTCTTCGTTCAATATTTTTCGTTCTTATTGTTTTATTATAAGTATAGATTGGTATAGGCGACTTAAAATATGCAATAGATTTAAAAAAGTGTCTCTTGTTTGTCTGTTTGTTCGCGCATCAAGTAAAAAGTAATGGACAGATCGCGATGCAGTTTTCACTGTTGTATAGCTTAGGTGTTGATTTATAAACTGATGTACTCGGTATCTGAATCCGATGAGTAGAAGCCGAGCAATCGATTAAAAACGATGGAACGTCTGAACGAAATTTGATGAAATTTGGTATATTGCTAGAATAGTTCATAGGATCCTTATATCTCAGAAAAAATACCATGCAGGCAACGCCGCGGGCACAGCTAGTATTAATTATTTATAAAAATATTATTTATAATTATTATAAATAGGTAAAGTTTGGAAGAGAGGCTATGGTGGACCGTTTGAATTTAGCCTTAGAAGCCGTGTCCGATTGGGGCGATGCTAACCTGGTTAAGTTTAATGCTACTAAAACGCAGGCGTGTTTGTTTTCTGCTAAAAAGAGTCCTCTAAACCGATCTCCGTCTTTCCAAAGTGTAACAATACCAATAGGCGACCATTTGGAGCTTTTGGGTGTCGAACTTACATCAAACCTGAATTTTGGGTCTTATATTGAATCCAAAGCCAAGGTAGCTGCAAAAAAACTTGGTATTTTGTCTAAGGTTAGGCGGTACTTCACACCGGGACAGCTTTTGAATCTTTATCAAGCACAGGTCCGATCTTGTATGGAGTACTGCTGCCACCTCTGGGACGGTTCTGCCACGTATCTGCTCGAGGCTTTGGATTCCATTGAGAGACGAGCTATGAGGCTCATTGGGGATGACACTCTGGGAAAGTCAAAGTCTGGCGCATTGACGTGAGGTCGCCAGCCTGTCGCTATTCTACAGATTGCACATGGAGAGTGTGCACAAGAACTGCACAACCTGATTCCCCATCACCTTTCCATCACCGTACGACTAGACGATCGGTAAAGCGCCATCCTTTTATGGTTGAAATACCTCGCACAATAACGAAGCGTTACGCTTCTTCATTTATTATAAGAACTGCAAAGGAGTGGAATGCCCTGCCCTCGTCAGTGTTTCCGGTAAATTATAACCCCGGTGTGTTCAAGTCAAGAGTGAATAGGTATCTACTAGGCAAGCGTGCTACACCTTCGACCACATCATCGCTTTCCATCAGGTGAGATCGTGGTCAAACGATTGCGCAAGACTTGGGAACGGCGTTTGTTTTTTGTTTATAATTTGTATGTTTGGTTCAAAATCTAGTAATTTAAATTGTACCCCCTCCCTGTTGACCGATTGATCTGAAATCTGGTACACGCCTTTAGTTATAATGACAATATAATTATGTATATATGTACTATCTTTCGCCCGCGACTTCATCCGCGCGGACTACAGTTTACCGCGAAAAAAGCATTCTATGTTCTTCTACGATATTAAAAACCAATGCAAAAGTAGGTATAGCACCAACGCTCTTGATGTTTTTGACCGACTTGTTATTTCGTTTCCATGGCAACCGTTCCTTACAGCGAGTAATCAACATATTTCAGTTTTCCCTTGGAAAATTACAATTTTCTGTAATAAAAAGTTTCCCATTCCAGGTTATAAGCTATCTCCATTCCAAATTTCATCAAAATCCGTCCGGCCGTTATCGCGTTAAAACTCCCCAAACAAACAAACAAACGTTATCACTTCTAGATATTGGTGTGGATCATTATAAATCGAAGATCACACTAATATTATAAATGCGAAAATGTGTTTGTTTTGCAGAGCTTTAGATACTTCAAGGACGGGAGAGTGACGTCATCATTACCTATCACCCGCGCGGGAGAAACCGTAGGAAGCAGCTAGTTAACAAATAAAAATCGTATTGTTTCCTCGTAAACGTCAATCTTTCCTCCCGAAATTTCACCACTAAACTTAAGATTCGGCGCACACTCGCTACTGTATGCTGCGCACGCGCACCCAATGTCAGATGTCGACACACTGTAGTATAAAACGCAGTGCGTGCGCGCAGCTGTAGTTTGTACAACTATTGCAACAAGATGATGAAGACTGTAAGTTATACTAGTTTTCCTGCGGCTTCACCTGCCTACAAGGGTGGTTTAATTTAGTATACACAAGAGTGGATAGTATTCAGTATTATAGTAATACTAATATCGTATTATTTATTCTGTGGGTTTAGTATATATTCTTGTTCAAGAATACAAGAAGGTTTTTTATTTCAAAGAAGTGCCTTCAGCTTCGGTCACTCCCATATAATCTTTATGAAAATTGTTACAGTAGTTTTTTTTTTTATTTAATTGAATCGTTTTTTTGCACGTCTGTACAAGAAAAGGAGTGATTTCAAGGTCCATGTGTGTATGCGAGTTTTTTGTTCCACCATAACTTTTAAATGGCTGAATAGATTTGGATGTATGGGGTATCGTTGGAATCCTTACATCATCCCCAGTGACAAACAATTATTTTTTTCTTTTTTTTTTCTTTCCTTGATTATTTACTTGTTTTTTTAATATTACATCATATTTTTCATTTCCAGATTGCCCTTCTGTTCGGCCTTATAGCTGCCACGATGGCTAAGCCAGCGCTGCTCAGCGCTCCCCTAGTCGCGGCTCCTGTGGTCACCGCTACCAGCTCTCAATACGACATACGAGTGAACAACGCGTATGCCGCCCCCTACTTGGCTGCCCCCTATGCCGCCGCCCCTTACGTCGCTGCCTCCTATGCGGCCGCCCCTTACGTGGCTGGCCCGTACGCGGCCGCCTCATACGTGTCCGCCCCGTATGTGGCCTTGTAAACTGATTATTTATTCGTAGATTTTGGACCTTAAATTGTGGCTTTTGGAATTAAATTTAGTCGTAAAGCTCAAAATGTGATACATGTTAATGAATTTAAGTTTTATTTGCGGGGATGACATAGTCAGTGAGTAAAAAATCTTCCATAAAAATAAACATGAAAATATACGTTCAGTTTTATTGTATCAACTAGCTGATGCCCGCGGCTTTGCACGCGTCATTTCGCGAGGTTAAAAGTATTCTATGTGCTATTCCAGGACCTAAATTATCAAAATTCATATAGCCTTCAAAAAGGTTTTCATAGATTGCTCGGCTTCTACTCATCGAATGGAGATACCAATTGCACCAGTTTTAAGACGAACCCCCTGTCCATCGGTGAAAACCGCATCGCAATTGGTCCTGTAGCTTTAACGTGATGCGCGAACAAACATCCAGACAGACATTGTTCTGTAGCTCATTTTAAGACCACAAAACCATATTTTTTGAATTATCTTCTTTGTACCGACTTTTTCAAAATTACTGCTTATTTTAAGTATAAATAGATATCTAGACCTATACGATAACGAAACGGTATTGTTTACATCAATATATTTCGTCATTGCCATAATGGCAAAGCCAGCGCTGCTAAGACCGCATATTGCCAATATGGCCTTGAAGGGTTAAGATCATCTGGGGTATTTCAATGTCATTTTGTTGTACACTCACTCAGTGTACAACACAGTGTTGTTTACTTGCACGCTTGTAGTACACAGCTATCCTGTTGTTACTTACTTGCACGCTTTGTTGCACGCTGCAGGCTGTCTGAAGGCGCTTGTTGTATCGGTTGCATCGGCAGCTGGCACTGTTGTTGACATTGCAGATACTTGTAGTACACTGCGTTCCTGTTGTTACTTACTTGCACGCTTTATTGCTCGCTGCAGGCTGTCTGACAGCGCCTGTTGTATCGGTAGCAGCGGCAGCTGGCACTGTTGTTGTTATTGCAGATATTTGTAGTACACAGCGTTCCTGTTGTTACTTACTTGCACGCTTTGTTGCACGTTGCAAGGCTGCCTCGGCGACGGCGCCTGTTGTATCGGCTGCGGCGGCGGCTGTGACTGTTGTTGTTGCTGACATTTGTTGTACACCGTGTGTCCCTGTCGCAAACAATAAGAACGAGCTAGTTTACTACTGTTTACTATCACAGAGATCTCAGGGTGTTTTCTCAAAGACATGAAAGACAGAGTTGGAAGAAGATAGAGCCGTTTGTTTTCACTTGGTCGGATTTGCAAATGGTTGGATTCTCATTTCGCCGAAATACGGTTAAGAAGAAGAGCAGTTATTTTTGCTAATAAGAGTAATTAGCACTTGGTCGGATTCTAGTAGGGAGGTATTCTTATTTCTGAAAAAAGATATCTCTGATATATCGCGTAACATACATACAAAAACAAAACATACGGGTCGAATTGAGAACCTCCTCTTGAAGTCAGTTAAAAACTAACAATCCCATTTTGATGAAATTCATATAGTACCATATCAGAGGTCAACACCCTTTCTAACAAAAAAGAACCATCTATATCGGCACAGAAAAGTCAAAGAAATCAGTGTCAGGAAGGGTCGCATTACGAATTTACGAAGCTCCTATTTCTTTCAGTTAAACTGGCTGGTTTCTTCACGATATTTTCACCATCTGGACTGATAACGTAACTAAAATATAAGAAATAAAAACTAATACAAAAAAATGAAGCGTCGCGGGTCGCCTGGCTGATGTGAAACATCGAATATCGCCGAGCTGAGGCAACAGTGGGCGAAACAACAACAAACAATTATAATATTTGGTTAAGAAATATAACAAACTATTTATGTAGAGGTACTCGCACTTATACCGTATGTAGAGGTACTAATACTTATACCGTACGTAGAGGTACCCGTACTTATACCGTACGTAGAGGTACTCGTACTTATACCGTATGTAGAGGTACTCGTACTTATACCGTATGTAGAGGTACTCGTACTTATACCGTACGTAGAGGTACTCGTACTTATACCGTACGTAGAGGTACTCGTACTTATACCGTATGACAATATCGCCCAAATATGCGTTTTTAATTCATTCATATCTTCTAAGCGGGGACGTCCGGGGTCAGGGTCAAAGGTGTTACGGCTTCGTTACACTCTAGGTAACAAAACCTAACAGGTTCCGCCTGTCCGAGCAAGACCGAAAGAAGCTATGAGGAAAATAAATTCCATTTTCATACATTTGAAATGTACAAACTCATATTTTGTGTTGTTTACACAAAAAACCATGTAACTATGAGATTGTTCAGTGTTTTGCTGCTTAGCTAACTTTTCCCTTTAGCCCTTCATAATATATGAATATTATGCATTTTTGAAAATATAACATATACGCGTGAACTTGACAAGGCTAACTAACCTGTAAATCGGCCAGCAAACTCTGCCACTGTGTGATTTTGTCGTAATGCCGCCGCAACAGCTCGTCTTTGCGCTGCAGTTCGCATTTCAGCTCGTTATTGTCTTCTTTAACTAGTAACTCTGGCTTCATGGCTGATAGGAGGAACCTGTGGGAAGATGGCGAGGGTTAACTCATAGACTAGTAACTCTGGCTTCATGGCTGATAGGAGGAACCTGTGGCAAGATGGCGAGGTTAAACTCATAGACTAACTCTGGCTTCATGGCTGATAGGAGGAACCTGTGGCAAGATGGCGAGGGTTAACTCATAGACTAGTAACTCTGGCTTCATGGCTGATAGGAGGAACCTGTGGCAATATGGCGAGTTTAAACTCATAGACTAGTAACTCTGGCTTAATGGCTGATAGGAGGAACCTGTGGCAAGATGGGGAGGTTAAACTCATAGACTAGTAACTCGGGCTTCATGGCTGATAGGAGTAACCTGTGGGAAGATGGCGAGGGCCATCATAGATTAGGGTATTGATCATACTATTTTAGTCCACTGCTGGACGTAGACATCTCCTAGTGAACGCCAGTGAGCCCGATCTTCGGCTCTCCTGAACCTGGGCGACTGGATGTGGTTGCCAGCCGCCTTTCGCAAGTCGTCACATCTGCACTTACTTGAACGCGGTCTCAGCCACAGAATATATGATAGAACTTACAACGTATCTCACCTTTTGAACTCGACATAATCACCACGCTTGGGGCGTTTTTGTGATCGCAGTACGGTGACAACAGAAAAAAAACCCCCCGATTCCCATAATAGCTATGAACTATCTCGATCACATCAGCTTTCAAAGATAAAATACCGCATCAAAATCGGTCCATTCATTTGGGAGCTACGATGCCAGTCACACACGAATACACACAGTGATACATACACATTCTAAACTTATAACATCCCTGTCTTTTAAGAATGCTGTTGCCCATTTTCTGAATTCCCTTAGCTGAATTTCGCAGCACCCGGCTATGTCTAATAATTTTCATCATCATCCAAATTTGTCCCGTAAGGGATTCGTCTTACGGAGACGGTAACCCCATCTATTGGTAGTATTCTGAACTGACCAAATTTGTCCCGTAAGGGATTCGTCTTACGGAGACGGTAACCCCATCTATTGGTAGTATTCTGAACTGACCAAATTTGTCCCGTAAGGGATTCGTCTTACGGAGACGGTAACCCCATCTATTGGTAGTATTCTGAACTGACCAAATTTGTCCCGTAAGGGATTCGTCTTACGGAGACGGTAACCCCATCTATTGGTAGTATTCTGAACTGACCAAACGAACACGGCTAATATTGATTAATTTCGTGTCGGAAAGATAACGCCTCCCAAATCTAATTCATATGATTTTTAGCAATTAAGCCGGCTTAGCGTGTACCTATATTTAATCTATACTTACTAGCTACTAGCTGTACCCGCGGCTTCGTACCTACGCGTGGTCGATTCTCTAGGTTAGCTGTACCCGCGGCTTCGTACCTACGCGTGGTCATTCTCTAGGTTAAAGTACTTTTCACCTCACAAGCTCGGAAAGATTCTGTTTGTCATTCGAAATCTGAGTGCAAAACTGCATTTTACCCGCTAGCGTGGAAAGAGTATTTAAAATGAGAACCTTTCTATTCTATTTTTTTCTTTAGCGCCAATTCACTGAAAATACTTTATTACTAATTTATACTATATTATTATCCGATTCGATCCACTCTATTTGACTCAACTCGACTCTATCCGTCTCTTTTAATTTTCATTTCTTTTCTACTCTATTCTACTCTGTTCTACTGTGTTCTAGTGTGTTCTAGTGTGTTTTACTGTGTTCTACTCTGATCTACTGTATTCTACTGTGTTCTACTCTGTTCTACTCTGCTCTACTCTGTTCTACTCTTTTCTGCTGTGTTCTACTCTGTTCTACTCTATTCTACTGTGTTCTACTCTGTTCTACTCTATTCTACTGTGTTCTACTCTATTCTACTCTATTCTACTCTATTCTACTCGATTTTACTCTATACTACTCTATTCTACTCTATTCAACTCTATTCTACTCTACTCTATTCTACTCTACTCTTTTCTACTTTTCTTGCACCTAGCATTTTCCTCGCTGTAGTGAGGTGAAAAGTTTTGTGTTGCGCACGGCAGCAAAGTTATTTGGCGTCTCGTACTTTTGAAACCCTCGCTACGCTCAGGATTCTATACAAGTACTCTCGCCAAAAAATCACTTTGCAGCCCCTTGCATAACAAATAACTATTATGTACTTACTACTACTTTTCCCGCCCGCGACTTCGCCCGCGCGGACTACAGTTTATCGCGAAAAATAAACATCCTTTTTTCTTCTAGGATATTAAAAACCAATGCAAAAGTAGGTATAGCACCAATGCTCTTGATGTTTTATGACAGACTTGTTATTTCGCTTCCATGGCAACCACAGACCATTCTGTGATGGCAACCGTACTTTACAGTGAGTAATCAACATTTTCCAGTTTTCCCGTGGAAACTTACAGTTTTAATAAAAAAACGTGTCTTTGTCTTTATTTGTTTGTATGTATTTTCGCGTATCACATAAAAATTACTGGACCGATTGCGATGCGGTTTTCACTGTTGGATAGCTTAGGGTTTGACTTAAAAACTGGTGTACTTGGTATCTCAACTCAATACGATGAGCAGAAGCCGAGCAATCGATAAAAATATTATTGACGGCTGAAGGAATTTTGATCAAATGTTGGTATATTGGTATTTTAGGTCCTGGAACGGCAGTACTTTTAACCTAGAGAAACGACCACGCGTGCGAAGCCGCGGGCATCAGCTAGTAATTTTATAATCACGGACGGGATATGAACCCGCACATCAGGCGTTATAAACTGCTAAAAATCATAAAAATTTGTATCATAGAACTTTTCTTTTTCGTTTGTCCTTCCCCAGGGTTTAAAATATCTCCATACCAAATCGGTTCCGCCGTGTAGTCGTGAAAAGGTAACAAACAGACAGAGTTACTTTCACTTTTATAATATTAAAATATGGAAAACATATGATGACAAACGTACGGTAATTCAGTATGGTTTCTCTTGAGAGGACATTCACACAAACCTCTTCTGCAAGAAGAACGCCTCCATCTGCCGCGCGAGGTCGATGAACCTCTCCACCTCGACCTTGACTTCTTCCTTCTCGACGCACGGCGAGGCCTCCTGCTTCGTCAGCACGTTCAGGCATGCCTGCGGAAACCAATGTGTACCTTGGACTACTGTTCTAGAAGAACGGACACGTCCTTTCCCCGTACATATCGCAACACTGCGCCGGACAAAATACAACTTCGAATAACTGAGCCTCACTCTAGGGCCCGCGACGCTATTATAGATACGTATATAACTATACTATCAGTGTTGCCAGAGCCAAATCTAGAATTCCGTGTTCAGTGACTGACATTGCCGTGTTTGTATGGAATATAGACCTCTTGACTGCCGTAGCATATAAATGAAATAAAGATAGAAATCCCGCCCTGAGGGTTTCGTACAAACATGAATGTACCCAAAGTCTTGGTGATGACACAAGCGGTGACCATAACATAAAACTTGTACCAATATAAATGTAAACTTGTTTTGTTACTTTTACCCGTTCTTGACAAACGGACGGACAGACAGACAGATAACAAAATGATCCTATACGTGTCTGTTTTTTCTCCTTTTGATGAACGAAAATTAAATGAGACAAATACATGTAAATAAATAAAATAGCAAAATAGGGCTACCACTTTTGGACCGAGCGATTTGAAATTGGTAATTTCATCTCATATGAAAATTGCCGTAGATTCTGCTACGGCAATGTAGATGCTTTCGTAGGCCGTGGATTTTAAGTAATATTTGCCAAATTGCCGTAGCAATGGCAACGCTGTATACTATACAGATGCTTCAATCATGGGTACGTACCTTTTGTTTTGTAGTTACTCGTATTAGAAACTTCTGTTTGAAACAGGATAATGTATGGAAAACGTATTTATGAAATAACGAACAAGATAATGAGAAAAAGTACAAAAAGAAATAGTTGATTATGATCTTCTTTTTATAATGTTTTTTTTTTTTTATTATTATTCTGTTTTTAATTTGGGGCTTTTACCATTATTGGCATGTCAGCCCCACCGTATCCTAAACATGTCCATACCTATGCAACCTATAATTACGAAAGCGGAAAAATCACTGATCCAAAAACAACTTGTACAATGATATTGCAGAATCTGTTGTTGGTTCCGCTAATGTATTAATGTATGATCCAATGTCGTATTTTTCCAATCATATTTTTCCATCAGAGACTCCCTTTCCGTCCTGTTCCTGACACATTCCATCAACAAGTGATAAACATCCTCAATAACACCACATGCTTCGCAATTCGGTGAGTTTACATTTTTCATCAAATAACCAAACTTGTTAGATGGATAATGTCCGGACCGCAATCTGTGTGCCAAAATTATATAACTTCTACTTATTTTCTTATTCATAAACCAACGTATACGAGGAGGCTGTCATTGAATGGTTTTCTACCAAATTCCTTTTGTCAAAATATTCTTTAAAATTATCAAAACAAAGTTTTTTTCCGAGATATAATTATTCCGTATAATAAGGTGTAATGTTAAAATTTTCTCCATCTGTATTCGCCAATTTTGCCAACCTGTCTGCCTCGTCGTTACCTCTTAGACAAATATGAGCCGGTACCCATTGCAATCTCAGCTGAACTCCATTATTAATAAGATTATGTATCTTATCAAAAATTGTGTATCCTACTGAAACACCTCTGCTACGTCCAGAGGCGCATTGAGCAAGATGTTGCAATGCACTTTTACTGTCACTGAAAATAACAATAGCACAATCATTTGAAATGTAAGCTGAGTTAAGAGCCTCTGAGATTGCAATAAGTTCCATTGTCATAATCGATACATTATCATTAACTTTGAACATTCTAGCAGTACGACCATTTACATCAAAATAAGCAGCTCCATTACCGCTCTCCCTTTTAGAACCATCAGTAAAATATTTATGCCAACCTGAATATTTGTCATGTAATTCTATTAAAATATCAAATTTTAGTGCTGTTATCTCATGATCACTTTTAGGTCCCTTAACACTATTTAAACTACATACTAAGACTTCTTCTATAGCAATGTAAGACACCTACTACTCGTATGGTGGCCTAACGGTTCTATAGTACAAATTAGAATCCAACGATTCCGGGTTCAAAACCTAGGCCCCGCACCAATGACTTTTCTAAGTTATGTGCGGTTTTCCATCGCTCCGTGCTTCGGAGGGCACGTTAAGCTGTCGGTCCCGGCTGTTATTGATTAATAGCAGTCGTTAAGCCATGTCAGAGGCCCTCGGGCGACTTGACAAACTCTGACATCAGAGGCCAGCACTACCTCATACGACAAACAAACAAACTCGTATGTACTACGTAAGTAAGTGTATCTTCTCGTGTCTATCTTGCAGGGGGCTTCGGGATGATTGAATGAGAGACGGCTGGCTTCTTAGTCTTCGTATTTTTTTATTTCGGATATGTCTGTATCGTTCTATCGCTGTCGTGGGCAAGAGGCTGCGGAATGCGTGTGAGGGCCCTTTATACGCTCGAAAGACGCCGCCTGATGACAATTTTGGGAACTAACTTGAACTGCAGTACGCAATAGATCGATTGAGGCAACTTTGTTCGAGCATAGGTTCAAAGATGGCGCTGTTCTTAACATTAAGTTCGTCGACTGCACTGTACTACAATCCGTACACACACACACACACACACACTTTAGTGTGGCCACAGAGTAAATAATAGTACAAGGTGTGGCTTCGACATGCATGCAGTGTAGGCGACTACGGTGCGGCGAGCTATACCTACTCTATAAGCGATCTAGCGCTGCATGTTTTAATAGTTTGGTTAGAAGACATAACTAATGTTTAGCGGCTCCCGCTGTCATCAATTTGCGCTACGTTTTTTGTTTGGAACAGCTTCTCTAGTACATAGTACTTATATTTCATTGGTTATTTAATTTATACTCTGTTCTTTGATCTCGTTTCCTAAGAACACGTGATTATAAAATAAAGATACTGGCGGTGATTCTCTGATTTTCCCAGAAATCTCCACCGGCCATGCTACGAAATCCCAGTGGGCATTTCTGGAATATTTTCCCAGATATCTCCACCGGTCATGCTACAAAATCCCAGTGGGCATTTCTGGAATCATCATCATCATCATCATCATCCAGCCTGTCCAATGAACGCCACAGAGCCCGATCTTTGGCTCTTCCAGTTTCAAAGGTCATCACTCCACCATTTTTGGAATATTTACCCAGAAATCTCCACCGGCCATGCTACGAAATCCCAGTGGGAATTACTGGAATATTTTCCCAGAAATCTCCACCGGCCATGCTACGAAATCCCAGTGGGAATTTCTGGAATATTTTCCCAGAAATCTCCACCAGTCATGATACGAAATACCAGTGGGAATTTCTGGAATATTTTCCCAGAAATCTCCACTGGCCATCCTACGAAAACCTTAAATTGTTAACTTATTAACTGAGGCCGTATTTTAATTACCCAACTTCGGCGAAGCAAGGTAAGGGTAATGAAGGTAACGGTCTATGTATGTATGTATGTATGTATATGTTTTGTATATGTGGGTATGTGGATGTTCTACCATAGCGCGTCGCCCATATTAGTCCGATTAGGACAAGCGTGGGATCAATCAATTCATCTTTATATATACTTAGTGTCATAGGCTTTTTTTTTACCCGACTACGGCAAGGCAAAGGATGGGTTATGTGTTCAAACTAAAACCCAGGTCCTATTTTGTCACGCGAGGTATCAATCGATTCGTCTTCATCGCAAGAATGTCATAGGCAATAGCCTATGACATTACGGTCGGGTAAAAAATATTTAACCCGACTACGGTCGGGTAAAATATTTTTTACCCGACCGTAGTCGAGTTTTAGTTTTTAAACTTATGTCTTGTTTTAATTAGTTAATTGTGTACAGGTACCTGCGCAAAATTTCATGAAAATCCGTTTAGGAGTTCAGGCTTGAAAGCCACACAAACACACAACACCAAACTTGTATACTTAACACATTTAAGTTATCATTTTTAATAATCGCCTATACATCGAGTTGATAACGTCTACCTTATCGGAGCACGTAACAATGTTTGTTTACTATTTTGTATTCTGTATGTATTTACAGGCAGAAGTGGCGCTTCCAGATGGATGACCAGCACGCCACGTCACAGTTTTATGATATATTCCCAACTGCCCCATCGTCCCCATCAATGGGGCAGTTAGGAATTTAAATTCCCATGTGCCACATTGGCATGAGAAATAAAAGGTCAACTAATTCGAACAAATCAAATACTGATTTATTATGTTCAAACAGAAAGGTTTTCAAGGCTAAAACAAAAACACGATAGCAAAGGCGGCTTACTGTAAAACAAACATGTTCGCGGCTTACGGGTGGCCCAAGGGCCACCCTGCCGCACCTAATCCTACTGTCACAGTACCTATAGTATCCCCCGTGACGTGGACACAAAGGGGACAACGGTATAGAAATTTAATGACGTCCTGTTGTTTACGGGGAGAACGGGACTACGCTTTATTCACGCCAATGGGGACATTAATGGGGCAGTTGGGAATATACCAGTTTTGATAATCTATACTTTAAAGTTTTTCCGCGTGTTATTTCCCGGGATAAACTTAAGCTAAGTTCGTTGGCGTACACTGCATACTTAGAGGATTCTAAAATTGAATAGACTAATTCGTATGCCGTTGTCTAGCTGTGGCTTTGTCTAGGTTAAATCGTGTTGCAGATATTATTTTAGACTAGTAGCTTTAAAAGAAACAGCCTATCAACAAGGTAACAATTAAAGATCATAGATTCATCGTCATTATTTTTAATTCAATACGTAATTCATTTTAAAACAGCTTTTTAAATTAGTGACTTATATCTATGAACAGACGTTGACTCTTGAACTTTTTAAAATGTCCGCACTCGAATAAGATTTTATCATTTTACCAAAACACAATTTCATCATCACAAAAGTTGTAAGAGTCAGCGGCTCATTTTTTTAAGGTGAAAAACACTTTTCTATGTCTTAATTTTATAAGCTGCTTATAAACAGGCTAGTGTTTTTGCATCTAGAAAAATGAGCTTATAAAATAGTGCCTTACATATTTAATTCAACTTCAGGACACTGATTTCCAATCCCTTACAACCGAGCGAAACATATGACAACGGAATCGGCAATGAGTTGAAGCTTAAAAGGTTATCTCTTCCAAAAAATGTCTTCGCTTTTAGCGATAAGCTTCACTTTACTTCGGTGGTTACATTATTTCTTATAAATTATTAATAATATTTATTTTTATTTATAGTTCGTAGACAAAAAAACAACTTGTTTTTTTTCCTCTTATACGTGTCATATTTGTCGCACGTAAATCCGAATTTAGCTACTTTTTACACATTTACTATAATCTAAACACCCGACCGTAATATCCTAGTCACATCGGTCTTGTGTGAGTACCCTAAATTAAGTAAAACGGTACGCTTAAATATCACGGAACATGTTGTTTTAAAACGCAAGTCAGATTAGAGTACATTTTACATATCTTTGATCATATCAATGTCAAAAACTGACATAAACCGCCAAAGTTGGATAATGAAATATTTGATAACATCTTAGTCAGATTGACCGGACAGCTCTCAAGCTTATCTTAAATAGTCTATATTACACGCAGAGTTCCGCAAAAGGTTATTGCGTTGAACTTTTTCTAAATTCTAATGTTCATAAATAAAATCTCAATATTTATACTCTGTATTTGCACACAAACCAAACGGCACTGAAAGTTTTTTTACAGCAACTTTCGTTCAGACGCTCCAGTATTTTGATAGATTACACATCACAGATTTAGAATGTATTGTAACAATATGAATTCTTTATTCGTGTTTAGCCGACTTTCCTTCGTTAGCGCGTGTTGTTTACTTCATTCTATGTGTGTGTGCTGGCTCTAAACGTTAAGGTTGAATTATACAATCTTGTTGTATTGTATTCCTCGAGTTTACAACTTCTTGCTACTATAGTATTGGCATTTCAACACTTTTGCCATTTTTGCCACTAACGATCCTTCCCAATCCAAACGAAAACGACCCTATACCCTAAGAAATAGTCGCATTTCCAATGTCAAATTTAACAAGCAAAACGAACGGTGATCGCTAATTTCGCCCAAAATTTTCCAAACAGACCGTCTAAGGATCAAAAATAACGTCATAAATAGAAACATATTAAAACTGGGTACAACTCATATGGCCAATTACACCACAAAAGTAACATTGCTAATATAAACCCATTTATATGACTTTAAATTTAGTTAGTAGGTATTTTACAGTTTGATACTTTATAGGTAGGTTAGGTACATACGATTTCTTTAAAGTTTATGTCTGCAATAGTATTTGCACTCTACTGGGTCCACTTAAGTCCACATAGGCTAACGCTTTGTATTTATCCCATATATCCCCACGAAGAAATCTCTATTTTTCCAGAAATGCGTTCATGATAAATCCACGCTTTATCATATCCCAGTAATGAAAGGATTTAGATTAAAACAGACGGAAAACTGTAGCTGTTATCTATTGTTATTTTTTCTTTTTTGATCTTTCCGGAAATCCCCAGCTTCGCCAACCTAGTTGGGAACTGGGGATTTCGGGGAAAATAAAATGTATTATGTACACAAAATCAAAATCTCCAGGTCTTTTTTCGAGGTAATTTGATGTCGAAAGTTGTGAGGTCACATTTTTTTCACGTTTTAGTGACCTAGCCGCTAAGAGTATACGATTATAAGGGCCGTTAGGATATATGCTGCTATCTTGTTTTTCTGTCTTGATCTGGGAATTACTATAAATATAACTGTCTGAATATATCCCACGGAGAACCAACATAGCTCAAAGGATAAGCAAGCTAAAGTGGCAGAGAGATGGTCACATTTACCGAAGAACCGATAACCATTGAGGTAGACGAGTTCTCGAGTGGAGACCACGTTTAGGCAAAAGTAGTGTAGAACGCCCTGTGGCCAGGTGGAGTGACGACCTGCGAAAAGCGGCCAGAAGAAAATGGATGAGGAGAGCTGAAGACCGAGCTCAGTGGCGTGCCTACGTCCAGCAGTGGATAGATATAGACTGATGATAATGATAACTGTCTGCAGCGGTGGGCTCTATGGAGGAGGCATGTTCAGCACTGGATATCTTTCATGATCTTAGACGTTGTGATGAGTAGGATAAGCACTATCTATCGTATTAACATGAAGCACCTCTGTTGATATTCACTCTCTAGTAATATTACTGTTTACCAATAAAGACGCCTAAGCTCCATTCTATATCATACTAGAGTTATTATTTGTGTCCAGCATAGTGGGTACACTTGTGTCCTATATGGTTATTTGAAATATCTGGGCAAAAATGGAGTTCGGACATTAATGAAACTTATCTGAACAATATTTTTCCATTAGCAACCAGTGCATTGGTTTGAACAAAGCCGGGCCCACTCGGACTGGGAATAGCCTGAATTTTCGATTTAATTAAGTATTGGTGAAATTTTCTTTGATTTTGTTTGTTTGTCGTAAGAGATACTGCTAACCTCTGGTGTCAGGGTTTTGTCAGGCTGCCCGAGGGTCCCTGACATGGCTTAACAATTATTCAGTAAGACCGTTATTAATCAATAAGACCGACAGCTTAGCTTTGAATTAGAAACATTTTGAAGTACAGCCTTTTAATTTCATTAAAAGTTGTGTCTACTGAAAAGTAAAAAGTCCGCCAGGGACGAAAAGCCGGATATGTTCAGGAAAATCCCAACATATGGTAGCCGTACTTGTGTCTTCGAACATCATGGTCTCATGGTGTAGACTGCATTTAATCTTTGCTAGTGGCTCTGTGAGTTGTAGACCTCGCGAGTCTGTCTTTGCATAGCTTAAAACTGAATAAAAGGTCAGAACATTTTTAGAAATGTCTGAAATAGTTTTTTATACGATTTCAACCCCCATACCTCCACCATTTTGAATCGACAAAAAAATATCATTATCTGCTCACAAAATTTCACGAGAATCGGTTGAGAAATGCGATCTGTAGAGGAGAACAGCCGGACATCCACCGGACATACAAAAGCACTTTTGCCCAAGCTGAAACGGAGAACTTTCGCTCGCGCTTCGCGCTCGCTCGGTCAATAATTCGCCCTACACTTGCTTTGTTGTCAAAATAAATAGCCAAAAATGGTTTACGTGAGCAATATTTCTTTTAATAAATTATTTTTAAAATACCAAAATCAAAACCAATCATATAAAATCGAATTTCAAGGTACATTCATTTTACAATATTACACAAATCTTATAATACGTTACTTAGGTAAAGCTGAAAGGCGGCTCACACACTAAACATAATTCCACTATTTAGACTAGACATTTTTAAATAAAACGACGCTTCGGAAACTCAGCCATTCATATTTCCGATGACATAGCAATTAGATATTTTTAAACTAGCTGTCACACCCGTAGCTTTAAGCTGTTATTTTATCTTTGTTATTTATTTATTATAAGTATAGACATAACCAGCATTGTTGGTAAGTATAGTACATAATTCTCTTTTATTGTATCCTGTAGTAGTATGAAGCTTGGTGGGAGCTTGAGCTCAGAGAAACAAAGCGTAATTCAACCTCACTGAGCCGAGTCTTCTCACCAGTTAAATTGTAATGTAATAGATAATTTAATGAACTGAATTTATTGAAGCAACGAAAGAGTATACTGTACTCTTTCGTTGCTTTGATCATTTACTGTTTAGGGCATTAAAATAATTTTACTTCTTCAAAGTTTAGTGTGAGACCCGCATATAGCTAGCTATACTTAATATGTTACAACACTATATTAAGTAATCTTAAAATAACTCAGTCATTAACTAAAAATCAAAATGTGCTAGTGGATTCAAACGCTGAATGGTGTTTGTGCTGCACATAACATTTTATGTATTTTAAGACTTTCACTTCATCTGATTGTACTCTGATTGCTGTGAGGAATAATTATCAAATAATAATTTCAATATTTTCTAGTAGGCCAATTTATTTTGTTTTTTTTTATTCCCCGCAACAGTTTAAAAGTGTTATTCCAAAATCTAATCAAATTAAGAATAAATCTGATATTATTAAAATAAAACAAAATTAAAGATTTGAAAAACAAACTCATGATTATATTGTAGTAATTAAAAATGTATATTTAAGAATAGAATGTAGCCCAGTGCAGGGAGCAGTTCAATCGAAAGAGGTTCATGTAATTTATCTCCTTGGGGCAGATAACTGTATGAGGTTTGTTTACTAAACAAGCCATACCCCATCCCCGTCTACATGGTACTTCTCTACCCCAGCAAGAAGAGCTCTTGTCTGCAGAGAATCACAAGTAAGTGTCTAGTAATATTCATTTATTTATAACTAGCTGATGCCCGCGTCTTCGCACGCGTTGTCAGTTCCCTATAGGTTAAAAGTATTCTATGTGCTATTCCAGGACCAACTATTTAACCTCTGCCAGCTACTAAAAAGATACAAATGGCTGTGTTTCCAATTTTGTTCCAATTTTACAAATGTTTCCAATTTTGGTAAATAGATACTCTACCAGAGTATCTTTTTCCCAAAATTGGAAACAGTACCACCCGACTGATTGAAGTTTTGTAAGTTATATTTTGCAGCATAAATACCAAACAGTTTGAAGTGTTTTTTAGTGATACAATTGTTTCATAAATAAATACAATGTAAACTACCCTATTTATACCTACTTATGCTCCAAGCAAGATTGAAAGTAATAATGTAGTTTAAAATATAGACATAGGATTTAAGACATTTTTTACACACTTATAAAGTTCGATTTAGCTAAACTGTTTTATAATTTCAAAGATATATGACAATTTTAGAGTAACTTGTAGAAACTGATGAATGGTTTAGCCCTGAAACCCCACTAAAAAAAACTTATTGGTTCTTATTTTAATTTATTATCTTCGTATTTTTTCCATAAAATTTAAAATTTAAAGTAAAAATCACCACCAAAAGTATATTTTTTTGAGGGGATTCTATTTTTTTCTAAAATTCCCCACCAACCTGCAATGAGCCAGCTTGGCTGATTGTGGCCCATATTGTCACTCTTGAGAAGTCATTTCCCAGAAATAAAAATGAAATGAATGGATGGATTTGAAACCATTTATCTTAATCATATCAATAGTGTTTTAGGTTAGTTCCATATTATCTTTGAAATCATTTCACGTATTCTATTCTAGAACATTAGTTGACCTAATTTACAAACATGTTATTCCTAAGTGATGCTCACTTCAATGATCTACCAATGTACTGTCACTATACTTCATTCACAACTGCTTATTGTAGTCCCACTATACAAGTCTTGGTGATTTCTAATACTGTACTTATTTTGGATATTCATGTGTGTGCCATGATTGATACGGGCTCCCATAGTAAGGATATTGCATTTGTTCGTACATGGCAACATTTTGCAACGCCGCAAGAGACTGGTAGTACTGCTCTGGCCGTTGACTCCGTTCAAAATTTTGCTGTGGCACCCTCTCGGGAAATGTTGGTTTGACGGTTGAGTGGTTGGCCGGCTGGTTGGTTGGGTGGTTGGTTGGGTGGTTGGTTGGGTGGTTGGTTGGGTGGTTGGTTGGCTGGTGGGGTTGGTGGTTGTTGTTTGGTTGTGGCAAGAACATGTTATCTGTATATTGGCCCACTGGAGTAGGGAATTCCTCAGATTGCGGTGTTTGAACCTTTTCTTTTGATGGTTTCTTCTTGGGTTTTTTCACTGTTGTTGGTTCTGAGACAGGAGTTTGTTTTGCTTGTGACATGAATTTGAAAAACTCTCCTTCAAACGCACTTGGGTTTTTGTTCAGCGGTTGCACAACTTTCGGTATTCGTAGACTTGTATCACGTACTGGAGGTGTTACTGCAGGATGGTGTAGCGGTTTAAGAAGAGATAGTCCTGGTTTTGTGTTTTGGTTTTGTGATGGTCTCGGCCCGTAGGAGTGGTGTTGACCGGACATAGATGTAGCCATGCTTTTTGGTTGTGACATAGATGGCTGCGGTCTGATATGAGCCGTGTATGCGGTAGATGTAGAAGGTTGTGTGTAAGTCTGAGTCTTGTTAACCTGTGTGTATGTTTGCATCTTCGTGTATGTGCTAAACGCTTGGGCCATGATAGGTTTCAGTGGGGAATTGTACTCGAAATTGGAATTTTTCTTTGTGCGGGGCTTCCGTGGCTTCTTTTCAGCTTGACCTTCGGGTTTAGGTTTCGGTACTTTTGGTACTTTGGGTACTTTTGGTACTTTTGGTACTTTTGGTTCTTTCGGTACTTTTGGTACTTTTGGTTCTTTCGGTACTTTTGGTTCTTTCGGTACTTTGGGTACTTTTGGTACACGTGGTTTAGGCTCTTTCTTTACCCTTTCCTTCTTGGGTTTGTCTACCTTTTCTCCATCTTCTGTTGAGGACTTACGCTTTTTAGGTTCTGGCTTTTGTGCCTCACTCGGAGGAACTGTTAACGGGTCTGCAGCGTTATCAGTTAGTACTTTGACAGGTATCAACTCCTCTTCCGCATGTGGAGGAGATTCCCAGGTGGAGACTAGAGTAGCCATATCCACCAGCTGTTCAGACGACAGCTTCTTACTGTTGACTTTTTTCCCACTTTTCTTAGTGGGGGATTTCTTCTGTTCGTCAGTCTCAGTGGTAGAATCCTCAACATTTTTAGATTTCTTTGTCTCATCGTCGCTCTGTTTAGGTTTGGTTTCCTTTTTCGGTTCTTTCTTCTTTTTCTTTGATTTGGAATTTTTCTTGGGGGTTGGAGCTTCGTAATCAGAGTCTTTGTCGGAGTCAATATAGCCAACATCCGGTAGTAGCGCCTCTGACGGGTCCATTTCATCACCTTTAAGCCAAATATCTTCAAGAGCATCCAGCTGTGTGTCATCCGGCTGTAAGTGCATCATACGAGGCTTCATTGATGTCATCATGTCCAAGTCTCCCTCGGCCATTGTCATCTCATCATCATCCATGACATCATGGCCCAAGATTGACACGGCAATAGCACCTTCCGATATGCTCTTACTAGCCATTGCTCGTTTCAAGTGCAGTGGGTGCCGTTTCTTCTTTTTCAAACCCTCCACTTCTGCTTCTATGAAAGACTCTGGGAGCTCTGTATTGTTCTTGTTGCACAATATGTCTTGGCCCGATGGGTGAGGTGCTGGCACCATTTTTTCAGGCTGCTCCGGGTGGCAACCGATGTCTTGGCCTTTGAGCCACAACTCATAACGATCTGGCTGGAATCTCTTCACAAATGTGTCCATGGAGATTTTGACCATGTCATTGCTGCATGTGCATTGAGTTGCTCTCTTTCCATATTCCACCCATCTTGGAGCAGCAAAATTAGTGGATTCAGCACAGTTAAAGCCATGGTTGAAACCAGCATGATAGCCATACGGAAATGTGATCATGATCTCGCCAGACTCCTGCGTAATCTTATTCACTGGTACAGAGTACTGTTTTAATATTTGCGGCGATATCAGCGTCATTTTATGACGTAGAAATGCTTGACAGGTTTTAGCCGATGTTGGGAAGAATCCAGCAGCTATTCTCTCAAATCTTTTACCATGTTCAGGTGGGATGCAGTACCATGTTTTTGGATCACCAAAATGGAGATAGTTTATGGAGTACAAATCCATGTCTTCTGTGTGCCAAGCAAATGTAGTCTTCCACATACCAAAATAAAGGTATGCAGTGTTCACTCCATCAATTTCAATACCATAATCAGAGTTGACGAAGTCTAGGATGGTGCCTAAATGGTTAATGTTCCATTCTTTGACATCAGGATCTGTGATACTCCCATTGACATCAGCACCATATATTGGAGCCACATATGTCACATTCTTCCAATATTTCCTCTCCAAATCTTCGAAGCTAATATGCCTAGGAGTGCAATACTTGGCAGAGTTCGCCATGACTGCAAACTGCTTCACAGTCATCGACTTTTTCTGGATGTTTATTTGTTGAAACAAACCTTGCTTTCCAGTAACCACCTGGCAGATAGGCGACGGGATCGTCACGTCTAGCTGGTCTAGGCCATACCCAGACTTACGGGGTACCCATTCAGGTGGAGGAATTACTTTCGCGAGGCCAGCCTTGTGAGCACCTTTCGACTCCATGTACTGGATGTATTTGTTGAAATCCTTGAATTCCTCCCATGTCGGGCGGAAGGTCTGTATCGACATGCCTCCTGAAGAGCTTCCAACGTCATCCCCAGCCACAGACATTGTCTTTTTATCACTCATAAGCTTTAAAATCCAATCAACTGTATTTCAACACAAAATCCACACGATTACACCATTGTTCATCACTGACATTACAGTGTTGTCCTTTATTGATGTTACACATAAATTAACACGACGATGCTGCAGTTTCAGTGCGCTATAAATTATCTAGAAAACACGCGATAATCCTTTCGTAATGATGTGAAAACATTATCAGGAAAATGGCCGACCAAATTGAGATGCGCTTGCAACAAAATCCCTTCACGAAATCTAGGAACAGTCGAAGTCGCGTATGCTAAATTAGGTCACGTACACACAAAAGTTCTTCATGTTTTAATGAATGAACAAGACTTTTTAGCATAGGCAGCTTCAACTACAGCGCAACACCGGCCACGATTGAGTTGGATTTCTAATGTTGGCATTGTAATATTATTTTGACATTTGTACAAACAAATATTTATTTGAGGTTAGTAATGTTTATACAATTTTTGTACCTGATTATTCCATGAAACAAAGTCATTTCCATATTATTTCCTCACCTGAAACGATTCTTCGAATTCTTCTACCAGATTTCCACTACCGTTTGACGGTGCCGCCATTTTAAATATCACATTTATTACGATTTGCTTAGGGCTGTCACTTGCGAATCGCGTTATGTACTGGCTTGCACATTGACAAGTGAACATCCATTTTTTTAAATGATATTGCCCTACTCTACTTGTGATTCACGCACATCACTAGTGACGACACACTGAAAGAAAACATCTGTCTTGCTCGCACGATCTATATTTGTCTGACGCTATTTCCTTCACTCTATTGATAAAATTAAAATTAACACAGTAGGTAGGTATATATGGATAGGGACAGACAGGGTCGTCCGTCGCCACGTCAATGACACTGAAGCAGATTAAATTATATCTGCTAATGTTCCCTAAAATCTCAGTTTTTTCGTCTAATTAAAATCAAACTATAACTTTGTGTCATTATCTTTACTCATTACTTTTAGACAATAGCTGTTAAACTATAAACATAAATAGTGTTAAACAGAACTTTATGTCAGCAATATGATTCACATTGCAATGATTACATTTTACATAAATTTTTTGCTACCTGTACAAACAACATGCGCGCTGCGCGCAGGCATCTCACGCCGCGTTATTACACGTGAGTATGACTCAAGTTGTTTACATCACGTGATCAAAACAACTTTGTTTACATTACAAACTTGTTTCGTAATAGTGGAATTACATGTATTCTGTTCTTATTACTTCTTAATGATTCTGAATGGCTCTCTTATAATGAAATGCATAGCATGTTATCAAAATATTGAGGTCAGTTCAGTATAGTACTCGTTTTGTACAGTATGATTTTACGTATGCGCGTGTGCTTTTATAGTTGTTGGCCAAGTGTGGGCCGTGACTAGCGTACACAAAAAAATGATTACTAATTGTATTTTTTTTGTACCTTCATGACTATCCATGTATGATCTATATATTGTATATAAATTTCAGGTGCATGATTACGGAAGTACTGATCTATCGATTGCTATGAGATTTTCATTATATATTTTCATAATTGGTAATTGACAACTTTAAATTAATAACTATCGATCGAAAAGGCATGAGAGTGGGCCAATATGTGCGTAATCCCATAAAACTAACTAGGTAATGTAGATTGCAGCTGTTGTAGTTTAAAAGTAAGTTAATACGGACAATGATCTCTACACTTTATTATCTTGTTTAGAGAGCACAAGCCTGTGACGCGCGGACAAATAGACAAACAAACAGGTATACTACAAAAATAGGGTTCCGTTGAGATAGAACCCGTGACTTTTTATTGAAACGAATAACTCAAACATAAACTAAACCTAACTAGTACATCGCAATCGAATAAGTGAGTGATTTCTTGATTGATGCAGATCTCACCTTGAGCGGATGCTAAGCACAGACGGTGTAAGCTTTATACCATCTATGCAATCACACCTGTCTCGATCTCTAATCTCTTCAATTGATCGGACCATCGGTTTTGCAAAAAATTACAAAATAATCTACAAAAAAATGTAGAAATTGAGACTGTTTCTTTCTATATTTTAAAGTGAAAAAATACTTTAAGCCCAGATAAATAATACAACGCCGGCAAAGCCGTGGGCAGAGCTAGTCTATTATAATATACTTTAAGTATTCAAGTGGATCACTTATCCCACGGAACCTTAAATCTTTTTTAGATACCTATTTATTTAGCTATATTGTAACTAACTGATCGCTACCGTGCACGCACCCTGAACGCAATGGTTTGGCCGAACCTTTCTTATTACATAAGAAAAAGGTAATCTAAGTCTAATAAAGAAAAATATATATTTAGTTTCTAATTTGAATCTCTGCTATAGATGACTCTGTTCTTGATGTGTGCTCGTTGGACACGTGTGCCAAACACGACACGTGTATCGACTGAACACAAAGTCTTCAAATTCGTTGGTAAAACAATGAATGTTACGGTTCAAGTGCCAAATAACAGGTTGCTCCCATTTTCCTCAGCAGTTTTGTCCCACCAGCGAGGAAAAAACACAAAAGGGAAAATAACAAAAACACTCCAACCACAGGCGCAAAACATGTACTCGCACCTATCGCAACATTTGCGACTTGTGCGTACACAGTGGTATCCTGTCTGTAGTCTGTGAAACACAGTATTATTTTTAGGGTTCCGTAGTCAAACAAGGAACCCTTATATTTTCGCCATGTCGTATGTCCGTTCCTCTGTCCCTCTGTACTCTAAACAACAGTACCGATTGCAGTAAGTACAGTGTCCCCCCGGACATACAACTAAAGCAAAAAGGTCAGTTTGGAGTTTAAGTTTTTTTTAGGCTCTATCCGCACCGCGATATTTCACCGAGCGATTTTAATTCGCGCGTATTTTATTCCGTGATCGGAATTACATCTAGTACGCACTGCGAATAAAAATCCGCACGATTTTTGTCAGTTTGATGCAGTTCCCGGCTGAGACGGACGTTTACTGAAACTTTCAGGATAGCTCGCAAACTGATGACAAAGCAATAAAAATAATAAAAAAAAAAGAAAAGAAAAATAAGAAAATAATATATAAAAGTTACATACATTAAATAAAAAAGTCGTAAAAGCCTTATTTTTAATATAATATTTAAATTTCACTTATTGCACGACTACCCAAAAAAGGAGTGTAATGTTTTTAGGATTCATGTATATTTGTGGTATATGTGTTGGTATGTATATTTGTATGTATTTTTGTATGTATGTTTGTATGTATATTTTTATATATGTGAGTTTCTTTATTCCACCATAACTTAAATGCCCGAACAGATTTAGACGTATGGGTTATCGTTAGAATCCTTACATCCTCTCTAGTAACAAAGGCTATATATTTTTTGAAAATTCAATTTGGCGGCAGTATTGCTCCATATTCAAATGCAAAATATATACTTTTTCGTCTAATTTTACAATATAGGTATCAAATTGAAGGCTTTGATAAGCACATTCTAACAGTATATAATTTTTTGGCATAAGTTCATTTTTGGCAGGGCAGGCATATTTTTTTATATTTTTAGTTAGTTTTAATAGAAATAGATAAAAAGAATAGATGTTTCTACATAAAACATCAAGAAGCTTTTAACTATATCAATGTCGTCATTATCACCAGATTACCAAACCAAACCAAACTTATGTGCGGCCCCCGATAGTGCGGGAGAAGAAATGCGCGATATCCTGCCAATAGCACCGGTGCACGACTGAGCGAAACGCGCGAATTTTATTTCGCAGTGCGGCCTTAGCCAAAACTACTTTATACTTTACAAAAAAATCGCGCGGAAAAAAAACGCACCACATCGCGTTGCGTTGCGTCAGATTTTTTTCCGCGCGGATTTTTAACTCCCGTATGATTCAATGTGTTACAGAATTGCGGATAAAAAACCGCGCGGTGAAATATCGCTGTGCGGACAGGGCCTTATTGTTTTTTTCTGTGAATAAAAGAAATGCTCTAGTGTAGTGTATGCAACTGTACTCAAAGAAACTTCATAATAATTTTAAAATGGGTGGGGTTCACTTTTTTTCTTGTTCACGTTTCAAGCATAGAAAATAAAAAATAAAAGAAGTTATATGCTCCTGTTTACTGGTTATATATAATTATATATACATTTGCATTTGTTGTTTAGGGGGGGTGGGGGGGGGGGGGGGGGGGGGTAAACAACAGTACCGATTGCAGTACGGTTTTCACAGTTGGGCAGCTACGGACAAGGCTACGGAACCTTAAGTCTATTAGTCTCCGACACGCACATGGCTGGTTTTCTTATAAATCCATGAACGGTTAAATAAGTTAGGTTGCGAAAGCATAATCATTGTATATTAATTTTATCAATCGAATTTTCTAGTCGTGAAACATTATTTATGTTCTAAGTATGTATTTCATTTTTATTATTATTATAAAACTTTCCAGGTTACCAACATGGAAGTTCTATTAATCTTTTGATTGACACCCAGACCCACAGATTAAGTATCAGATTCGTATGTTCTGTGCTACAGTTCATAAATCATTATTGGCCGTTCGTTTTGAAGCAAATGGAAAAATAACAGTTAACCCTTAGCCACCTGACGTGTTTTTCAGTTACACTACCATCGGTCGGTCCTGGGGCCTGATTCCGTAGAGTTAAAGTGCGGTTCGGTAAAAACCATTAATTGCCACCGATCACTCATTTAGAATTCACTAAAATCAGTGAGCATGTGAAATGGCGTCATCAAGACGATGAACATTTAACTTTAACTTAACCGCACGAAGATCGCAATCAACACCTATTGTGTTCAGCTGATGTTCAATTATTTTGTTACTTCGCAGCAACTGTCATTTTACTAGGAAATACAAATCCGGTTATTCAAAATCCGAATTCGCAAGGAATTCAGTGGCAATGAGTTTTCGTCAACCGAAGAGCACCGAGTACTTTTATTGTTACTAGTATGTAGAAGTGTTTGGTTAGCGAGGATCATTGATAATGCATAGTTACGAAGAACCAAATAGTTTAACACCTAGGTACTGTACTATTCTTTATTCTGTGACCTAGGTACACATTGTTTCATGTTTCATCGTGTCATAAAATTGCGTTGTTTTTGTAATAGGTAGATATTAATGACATTTATGTATCAGGTATTTCATAACCTACCTATCTATTTCATAGCTAGAGTAGGATTTTAACCCTAAAATAGAAAAATACCTGCTGGTTATATTTAATAATATTGATATATATATATATATATATATATATATATATTATATTCGTATTTTTTTGCAATAATGTGGCAACGTGATGACGTAGCCAGTGTCAACCAAATGACTTTTGTGTCTCGGAATGCTATACCTGGCATAGTATATTATTATACAAATCATGATAAATTGTATGTCTTTCTAAAATACGTGACAGTTGTTAATGCTGTAACTGCCACCTACCTAATCAAAAGTAGTCAATTTGTGTAAGACGAGTTTGCCACATGCTCTTGCTTTGTGTTTTTCGTTGTGCTTAAATCTCGGATTTCTCGAATATACCTATCTATTTAAATAACTTCGCTATTCACGTAGACAGAGAAACCAATAGACAACTCGATAGCTTCCATCGCACTCATACAAGAAAGAGAACAACTTATGCATAGGTCTTGTGAAGAAATGAGACGAACGATATGATCTTTTTTTGGAGGTCGTTTTCAAGGTCAGCACACCTCTGTGCTAAACAATTTTGAAAGTTTTATATGGTTTGTGAGAAAAATTATTCAGCTTGATGTGTTCCCTGCATTCGAAATGAATGTTCCCTAGACCCTTTTAGTATTCTGTGCCCAAACTACACATTTTTTAATAATAAAATTATTTAATTGCATTGGTTCTCATTTGTATCAATATTAAATTCAATTTAATGCAATATCGTACTATTTTGTTAATATTTATACAGAATAGAAAGTTTATTCGAGAGAGGGAGGGCACCTACAACTACTTAAATGCCTTAACCATTAAACTTCTTAACCATAAAATCTGTGTGAGCCATGTCAGAGGCCTTCCGGGCGGCCTGACAAACAGGCCCAGCATTACCTCATATGACAAACAAACAAACTGCGTGAGATGACCTTCCGTAGATTTTGGAGACAGTATTAAAAATTTAAAGATTTTGGATAAAAAAAATACAGTGTGCAAGAAAAATGATAATAATACCAAAAAATGAGCATTCCTTTTCCTTTTATGGACCAAAAGTATATATAAGAATAATATTGGTTAGAGTAGGTAAAAGCTAAAACATGGTACCGGTTGTCCAACCACATAGTCCTACTAGTAGGACCACGGGCAATTTCTATTGACCGTGGTTCTACCAGGCATGCTTAAAATCAGGGTAAAAGTTTTGAAATGGCAGCACACCCACCTATCGTTCTATCTCACAAGTGGCTCGACAACCAAGTGTCTATTGGTTTCTCTGTCTACGGCTATTCACTATTTTATTGGCAGGACACAATTTATGGTTATAACTGCAACTACATAGTTGGAAAACGAACTGTTGGATGCTGTGCTTATGTGAAAACTATTGTGTGGTATCTAGGGTAGGCACACAATATAGGAAATATTACTACTCCACCTGCATCGTTTCAAGATAGAATTTTAATACGCGATGATGTAGAAAATGAAATGTATGATGAATAAACCAAAATACATTTGTAATAAAAATAAGTGTGTTATTTAAAACCTAGTTTGCAAAACATCCTAATAACAAGTAACAATGCCAGTCAAGTCCAGAGTTCTCATTTGAACACAGAATTCTTCAAGAGAGAACTACAATCACTAATACAATTGTAATATTACATAGGCAGTCCATTTTTGTTTCAATTCCTACTTTTGTTGCACAAACATTGTCACTTATTAATATGCGATAAATAAAACTTCGAGCACTGAACTGAACTTGGGTAGGTATGTTCGCGGCACTATTCTTAGCTTTTATTGAGGAGACACAATCTCTCGAATAACTTAGTTCCATACATCTAGCTACTTTTGTTATTGAGAATGTGATTGGAACTTTCCAGTCCCGATATACTCTAATCCATGGTTACAGCCTTTGATTTGCCCATGACACTGCTAGCTAATAGTCGAAAGTAGAGACTTTATTGATCTTGTGGAGACAATGTGTGGTCATGATCTGATGGTGTAGATAATTCTCGTGGGCTGAAGGAGTAAGGGCATGCGCGTAATCAATCATGGAATGTGTAGTTCCTCACTAAGTTCTAATCACTCAAAATCTCGTTCCCAAAGACTATAATACCTCCTTCATAATAAATAACTCTTATTATGTGGCTTTTACGGAGGAGTATCTATATATCTATTTATTCTATACTTATAATAAACCAATAAGAACGAAAAATGCTGTACAAAGAACATAATTTAATAAAAATTGTTGGTACTTAAAATAAACTACAGAATTAAAATAAAAAAAAAACGAATTTTCTGTTTGTTTGCCTGTATGTTTGTTTCTGGCATAACACGCATGGGCTACCTTTTAGATGATATAACCACGTGGGTTCAGCTAGTACTTATAATAAAGCCATAAAGTACGAAAAATTCTGTATAAAGAAGATAATAAAAAACAAAAAGGTCTAGAATACTTAAAATAAGCTACTGAACAAGGTATTTTTTTTTAAATAAATCAAAACAATAAATCATGTCTTTCTGTCTGTATGTATGTTTGTTCGCGCATCATGAAGAAAGTACTGGACCGATTGCAATGTGGTTTTCACTGTTGGATAGTTTAGGGATTGACTTAAAAACTGGGGTACATGGTTTGTAAGGTATTGTAAGTAAAGTTACGTTAAGTGCGAAAGTAACGAATTAAAAAAAAAAATGTTAATGCGTCTCGCATAATAACGCGTCAAAGTTTAGCGTAATTCGGAACTAGGTAGGCCGATAGTGAAATTCGGAACAAAGTACGAACTAATGAAAATGTCTTGCTTACATGAATGACTGGGATGCAATTATAAAATACACTTTAGTGTAAAAAAACTGTTCTGAGTTTGCCAAATATTTTTAAAATTAAATCAAGATGGCCTAGTGCCTTTTAGAATTTTGTGAGATCACAGCTTAAAAAAATTGCACACAGATTAACAAATTAATTTCACACGTAAAAAAAAGTGGAACTCGTAGGTACCTAGGTAGAGCTGGGCAGGGTAAGGACAGGGAGAGGGCGCCAGTGTCACGAGGCGATCCTGAGTTTGGGTTTGTTCCACAAGCCCAGGGACCAAACCTCAGTGGACACAAAAGTGTACAGGAACAGTAGGAGCACACGGAGATGTTGATAAACAGAGATCTTGCACTCGACTATTCTATTCAGTCTTCTCTCAATATAATACATTTGGTAAGAGTGTACCCTTGGGGGTTTAGTATTGTTATTATCACAGACTTTTCGTACTTCAACGATATGGATTAAAACTACCACGAACGAAAGTACTAACATATATATTTAAAGGACTCCAGATGTAATAAACTTATTTAGGTATTTTATAACATATTATTTCGTAAAATTGAAATGGATTATGAAAGAACTAAGAATTCATTTATGAAAGAGGTTTCACATCGTCACAGTTCTATAGTGCAATTTAGAATCCAAGGATACCGGGTTCAGAACCTAGGCCCCACACCAATGACTTTTCTGAGTTATGTGCGGTTTTCCATCGCTCCGTGCTTCGGAGGGCACGTTAAGCTGTCGGTCCCGGCTGCTATTGATTAATAGCAGTCGTTAGCCATATCAGAGGTCCTCGGGCAGCCTGTCAAACTCTGACACCAGAGGCCAGCACTACCTCATACGACAAACAAACAACAATCACTATCACTAATGCTGTCCGATGGAGTCAAAATTGCTATGAAATATTGCTTGTTGAACAAGATAGATAATTCCTCTGCTGCTGATTGTTTGCGTATCTTGAAAACTATTTATGCCATATCTATCATAGCTTCGGTTCATGATGCAAATGATGCACTATTGTACGATTATCAATAAAAAACCTATCCGTTAGGGCGTCTTAAACCAGCCCCCCGATTCAGAACCATTAGATAAGGAACCGAATGGATTTGAATCGATATAGTGAATGAAAAATGTATTGAATTGGACGATTTCAAACCGAATCCACAGAATAAATAATACATAATCGATCGACAACTGAGTTAACGAAGGGTTCTGAATCGGGGGGCAGGAGTGCAATAGGTGCGGAGCACCCGGGCGTCGCATAATGTAGGGCGCAGTGCGCACCGTCCACCGCCACTGGTCTGCACCTCAAAAGATGCTTCACCCCTCCACTCGGTACATTTTTAGGAATGTGGAGGAGTGCTAGCATGGGTGCCGTGCCAGCAGAAGTATTTGCAGTGCATCTATACAATTTACGAGTAGATATGATTTTAATTGAAATCAAGTCAAGAAGTGCGAGCGAAGTGAGCGCTATTTTTTGTCTAATATAAAACTAAAGTAAAAATACAATTTACAAAATGATACACCATCATAAGCGCACACGCAGCAAGTGAAAATTTTCTTATATTTTATTGGTGTAAGAATGAAATATAATTATTATGAATCACATAAATGTTGCACTATTATAAATCGCGAGCGCAGCGAGCGCCTAAACTTTTATTTAATAACAAAAATAACAAAAAAATACACATTTAAAATTTAATAAAAATTATATATAATTATTAATTTGAATAATATACAAAAAAAAAAAACATATTAAAAGAATTATAGCAAGGGCCTAGTGAAGCGATCTCGGATTTTTTTGTAAATTTCTATTAGTGTAAAACTAAAACATAACATACAATTGCATAAAAACGAAAATAAACCATTAAGGAAATTTTTAGATATCTATCAGTGTTAATAATAAACTTGATCACAAAAAAATAATCAAAATGACAAATGGATCTTATAAAAACTGATTGAGGCCCAGGGGGGCTATGATCCACGCTTGTTGAGCAGCATGTCATGCAGGGCCCACCCACTCCTTCGAAATTACATAAACCCATACTTCTATAGAAAACCTTAATTTATTGTGATGAGTAGTTTGCGTTTACTAAAAAAAAAAAACGTATAATTCCAAATTCAATGTTTTCTTAACTATAGATATTATGAAAACTTTTCTTTTACATATTTTTAATATCAATACTTATTTGCATAAGATTTAGATCATAAATAATCATAACATAAAAAAACTTAGACTAAAAATATCCGCTCCGTTCGCTTGTAATTATAATTAACTCAATGCTAACATAGTATTATAAGTTTTTTACTAACTCATTATGGGTCTTATTCTGAAATAAATGAATTAATTATTATATTAATATTAATACGTCGTATATTTTTATCATAGAAATAGTTCAACGTTTCTTCATTATTTTCATATTAATTAGTTTTATGTTTTATTGCTAAAATTTTATTATTGTACTGTCAGAAATAGCTACATTAGAGCTTTTTGCGCTTGTGTTTTTTTTTACTATTTCAGTGCGTATGTTTATATGGAATTATGTAATATTAAATAAATTATATAAATTATATAATATGTAGTTTTTTGGGTCTACGGTGGGCGATAGGCCTTCTTGTATTTGGAGGCGCTGGCCGGATTTTTGCACTCCATTACCTCGTAAACTTAAGATGCCTGGTGCTTCTCTGTGCAATGCCAGGCTTGGTCGCTATTGACACCTTTACATTGAAAACTATACAAAATTAAATGCACAAAGGAAGTGAGCGCAATGTTTTTATTTTATTAATTATAATTGATATTATTAGTTATTACTTAAGTACGATTATTATTTATGTATCACTTATAGAAAAATATGATTATAATTATAATGTATAATATACGCCATAATGTAAAATAAAATCATGCAATTTATCAAAATACATAAATATCATCATCAGCCTATACTAGTCCACTGCAATGGTAAATAGACATTTATTCGTAATAAAATACATGACAATTACACACACTTATTTCACTTCTTTTTTATCACACTTTTTATTTATACACGTCATTACTGATGGACGTAGGCCTTTCGCAATTAACGCCACTGAGCCCGATCTTCGGCTCATCTCATTCAATCGCTACCAGCTGTCTTTGCAAGTCGTCTCTCCACCTGGCAAGCGGGCATCCCAAACTAAGTTTGCCTAAATGTGGTCTCCACTCTTAAACTCGTTTCCCCCAACAATTGTTGGTTCTGCGAGAGATGTGACCAGACCATTGCCACTTCAGCTTACTTTTTCTCTAGGCTATGTCAGTGACCCTGGCTCTCTGGCGGATCACCTCATTCTGGATCGTGTTCTTCAGAGATACTCCGAGCGTAGCCCTCGACATAGACATAGCTCATAGAGACAGCTCGCTGAGCGACTTTATGTTTGTGGACCAGCCCCACCCTGAGTGTCCACGTTTCGGCTGCATAGGTCATAACTGGTAGAACGCACACCTTGAAAACCTCATATTTAGGCATCGTTATGGATGACGAGAAGACCTGAAGTAGTTTACCAAATGCTGCCCATCCCAACTGAATCCTCCTATCGGCTTCCCATACGAAGTTGTTCCTACCCAATTGCATAATCTGTCAGAGCCATCGACCCTATTAAACATAGGATCAATGGTCAGAGGTAAACATATTCCTAAATAACTTCTAGGAGAACACCGTTAATGACGATCAGTTGCGGGGTATTAAGGTCGTTAACCTTGGTTTTGTCCACGTTCGTCCCGAGATTGATACGTCAAGAGGCGTCAGCTAGGTTGGTCAGCATTAGTTCGAGATCCTGCAGCGACTTCGCCGTAAGGACAATTTCATCGGCATATCGTAGGTGTGAGATCTACTCACCATTTATGTTTATGCCCGTTCCTTTCCAGTCCAGCGTCTTAAACATATTTTCCAGGGTGTTAGTGAACAGTTTCGTATAAATATACATCTATAAATATATATATATTTTTGAAATTCGACATTTTATTTTTGCACATTTCGGAATTTTATACCTTTGCCTGCCGGCAGCATCAACTCGGTGGTAATAATTTTCTGTGGTCTAGAAATACCATTGAATCTGTAGTCTTGTCTATTTTCGTTCGTATTAAATGGCGTCTGTAGCGCCCTAACCTCAAACATCTCAATTTTTCAAGTTGATGTTGACGTTCGTGTGATAAACGAAAAAAGCAAATGTTATTGTGTTCACATGCCAGTGTTTTGTGAATCCCGCTAGATTATACCAAGCTATGGCGGACGCGGCTGCAAGGCAGCTGCAATACGAGTACAAAGCTGTAAGTACACCATCCAATGTTTTGGTTACATTGTTTCGTTATTTTGCAAATACTGGCCTTTTTTAAAAAAATACCTAGCGTTTAATATCTACTACCTGGTTCCATCAATAACTTTCATCAGAAAGGAAATGGAAAATTACAAGGATTTTTGGTATGTTGACAGAACTCAAATCTTGTACTTCAAGCGGATGTAAGGCTCATAGAGCGTCGTGGTCGTGATGAGGCGACCGGAGAGGTCCTGTCGTTATCAGGGAAGCTTATTGGGACCCGCATGGGAGACAGAGCCCAACGCACCAAGCCAGAAAAAGCTGAGGAGCGCAAAGCTAAGTAAGAACACATTATAAAATTATCTAACAAAGATGCAACTCTGTACTGCCAAATTCAAGAGTGAAGCCCTCATGATATGCTGATCCGCTCTTATGCACAAACCTCACACACATTTACACCATGTTATGGCAATCAACCACCACATCGCATCAAGTCCATGTTATTTGTGTTAGTTCTGTCACAGTTCTCACGTAAAATCCACTGATCTGCTGTCTTTTGTGGTGAAATGGTGTAAACACATTTCAACATTTGTACATTGTTTCATTCACATGGCTACTTACGCCTAGGAATTGCATTCCAGTGACATTTCATTCCAGTGGATTGCATTCCAGTGACATTTCATTCCAGTGGATTGCATTCCAGTGACATTTCCAATCCAGCCCGATTAATCAAGTCAGGTTAAGTTTTCCTTTTTGATCCAAAATGGACTGCTTATGAGAAAATAGAGTGAGTGTATTATATAGGTAGTTAATAAATATCATCATCATCAGCATCATCATCATCATCATCATGTGTCAGCCTTTAGAAGTCCACTGCTGAACATAGGCCTCCACCAAAGAGCGCCATGACGAGTGATCTTGTGCACCACCACCCACCGACTTCCTGCGATGGCTACAATGTCTTCAATCCATTGTGGGGGTCTCCCTACACTTTGCTTGCTTCTTTGTGGTCTCCATTCGAGAACCTTTATTCCCCAGCGGTTGTCGGTTCTGCAAACTATGTGGCCTGTTCATTGCCACTTCAACTTGCAAACTCTGAGAGCTATTTTGGTAACCTTGGTTCCTCATTTCAGATTCTATCACGTAGTGAAACACCGAGCTTAGCTCTCTCCATTGCACGTTGCGCAATAGTGCTA
Organism: Alsophila aescularia; assembly: GCA_946251855.1. Classification (NCBI taxonomy): domain Eukaryota; kingdom Metazoa; phylum Arthropoda; class Insecta; order Lepidoptera; family Geometridae; genus Alsophila; species Alsophila aescularia. Next base: position 65,899,584 of record OX276374.1, read on the forward strand.
ATAAATATATACCAAAACAATTAAATCAACTTCATTTCCGATGTTATAATAAGACAGCGAGTATACAAATAAAAATCTAGTACAGTGTAGGTAACTAGTTAAATATAACGTAAGGGTGTTTCAGTCTCACTAGATTTCACTAACATAATAATCAAGTTTATTTTAGGGAGCATTGGGAGCACAAGTTCATTCTTATATTTATGACAGACATTATGAATCATGATGAATCCTGTCTAATGAATGGAACAATTATCAATAAATATTACTCCTTCAACATACTATCAATAATTATTTCAAGTATTTACATTATCGTAGAAAGCCAATAGTGTTGTGTCTTCAGCCAATCGACTTCTAGTAGAGCTACAAATATAGCCAGCGGCCGAGTAGACCCTCGTATAGATATAATAGAAGTAGATATAATATAATAGAAGTAAATATATAATAGTAATATATAATATAATAGAAGTCCTCCCTCTAAGGCATTTAATGATCTGGTGAATTCCAAGCATTCCGACGTTGACTTATTTGCATTGATGTCTGTAAGCAAGTCCATTTCCAACTTCTTAGGTATGCAAGTATGTTAAGTAAACTGTTATGTTGTTCTTCTTCATTGGTTTAGCCGTGTGCGCGAACATTTAGTCAGCTGGTAACCAACGGCTGTTTCCGATCAGATATGTGTTACTTGTGGTAGCCGTTGCTTTATCCAGCACCTGGGCCCCAATTCTACTAAAACAATTTGTTTTGTATTTGTATTTGTAGTGACCTATGCCTAAAATGAAGCCAACTACAATTCGACAAAAAGGAGCCTCAATAATAAACTCAGTTACACGAGTCATCAGCGTGAAGCAGTCTCACAATTGGAAATACCTACATTTTCGGGAAACTACATTCAATGGCCAACATTCAAGGACTTATATTCCGAGGCCATCCATAAAAATCCGCAACTCTCAAAATCACAAAAAATGCAGCACCTCAAGGGTAAACTTCGTGGAGAAGCAGAACGCATCGTGCAACATCTGAACATTTCACATGAAAATTACGATGCCTGTTGGAACATACTTACGCACAGGTACAACAACATACAACTACTTTTCACGAAGCAAGTGCAGATTTTTATGAGTCAACCAACAATGACTAGACATTCTGCTTGTGAATTAAAACACCTTCATGATACAAGCATGGAGTCTATTCATGCAATCAGTAACCTTGGAGTTGACACCTCGACGTGGGATCTAATCCTTGTCCACATAATGACGGAGAAAATGGACCCCGAGACCTACACGTGCTATATGGAAAACAGAGAATGCTCGTGAGCTGCCATCATTAGACAACTTGCTAAAGCGAAATGAGAAGGTGATGAATAAACAGTTTCTCCTGATTGACCACCAGCTAAGGGAAGTTAGCGATCGCATCCAGTTGAATCGTGATACAACTTTAGACATGATGTCCACTGCACTCACAGCCAACATTATCATATCACACCTACGACGAGTGCAACAGAGTTTACTTGACCTGGTAACAGACGTAAGAAAAGGTCGAGTCGACGCACACTTACTGAAACCTGATCAACTACTACTACAAGATCAGCTGAACATCATTTCGGGACAATTACCCAGTGAACTATCTTTACCTTGTGTCAACAGTCATCACTGCGTTCCAGAAATGTATATACTTTCAAGAGTACAACTCCGACTTACACAAGAGTATATGATATTCGAAGTTAAATTACCACTCGTCAATAATGAACCCTATGAACTCAGCCGCATGATACCTATATCGCAGATAAAGGAACAAAGTATTATACAAATAATAACCGGATCGGAATTCATAGCCGTGAACTTAAAAAAGGACCTAATAATGTCACTAACATATGAAGACATAGCTACATGTATAACATTAAGAGACCAACAATTAATATGCACATTGGATAAGCCTTTATATGACACAAAGGTCGCCTAAACGAGTTGTGAGGCACAACACAAATTATAAACAATAGAAAAACTTATCAGTGTGCCAGCTGCCAGTATCCGAGTATCAGATTGCACCAACCACTGGATACAGTTACAACATAGTGGCACGTGGATTCCGGACACTTGCTGTCGGGAATGCTTAGTGCGCATTTTCTGTACATCTGGCTAGGCTTCAATCACTCTTAATGGGATGGGAATAATTGAACTCAATTCTGGATGTGAACTGAAGGCAGGTGAGGTCATCATCCACTCTCATCACCAATTCAAAGGTAAAATTATGCTAAACAATGAGGCAATGTACGCATACAGAAAGGAGTCGAACATTAACAAGGTGATCAAAACAGCACGGAAGCACTGTTGAATCCATAGTTACAAGAGATGAGGGGTATGCGTCAATCGCACCACAAGCTCGACCCAGCGGACACATTAAGACTATTGAGATGACAACAAGGGATCTTCCAAGAAGCGTCGACAGGGCTACTTCACCTACTCGGGCCAAGGAGCTCACGAGCACTCAAATTCAATATATTTGAAATTAAGTGCTATGTTGTTTGTGTGTGTACTATTTATAAGTTGCTTGATTTGTATTGCTTTTAGTATTCCTTATTTTTATAAGACTCTGGAAGATGTACGGGCACCGTACAATGTTACTTGATACGTCATTAGATTAATTTTATAAAATATTATCAGATCGCAATAAACCACTTACGATAACGGTCACCTTTCATTGTGCGCTCCGTTATACAGCGTTGTGATTGAACACAACAGTAGAATTGGGGCCCTGACTGAATGTTGGTGCACTCGGCCATTCGGTCTATTTGTGGAGGCAGTTTTTGGCTTTTTAGTTTTATTTTTTGTGTTTACTTAGGTATAAATATAAATACAATAGAATAATAAAATAAAATAAGTATTCTCCTCGAACTCCTTCATTTTCAAAAGCAGTTGTTAACTTTTTCAGAACTTAATCAAAATCTTTATTAGCTTCGTATGTTTGTATGTATGTAACGGAATCTTTGAACTCAAATTTTACCCTCTTTAAACGGTCAGATTAATTCAAAATTTTGCACACTTATCACAGGGCCCAATGACAATACAATGATTTAAAAATTTTGTCCCATTATCCTGATCAGGATCATCAGAATTAACAATTTAAAAAGCAATATGAGAAAAAACAAAATATCTTACTGTTTCTAAATTCAAATCTTAACCAAACTAAAAAGTAAATAATATAGGTTGGTAGTTTGTAATACTACCAATAGATAGCGTTACCGTCCCCATAAGACGGGTTCAAAGAAGCTAGTGGAAAGATTTGGATGACAACGCATAGGTCTCGGTAGCCGAATTGGTAAAGGCATGTGCCACGCTGAGGCACAGTATGCGAGTTCAAATCTCGTCTGTGACCCAAATTTTTCCATTAGAAAATTATTACTATTGTCTAATTGCAAACTACTATGTTTGATAGAATAGCGGGTAACAGTTGTCCTTTCTTCCATAATTTACTAGATCTATCCATGTCAGCCTTTAGAAGTCCACTGCTGAATATAGGCCTCCCCCAAAGAGCCCCATGACGAGCGATCTTGTGCCACCTCCATCCACCGACTTCCTGCGATGGCTACAATGTCGTCGGTCCATCATGTGGGGGGTCTCCCCACACTTCGCTTGCTTGTTCGTGGTCGCCATTCGAGAACCTTTATTCCCCAGCGGTTGTCGGTTCTGCGAACTATATGGCCTGCCCATTGCCACTTCAACTTGCAAACTCTGAGAGCTATGTCGGTAACCTTCGTTCTTCTACGGGTTTCCTCATTACACACAATTTATGTTCTATATATTAACATTTTAAGTATATTACCATTCAATGTTATAGAAGTAAGCGTTTAATACTTTGATATTATAATTGTAGGTAATTTGAACCTTTAGGTAATTCTGCCGTTTGGTATGTTATAACGTGAATGCTTGAGAGCCATCCAAAAAAAAGTGAAATGTAAAAATTAACCTTATATCAATGAACTAAAGCTCTATTTTAAACGCGATTGGAACTGCTCTCCTCTCCGAGTATCAAAGACTCTCAAAGTTCAATGATACCTTATTAAGACATAATAAGGTATCATTGAATTTGTCTCAATTGTCCGCATGTAATTTTTTTTAAACCAATTATGTTGACTGTGAAGAGTTTAGGAAGTTATTGAACAATTTTTAAATCAATTATGTTGACTATGAAGAGTTTAGGAAGTTATTGAACAATTTTTAAACCAATTATGTTGACTGTGAAGAGTTTAGGAAGTTATTGAACAATTTTTAAACCAATTATGTTGACTGTGAAGAGTTTAGGAAGTTATTGAACAATTTTTAAACCAATTATGTTGACTATGAAGAGTTTAGGAAGTTATTGAACAATTTTTAAACCAATTATGTTGACTGTAAAGAGTTTAGGAAGTTATTGAACAATTTTTAAACCAATTATGTTGACTGTGAAGAGTTTAGGAAGTTATTGAACATTTTTTTTGTTTTTAATTTTCCTGACATCTGTACACTGCAATATGTTGAGGCCATTTTATTTTTTTATCTGTGACGTGGCAGGAGGCCTCATAAAGGAGAGAAGCACAACTGTCAGGATTCTTAATTGTTTATTCTCGAAGTTCTTATGACGCAAAGAAGAAAAGATAAATCATGTGCGGCATTTGCAATAGTCTTCGGTTCAAAACAGGGTTGGGAAAAATCATTCAATTTTTTGATATTTTAATCAAATAATAGTCTTCGGTTCAAAACAGGGTTGGGAAACATCATTCAATTTTTTGATATTATAATCAAATCTCATAGATTTTAATAAAAAAACACGTTTTTTAGTGTTCCGTACCCCATAAGGGAAAAAGTAACTCTTATAGATTTTGTGTAGATCTCGATTTGAATGTCAATATTATTAGCCCCCAGCATGTGAATGTTGCATAATTGGGTAATACGATAATTCTTGAAAATTGGTACTAGTTTCCGAAAAAGACATCGCTTCTTTTGCATTTTCCCACTCGATAAAATTGTTCAAATATTTTTCCCGGGATTTAGTTGGAAATAGATGTAATAAATTCTGTATCACATTTATTGCTCAGTATTTTCAGGTGTTAGTAGTCTAGTACTTTCGCTATACTTACATTTTCTAGAAATTATTTAGTTTTTGTACTGTCAATATTCCTTGTCTCCTTGACGATGATATCGTAATTCGCGCTCTTTTATTTTTTGTCTTCCACTCCGAACATCACTGATCTCTATGGATAGGCTCTGTTGTCTATGCCGTACATTCACATGATTCTCTTTTCAAATAAAGACAGCGCGCCACGTGACCCAAACAAAATTCCATTGTACGTAGGAAATGTATTAGCAAAATTCATGATCCAAATTCGAAACTCATTACTCTGAAGGTCTTGAACAGAAAACACCTACTTTGCTCCCACTTTTCGAGGAAGCAATCAGTGTTTTTCGAATAGATGGTATGAAACATATATTAAAAGTAAGTGGCCGATGGGCTGGTGGAAATCTATCAGAAAAGAGTGGGCTGACTAAAGCTCTCATTGAAATCATCATAACTTGAAATTATGCAACGGCATCATCTGCTTCTGTAGAACGTACGTTTTGGACATATGTCTTAGTTTAACATTAAAAATGTGTTATATTTTCCAAAAGTAAATTTATAGAGACACTTAGAGACACCTGGTTAGAGAAAACATGTATACTAACCCGTGTGGACCGGGAATGTTCACACAGGCAAAGATGTGGGGTGCAGATAGTCTTCCATGTAACAATATTCTTTTTGCAATCACCCACAGACGTCAAAAGCGAGATGAGGCGTCCTACGACCTGTCCAAATCCAAATCAGCTCGTGTGACGTGGGCTGACGACGCGCCAGGAGTGCTGTACCGGCCTCGCGCTCAGCACACCCGGCACGCGTATGAACTGCTGCTCGCTTTCATGCAGAGCGCGCTCGGAGACCAGCCAAGGGATGTGCTGTGTGGGGCCTGTGATGAGGTTAGTTTCAGTTCTGAAGCGAGCTACAAGTCGTGTTTTTCAACCGATCTGGACGAAACTTGGTATACAGGTAGGTAAAGGGGGGCTACTGAATATCTCCGCCTTATTAGATCCGATTTTGGTGTTTGTTTTTTATTTGAAAGGTAGTTACTTTAAGTTGGCCTCATAAAAATTTGGTTAAGATCTGTTGATGATCTCGTAGGCAGGTGTTCCGTGTGTTCGGCCCGACATACGACTCCTGCCCTGAATCAGCCCTCTCACCTCAGGCGGCAACGTCATTCCTGACGTACCTTATCCGCTCCTGTGCTTACCTCAAGGAATTGTTCTGTACGGACTGCAATTTGGTTTTATTGGTTTTTGAATACAGCGCGTACCATGCTGGTGCTAAAACCGACAGACAGACAAACAGACAATCTATTTGTGTAGACTTTTTGTTACTTACTGCTTTACTTACACTAAAACCAGGAAAGATTTGTTTTTTATCTGTAATATCATTCCGCTTGCTTTCCTGAAATCTATGGGAGTGATTTCGTGAGAAGCGTAACCAATGTTTAACCGCGCCGTAACCGGGGACCGGGAAAGCGCACGCTATTTGATTTGACCAATGAACGCGCGCGGTTCTATCAAGTTAGAAGCCATCACATTAGGGCAAAATAAACATATCAGTCGGGAATAGAACTCAGGTACTTTAGACTATCGGCCGAACGGTTCGCGGCTGAGCTATCAAGACATACGGTTATTTTTCGAAAATAAAGATCTATAGATCAGATGAAGTAGTTGTTGATTCACAGTTGACCAATGAGCGCACGCGGTGCTAGAGTATGTTAATGTTGCTTATTGCCAAGGTGAGATGTTACACATCATATGAGACTACTGTAGGGTGAGCTCGTTTTTTTTGTATGTTTCTTAGTTTGTAATGGATAAACTCAAAGGTCTTTCTATTATTTTTTTCTATGTTTCTTTGTTTGTAATGGATAAACTCAAAAAATACTAAACTGATATTAAAAATTCTTTCACTTATAGAAAGCTACATTATCAGCGAGTAACATGGGCAGTGTTTTACTTTTCAAGAAATTAGAGATCCCTACGAAAATTGCAATAATGTAACCCAAGGTATCAAAAATTTGCTTATAAAAATGTAAGGAACGGAAATACATGTTGCCGTACAAAACAATTACAAGTCTGAAAATATTTAACTATAACGTTTTTTGTTCAAAGTAGTCAATCATAACACGGGTAGAAACGTGTACAAATAGAAAGAGAAACCCTTAGCTACCCGTGCGAAGCCGGGGCGAGTCACTAATTATAATATATATAGAATAAATAGTTGCTGCAAACCTAGATAGCGCATAGCTTACTCTATCTACAAAGTGGCTACATTAAAAACAAGTTGAAACAAAAATTGATCTGAACGAAATGTAGTGGTCCACCCGATACCCCGACACTTTTACACCCGTGTTTGTAATAAGTGTTTCAGAGTTTGTAATAAGATAGATAGATAAATTGATCTGAACGAAATGTAGTGGTCCACCCGATACCCCGACACTTTTACACCCGTGTTTGTAATAAGTGTTTCAGAGTTTGTAATAAGATAGATAGATACATGATTTATTTGTTTCTATAAAACACACACTTAGTACATTAAAGGCCACAGGCAAGCAGATCCTTAATAAATAAGGTATAATAGGTACATATCTCTAAACATGATTCATATTTCGTACACGTCACGTTCATCAGACATATGCACAAAACACCTGAGATACTATACAAAACTAAAAGTACGTGTGTTTTGTAGTAAAACAAATGGGTCATAGCTCAACGAATAATAAGTGTTTCAGAGTTTGTAATAAGTGTTTCTTATATACAGGTCCTAGTGGTGTTGAAGAATGACAAGCTAAAAGACTTGGAGAAGAAAAAGGAGATAGAATTGCTGCTAGGGACAGTGACTGATGAGAGATTTACGGTGTTGATTAATTTAGGTAAGTACACAAATTGACGCCTTTTCAATTATAATCGATTTTAAAGTCTATAATTAAGTCAAGTCTTGTCTCTTTGTGCGTTAAGTATGACATTTTGTCCTCACTCTCGCTTGCCACTGGTGTCAGAGATTGTCAGGCCGCCCGAGGGCCTCTGACACGGCTTAGCGACTGCTATTAATCAATAACAGCCGGGACCGACAGCTTAACGTGCCCTCTGAAGCACGGAGCGATGGAAAACCGCACATAACTTAGAAAAGTCATTGGTCGAGATGAGGATCGAAGCCGGTATGGTTGGATTCTAACTCGCACTAGTTTACCGCTAGGCTACCATTGCTAAACATACTCTGACTAGCTGCGCCCCGCATGGTGACATCTGTCAATTTGACATTTTCACCCGCGTGAGTGATAATCATTATGATGAAAAGTATCCTATGTGTTATTCCAGGATGTAAGCTATCTCCATTCCAAATGTCATCAAATTCAGCCGTTTGAGCATGAAGGAGTAACAAACATACGAACCTTATAATATTAGTGTGACATATACTTTATATTCTAACATTTAACATTGATGAATGGTTGGCCGAATGGTTAGTGACCCTGTTTACGAAGTCAAACGACGATCGCGGGTTCGTATCCCACTAGGTGACATTTGTGTGATGAGCGGAAATGTTTGTTTCAGAGTCATGGATGTAATAGTGGTACTATGTATGTTTATCCGTTATCTAGTGCCCGTAGTACAGGGTATCCTAGTTTGGGGCTAGGTAATTGGTGTGAAATGTCCCGACTGAATATATTTATTTACTAGCTGTGCCCGCGGCTTCGCACGCGTGGTCATTTCTCTAGGTTAAAAGTACTCCAAGACCTCAAATACATACCAATATATCAACATTTGATCAAAATTCCTTCAGCCGCCAAAAAGTTTTTATCGATTGCTCAGCTTCTACTCATCGGATTGAGATACCAAGTACACTAGTTTTTAAGTCAAACTCAAAGCTATCCAACAGTGAAAACGGCATCGCAATCGATCCAGGAGTTTTTACGTGATGCGCGAATAAACAAACATACAGAAAAACACGTTTTTTTTAAGTGTTTCTTGTTCGGTAGCTTATTTTAAGTACCCTAGATCATATTTTTTTATATAAGTATGAAAAATCATACTCATCATAGTTTTGTTTTATTTTTATTTTCATATTTCACTAACATTTTGTATTAGTGAAATGTGGTTCAAGTGCTACGTATAAAGAACACATGAACAAAGTGTCTTGGTCTTAATAGAGACTGTAAGAAAAGTGTTATTGGACACATTCTTAGTTCTATTCAATCTAACAGTTTAAGTTAAATTTAAATTACTTATTAGCCTAAATGATGGCTAGATTGTAATATAAATAGAGTACATACTTAAAATGTACTCTAGGAAAAGGAAAAAAAAACATTTTCATATTTATTGTTTCATAATAACTTTATTTTTTACTTCTGTCTAGGCAATCGTTTGACCACGATCTCACCTGATGGAAAGCGACGATGCGGTCGAAGGTGTAGCACGCTTGCCTAGTAGATACCTATTCACTCTCGACTTGAACGCACCTGCGTTATATTTTAGCGGAAACACTGACGAGGGCAGGGCATTCCACTCCTTTGCAGTTCTTATAATAAATGAAGAAGCGTATAGACGATAGTGTAACATTTGACATTGACTGTACCCAGGTAAGAAGATCACAGACTTCAACATCAGCTCGCCAGCGGAAGGCAACGCTGAAATAGACGAGACATACGGCATCAATGTGCAGTTCGAGGAGTCTTCCGAGGAAGACGATGAAGACGCTTTTGGAGAGGTAAGTGCAAATAGAAGAGACATACGGCATCAATGTGCAGTTCGAGGAGTCTTCTGAGGAAGACGATGAAGACGCTTTTGGAGAGGTAAGTGCATATAGACGAGACATACGGCATCAACGTGCAGTTCGAGGAGTCTTCCGAGGAAGACGATGAAGACGCTTTTGGAGAGGTAAGTGCAAATAGACGAGACATACGGCATCAACGTGCAGTTCGAGGAGTCTTCCGAGGAAGACGATGAAGACGCTTTTGGAGAGGTAAGTGCAAATAGACGAGACATACGGCATCAACGTGCAGTTCGAGGAGTCTTCCGAGGAAGACGATGAAGACGCTTTTGGAGAGGTAAGTGCAATTAGACGAGACATACGGCATCAACGTGCAGTTCGAGGAGTCTTCCGAGGAAGACGATGAAGACACTTTTGGAGAGGTAAGTGCAAATAGACGAGACATACGGCATCAACGTGCAGTTCGAGGAGTCTTCCGAGGAAGACGATGAAGACACTTTTGGAGAGGTAAGTGCAAATAGACGAGATATACGGCATGTATGTAATGTATGTTGTAATGGTGTAAGAATGGTATGTAGAATGTCACTTCTAATGGTCTCTTTTTTTATGCTGGGTGCAGGCGACATAAAACTGAATTTTATGCGGAAAAGCAAAAATGTTAAAATGTTGTATGTAATGTTGTTTCATTTCCTCGTAATCGAAGTGAAAAGCAGTGTATAAATCTTTGAGAAAGAAGGCATTTTATCCTCGACTTCAATATCAAACCTCTCCTACGGCTCGGGTGGATTAATATCTCGCATAAAATAGCTTGTTTCATACACTTGTTGTACAAGCTATTTTTTTATTATTAATGTGATGGATGAGTTTTTTTTCTTTTTTTCTCGCAAATGGTATCATTTTTAGGACACATTTTGGCTCATTTTAATGATACCTAATTCTGACTCAGTGTCAAGTCGACTTTGATTCTTCGTTTTTATCTTGAGCGTGTGAAAACTCAAAGGGTAAAAGGAAATTCTCCACTTTGTATAAGAGTTCGTAATAATGACTTTGAAAACAGCCGTGTTTTCAGTTGTAAGTTCGCCTCCCCGCTTGTCGCCTTTATTTGCTGACCAGCCGCCATAACGTAAATATTGCAGTGTAACACCAACTAAAGTACCCCCAAGAGGTATGCCTAAGCATTTCGGAAACCCTGGTCTAACGTGACAACTTGCATCACTCTGAGGTCAGACTAAGATCCAACCAGAAATCGCTGGATGTCTAGTTGGTTCGTAGGCTCGTAGTGACGTCTTGACACCAACAATGCTTCTCCCTCGCGCCTTCGTACTCGTAGTGACGTCATGACACCAACAATGCTTCTCCCTAGTGCCGTCTGGTTGGTTGGCAGGTTCGTAGTGACGTCATGACACCAACAATGTTTCTCTTTCAGGTCCGCGAAGAAGATAAAGAAGACGGCGAAGGCTCGGACAATGAGAAGGACAAAGAAAGCAGCGGAGAGGACGACAGCGATGCCGAAGGGAAGAAGAACGCTATTCACGCTAATGTGAGTATAGACAAAAATGAAATAGTCCTCTCTTCTAGTTTCTGTGGGTCCATAATGTTCTGTTTTTAATTTTTTGTTTATATTCGAGAAGAAGTCAAAGGTAACAAACCCCACATTTTTTTATGTTATCATTTTATCTATGGCATTTTGCGGCGTAATAAATTCACTCCACTTTTATGAAATGCCTTATCATCAAAGGCAGCTATCTCCATAAATGTACCTATCGATGTTTCAAGAGCTTCTAAATCCAATCAAATGTAACAAACTCTCAAACAGTGAATTATTCGGTACGCTCATTTCATTTAATTTTCATTATTTAAAGTTGGAATGTATGCAGTTCTGCTTGACCCAAATCTATAAATCAGTAAAATTAAATACAACAGTTAAAAAAGAAAGATTTTCACTCCATCCATACCAATATGGTACCAATATATAAAAGGGAAACGTTGTCTGTTTGTTTGTTTGAGGAGCTTTTATGCGATGAAAGCTGGACGAATTTTGACTTGCGTTATCGCGGTTCAATAGCTAACAGAATTGGGGCCCGGTTTTCGGTTTTCGATTTTTGGGCCTTTTATAACTTTTGCATTTAAAAATGGAGCCATAGAGCAGAAATATCGAACGTTTTCAACAAAAAATATTGCCTGTGTTGCTCGGGGGATGTAAGGATTCTAATGATGGCCCTTATGTCTAAATGAGCTGTTCAGACATTTAAAAGATATGGTGGAATAAAGAAACTCATATACATACATACAAACATACATACATACATACGTGAACCCTAAAAACATTAGATTTTCACAAATTGGTCCAGTAATTAGTGAACATAGACCAAAAAAACGGGGTATGGGTGTGTCGTGGACACGGCCCTGTGTTTTACGCGTACGTATCCGCTCGGACGCCTTCATTCTTTTACGTTCCCGGCGCCGCTTCATATGGTGACATGGTGTTTTATGGGCATCACTGAATTGCTCCTGAGAAGCTCCTTCCAACCACATACAGCAGTCGCAGCGGATCTTTGTGATTGTGAAGTTAGGCTCTGTGAACGATTGCGCAGGTACTGCTGTGAGGATAAAACAGCATAAAGTAAGAGCGAGATAGAATATGCGAAAAACGTAAGCGAGTGAGCGAGGCAGTTATTCAATGCTGTCTTCACCATCAACGTTGGGGTTGCACCTGACAAATGGCAGCTGCGCAGCGACTAGCAGACAACTTCCGAGCCACAACCTTCCGCTGCGACTGTTGTACCACCTCTATATTTTGATAGCTTTTTGACGAGTATAGGCCGACATTGCATTGTTCTTTTGACGAGTATAGGCCGACATTGCATTGTTCTTTTGACGAGTATAGGCCGACATTGCATTGTTCTTTTGACGAGTATAGGCCGACATTGCATTGTTCTTTTGACGAGTATAGGCCGACATTGCATTGTTCTTTTGACGAGTATAGGCCGACATTGCATTAATCTTTTGACGAGTTTAGGCCGACATTGCATTGTTCTTTTGTTTTGTTTTTTACTTTCGCTCCCTAAATACCTTTTCACTAGAACTATTTCGCACTAATGTTTTATGTACGCATTCGATATATCTTGACGAGAGCTAACAATTGAATCTCAAACGAGCGTCTTAGCTTCTCCAAGTCAAAACTTATACGAAACAGAAATTATGTGACGCTGCGAAATGACTTCAATATTGCGGCGCTTCCCTCTCCGCGCGATGCGACACAGTCCTCACTCAACGTAGTAAATTCTTTGGTTCCTTAATTATCGAGTGCTGTAATTAAATTTTTGATGTCGATGATAGATATGGAGCTGCAACATCAAATTGTGTACCCAGATTTCATAATCATCAGTTTTTTGGATATATAGACGTAATCACGTAAAAAAATATTATTAGTAATGTAATGTGTTTTGCAGCTCTCAGAGGAACAATCTCAAAAGCGCCGCGACCAAGCCCTCCACCCGATGGACATCGATGCCTACTGGCTGCAGAGGCGCCTCTCCAGGCACTTCCCCGATGCTATGGTGTCGCAGGTGCGTTGGAATAATCATCTATTTTCAACCAACTTAAAAAAAATGAGGGTTTCAAGTTGATGTGTATGTATGTAATATTGTTGAGCGTAATATCTATACATATAATAAAGCAGTAATTACCGAAAAATCTGTACAATAAAGATAATTTAAAAAAAAGGCTATTGAACAAGAATATAACATTTTTTTATATCGTGTTATCTGTTTGTTTGTATGTGCATCACTTATAAGCTACTTGAGCGATAGCAATGTGGGTTACACTGCTGGATAGCTTAGGGTTGGACTTAAAAACTGGAGTACTTGGTATCTCAAGCCGAAGATTAGATGCCGAGCATCTATTTGATGATCGATCGATCATTTGATGGCTGAACGAATTTTGAAGAAATGTAGTCCATCCAATTTATTTCAGCCGTCACAAATAGTTTTTAATCGATTACTCGTCTTGTACTCATCGGACTGTACTTTTTTAATTTAAACTTTTTAAATTGATCAAAATAAATAAAATAACAAAAAAAACAACAACTATATAATACACAATATAAAACCCCACGCTAAACAAACCCTTCTCAAATAAAAGTATCGTAATACTGATATATTTATATACATATATTATAAATACACAATAAAAAACATATACCTCAATCCAAATACCAAACGTCTGACATCAATACATTTTTTTTTTTTGTGTATTTATGTATATTTAAAACTTTTTAAAATGAACAAAATAAATTAAAAAAAAACAACTATATAATACACAATATAAAACCCCACGCTAAACAAACCCTTCTCAAATAAAAGTATCGTAACACTGATATATATATATATATATATATACATATATTATAAATACACAATAGAAAACATATACCTCAATCCAAATACCAAACGTCTGACATCAATACATATATATATTTTTTGTGTATTTATATATATTGTATATTTAAACTTTTTAAAATGAACAAAATAAAAATAATTAAAAACAACTATATAATACACACTATAAAACCCCACGCTAAACAAACCCTTCTCAAATACAAGTATCGTAATACTTATAATATTTATATACATATATTATAAATACACAATAAAAAACATATACCTCAATCCAAATACCAAACGTCTGACATCAATACATATATATATTTTTTGTGTATTTATATATATTGTATATTTAAACTTTTTAAAATGAACAAAATAAAAATAATTAAAAACAACTATATAATACACACTATAAAACCCCACGCTAAACAAACCCTTCTCAAATACAAGTATCGTAACACTTATAATATTTATATACATATATTATAAATACACAATAAAAAACATATACCTCTAGCCAAATACCAAACGTCTGACATCAATACATTTTTTTTTGTGTTTTTATATATATTGTATTTTTTTTTTTTGTGTTTGTTAAATATATCAGTGCTACAATACTTTTATTTGAGAAGGGTTTGTTTAGCGTGGGGTTTTACTTGTGTTAATTTTACCATTTATTATTTGTCTGACTTACAGTTTTGGCGGAAGTAAGCTACATATTTTTATTTTGTTCATTTTAAATATGGATTTCCGCAAAGTAACGTCTGAATCTATCAACTATATAAAACTTTTTTATTGTAAAGAAGATAATCACGAGTCGAATTACTATTACTCAGGTTACGCTGCGCCCCACGATTTTATTTTATATTGTAGCTTTTAGTACATTATCATCTTTACAATAAAACCGACTAACAAAAAAAAAAAAAAATGTTTTATGTTTGTCCAGGCTAAGTCGAGCGAGGTCATGCGAGCGCTGGCGGAGGCGGCAGACGACCGCGACCTGGAGAATAGACTAGTGTTGTTGCTCGGCTACGACTGCTTCGAGTTCGTCAAACTTCTCAACAAATACCGATACACAAGTAAGTATGCAGTTACTGTAGGTGGGAGGTAAAAATGGATTAGCTATTTCATATTTACATAGAGATTGTCTAATAACACACATACAAAGGTACAGGTACACATACACAGTAGGTGTATGGACACAATACCCACAAATTGGTCGTCGCCATTGGTCGTTCAGTTACAGAATACCTAATAATTCTAACGAACTAAGGTGTTATTCGTCTACACAAAAAAGGTATCAGAAATGAAGAACGGAATGACACGTTGCCATGGAAACGAAATAATAACAAGCCCGTTTACCTGTGTCCACGACTTCTGCCCTGCAAATCTAGATATTGCAGATTTGGATCGGATCACAGACGGAATGCAGAGCATGGTACGGAAGACAGTCTATAGCGGCTTGTCCATACAAAAAGAGAATATATTTACTAAATACCTACTTTGCGAAGATCACGTCAAGCAACTATACTCTTAAAAATTGAAATCCTAAAATTAAATGTTAAGGCTTATGTCACACCAAGGTGGCAGCGACCGGCAGCGAAGCCGCGAGCAGTAACAATAGCTCAAAAAAAGCGCTCGTAAATCCATACCAATATATAAAAGTGAAACGTTGTCTGTTTTTTTGCTAGTCAAAAATAAATATGACACGGCCACGACCGCACCTCCTCGCGTCCGCTGCTCTCCATCCGCATACTTTCTTCACCTATAGAAAGCTATACTCTATATACTCTATATTCTTGTTGAATATAGAGTGTACTCTAAAGAGCTAGAGGTTAAGAGGATAGGGAACCATACCATCGCGACTTCTTCAGGTTTTTCCCTAAATTGGAATTGTGATTAATAAACTAAGGCCAGAATTATTAGATTTGGTTATGGTTTAGTATGGTAGAAACGTTTTCTCCCAAAATTTAACGGAAAATGTAATGCAAACCCTGTAGAAGCCGCGTATAGGGAACCCCCTATCCTCTTAAACGCAGACAAATAGGCGGTTGTGCGCGTCGTTGCGTTGGCTTGGCGTCTCTGCTGCCGCGATAAGCGCTGCCCTCCTATGCCGGCGGCTCTCGGTGTGATCTGAGCCTATAGCCTGAGCAACACAACATATCTTAATAGTTTAAAAACAGTTGGGTATTAATTATTAGCTAGGGTAGAAAAAAAGCGTTTATTCTCACTTGGCCTGATTCTCATTTCGCCGGAATACAGCTATGAAGAAAAATCCGTTTTTTTTTGCCCTTTGTCGGATTCACGTGTTATTACTGAAAATTTTAATGAACTTCTCATATCATTAATATTGGACCCGGATTTATCTAATAAAGTCAAAGTATTTTTATTGTAAAGGCGATATTATACTTACTTACTTTAACAAGTCTGTCACCTGGCAGTTTAGTTATAGAAATAATTATAAGAAGCCTAACTACCTAGCAGTGGCGGTAGGTGCAGAAAAAAAAGATATAGATAAGATAGTAAACTACTAGTGTAATCAGGAGATAGAAAACATACTCAGGGAGTGAGTTACAGGAGGTGGCGTAGGTTTGATATTGTCCTTCGGCTTGGGACTTAGCTTAGAGGCACGCGTGCGAAGACGTTCCGCGGAGAGATGGTGCGGAAGTTGTGCAGCAGCCAGTAGTAACGCCGTAGTGCACAGAGCAGCTCCCGGGAGACAGGTGTCTAACGACCCGTGGCAGCGTGCTGGTCGGCGATTGTACCTCTAGGTACCAGGAAGAAAAAAAAAACTCAATATTGGTGTTTTTTCACTAGTTAAACAGGAATTTAAAGACAAAAATTTGTCCACAATTATTTGCAAAATAAATTAGTAATACTTTCTAGCCAGCATAAAATGACGAGGCTAAAAAAGAACCATTCGTCACCACAGGATTATCTATCCTTTCTATTGCGTTCTGTTAAGGTCGCGTTCGTAATCTTTGCGTAGCAACCACCCATTCTGTTTCAATCAGAACATGTATTACGGACTTAGTTCGATACTCCCCAAGTTTAGTTCGATACTCCCCAAGATTAGTTCGATACTCCCCAAGTTTAGTTCGATACTCCCCAAGTTTAGTTCGATACTCCCCAAGTTTAGTTCGATACTCCCCAAGTTTAGTTCGATACTCCCCAACTTAGTTCGATACTCCCCAAGTAATCAATGGCAACTGTCCAAGCCGAGGTTCGTACCCCCTGGGTGCCCTTGAGCAAGTGGCCAAAAACTTAACTTTGGCGTGCGCCTTCTGCGTCACGCATTGCGGCGGAGCGCTTTTGCGCCCGCCCCACCGTCCGGTGACGCTGTAGAGGTCAGTTATAGACCAACAGCACATATCCTTTCTAATAATAAAAAAAAAAAAAAAATTGTATTACGGTCATTCAATACGGTGCGTTGGAGTAGATATTGCGGTGAAAATTTGTTTGCAACAAGTCGTATTGGCTTAGTTAGACTTTTGTTTACGATTGTAGATTACATAACGTGTAGAATGGTCATACTAATTCAAAGACAAGAAATGCTTAAAATCTTGACAACACATAGACATTTTAAGGTTACGTATTTCTTTGTTTATTATCGGCTGTTTATTTTATTGTGAGAGTGGACTTATTTTGTTGATACTAAGTGAAAACTCGACTAAACGGAATAAAAACAACGTGAGATGAAGTGAGACGTTACAAGTCAAAAACGTAACCCCTCATGTACAAGGAGAATATTCAATTCGAGCGGTAACTGTGGTTTTCGCTACACTATAAAAAAAAAACAGCATCAAAATCCATCTAGTAATTTTTGCGTGAACCTCAGTCAAACCCATTTTTGACCGGAACGTCGCTTAACTAATAATATCTTTACGTTATTTCTGTACTCAATCCGACTGTTTGGTCTCAAAACGGAAAAAGAGGGGGAAATGGGAAATCATATTTATTTTGCCTTAATTATTGATTTCTTCAACAGTTCTGTACTGCACGAAACTTGCATCGTCTCAGTCGGAGAGCGAGCGGGTATCTATACGCGAGGAGATGTCGCGGCAACCGCACTTGCAGAAGATACTCGCGCAGCTTGAAACTGGCAAGGGGGAAGATGAGGTAAGAGTACTGCACGATACTTGCATCGTCTCAGTCGGAGAGCGAGCGAGTATCTATACGCGAGGAGATGTCCCGGCAACCGCACTTGCAGAAGATACTCGCGCAGCTTGAAACTGGCAAGGGGGAAGATGAGGTAAGAGTACTGCACGATACTTGCATCGTCTCAGTCGGAGAGCGAGCGAGTATCTATACGCGAGGAGATGTCCCGGCAACCGCACTTGCAGAAGATACTCGCGCAGCTTGAAACTGGCAAGGGGGAAGATGAGGTAAGAGTACTGCACGATACTTGCATCGTCTCAGTCGGAGAGCGAGCGAGTATCTATACGCGAGGAGATGTCGCGGCAACCGCACTTGCAGAAGATACTCGCGCAGCTTGAAACTGGCAAGGGGGAAGATGAGGTAAGAGTACTGCACGATACTTGCATCGTCTCAGTCGGAGAGCGAGCGAGTATCTATACGCGAGGAGATGTCCCGGCAACCGCACTTGCAGAAGATACTCGCGCAGCTTGAAACTGGCAAGGGGGAAGATGAGGTAAGAGTACTGCACGATACTTGCATCGTCTCAGTCGGAGAGCGAGCGAGTATCTATACGCGAGGAGATGTCCCGGCAACCGCACTTGCAGAAGATACTCGCGCAGCTTGAAACTGGCAAGGGGGAAGATGAGGTAAGAGTACTGCACGATACTTGCATCGTCTCAGTCGGAGAGCGAGCGAGTATCTATACGCGAGGAGATGTCGCGGCAACCGCACTTGCAGAAGATACTCGCGCAGCTTGAAACTGGCAAGGGGGAAGATGAGGTAAGAGTACTGCACGATACTTGCATCGTCTCAGTCGGAGAGCGAGCGAGTATCTATACGCGAGGAGATGTCCCGGCAACCGCACTTGCAGAAGATACTCGCGCAGCTTGAAACTGGCAAGGGGGAAGATGAGGTAAGAGTACTGCACGATACTTGCATCGTCTCAGTCGGAGAGCGAGCGAGTATCTATACGCGAGGAGATGTCCCGGCAACCGCACTTGCAGAAGATACTCGCGCAGCTTGAAACTGGCAAGGGGGAAGATGAGGTAAGAGTACTGCACGATACTTGCATCGTCTCAGTCGGAGAGTGAGCGAGTATCTATATGCGAGGAGATGTCGCGGCAACCGCACTTGCAGAAGATACTCGCGCAGCTTGAAACTGGCAAGGGGGAAGATGAGGTAAGAGTACTGCACGATACTTGCATCGTCTCAGTCGGAGAGCGAGCGAGTATCTATACGCGAGGAGATGTCCCGGCAACCGCACTTGCAGAAGATACTCGCGCAGCTTGAAACTGGCAAGGGGGAAGATGAGGTAAGAGTACTGCACGATACTTGCATCGTCTCAGTCGGAGAGTGAGCGAGTATCTATACGCGAGGAGATGTCCCGGCAACCGCACTTGCAGAAGATACTCGCGCAGCTTGAAACTGGCAAGGGGGAAGATGAGGTAAGAGTACTGCACGATACTTGCATCGTCTCAGTCGGAGAGTGAGCGAGTATCTATACGCGAGGAGATGTCCCGGCAACCGCACTTGCAGAAGATACTCGCGCAGCTTGAAACTGGCAAGGGGGAAGATGAGGTAAGAGTACTGCACGATACTTGCATCGTCTCAGTCGGAGAGCGAGCGAGTATCTATACGCGAGGAGATGTCCCGGCAACCGCACTTGCAGAAGATACTCGCGCAGCTTGAAACTGGCAAGGGGGAAGATGAGGTAAGAGTACTGCACGATACTTGCATCGTCTCAGTCGGAGAGCGAGCGAGTATCTATACGCGAGGAGATGTCCCGGCAACCGCACTTGCAGAAGATACTCGCGCAGCTTGAAACTGGCAAGGGGGAAGATGAGGTAAGAGTACTGCACGATACTTGCATCGTCTCAGTCGGAGAGCGAGCGAGTATCTATACGCGAGGAGATGTCGCGGCAACCGCACTTGCAGAAGATACTCGCGCAGCTTGAAACTGGCAAGGGGGAAGATGAGGTAAGAGTACTGCACGATACTTGCATCGTCTCAGTCGGAGAGCGAGCGAGTATCTATACGCGAGGAGATGTCCCGGCAACCGCACTTGCAGAAGATACTCGCGCAGCTTGAAACTGGCAAGGGGGAAGATGAGGTAAGAGTACTGCACGATACTTGCATCGTCTCAGTCGGAGAGCGAGCGAGTATCTATACGCGAGGAGATGTCCCGGCAACCGCACTTGCAGAAGATACTCGCGCAGCTTGAAACTGGCAAGGGGGAAGATGAGGTAAGAGTACTGCACGATACTTGCATCGTCTCAGTCGGAGAGCGAGCGAGTATCTATACGCGAGGAGATGTCCCGGCAACCGCACTTGCAGAAGATACTCGCGCAGCTTGAAACTGGCAAGGGGGAAGATGAGGTAAGAGTACTGCACGATACTTGCATCGTCTCAGTCGGAGAGCGAGCGAGTATCTATACGCGAGGAGATGTCCCGGCAACCGCACTTGCAGAAGATACTCGCGCAGCTTGAAACTGGCAAGGGGGAAGATGAGGTAAGAGTACTGCACGATACTTGCATCGTCTCAGTCGGAGAGTGAGCGAGTATCTATATGCGAGGAGATGTCGCGGCAACCGCACTTGCAGAAGATACTCGCGCAGCTTGAAACTGGCAAGGGGGAAGATGAGGTAAGAGTACTGCACGATACTTGCATCGTCTCAGTCGGAGAGCGAGCGAGTATCTATACGCGAGGAGATGTCCCGGCAACCGCACTTGTAGAAGATACTCGCGCAGCTTGAAACTGGCAAGGGGGAAGATGAGGTAAGAGTACTGCACGATACTTGCATCGTCTCAGTCGGAGAGTGAGCGAGTATCTATACGCGAGGAGATGTCGCGGCAACCGCACTTGCAGAAGATACTCGCGCAGCTTGAAACTGGCAAGGGGGAAGATGAGGTAAGAGTACTGCACGATACTTGCATCGTCTCAGTCGGAGAGCGAGCGAGTATCTATACGCGAGGAGATGTCCCGGCAACCGCACTTGCAGAAGATACTCGTGCAGCTTGAAACTGGCAAGGGGGAAGATGAGGTAAGAGTACTGCACGATACTTGCATCGTCTCAGTCGGAGAGCGAGCGAGTATCTATACGCGAGGAGATGTCCCGGCAACCGCACTTGCAGAAGATACTCGCGCAGCTTGAAACTGGCAAGGGGGAAGATGAGGTAAGAGTACTGCACGATACTTGCATCGTCTCAGTCGGAGAGCGAGCGAGTATCTATACGCGAGGAGATGTCCCGGCAACCGCACTTGCAGAAGATACTCGCGCAGCTTGAAACTGGCAAGGGGGAAGTTGATGTCTTTTGTGACCTAACAGAAAAAACATCAAACCATTCCATGTTTAAACTTTGAATCCACAGACGACACAGCAGTCCGAGGCCCCTCGCAAGCGGCACAAGCTGGACTCGGAGGCGGGCGGTGGCGCGGGCCAGGTCACGGGCTCCAGGAAGGTGCTGCAGCTTGAGGAGTTGGTGTTCGCGGCGGGGGCTCACTTCATGGCCAACAAGCGTTGCCAGCTGCCGCCCGGATCCTTCAGGAAGCAGCGGAAAGGTAATTTACCGAAATCGGTTCACTTGTTTTTAAGTGATGCAAAACACACATTTTTTAAAAGCTTTTATCTAACTTTATTTGTATCTATGTATTTCTGTCTGTTCTGGAATCTTGCAATTCTAATTTCGCGCAGTTCCCGATTAGCTATCCGGCTGAAACTTTCAGGGTAGCTCAAAAATCAGTCTTTTTTTCTTTTCTTTTTTTATTGTTCTTATTTCTATTTGGTTCTGTTTACGAAAGTGTATTTCTTTGAGTTGTATATCCTCCCACTATCCACAGCAATATATAAAAGGGAAACGTTGTCTGTTTGTTTGGGGAGCTTTCACGCTAAACCGTATGAACCGATGTTGATGAAAATAGGTACTGTACAATATAGAGACCAACATAGGATACTTTTTATCCCGGAAAATGGTAAATTGCCACGGGAAAACTGTACAATGACGATTACCCTCTGTAAGAAACGGTTGCCGTGGAGCTTTTGGGTGTCGAACTCACATCAAACCTGAATTTTCGGTCTTATATTAAATCCTAAGCCAAGGTAGCTGCAAAAAAACTTGGTATTTTGTCTAAGGTTAGGCGGTACTTCACACCGGGACAGCTTTTGAATCTTTATCAAGCACAGGTCCGATCTTGTATGGAGTACTGCTGCCACCTCTGGGACGGTTCTGCCAAGTATCAGCTCGAGGCTTTGGATTCAATTGAGAGACGTGCTATCAGGCTCATTGGGGATGGCACTCTGGTAAAGAGTAAGCTTCAAAGTCTGGCGCATCGACGTGAGGTAGCAAGCCTGGCGGTATTCTACAGATTGCACTATGGAGAGTGTGCACAAGAACTGCACAACCTGATTCCCCATCACCTTTCCATCACCGTACGACTAGACGATCAGCAAAGCGCCACCCTTTTATGATTGAAATACCTCGCACAATAAACGAAGCGTTTCGCTTCTTCATTTATTTTATAATAATATTTTTTTGAAAGCGAGTTCTTATGAACTGCAAAGGAGTGGAATGCCCTGCCCTCGTCAGTGTTTCCGGTAAATTATAACCCAGGTGTGTTCAAGTCAAGAGTGAATAGGTATCTACTAGGCAAGCGTGCTACACCTTCGACCACATCATCGCTTTCCATCAGTTGAGATCGTGGTCAAACGATTGCCTAGTCAGTAATAAAAAAAAAATATGAAATAATAACAAGTCTGTCAAAAAGCATCAAGAGCGTCGTAACTTTTACGTTGGTTTATAATATCCTAGATGAACGTTGGATGCTTATTATTATTTATAATATCCTAGATGAACGTTGGATGCTTGTTATTATTTATAATATCCTAGATGAACGTTGGATGCTTATTATTATTTATAATATCCTAGATGAACGTTGGATGCTTGTTATTATTTATAATATCCTAGATGAACGTTGGATGCTTATTATTATTTATAATATCCTAGATGAACGTTGGATGCTTATTATTATTTATAATATCCTAGATGAACGTTGGATGCTTATTATTATTTATAATATCCTAGATGAACGTTGGATGCTTATTTTCGCGATAAACTGTCGTCCGCGCGGACGAAGTCGTGTGCGGAAGCTACAGTTTCAATAAATTTGAATTATGTAGGGAACTAGCGCATAATACGCATTTACTAACAACATTATAACGGATATCTAGAATTGACAAATTTACGAGATATAGCGGACCAAGATTGACGAAGTCGCCTAGATCATTTTCTTTTTATCCGACTATGGCGAAGCAAGGGAAGGGAAATGTGTTTAACAGTCTATGTATGTATGTGGATGTTCCACCATAGCGTCGCCCCTATTGGTCTTATTTTGACAACCGATGTGTCAATCGATTCGTATTCAGGTATAAAGTGCCTTAAGCTATTTATTTTCTCCGGACTAGGGTGTGAAGCAGGGTTGATAAAAAACATGTTTTTTTGTTTCTGACAGATTTTATTGATTTTTATTCTTGTTTTTTTTTTACCGAAATTTGTAGTTTTACCTTATCTGTCAACCTTCTAATAAAACATATATATTTTTCATCAAGCAACAACGAAAATGTATTTTACCCTGCGTTCGAGATGAAGAGATGGTGTTTTGGGCAGTTTCAAAATGTACATTTATTAGTTTATTATAATGTTTATGTATTTACTAGTATTTACATATTTATTAGTATTATCTTGTTTTATTTGTTTGTAATCTTCTTTTCTTTCTTTTTTGGGTATTATACTCAAACTTTGCACACCAACAACTGCCTCTATTATATAGTCATGTGTCTCAATATAGCCCAAGGTTGCCTGGAAGAGATCGCTGCTTAGCGATAAGGCCGCCGATTGTACTATATTTTTAAGTTTATTTTTGTTTGTAAGTGTTTCATTTAGTGCAATAAAGTGTTATCTATCTACATTTTTATCAAGCCGTTCGCCGTAACACTCTCAACACTTTTGTAATATTTCTACGGAATGAAGTCGTTTTTCCTATGTCTAATTTAACTATCATCACAAAATAAATAACAGTATGTCACATGCAAACGAACGGTGATCGAAAACATTTCAGAACTCTAATTTCGCCCACAAATGTCTAAACCTAACGGCAAATGTGATCATATTTGGCCTAATTGGCTATAGCCATATAATCAAAATTATGTAAAAACAAAAATACATATGTACTTACATATTTTAATAATCATTTTTAATTTCTAGTCTCGTAACAATATGATTTTAATAAACTTTTACGGAAAAGAAATATGATTTAAATCACTGATTTTAATAAAATAAATGCTTGATTCAAATGATTTAAATCAATCAACTCTGGAGTGAAGCAAAGGGTATGTTTGATACTGGTCGATTGATACTTCGCTTGTAAAAATAGGACCAAGATTTTAGTTTGCACACAACCTTCATTTGCCTTGCCGAGAGCGGATAAAAAAATAGTCTATAACACTATCCATACCAATAAGTGGAACGTTGTCTGTTTGTTTTTTTGTCTATTTGTTTGTTTGTTTGGGGAGCTTTCACGCGATAACGGCTAGATGGATTTTGATGAAATTTGGAATGGAGATAGCTTATACCCTGGAATAAAACATAGGATACTTTTATCCTGGAATAAATTAAGTTTCCACGGGAAAACTGGAAAATATTGATTACTCGTTGTAAGAAACGGTAGTCATGCAAACGAAATAATAAGTATGTCAAAAAACATCCAGAGTGGTGATCCAATTTTCCTAATCCCGGAAAATTGTAAGTTTCCACGGGAAAACTGGAATAACTGGAAAAATGTTGATTACTCGCTGTAAGAAACGGTTGCCTTGAAAACGAAATAACAAGTACTAGTATGTCAAAAAACATCAAGCTATACCTACTTTTTACTTTTTATTGTTTTTTAATATCCTAGAAGAACATAGGATGCTATTTTTCGCGATAAACTGTAGTCCGCGCGGACGAAGTCGCGGGCGGGGAAACTAGTATATCATAAAGACAAATCGATTGATACCTCGCTTATCAAAATCGGACCAAGTTTTTAGTTTTAACATCCTTTTCTATGCTTCGCAGAACTCTGTGAAAAATATATGCCAATAACACTATACCTACCGGAAGATAAAACGATTGACACCTAGCTTGTCAATATCGGACCAATAGGGGCGACGTTATGGTGGAAATACATAGAATGTTAAACTGATTACCTTCCCTTGCTTGCGGTGCAAAAAGCAGACATGCCTTGTAGTGAGCAGACTATGAGCTGCTAATGCAAAATATAAACTCCGACTCGTCCAAATTGATTTAGAGACTTGCGAATTCACAAACGTATTGTTAAACTCGCACCGGCTATACTCTATTCACTGAATGTAGCGTTCTCTCTTTTGCACTTTTGTATGCAAGTGATAGGGATAGATGACTGCGTTTTGAAGTCAGTGGACGTAATCAATTGCCAATAAGTGTAAAGATGGGCTTACATGGCGTACTTTACGGGGAGTAATATTCCTCCTACTTTTTTAGGACTGTTAAAATAAAGAGTATAGGTAAGGTTAAATATAACATTTTATTTAATAATTTATTTATCAGTGTTTTAAAGAGTTTTCATCTCTTACATTAATTACAAATCTTTCCGTCATAATTTCTACATTTATATCCATGGCATTCATTTTGGGACCTACCACCTCTATGACGTGCTTTATACAGTTTTCAGTTCTTCTCAAAACACGCCAAGCCACAGAGTAAACAGATGTCAGTCCGAAAAATATGCCAAGTCGTAATTTAACTCAAAACACGCCAAGCCACAGAGTAAACAGATATCAGTCCGAAAAATATGCCAAGTCGTAACTGATCTCAAAACACGCCAAGCCACAGAGTAAAAAGATATCAGTCCGAAAAATATGCCAAGTAGTAACTGAGCTCAAAACACGCCAAGCCACAGAGTAAACAGATCAGTCCGAAAAATATGCCAAGTCGTAACTGAGCTCAAAACACGCCAAGCCACAGAGTAAACAAATATCAGTCCGAAAAATATGCTAAGTCGTAGGGTAAGCAAGAACAATGAAAATAAGAACAATATTCGCGTCCGCACCGTGCAAGCGACAGATGTAGACTGGCATTTCGCCGCCATGTAAACGCTTTCCTAGCTCGTTATCGCCAACCAATGGGACGCTGTGACTTTTCTGGTATTAACTCTGTTCGGTGGATAGAGTATAGATGGAGCGATGCTCTGCGCAAGGTTACTGGCAGCAAATGGAAGCGAGATCGGGCCAAATAGCGTGCCTTGGGAGAGTCCTATGTCCAGCAGTGGACGACCACAGGCTGATGATACTCTCGGTTTGCAAAGTCAAATATACTGAATGTTTTATTGCACAGGTTATGAAGAAGTGCACGTGCCGGCGTTGAAACCTAAACCCTTCGAGGAGGACGAAACTCTAGTCGCGGTAGAGAAACTGCCCAAATATGTGCAGCCGGCTTTCGACGGGTTCAAGTCTTTGAATCGGATACAGGTATGTTACATGCTCAACTTTATACAACGTGTAACAAAATTACCTATTGCCGGGGTGACGTATTCTACACGTCATGGCGAACAACTTTATTTTTACTACTTGTGAAATTTATAAGTTTTTCATTCATGTATTTACTTTAAAGTTTCGTCCAGAAGCACACTTAACACAGCCGTTATTTAACCTCTAGACGATGTAACAGATCACCAATTGTAATAGTGCCTATTTTTGGTTGTCTTTGTAAAAAAAAAAACATTATAAAACTAGCCGTGCCCGCGGCTTTGTCCGTGTGGTCATATTGTTTGGATATAAGGATCCTATGAGTTATTACAAAACCAAAAGTACCAATATACCAAATTTCATAAAACTTCGTTCAGACGGCAAATAGTTTTTATCGATTGCTCGGCTTCTACTCATCAGATTGAGGATAACAAGTACACCAGTTTTTAAGCCTAAACCTAAGCTATCCAACAGTAAAACCGCATCGCAATCGGTCTAGTAGTTTACACGTGATGCGCGAACAGACAAACAGACAGACACCATTAAAAATATGTAAAATTTTATTATTGTTCAGTTAGTTTATAACTTTATAGTATTCAGTATATCAGTTTATAGTAGCGTAGTAAGGGTTGGGGGTTATATAATTTTTTAATTGTTGTTGTACAGAGTCGGATCTCCAAAGCAGCCCTAGAAACCGACGAGAACCTGTTGGTTTGCGCTCCGACGGGCGCCGGCAAAACTAACGTGGCGCTGCTCTGTATCCTGAGAGAGGTCGGCAAGCACGTCAACGACGACGGCACCGTCAACGTCAACGACTTCAAGATGATATACGTCGCGCCAATGAGGTCGCTCGTACAGGAAATGGTGAGTCTTTAGCAAAAGTACGTTGAAAAATTGTCTGCCCAAAATTTTACGGCCAATTTTACGCTAAGCAAAAGTATCTCAGACTAAAATTGACCATTGTAAGAGCGTCTTCTTGTATATGTGGCAGGTAGATAACTTAATCCGCCATTCGATTAACTGCCTAGTTGAATGCTATTTAATGAGCTGGCTGGCCAATGCAAAAGTACCAAGTAGTACCAACGCCTTGATGCCTTTTGACAGACTTGTTATTATTTCGTTTCCACAGCAACGGTTCCTTACAACGAGTAATCGTCATCTTCCAGTTTTCCCGTGGAAACTTAAAATTTTCTGGGATAAAAAGTATCCTATGTTTTATTCCAGGCTATAAGCTATCTCCATTCCAAGTTTCGTCATAATCCGTCCATCCGTTATCGTGTGAAAGCTCACAAACAATCGGACAACGTTTCACTTCTATATATTGGTGTGGATGCATGCATGGTAGCCAACATAGCGTACAACATACATGTTGTACGCTATGTTGGCTACCATGCATGGCAAGTAATACAAACTTGAATAAGTTTAATCCTGGGTGTGGTCCCCATACAACTATTTGCAACCATACAACTATATTCAATTTTGTACGGAACCCTTTAGCGAAGTGCATTTTGCGCCTTGCCACGACATTGTGATCAAAATAGTAGTTTTTTATTATATTATATATATTTTTTACAATACTGGCATTATCACATAAATAAAGCTTACAGCATCTTATGTTAATTGTATTATGTGAAGTATGAGCGAGATAGAATATGCGAAAAAAGTAAGCGAGTGAGCGAGGCAGTTATACAATGCTGTCTTCCCCTTCAACATTGGGATTGCGCCTGAAAAATAGCAGTTTGCGCAGCGAGTTGCAGATAACTTCCGAGACACATACTTCCGCTGCGACTACTGTATGTGGTCACTTGAGATGTTGGACGGCTTAAGATTCAGTTCTATAGCTGAGGTGTAAGGTGCAATATTGAACGTCATAAGTGTGTTATATACAAAAAAATACTCCTAAGTCAAAGTCAGCGATTCCAAGGTAATTTCCGTCGCGCCTTTATGCATGCCTAGGAAATTGTGATACGGAAAGGATGTAAAGCTTTTTCCCGCGACTTCGTCCGCGCAGACTACATTTTAAATCAGTCAGTATCTATATAGATAACCAGTATCCTATATACTTCCCCAGGGTTTAAACTATCTCCAAACCAATTTCCATTAAAATTGGTTCAGCCGTTTATTCGTGAAAAAGGTAACAGACAGAGTTACTTCCGCTTTAATAATATTAGTACGGAAATGGTTGTAATTTGTTTGACAAAAGTGTCTTACGACAATAGCACCTGTACTTCTTATTACCCGACTAAAGTGAAGCAAGGGAATGGTAATGAGTTTGTGGCGACATCAACCGCCACATTGAAATCACCGCCATCTAGTCTCATACCAAGCAAACTAAATCACATCGATCACAGATGGTGCAGAGTACACTACAAAGCCTGCATCGCGCAAACGATATTCTCGCCGCGAATTAGAAGTTAATTTCCAACGAGAAACGGTATCACGGCTCTCCGGGCCAATAACACCTGGCTCGGTCGGAAGTACTTCCCGTAATGATGGAGGAGCTTCAACAAGTGGATACCTAGGAGTGGGTCATAACGTCTTTGGTCCGTAATCGGTTGTAAGCAGTTTCGTGGTGTAAGCGTAACCAGTTTCAAAACTGCTTAGTTTTGTAACTAGTTATTTATTATGGCCGCCCATTGGTTACATTGAGATATGATTACGATACGATTATTAAGACGTATTTTCTGTATTGTCTTATCAAATTGAACTTTCCTTCATATTTATCGAGGCTTAGAGGCCTGGCTGCTAAATTTAATTTTAATAAAATTATTTTTCCGTCAGTTTTTTTTTTGTAAAGAAGGAATGCAGGTGTATTAAGAGGTTATTTGATTTTCTATACAGGGTTTTTCTATATTACAGTTTAGCCCTATATTTATAGGTTTTTTTTCACTATATTTACACGTGAAATCGGTTCGGATCCAGATTCACATTTAAATACGTTGAGTTGTGCCACTTTTTTTTTTCAACTGGTGCGATGGTCATTGATTGTTAGACCGGTTTTATTAAATGTATGCTCTCAAGGAACTGTAGTACCTACTATGTTCTAGTACGTAAGTCGTATTTTCATAAGCTAGGTTGGGGTAAACATGGCATAAGCTCTCTTTTTAACAATGACTAGTGTGGTTAGATAAGCACGCACACATCGATATGACGGAGTCACGGCGAGACTCGATTCGGGAATCGAGTCCATGTAACTAGTTTCAAGTTTCAATAATCGCTTCAATGGAACGCCACCATGCCAGTCGTCTCGCGTCAGTCAAAACTGCGTATGAAAAATAATCGTTACATTCTGGTTCACGAAACTACGTAAACGATTATCAGTCTCATAACTAGTTACTGAAACTGATTACGTTAAATAACGCCCACTCCTAATAGATAGATAGATAGATAAATTCTTTATTGCACACACCACAAACAAAATCAACAAAAAATAAAGGAACAATAGCAGAAGAAGTGTCACAATGGGCGGCCTTATCGCTAAAAGCGATCTCTTCCAGGCAACCTTTGGATGGAGAGGAAATAATACCTATACCTATAGACCTACCTACCTACCTATACACTCCCACACCTTTACCTCCACAAGTCTGCTAAGTATATATGTATATAAATTTTCCACCATAGCGTAGCCCCTATTGGTCCGATTTTGACAAGAGAGCTATTAATCGATTCGTCTTCTTCGCAAGAGTGTCATAGGCTATTTGTTATCCGACCGTACCTCGGGTTTAAGTTTTTGAGCTCACGTCTTGTTTCCGTTCCCAGGTGGGTAACTTCAGCAAGCGCCTGTCTGCCTACAACATGAAAGTGTCCGAGTTGACCGGCGACCACCAACTGACGCGCGAGCAGATCGACGCGACTCAACTTATAGTCTGCACGCCTGAGAAATGGGACATTATTACTAGGAAGGGTGAGTACACTTCGGTCACGGTGGCTGAAATGGCAAAGCATGTGCCGCGCAGAGGCACGGAAGATACGGGTTCAAGTCCCGTGAGTGATCCAAATTCTTACATTAAAAACATATTTGATATGGTCTCGCTAAGAAGTTTGTAATGGATAAACTCAAAAAATATTGAACCGATTTCAAAAATTCTTTCTTTTATAGAAAGCTACATTATCAGCGAATAACATAGGCTGAATATATTTTTTGGAAAAAATAGAGATCCCTACGAAAGTTGCAGAGAAAATGCAGTAAAAATATATTAAAATACTTTCTATTTTTCTAAATGTATGTTAATTTGTTTGCAGGAGGCGAGCGTTCGTTCACCAACTTAGTCCGGTTGATTATAATCGACGAAGTTCATTTATTGCACGACGAGAGAGGGCCCGTGCTTGAAGCACTGGTCGCCAGGACCTTGGGCACTATAGAGCAGACTCAGGAGGAGGTATGTGGTTAACAGTTTGATGAATGTGGGACGTCACATTGTCATTTTTACGAGGGCTGTTTGATAAGTCGTTTTAAAAAGTAAAACGATATATATTTTCTAACAATTTACATTTATTTCTCAACATAGTCTCCTTTGAGGGCCAAACACTTGTTCCAGCGATTTTACAATTTTTTTATCCCCTCCAAAAAATACGTTTTGTCGAGGTCTTCAAATAGCCGTTTACACCTGCGAAGCAGTCCTCATTTGTCAAAAATGTTTGCCCTCCAAGCCATCTTTTCAGATTTGGGAATAGGTAATAATCGCACGGAGCTAGGTCCGGCGAATACGGAGCATGCGGAACCAGCTTGAAGCTCAACTCGTGGATTTTGGCCATCGCAATACCTGACGTGCGCACTGGGGCATTGTCTTGATGAAAGAGGACTTTCTCGGGGGACAATTTTGGTCGTTTTTCCAACGATTCGGCATTAAAACGGTCCAATAACTCTGCGTAATAACGGCCAGTGATAGTCTTTCCCTTTTCCAAGTGATTGATTAATCATAATGATTCCTTCGCCATCCCAGAAGACTGTCGCCATCACCTTCCCAGCCGACAAAACAGTCTTGGCCTTCTTTGGGGCACGTTCACCAGTCGCCATCCATTGTCTTGATTGCTGTTTTGAGTCAGGTGTATAATGATGGACCCAAGTTTCGTCCACAGTAACAAATCGACTCAAAAAAATCCGAGGATTACGCTTCATCATATCCAAACACAGTTTTGAAATTCGCTTTCGTTCGCGTTTTTGTTCGATTGTCAACAAACGTGGCACCCATCGTGCAGACAGCTTTGTCATACCCAAATCTTCATGCAGGATTTTATGTACTCGCTCAGTGGAGATGCTTGTGTTCTCAGCTATTTCACGCACCTTCACTCGGCGGTCGTCGAGTACAATATTATGGACTTCTTCAACAACATCCTCAGTAGTTTCTTCGATTGGGCGACCAGAGCGTGGAGCATCAAATGTGCTTGACCGACCACGTTTAAAATCATTTATCCAGTTATAAACAGTCTGCAACGTTGGTGCGTTAGTGCCATGAACAGAATCAAGTTCAGTTTTTATTGTGGCAGCACTGCAACCCTTCATAAAAAAAAGTTTTATAACTGCACGAAATTCAGATTTTTCCATAGTTGTTGAAAATTTACAAGTGATCACAGTTAAACAATGGTTAAACTGTCAAATTTTGTTTTTTTTTTTGCTGAATTTTAGACAGTCTTCATTTGAAAGATTGTGCCTGCCAGTGTTAATGCCATTTACCAGAAAAAAGGTTTTATAAATAGTTTTTAAAAGGACTTATCAAACAGCCCTCGTACATGTGTATTATAATAATTTCAGATATAAAAAAAAAAAACAAAAGAATTGGCAACAATAGATTCTTGTGCTCTCTTCTCTAACGGGCGTATTTCTGAAGCACCGGTAGAGGCAGAAGGGTATTTCCTTTTCCAGTGCGAGATTTAGCTCTGTTGGCACATGAAAGGGAAATTTCCTTTTCAAACTCAAAGCATACTAAGTTTACATAATTTAATTGATTTGATCTATTTATACATTTAATAAAGAAATGAGTACGAAAAAGTCTGTACAAAGATGATAATTAAAAAAAAATGGTCTGGTTTACTCTAAATAAGGTGCTAAACAAGAATATCACATGTTTAATAATTATATCATTCTGTCTGTATGTTTGTTCGCGCATCACTTAAAAAATACTGGCCCGATTGCGATGCGATTTTATTGTTGGATAGCTTAGGATTTGACTTAAAAACAGGTGTACTTGGTGTCTCAATCGATGAGTAGAAGCCGAGCAATCGATAAAAAACTATTTGACGGATGAACGTATTTTGAAGAAATTTAATATATTGTACCTTATACTTTTGGTTCCTGGAATTACCACGCGGGCAAAGCCGCGGGTACAGTTTTTTATAATAATATTTTTTTTCTCAATTTTAATGAGTTGTTATGACTTGTAAAATTATTATTATTTTGCCCATTTACAATAAATACTTTGACTATGAGATAGTTATTGGCCTCTGGTGCCAGAGCTGATCAGGCCGCCTGACATGGTTTAACGACTGTCATTAATCAAGAAAATAATTTTTTTGTGCGGAGCCGAGGACCGAACCCAGTGTCGTTTGATTCTAACGCACACTATATTATGAAACTGTTTTTCAGGTGCGACTAGTGGGGCTGTCGGCTACTCTGCCGAACTACACGGACGTGGCTGCGTTCTTGCGGGTGAAGCCCGACAAGGGGCTGTTTTACTTCGACAACTCTTTCAGGTAACACTGCATCTGTTAGTCGCTTCGCTATTGCGGTACACATATGCAGTCACATCCGCCGTTTAATTAACTGCCTAGTCTTTATGATTGTATGGTGCCATTCACATAACGGTCTGATGCGGAATGATATTCAGTCATTTAATCAAATGGCAAATGATTTGGATCGATCACGTTTTACTACTTGCCTAGGCTATTCATTTAAATTTAGTTCAATTTTCTGCTACCTGGCGCAGAAGCCCATACACTCAATATATTTAGTAACGCTACCTGTCACCTATAACATAGTCTGTGGCGTCGGCAAGTAATAATGTTGTTTGTGTTTCTCACAGTTTGATTGCATTTACGCAAAAAAATGGTACAATGGAAGAGTGCTGTGACAAAAATAATGTGAATTTAGGTTTGCAAACTACGATGTTTGATAGAATTGCGCCTGAAAAACTAGGTAGGCTAAGTTGAACATGAAAACTGTTTATAAACATTTGCAAACGACTATGTTTGATACAATTATTGCGTCTATATTTGTCAAATGGTCCCCTATTGCATAAATGGCCTAAGCAATCAGCCAGCCAGTTCATTAAATGTCATTCATCTGAATATCATTCTGGGCCCCGATTCTGTAAGCTATTGAATCGCGATAACGCAAGTCGATCGCTTGAATTTTTTTGAGAAATTTTCTTATTTACCACTTAAAAGTGCTGGAAGCGAAAATTTTGCTAAAATTTTCGCTTTTTGTTTTTTTATTTTTCAGTTTTTTTAATTTTTGAATATTTAAAAAAAAATACACTTCTAGCACTTTTAAGTGGTAAATAAGAAAATTTCTCAAAAAATTTCAAGCGATCGACTTGGGTTATCGCGATTCAATAGCTTACAGAATCGGGGCCCAGGCCGCTAGTTGAATGGCACCATTCAATCAATAGCCTAGGCAATTAATCAGACAGCGGATTAAGCTATCTGCCCGCGACACACACACCACTAGAATGACTTAAAGATCTCGATGCGAAACGCCTTCACAAAAAGAACCGTCCCAAGCCTTCCTACACCTACATCTACAATTCTTCACGTCAGTTGCACTGTGCGCCTTGCAATAGGACCTTTAAGACTAAATTTGGCGCTGCCAGTCATATTCGCTCACACAAGAGATAACAAGGTTCGCCGTTGACGGATACGTTAAGGAGGACATCATCATCATCATCATCATCATCATCATCATCATCATCATCATCATCACCATCACTTGAATTAGATTTAAACTAGCCTTGCCTAAAACTATAGATAAGCCAAGGTAACAAGCAAAAAGCCTGTTTCTGTTATTTCAGCAATCATATCCGCAGTAGGTTACTTGTCTAAGTTTCGTAACCCAACCGTTAGGGTAGTGTAGGTCGCCCTGTGGCCAGGTGGAGTGGACGACCTGCGGAAAGCGGCTGGAAGAGAATGGATGAGGAGAGCTGAAGACTGAGCGTGCATTAGGAGAGGCTTACGTCCAGCAGTGGAGATATATAGGCTGATGATGATGAACATACTAGCTTTGTTTTGAAAATCGGTTGCATACTTGCTACTATAGTAGCGGCGCGGCGGCGGCTGGACTGTTTAACTATGAGCCAAACGTATTACTTTTGCAATATTAGAAGTGTTCGGTTGGTCAGTTTAGAATACTGCCAGTAGATGGCGTTACCGTCTCCGTAAGACGGATTTACAAACTAAGCGGAAAAATTTGATGATGTTGTACTTGTCACGGTAACCGAATTGGTAAAGGCATGTGCCGCGCAGAGGCACGGAATGATACGGGTTCGAACCCCGTGCGTGATTCAAATTTTTCGTTTAGAGAATCAGTAGCTTCTAGCTGTGCCTGTGGCTTCGCACGCGTGGTTAAAAGTACTCTATGTGCTATTCCAGGACCTAAAATACATTTAATCAAAATTCCTTCAGCCGTCAAAAAGCTTTTTATCGATTGCTCGGCTTTTACTCATCGGATTGGGATACTAAATACTCCAGTCTTTAAGTCTAGCCCTAAGCTATCCAACAGTAAAAACAGCATTGCAATCGGCCCAGTAGATTTAACGTGATGCGCGAATAAACATACAGACAAACAGACAGACACGAATTTTAAAAATGTTATATTCTTGTTCAGTTGCTTACTTTAGGTATCCTAGAACATATTTTTTTTAATTATCTTCTTTGTACAGACTTTTTCGTACTGCTTTATTATAAGTATAGATGTATTATTTTTGATTTGCAGGCCGGTAGCGTTAGAGCAGCAGTACATCGGCGTGACGGAGAAGAAAGCTCTGAAGCGCTTCCAAGTGATGAATGATATCGTATACGAGAAGACTATGGAGCATGCGGGCCGGAATCAGGTAACAACAACACTCGTCATTTTGACACCAAAAAAAATTGAAAAAAGGAGTGTAATATTTTTAGGATTCATGTATGTTTATATGTATGTGAGTTTCTTTATTCCACCATAACTTTTAAATGCCTAAACAGATTTAGACGTATGGAGTATCGTTGGAATCCCTATAAAAAAGGCGAAAAAAATATTTTTTACAATATGGTTATCAAATTGAAAGTAATAATAAGCACATTCCAACAGTATACAATTTATTGGCATAAATTATTTTTTGACTGGGCAGGCGTGTTTTTTTAGCTTTTAAGCGACCACTCTATCATCTCATCTATATGGATTTACTCTGCCGTACTTTTGTTTGTGCTGGTTCAAAGCGCCCCCACCGAGGGTCCGTGGAAATAAAATTGTCATTGTTTCATCTCCTGACGTTAGTCACCGAATAAATAAGACTACAAACACGTTAGTTCCGTGGACGCTCACTACTGCCAAACTACTACTATCAGCGCCAAAATGGCGATAGTCAAATGCTCTCATTGCAACGTACATCAAGAGCCTGTCTAGAGTACGGAGTTATATGCAGTTGTCTACGGGTAATTCCTATAAAAAAATATCAATTTAGATTTTTCATATTTTTTCCCTCTAAACCACTCCAAAACAGAAGAGAAAAAATAAATTAAAAAAAATACAATTTGGTCGCGCTATTTTCGAGTTTTTGCGAGACTAACGCACGCACGGCAATAAACCTATTTCAGGCACCAGCTCCTCACAAAGCTAGGTATATTTTGTTACTCCGATCTGTTCACATTACTGTGTATAACCTTTTGTGATGAAAATAAATAAACTTTTGATTTTGTTTTTTTCTTTATTTGAATTAGGCGACCGGTTGCTCTAGTGGCTAGTGACTCTACTACGAATTCAAATGGTAGCGGGTTCGAATCCCGCAAGGTGCAATCATTTGTGTGATGAGCAGAAATGATTGTTTCCGAGTTATGTATGTAATATTCGTATCGTGTATGTTTATCGTTTATCTAGTTTACCCTTAATACAGGGTAACCTAGTTTGGGGCTAGGTAATAAGGTGTGAATAAAAAAAAAATGGTGTAAATAAAATAAGAAAAAACTAAAATTTTATAATCAGTGCGTGTTGCCAGTGATGACATACGGCACTGAGACGTGGTCGCTAACCATTGGTCTCATACAAAAGCTCAGAGTTGCGCAGCGAGCAATGGAAAGAGCTATGCTCGGTGATTCACTACGTGATAGAATCCGTATAAGAACCAAGGTTACCGACATAGCTCTCAGAGTGTGCAAGTTGAAGTGGCAATGGGTAGGCCATATAGTTCGCAGAACCGACAACCGCTGGGGAATAAAGGTTCTGGAATGGCGACCACGAACAAGCAAGCGAAGTGTGGGGAGACCCTCCTCCCCCCACGATGGACCGACGACATTGTAGCCATCGCAGGAAGTCGGTGGATGGAGGTGACACAAGATCGCTCGTCACGGCGCTCTTTGGGGGAGGCCTATGTTCAGCAGTGGACGTCTAAAGGCTGACATGATGATGATATAAAAAAAAATAGACTGTTCCTTTGATTGATTTGGTTCTCGTCAATACATGGGTATGTATTGACGAGAACCAAATCAATTGATCCTTTTGTGTTGTTTCAGATTTTAGTATTCGTGCACTCTCGTAAAGAGACTGGTAAGACGGCGCGCGCTATTCGTGACATGTGCTTGGAAAAGGACACGCTTGGACAGTTTTTGAGGTAAATAACTTTTTTTATGTATGTTAGATATCCATGTTTCCAAAAAAACCACATCAATAAGTCTAAGATTTTCGTGGTATCCTTCATTTAAATTAGATTTTGTAATA
This sequence comes from Alsophila aescularia, assembly GCA_946251855.1. Lineage (NCBI taxonomy): Eukaryota > Metazoa > Arthropoda > Insecta > Lepidoptera > Geometridae > Alsophila > Alsophila aescularia. The sequence continues at coordinate 65,937,341 of OX276374.1, forward strand.
AAACATTTAAGTAGTGAAGAAAAAGAGATTTCAAATACTATTCAGATGCTTGCCGCTTAAACAAAAATATTGAAATGCCGTCGAAACAAACGAAATAATTATTCAAAGTAATTTGTTTATTGAGATAATTTCTGGTCATGCATCGGCGTAAAAAGCGATTGCAGGTCTCAGGTATTTAAAGAAACTTCTAACTCTACTTGATCTGCATTTTTCATAAGTCTCTCGATGTACTTAGGTGTGTACAGAAGCGAGGCTAGGACGGAAGCCCGACTTGTCCGTGGTGGGTTAGAAGGCAAAGGCGGGAGCGAAGCGAAGCATAGCGAGCTACCGCTTCGTCTTCGTGTTTATTTTATTTTTAGCCATGAAAACCTGTTCGAACACGTTTGGTATAAGATTATATGGCCAAACGTGGATTGATATATACTCGTATGAGTGGCGCTGTGCTGCACAACGATTTCTAGCAAAATGCACAAAGATTTCATTTTGAAAACATTGTACAGTTCAGAGCGTTCTAAGCGCTGTAGCGTGCAAGATTATATGGCCAAACGTGGATTGATATATACTCGTATGAGTGGCGCTGTGCTGCACAACGATTTCTAGCAAAATGCACAAAGATTTCATTTTGAAAACATTGTACAGTTCAGAGCGTTCTAAGCGCTGTAGCGTGCAAGATTATATGGCCAAACGTGGATTGATATATACTCGTATGAGTGGCGCTGTGCTGCACAACGATTTCTAGCAAAATGCACAAAGATTTCATTTTGAAAACATTGTACAGTTCAGAGCGTTCTAAGCGCTGTAGCGTGCAATGGCTGCAGATTAAAATAATAAAAACATTGTACAGTTCAGAGCGTTCTAAGCGCTGTAGCGTGCAATGGCTGCAGATTAAAATAATAAAAACAGCTTGTTCCAGTTCACCTTAGCGCTGGGTTCAACAATGTTATAATTGATAGATTCAGGCGTTACTTTGCGGAAATCCATATTTAAAATGAACAAAATAAAAATATGTAGCTTACTTCCGCCAAAACTGTAAGTCAGACAAATGATAAATGGTAAAATTGACACAAGTAAAACCCCACGCTAAACAAAACCCTACCCCAGATTAAACTAATGAAAAATATAAATGAAAGAAAAGCTAAGGCCTGGAGGCCAGAAAAAATACTTATATACAAATAATATATATAAATATATATACACAATAAAAAACCCCCAAGCTAAACAAACCCTACCCAAATACAAGTATCGAAACACTTATATATTCATATACATATAATATAAAAAAAAAAACACAATAAAAAACATATACCTCGATCCAAATACCAAACGTCTGACATCAATACTTTTTTTTTTTTTTTTTTTTTACACTTATATACAAATAATATATATAAATATATATACACAATAAAAAACCCCCAAGCTAAACAAACCCTACCCAAATACAAGTATCGAAACACTTATATATTCATATACATATAATATAAAAAAAAAAAAAAAAAAAAAAATATATTATTTGTATATAAGTGTTTTTTCTGGCCTCCAGGCCTTAGCTTTTCTTTCATTTATATTTTTCATTAGTTTAATCTGGGGTAGGGTTTTGTTTAGCGTGGGGTTTTACTTGTGTTAATTTTACCATTTATCATTTGTCTGACTTACAGTTTTGGCGGAAGTAAGCTACATATTTTTATTTTGTTCATTTTTTTTTTTTCAACAATGTTTTTAAAATGCGCATCTGGAACCGCACGTTGGGCTGCTCTTGACAGTAATCTATACTTACAATAAAGCAATAAGTCCGGAAAAGTCTGTACAAAGAACATAATTAAAAAAACTTCTAGAATACAACTGAACAAGAATAGAACTTTTTTTTATATCGTGTCTGTATGTTTGTTTGTTTACGCATCTCATGTAAATTACTGGACCGATAGCGATGCGGTTTTCACTGTTGGATAGCTTAGGGTTTGAGTTAAAAACTGGTGTACTCGGTATCTCAATCCCATGAGGAATACTATGGCTCTGGTAGTAAATGCCAAGCCACGGGGCAGTCAAGTCTTCACCTACTGGCTCCCTTCACAGGGAAGGGTCGGCGAGCATGGAGGTGCTCCGCACAGAGGCGGACCAAGTGAAGAACCCCGAGCTGCGGGAACTGCTCCCGTACGGGTTCGCCATCCATCACGCCGGCATGAGCCGCGTCGACAGGACGCTCGTCGAGGACCTGTTCGCGGACAGGCATATACAGGTGAGAAAATTTTGCCTACTCTCATCCCCTCTTGTCAGGAACGCTGTGCTAATTTGTCAAGAAATATTAAAACCAAGTGTAAAATGTCCAATACTTGGTCCTATTTCATGGAGGTATTAAAAAAGAGGCAAGCGGAGCGAGCGAAAATAACAAAATTTCTGTCGTTTTAGAAGAAAGACGCTACGAAACGAAAATCAACTGTAAAGTGTCTAAAATTTGGAACTACAGCCGCCATGAATGAGGATCATATTTTCTGTATTTTTACCCGACTACGGTGTAGCAAGATATTTAACAGTCTATGTATCTATGTACGAGTATGTATCTATGTATGTGGGTATGTGGATGTTCAAACAGCGTGGCCGCTATTGGTCCGATTTTGACAAGCGAGGTTTCAATCGATTTGTCTTCATCGCAAGAGTGTCATATGCTATGTCTTACCCGACCCTAGTCGGGTTTTAGTTTTTGAACTTATGTCTTGTTTTGTTTTTTGAGTGTTCTACTTATTGATTGACTGGACCATTCACGCCACCATTCAGTTCACAGATAAGTTGGTGGAGATAAGTTGGTGGCACTGTAGCACAAATTCTAGGTTAAGGGCGGCATTGTTTTTTTTTTCAGTTGATTACTAGGTAGTACTATTATTTATTCTGTGCTACTGCAGGATTTGATGTACAGTGTTTTATGAGAAATCTTTAAACGTAAACTCACGAATGAAAAACTTCGAAATCTCAAAGGTCGTAAAACTAACGTTATTCGCCATGCCACACCAAATATCCCAACCCGGTGTGTAATAGGTTATGTTGCATCCTGCATCCGTTTCCTTTGATTGCAGGTGCTGGTGTCGACTGCCACCCTCGCGTGGGGCGTGAACCTCCCCGCGCACACAGTCATCGTCAAGGGCACCCAGGTGTACAACCCGGAGAAAGGCCGGTGGAGCGAGCTCGGCGCGCTCGACGTGTTGCAGATGTTGGGGCGCGCTGGGCGGCCGCAGTACGACACCAAGGGAGAAGGTATGTGAAGATCTTCGAGGTGTACAACCCGGAGAAGGGCCGGTGTCATTTTGACAAACTGGTCGTTCACCTTCAAACGGCTATTTAGTCATCACTAACTTACATTTGTTTCCTCAGGCATCCTGATCACGAACCATTCGGAGCTGCAGTACTACCTTTCGCTTCTGAACCAGCAGCTGCCCATAGAGTCGCAGCTAGTGAGCAAGTTGCCGGACATGCTAAACGCAGAGGTCGTGCTCGGGACCGTGCAGAGCGTGCGCGACGCCGTCACCTGGCTCGGTAAGCAGAAACACGAGCGAAGCGAGCGCAAGCATTTTAATCATCAGATATGCGTGACAAGTAATAAATACTGTAGCGAAGCGAGCGCGTAACAATAAGGTCGTAAAGACTTAGTAGAAAGTTTAGTAAAAAGGCTCGAGCGAAGCGTATGCACATATCAAAATCATTGAATTTGGCATACTACATCAATGTTTGTTTGTTTGTCATATGAGGTAGTGCTGGCCTCTAGTGTCAGAGTTTATCAGGCCGCCCGAGGGCCACTGACAAGGCTTACGACTGCCATAAATCAATTACAGGCGGGATCGACAGCTCAACGTGCCCACTTAAGCACAGAGTGATGGAAAACAGCACATTACTAAGAAAAGTTATTGCTACGGAGCCTAGGACCGAACCCGGTATCGTTGGATTCTAAGTTGCACTATTGATCCATAGCTTTGACTATATGATGTGGCAAAGAAATTAAATTCCTGATTTAGATAACTAAAAGTAGGTGAAAACATGAAACAAATGTAAAAATCCAATTCATTATAATCAATAGAAATATGAAGAACAGGCTTAGTTTTTAGTTCCGCTGGCTGCTGAGCTTGGTCTCCCAGACTCGAATCCTGGTCGAAGCAAATATTTGAGTGATGAGCATACATTTTTGATTTCGTTTCTTGGACTTTTGTGGCGCATCCTAGTTCGAGAGCATCGAGCGTGTAAAATTGAGTACAAAAGTAAGCGTTTAAGATATTCAGGTATAGTAGACAGATGCGAGCGAAGCGAGCTCGAATATCAGAACCAGATGGTAAGCATAGACCAAAAAACGAGCGAGCTTTACAGTAGTCGCGTTGTATAACATAACATCTGATTCAAGCTCTGTTTTATCATAGCTCTGTTTTATCATTGCTCGGTTCAAGATCTGTTTTATCATAATGCTAGCACCGCGCGCGCTGATTTGTCAACTGTAACCGTGAAACAGATGACCAATGAGCGCGCGCGGCACATTATAATACTTTTCACGAAATTACTCCCATAGATTTCAGGAAAGTGAGAGTAAAGATGTTACACATAAAAATGCACGAGCAAAGCGAGCGTTTCTACATTTTATTTGACATTGAGTTTTATGGATTGGTTATTTTTTCAGGGTACACGTACCTTTACATCCGCATGCTGCGGCAGCCGGCTTTGTACGGCATCACGCCGGAGAAGATGAAAGATGACACGCTGCTCGAGTTGCACCGGGCTGACTTGATTCACACGGCCGCTAGTCTGTTAGACAAGTGAGTTTTCATCATAATCACTGATCTCTCATCATCATCATCATCATCATCATCATCATTTCAGCTTTTAGCAGTCCATGGCTGAACATAGGCCTCCCCCAAAGAGCGCCACGACTAAAGGTCTTGTGCCGCCTCCATCCACCGACTCCCTGCGATGGCTACAATGTCGTCCGTCCATCGTGTAGAGGGTCTCCCTACACTTAGCTTGCTTGTTCGTGGTCGCCATTCGAGAACCTTTATTCCCCAGCGGTTGTCGGTTCTGCGAACTATATGGCCTGCCCATTGCCACTTCAACTTGCAAACTCTGAGAGCTATGTCGGTAACCTTCGTTCTTCTACGGATTTCCTCATTTCGGATTCTATCACGTAGTGAAACTCCAAGAATAGCTCTCTCCATTGCACGCTGCGCGATGAGCTTATGTATGAGACCAATAGTTAGCGACCACGTCTCAGTGCCGTATGTCATCACTGGCACCACGCACTGATTATAAACTTTCGTCTTGAGGCACTGTGGTATTTGTGGCGAGAAGATATGGCGTAATTTCCCGAACGCTGGCCATCCGAGTTGGATTCGTGGCTTGACCTCTTTGTCGAAGTTGGATCTACCCAGTTGGATCGTCTTACTTAAGTAGACATAGTGATCAACAGCTTCGACAATATCGTTCCCAACATAGACCGGCATGGGTGCGACATGGGCATTTGACATAATGTTCGTCTTACCCATGTTCATTTTAAGATCCACCCGTTGAGAAACATTATTGAGGTCACTGAGCATTGTCTTTCCAGGGTTTCTGCCATGATGACTATATCATCAAAAAAACAAAGGTGAGTGCATTCGCCATTGATGTTAACACCGTATCTGTTCCAGTTCAGAAGCTTGAATATATCTTCCAGTGCAGAGGTGAACAGTTTCGGAGTAATAACGTCTCCCTGTCTCACCGCTTTTTTCAATTCGATAGAATTCGTGCTCCGATCTTAAAGACGGACAGTCATGGTGGCCTTGCTGTACAAACACTTCAACGCTTCGATGTACCGGTAATCAATCTGGCATCGCTGTAATGATTGTAGCAATGCCCAGGTTCTTCAAGAGGGTGTCATGACTTTTCTTAAAGAACAACACCACTACGCTCCTGTGCCACGCCTCTGGCGTAGTACCCTCGAGAATGACAGTTAAACAGCTTCTGAAGGACTTTAAGTACCGGTGTTCCACCCGCTTTCACTCTGTCGTTATTCCGTCCTCCCGTGGTGCATTGTTGCTCTTAAGCTGTTTGAGAGCCATTCTGATCTCGTATAGGCTGACGTCCGGGATATCTTCGGTATAATGTCAGGTCAAACGGGCTCTTGCATCACTAGTCGTGCTTGGAGGACTATGCGATGAGGTGTATAATTTCCCATAGAACTTCTCGAGCTCACTCAAAACACACTCACTGATCTCTAGTACGTTAGTAATATGCAGTTGTCTATGATCATAATACACACTAGTTTCATATTGGGGATTGTAGCGCCCAAACGAATGGACCAATTTTGATGTTTTTTTTTTCTATTTGAAAGCCGATATGATCGAGATGCTTCTTAGCTTCAGTGGGGGAGGAGGGGGTTATATATTTTTAATTTGTGCTTGTTTGTCGCCAGGGCTGGCCTAATAAAATACGAGCGCAAATCCGGCCACTTCCAGCCGACGGAGCTCGGCCGCATCGCCTCGCACTTCTATTGCACGTTCGAGACCATGCAGTCGTACAACCAGCTGCTAAAACCGACGCTGGGGGAGATAGAGCTGTTCAGGGTGTTCTCACTCTCCGCCGAGTTCAAACACATCGCCGTTAGAGATGAGGAGAAACTGGAGCTGCACAAGCTTATGGAGCGGGTAAGTGGAAAAAAAACATTCTGTATAATTAACTAGTGGTTATTTCTCGGGGTTAATTGTAATCTACGCGTTTTTTCAGGACCAAAAGTACCTATAGAGTACAAAATACCAAATTTCGTTCAACCGTCAGGTAGTTTTTATCGATTGCTTGGCTTCTAATCATCGAATTAAGATACCAAGTACCCCAGTTTTTAAGTCAAAATCTAAGTTATCCAACTCGCATCGCAATCGGTCCAGTAGATTTCACGTGATACGCGAACAAACAGAGAGACAAAATAAAAATAAAAAGAAGTAGCTTATTTTAAGACACCTTGACCATTTATTTTTTAGTTTTACTAACATAATTATTGTTCTTTACTGCTTTATTATAGATAGTAATATTAGAGCGATGGTAGCCGAGAGGTAATCATTTTTAATATTGGAGCGATGGTAGCCGAGAGGTAATCATTTTTAATATTAGAGCGATGGTAGCCGATAGGTAATCATTTTTAATATTGGAGCGATGGTAGCCGAGAGGTAATCATTTTTAATATTAGAGCGATGGTAGCCGAGAGGTAATCATTTTTAATATTAGAGCGATGGTAGCCGATAGGTAATCATTTTTAATATTAGAGCGATGGTAGCCGAGAGGTAATCATTTTTAATATTAGAGTGATGGTAGCCGAGAGGTAAACATTTTTAATATTAGTGCGATGGTAGCCGATAGGTAATCTTTTTTAATATTAGAGCGATGGTAGCCGAGAGGTAATCATTTTTAATATTAGAGTGATGGTAGCCGAGAGGTAATCATTTTTAATATTAGAGCGATGGTAGCCGAGAGGTAAACATTTTTAATATTAGAGCGATGGTAGCCGATATGTAATCATTTTTAATATTAGAGCGATGGTAGCCGAGAGGTAATCATTTTTAATATTAGAGCGATGGTAGCCGATAGGTAATCATTTTTAATATTAGAGCGATGGTAGCGGAGAGGTAATAGTTTTTAATATTAGAGCGATGGTAGCCGAGAGGTAATAATTTTTAATATTAGAGCTATGGTAGCCGAGGTTTTTTTTTTACCATATTTTTACGTTAGAATCCAACAATACCAAGAAAATACAATGACTTCTAAGTTATGTGCGGTTTTCATCGCTCCGTGCTTAGGAGGGCACGTTAAGCCGTCGGTCCCGGCTGTTATTGATTTATAGCAGTCGTTAAGCCACGTCGGAGGCCCTCGGGTGGCCTGACAAACTGACACCAGAGGCCAGCAGTAGTAATTGTTTATTTTTTAATAGAATATTTAATTATTAAACATGATGCATTAGAAATACCATGTATTTTAGACACCACGTTATTAGTGAATAAGTGTGTATGTTTGTTACTTCTTCAATCTGAAACGGATGAACGGATTTTGATGATATTTGGTGCCTATATATATATATTTTAGGCCTTGGATTAACACATAATCTTCATAATTATCTTGAATACATCATAATTATCTATCATCATTGTCCACTCGGGTAAAACCGAGTAGAGCAGCTAGTCCTTTAAAATTGGTACTTGGTGGCAAAAAACTATTCTGTACTAATTGTGCCCGCGGCTTTGCTCGCCTGTTTTTTTTTCTGGTATAAAAGTACCTATAAAGTACAAAATACAAAAAAAAGGCCGTCAAATAATGTTCATTGATTGCTCGGCTTCTACTTAAGTAATTGAGAAACAAAGTACATCAGATTTTAAGTCTAAACTTTGCTAGCTATTAAACAGTGAAAACCGCATTTCAATCGGTCCAGTAGTTTTACATGAAGCGCGGACATACAGACAGAAAGACAGACAAGATTTTTAAAACGTTATATATTTGTTCAGTAGCTTAATTTAGATCCACTAGTTTTTTTTTTAATTTCCTGCAATGTACAGACTTTTTGTTACCTACTGCTTTAATATAAGTATATATATATAATAGGCTAACTGCGGACACGAGGTGCATAACTGTCAGTTAAAGAAGGTGATTGTATATCATCTTTGATTGTAAGCTTATATTATAAACCTATAATATTAAATTATAATATTATTTAATTATATTATTACTAGCTGCGCCCCGCGGCTTCACCCGCGTGAGGGATGATGATAATGATGAAAGTATCATGTGTTATTCCATGGTATAAGCTATCTCAATTCCAAATTTTATCAAAATCCGTTCAGCCGTTTGAGAGTGAAGTATGATGATGATGGTGATTATGATTATGATGGTGATGATGAAGATGATGATAAGATGGTATAAGATATCTCCATTCCAAATTTCATCAAAATCCGTACAGCCGTTTGAGAGTGAACTGTGATGATGATGATAAAAGTATCCTATGTGTTATAAGTTATCTCCATTCTAAATTACATCAAAATCCCTTCAGCCGTTTGAGATTGAAGTATGATGATGATGATGATAAGTATCCTATGTGTTATTCCAGGATATAAGCTATCTCTATTACAAATTACATCAAAATCCCTTCAGCCGTTTGAGATTGAAGTATGATGATGATGGTGATTATGATTATGATGGTGATGATGAAGATGATGATAAGATGGTATAAGATATCTCCATTCCAAATTTCATCAAAATCCGTACAGCCGTTTGAGAGTGAACTGTGATGATGATGATAAAAGTATCCTATGTGTTATAAGTTATCTCCATTCTAAATTACATCAAAATCCCTTCAGCCGTTTGAGAGTGAAGTATGATGATGATGATGATAAGTATCCTATGTGTTATTCCAGGATATAAGCTATCTCTATTACAAATTACATCAAAATCCCTTCAGCCGTTTGAGATTGAAGTATGATGATGATGATGATAAGTATCCTATGTGTTATAAGTTATCTCCATTCTAAATTACATCAAAATCCCTTCAGCCGTTTGAGATTGAAGTATGATGATGATGATGATAAGTATCCTATGTGTTATTCCAGGATATAAGCTATCTCTATTACAAATTCCAACAAAATCCCTTCAGCCGTTTGAGATTGAAGTATGATGATGATGATGATGATAAGTATCCTATGTGTTATAAGTTATCTCCATTCTAAATTACATCAAAATCCCTTCAGCCGTTTGAGATTGAAGTATGATGATGATGATGATAAGTATCCTATGTGTTATTCCAGGATATAAGCTATCTCTATTACAAATTCCAACAAAATCCCTTCAGCCGTTTGAGATTGAAGTATGATGATGATGATGATAAGTATCCTATGTGTTATTCCAGGATATAAGCTATCTCTATTACAAATTCCAACAAAATCCCTTCAGCCGTTTGAGATTGAAGTATGATGATGATAAGTATCCTATGTGTTATAAGTTATCTCCATTCTAAATTACATCAAAATCCCTTCAGCCGTTTGAGATTGAAGTATGATGATGATGATGATAAGTATCCTATGTGTTATTCCAGGATATAAGCTATCTCTATTACAAATTCCAACAAAATCCCTTCAGCCGTTTGAGATTGAAGTATGATGATGATGATGATAAGTATCCTATGTGTTATTCCAGGATATAAGCTATCTCTATTACAAATTACATCAAAATCCCTTCAGCCGTTTGAGATTGAAGTATGATGATGATGATGATAAGTATCCTATGTGTTATAAGTTATCTCCATTCTAAATTACAACAAAATCCCTTCAGCCGTTTGAGATTGAAGTATGATGATGATGATGATAAGTATCCTATGTGTTATTCCAGGATATAAGCTATCTCTATTACAAATTCCAACAAAATCCCTTCAGCCGTTTGAGATTGAAGTATGATGATGATGATGATAAGTATCCTATGTGTTATTCCAGGATATAAGCTATCTCTATTACAAATTCCAACAAAATCCGTTCAACCGTTTGAGATTGAAGTATGATGATGGCGATGATGATGATGATGAAAATTAACATATGTTTTATTCGAGGTTATAAGCTATCTCCATTTTAAATTTCATCAAAATCCGTCCAGCCGTTACGCATTAAACTCCCCAAACAAACAAACTGACAATGTTTCACTTTTATATATTGTTGTGGATTTTCATACACACGTCGTGACGTAAAAAAACGACAGTGAGCGTAATTCAAAATCATTGGCAGCAGTTTTTCTTGACCATAGACAACTGTTTTATTACTCACCTACTTGACAGACTTGTTAATATTTCGTTTCCATGGCAACGTATTTTTTAAACAACGTTGCCATGGAAACGATAATGGAATCTTTTCTGTTTATAATATTAGTGCAGATTATTAAAATAATATATTTATATAAATATTAGTATTTTTAATTATATTATACTACAATCATTTATAATGACTTAATTCACATGCCGAGTGACGGCAATACAGGAGAACATAAAAAATACTTAAGATCAGTGTATAACACTATTTTTAGTGAATATATTTCATATAATTTCTGATTTGTTATTCAATAAATTACAGTATTCACATTATTAATTTATTTTTTATAATGTCAAATGAAAATTCAAATAAATTCCCTTCTCCTCAGGTGCCGATCCCAATAAAAGAGAGCATAGAAGAGCCATCTGCCAAAATCAACGTCCTTCTTCAAGCGTACATCTCACAGTTGAAGCTGGAAGGCTTTGCTCTAATGGCTGACATGGTGTACGTGACCCAGTCCGCCTGTCGACTGCTCAGAGCTATCTTTGAGATCGTGCTGCATCGAGGTGAGTGAAAGAGATAATGTTTCTATAAGTGTAAAAGACATGAATATAGTATAGTCTGCTCTGTAACCCAAGCAGAATATGCGTTGTTTGTGGCGCGCCCGTAAAGTGTGCTACATGCTCTATTTAATACGCTGCATGTGCTACGAAAACGCTACGGCTGCTACGAAAATCTTTGAGCTCGTGCTGCATCGAGGTGAGTGAAACAGAAAATGTTTCAATAAGTGTAAAAGACCTGAATATAGTATAGTCTGCTCTGTAACCCAAGCAGAATATACGTTGTTTGTGGCGCGCCCGTAAACTGTGCTACATGATCTATGAAATAAGCTGCATGTGCTACGAAAATGCTACGGTCGCTACGAAAATCTTTGAGCTCGTGCTGCATCGAAGTGAGTAAAAGAGAAAATGTTTCTATAAGTGTAAAAGACATAAATATACTATAGTCTGCTCTGTAACCCAAGCAGAATATGGGTTGTTTGTGGCACACCCGTAAAGTGTGCTACATGCTCTATGAAATACGCTGCATGTGCTACGAAAATGCCACGGTCGCTACGAAAATCTTTGAGATCGTGCTGCATCGAGGTGAGTGAAAGAGAAAATGTTTCTATAAGTGTAAAAGACATGAATATAGTATAGTCTACTCTGTAACCCAAGCAGAATATACGTTGTTTGTGGCGCGCCCGTAAAGTGTGCTAGATGCTCTATGAAATACGCTGCATGTGCTACGAAAATGCTACGGTTGCTACGAAAATATTTGAGATCGTGCTGCATCGAGGTGGGTGAAACAGAAAATGTTTCTATAAGTGTAAAAGACATGAATATGGTATAGTCTGCTCTGTAACCCAAGCAGAATACACGTTGTTTGTGGCGCGCCCGTAAAGTATGCTACATGCTCTATGAAATACGCTGCATGTGCTACGAAAACACTACGGTCGCTACGAAAATCTTTGAGATCGTGCTGCATCGAGGTGAGTGAAACAGAAAATGTTTCTACAAGTGTAAAAGATATGAATATAGTATAGTCTGCTCTGTAACCCAAGCAGAATATACGTTGTTTGTGGTGCACCCGTAAAGTGTGCTACATGTTCTATGAAATACGCTGCATGTGCTACGAAAACGCTACGGTCGCTACGAATAAATTTCTTCCAGAGTACAACGTCGTTGCCAAAGTCTACGAGACTCAATTGGCCTGTGACTGCTCAGAGCTATATTTGAGATCGTGATGCATCGAGGTGAGTGAACGAGAAAATATTTCTATAAGTTTAAAAGAGATGAATATAGTGTAGTCTGCTTCGTAACCGAGGTATTGCACGGATACACACGTATGCACTGGTACTAGAGAAGTTCCAAAAGGTATTTTTGAGGTACCTCTACAAGAGACTGTATGGATACTATCCCTTTATGTATCCCACCAGGTTCCTTTTGGGATGTCTAGGATACAACTCCCTCGAAGTTCGCCACGCAAACGATCAAATGTTGACTATTTACAAAAAAAACCGTGGTAAGGTAGATCGGAGGTAAGGCTTCGGAATTAAGTGATGAGTTGTGTCGTTTTTTTGTCCCGAACAACTACTGCAGGGGCAGGAAACACAAACTATTTGCCGTGCCCTTCTGTCGCACTGTTGCGCGTGATAGATCTCCTCTACCCCGCACCCTCTCTGCACTCAACTCTCTCTTGGATGCTAATCCTAAGACCGATGTGTTTGCGGATGGATGGATGGAAATACTGTCAGTGTGTCTGAGGTTTTGTGAGAAGGATGGATGAATGTCTGATTTTTATTATTATTATTTTTATTATATAATTGGTGGTATTTAATTGGCTCTATTGTTTCTAATTATAATTGAATTTTGTGTTTGACATTTGTGATTGATTATAGTTATTGGCCAAGGCCGTATAATTGATGGATTAAATAAATAAATAAATGACACAAGCATTTGATTATGTTAACCATGAAACACTTCTACAAAAAATTGAAGCTTATGGTATAAGAGGTAATGTTTTGGATCTTATTCAGTCTTACTTGACCAACAGGAAACAATACACGGAAATTGCAAAAATAAACATTCGCAAGAAACAGGAAGAAGTTTTTAGATCCGTAGAAAGAACTCCTACTTATGGAGTGCCGCAGGGCAGTGTTCTAGGCCCTTTCCTATTTATATTGTATATAAATGATTTACCTAAAACTATTAATTATCCGACGACTCTCTTTGCAGATGATAGCACAATAACAATTAATTGTAAGAATAAGGACTTAACATAAATAATACATTAAAATCGGTGATACATTGAATCTGACATAAATAATACATTAAAATCGGTGATTGCGTGGTTAGATAACAATAATTTAAAAATAAATTTGGACAAAACAAATTTAATTCATTTCAGCCAGCGTGCAAATTTAAGTGACATTAATATTCAATACAATGAGAGAATTATAAATGAAGTTGAATCAACAACATTTTTAGGTTTGACCATAGATAAACGACTTAACTGGAAAGCTCACATAGAGATTCTAAATAAAAGAATAAGCTCGTCAGCCTATGCACTATATAAATTGTCATCGTTGATAAATAAAAATGCATTAATAACGGCATACCATGGATTAGTGGCGTCCGTGTTACGCTATGGAATTATTTTTTGGGGAAATTCTACTGATAAAGATGCTGCTTTTAAATCCCAAAAAAGATGCATCAGAGCAATGTTTCATCTAAATCAGACTGATAGTTGTAAGCCCTATTTTAAGGAACATAAAATATTAACACTTCCAGCGCTGTACATTTTAGAAATTGCAACGTTTGTAAAAACAAATCCAGAACTTTTTCGTCGTCTGTCTGATGTTGTTGTACGTAACAGGCGCGATAAAACCAGACTTTGTGTTCTACGATCTAAGACGACATTAGTGCGGAAAAGTGTCTTCGGCATGGCTCCTACTATTTACAATAAAATACCTAAAGCTTTTAAAGTATTAAATAGTAATTTGTTTAAAAAGAAATTAAGAAATTTACTGGCGGAAAAATGCTATTATGATATCAATGAATTCCTAGCTGATAAAAAAAACTGAATGAATAGTAGAATCACTTGATAGATAGACTTTACCTCCAATAATCACCTTCCGCCATGCAAAGAAGTCGCATAGGGGATTTCTGGACAATATGTCAAAAAAAACCCCTTCGCAGGGAATTGTGGAAAGGCATTTATGGAATAAGCCTTTTAAACGACTAATTTAATTAATTGACATATTTTTATATTATTTGATTTATAAATTGCATTTTGTTTTTTTCATTAATAACGACTGATTTAATTAATTGACATATTATTATATTATTTGATTTATAAATTGCATGTTGGTTTTTTCATTAATTTGTATTTTAATATTTGTATGCCCTAAAGGCAAAAACATGTGAACAACTTATTATAATAAGATCTTGCATGCTGATTTGTATGTATACCATGTTTTAATGAATAAATTATCTTTATCTTTATCTTTAAAGAAATTGTTTGTGACGCGCACGTATGTGCTACATGAGCTACGAATAAATTTCTTAGCGTACATCGCTGACATGGCCTACGTTACTCAAATGGCCTGTGTCTGCTAACAACTATATTCGAGATCATGCTGCATCGAGGTGAATGAAAGAGACAATGTTTCTATAAGTGTAAAAGAGATGAATACGGTTAAGTCTGCTCCGTAAACGAGATATTGTAATGGCAGTAAAAAATTATAACAAACTAACTGATATAATAAAAAAATAAGAAAAACAAATAACATTCCATAATAAATTTTTAATTGACAAATGCAATTATACCCTTGACGAATTTTTAAACGATAAATCATAGTAACGATAATACATAGACACCTACAGCCTTACTTATAAAAAACCTGCTAATCAGTGTATAACAACTGACTAGCTAATCATTCAATAAATCTTTATTCAGTGCATAAATATTTCTTACTTATAAACGTTAATTAGGGCCTAAATAGTTAATCAATCGTTAGTAAACATTTAAATATTTTTACCATGACAACATTGGATTTCGGAGGATATTTATTGCACGATTGAGCCATAGACTGTCATTTCCACGTCAGTCTTCTATATTACCGTCAGACAAATGTCAAAAATAACATTTCAATTTGAAAGTGTTGGCACTGGCGCGAATAACTCAACTAAGGGCGCAAAACGAACAATGCATCACATCAAAATAAAAGGCGCCAACGTACGAACATTTTGGTGCGAACGCTCGAACGTAACGAAAATTGGAAAATGTTCAACTAATTCAGAAATCGTCGTTCGGTTTCATTTTCGCATTTTAAATTGTAATTTGTGGATGTGTAGTCAAAAAAGTAATAATAAAAGTGAGAGTGTATTGAGTTGTGCTTGTGCTATTTATTTTCTCTACAATGGAAATTCCAACAGTTACCAAGCGAGTCCGGAACTGTAATTGGGAAGAAGAAAAGAATTGGGAAGAAGAAAAGGTATTTAATTAAATTATAATTTGCAAGGCGTGCGTCGATTATTAATCTAACTTAGCTCTTTTCGTTGGCGCAGTGAAGTAACGTGTCATTATGTTTGCTCTATAAGTTTCTGAGATAGACTCGACGATCTCGTTTAATTATTCATATTTTCTTCTGTAAGTCTGCACTGCATCGTAGCCTGAATTCATATTCCATGAAAAAATATATTTTTTATTATTATGTTTTCTGTTTACGTCTGACTCTGGCACTGCAATTTCGGATATTACGAAGCTGCGTAAGACATCGTCTTCAGTTTAAGAATCCATCCTAAAATTGCTTGTTAATGGTACAGAAGGCGCGCACGCAAACAAACCGAGTACACAGACAGCACCATATCAGCTGTGACACAACCACCATCTTGTTGATTATTGCTATTCACTGTCTAAACATGGGTACGACAATGGTTAATTTGACAGCTACTTTACACAATGAATAGTGACTGATTAAAGTTATTTAGCGTTTATAAGTAACGTTTTCTCTAAAACAACTACTATTCGTTGAATAATAAATTAATAAGCGTTTATAAGTAAGGCTGCTAATCGATATAATATGATTGTAATGGCTTGGTATCCTTGCTACTTCTTGATATACCCTGTGAGGGTCATATATTGAAACTAACATCATAATGCCTGTGATTTTAATAATGTACATATATTTTGCAATAAATAAATTGAATTGAATTGTTTGTGACGCCCCCATAAAATGTGCTACATGTGCTACGAAAAAAGAACGAATAAATTTCTTCAAGCGTACGTCACCGCGCTGACAAGGCCTACGTTACTTAAATGGCCTGTGTCTGCTAAGAAATATATTCAAAATCATGCTGCATCGAGGTGAGTGAAAGAGAAAATGTTTCAGTATGTGTAAAAGAGACGAATATAGTGTAGTCTGCTCCGTATCCGAGGTATTCGTTGTGACGCGCCCGTAAAATGAGCTACATGTGCTACGAAACGCTACGGTCGCTACTCGAGATATTGCTGAAGTGAGTGAAACAGAAAATGTTTCAATAAGTGTAATAGAGACGAATGTAGTGTAGTCTGCTCCGTATCCGAGGTATTGGTTGAGACACGCGCGCGCGCCCGCATGTGCTACATGAGCTACGAAACGCTACGGTCGCTACGAATACATTTTACGTTGCTGACAAGGCATACGTGACTCAAACGGCCTGTCTGCTAAAAACTATATTCGAGATCGTGCTGCATTTGCATTTGTGTGTGAGAGGTGAGTGAAAGAGAAAATGTTTCGATAGGTGTAAAAGAGATGAGTATAGTGTGTCTACTCCGTAACCGAAGTATTGTTTATGACGCGCCCGTAATATGTGCTACAGGTGCTACGAAACGCTACGGTCGCTACAAATAAGTTTCTTCAAGCGTACATTCTGACAAGGCCTACGAGACAATCGGCCTGTGCCTGCTAAGAACTATATTCGAGATCTTGCTGCGTCGGAGTGAGTGAGAGAGACGGATAGAATGGACAATAAGTGTGAGAGGGATGAGTATAGTTTTTTGCCCAAACAACGCAAAGTATTCTGTTTTTAAATAGTTTTATTTAACTTGACCTGTTTGTTGTGTTAAATCTAGTAATTGAAATTTTACCCCCTTCCTGTCGACCAATTGATCATGATACATCATAAAAAAACTAAATCCAAGATGGCCGCTGCTACAAAATGGCGGATTGCATATTATTTTCAACCCGCTCAATATGGGTATCAAATGAAAGTGCTTAACTAGTAGAATACAGTACAACATCAAAAAAAACTAAATCCGAGATGGCCGCCACCACAAAATGGCGGATAACATTTTTTCTCAACCCTCTTTTTATGGGTATCAAATGAAAGGGCTTAACTAGTAGAATACAAAACACCATGAAAAATAAAAATCAAATCCAAGATGACTGCCACGCCACCACAAACTGGCCGATTACTTCTGTTTTTCAATTTTTCCTCTATTTGGGTATCAAATGAAAGGGAACACATACAAGTAGAACATTGCACTTTAGAAAAAACTAATAACCTTATTTGTAAGTTTACCGGTTTTATTGTACTAAAAGCTGAAAAGTAGCTGTAGTGTCCCACTGCAGGGCAAAGGCCTCCCTACCCTTTTTCCATTCTTCTCTATCTGTTGCAATTTGGTTGCAATGGTACACCAATTCTTTGTGTGGGAATCAAGCTCATCCCGCTATCTCTTTCTTGGTCTGCCGCGATGACGTTTGCAATCTTGGGGTACCCATTGCGTGGTAATTTTTGCCCAGAGATCATCCGACATGCGGCAGACATGTCCAGCCCAGTCCCACTTTAGTTTTGCAGCTTTTTGGGTCAAGTCTGTAATCTGAGGCTTGGAACGCAGTATGGTGTTCGGTCAGTTAGTTTAACTCCTAGAATACTGCGTTCCATTGCACGCTGGCATACCTCGAGGTCAGACCTCTGATGATCAGTCAAAGACCAAGTCTGTGCACCGTATGTGAGGATGGGGAGAATGCACATGTCCATGAGTCTGCGCTTAAGGGATATTGGCAGATTCCCTTCATAAGGTCTTTCATGGACCAATAGCTCTTTCAGGCGTTCTCAGTGCAACGTGCAACTTCTGCATCCTGTCTCGCCTGGAAAGAGACTAATTGGCCCCAATACACATACTCATGAACATATTCAACCTCCATATCCTCGACGTGGATCTTACGTCATTGGTCTTCGACATATTCATCTTTAGTCCGACGTCGAGTCTTGCCTTGCATAGGTGTTGTAGCAAGTGACCCAGCTTTTAGTACAATAAAACCGTGTTAAATATTTATTTTACTTATTCTATTATTAACTCTCTCTATAAAAAATATGGTCTTTTTCTGCCAATAATGATGATGGCGTTTACTTCTCAGGATGGGCACAGCTGGTGGACAAAACCCTGGCTCTGTGCAAGATGGTGGACCGCCGGATGTGGCAGTCAATGTCACCGCTCAGGCAGTTCAGGAAAATGCCGGAAGAGGTACGTTATGTTTTGTAAAAAAAACCCAGGTCGTTCAACTGACGGTAAGCTCCATAGCTGCCCAACATAACAGATATATATTATTGTACATAGACAAGATTTGATTTTTGTATGTTAGTATGTCTATTTGTAATTAATCATCTCATTTGAGATCCCTACGATAATTGCAATAATGTGATGTGATGTATCAAAAATACAGAACGGTATCACATGTTACCATGGAAACGAAATAATAACAAGTCTGTCAAGTACGTGAGTTATAATGCAGTTGTCTATGGTCAAAAAACACCACGATCGTTGCTGCCAAAGATTTTGAATTACGCTTACTGGCGTTTTTTTATTTAGAAGTTACGACGCGGTGTGATCGCTACCCGAGCGAAGCCGAGGCGAGTCACTAGTGTACAAACAACTAGCTTAATAGCTATAAAAAAACACGCCTGCCTGCCAAAAAAGAACTTATGCCAATAAATTATATACTGTTGGAATGTGCTTATCAAGGCCTTCAATTTGATACCCATATTGTAAAATATTTTTTTCCCATTTGAAAAAGGAGCCATACTGACGCCATACCGAATTTTTCCAAAAAAATAACGACCAGGATGTAAGGATTTTAACGATACCCCATACGTCTAAATCTGTTCAGGCATTTAAAAGTTATGAAAGAAACTCACATTCAAACATACACGAATCCTAAAAACATTACACTTCTTTTTTTTGGGCAGTCGTGTAAAAAGTCTTGAAAATGTCGGTACGAAATCTTTACTTCCTCTTACAGATAGTAAAGAAACTGGAAAAGAAGAACTTCCCGTGGGAGAAACTGTACGAGCTCGGCCCGAATGAGATAGGCGAGCTCGTCCGCGCGCCGAAGCTGGGCAAGATGATCCACAAGTACGTGCACCAGTTCCCGAAGCTGGAGCTGTCGACCCACATCCAGCCCGTCACGCGCTCCACGCTGCGGGTCGAGCTTACTATCACGCCGGACTTCCACTGGGACGAGAAGGTGAGACATTTTAGTTAAAACTACTTTGGGCGGTGTTACGTCAATAGATGGCGCTATTCTCAATATCGTTTTTTATCGTTGCTGTCCGGTTTCTACTGGATTCTATAGTTATTCTATGCTGGAATCTTGGTGTATTTTCAACAGTTACAGTAGATATTTTTTTATTCTTGAAAATAGTGTTTTAGTCTGAATCTAGATGGCGCTTTTATCAATTCTGGTTATTTTTCCATCCTAAGAGCTGTAAAAAATGTTGGTGGAATAACGATAAACATCTATACTTATAATAAAGCAGTAAATACCACAAATACTGTACAAATAAGAAAAAATAAAAATAAAAAAGCTATTGAACAAGAAAATAATAGTTTTTCAGTCGCTAATATTTATAGTATTTTGAACATGTCTCAATGTATTCTTAGTTTAATATGTAACTTTCTGCGAATAAATAAATATTATTATTATTATATTATTATTAATAATTATGGCTGGCTGTTTTTCTATTAGCGCATCATGTAAAAACTACTGGAGCGATGGTGATGCGGTTTTCACTGTTAGATAGTTTGGGCTTAGACTAAAATAAAGGTGCACTTGGAATCTCAATTCATTGAGTAGAAGCCGAGCAATCGATGAAAAAGTATTTGACGGCTGAAGGAATTTTGAATAATAATCCTGTAATATCGTAATTAATCATAACCGATACAGCAAGTACAATAATAAGTTTTTACAGGCGTAACATACTTTAGGGGCTTCATACCTCTAAAGATGCAGTTTTATTGAACGCAAGGTTGAAAAGGAACTCCCCTTACTGAAAGTCAAAAGTCCCATGGGGAAATATTCATCATCAGCCTATACTTGTCCACTGCTGGACGTAGGCCTCTCGTAATGAACGCCACTGAGCTCGGTCTTCAGCTCTCCTCATCCATTTTCTTCCAGCCGGTTTACGCATGCCATCACTCCACCTGGCCACAGGGCGTCTTAACACTACGTTTGCCTAAACGTGGTCTCCACTCGAGAACTCGTCTGCCCCAACGGTTATCGGTTCTTCAGGAAATGTGACCAGACCCCTGCCAATTTAGCTTGCTTATCCTACGCCGGTTACCTTGGTTCTCCGTCGGATATCTTCATTACGAATCTTGGTTAAATATTAGTACATTTTATTTCCAGGTTCACGGACAATCCGAAGCGTTCTGGATCCTGGTGGAAGACGTGGATTCCGAGGTCATACTCCATCATGAGTACTTTCTGCTGAAGGAGAAGTACTGCAAAGATGAGCATCTGGTATGTCCTTTTGTTATTATTAAGAGGAAAGATTTGTTTTATTTTTATTTTTAACTGATTTTTATTTTTGTTTGTAATGGATAAACTCCAAAAATACTGGACCGATTTTAAAAATACTTTCACCTATAGAAAGCTACATTATCAGCGAGTAACATAAGCAGTACTTTTTTTTTAAAATAAATTGGAGTACTCTTCTAAAATTGCAATAATGTAACCCAAGGTATCAAACAGTTGCAAAACTAAAGAGCGGAATGACATGTTGCCTTGGAAACGAAAAATTGTCTGTGAAAAAGCAACGAGCGTTGCTCATAGTAAGCTTGATTCAACCTCCTTGGCGTTGCGTTGCTGCCAAAGATGATGAATTACGCTTACTGGTGTTACGCTTATTGGTATTTTACGTTACGATGGGTAATTCGAAATTCGATTGACTCTAAAAATGGTAAAAGTAAGAAAATTGCGGCGGTGTGGGCGCTACCGGTGCGAAGCCGGGGCGAGTCATTGTTTATATTATAAATTGCGGCGGTGTGGGCGCTACCCGTGCGAAGCCGGGGCGAGTCACTGTTTATATTATAAATTGCGGCGGTGTGGGCGCTACCCGTGCGAAGCCGGGGCGAGTCACTGTTTATATTATAAATTGCGGCGGTGTGGGCGCTACCCGTGCGAAGCCGGGGCGAGTCACTGTTTATATTATAAATTGCGGCGGTGTGGGTGCTACCCGTGCGAAGCCGGGGCGAGTCATTGTTTAGATTATAAATTGCGGCGGTGTGGGCGCTACCCGTGCGAAGCCGGGGCGAGTCATTGTTTAGATTATAAATTGCGGCGGTGTGGGCGCTACCAGTGCGAAGCCGGGGCGAGTCACTGTTTATATTATAAATTGCGGCGGTGTGGGCGCTACCCGTGCGAAGCCGGGGCGAGTCACTGTTTATATTATAAATTGCGGCGGTGTGGGCGCTACCCGTGCGAAGCTGGGGCGAGTCACTGTTTATATTATATGTTTTTAATTCGTCCGCTATCTGTTCGCATAATACATATAGTGCTAAAAAAATAGGGTCCTAAATATACCTTGCTCCTTTTCAAGTCTAGTGCATCAGGTGTCTGAGAAGTTCATTTTAAAACCATAAATAAATAGAACAATCCATAAATAATAAAAAAAAATACGCCTTCTCTGCCAAAAAATATTATTATTGAATTATATTTGTTATTATATTCGTCAAGGCTTTCAATTTGGTACCCGTATTGTAAAATATGTATTTTTTATCGCTTTTGAAAATGGACCTATACTGCCGCCATATTGAATTTTATCACAAAAATAATGTAATTTCAAACGGAAAATGTAATTTCCTCTAAACGGAAGTGGCAAAGTTTGAAAAGGGCAAAGCCAAAGCAGATGTAGGTACTTCGGCATAAAAGTATTTATGTGAGTTACAAAAACAATAGCTGTAAGTTCGCTGTTAAATAGTGTGCTAGACGACTCTATAATCTATACACTCTATAATCTATACTGTGTATAGATTATAGAGATTTATAGTAGAGTCGCATAGATTATTAGACGACTATAATCTATAGTGTAATAATAGATTATTAGACTATCATCTATAGATTATTATTATTATCCATAGATTATTATTATTAGATTATTAGACTCTATAATCTTCACGCCCCTTGACATAATCTGTGTCTTTGTTGCAGGTGAAGCTCTTCGTGCCAGTTTTTGAGCCGCTTCCGCCGCAGTATTACCTTCGAGTCGTCTCAGACAGGTATTATCTCACTTCTTTCTCCATCTCATTCTTTCTCTAATTCCTATTTTTTAATCGACTTCACGGAACGAGACGGCTATATGTTACATTGTATGTTTTTTTTTTGTATGTACATCGACTTTTCCGTCAATTGCGGACCGATTTTGAAAATTATTTATTTGTTTGAAAGTGCCGTCCCATATAAATTGTATCAACATTAATTCAGTCGTTTTGAAATAGATTTTTAGTAAACTGTGTGTATCTCTAAGATTTTTAATCCTATTTGGATTATTGTTGTTTTATTCAAAAGGGTAGACTTTCAGTCCCATATAAACTTCATCAAAATTGGTTCAGTAGTAGTAGTTGGTTAGTATCATCAGCCCGTATTCGTCCACTGCTGGACGTAGGCCTCTCCTTGTGAACGCCACTGAGCCCGATCTTCGGCTCTCCTCTTCCTGTCGCTACCAGCCGCCTTTCGCAAGTCGTCCCACCACCTGGCCTGCGGGCGCCCTACACTACGCTTTTCCTAAACGCGGTCTCCACTTTAGAACTCAGTTACCCAACGGATCTTCGAGTTATAAGACCAGCCAACTGTCACATCTTCTTGCTTATCCTTTCAGCTATGTCGCTCACCTTGGTTCTCCGTCGGATATCTTCATTACGAATCTTGTCCTTCAG
Source organism: Alsophila aescularia (assembly GCA_946251855.1). Taxonomy (NCBI): domain Eukaryota; kingdom Metazoa; phylum Arthropoda; class Insecta; order Lepidoptera; family Geometridae; genus Alsophila; species Alsophila aescularia. The sequence continues at coordinate 65,960,851 of OX276374.1, forward strand.
AGAAACTCCAAGCATAGCTCTCTCCATAGCTCGCTGAGCGACCTTAAATTTGTGGACTAGTCTGACCGTGAGTTGCCACGTTTCGGCACCGTAGGTCATGCCCGCTAGGACGCACTGATTGAATACTTGACGACGCGACGCGATATCGCGTTCTCTGCTTACAATAAATACCTTGATGTTCAGGTGGATAGCCTCAGAAACCCAGCTGCCGGTGTCGTTCCGGCACCTTATCCTGCCAGAAAAGAACCTGCCGCCCACGGAGCTGTTGGACCTGCAGCCGCTCCCTGTGTCGGCCCTGCGGAACACTAAATACGAAGAGTTGTACGCGGAATCATTCCCTCAGTTCAACCCTGTTCAGACTCAAGTAAGTTAAGCTGTTAATAACGTTAAGCTTTCGGTCCCGGCTGTTATATATCTATACTTATAATAAAGCATTAAGAACGAAAAAGTCTGTACAAAGTAAATAATTAAAAAAAAAGTCTAGGGTACATAAAATAAGCTACTGAACAAGAATATAACATTAAAATAAAATGTGTTTGTCTCTTTTTTTTGTCTGTATGTTTGTTCGCTCATCGCGTAAAAACTACTGGACCGATTGCGATGCGGTTTTCACTGTTGGCTAGCTTAGGATTTGACTTAAAAACTTGGATTAGATGCCGAGCAATCGGTAAAAAAACTATATGACGACTGAAGGAATTTCGGTCGAATGTTGATATATTGGTAGTTTTGGTCCTGGAATAGCACATTTAATACTTTTAATCTAGAGAAATGAACACGCGTGCGAAGCCGCGGGCATCAGCTAGTACTTATAATAATGTAGTAAATACCAAAATATGAGTACAATAAAGATAATAAACCATATTGTCTAGGGTACTTAAAATAAGCTACTGAACAAGACTATATATATATATATTTATATTGTGTCTGTCTGTCTGTTTGTTCGCACATCACGTTAAAACTTCTGGACCGATTGCGATGCCTTTGCCTTGCGATAATTTTAGTAGGTATTGTGTTTTTGTACCCGCAGGTGTTCAACGCGGTGTACAATTCGGACGACAACGTGTTCGTGGGCGCGCCTTCCGGTTCCGGCAAGTCTGTGATCGGCGAGTTGGCGCTGCTGCGCATGCTGTCCACCAACAGCGGCGGCCGCTGTGTCTACTTGGCGCCCAAAGACGCGCTCGCAGACATCGTATTCGCGGACTGGTATCACAAGTTCGCGAACAAGTTCAATTTGAAGGTAAACCGTTGTCAACCTCCTCTGACAACCCGTCTCACACTTAGACACAGACACTGACCTCGCCGGCGAAGTGGAAGGTCCCGTTATTGTAAATAATCACTTATTCGCCTTCGAGTTTCTTGTAGAATTCTTCTCGAAGTTTGTATTCTGAATAGGTGGTCAATTTTATTTAGTTAATCAAAGGGCTCCTAGCCATTTTGTCAGCCCCCCCTGGATCACTACTAACACTAGCGATCCAGAGGTGTTAAGATCGATCCCTTAATCTAGGCGACCGCCCAAGCCGAAGTTCGTACCCCTGGGTGCCCTTGAGCCGCTCGCCAAAATTTAAACATTGGCATTTTGGCGGAGCTCTTTCGCTAGTTAATTACGGACGAATCTGAGACAAATGTCTGATCGTTGATTAAAGAAACCGGGCATTAAAGTCTAATGTTTAACAGATTAATTCTGTTAGTCGATAGTCCAGGCATGGACAGGTTAGGTAAGGTCAGTCTTTGGTACAGTGTCAGACGGTTTTCGGTCTTGTATTGTGCAGTATTTAGTTCATGTTTGGACAGTGATGATCAATTTAAGTCTAATTGTCGATAATTTCAGTTGTGTCAAAATTCACGTGGAGTGAAACTGTTGATGATAAAATAATGCCTTTAAAATAATGTAGATAGATATGTCATGGCGATAACATAGAATTGATCATTTCATGAAATGGTTGGCCACATCATGAAAAAGTTATATTTGATGAAAGTATCGGTCACATCATGAAATGGTGTGGCCAGATGAATGAATGATCAGCTTTTGATGATATGAACAGCTAAACGCACGGCTATATATATATGGACAAACTTGTGATCATATCGTACAATAAGAATAATTTAAAAAGGTAAATATATTTTTTCAAAGTTTTTTTTTATTTATTTGCACTTTTTTTTTTTCGTTTTCACTTTTTTTTTTTCTTTTTTATTGCTTTGTCATCGGTTTATGAGCTACCTTTAAAGTTTCAGTGCTCGAAATTTGAATTGTATGATTCTAGGACAGACAAAATACATACATACAAATGAAGTTAAATAAAAAAAAAAATTGAAGGCGAGGGCGGAAGCCCGACTTGGCCTTGATTAGTAAGAAGGCGAAGGCGAAAAAAACACGGTTAAATAAAAGGTTATAATTGAAGGCGAGGGCGGAAGCCCGACTTGGCCTTGATTAGTAAGAAGGCGAAGGCGAAAAAAACACGGTTAAATAAAAGGTTATAAGTGAAGGCGAGGGCGGAAGCCCGACTTGGCCTGGATTAGTAAGAAGGCGAAGACGAAAAAAACACGGTTAAATAAAAGGTTATAATTGAAGGCGAGGGCGGAAGCCCGACTTGGCCTTGATTAGTAAGAAGGCGAAGGCGAAAAAAACACGGTTAAATAAAAGGTTATAATTGAAGGCGAGGGCGGAAGCCTGACTTGGCCTTGATTAGTAAGAAGGCGAAGGCGAAAAAAAACACGGTTAAATAAAAGGTTATAATTGAAGGCGAGGGCGGAAGCCCGACTTGGCCTTGATTAGTAAGAAGGCGAAAAAAACACGGTTAAATAAAAGGTTATAATTGAAGGCGAGGGCGGAAGCCCGACTTGGCCTTGATTAGTAAGAAGGCGAAAAAAACACGGTTAAATAAAAGGTTATAATTGAAGGCGAGGGCGGAAGCCCGACTTGGCCTTGATTAGTAAGAAGGCGAAGGCGAAAAAAACACGGTTAAATAAAAGGTTATAAGTGAAGGCGAGGGCGGAAGCCCGACTTGGCCTTGATTAGTAAGAAGGCGAAGGCGAAAAAACACGGTTAAATAAAAGATTATAATTGAAGGCGAGGGCGGAAGCCCGACTTGGCCTTGATTAGTAAGAAGGCGAAGGCGAAAAAAACACGGTTAAATAAAAGGTTATAATTGAAGGCGAGGGCGGAAGCCCGACTTGGCCTTGATTAGTAAGAAGGCGAAGGCGAAAAAAACACGGTTAAATAAAAGGTTATAATTGAAGGCGAGGGCGGAAGCCCGACTTGGCCTTGATTAGTAAGAAGGCGAAGGCGAAAAAAACACGGTTAAATAAAAGGTTATAATTGAAGGCGAGGGCGGAAGCCCGACTTGGCCTTGATTAGTAAGAAGGCGAAGGCGAAAAAAACACGGTTAAATAAAAGGTTATAATTGAAGGCGAGAGCGGAAGCCTGACTTGGCCTTGATTAGTAAGAAGGCGAAGGCGAAAAAAACACGGTTAAATAAAAGGTTATAATTGAAGGCGAGGGCGGAAGCCCGACTTGGCCTTGATTAGTAAGAAGGCGAAGGCGAAAAAAACACGGTTAAATAAAAGGTTATAATTGAAGGCGAGGGCGGAAGCCCGACTTGGCCTTGATTAGTAAGAAGGCGAAGGCGAAAAAAACACGGTTAAATAAAAGGTTATAATTGAAGGCGAGAGCGGAAGCCTGACTTGGCCTTGATTAGTAAGAAGGCGAAGGCGAAAAAAACACGGTTAAATAAAAGGTTATAATTGAAGGCTAGGGTGGAAGCCCGACTTGGCCTTGATTAGTAAGAAGGCGAAGGCGAAAAAAACACGGTTAAATAAAAGGTTATAATTGAAGGCGAGAGCGGAAGCCTGACTTGGCCTTGATTAGTAAGAAGGCGAAGGCGAAAAAAATACGGTTAAATAAAAGGTTATAATTGAAGGCTAGGGCGGAAGCCCGACTTGGCCTTGATTAGTAAGAAGGCGAAGGCGAAAAAAACACGGTTAAATAAAAGGTTATAATTGAAGGCGAGAGCGGAAGCCCGACTTGGCCTTGATTAGTAAGAAGGCGAAGGCGAAAAAAACACGAATTCCAAGGTGGGAATTCGCTGCGCTTCGCCCCCGCGTTGGTCTTCGTGTTTTTTTAAGCCTTTAAACCCTATCATGAAAAGCCAACACTAATGAATGTGGATTGATTGTTGATGTTGCAACAATATGTCAGCTTAATCTGGCCATTTCATGAAATTATCGACAAATTTTTTATATTTTTTTTGGATTTTGGTCCAGTATTTTTCGCGTTTATTTGTAACAAATTCTCGTACTGAAGACTCCATATTCATTCACAGGTGGTGCAGCTGACGGGTGAAACAGCGACCGACCACAAGCTGCTAAACAAGGGCCAGGTCATCATCACAACTGCTGATAAATGGGACGTCCTGTCTAGAAGGTTTGTGCAACGGCCCTATTCCTCTTTACTGTCCCAGTGCAGCATCATCATCATCAGCCTATACTTGTCCACTGCTGGACGTAGGCTTCTCCTAACGCACGCCACTGAGCTCTGTCTTCAGCTCTCCTCATCCATTCTCTTCCAGCCGCTTTCCGCAGGCCGTCACTCCACCTGGTCACAGCGCGTCCTACACTACGTTTATCTAAACGAGGAGAACTCGAGAACTCGTCTACCAAAATGGAATAAAAAAATAAAAAACTAAAACTTCATTTTTATAAGCATCTTAACTAGAACAAATTAATTTTTATAAGCATCTTAACTAGAACAAATTAAAAATGCTCTTTTAAAAATCAAAAAGCTTTTTTTTTAAGAATAAAAGTATATGCGTAATTATATTCCATTCGTGATAGACAGTACATAGTAATTATATTCCATTCGTGATAGACAGTGCATAGTAATTATATTCCATTCGTGATAGACAGTACATAGTAATTATATTCCATTCGTGATAGTCAGTACATAGTAATTATATTCCATTCGTGATAGACAGTACATAGTAACACAAGATTTCACTACAATTTAGGGCGTGGAAAGTGCTTTCTTCCAAAACACCATATTTATCTAAAACTCTCTCTATCCTTTGTATTGGAGATCGTGTGGAGGAGGTGAGATAGCAATACATTTTCTCAGAACCTCTTTTGCGAAAATTTTGTCAAAGGACTACTCTTGTCTTCAACAATACATAGTATAAAACAAACGCGCTTCCCGCCGTCTATCGGTATCAAGGAAGTTCTATGTACTTACTTACAACTGGAACGATATCTCTCATATAAAAAAAGTGGTCTCACCGAAAACGTAATTTAAAAAGAAAATTCAAGAAAAGGAAGTATACGGAGGATCGGAAGTCTCTTTCTCTCTCGTACAAAGTTTCAGAGTTTTCGCACAGACTAAAATAAACTTTCGAAATAATCATGACAAAGACAACTGTACTATAGAGGTCACTTATTTAATATATTTACATAGTTCATCCTCTTTGGTGTCTGATGAGATTTTAAATACTATTCTGGAAATTAAAGAAGTTCTTGTCCTGTTTGTTTTTCGAAGTATTTGCTGTCATCTGAGATTGGCACTATAAATAAGAAAGAGACAACAAGGGCTTCCGCTCACGTCCTTGGTTTATTTTTATTTTTAAATCGTTTTCAAGGTCAAATAATCGATACCCCGCTTTTTCTTTGAAGATATCGTTCCAGTTGTACGTAAGTACATATAACTTCCTTGGTCTGTGTATAACGCTTAATCTTTTAAACGGCGCAACGGATTTTAATGCGATTTTCATCAATAGATAGAGTGATTCCAGAGGAAGGTTTGTACATATAATTTGATATTGATTTGTGTTAGTTTGTTAGAATATGACGATAATTGTTCAAGATGTCGGAAGAAATCAAGTCGACTGAGAGCTTGTTGAATTTGGAACGTTAAAGTTAATATGAAAACTCGCATATATACGGGCATTGTAAAGAGAGTTTATTCGAAAACCGAACTAGCCAACACAGGCTGAAGACAAAAAAAGGCGCGATATCCCCGTATCTCCTAAATGGTCTGTGGGCGCGATTGAACAGAATGTGAAACCAAAGACGGTATTTGGTGTTATTTAACAGTTCCGTGTTTTATCATTTTCAACACAACACAAAAATGTCTTCAAATTATTGTTCCCAGAAGCGGAGTGAAGGTCGAGTGTGCGAGAACTACGCTAAGTTAAACCTGATCCTTGCCGGGGCGTGTCGCTAGTGTTTTTACACTACTGTCCAAAAAAAGGAGTGTAATGTTTTTAGCATGTATGTATGTTTGTATGTATGTGAGTTTATTTATTCCACCATAACTTTTAAATGCCTGAACAGATTTAGACGTATGGGGTATCGTTAGAATCCTTACATCCCCCCGAGTAACAGGAGGCATAGGAGTAATATATATTTTTTTGAAAACATTAAATATGGCGGCAGTATTAATAAGCACATTCCAACAGCATATAATTTATTGGCAAAAGTTCTTTTTTGGCAGGACAGACGTGTTTTTTAGCTTTTAAGCTAGTAATGATAATGAAGTATTTATTACACAGATGGAAAGTGCGCAAGAGTGTGCAAAGCGTGTCGCTTTTCATCGTCGACGCGTTACAACTTCTGGGGGGCGAAGAGGGGCCAGTGTTGGAAGTTGTCTGCTCCAGGATGCGGTACATTGCTTCACAGATCGGTGAGTTATTACATAATTATTTCGAATTGATTCGTCCAAGTTGATTCGTCAAACAAAAACTTCAGAACTTAGTACTACACTTTTAAAATTAATAGAGATTTAATAAATTGCTTGGCTCGTACTGATCGGATCGAGATACCAAGTACACCAGTTTTTAAGTCAAAACCTGAGCTATTCAACAATGAAAATTGTATCGGAATCGGTCCAGTAGTTTATTCAAAACTTATTACCACAGTTTTAAAATTAATGGTTTTTATAAAATTGCTTGGCTCACGGATTGAGATACCAAGTACACCAGTTTTTAAGTCAAAACCTGAGCTATCCAACAATGAAAATTGCATCGGAATCGGTCCAGTAGTTTATTCAAAACTTATTACCACAGTTTTAAAATTAATGGTTTTTATAAAATTGCTTGGCTCACGGATTGAGATACCAAGTACACCAGTTTTTAAGTCAAAACCTGAGCTATCCAACAATGAAAATTGCATCGGAATCGGTCCAGTAGTTTATTCAAAACTTATTACCACAGTTTTAAAATTAATAGATTTTTTAAATTTCTGGATCATACTCATCGGGTTGAGCTATCAAGTACACCGGTTTTTAAGTCAACCAATGCTATTCAACAGTGAAAATTGCATCGCAATGGGTCCAGTAGTTTATTCAAAACTTAGTACCACAGTTTTAAAATTAATAGTATTTTTTTTAATTTCTGGCTCATACTCATCGGATTGAGATACCAAGTACACCAGTTTTTAAGTCAAAATCTAAGCTATCCAACAGTAGAATTCGCATCGCAATCGGTCCATTAGTTTTAAAGTGATGCGCGAACAGACTGATATTAAAACTGTGGGTCGCGTCATGTAAAAAGAACGCTGGCGGTTAGGCAGCGCATTCGGCGATTTATCGGTCTATTTGGTGGCGAAAGGCTAATTGATAATTATTTAAAACAATAGGCTTAGTACTTTTGTGTACGAATGTACCCATGCGCAAACACACCCCCTCCACTTTCTTGCATCGTTCTTTTTACATGACGCGACCTGTACTAAGTTTTGTATGCTCGTGTAGTGCGAATTAGAACCGAATCATGCAGTCTTCGGTCCTTCGCTCTGCACCAATGACTGTTCTAAGTTACGCGCAGATTTCCATCGCTCCATGCTTCGAAGGGTACGACAAGCTGTCGGCCCCGGCTGTTAGCAGTCGTTAAGCCATGTTAGAGGCCCTCGGGCGGCCTGACAAACTCGGACACCAGAGGCCAGCTAGGAAGCGGCCTTTAACCCGTTACCAGGCGACAAGAGTTTTAGAGAATAAAGTTTATAAAATTCAGGATTTTGTTTATATACAATACTAGCTTTCGCCCGCGATTTCATCCTCGAGGACTACTGTTTATCGCGAAAAAAAGCATCCTATGTTCTTCTAGGATATTAAAAACCAATGCAAAGGATTGCTCCAACGCACTTGATGCTTTTTGACAGACTTGGTATTATTTCGTTTCCATGGCAACCATTCCTTACAGCGAGTTCTCGACATTTTCCAGATTTCCCGTGTCAACTTACAATTTTTCGGGATAAAAAGTATCTATATTGTACACTACCTATTTACAAAGTTTCATCAAAATCGGAACAGATGTTTTGGCGTGAAAGCTCCCCAAACAAACAAACAGACAACGTTACACTTTTATATATTGGTTTACAATGGATGGATACAGGCAATAATCATCTTTTTTATCATTTTTTTCTTATATAGAAAAAAAAAATAACAGTGGTCCCTAGGAGTACCTTTTCTAGTGTGCTGTGAAAGATGTGGCCTCTCTAAGTACCTTGCTGAACCAGGTTTCGAAAGTGTTAAAGACGATATATATATAAATATATGTGGTCCTGTATGGTACATTGCCTGGTAAAGGGTAAACATTACTCCTGTTAACAGGTAAACCGATCCGCATAGTGGCCCTATCGTTGCCACTCGCGGACGCGCGTGACGTGTCGCAATGGCTCGGCTGCAACGCTAATGCGTCCTTCAACTTCCATCCGAGCGTGCGGCCACTTCCTTTGGAACTGCACATTCAGGTAATTACTACATATTAAAAATGCAAAAAGTGCGTGTTGCCAGTGATGACATACGGCACTGAGACGTGGTCGCTAACTATTGGTCTCATACATAAGTTCAGAGTTGCGTTGCTATGCTCGTTGTTACACTACGTGATAAAATCCGAAATGAGCAAATCAGTAGAAGAACCAAGGTTATCGACATAGCTCTCAGAATTTGCAAGTTGAAGTGGCAATGGGCATGCCATATAGTTCGCAGAGCCGACAACCGCTGGGGAATAAAGGTTCTTAAATGGCGACCACGAACAAGCAAGCGAAGTGTAGGGAGACTCCCCACACGATGGACGGACGACATTGTAAGATCGCTCGTCGTGGCGCTCTTTGGGGGAGGCCTATGTTCAGCAGTGGACTTTTAAAGGCTGAAATGATGATGATGATGAAAAGATAAAAAAGGGAGTTCCTCACGTATATCAGTTGAATTATTTAACTATAGTTTCGACCACATGCTTGGTCTTTCTCAAGGAGTAACTTATAACATGGATTCCTGCTGGCACTACATAATATTTGTGTGAGGATAGAAATAATTGAATATTACACGTATAAAATATATATGTCAGCGTTAGATTGTAAACAAATGAAAAATCTTCAACGGACATGCTATATTCGCTAGCTGATGGACCAATCAGTGCGCAGTTTTACAATACAGACACTATCGCCTGTTATAAACCTTTTCCGGATTGTCACCATAGAGCTACAAATTAAATAGAAACTCTCGAACAGAAATCGGAGCAGCCCTACCCCCACGTGGTCCGACCTTGCCCTACCTCCGGGTGCAATTCCAAAACGCGGAGATGATGACGACGCGAAAGTTCTAGCGAGAGCCAGTTGAAATAGTTCACGTTCAGTTTTAGTCCTTGAAATTGACAGTCTGTTTAATTTGTAACTCTGTAGTGATAAGCTCGAGTCTGACCTATCAAGGGCAGGTTCACAGTTTGACGGTGGCGATAGAATCTAAGAAATCGGATAAATTGTAAACTGTGCACTGATTGGTCGGTAATATTCGATCGTGCATGTTCGTTCAAAATTGTTCGTCTGTTTGTAATTTAACGAATTAGAATCCGTCAGATTAGAATATATCTCGGTTCTTACAATAAACTGGTGACATATATAATGAAGGGAATGACCGTAAAAGGAAAACGTTTCAGTTGCATTTTTATCGACAAGGATGTCTTTTGGTAGCATTTTTTGATGAATTTTATCTCACGTTTCGTCTTTGATCCGTTGTAACCCTATTGATCCGCAGGGCTTCAATATATCGCACGCGGCGTCTCGGTTCGCGGCGATGACGAAGCCGATCTACAACTCCGTGCTGAGGTACGCGGGCAACAAGCCGTGCTGCGTGTTCGTGCCGTCGCGCCGCCACTCGCGCCTGCTCGCCGCCGACCTGCTCGCGCTGGCGGCGGCGGCGGGCCGCCCCACGCGGTTCCTGCACGCGCGACCCGACCTGCTGCAGCCCTTCCTCGCCAGGATACATGACAAGGTAACCCTAACTAGGTAGGCAGGAGACGGATCTTTACAGGTATTTTTTTTACCATACACACAAAAATGGCGTAAAGTCACAATAATCTGAAAAGTCCTACTTCTTTGGGATGTCGTTAGAATAGATACAGAAACTATTCTGTACACTATTCAGGACATAATTTGATAAAATGGCGTTAAGGCACAATAATCTGAAAAGTCCTACTTCTTTGGGATGTCGTTAGAATAGATACCAAAACTATTCTGTACACTATTCAGGACATATTTTTTTCCTAGGAAAATGCAGTATTCTTTGAATAATAAATCTAACGGCGGATTCGTAGGGCCGAGCAGCTAGTAATTTAGAAGTAGTATTTTCTACGGAGCCGAGGATCGAATCCGGTTCGTTGGATTCTAACGAATGAGCACTAGTATAACGCTATATACCTGTTTCAGAAAACTCGGCAAAAGTATTACCTTTCTCACGTATCTTGCATTTTCAGATGCTAAAAGAGACCCTCGCAGCAGGAGTGGCGTACCTCCACGAGGGCGTCGAACAAAGCGACCGACGCCTGGTGCAACAGCTAGTTGAGTCGGGGGCTGCGCAGCTGGTCGTGGTGGCCGCCGAGCTCGCGTGGGCCTTCGCCGCACACGTGCACACTGTCATCGTCGCTGACACACACACGTGAGTACAAACACACATTCACATAAACAAGTAACTGTAGCCTGGTGCCAGTAGACATCCCCACTAATATATAAAAGTGAAACGCTGTCTGTTTGATTGTTTGTTGTTGTTTTTGGTGCGGTTCCACGCGATAACGGCTGAACCGAATTTATTGAATTTTTGTATATCATAGAGACCAACATAGGATACTTTTTATCCCGGAAAAATTAACACGCGGGCTCAGCTAGTTGTTGATATTATTGAGCTTTATCGGTCTAAGTCTGGGGATGTAAGTCACATTTTTATTTTTTCTAGATTAATCTTACTCCCCATCACCAGCACCCGCCCAAAATACTACTCCCCCTCCCCCAAGTCCCTCAATCCGTCATGTTTACATTTTGTTGGAATGAACAAAAGAATAGCCGTGGCGGTCTCGGCTTACAATAACACCCGTATTCACAAACGTTACTATGAGGTCTCACAGTGCTCACGAAAGCACAGGGTCCTACAATCTTATTCATAAACGACACTTGAGTGCCGAACACTGCCAAATACTGTGCGTTCACTTGAAGCAGCGCATTCGTAAAGTAGCTGTTTTAAGCAACGCATAGTGCCGAGCTGCCAAAAAAGAATGAACATAATATTACACGGACCAATCAGAGCGCAGTATTGGACGCGCTGCGTTCTCATAGTAACGATTCGACTAAGTATCGTTTGTGAATTAGAAGGCTCGCAATGACGAATGCATAGTGAAATGGCTTACTTTGCATAGTGTCGCTGCTTTACTTAGGCAAGTATTGTTTGTGAATACGGCTGTTAGACACCTCCCAATCCTCCCGTGGATGTCGTAAGAGGCGACTAAGGGAATACACACCGGAAGATGGGCAGCAGCGTCCTCCGAGCACATATTTGTAACACTGCGGTCACCAATCCGCCTGCCAAGCGTGGTGACTATGGCAACACCCCCCCCCCCCCAAATATTATAGACCCACCGAAAACATGGCCCCTGGCCCAGGGTCGGACTGGGCCGTAAGGGCCCGGGTGGCTCCCCACAAACCCGGGGCCCGGGACGGGATAGTGGTATATGGGATAGTGTCTAAAAACAATGATATAATATACAAAGTATTAATTATCATCGATATATATTATTCAGTAAATATAGTTCCAATCACTTATAATATAACAAATTTGAAGCTAGCCTTTCTTTTAAAGCTTGTGTTGTTTCAGCTAAGCTGTCAATAACTTGATCGTAAATGCTGCTATTCTCGTCATCATTGATTAGATCCGATTCTGTGTTTAATATAATCGACGAATCCAACAGTTCTAGAGAGCAAAGTCTTGTTTTTATGCGCTTCAGCACTGAAAATCGTCTATCGCAAGTCACTTTCGTGAATGAAATTGTGAGAATTACACAATACGCATAATAAGGACATGTTGTAGTGTGAAAAACACTTAGCGTCCTTTGCAGTTTGATCTAAGACAGCGGTCTTCAAACTTTTTAGCCTAAGGGCCAGACTGATTGCTCCACAAAGCCCCCAAGGGCCTAGATCTAGCTAGCTCATGAGATTAACATACCATTACAGTTTGAAACTGTAAGTATATAAATTTAGTATTGAATTTCGCGCAGATTTCCATTTCGGGACTAGCCGGCGAGTGAAGTATGTATTTAGCATGTCGTTGTAGTAATCTGTGGCATGGTGCTGACCCCACACAAAATACGAAACTCACAGAAGGTCCGCTAAGTACTTGCTTAGAGGGCTTACAGGGCCTTAGACATCAAGGCCCTATTTCATAAAACTCTAGTACACTGACAAATGTCAATCGAACCGACAATTGTCAGTCAACCTATCGAAATGTCGTCACATTTTTGTTATATGAAACTGTAGTATGAAACGCAGGTTTGGCGTATTCGACTGACATTTGTAGTTTTTTTATGATTTGTCGCTTTATGAAATATAGGGCCCTGGGCGCCCCGGGCGAGGAATTTTTCAGTACCCGTAATGGCTTTTAATATCTATCGCGAGCCCTTACGCATCCGTGAACATTTTCGAATTGGTATTGTATTATGTGAATTAAAATTAAAAATGTTGAAAATTTTGAGCTGCTTGTAAGTACTTTTATTAGGGTAATTACAGAAAAACAACAATACTGTGGAAAAAAAAGCGTTGATCGATCATATCTGAGCGAAAAAACATTACTTAATAACACGAAAAGGCCCGAGCGAATCTTGAGTAGCAGTATGGAAGCAGCCAATACTAACAACAAGGCGCGAGGGAAGCGAGCGCGATAATTTAAAGCTACTTCTAGAAATGTTTGTTAAAAACTTATGTAAGGAAAACAAAGGATCTTTTGAGTACTCAATAAATCTGCCGTATTTCGTCATGCGACATAGAAATTTGGCAAAGTGTTTATGAAGAAATATAATAATGGCGCGAACGCAGCGAGCGCAATTATTTTGAGTTTTTTCCTAAAATTGTATAAGAAAAAAAAGGAGCCGGGCTCTAGCGTGCGCGGGCCCCCTACCGGCTTGCGGCTAGCCCCACATGGGCCAGTCCGACACTGCCCTGGCCTTATTCCTGGCACCGGTAGCGGTCACAACGCACGGCTAGGCATGAGGAATGGCGATGAACTGAGAGTGGGCCAGTTTGGATTTGGACAGCGGAACCAAAGGGGTCAGCGATTGGTCGACTTCATGGAGAAGGAGTGACTCTTTATGATGAACTCCTTTTACAAGAAGCGCCCGTCCAGGAAATGGACGTGGCTGCACCCCTGCGGTCATAAGCATGAGATAGATTTCATTTTGACGACCAATAAGCATATATTCAATGATGTCTCTGTGATCAACAGGGTTAAGACCGGCAGTGATCACCGCATGGTAAGAGGCTCATTGAATATCAACGTAAAGCTGGAGATGTCTCTTTTGATGGGATCTACTCTTCGCCCAAGTCCAACCCAAATCCAAAACCCCGAGATCTTTCAGTTGGAGCTCCAAAATCGCTTCCAAATCCTTACCGAATGTGATAAGTGGACGAACTAAACAACGGGCTGGTGGAAATTGTTCACGCGGTCGGGTTGGAGTTCTTTAAGACCCACCGCAAAAATAGAACACAGAAACTCTCTGAGCATACACTCAAACTTATGGCAGAACGAGGCGAGATGAGGCTGCAGTCTTCAGTCGATATTTCGAGTTACAGCTTGCTTAATAAACAGATCTCCAAGTCGATGCGACACAATGCGTTCCGATGACAATGCATTTTTATGGTAAGCATGACCTGAATCAACATCTAGGATTAGCTCCAGAGAAAGAAACCCTTCAATGGTCATCAGCACAGACACCAAATTTTGTGTACGCATTATATTATGATTGCCAGTTTTAAGTTTTACCATAACGTGGTTACTGCATAAAAGATTTTTTTAAAGGATTTTTAATTAATGTATGTTCCCGTCTTCACAGATACAACGGCAAACTCCACTCGTACGAGCAGTACCCCATCACCACCGTCCTGCAGATGCTGGGGCGCGCGTGCCGCCCGCTAGAGGACGACCACTCGGTGGCCGTGCTGATGTGTGTCGCGCACCAGAAGCAGTTCTTCACTAAGCTGCTCAACGACTGTCTGCCGCTCGAGGTGAGAATTTGTAATAGCAGCTTCTATCTAGCGGGCTTCTTGTAAAACTAGCCACTAGGCTTATATTTGGAATAACGCCATCTAGCGGGCATCTTGTAAAACTAGCCACTAGACTAATATTTGGAATAACGCCATCTAGCGGGCATCTTGTAAAACTAGCCACTAGACTAATATTTGGAATAACGCCATCTAGCGGGCATCTTGTAAAACTAGCCACTAGACTAATATTTGGAATAACGCCATCTAGCGGGCATCTTGTAAAACTAGCCACTAGACTAATATTTGGAATAACGCCATCTAGCGGGCATCTTGTAAAACTAGCCACTAGACTAATATTTGGAATAACGTCTTCTAGCGGGCATCTTGTAAAACTAGCCACTAGGCTTATATTTGGAATACCGTCGTCTAGCGGGCATCTTGTTAAACAAGCCACTAGGCTAATATTTGGAATACCGTCGTCTAGCGGGCATCTTGTTAAACAAGCCACTAGGCTAATATTTGGAATACCGTCGTCTAGCGGGCATCTTGTTAAACAAGCCACTAGGCAATATTTGGAATACCGTCGTCTAGCGGTCATCTTGTTAAACAAGCCACTAGGCTAATATTTGGAATACCGTCGTCTAGCGGGCATCTTGTTAAACAAGCCACTAGGCAATATTTGGAATACCGTCGTCTAGCGGTCATCTTGTTAAACAAGCCACTAGGCTAATATTTGGAATACCGTCGTCTAGCGGGCATCTTGTAAAAGTAGCCACTAGGCTAATATATGGAATACCGTCATCTAGCGGGCATCTTGTAAAAGTAGCCACTAGGCTAATATTTGGAACAACGCCTTCTAGCGGGCGTGGGGTTAAGGTTAGCCCAAACCCCACACGAATGAATCGAGTTTGAAGCGGCTTTCTATGTATAAACCTGATGTGAACGAGAACGAGATGGTTCTTAGCTATATGGGGGGAAGAGTTGAGAAAAGGGGGTGAGGATCGTAGCTCCCAAACGAATGGACAGATTTAGCTGCGGTTTATTTGGTAGGCGGTTCAGTGCTGCATACAAGTGAAAGAATAATTACATGTACGATATCTTCGAGCTCCAATATATCAGGAACGCGGCTCCCTAGGACTAGTGGAGTTACATTTCTTTGGTTGAATTGAACTCCTCTACCGATTAATTAAGGTTTGTGCAGTGGCCGCGATTTGGCGGCCTTATCACTTCGAGGTATTTCACAAAGATTAGAAGACTAGCTGTGCCCGCGGCATTGCCCGCGTGTTCATTTATCTAGGTTAAAAATAACCTATGTGTTATGCCTATAAAGTATCAAATACCAAATTTCGTTCGGCCTTCACGATTGCTCGGCTTCTTATCATCGGATACCAAGTACCCCAGTTTTTAAGTCAATATCTATCCAACAGCGAAAACCGCATCGCAATCGGTTTAGTAGTTATTACGTGATGCGCGAACAAACATACAGACAAACTAACAAACAGACAGACATACACGAATTTTAAAAATGTTCTATATTGTGCTGTAGCTTATTTTAAGTATCCTAGACCATTATTTTTTTAATTATCTTTATTGTACAGACTATTTCTACTGTTGCTTTATTATACCTATATATTACCAAGCAACTCGACGGGAATGTCATTATTTTTTCAGGCTTATACAGAACATCTCTTTGGGGGAGGCCTATGTTCAGCAGTGGACTTCGAAAGGCTGAAATGATGATGATGATGATGATGATACCGAAAATCATATGGGTCAGGGTTTGAACGATATATTGTTTTTTTATTTTAGAGTCATCTAGACCACAGGCTCCACGACCACATCAACGCGGAGATCGTGACCAAAACCATAGAGAACAAACAAGACGCGGTCGACTACCTCACGTGGACCTTCTTGTACCGACGGCTCACGCAGAACCCTAACTACTACAATCTGCAAGGAGTCACTCACAGGTTATCATTATTATTATTATTATTATTTATAAAACAAGCGGCATATTATGTAGGTTAAACAAAACTAACATAAAAAAGAACGTTTTTTTTTAGATTGCGTTGTCATCTAGTTGTGAGCTACCCTGAAAGTTTCAGCCGGATAGCTAATAGCCGGACAGACAGACAAACAAACAAGAAAGTGACTTAACAAAAACGTGGTAATAGAAATAAATAACAATTATTATGGGCAGGTCACATAGCTCGTAGTACGGTTGGGGAATAAAGGTTCACAAATGGCAACCGCGGACCGAAAGGCGTTGGACGGCCTCCCACGAGATGAACCGACGACCTAGGAGCCAAGTCTGTTAGTAATTGAACCACGATAACGCAACTCGATTGCATGAAAATCGGCGATTTTGACAGTTTTCGTAGTCTATTGGCTCGCTATATTGGCTCGCTGTATTAGATCGCTATATTGGCTCGCCATATTAGCTCGCTATATTGGCTCGACCGCGGGCCGTCAGCTGTTATCGTTAGACTGACAATAAAACCATAATAATGATGTTTTGACGCTGGTGCTTGCTTGATAGTTTGTGACGATGTCATCCTCTTCCATCATAATAAAAACTCATTTCATAGTTTACTCTATTTACTCTATCTCTGTCTTTCGCAGACACCTGTCGGACCATCTCTCCGAGCTGGTAGAAACGACTCTGACCGACTTGGAACAATCCAAGTGCATCGCTATTGAAGACGAAATGGACGTGCAGCCGCTCAACCTGGGCATGATCGCCTCCTACTACTACATCAACTATACTACTATCGGTAAATAACAAATAAGACATCAACTATACCACTATCGATAACTAGCAAATACTACATCAACTGTACTACTATCGGTAACTAGCAAATACTACATCAACTGTAGTACTATCGGTAACTAGCAAATACTACATCAACTATACCACTATCGGTAAATAACAAATAAGACATCAACTATACCACTATCGATAACTAGCAAATACTACATCAACTGTACTACTATCGGTAAATAACAAATAAGACATCAACTATACCACTATCGATAACTAGCAAATACTACATCAACTGTACTACTATCGGTAAATAACAAATAAGACATCAACTATACCACTATCGATAACTAGCAAATACTACATCAACTATACTACTATCGGTAACTAGCAAATACTACATCAACTGTACTACTATCGGTAAATAACAAATAAGACATCAACTATACCACTATCGATAACTAGCAAATACTACATCAACTGTACTACTATCGGTAAATAACAAATAAGACATCAACTATACCACTATCGATAACTAGCAAATACTACATCAACTATACTACTATCGGTAAATAACAAATAAGACATCAACTATACCACTATCGATAACTAGCAAATACTACATCAACTGTACTACTATCGGTAACTAGCAAATACTACATCAACTGTAGTACTATCGGTAACTAGCAAATACTACATCAACTATACCACTATCGGTAACTTGCAAATACTACATCAACTGTACTACTATCGGTAACTAGCAAATACTACATCAACTATACCACTATCGGTAACTTGCAAATACTACATCAACTATACTACTATCGGTAACTAGCAAATACTACATCAACTGTAGTACTATCGGTAACTAGCAAATACTACATCAACTATACCACTATCGGTAACTTGCAAATACTACATCAACTGTACTACTATCGGTAACTAGCAAATACTACATCAACTATACCACTATCGGTAACTTGCAAATACTACATCAACTATACTATTATAGGTAACTAGCTAATACTACATCAACTATACCACTATCAAAAGTAAAAAATGTAACAAATGTAATTGTTGTTAATAATGTAATGTAATGAACAATTAATCTCGTAAACAATGTCACGATTAATATACCAATTCATAAACACAGTTGTTTTCTTTTACAGAATTGTTCAGCCTCTCCCTTACCAACAAGACGAAGATCCGCGGTCTTCTGGAGATCATATCCTCGGCTGCAGAGTATTCCGAGCTCTGCATCAGGCACCGCGAGGAGAACATCATCAGGGCGCTCGCCACTAAGTGAGTGACCTGCTCCATGCGATATTTATGGAGATCATATCCTCGGCTGCGGAGTACTCCGACTGCATCAGGCATCGTAGAGTTCGCAGTTCGTTGCGAGTGCGCCGGTGACTTGCTTCATTCGATATTGCCGGACGGGCCAGCGGCCGGCACAGATGGTGATGCCGGTGGCTCCAGGGATAGCCTTCGAAGGCGCTCTTCATCCAACCGCTTCCGCTCTTACAGCTCGGCCAGGTCGCTTTGGCTCCTCGTGACCACCATGTTGGATGGGCGGCAGACGTTCCACTGGATAAACTGTTGGTCGCTTAATTTCTTCTGGTTCTATCCGGCTCGAAGGACGAAAATGTAATGGTTCGTTCTTTCTATCCGCTCGAAGGTCCAAGATGTACTGAAGACTGGAGAGTTCAGTTCCTAGCTCCAAGACGTTCAGGTACTTATTTCGATGTGGACTGTATGCTCAATGAAAGACGATGTTGCTTGGTCAAGTTCCGGTAACTGATTGGTCGGATCCAATATTTATTCAAGAAACTTTACTATATAAATTTTTACGGTCTTACAAGTAGCGCGGTATATACGCTTTCTTGGTGTCGCGGGCAGGCTCGGCGTCCGCAACAGCACCCTTATTCACAAGATATATTAGACGTTAAATGTCTCGTTTCGAATGTGTGTGTTTAACTGCGAGGGGCAGCGTTTGGTAAATTCCGCCACGTCTTCTCGTCGTCCATACCACAGGGCCTTAAGACTTAAGTCTTCAACGCGTGCGTCCTACCAGTTATGACCTACGGAGCCGAAACGCGGACACTTATGGTAAAACTGGTCCATAAGTTTAAAGTCGCTCAGTGAGCTATGGAGAGAGCTATGCTCGGAGCATATCTGAAGGATAGAATCCGGAATGAGGCGATCCGCCAGAGAACTAAGGTAACCGACATAGCTTTGAAAATAAGCAAGCTGAAGTGGCAACGGGCTGGTCACATTCGCTCGCAGAACCGACAACCGTTGGGAAAACGAGTTTTAGAGTGGAGAGCACATTTAGGCAAACGTAGTGCCCACACTACGGCAGGTGGAGAGACGACTTGCGAAAGACAGCTGGCAGCGACTGGATGAGAAGAGCCGAAGATCAGGCTCAGTGGCGTTCATTGGGAGAGGCTTACGCCAGTCGAATAACAGTGGGCTGGTATAGGCTGATGTTGATGAATGCGTTAGTTACATGTCAGTTTAAACACTGTTGTCCGTTCCCAGAGTCCCGCACAAGCCGACCGCGCCCTCTAGCGGCGCCGTCAAGTACAACGACCCGCACGTGAAGGCGCACGTGTTGCTGCAGGCGCACCTGTCGCGCATGCAGCTGCCCGCTGAGCTCCAAGCGGACACGGCCTTTGTGCTCACCAAGGTACACTTGTTATACTTGTAATATCCATACCAATATATAAACGTGAAACTTTGTTTGTTTATTTGGGGAGCTTTCACGCGATAACGGCTAGATGGATTTTGATGAAATTTGGAATGGAGATAGCTTATACCCTGGAATAAAACATAGGATACTTTTTATTCCGGAAAATTGTAAGTTTCCACGGGAAAACTGGAAATTGTTGATTGCTCGTTGTAAGGTACGGTTGCCATGAAAACGAAATAACAAGTCTGTCAAAAAACATCAAGGGCTTTGGTGCTATACCTACTTTTGCATTGGTTTTTAATATCCTAGAAGAACAGGATGGTTTTTTCCCGATTAACTGTAGTCTGCGCGGACGAAGTCGCGGGCGGGAAAACTAGTACACTAATATAATAAAGAGGAAAGATTGTTTTTTTTTGTATGTTTGTTTGTAATAGATAAACTCAAAAAATTATAAACCGATTTTAAGTATTATTTCACCTATAGAAAGCTACACTATCATCGAGCAACATGGTCCGTACTTTTTTTTTTTAAATAGAGATTCCTACGAAAATTGCAATAATGTAACCACAGGTATCAAAAATTTGTCTAATAAAATGTCGAATACTCAATATAAGGAACGGAATGACGTTGCCATGGAAACGAAATAATAACAAAACTGTCAAGTACGTGCGTAATAATGCAGTTGTCTATGGTCAAAAAGCACCATAACCGCTGCTGCCAAAGATTTTAAATTACGCTTACTTTTTTTCGTATTTTTTTAGAAGACTTGTATAACGCTTAAAGTTAGACAAATGTAGTGAAGAAAGCGTTACCCGTGCGAAGACTAGCTGTAAAGTTAGATAAATGTAGTGAAGAGTGCTGTACCCGTGCGAAGACTAGCTGTAAAGTTAGATAAATGTAGTGAAGAGAGTGTTACCCGTGCGAAGACTAGCTGTAAAGTTAAATAAATTTAGTGAAGAGAGCGTTACCCGTGCGAAGACTAGCTGTAAAGTTAGATAAATGTAGTGAAGAGAGCGTTACCCGTGCGAAGACTAGCTGTAAAGTTAGATAAATGTAGTGAAGAGAGTGTTACCCGTGCGAAGACTAGCTGTAAAGTTAGATAAATGTAGTGAAGAGAGCGTTACCTGTGCGAAGACTAGCTGTAAAGTTAGATAAATGTAGTGAAGAGAGTGTTACCCGTGTGAAGACTAGCTGTAAAGTTAGATAAATGTAGTGAAGAGAGCGTTACCCGTGCGAAGACTAGCTGTAAAGTTAGATAAATGTAGTGAAGAGAGCGTTACCCGTGCGAAGACTAACTGTAAAGTTAGATAAATGTAGTGAAGAGAGCGTTACCCGTGCGAAGACTAGCTGTAAAGTTAGATAAATGTAGTGAAGAGAGCGTTACCCGTGCGAAGACTAGCTGTAAAGTTAGATAAATGTAGTGAAGAGAGCGTTACCCGTGCGAAGACTAGCTGTAAAGTTAGATAAATGTAGTGAAGAGAGTGTTACCCGTGCAAAGACTAGCTGTAAAGTTAGATAAATGTAGTGAAGAGAGCGTTACCCGTGCAAAGACTAGCTGTAAAGTTAGATAAATGTAGTGAAGAGAGCGTTACCCGTGCGAAGACTAGCTGTAAAGTTAGATAAATGTAGTGAAGAGAGCGTTACCCGTGCGAAGACTAGCTGTAAAGTTAGATAAATGTAGTGAAGAGAGCGTTACCCGTGCGAAGACTAGCTGTAAAGTTAGATAAATGTAGTGAAGAGAGCGTTACCCGTGCAAAGACTAGCTGTAAAGTTAGATAAATGTAGTGAAGAGAGCGTTACCCGTGCGAAGACTAGCTGTAAAGTTAGATAAATGTAGTGAAGAGAGCGTTACCCGTGCGAAGACTAGCTGTAAAGTTAGATAAATGTAGTGAAGAGAGCGTTACCCGTGCGAAGACTAGCTGTAAAGTTAGATAAATGTAGTGAAGAGAGCGTTACCCGTGTAAAGACTCTAGTTGTAAAGTAAAACACAATGGCGTTAGACTCAAAACTTTATTTTGCATAGGAAGGTAGTAGTTAAAATTGTATTTTCTTCGTATCCTCGATACCATACAATACAATGAGGGTTTTTGATATTTTTACGAACACCATATGTCGCTACGTAGGCGTCTGGTCTAAACAACTGTCAAATTGTACTGAATTTTAAGCCAGTGATTTTTTTTACCGAAAATTCATCGTATGTTATACAATATACATGTGAAGGGCTAAGGGGAAGAATTAGCTAAGTCACATTTACAATACTTTACAGGAGAGACAATTTAAGATGAATGATTGATGATTGATGACATTAGAATGAATGATTTTGAAGGTAATTTTGTGTGTTATATGTATTTGGAATTGTTTTCTGTATAAAATATGCCTAATAATAATAATAACCGAAATTTCATACTAAGGGTGCAATCGTCTGAGCGAATTCCAGGACTTACCCTGTTTTTTCCATGAATTCAAGGCATAATATATCTCATATATCACCTTTTTCTAACAATTATTTATCAACAATAACCATTCAACCACAGATCAAGAAAAACAAACGTCAAACAAAGCCAACATCAATGTGATATTTCTCGAGTGCGTTCCGTTTGGGAAGAAGTGGTCAAGTCGCGGACTTAGCTAGTTATTCATTATTAAAGAAGACATACAACATAAAAAACTTGTTACACAACATGATTTTATCCTTGTTTTTTCATATTATGAAATGAGTATTTTTGTGGCAATAGGGAGTTTTTTTTTAAATTACGGACTAGGAAATCGTTTGACCACGACCTCACCTGATGGAAAGCGATGATGTGGTCGAAGGTGTAGCACGCTTGCCTAGTAGATACCTATTCACTGTTGACTTGAACACACCGGGGTTATAATATACCGGAAACACTGACGAGAGCAGGGCATTCCACTCCTTTGCAGTTCTTATAATAAATGAAGAAGCGTAACGCTTCGTTCTATATATGAGTTGATATAGCAAGCGCCCCGGGCGCGCGGCTGGGCTAAAATGAATGACGCCTTGACACAGATTACTGATAGTTACTATGGGTGAGCGTCCGGACACCCATTGTAACCCATGACGCCCTGGCCGCTTGCTATATCAACTCCCATAGACTACAAAAAACAATTTGAGGAAAAATTACTTAGCGATTTTTTCCCCTTAGCCCTTCATGTGGATTACGGACTAAGAAAAGTAGCTGACCTAAAGATTGTTGTCTAGATCCTACGCCTACGTAGCGACATCTGGTGTCATAAAAATATCGAAAACCTCCCTTAAGGCATCTAAACGTCTGCTATTTTGAAAATAAACTTTTCGAGTCTTATAGTTTTCCCTATCGATTGACAGTAGTTTATAGTTTTCCCTATCGATTGACAGTAGTTTACAGTTTTCCCTATCGATTGACAGTAGTTTATAGTTTTCCCTATCGATTGACAGTAGTTTACAGTTTTCCCTATCGATTGACAGTAGTTTATAGTTTTCCTATAGTTTTCCCTATCGATTGACAGTAGTTTATAGTTTTCCCTATAGATTGACAGTAGTTTACAGTTTTCCCTATCGATTGACAGTAGTTGTATACTCTTTACTAGTTTGATTTAAAGACAAAAAACAGTTTTTTCAAAATGTCCGAAGTTAAGGCATGTTAAGCTCCAAACAAAAATGTTAGATGATTTAAAAAATCTCCGACCAACATTCTAACGTGACCAACGTCACGTGACAAAGTTCTCCTCAATTTAGGTCGTCATGTAGTCGTGGCGACCTCAACCACCTCATTGAAATCAACGCCATATTGGGCAAACTATATCAGACCGCTCACAGATAGCGCCTATATCAACATCAAGAAAAAGTATTTGTGAAAAAGCCCACATGGTTTCCATCAAACCCTCATATACGCGGGTACGAAGAATGCCATGGAACCTTCCTACCATATTTTCATATCCACAGGCGATCCGTCTCATCCAAGCATGCGTGGATGTGGTCTCAAGCAGCGGCTGGCTCTCTCCCGCCGTAGCGGCCATGGAGTTAGCACAGATGGCTACTCAAGCGATGTGGGCCAAGGACTCGTATCTGCGACAACTGCCACACTTCACTCCCGAGCTGGTCACAAGATGTGCCGACAAGGTAAGCGCCTGTAGTTTGCTATAGAAGAGAAAAATCCTGCCAATCCTCAGGGTTCAAACTAAATCCACTATTATTTTTTCAACATTGTTTTTGTATGTGAAACTTGTAGGTATGACAGACTCCGTAGTAAAATGTAAGGACCCCTTTAATACTTATTATGAACATAATAAAGAAAAGGGTTCCTCACATTTTTTTATTATTATTGTGATTTTAATTATTATTTTCTGTTACTCACCAGGGCGTAGAGACAGTGTTCGACGTGATGGAGCTGGAAGACAGCGCGCGCGCGAAGCTCCTTCAACTGTCGCCCACGGAGATGGCGGACGTCGCGCGCTTCTGTAACAGATACCCCAACGTGGAGCTCAACTATGAGGTACTTGGGATGACGAATGCAGGGCTCTTATACGCTATGACCATTGAGGCGTACGCGCCGCGTTACTATATCTTCGTGGAATCGTTTGGCAACATCGGTACTGAAATACAAACATTCAAACAAAATTATAATGTAATAAAAATTAGGTCACATTAACGTTTTTGTGTGGCACCTTTGTCAGATATTCAACTGTCAAGTAGTAGTGTGCAAACATTTCTGTGTTTCGGCTTGAAAGGCAAAGTTTCCAATGAAATTACTGGACAATGACACTTGACAACCAATGTCTCAGGGTGACGAGCGCAGTGCAGTGACAAGATTTTGTAACCAAAGTTCTGGGTGACACTGCAACTGTAATGGGCGCGTGACTTTTACCATCAGGCGAGCGACTCGTTACTTAAAGGAATAAAATAAAAGAAGGTGGATGTTCCAAAAGACAGTTTTCAGCAGGGCCCTAATTCTGTTAACTATTAAACGGCGATAGCGCAAGTCGATCGCATGAATTTATACGCCATTTTTTTACTATTAATTCTGTTAACTATTAAACGGCGATAGCGCAAGTCGATCGCATGAATTTATTCGCCATTTTTTAACTATTAATTCTGTTAACTATTAAACGGCGATAGCGCAAGTCGATGGCATGAATTTATTCGCCATTTTTAATTTCCCAATATTTTTGCATCCAGCTCTTTTAAGTGGTAAATTTTTATTGATTTAATCTTTTTATAATATTTGATGTATTTCTGTTCATGAGATGTTTTTGACTTGTAAAAGTGCTATTATTTTGCCTATTTACAATATCATACTTTAACTTTGAATACTTGACAGGTGAAGAACGAGCGCCACCTCCGCGCCGGCAAAGCCATCGTCGTTGAAGTGTCGCTGGAGCGGGAGGACGATATTGTCGGCCCTGTCATCGCACCGTTCTTCCCACAGGTACTGTAACAATATTTCAATTCAAGTCTATACTACAGTACATACAGATATGTACTGTGTCTATACCCTGATTCTTAATTAGAGATCAAAAATGTAAACAAAGAAATGTCAACAAATGTCATTGTCAAAGTGACAGGTCAGGTGCGCAATTTTTTTTCTTCTTAAAATTGTTTCTTGTAAATACTCTCAACTATAACTACCAGACATGAAACAATGTCTATATGTGCCTACCTACTGTAAGGATTTATTGACCGAATGAGCGCGAAGCGTCTCCGTTTCAGCTTGGGCAAAAATGCTTTCGTAAATCCGGATGTCAGTCCGGATCTTTGCTCTCCTCTACAGGTCGCATTTCTCAACCGATCTAGACGAAACTTGGTATGCAGGTTGAAATATTTTTTTGAATTTTGTAGTCATCGGGGATTTTTGTTTGGTACTTCCTCCAACTTTTTATATCTCCGCCTTATTAGATCCGATTGTGATGGTTCTTTTTATATCTCCGCCTTATTAGATCCGATTGTGATGGTTATTTTTTTATTTGAAAGGCAGTAACTTTGAGTTGGTCTCATAAAAATTTGGTGACGATTTGATGAGGATCTTCGGCGTGATGAGCAGAATAGCTCCTCAAAATGCAGTAAAATTTTCACTTTTAGGTTTCTACCAGTGGAATCAGCCCTTTACCTACTAGGTAGGGATTGATGGAGCACCTTGGTTGATGTTAGTTTTACAATAAGGTTACTAGTTGGCAAAAAAAATTGTGCCCGCGAGGTCTACAGCTAACAGAGCCACTAGTTACATTGTCGCGAGGCTGTCCTAGAGGGTTCCACTAGCTCAGGGACCGACGCTCAGTGGACAATATTGAAGTACAGGAACAATCAGGAGCACTCGTGGATGTTCATCTATAGCACCATCACCTTCATGGACACGTTGTGGCAGAAGATGACCATGCACGGAGATACTGCAAGCTGGCCTATCTAACAGCAACGCTCGCAGGACCCCTCGCCAGTCGAGCTGGTCCATTCTTACTGAACACGAACACGCCCCATTTTGGTGAGCATGGTACCTGCCGCTATTGTAGGTGGCAATGGTATTTCCGCAGTAACTTAAAAATTACCAGATATAGATAAAATAATTATTTATTTACAACTTTTAAAGCATAGTTCATAAAAATCGAATTATGCAAATCCAAGGACAATGACAAATGGCGATAAAAAATATTTGTTTTTTTAGAATAAACTGTAGACAAACTATGAAATGAGGTTCCAATTACGAAGAAAGAGGATGACATCGTCACAACAAGAAGTAATAGATGTAGGAATTAGGATTAGGACGTTGTCAAACACACAGTAAATCAAGGAAGTTGTATGTACTTACGTACAACTGGAACGATATCTCTCATATAAAAAAGTGGTCTCACCGAAAACGTAATTTAAAAAGAAAATGCTAGAAAAGGAAGTATACGGAGGATCGGAAGTCTCTTTCTCTCTCGTACAAAGTTTCAGAGTTTTCGCACAGACTAAAATAAACTTGTGAAATAATCATCACAAAGACAATTGTACCAAAGAGGTCACCTATTTAATATATTTACATAGTACATCCTCTTTGGTGCCTGATGAGATTTTATATACTATTCTGCAAATTAAAGAAGTTCTTGTCCTGTTTGTTTTTCGAAGTATTTGCTGTCATCTGAAATTGGCATTATAAATAAGAAAGAGACAACAAGGGCTTCCGCTCACGTCCCTGTCTTTTTATTTTTAAATCGTTTTCAAGGTCAAATAATCGATACCCCGCTTTTTCCTTGAAGATATCGTTCCAGCTGTACGTAAGTACATATAACTTCCTTGCAGTGAATGGAACAGACAGAAAAACAAAATGGCGGCGATTGCACAAAATGTTTCAAATCTCTGCTGTGTTCCCAGTCTAAGAAAAATAACTGCACGAAAAAAAACTTTGTCTTATTATAGTTTAGTTTTAAATAACAATTTAAATAATTCATGTTTAAAATGTTATAATTTAAAAACAATTAATAATAATATCTATCATCAAATTATGGGTTGCACAGTTTTCTATCATTTTTTTCGTTCTGTTACATTTTTGGCCTTTAATTATGAATAAGGGTGCAGAGCGATGGTAGCCTAACGGTTCAATAGTGCAACTTAGGGTCCACCATTAACCTCGAACTGAGACTGCGATATACGGACTTTCATCATTTTGACTTATTAACTAAAAAACTAACAATGGTAGCGATTCGGACATTCACTAAACTAGACTTAATTTCTTCAAATGTAATTTAAATTTTGTCGACTTCGTGACAAGGTCTTTTTGCCCCTGGCATCTATTCTAAACTTACGTCAATTTAAGCTCCACCTCTTAAAATAATGTAATTAAAACTGGTTTTTAACACGCTTTCTAACAGCGTTTGGATAAAATCGAACACGTTCTGAGACGTTTGGACAAATCGGGACTCACGCCGCGTGGAAACAAAGTTGATTTTACGCTGACAAGTTTTAGTGATAGTTTAGTTAAAAATACCTTGTTACGAAGCCAACAAGGTTTAAATTTCATTTGATGAAATTAAGTTTAGTTTAGTGTATGTCCAAATCGCTACCAGTATTCATAAAATAAATAGTATTTTTGATGAAGCTGCGGTCATTTTTATGATAATGAGTAAAGTATGTCCTTGACAAATTTTATGAAGATCGGTTCAGCCGATTAGTTTTCAAAAGTTAATCAAAAGTCAAGACAGGTTTACATTCGGATTTATGAACAAATACCCTACCACATTATATAATTGTATAATATTTTCAACCCTTTTTTGGACCCCCATACTTCACGAACCGTCCGACCGTTTTAGCTCAACATACAAACTAGAAGAATTTTAAAAGCAAATCAACAAACGGATCTAAACTTATTGTCCAACAAAGAAACTTATTGTCCAACAAACAAACATACAAACAAACGCCAAGGTTATTCGGGGACCTGGCTTTGCTTGCTCATATATTTCAAAGAAGGATGGGCAGAATTGTAAGAGAACTGCTGCAATATATATATACACTATGCAATAATTGATATCCATACCAATATATAAAAGTGAAACGTTGTCTGTTTGTTTATTTGTTTGTGGAGCTTTCACGCGATAACAACAGGACAGATTTTGATGAAATTTGGAATGGAGATAGCTTATACCCTGGAATAAAACATAGCATACTTTTCATCCCGGAAAATTGTAAGTTTCCACGGGAAAACTGGACAATGTTGATTGTTCGCTGTAAGGAACGGTTGCCATAGAAACGAAATAACAAGTCTGTCAAAAAACATCAAGAGCGTTGGTGCTATACTTTTGCATTGGTTTTTAATATCCTAGAAGAACATAGGATGCATTTTTTCACGATAAACTGTAGTCCGCGCGAACGAAGTCGCGGGCGTAAGCTAGTGTTAAATATAAGGCAATTTTATGTAGATTAACAGTTCCTTTGACACCATAAGTGAATTAGTTACAGGTTCGGAGTTGAAGTTCAGTTCGTTTATGAAAAATTGACACCATAAGTGAATTAGTTACAGGTTCGGAGTTGAAGTTCAGTTCGTTTATGAAAAAGGAGAAAAGGATACAGGAAACAACGATATCATCACGATATAGGAAAAACAATGTATCGAAAAAAAAATTTGTTCATTTTGTATGGGAGTGTTGCCATGTCAAAGAGACAGGTGTCTAATTGACAGGTGACACAGGATACTTTTGATCATCATTATCTTCAACGCGGATGAAACCGCGGGATGAAGCTAATACAATAAATATATATATATACTTCGGAGTTTAACTACCATACAATTATCTAATTTTTGACACTTAAATTATCGCAATTGGTGAGATTGTCAACTCTCGCACACATACGCAACCGCCATTTGCTATGCTTCACTCGTTTGTATGCCGATGTAGACTCCGTGTTATTTTTAATCGACTTTACAAAAGGAGACGGTTATAAATGTTCGCCTGTATGTTATTTTTTATACCTACTAGGCCAGTAAGTAGAGAAATTTGCTTTGCAAAAGGTGGTGTAGTAATGATGTTCACATATGTTGTTTAAGTGAAAAATCCACTTTTTCGACCTCGAGGGGCCGCCAACTTATGAGACTTACGGAGCAACTTATGAGACTTACGGAGCAACTTATGAGACTTACGGAGCAACTTATGAGACTTACGGAGCAACTTATGAGACTTACGGAGCAACTTATGAGACTTACGGAGCAACTTATGAGGCTTACGGAGCAACTTATGAGGCTTACGGAGCAACTTATGAGGCTTACGGAGCAACTTATGAGGCTTACGGAGCAACTTATGAGGCTTACGGAGCAACTTATGAGGCTTACGGAGCAACTTATGAGGCTTACGGAGCAACTTATGAGGCTTACGGAGCAACTTATGAGACTTACGGAGCAACTTATGAGACTTACGGAGCAACTTATGAGACTTACGGAGCAACTTATGAGACTTACGGAGCAACTTATGAGACTTACGGAGCAACTTATGAGACTTACGGAGCAACTTATGAGACTTACGGAGCAACTAATGAGACTTACGGAGCAACGCATGAGACTTACGGAGCAACTTATGAGACTGACGGAGCAACTTATGAGACTTACGGAGCAACTTATGAGACTTACGGAGCAACTTATGAGACTTACGGAACAACTGTGAATGCAAAAAATGTTGCAAATATTGCCCTCTTTAAACTTTTCATAGACTATAAAGCTAACTGTTAAAGAACTATTTAGAAAAATATAAATTTTGGCCCCTTCAATTCAAGACGGGCGGCTAACGCACCCCACCCCTCGAAGTCGAAAATTTGTATTTTTCGTTACGACCTCATAACTAAGCAATACAAATCAAAGCATCTGCTACACCACCATTAATGCTTCATATTTCCCCCAATTATTGGCCCGTACCTTACAAGCGCCTTGATGTTTGAGGACCTCGCTTCACATGTTTTTTATTTTTGACTAATAGACAAACCAGTAATTGTATTATCGTATTATGTTTCAGAAACGAGAAGAAGGCTGGTGGGTTGTGATTGGAGACCCAAAGTCGAACACCCTGCTCTCCATCAAGCGGGTTTCCCTCGCTAGGACCGCCAAGGTATTACACATTTCACTCATTACTAAGCACACTAAGAGCGATGGTAGCCTAACGGTTCAATAGTGCAACATAGAACCCAACGAGTCCTAGGCTCCGCACCGATGACTTTTCTAAGTTATGTGCGGTTTTCCATCGCTCCTTGCTTCGGAAGGCACGTTAAGAGGATTATTTATTTACCGCAACCTTGTCCGTACAGAAAGACAAACCTTTTTTCCACCTCCTAATATTGTCAGATTTCGTTTTATTTCCATGTACTTAAAACATTATTTACTAGGCTTATGCGTCTTATTTTTTCCAGTTTTTTTAAATCACTTTAAACCAACATTCAACAAAAATATGTCTGAACCAGACATATTTTTGCGCTGAAACTCATGTATTGTTTTTATAATTCAAAAACTTTTTTGAATGTAATAAAAAGTAGAAGCCTTAAATACATTCTATTCGAGCGATTGACACAGATAACAAAACATTTTGCTACTATTTAAGGGGTGGAAAGAGGTTAGCCTCGGAACGTAAATTCTAACAAAAATGTACCCAATAACCTCACGAGCCCCAATTCTCAAAGGAATCAACAGCGGAAACAGTGTTCGGTATCGGTCCCGGCTGTTATTAATGAACAGCAGTGGTTACGCCATGTCGGTGGCCCTCGGGCGGCCTGACAAACTCTGACACCAGAGGCCAGCACAGTGGTTACGCCATGTCAGAGGCCCTCGGGCGGCCTGACAAACTCTGACACCAGAGGCCAGCACAGTGGTTACGCCATGTCAGAGGCCCTCGGGCGGCCTGACAAACTCTGACACCAGAGGCCAGCACTACCTCATATATACCTCATATGACAAACAAACAATCAAAGTAAACAAGTAAAAGTAAAGCAGTAGTAGTTAAGTAAAGTGTGTATTATACAAACTCATATATTGTTGTGCTTAGTAATATATAAGTCGTAGGGGAAGATGCTCTAACTTTGGCACTCCTCCCTAACTTTGGCTTCATCGAAAATGAGAACTTGCAAGTCATATTTAGTAGATCAAGAGTTGACAATGAATGGAAATAATCCCAATTTAATTCTTCATCATTATCATCAGCCTATATTTGTCCTCTGCTGGACGTAGGCCTCTCCTAATGCTCGCCACTGAGATCGGTCTTCAGCTCCCCTCATCCATTCTCTTCCAGCCGCTTTTCGCAGGTCGTCCACTCCACCTGGCCACAGGGCGTCCTACACTACGTTTGCCTAAACGTGGTCTCCACTCGAGAACTCGTCTACCCAAACCCTGGCCACACGGCATCCTACAATACGTTTGCCTAAACGTGGTCTCCACTCGAGAACTCGTCTACCCAAACCCTGGCCACACGGCATCCTACAATACGTTTGCCTAAACGTGGTCTCCACTCGAGAACTCGTCTACCCAAACCCTGGCCACACGGCATCCTACAATACGTTTGCCTAAACGTGGTCTCCACTCGAGAACTCGTCTACCCAAACCCTGGCCACACGGCATCCTACAATACGTTTGCCTAAACGTGGTCTCCACTCGAGAACTCGTCTACCCAAACCCTGGCCACACGGCATCCTACAATACGTTTGCCTAAACGTGGTCTCCACTCGAGAACTCGTCTACCCAAACCCTGGCCACACGGCATCCTACAATACGTTTGCCTAAACGTGGTCTCCACTCGAGAACTCGTCTACCCAAACCCTGGCCACACGGCATCCTACAATACGTTTGCCTAAACGTGGTCTCCACTCGAGAACTCGTCTACCCAAACCCTGGCCACACGGCATCCTACAATACGTTTGCCTAAACGTGGTCTCCACTCGAGAACTCGTCTACCCAAACCCTGGCCACACGGCATCCTACAATACGTTTGCCTAAACGTGGTCTCCACTCGAGAACTCGTCTACCCAAACCCTGGCCACACGGCATCCTACAATACGTTTGCCTAAACGTGGTCTCCACTCGAGAACTCGTCTACCCAAACCCTGGCCACACGGCATCCTACAATACGTTTGCCTAAACGTGGTCTCCAATCAAGAACTCGTCTACCCCAACGGTTATCGGTTGTTTGGGAAATGTGACCAGCTCACTGCCACTTTACTTCAAATGTACTAAGTATTAATATTCGGTGTAATGTGACCTGCCAATATTTGGTTCGGGGTGCCAATGTTTGGGTACTTTACCCTATGTACTTCATTACTGAGAACCACCGTCCTTTTCAAATAAATGGGATTGAACGGTTGTCTGTAAGACATCACTTTAAGCGATAAGACTAAGATAAGATAAGATTAAGTTCAATTCAATTATCATTCTGTCTAATTTCTGTGGTATGTAAAAGGTGTTCATTTGTACATGCTGAGCTTTATCGAGGGCCTCTGGGGCCTTATCGCTAAATGCAAATCGTGCCCAAAGTTCCTTAGACCATTTCCCCGTAACGATAACAGTTGAAATTTAAGCCTCGGGGGTCTACAAATAAACTATTGAACAAGAATATAGCATTTACTTAAATCGTTTCATTCTGTTTGTCTGTCTGTTCACGCATCACGTAAAAGTACTGGACCGATTGCGATGCGGTTTTCACTATTAGATAGCTTAGGTTTTGACTTAAACTGGTTTACTCGATATCCCAATCCGATGAGTAGAAGCCGAGCATTCTATAAAAAACTATTTGACGGCTGAATGAAATTTAGTACCTGTATTGCAATATAGGTACCAAATTTCTTTAAAGATAGATAATTTTTTTTTGGTCCTGGAATAACACTCGTTTTTTCCCCCCAGAAAAATATACACGCGGGCAAAGCTTCGAGAATAGCTAATTATTAGTGTGATTATGGTTCTTACTAAGCAAGCGTAACTGTTAAAATTATAAAAGTAGGATTTCTTATCTAATAATTTTCTAAAGGACAAATTTGTATCACGGCCGTAATTCGAACCCGCATGCGACACATGCCTCTAACCAATTCGGCTACCGTGGCCACTGCATCATCATCCAAATTTTTCACTTAGTTTGTAAACCCGTCTTACGGGGACGGTAACGCCATCTATTGGTAGTATTTTGAACTGACCAATCGAACACGGCTAATATTGATTTATCATAATAAAGAAGCGAGCGATGATAGCCTAGCGGTTTACTAGTGCGAAATAGAATCCAATGATAAAGGGTTCGGTCCACGGCTCCGCACCAATGACTTTTATAAGTTATAAGCAGTTTTCCATCGCTCTGTGCTTCGGAGGGCACTTTAAGCTGTTGGTACCAGCTGTTGTTGTGTGTGTGTTGTGTGTGTTGTGTATCAACAACACACACACACACACACACACACACACACACACACACACACACACACACACACACGCACGCACGCACGCACGCACGCACGCACGCACGCACGCACGCACGCACGCACGCACGCACACACACACACATCGACTGTTAAGCCATTTCAGAACACGAACACGGCTAATATTGATTAACTTCAGGTCGGAAAGATAACGACTCCCAATATATTTTTTTAAATATTTCTTCTTTTTGAGTCTAAAATGTTGTTTGTGTCCCCAGGTGCGGCTCGACTTCGTGCTGGGTCTGTCCGGGCGCCACACGTACACGCTGTACTTCATGTCGGACGCGTACCTCGGCGCCGACCAAGAGTACAAGTTCAACGTCGACGTGGCGGCCGCGCGCCCGCAGTCTAGCGACTCGGAGTAGGCGGAGCTCGGCTTATTGTGGCGGTCATAGTGTTAAATAATATAATATGTTACATTCTAAGAAATAAATGAGAATGGAATAAGAAGCGTGTTCATTTGTTCACATTGAAAACAGCGCCATCTATTAGTGCGTTAGGAAAAACAAGGGCGAGGTCTCGATCAATATATTATATCATTATTTACATAAGTTTTTTTTGTTGTTTGTTCGTCTTTCTGCTTGTCCACAGGGCACGGGCTATTCTTACAAAAATAAAAGATTAAAGATGTTGCTAGTACAACGAAATCGTGTACAACTGTACCTACAAAGGAGCCGTACATTAATCACGAGGCTCGAAGGGGTGGAGGGGGTTTGGCAATAATCACGAAATATCACAAGGGGGAGGGGGGCGTAGTAAGATATCACGTGTATTTTTTTTGTTAAACGCGCGATTTCTATACCGGAAAGCGGCGTGTTGTGTGACCTTGCGTTGCCAGGTAACGAATGAAGTCCCCGCGCGCCGCTACGACCGCCCGGCTCGGCTTGCCAGTCGCCAGATGTTCCGTTATTTTGGCGGCGAATAATTGCGTAAACCGTTACCTCGTACGTTTTGCATTAAAACAATGTCTAAACCAGGTGATCTGTATAAAAGACCTATTTGCAGAGTATAAGAAAGGAAAAAAGAACCTTGCGTAGCTCAGAAAGTATTTAATGAGTTGTGGGCTAGTGCGAAACAGAAATATACTACAAAAGAAGAATTTATGAAGTGGGCGAATAATCTTTTACTAGATTACCGCCGAAAGCACCAAGCAAAGAAGTCTTCCAATATTCTCTATTATTGTTCTAACTAGTAGGTATATATTTAACCCTAGAAAGATACCCATACCACGGCATACATAAAAGATTACCATACGCTTCAGAGGCGCACCCATTTAGAAAACGTGTTTTAGTAAAAAATATTTGTAATTTATGTTATTGTGTTAAAAGTATATTTTAAACAATATAAATTATTTTATTTCAATTTGTTTATTTAAAATAGTTTAAAAACTAAATGAGTAGACCTCTCCAAAAAAATAACAAAAATCAACAGCCGAGGAACAAAATTACTTATGATCTTATGAAAATAGAGTTTTTTCTGAACCTACCTAGTAGGCTATCAGTCTAAAAAAAAACAGTCATTAAAAAACAAGATTTCAGAGACAGTCATTACGACGTAATTTTTATGCTTGCTGCTCATTTCATCATATAGACAAAATTAAAGTACTTACAGCATGGAAACAGCCGTCCCGTGAAAGGGCAGACTGACGGCTGAGTTGGCTGAGAAGGACAAACATACACGCAATGGATAAAAAAGACAGCAATATGTTTCCCGCGCAGGCGCCTCTGAGGCGTAGGTTATCTTTCTAGGGTTAAGGACATTGTTCTAATAAATAAGACTTCACCTATAGTTTATTTGCAGTATAAATGTTATTGTTAAATCTTATAACATTGATAATGTTGAGAAAACGAATATAGATAAAATATGCATAGCGTATCTACTTATAAGTATTACTTACATACGAAAGATATTATTTTATTTATACGTTAGAAAAAAGTTATTCAATTAATCTCTTAGGTTTTTAATAGTTTTAGCTAGTCGTTGGCGCACAGGAATATTATATTCCATTACATGAAGTAATGCTCAAAAAATATCACGCGGCTTCATAATGCCCACTTCTAACCGCTCGCTGGACTTCAAAAAAGTAGGTATACTGAGCTGAACCTTGTAAATATCTACAATATTTTTATTACTGTTCATAGTTCATACAATTGAACTGAAATATTCACTAGAAATGAACGATGGCAGTATTATCTTGCACACATACTATTACGCACCCATTGTTCTAGTGAAAATATGAGGATTGTGCATGGTTTGTGTGCCGTTTCGAATTCTTATTGGTGGGATGGTTAATTTAAATGCACGATAATAATTAAATTAAGATATTTTCAGAATGCCGGTGAGAACATTCCTATTTTGTCAATCACATCCAATTAGTCAAGTCCACCTGTAAAACTTCCTACGTCTACGGTATGCGTCTCACCGCTCTGTGCGGGAAATGCTGTCGAAGGCACACTATTAACTTCCTACGTCTACGGTATGCGTCTCACCGCTCTGTGCGGGAAATGCTGTCGAAGGCACACTATTAACTTCCTACGTCTACGGTATGCGTCTCACCGCTCTGTGCGGGAAATGCTGTCGAAGGCACACTATTAACTTCCTACGTCTACGGTATGCGTCTCACCGCTCTGTGCGGGAAATGCTGTCGAAGGCACACTATTAACTTCCTACGTCTACGGTATGCGTCTCACCGCTCTGTGCGGGAAATGCTGTCGAAGGCAATGACACTATTAAAAGCACCTTAACAGGTAGTAAACATCCCAAATGTGTTACGAATTCATGAAAGAGAGAAATTTAATTGTAACAATAATTTATATATAATTATTATAATTTAAATGCTAATAAGACTAAAAATCTAAATACTACATTACAATGTCTAAATTTAACACAAATAGTTACTTCCCCAACTCATTTTACAGAAAATAGCCAGACACTCATCGACGTAGTATGCACGGACTTGCACGCTAGATCAGTTTCTGTCGAACCAGTAGGAGCATTACGTGGTCATGCATTTGTCATCTGTGAATTTGGTATTAAACGAGACAAATTTGTCCCATTTACATATAAGCCGCTGAAAAACATTTGTCTGAAGTCATTTAATTTGGACTAAGATTTGAATCGCTGGGATTTAGTTTCATGTACCAGCGACATTAATGAAATGGTTTACTACTTTATTTGTACCTTGTTAACACTGTTCAACATGTACGCTCCTCTAAAAACATTTATAATTAACACTGTTCAACATGTACGCTCCTCTAAAAACATTTATAATTAACACTGTTCAACATGTA
Source organism: Alsophila aescularia (assembly GCA_946251855.1). NCBI lineage: Eukaryota > Metazoa > Arthropoda > Insecta > Lepidoptera > Geometridae > Alsophila > Alsophila aescularia. The sequence continues at coordinate 65,997,978 of OX276374.1, forward strand.
CGCTCCTGTAAAAACAACTATCATTAACACTGTTCAACATGTACGCTCCTCTAAAAACAACTATCATTAACACTGTTCAACATGTACGCTCCTCTAAAAACAACTATCATTAACACTGTTCAACATGTACGCTCGTCAAAAACCAACTATCATTAACACTGTTCAACATGTACGCTCCTCTAAAAACAACTATAATTAACACTGTTCAACATGTACGCTCCTCTAAAAACAACTATCATTACCACTGTTCAACATGTACGCTACTCTAAAAACAACTATCATTAACACTGTTCAACATGTACGCTCCTCTAAAAACAACTATCATTAACACTGTTCAACATGTACGCTCCTCTAAAAACAACTATCATTAACACTGTTCAACATGTACGCTCCTCTAAAAACAACTATCATTAACACTGTTCAACATGTACGCTCCTCTAAAAACAACTGTCATTAAAGATAATAGCTACCCTTGGATCACGAACAACGTCAAGTTTATGATGCGCTTGCGAAATGAAGCACTAGCTACTTATAGGCGCACTGGGGCGGACGGAAAAATACTCTCCTATAAAAACCTTAAGAGTTTAGTAAATCAAACTTTGTATTTCGAGAAGGATGCCTATTATAAACACAATGTAAATAATTCCACAACTTTATGAAAAAACCTTAAATCAACCCTGTTGCCATCCTCAAAAGGTGCAGAGCTTTCCGGTCATTTTAAGGATGCTGACGCTATAAATAATCATTTTCTAAATGATCCCGGTAAGTTTGATGTATTTAACTCAGATAGCTTATTTTCAGTTTAATCGATTTAATTGTGATATGACATTTTCTATTAAAACAATTGATTCAAACATTATTTTCAAATTATCAGAGTTCTTAAAAATGTTACTGACGACCTTGCCACAGTCTTTGGCAGTGCTTACCGCTATTGTTAACACATCCTATTTGTACTTCAACCTCTTCAGACCTGTGGAAAATTGCGATAGTTCGTCCTTTGCCAAAAATAAATAATCCGAATCAAGTTAAAGATGTTTGACCCATCAGCATTTTTCCTTGCATATTAAGAATCATGGAAAAGGTAGTTTGTCAACAGCTTACGGAATTCCATGAAAAAAATAAAATTCTTCCTGAGCTTCAGTCCGGTTTTAGGAAATGTAAAAGCATGGCAACGGCATTGTTAGATGTTACCGATAATATATTAGCTTCTCAGGACGAGGGTATGTGCACATTATTAGTATTACTCGATTTTTCCCGCGCATTTGTTTCGATAAATATTGCACTACTTCTCTCTAAACTCAGTTACTACGGATTCGACCCGGCAGCGATTAACTGGTTTCATAGCTACCTAAGTAACCGACACCAGTATGTTGAATTGCGTCAATCTGCTAGCACAGTTCTTTCCTCAAGTCTTACGGAGATCAATAGAGGTGTACCGCAAGGGTCTATTTTGGGTCCAATTTTATTTATTTTATACAGCGCTGACATCATTAATAGTATTGAAAACTCGAATTTATCATATTTACGCGGACGGCTTGCAGGTGTATATCCATTTTAGACCAAAAGACCTTGATAGTGCAATCAAACATTTAAGCGAAGACCTAAATAGAATTGCGGACTGGTCAGAAAATAATTGTCTTTTACTAAATCCACAGAAAACTAAATTTATGATCTTAGGCAGCAAACGCCAACTCGCCTCACTTCCAGAGGCTGTAGATCTATTACTCATGGGTGAGAAAGTAGAGAGAGTTCACGAGGCATGTAACCTAGGTTTAAATCTCGACGCAGAGTTAAGGTTCGAAAAGCATATGGCTGCTTCCGTGCAAAATTGTTTCTACAGGCTAAAAACTTTATATTAACTAAGACCATATCTTTCCGAAGAGCTGCGCATACAACTAGTTGAAAGCCTTGTGGAATTAAATTATGCCGATACTGCATATGGACCTCATCTGTTAGTTCAAACGCAGCGATTAGTTCAACGAGTGCAGAATGTTTGTGCAAGATTTTGTTTCTCGATCCCACCGCGAAGTCACGTAACACCATTTCTCAATAAACACTACGCTTTAAATATGAAATCTCGCCGTAAACTTCACCTTGCATGTCTACTTTTCGCTGTATTTAATTTTAAAGATACGTCATATATGTATGAAAAGTACAAATGGGTCACAGATAGCAGGCTTTGTTCCAGTAGACAGGGTTCTCAGCAGTTGTCCATCCCCCGACACCGCACATCAAACTTCAGAGGCGCTTTCCGTTATGCCGCGTCCAAGTGCTGGAACAATCTCCCGCCACCGATCAGAGGGTTGAAATTTTTTAATATATTTAGGCTCAAACTAAAAACTGATGAATGAAATATGGATGGAAACTCACCGGTCGGTAGCTCAGCAGTTCTGGCGTCACCTGGGGGCGTCCCCACTGTTTGTATTTATTGTCCAGAATGGTCTGAAGCACTTCAATGATATCACTACATAATGATTTTGGGTTTTTTGCTTTAATTTGTAATTTATACGGAATGATACGGAGGATGCGGAAGTGTGTAGAGGAGGGAGGGTAGCCCTTGAATAAATCTCTACAAAGTCATAGATAACAAGCGGGAGAATTCAAATTAACAAGCGGGAGAATAATGAATAATTGGAATCAATGATTTGCTTTACTAACTATTATTAATTAAGCTCTGTGACCGGCGGTCATAGTGTTTAATTCATAATGCTAAATTCTAAGAAATAAATGAGAATACAATAAAAAGCGTGTAGGTATATAATTTTTCACGTTGAAAACAGCGCCATCTAATAGCGTGTTGGGAACTACAAGTTTCTTCCAAAAAAGAGTCTCATGCTCGTTTGCACTAATCACTAACCCATGGAGACGCCTAAATCAGATGCCTAAATATTTAGAAGTTGCTTAACGCAAAAAACTTTTCATCAAACTTTAGGTGATATCGAGTGACGTTAGGCGTCACCTAAAGTTACGACACCGATTCAAGGGTGCCTAATGAAAAAATGACAAGCTCGAGCCACACTCGCTCACTCATGTAAATTAGTGAGTAAGCGAGGGCACCTCGCTTAGGAGTCACCTATTAGAAATGGATTGGTGAAGCAGAAGATTACGCAGACTTTGCTTAGACTATGAGATCGTTAGTGAGGCGTCGTCGCCTTGTCGTGGTTAGTGAAAACGGGCATTAGTAAATTCTGACTTTCTAATGCTTGTACCGAAAATACTGTTTCCTGTGTTGCATAAAACAGTGTAAAAAAATATTGCACATACTATAATAATACACTGTCACATATCAATTTTAGACCGTAAGACACAATATTTTTAAAAGTTGATACCATAGCTACCAAACTCTGAAACTCTCATAAAATATAGTTAAGTCTACTAGGTAGTGGATTTTGAGTTTTCTATAATGTACAGACATTACAAAGTTACCTAGGTATAGGTTGACCTATAATACTAAGTATCTATAGATAAGTTGCACATAATCAACGCAGCTATTGAAACATTTCATCTTCTCTAATTCCTAAAGTAATTTGTTCGGAGACGGGGCGGGTCACAACTTCACACTTGAGCACCATCTTGGTCACGTCGGCGGATATCCGGTAACGGCGAACTACATGGTCCACAACTGTCTTCATAGTCATCATGGCGTACACTTAAACTGTACGCCATGATGACGATGAAAACATTGCGCCTGAATCCTTCCGCCCTGCATGTGCATTTAAAATCATAGATCTAATTACGGGGGAAAGAGAAAGTGGGGAAGATAGATAGATAACTCTTTATTGTATACCAAAAAATTACATAAACGAATAAAATAAAACTTATAAAATATTATTGTACAATGGGCGGTCTTATGGCTAAAAAGCGATGTATTCTGGACTACCTTTGGATGGAGAGGAAATCAATATGATAAGATACGGCATGCTTTAATATCAAATGAACAAAAACTGGACTAGATACGGCTAGCATACTCACACAGCTACTTTTATTGTTGTGTTAAATGTAAATATATATAATAATAAGTGTTGAAATAAAAATGTAACAAGTGATTGCCATCGTGCTCACTATCCAGACCCAGATTGATAGAAAGTGTAACAAGTGATTGCCATTGTGCACGTTATCCGGACCCAGATTGATAGAAAATGTAACAAGTGATTGCCATAGTGCACGCTATCTGGACCCAGATTGATAGAAAGTGTAACAAGTGATTGGCATCGTGCACGTTTTCCGGATCGAGACTGATAGGATATGTAACAAGTGAATGCCACCGTGCACGCTATTCGGACCTAGATTGATAGAAAATGTAACAAGTGATTGCCATCGTGCACGCTATCCGGACCCAGATTGTTAGAAAATACAACAAGTGATTGCCATCGTGCATGCTATCCGGACCCAGATTATTAGAAAATGTAACAAGTGATTGCCATCGTGCACGCTATCCGGATCCAGATTGTTAGAAAATGTAACAAGTGATTGCCACCATGCAATATATATCGCTATCTAGACCCTGATTGATTGATAATGTAACAAGTGATTGCCATCGTGCACGCTATCCGGAACAAGGTTGATAGATAATTTAACAAGTGATTGCCATTGTGCACGCTATGCGGACCCAGATTGATAGAAAATGTAACAAGTGATTGCCACCGTGCATGCTTTCCGGACCCAGATAGATCGTATCACCGAAGTAGGAAAGGATCAAAAGTTGTGAATCAAATTTTGTATGAAACCTAGTGTTGGACATTGCATCTTCGAACGATATTTCTGTGGTCTTTTGGTGGTAGATACGCACAAATTGCATTAATAGATACTTTTCCTATTTGTCACGTTATTGCTATGTTTTACCCCGTTTTTATTAAGTAACTTTCTTGTTTGTCAGTCTGTCTGTCTGTCGTTCAGAGTGGAATCTTGCACTTATTTCGGGCACTTACCGATTATAATGCCCACGCAGATAGCTTACAACTCGATGACAATGCATTTAAAAACAAAACTTGGTTTTTAGATTAGTTTTTTTTTTCTACATTTGCTAGTGAAAAGCTATAAACGCCATTCGTAACTCATAAGAATATATTTTATTATGGAATATATAGATGATTTTCCTACGCGTCTTTTCACACAGTCGCTGGTTGCTTTGCCTGAATATGTATCATAAGTACATTGTGATATAAGACGCCGTGGTCCAGTAAACTTATCTTTATACCCATATTGGACCTATATTTAGGAATACAAAATAAAATTGTCATATGATATGATAAAGTTTTTGTAGATAATTACTTTAAAAGCTTATTATTTCATATAACACATCAAGCCATTTAAGCTTTTTGAGTAAGCTCAACCATATTTATAATTATGGCTCGGCTTGGCACCTCCTTCAAAAATCTATTTCTTATCTGATATTGTATGTATGCATTATTATAACGTTGGTAATTTCGAAAAAGTGATACTGTTCTGGCTTCATTGTAATTATTTTATTCTTTTTAGTGGTTGTTAACAAAATAACATTTTTATTATGAAGTCATTTATATTTTTTTGGAAAAATATTTTGTTTTAATAACATTTTTTCCTGAAAAATAAATATAATATTATGTAAGTACTCATTTTTACGTAGGTATAACCGTAAACACTTATAGTAACTACCTAGTGTTAACGCTCTTCCGCCTGGACAAGTACCGAAGCTTTGGGTGATATTCAACCTCTATGTGCAAAAACATTAGGTACTGGCACCAGTACAGGTAGGTAACCAGCAAAATTACTGGGACAAAAATAATAACACAAAAATATAGTATGTTATGCTTTGTGATGGTAAAAGTATGACAGGATTAGCGTGAAAAATGTTTTTATTTTATAAACTGCACTTAGTTTGTTGCTAACAAGATGGCTTCACACGAAAATTTTACACACGGAAAAATAGAAAGACTGATTTTTAGAGCAAAATTCGGTTTGACAAGGACCAAATTATAATGTTGGAGCAATGGGCTGGCATGGAAGCCCGCTTGTGGACTGTATCTAAAGGGGGAATTGATAGGATGAATAAAATGTGGTTGGGAACTCACCGGTCGGCAGCTCAGCAGTTCTGGCGTCTCCTGGGGGCGTCCCCACTGTTTGTATTTATTGTCCAGAATGGTCTGCAGCACTTCAATGATATCACTACACAATAATTTTAGGTTTTTTGCTTTTATTTGTAATTTATACCGGAGCTGTTTGTCGTCACGATTCGGTTGGAAAAACGGAAGTGTGTGAGAGGATGCGGAAGTGTGTAGAGGAGGGAGAGGAGCCCTTGAATAAACCTCCACAAAGTCATAGATAACAAGTGGGAGAATTTGAATAATTGAAATCAATGATTTGCTTTACAAACTATTATTAATTAAACACTGTGACCGCTGGTCATAGTGTTTAATTTATAATGCTAAATTCTAAGAAATAAATGAGAATACAATAAAAAGCGTGTAGGTAGTTAATTTTTCACATTGAAAACAGCGCCATCCAATATCGTGTTAGGAACTACAAGTTTCTTCCAAAAAGAGTCTCATGCCCGTTTGCACTAACCACTAACCCTAGGAGACACCTAAATCAGATGTCTAAATATTTAGAAGTTTCTTAACGCAAAAAACGTTTCACCAATCTTTAGGTGATAACAAGTGACGTTAGGCGTCACCTAAAGTTACGACACCGATTCAAGGGTGCCTCATGATAGGCAACTCTTAAAATGACAGCCCGAGCCACACTCGCTCACTCATGTAAATTAGTGAGTGAGCAAGGGCACCTGTCGGAGTCACCTATTAGAAATGGATTGGTGAAACAGAAAATTACGCAGACTTTGCTTAGACTATGAGATCCTTAGTGAGGCGTCGTCGCCTTGTTAGTGGTTAGTGAAAACGGGCATTAGTGACTATGTAACTTCCGACTTTCTAACGCTTGTACCCAAAATACTGTTTTCTGATTTGGTTTAAACAGTTTTTTTTTATTGCACATAATAATACACTGTCACATTACTTTTATTTGAGTAAGAACGTAAAACACATTATTTAAAGTTGAAGATTTCTAAAGCTATAAAACTCAAGTTAAATTATTTAAAAGGGACTTAAAACTCTGTTACTGCTATTAATTAATGGTTTTCGAGTTTTTATATACAGACATATTACACAGATACCTAGGTATAGGTTTACCTATAATAGAAAGTACCTATACATAAGTTGTACATAATCAACCCTGACATTAAGCAGCTATTGAAACATTTCATCTTCCCTAATTTCTAAAGTAATTTCATGTCCAGAGACGGGGCGGATCAGAACTTCACACTTGAGCACCATCTTGGTCACGTCGGCGGATATTCGGTAACGGCGAACCACGTGTGCTACCAATGTCTTCATTGACATCATTGCGTACACTTTACCTGTAAAATAGTAACTGTCAAGCTGTGAACCCTTCAACCTGCGTCCGCGATGGTGCCATAACGGAACGCAGTGGTCTGAGCAAGTAGGTAAACCTGCAAGCAAGAATCCTTCTTGCCTACAAAGTTCATTTAAAAACATAGATCTAATTACGGGGGAAAAGGAAAGTGGGGAAGATAGTTAAATAACTCTTTACTGTACCAAAAATTTACTTAAACAAATGACAACAACAACAACTCAAACACCAGCTGTTTAATTTTATAATAGTTATATGTATTTTATTTTTATGATATTATATGTTGTTATATATATATTATTAATTGTATATACATATTTTACAAAGTTTTATATTTTAGTTTTCATTTCAATTAATTTATCTTTATTTTCATTTTACTATCCACATCTTTCTTGCACTACTAGGATGACTGGCAGAAAATGCTGTCTTAGCATTAAGTCCTCCTCTATACACTGTTTTTGTATATAAAGTATAAAATTATAATAAATAAATAAATAAAACTTATGAAATAATATTGTACAATGGGCGGCTAAAAAGCGATGTTTTCTAGACTACCTTTGGATGGAGAGGAAATCAATACCATAAGATACGGCATGCTTTAATATCGAGTAAACAAAAACTGACTTAGATACGACTAGGCTAGCATACACACACAGATATTTTGATTGTTGTGCTTCATGTGCATCAACAACAAAAATAGTGAGACTTCTGTAGCGCGAATGAGAGTCAATGCTAACACGTAAGGCCACTCTGATAGTGCCTAAGGCCAAAGATTTCATTAGATCTGTGTTAAAAATGTAACAAGTGATTGCCGTCGTGCACGCTATCCGGACCCAGAATTATAGAAAATGTAACAAGTGATTGCCACCGTGCACGCTATCCGAACCCAGATTGATAGAAACTGTAACAAGTGATTGCCACCGTGCACGGTATCCGAACCCAGATTGATAGAAAATGTAAAAAGTGATTACCATTGTGCCCGCCATCCGGGGTTTGGACCCAGATTGATAGAAAAAGAACAAGTGATTGTCATCGTGGACGCTATCCGGAGTCCGGACCGAGATTGATAGAAAATGTAACAAGTGATTGCCATCGTACACGCTATCTGGATCCAGATTTATAGAAAATGTAACAAGTGCTTGCCACCGTGCACGCTATCCGAACCCAGATGAATAGAAAATATAACAAGTGATTGGCGCCGTGCACGCTATCCAAACCCAGATTGATAGAAAATGTAACAAGTGATTGCCACTGTGCACGCCATCCGGAGTTTGGACCCAGATTGATAGAAAATGTAACAAGTGATTGCCATCGTGGACGTTATCTGGAGTCTGGACTCAGATTGATAGAAAATGTAACAAGTGATTGCCATCATGCACACTATCCGGACCCAGATTGATATAAATGTAAGAAGTGATTGCCATCGTGCACTCTACCCAGACTCAGATTGATAGATAATGTAACAAATGATTGCAATCGTGCACGCTTTCCGGATCCAGATTATATAAAATACAACAAGTGATTGCCATCATGCACGCTTTCCAGAACCAGATTGATAGAAAATTTAACACGTGATTGCCACCGTGCACGCTATCCGAACCTAGATTGATAGAAAATGTCACAAGTGATTGTCGTCATGCACGCTATCCAAACTCAGATTAATAGAAAATGTAACAAGTTCAATTTCAACTTCAAATTTTTTGCATTCCATAAGTAATAATAAGATGAATAATGATACAAGAATATAGATCGATATGGACCCTGTCGCGCACAGCAACTAGAATAGAGGAGGACTTCAATAACAGTTAAAAATGTCACAGCTATAAACTCTACTCTAGCCTGGGAGTACTTGTTAACTTTCCCCTATAGAATTTTACATGTTTCGAATAACCCTTTAGATACGACATCCCTTACAAACAGAATAAAACAAAATTGCATCCAAAATTCAAAATCTCTCCCAAATTTCTCTTTTACATCACGTTCACATGCAGCTCAGTCTTCTGCTATATCTTACCGTATGGTAGAAGACTGGTTGAGTGAAGGTGACATAAAAGGTTCCGCAAGAATTTTGTTTTCTAATGACACTATCGCATTAAATACTCATGAAACCTTGTTGACACTAAAGAATAAGCATCCACCTTCTGCAGCTAATGTCAATATGCCTTTGCCGCCAGACCGAGATGAGGATTCTTTAATGGCAACACCTGAAGACGTAGCAAATGCCATTGCGTCTTTCCCCAGTGGGTCTGCAGGTGGTCTCGATGCTCTCTCACCTCAGCACCTTAAAGACTTAATAAGTGGTGTTTGCGGTGAGATCGGTGACGCTCTTTTAAAAGAAATAACAAATTTGACTAATTTCACGCTTTCTGGAAAAGTGAACACCTACATCCTAGATATTTTATAAGGGGAAAATTTATGTGCGCTCTTAAAAAAGGATGGGGGCATAAGGCCTATTGCTGTTGGCACAGTTTATCGTCGTCTTACAGCGAAGATTTGCTGTAAGTCAATAAGTGAATCCCTCTGTACATACTTCCAACCTGTACAGTTGGGATTTGGTTCGCGCGGTGGCTGTGAGGCGGCGGTTCATGCTTTAAGAACTTTTTTGTGCCACAATGGAGGTGATGTGCTTTTGAAGGTGGATGTTAAAAACGCCTTTAATTAGGACTGACATAAAAGACAAAATTCCTCATATACAAATATCTTTGGCATTGTTATGGTCAACCCTCAAAATTAATATACAAAAATCATCTCATCTCTTCAGAAGTAGGTTGTAACCAAGGAGATCCACTTGGGCCGGCTATTTTCAGCCTCGCTATACATACAATCATTACAAAATTAGAATCAAAATTTAACGTATGGTATCTGGACGATGGAACTTTAGGAGGCGATGTGAACACAGTCGCGAAAGATTTCGAAAATTTAACAAGACAATTCGAAACAATAGGTCTTACTCAAAATTTTTCTAAATGTGAATTACACTACAAATAAACATAAAAATACATATTAATGCATATTTAATACATTTCAAATCTAATCATTTCAAAAAACGACACTATAGATATTTTTAGAAAAATTGCTCCAAATATTAAAAGTTCACTTCGTCTTTTAGGGGCCCCGATCCTCGATGAATCATTACCAGATTTCGTTGAAGAAAAAATTCTTAATATTCGATTTATTTCTGACCGCTTGCGTAAAATTAATACACATATGACATATTTTATAATTCGCTACTGCCTTTTTGTCTCAAAATTTATGTATTTCTTAAGATGTTGTCAACTTTGGAATCATACCTTACTTATACAATAGTTTGACAGCATTTTAAGAGATACGCTCACCGCCATCTTCAATGTACCTTTTGAGGATCGCTCTTGGTGCCAGGCCTCACTACCAATAAGGTGCGGTGGTCTTGGCATACGTAAAATTTCTAGTGTATCTCTACCAGCTTTCCTATCCTCAGTTTATAGTACACAAAAATTAATCGGAGCTATTTTATCTCCCTGTATTACAAATTACGAAATAAGTTTTTTGACTGAGGCTAGGGACGCTCGGAAAATAGACTGTCCAAATCAGTCATTGCCCAAAGCGCCTCCTTCCCAGAAGCATTGGGACGGGCCGCTCTGCGAAATTGAACGAAAAAATCTTCTTGATACATCTGTTTGTTCTGCAGAGCATGCTCGCCTCCTCGCTGTGTCACGTTGGGAATCAGGCGTTTGGTTGCAAGCACTTCCATCAAAAAACATTGGCAATTTACTAGACAACCAGACATTCCGATTAGCCGTTTCTCTGCGTTTCTCTGCCTATGCGGCGATATGGTGGATCGGCTTGGCCATCACGGACTATCTTGCTACAGAAGCGCAGGGAGGATTCCTCGACACGCCAGTTTGAATGAAGTCATCCGTCGGGCCTTTGTCAGTGCCGGCGTTCCGTCAATCGTAGAACCAAACGGCCTGATGCGGAACGACGGCAAGAGGCCTGATGGTATGATTTTAATTCCTTGGAAGATGGGACGGCCTTTAGTTTGGGATGCAACTTGTGTTGATACCTTGGCGCCGTCTCATCTTCCAGAGACAACAATTCGGGCTGGCGGCGCTGTAACCAAAGCAGAAAACCTCAAGAAGCGCAAATATGGGAACCTTGACAGGGGTTATATGTTTGTGCCATTTGGGGTTGAAACTTTGGGTCCGTGGGGGCCAGGTGGCCACGAAATTTACAGGGACTTGGCAAAACGTTTGGTGGAGGTGTCATGTGACTAGAATGCTGGTTCCTATTTAGGCCAAAAAATTTGTATTGCGATACAGCGTGGCAATGCAGCCAGCATTCCGGGCACTTTCCCTTCCTCCGAAGGACTTTTAGATAGTTTTGTTTAAATAGTTAAGTTTTTTAAATTTATATTTTATAATGAACTTTTGTTTTTTTGTACTTTTTATCTTACTTATTTTTAAATCATTATTATTATAATTAATTCCTGATTAAATAACAAACTAAAAATATTTATAATGGATCTTTATTTAATGTTAAATAATTAGTATTTGAATATTTATTTTATATATTTCATGCAATTCATGTTATTATAATTAATTCTAGTATCATCAATTTAACTACATTTTATCAGTTATTGCCACTGTGCACGCTATCCGAACCCAGATTGATAGAAAATGTAACAAGTGATTGCTATCGTGCACGCTATCCGGAGTCCGGACCCAGATTGATAGAAAATGTAAAAAGTGATTGCCATTGTGCACGCCATCCGGACCCAGATTGATAGAAAATGTAACAAGTGATTGCTGTTGTGCACGCCATCCGGACCCAGATTGATATAAAATGTAACGAGTGATTGCCACCGTGCACGCTATCCGAACCCAGATTGATAGAAAATGTAACAAGTGATTGCTATCGTGCACGCCATCCGGACCCAGAATGATAGAAAATGTAACAAGTGATTGCCATCGTGCACGCCATCTTGACCCAGATTGATAAAAAATGTAGCGAGTGATTGCCACCGTGCACGTTATCCGAACCAAGATTAATAGAAAATGTAAAAAGTGATTGCCATCGTGCACGCCATCCGGAGTTCGGACCCAGATTGATAGAAAATGTAACAAGTGATTGCCATCGTGCACGCTATCCGGACCCAGATTGATAGAAAATGTAGCAAGTGATTGCCATCGTCACTACTTCCTGGGACACCATATTTATCCTGATATAAGAAGCTATTATGAGGTCGAGGTTTTAAAAAGGTACAACGGCAGATGTTGGGGCGCTGAAAAAATATCTCACGCTCGGTAAGCAAGTCACTAAATAAGAAAAGCTTACCAATGCAAGCTCGTCTGCCCAGACCGAAACTGCCGAAGTAGCTGGGATTAGGCAGAGTAGCGGGCTCCAGCCACCTCTCAGGTCTGAACTGGTCCGCGTCAGGACCCCACATGGGATAGCGGTGCACTCCAGTGATCATTAGGAAACATCCGGTGTTGGCTTCTACTGTATAGTTTCCTAGAACAAGTAAAGCATGTCACCACAGAATAAATAATAGTACTCCGTACCGTCACCGACGAATAACAATATTATTCGTAGCTCGTCACGAACTGCAGCGTACGGGCATAGTAATAGAAAAGTAGGTTATCTTCATAGAAGCGAGCGGTACCAAACGCGGCTTGTATGTATGCGCGCCAATACGTACGCACCACAGTACGCACACAATGACAAATGTTTTACCAACTATCTCAGCCAGTTAGCGAGTAAATTTAGGTTTTCACCTGAGAATTTGAGATAATAACCTGAAAACTTGCATAAACCTTTATTTTGGCAATCTAAAATTGTCTCAAAAAATATCTGTCTGTCTTAAGTTATTCAAGGTCAAACGTCGCAAAAATTACAAATCACAGCCGGATGGTGCTGGAACTAAAACTGTTCAGGGTCCTTGGTTATTTCAGAAACAGATAAAAAAATATGTAACAATAAATCCGCCATAGAAAATATATGGTTCCCGTACTGTTCACATTTGCATTGAAAAAAATGAACATCAGAAAAACAATTGAATAGGTATAGGGTTCTCCCTATCTGTTCCTACCCTATTCTGTGACAGGTGTCAAAGTGACAGTTTGTAGGGAATGAGTGGGGAAGAATGAGGGGAAGTGGGGAAATGTCCGGGTACATTGAGTGGAGGGAGTGTATGTTTGTTTATATGTTTGTTCGACGATAACTCAAAGAAAAATCAAAATCGTTTTTTTGCGAACAAATATATTCTGTAATCAATTACGTTTTTTGAATAGTGTAATACAACCCAAATAAACACTTAATTCGAAAAAAGTAATTACCTACCTATCTGAAGAATGACAATTACTTATTGTAGGTTACATAGAATAGCATACTTTATTTTATCCTCATGGAATCTAAGGGAATCTAAGCTCCTATTTCTTAAGGTTAAAAGTACCTGCTCGATGTGCTATTCCAGGACCTAAAATACCAATATACCAACATTTAATCAAAATACCTTCAAAAAGTTTTGTATCGATTGCTCGGCTTCTACACCTTGGATTGAGATACCAAGTACACCGGTTTTTAAGCCAAATTTTTAGCTAACCATCAGTGAAAATTGCATCACAATCGGTGCAGTAGTTTAAAAAAAAACGATTAAATTAAATAATAATTAATAATAATTAGTGTATAAACAAACGATTAATTTTTTTATATGATGGTGTAAAATAAATCATATATATATATATATATATATATATATATATATAAACGTGATGTCATTTTAATAACATAACAATAGATAACTGTGCAATATCAATAACAATTTACATTGACATTGCTTAATTTTTCGTTTTGTCCACATTACTGAAAAAGTTTTGGTCCTACAAAGTTTTGCTTGTGCTTATATTAAATTTAAACAACTGTTCCACAATTTTTGGCATGTCAGAAGGCGGCTAAAACTACAATTTCGAACTTTTGAGGGAAAATGGCCAAAGGCGGCTAAAACTACAATTTCGAACTTTTGAAGGAAAATGGCCAATGTTTGAAGTACTGCATCACAGGTTTTAAAATAACAGAGCTGAGGTTGGGCTAAAATTATAGGGAACGTTGGCTTGTTTTTACGTGGCAAAGATATATTTTCCGTGGGACGCACTTTTTAGAAGTTAGTCGCCAAAATCTGAAAAGAGTACCGAAAATTTCGATGTTTTTCGAGCAATACGAAAGCTCAGTAGTTCTATTACCGATCTTTGTTGCAAACTGATTTTCATTTTTTCATAGCAATATCGACTCTAACGCACTGCATTATTATGTGCACTTGATAGTGACACTCTGATTTAACCAAGGTCGTTAATAGCACTGCAGGTCTTTCGAAGCTCTAGGTTTAGTTATAAAATACTGTTATCTATTCTAACAACATCCAAAAAAACATGACTGTATAGATTTTTGCGACCTAACGTGATTTTTGTCTACGTTGACAGGCCTATATCCATTAATCCTATATGGTAAAGTCCAAAGCAAACTTAAGACGAGCCGTACGTTCAAACGTTCCTGTACATTTTGGGTTTCAAGTTATTTGGACATATTACTGAGGGTTGAATTTCATCCCCTCTCCTAAGTGAACCATGCGATTTATAGGGATAAAAAGTATCCTCAATATATTCCGCTCTGCACCGCCGAACTGTGCGGTCGCCTGCTGCCTTCTGTCCGGTCCCCAGCTGCGTATCGCTCGCAGCTACCACCGGGCCATTCCGCGCTCGCTCTCCCGCATAGGCACTCGTGTCTAGCGGGACGCAATTCAACCCGACGGTCTATCGAGACATTCGTTCCTTACGGAGCGTCTAAGTCTCGGTAAGCCAGACGGTTCCCGACGGTTCGCTGAGGCAAACGTTCTTTTAAGAACGGTGCCTTGCTTCGGCAGCCTGGGGGCCTATGTCATAGTGTCAAAACTAAATTCTTCAGTCAATTATTGACAAAACTATTAATTCAAATATATTGGACTCCTCTAGTCGCAAATTAAATCCACAGTTTCGTGGTCTAACTCGAGGAACGGTCAGGCGCTGACCCAAAGCGCTTGTTTTCACTCCTCTTCCAGGGGGGAAACAAGAATCTTGGCTGGGCGTGGAAAGTCATTCTCCTTGTGTAGAGCACTAGAGAGCACCCACGTATCTCATTCCTCCCCCACCTCTACCCTACCTCCTTCCCCTAGCGATTTGTTTGGGCTGGTGCCTCCGGCTTGCCGGTCACCTTTCCTCTGTCGCTAGGAAAGCACACATCCCTCTGCATAATAAGATCGACAGAGGGCACACTAGGGACACACTATAGGGACACCCCCTTTGTCTAACCCGACAGAGGGGACCAGGATTAACACATCCACTTCCCGGTATTCCCCCTAGCACCCACCATGGTTGACCGTGACGCCCTTCTGGCCGCCTGCGGGGACTTCTTCGCAAGGGCACTGACCAACAACCCGGATTTTATAACTGAGCACGCCTTCAGCCCCGCTGCCGTACAAAAACTTAACGCGATTGCCAAAACCACCCCTACCAAAACCGCGACCTGCGTACCCGCTCGCTCCAGCTCGCCGAAGGGGATTAAACCCCTAAAAACGCTCCCGTTACCGAAACCTTATGCGATGCCACCGCGCCCCGTGCCTCCCGCGAACCCCACGAAACCCGCGACCCCCGCAACCCCCGCCTCCGTAACCGCGCTGCATCCGTCGACAACAGGGCCATTATTCTCTATTGCCAATAAGACACGTTACACGCCGCGTTAAGATATCTGCGTGGAATCGAACGTCAATTGCCGTACTGACGTCTCACATTTTCGGCAAGGAATTTCATGCGGCATAGTGAATAAGCGCCCAGGTCGAAACGAACGATCGCGCTCCGTAATCCGCGAAAAACTACCGGTGAAATCGACTCCCCCCACGAGTCTTCAAAAACCCACGGTTCAAATCTCCGACAGCTCGATGGAGGTCGAACAAGCCATGCGTTGTAAGCGCCCCCGCGAGGACATACCCTCCAGCTTAGAGCCAAATCCCGCTAAGGCCGCGTACCCCAGCCCAGCCCAGCCCTTCCCAGCCTGCTCCCCCAACCAAAGTCACCCCTCAGGCGGCTCCAGGTTGGTTGTCTAAAAAACCCCCGCCTCCGTTCTTTATGAAGGACAAGGCCAAGTGGGACCAAGTTTCGTGTATTTTCTTCTTCTTTACACTAAAAGGGTAAATTTCACCTCCGGTTTTACCCCTCGGGGGATAAAAGTCCAGGTACCGACCTCGGACGACCACCGTCGTTTCACGAAGATTCCCGACGACGAGCGCATATATTTTTTACGTATGTGCTTGACGAAGAGAAACTTCTCCGCGTCGTCATACGGGGAATCCCTAATGAGGTCGAGACCAGTCTCGTCCTCGCGGACCTTAAGTCCCAAGGATACCCCGTACATGCAGTCCATAGAATGCACAACCGAAACAGGGTCCCACTGAACCTAGTCATTGTCATCTCGGACAAGAGCCCCGAGGGTAAGGCCATCTTCAATCTGAAGACGGTCATCAACCTCTCGGGACTCTCAGTCGAGACCCCCAACAAAAAGGCACTCTTTCGCAGTGCCACAAGTGCCAGCTCTATGGCCACGTTGCGCGGTCTTGCCACTGCAAACCGTGCTGTGTGAAATGCCTGGGCGATCACGGCACGATTGACTGCAAACGTACCCGCGAATCCCCCGAGCTTGCGTTCTTTGTCAGTTGGAAGGACACACTGCGAACTATCGCGGGTGCCCGGAAGCTCCAAGGAGCGTAAAAGGGCCCGGCCGCCGTCCCTTTACGCGCCCTCCCCTTCCCACCAACTCACGCTGGCAACGTTACACCCCTAAGGTGAACCTAGCCCCCCGATGCCCAACACTGACTTTCCCCGCGCCCCAACCTCTCCTTAGACCGCGAGACCCCTATCCCCCCGTCAGACCATATCGGCCTCCTCAGGCACGTGCTCACGTACCGCCCCCAGTGCCCGCGCCCCGTCCCTAACAACAACAACAAGAAGGGCAACAGGACAATCTGTCCCTAGTCCTCGACTACAAACGAAATAACGTTACTACAAACGAAAAATTCCCTGCTATAAACAAAATAAACTTACTACAAACGAAATACAAACGACACAAAGTTACTACAATCGAAATTAAGTTACTACATATGAAATACAAATGAAACAATGTTACTACAATCGAAATTAAGTTACTACAAACGGAATAAAATCAAAATAAAATTACTACAAACAAGATAACGTTACTACAAACGAAGAAACCTCTACTACAAACGAAATAAACTTACTACAAACGAAATACAAACGACACAAAGTTACTACAATCGAAATTAAGTTACTACATATGAAATAGAAATGAAACAATGTTACTACAATCGAAATTAAGTTACTACAAACGGAATAAAATCAAAATAAAATTACTACAAACAAGATAACGTTACTACAAACGAAGAAACCTCTACTACAAACGAAATAAATTTACTACAAACGAAATACAAATGAAACAAAGTTACTACAAACGAAAAAAGAATACTACAGTCAACTACAATTTAAAGTCCATAAGAATATGAAAAAATAGATTCAATTTTCCAAAGTAGGCGATGATTTTTTTTTGAAAGTCGTCTATTTTTGATTGAGCTACTACAAACGATTTTTTTTTTCCAAAGTAGGGCGATGAGTTTTTTTTTCAACTTATTTTTTTTAGAGCTATTACAAACGAAAAAATGTTACTACAATCAAACTACATCTACAAACGAAAGACTATAAGAAAATGAGAAAAAAATTAAATTTTCTAAAGTAGGGGGATGAGTTTTTTTTCAACAATTTTTTTTTAGAGCTATTACATACGAAAAAAATGTTACTACAATCAAACTACATCTACAAACGAAAGTCTATAAGAAAATGAAAAAAAAAAAAAACACAAAGTAGGGGGATGAGTTTTTTTTCAACTATTTTTTTAGAGCTATTACAAACGAAAAAAATGTTACTACAATTAAACTACATCTACAAACGAAAGTCTATAAGAAAATGAGAAAAAAAAAAAAAAACAAAGTAGGGGGATGAGTTTTTTTTCAACTATTTTTTTTAGAGCTATTACAAACGAAAAAAATGTTACTACAGTCAAACTACATCTACAAACGAAAGTCTATAAGAAAATGAGAAAAAAATTAAATTTTCCAAAGTAGGGGGATGAGTTTTTTTTCAAAGTCCTCTATTTTTGATTGAGCTACTACAGACAAAAAAAAAATACTACAATCATCTACGAAAGTCTATAAGAATTTTGAAAAAAATATTAAATTTTCCAAAGTAGGGGGATGAGTTTTTTTTCAAAGTCCTCTATTTTTGATTGAGCTACTACAGACGAAAAAATACTACAATCATCTACAAACGAAAGTCTAAAAGAATTTTGAAAAAAATATTGAATTTTCCAAAGTAGGGGATGAGTTTTTTTTCAAAGTCCTCTATTTTTGATTGAGCTACTACAGACGAAAACAAATACTACAATCATCTACAAATGAAAGTCTATAAGAATTTTGAAAAAAATATTAAATTTTCCAATATAGGGGGATGAGTTTTTTTTCAAAGTCCTCTATTTTTGATTGAGCTACTACAGACGAAAAAAAATACTATAATCATCTACAAACGAAAGTCTATAAGAATATGAGAAAAAAGATTAAATTTTCCAAAGTAGGGGGATGAGTTTTTTTCAATGTCCTCTGATATTTTTTTAGAGCTAATACGAACGAAAAAAATTTAACTTCAATCAACTACAAACCAAAGTCTATAAGAACAAGAAAAAAATAACAATTTTCCAAAGCCGGGGGATGAGTTTTTTCAAAGTCCTCTAATTTTTTTTAGAGCTACTACAATCAAAAAATGTTACATTTTTTTTCAACACTCAACTACAAACGAAACTCCATAAGAATAAATAAATAAATAAAAAAAAACTCAGGTGCCAAGTTCACAAAGCCTTTGTGAACTTGGCACCCTGATCTTGGTTATCAAGATCACCAGTTAGGTAGTGATCTTGAATTTGATCACTACCTACCGGTAGCGATCCAGGGGTGTTTAGTTCGATACCCTCGTAATTAGACGACCGTCCAAGCCGAGGGCCGTACCCCCTGGGTACCCTCGTGCGGGTCGTCCAAATTTAACTTTGGCGTGCGGCGTTTTGGTTAGCGCCCGCCCCCAAGCCCGGTTCAAACTGTAGAGGCCGATAAGGCCAACAGCAGTAACATTCCAAAAAAAAACAAAAAAACCTCAAAACCCATCATATAAACCATGACTGTTTCAAGTTGCATCAATATCCATCTAGTAGTTTCAGCGTGATACGTGTTCAACCCCAATCCTGCGGGGTCCGTTTTAAGTTTTCGGAATGAAACATATTCAATGTCATATAGGATATAGGATACAGTTTATACCGAAAAAATAAAGGGTTCCTGCGGGATATGGGTCCAAATTCTGTACATTGAAGATATTTAGTAAGTTTTTTGGTATTATTCGTACTGAAGCCAAAAGAGTTTTTTTTAAATTTTTGTCTGTTGTCTATCTGTCTCTATTTTGGACGCGCATCACGCTGAAACTATTCAATGAATTCAAATGAAATGCCATGTTTTGAGTTCATACTACGAAATAGGAAATTGGATACTTTTCATACCGGTACAGGTATTTTATTTGGAGTTGGTATTCGTGTTTTAAAACCGTAAAACATGAATAGTTACTTCCGCCGTTCACCTCTAGGATACACAAGGAATATTTCTCCAAGTTTCAAATACATGGGTCCACTGGTTTAGGCTGGGCGTTGTCTATCAGTCAGTCAGTCAGTCAGTCAGTCAGTCAGTCAGTCAGTCAGTCAGTCAGTCAGTCAGTCAGTAGGTATGTCGCGGTACTGTTTTATAGGCATTATTAAAATAATGTAATAAAACACATATATTTATTTATTAAAGTGAAGGGCATCTATACTTATAATATAG
Source organism: Alsophila aescularia (assembly GCA_946251855.1). Lineage (NCBI taxonomy): Eukaryota > Metazoa > Arthropoda > Insecta > Lepidoptera > Geometridae > Alsophila > Alsophila aescularia. The sequence goes on from OX276374.1 coordinate 66,018,364, forward strand.
CAGTAAGTACCAAAAAACCCGTAAAAGGAAGAAAAAAAAACTAGTGTACTAAAAATAAGCTACTGAAAAAGAATATAACATTTTTAAAATACATGTCTGTATGTTTGTCTATTAGTCTGTTCACGCATCACGTAAAAACTACTAGACCGATTGCGATGCGGTTTATTAATGGATAGCTTAACGTTTGACTTAAAAATTGGTGTACTTATTATCTCAATCCGATGAGTAGAAGCCGAGCAATCGATAAAAACTTTATGACGGCTGAAGGAATGTTGTTTAAATGTTGGTATATTGGTATTTTAGGTTTTGGGATAATAATAGAGTAATAGAGTTCTTTTAATCTAGAGAAATGGTCAGTGGTGGTGATACAGTTAGTCGTGTAATAAAAATAAATTCCGCGCGGCACAGCCTTCGCTAGCATTACACCGCACGGAACTAAGGCAAAGAAAAAATAAACCACGTGCCATGCTACGTGTGTGAAAATATAGGGTCCGCACGACAAACCAAATGCGCAGACAGGGAGTACTGGGACTTGGCGGACTACAAACAATGCGCGGACTGGGAGTACTGGGACCAAGCAATACGCGGATTTGGAGTACTGGGACTCGGCGGACTACAAGCAATGGGTGGACTGGGAGTACTGGGATTCGGCTGACTACAGGCTGCAGCCACAGTATAAATAATAGTACTCCGTACTGCAGCTTAGTGTTGGAAGTGTAAAGAAAACTAAATTAAAAGCATTTATCAGTGCAGATAAACGACGCGTGATAACACGATGCCGAGCTGAGCCTCGACGTCCAGACGCGAGTCTATATTACACGGCGCGTGAACGTTTGTTGCCCGTGGTACTACCAGTATTACTACCAGTAGTACCACGGGTAAAAATTAAAACCCGTTGAAGTACCAAGCGATCCAATAGTACCACGGGAAGTTTTTTACCCGTGTTTCACTCTTAGTAGATATTTCATAGTTTGACAACTACATTTATTACTTAAAATGTTCACAGTTTGCCCATCTTCACACTGAGCCTTCACACCAGGGCCTTTATTCGCTATGAACATTCACGCACGTAACACGTCGCGTTAAGATATCTTCGTGGTATCCTTCGGCAATTGTCGTAGTGACGTCACACGTTTTTGGCAAGGAATTAAGGTAGGAAAATATTAAGGTACTAGGGAAATTTCTAAATAGCAAAAGTCAAAGTGACAAGTGTCAAAGGGACAGATATCAAACTATGACATGTCGACTAAGAGTGTAATGCGGGTAAATAAATAACTTCATCCAGTCCAGATCCAGTATATATATATATATTATATATATATATATATATATATATATATATATATATATATAATATATATATATATATATATATATATTACATATATAAACCACGAGACCACGATACGCGGCTGGTGGCGCGGGCGGCCATGTGAGATAAACCTTACTTAATTTCACCGCCTTTTTCGCATATCTTGAAATCGAAGCAGTTATTGGATACAGCCTCAATGTTTCTTTCAACACTGCTTCTGTGTAAACCAACTTTGATAAATCATCTTTTTCTATATCCTTATCGGTGCTTCCAAAGACTTCAATTATCCTGAAAAATAAATATAAAGTTATTAAGGTACTCATTTTTACATTTAAACCTCTTTCGCCTGGACAAGTAGCAAAGCTTTGGGTGATATTCAACCACTATGTGCAAACATTAGGTACTGACACCAGTACAGGTAGGTAACCAGCAAAATTACAGGGCATTATGCAGGCTACCGAGCGCGCAGTGATCCCAGTGCAGTGCTGGATAATTACTGGGAATTATGCAGGCTACCGAGTGCGCAGTGAGCCCCAGTGCAGTGCTGCATAATTACTGGGCATTATGCAGGCTACCGAGCGCGCAGTGAGCCTCAGTGCAGTGCTGCATAATAACTGGGCATAATGCAGGTTGACAGGCACCTAGTGATCCTCAGTACAGTGCTGCATAATTACTGGGCATTATGTAGGTTGACAAGTGTGCAGTGATCCCCAGTGCAGTGCTGCATAATTAATGGGAATTATGCAGGTTACCGAGCGCGCAGTGAGCCCCAGTGCAGTGCTGCATAATTACTGGGCATTATGCAGGCTACCGAGCGCGCAGTGAGCCCCAGTGCAGTGCTGCATAATTACTGGGCATTATGCAGGCTACCGAGTGCGCAGTGAGCCTCAGTGCAGTGCTGCATAATAACTGGGCATAATGCAGGTTGACAGGCACCTAGTGATCCTCAGTACAGTGCTGCATAATTACTGGGCATTATGTAGGTTGACAAGTGTGCAGTGATCCCCAGTGCAGTGCTGCATAATTAATGGGGATTATGCAGGTAAACGAGCGCGCAGTGAGCCCCAGTGCAGTGCTGCATAATTACTGGGCATTATGCAGGCTACCGAGCGCGCAGTGAGCCCCAGTGCAGTGCTGCATAATTACTGGGCATTATGCAGGCTACCGAGCGCGCAGTGAGCTTCAGTGCAGTGCTGCATAATAACTGGGCATAATGCAGGTTGACAGGCACCTAGTGATCCTCAGTACAGTGCTGCATAATTAATGGGAATTATGCAGGTTACCGAGCGCGCAGTGAGCCCCAGTGCAGTGCTGCATAATTACTGGGCATAATGCATGCTGACGACTGCGCAGTGATCCCCAGTGCAGTGCTGCATAATTACTGGGCATTATGAAGGTTATCAAGCGTGCAGTGAGCACCAGTGCACTGCTGCATAGTGATGATTGCGTTTAGTATTGTGTGATTATGATTTTGCAATCCAAAGCTCGGCATGGCACTGCTACTAATATGGCTTTTACTTTTAGACATAGATAAAGAATAGATTAGAACAACTGTGCTTTAGATGAACAACTGTCATGTTGTGTTACTAAACTTCATATAAAAAGAGGAAGTGGGTACTTACTCATTATAAACTTTTCTTTGAATATCAGGGTATGTTCCCAGTAACGTAAAGGCAAAGGTTAGTATGGTTGCAGATGTATCGTGACCAGCGGCTATGATATTATCCATTTCCTCTCGCACTTCTTGGTCGGTGAAGCAGCCGGTTTCATTCACGAGGTTTAGAATTAATTCAAGGAATGGTTTGAGTTTCCCTTAAAATTAAAACCTACATAAAGACCCGCTCACGTTATACTACTTATAAAGAGGCTACAAGCTCATGAAAAATTACTTATAAAGGGGGCTATAAGCTCACAAAACATTACTTATAAAAGGGCTACAGCTTTTATTGGTTTTATGACATTTTACCTGATTTGTTTTCTTCTGGATTTTTTTCATCATTTTTCATTTCTGCTTTTTTTATTTGAATCATCTGAAATGTCAGTTAAGGATAAATTCAAATACTATTATTAATTTGAAAGGCCTGCGTATATCGAACAACTTTGAGCTCTGTTGTCAGTTTGTCAGTCCGCCCAAGGGCCCCTGACATAGCATAACGACTACTGATAATTGTCTGGGGAACTTTGCAGCGCCAAGAAAGGGTAGATTTAGAAGAAACCACGAGGGTGGTCCCATTAAAATTTCCTGAAAATTGGTATTATTTTGGCTCTTTACTATTCTTTATTCTGTGGTTTTGGTTCAAAGAATAATACGTACCTAGTCAACATAGAGCTAACGTATATATAGATATATATTTATATAAATTTATATCTACAGATACATTATATATATATATATATATATATATATATATATATCTATCTATCTATACTAATCATAAGGCAGTAGGTATGAAACAAAAAGTCTGTTCAAGAAAGATAATAAAAAAATGGTCTAGGGACGGGACATAAGATATGCTACTGAAGAAGAACTTAACATTAAAGATGGTGTCTGTATGTCTGTTTGATTGTATGTTTGTTCGAACATCACGTGTAAGTACTGGACCTACTAAGTATTCTGTGTATGCCGATCATATCTGTGTGAAAGCTATACATATATTTATACCTTATTTGAGAGATCAAAGAGGGACTTTGTAGCTTCGTCTTGTTCCTTCTTCAGCTTCGACATGTTGAACATGAAATCTTTGTGTAACCAGACTCTCTTAAATCTCGTCATGATCATCTCCAAAGCTTTAGAAAATAGTGGCACGTACTGCCTTTGGAGGGAACTGTACTCCTCACCGCCTGTGCCGGTCGCTGTTACTGTAATGGAAAATTATATAATTATGGACACTTTATTGAATACATAACATAATTAGTAATTGTGACCAGATCGTCACAGCATATAAAAAAGCTAGCACTAACATAAAAGATATAAAAGTAAAAAGTTAATTAAAAAATATTTTTAAATTAATAATCAAAGCTTTTATGCTGTAGTCAGGTTAGATTTAGAATGACGTTACTTTACTTATTGTGTTTCGCTCATCAAGCCCTTTCATTTGATGCCAATATCATAGGGATTCTGTGGAAATTATAAATAGCCATTTTGGGACGTCCGCCATATTGGATTAAAAATGGCGGCATTAAAGTAATCGTGCATTGGCACGAGAACCAAACGTGTTTGCCAAATTTCAGCCCGATTGCTCAGGAAGTGGGTGAAATATTGATTCAGTGAAGTGAAGTTAAACAAATGTGCTGTGTTATTCCAGAGTTTAAGCTAGCTCCGTTCGAAATTTGATCAAAATCCGTTCAGCCGTGTGAGAGTGAAGTAAGATGATGATGATAATGATGAGAAGTATTCTCTGGTTATTTCAGGATATGAGCTATCTCCATTCCAAATTTAATAAAATCCGTTCAGCCGTGTGAGAGTGAAGTAAGATGATGATGATGATAATGATGAGAAGTATTCTCTGGTTATTTCAGGATATGAGCTATCTCCATTCCAAATTTAATAAAATCCGTTCAGCCGTGTGAGAGTGAAGTAAGATGATGATGATGATAATGATGAGAAGTATTCTCTGGTTATTTCAGGATATGAGCTATCTCCATTCCAAATTTAATAAAATCCGTTCAGCCGTGTGAGAGTGAAGTAAGATGATGATGATGATAATGATGAGAAGTATTCTCTGGTTATTTCAGGATATGAGCTATCTCCATTCCAAATTTAATAAAATCCGTTCAGCCGTGTGAGAGTGAAGTAAGATGATGATGATGATAATGATGAGAAGTATTCTCTGGTTATTTCAGGATATGAGCTATCTCCATTCCAAATTTAATAAAATCCGTTCAGCCGTGTGAGAGTGAAGTAAGATGATGATGATGATAATGATGAGAAGTATTCTCTGGTTATTTCAGGATATGAGCTATCTCCATTCCAAATTTAATAAAATCCGTTCAGCCGTGTGAGAGTGAAGTAAGATGATGATGATGATAATGATGAGAAGTATTCTCTGGTTATTTCAGGATATGAGCTATCTCCATTCCAAATTTAATAAAATCCGTTCAGCCGTGTGAGAGTGAAGTAAGATGATGATGATAATGATGAGAAGTATTCTCTGGTTATTTCAGGATATGAGCTATCTCCATTCCAAATTTAATAAAATCCGTTCAGCCGTGTGAGAGTGAAGTAAGATGATGATGATGATAATGATGAGAAGTATTCTCTGGTTATTTCAGGATATGAGCTATCTCCATTCCAATTTTAATAAAATCCGTTCAGCCGTGTGAGAGTGAAGTAAGATGATGATGATGATAATGATGAGAAGTATTCTCTGGTTATTTCAGGATATGAGCTATCTCCATTCCAAATTTAATAAAATCCGTTCAGCCGTGTGAGAGTGAAGTAAGATGATGATGATGATAATGATGAGAAGTATTCTCTGGTTATTTCAGGATATGAGCTATCTCCATTCCAAATTTAATAAAATCCGTTCAGCCGTGTGAGAGTGAAGTAAGATGATGATGATGATAATGATGAGAAGTATTCTCTGGTTATTTCAGGATATGAGCTATCTCCATTCCAAATTTAATAAAATCCGTTCAGCCGTGTGAGAGTGAAGTAAGATGATGATGATGATAATGATGAGAAGTATTCTCTGGTTATTTCAGGATATGAGCTATCTCCATTCCAAATTTAATAAAATCCGTTCAGCCGTGTGAGAGTGAAGTAAGATGATGATGATGATAATGATGAGAAGTATTCTCTGGTTATTTCAGGATATGAGCTATCTCCATTCCAAATTTAATAAAATCCGTTCAGCCGTGTGAGAGTGAAGTAAGATGATGATGATGATAATGATGAGAAGTATTCTCTGGTTATTTCAGGATATGAGCTATCTCCATTCCAAATTTAATAAAATCCGTTCAGCCGTGTGAGAGTGAAGTAAGATGATGATGATGATAATGATGAGAAGTATTCTCTGGTTATTTCAGGATATGAGCTATCTCCATTCCAAATTTAATAAAATCCGTTCAGCCGTGTGAGAGTGAAGTAAGATGATGATGATGATAATGATGAGAAGTATTCTCTGGTTATTTCAGGATATGAGCTATCTCCATTCCAAATTTAATAAAATCCGTTCAGCCGTGTGAGAGTGAAGTAAGATGATGATGATGATAATGATGAGAAGTATTCTCTGGTTATTTCAGGATATGAGCTATCTCCATTCCAAATTTAATAAAATCCGTTCAGCCGTGTGAGAGTGAAGTAAGATGATGATGATGATAATAATGATGAGAAGTATTCTCTGGTTATTTCAGGATATGAGCTATCTCCATTCCAAATTTAATAAAATCCGTTCAGCCGTGTGAGAGTGAAGTAAGATGATGATGATGATAATGATGAGAAGTATTCTCTGGTTATTTTAGGATATGAGCTATCTCCATTCCAAATTTAATAAAATCCGTTCAGCCGTGTGAGAGTGAAGTAAGATGATGATGATGATAATGATGAGAAGTATTCTCTGGTTATTTCAGGATATGAAATATCTCCATTCCAAATTTAATAAAATCCGTTCAGCCGTGTGAGAGTGAAGTAAGATGATGATGATGATAATGATGAGAAGTATTCTCTGGTTATTTCAGGATATGAGCTATCTCCATTCCAAATTTAATAAAATCCGTTCAGCCGTGTGAGAGTGAAGTAAGATTATGATGATGATAATGATGAGAAGTATTCTCTGGTTATTTCAGGATATGAGCTATCTCCATTCCAAATTTAATAAAATCCGTTCAGCCGTGTGAGAGTGAAGTAAGATGATGATGATGATAATGATGAGAAGTATTCTCTGGTTATTTCAGGATATGAGCTATCTCCATTCCAAATTTAATAAAATCCGTTCAGCCGTGTGAGAGTGAAGTAAGATGATGATGATGATAATGACGAGAAGTATTCTCTAGCTATTTCAGGATATGAGCTATCTCCATTCCAAATTTAATAAAATCCGTTCAGTCATTTGAGAGTGAAGTAAGATGATGATGATGATAATGATGAGAAGTATTCTCTGGTTATTTCAGGATATGAGCTATCTCCATTCCAAATTTAATAAAATCCGTTCAGCCGTGTGAGAGTGAAGTAAGATGATGATGATGATAATGATGAGAAGTATTCTCTGGTTATTTCAGGATATGAGCTATCTCCATTCCAAATTTAATAAAATCCGTTCAGCCGTGTGAGAGTGAAGTAAGATGATGATGATGATAATGATGAGAAGTATTCTCTGGTTATTTCAGGATATGAGCTATCTCCATTCCAAAAATAATAAAATCCGTTCAGCCGTGTGAGAGTGAAGTAAGATGATGATGATGATAATGATGAGAAGTATTCTCTGGTTATTTCAGGATATGAGCTATCTCCATTCCAAATTTAATAAAATCCGTTCAGCCGTGTGAGAGTGAAGTAAGATGATGATGATGATAATGATGAGAAGTATTCTCTGGTTATTTCAGGATATGAGCTATCTCCATTCCAAATTTAATAAAATCCGTTCAGCCGTGTGAGAGTGAAGTAAGATGATGATGATGATAATGATGAGAAGTATTCTCTGGTTATTTCAGGATATGAGCTATCTCCATTCCAAATTTAATAAAATCCGTTCAGTCATTTGAGAGTGAAGTAAGATGATGATGATGATAATGATGAGAAGTATTCTCTGGTTATTTCAGGATATGAGCTATCTCCATTCCAAATTTAATAAAATCCGTTCAGCCGTGTGAGAGTGAAGTAAGATGATGATGATGATAATGATGAGAAGTATTCTCTGGTTATTTCAGGATATGAGCTATCTCCATTCCAAATTTAATAAAATCCGTTCAGTCATTTGAGAGTGAAGTAAGATGATGATGATGATAATGATGAGAAGTATTCTCTGGTTATTTCAGGATATGAGCTATCTCCATTCCAAATTTAATAAAATCCGTTCAGCCGTGTGAGAGTGAAGTAAGATGATGATGATGATAATGATGAGAAGTATTCTCTGGCTATTTCAGGATATGAGCTATCTCCATTCCAAATTTAATAAAATCCGTTCAGTCATTTGAGAGTGAAGTAAGATGATGTTGATGATAATGATGAGAAGTATTCTCTGGTTATTTCAGGATATGAGCTATCTCCATTCCAAATTTAATAAAATCCGTTCAGCCGTGTGAGAGTGAAGTAAGATGATGATGATGATAATGATGAGAAGTATTCTCTGGTTATTTCAGGATATGAGCTATCTCCATTCCAAAAATAATAAAATCCGTTCAGCCGTGTGAGAGTGAAGTAAGATGATGATGATGATAATGATGAGAAGTATTCTCTGGTTATTTCAGGATATGAGCTATCTCCATTCCAAATTTAATAAAATCCGTTCAGCCGTGTGAGAGTGAAGTAAGATTATGATGATGATAATGATGAGAAGTATTCTCTGGTTATTTCAGGATATGAGCTATCTCCATTCCAAATTTAATAAAATCCGTTCAGCCGTGTGAGAGTGAAGTAAGATGATGATGATGATAATGATGAGAAGTATTCTCTGGTTATTTCAGGATATGAGCTATCTCCATTCCAAATTTAATAAAATCCGTTCAGCCGTGTGAGAGTGAAGTAAGATGATGATGATGATAATGATGAGAAGTATTCTCTGGCTATTTCAGGATATGAGCTATCTCCATTCCAAATTTAATAAAATCCGTTCAGTCATTTGAGAGTGAAGTAAGATGATGATGATGATAATGATGAGAAGTATTCTCTGGTTATTTCAGGATATGAGCTATCTCTATTCCAAATTTAATAAAATCCGTTCAGCCGTGTGAGAGTGAAGTAAGATGATGATGATGATAATGATGAGAAGTATTCTCTGGTTATTTCAGGATATGAGCTATCTCCATTCCAAATTTAATAAAATCCGTTCAGCCGTGTGAGAGTGAAGTAAGATGATGATGATGATAATGATGAGAAGTATTCTCTGGTTATTTCAGGATATGAGCTATCTCCATTCCAAAAATAATAAAATCCGTTCAGCCGTGTGAGAGTGAAGTAAGATGATGATGATGATAATGATGAGAAGTATTCTCTGGTTATTTCAGGATATGAGCTATCTCCATTCCAAATTTAATAAAATCCGTTCAGCCGTGTGAGAGTGAAGTAAGATGATGATGATGATAATGATGAGAAGTATTCTCTGGTTATTTCAGGATATGAGCTATCTCCATTCCAAATTTAATAAAATCCGTTCAGCCGTGTGAGAGTGAAGTAAGATGATGATGATGATAATGATGAGAAGTATTCTCTGGTTATTTCAGGATATGAGCTATCTCCATTCCAAATTTAATAAAATCCGTTCAGCCGTGTGAGAGTGAAGTAAGATGATGATGATAATGATGAGAAGTATTCTCTGGTTATTTCAGGATATGAGCTATCTCCATTCCAAATTTAATAAAATCCGTTCAGCCGTGTGAGAGTGAAGTAAGATGATGATGATGATAATGATGAGAAGTATTCTCTGGTTATTTCAGGATATGAGCTATCTCCATTCCAATTTTAATAAAATCCGTTCAGCCGTGTGAGAGTGAAGTAAGATGATGATGATGATAATGATGAGAAGTATTCTCTGGTTATTTCAGGATATGAGCTATCTCCATTCCAAATTTAATAAAATCCGTTCAGCCGTGTGAGAGTGAAGTAAGATGATGATGATGATAATGATGAGAAGTATTCTCTGGTTATTTCAGGATATGAGCTATCTCCATTCCAAATTTAATAAAATCCGTTCAGCCGTGTGAGAGTGAAGTAAGATGATGATGATGATAATGATGAGAAGTATTCTCTGGTTATTTCAGGATATGAGCTATCTCCATTCCAAATTTAATAAAATCCGTTCAGTCATTTGAGAGTGATAAGTAAGGTGATGATGATAAGTATCCTATGTGTTATTCCAGGGTATAAGCTATCTCACTTCCAAATTTTATCTAAATCTGTTCGGCCATCTGTGAGTGAAGTAAAATGATGATGATGACGATGATGAAAAGTATCCTTTGTGTTATTCAGGGTATAAGCTATCTCTATTCCAAATTTCATCAAAATCCGTTTAGCCGTTTGAGTGTGAAGGAGTAATAAACATATATATATACACACACACACACAAATACATACAAACTTTCACCTTCTTAGAAACAAAAACATTGAGGAACGTTTTGCACCGCGCACTCTCGTTGTTCAACTGTGAACCAGCAACTCTTCATGTGAATACATCTTACTTTTCGTCATAATACCGTTAATCTGGTTGGCTCGTTGGGAGACCGCTCGGCCGTCAGTCTGAATTACCGGAGTTCTATTCCCAACATAAATTCTTACATTTTGCACTATAAAAAAAAAGGATTGCTTAATATATCATACACACACACACTCCCCACACTCCGCTTGCTTGTTCGTGGTCGCCATTCAAGAACCTTTATTCCCCAGCGGTTGTTGGTTCTGCGAACTATATGGCCTGCCCATGGCCACTTCAACTTGCAAACACTGAGAGCTATGTCGGTAACCTTGGTCCTTCTAAGAATTTCCTCATTTGGGATTCTATCACGCAGTGAAACACCGAGCATAGCTCTCTCCATTGCACGCGCGACTTTGAGCTTGTGTATGAGACCAATAGTTAGCGACCACATCCTCAGTGCCGTATGTCATCACTGGCAACACGCACTGATTATAAACTTTCGCCTTGAGACTCTGCGGTATCTGCGACGAGAAGATATGGCGTAATTTCCCGAACGCTGCCCATCCGAGTTGGATTCGTCGGTTGACCTCGCTGTCTTTGTCTCTTTGTTTGTTTTGCTTAATATATCATATTAAGCAAATGTATATTACATTATATTATTTCTTGGCGCGTTGTTATCAAATTATCTTTATAGCACCGCGCGCGCTCATTGATCAAATTAAATAGCACGCGCTGTCCTGGCTTCCTATATTACTTCTGGTTACACACTTCCGGTTACACATTGTTAAAACTTTTCACGAAATCACTCCCAAAGATTGCAGGAAAGCGAGCTGAAAGAGAGCAACCGATAAAAAATATATTGACGGCTGCAGGAATTTTGATCAAATGTTGGAATATTGTTTTTTTTTGGTCTTGGAATATCACATAGACCTGACCTTAAGCGAATAAATCCTTGTAATCTAGAGAAACGACCACGCGTAAGAAGCCATAGGCACAGCTAGTCTTCAGTATAGTGAATCATCCCGCTTAAAATGAAGTCGTAAAATGTAAGTCATAGGCCGGGAGACTTCACAGAATAAATAATAGTGAGCCGTCTACTGCTGATCATATAGGCTTCGCCATGGAACTCCACTCCACCACTAAAATAATAGTGAGCCGTCTACTGCTGATCATATAGGCTTCGCCATGGAACTCCACTCCACCACTAAAATAATAGTGAGCCGTCTACTGCTGATCATATAGGCTTCGCCATGGAACTCCACTCCACCACTAAAATAATAGTGAGCCGTCTACTGCTGATCATATAGGCTTCGCCATGGAACTCCACTCCACCACTAAAATAATAGTGAGCCGTCTACTGCTGATCATATAGGCTTCGCCATGGAACTCCACTCCACCACTAAAATAATAGTGAGCCGTCTACTGCTGATCATATAGGCTTCGCCATGGAACTCCACTCCACCACTAAAATAATAGTGAGCCGTCTACTGCTGATCATATAGGCTTCGCCATGGAACGCCACTCCACCACTAAAATAATAGTGAGCCGTCTACTGCTGATCATATAGGCTTCGCCATGGAACGCCACTCCACTAAAATAAATACTAGTGCCTCTGTGAGCTGTAGCCCTCTCGAGCACAAACTTTTTTGCAAACAACCTAGCCGTGCATAGTAGCGCCATCTAGTTACGTTATTGTAAAACTAACATTAATAACCAAGGTGCTCCATCAATCCTTACCTAATAGGCAAAGGGCTGATTCCAATGGTAGAAACCTAATAGTGAGAAATGTACTGCCTTTTGAGGAGCAATTATGCTCATCATTCTGAAGATCCTTATCAGATCTTCACCAAATTTTTATGGGACCTGTTTAAAGTAAAATAAAAAAAAGAACCATTGAAATCGGATCTAATTAGGATTGCCACTTTTTGGGAAAGTAGCCCGATGACTGAAAATAAAAAATTGTCGAACCTATATACCAAGTTTCGAAAAGATCGCTTGAGAAATGCGACCTGTAGAGGAGAACCGAGATCTGGACATCCGGATATTCGCGCTCGGTCGGACAATAAATTAAACTTACAACAAGTAGTCTCCAAATTGTTTAATCTCAACAAGAACTCGTGGTCGAAAGGTTTGCCAACTTCATGTGCAAATAGCTCAACCAGAAGCCTAGCTTGGCTGTTGAAGGTTTCCATAAAACTGTTGAGGACAGGTTGAGCAAATATTGGGTTCAGAAGTTTGCGATGTTTCTTCCATGTTGGCACTGCAATGCAAAGTAAATCAACAAAGTATTAGGTCGTTGATGCGTACGATCATCTCGACATACCGATAGTGATTGCTTTACAACCGAAATGGGTACATACCGTTTTCATCGGCATGTACCCTGTTAAGTTTGACAGTTATTGTCAAAAGTATCGATTTTAATCGATATTTGTACTGAAATTGATCATGATTAACATCGACTTTTGTCAGAGACTACAGAATATTGTTCGAACTTTGCGACTGATTTCGGTTGTAAAACAATCACTGTCGATGTCGAGACTGCAGGTACACGATTTTGTTGAACTAGCGACATCTGTCATCTATTATTTATGTAAGCGTAGCGCGTGGCCAGTGGACAAGCAGCCAAACGAAAAGGCAGAATAAAAATAAATTATTGTAATTGAACAAAAAACCCGCTGCTAGCAACACTAAAAAGAGGCATAAAGAGTGAAGAGAGCTCGAAAGGCGAAATGAAAAACCGTCAAAGGAGAAATGAAATGCATTATTCCTACGACTGCATCTTATATATCAAAATCAAGAATTTAAAGCTTTTTCGCCTGTTTTTAGTTAAGCTCGCATTCGCGTTTTTTGTTCAATTACAATAATTTATTTTATTTTAAACTTTGTACAGGTGCATTTTACGTATTTTAAAGTAGTTGTAGGCAATCAATTTTGAAGTAAATTTATACCGTGATGCAGAATACAATTTTATTTGTCAATTTGGTTGAGGTGTCTTAACAAAATGTGACTTATAGCAGTGGGGCTTCCTGTTTGAAATGGACCATCGCAGACAGTGGTAGTGATTGGGACATCCCCTAAACTAAACTTAATTTCTTCAAGTGTAATTTAAACCTTGTTGGCTTCGTAACAAGGCATTTTTCCCCTGGCATCTAATCCTCACTCACTAAACTATCACTAAAGCCTGTCAGCGTAAAATCAACTTTGTTTCTACGCGGCGAGAGTCCCGATTTGTCCAATCGCTGTTAGACAGCGTGTTAAAATCCTGTTATAATCACGTAATTTTAAGCGGTGCAGCTTAAATTGACGTAAGTTTGGAATAGAACCAGGGGAAAAAAGACCTTGCTACAAGGTCGACAAGGTTTAAGTTACATTTGAAGAAATGTAGTTAAGTTTAGTATAAAGAGTAAAATAACCAAATTTCTGCCATTGTTGCTACTCGAGATAACCTATAAAAGCAAAAAGTAACAAAAAGTCTGAACAATGAAGACAAGAAAAAAGTATATATAGATGTTTTTAAAATAAGATACTACTCGTATACTAGCCTTTTAAATCGTTTCTCACTGTTCTCGCAACACTTAAAAATTACTGGGCCGATTGCAATGCGGTTTTCACTGATGGATAGTTTAGGGTTTGATTTAAAAACTGGTATGCTTGGTATCTCATTTCGATGCGTAGAAGCCGGACAATACATAAAAACTATTTGAAGTCTGAACAAAGTTTGAACAAAGTTGAGTTTTGATAAATTGTTACATTTGGTTCATTGGAAAAGAATCCATAAAGTCCAGAAAAATGCCCACGGGAGCAAAACCGCAGCCTTATGTTATGGCAAACGTTTTTTTTCTAATTTTCTAAAAGTATATAACTAGCTTAAAAGCAAAAAAAAAAAACGCCTGCCCTGCCAAAAAATAGTTTTTGCCAATAAATTATGTACTGTTGGAATGTGCTTATCAAGGCCTTCAATTTTATACCCATATTGTAAATTTTGAAGAAAATTATTTTAAATACATTTGAATTTGGAACCACGTTTTTTTTTAATATAGCCAGTGTTGATCTGGATGATTTATGGATTCTAATTACACCACATACATCCAAATCTATTGTGGAACAAAAAAACCTCACATACATACATACATACATACATACTCGTCCATATAAACATAAATGAATCCTGAAATACACTCCTGTTTTGGACAGTGGTGTAATAAAAATATTATAACAAGGCAAAGCAATTAATTATACCAAGATACCTATTTCAGTTTTAATGCTATCGTACTTACCACTGGACGTGACTAAGCCGTTCCCAAGAAGAGGCTTCCCAAGCTTATACACTTCTTCTTTCTCCAAGCACGCATTTGATATTGTCAGACAGTCTTCGGGATCTGTTATAACTGCAAACAATAACACAGCGTTTTTCAGTAAAAATGATATTATCGTCTCAGTACATATGTAAAGAAATATTTGTGGACTAAGAGAAGGCCTTTGACTCTGTTGAAACCTGGGCACTCATGTACAACGCCACGACTATGAGTGTTTAAGTACAAAACCAGCAGTCTAAACATATTCAACTGCGCAGGGAGTGAGTCAGGGGGTTGTTATATCTCCGAAACTGTTCACTAAAGCCTTGGAAGATATGACGCTGGATCGGAAAGGAATAAGCATCAATATCAACGGCGAAAACATCTCACACTTACGATTTGCCGATGATATCGTCCTAATAGCGGAGTCTCTGCAAGACGTGTAAAGTGTGCTGACCAACCTAGTTGATGCTTCTCGACGCATAGGTCTCTTAATGAACATAGATAAGACCAAGATCATGTTAAATGATCTTATTGACCCGGAACCGATTTGCAGTCAATGGTGTATGTACCTCTTGAAGTTGTCCAACAATGTGTTTACCTACCTAAAGAAAATATTGCAGTTGGGTAAGTTCTTACCTAATTGCAATATTTGAGAAGGAAGCCAATAGAAGAATTAAGCAGGGTTGGGCCGCATTCGGCAAGCTTCGTCAAGTCTTCTCGTCGTGCATACCACAGTGCCTGAAGACAAAAGTCTTCAAATCAGTGTGTCCTACGGAGCCAAAACGTGGACGTTCACGGTCAGACAAGTCCACAAATTTAAGGCTGCTCAGTTAACTTGGAGTTTCTCTGAACGCCAAGATTCGAAATGAGGATATCCGGCGGAGAACCAAAGTAACTGACGTAGCTCTACTCTAAGGATAAGTAACTAAAGTGGCAGTGGGTTGGTCACATTTCCCGTAGAACCGATAACCGTTATTAGGGTAGACAAGTTCTCGAGTGGAAACCACGCTTAGGAAAACTCTGTGTAGGACGCTCTGTGGGCAGGTCGAATGCGCCCTGCGAAAAGCAGTTGGATGAATATGGATGAGGAGAGCTGAATACCGAGCTCAGTGGCGTGCATTAGGAGAGGCCTGACGATGATGATGGAAAGAAAAGCAATATACACCGTAAGCGTAACACTCACTGAAGTGGCGTTGTCGCAATAAAAAAATCCTGAAGTAGTTAGTCATTTGGGTTCCTCACTCCCTCCGAAACATACTTGAAAGAGCGGAGAGCTTCATCTTAGAGCGGCCAAGGAACCTAATTAGCGCGTACTGTACAGGTACAACTCTTACCAAATACTTTCCGAAATCCAATATATGCTGTGAGCACACCACCCTTCTCCCTGCATTCTTCTGTTATTTTATGAAGATCTTGGTACATCTCTGAAACATGATTTAGGTTATATAGAAATATGAAATTAAAAAAGCATTTATTAATCAAAAACATTATTGCAAACATGTTTGAATGTGATTCTACCTCCCATGTTTGAAGGTAGAATCACATTCAAACATATTTGCAATAATGTTTTTGATTAATAAATACTTTTATATTATATTGAGACTACCTCCCACAACACAGGTCCGCCTAGGCAGACCTGTGTTGTGGGAGGTAGAATCACATTCAAACATGTTTGCAATAATGTTTTTGATTACTAAATGCTTTTATATTATATTGAGACTACCTCCCACAACACAGGTCTGCCTAGGCGGACCTGTGTTGTGGGAGGTAGAATCACATTCAAACATGTTTGCAATAATGTTTTTGATTACTAAATGCTTTTATATTATATTGAGACTACCTCCCACAACACAGGTCTGCCTAGGCGGACCTGTGTTGTGGGAGGTAGAATCACATTCAAACATGTTCGCAATAATGTTTTTGATTACTAAATGCTTTTATATTAAAAGTTTAGAATATATACCAGGGGCTTAGGGTTTGAGTTAGCTGGCGTACTTGGTATCTCAACCCGATGAGAATAAGCAGAGCAATCGATACAAGTATTGTTGACGGCTGAAGGAATTTTGATCAAATGTTGGTATATTGGTATTTTAGGTCCTGGAATGGCACAAAGAGAAGTTTTAACCTACAGAAATGACCACGCGTGCGAAGCCGCGGGCTTCAGCTAGTAGCGAATAATTGCCAAAAGCTAATCTGTGGAAGTACCACTACTAAACTTTTGCCATTACTCAACCGGTGAGTTGTTGTGTGGAAACATTACCATGTTCTAATTTGAAGAGCAAGGTTTACAGCAAAATAATGGGCAATTGAAAAGCAATCACTCACGGCGATCTGGTGATGAGCATAATTCAGTGCTGCGCAATATTTTGAGACCTAAGGTCCTGGATGGCAATGAAAATTGCTATTGGCAGTCCGTGGCGCTTACCATCAGGTGTTCGTTTCATCATCCATTTGTAAAAAAAAGTAAAAAGTTACTCGTGCGTTGTTTGTTTGTTAGTTTGTCTGTATGTTTGTTCGCGCATCACGTAAAAACTACTGGACCAATTGCGATGCGGTGACTGTAGGATAGCTTAGGGTCTGACTTAAAAACTGGTGTAATTAGTATCTCAATCCGATGAGTAGAAGTTGAGCAGTCGATAAAAATCTTTTTGACAGCTGAAGACATGTTGGTATATTGGTATTTTAGGGCCTGGAATAGCATATGGAGTATTTTACCATGCAAGCAAAGCCGTGGGTACAGCTAGTTATTACATAAACGTACTTAGAGTTAGACGATGAATGTGCCCGATAAAAGGAAGTCTTCCTGACAATTCAGGAGGTTGATCTGCCCTTGTTTTGTTGAACCACATTTTCCATATCACGCACACACACACAGCTACAACTATTAAATGGTAAAACATGATATCTTAATCAGTAGGAATGTCTAATATTATAATATTAATATATTCTCGAAAAGCACGTGTGGTCTAAACTATAACCAAAGCAAAATAAAACGGGGCATGAAAAGTTTATGAGTATATATACGAGTAGTTTATCGTCATCAAATTGGCTGATTCATTAACTAGCTGTACCCGCGGCTTTGTCCGCGTGGGCTTTTCATTTCAAAGTAGCCCATATGTGTTATTCCATGACCAAAAGTAGGTACCTATAAAGTATAAATACTTCACTTCTTCTAAATTCGGTCAGTAGTCAAATAGTTTTTTATTTATAGCTGGCACTTTTTAAGCCAAACCCTAAGCTATCTAACAGTGAATCGCAATCGGTCCAGTAGTTCTAACGTGATACGCGATCAAAAATACAGACAAACAAACAAACAGCAAGAAGGACATGATTTAAAAAAATGAAATATTCCTGTTCAGTAGCTTATTTTAAGTACTCTAGACCATTTTTTCAATTATCTTTGTACAGACTTTTTCGTATATATTGCTTTATTATTATGTATAGATGTTGTCAGAATGTAATTTACTTTTTGAAAAATATAGAGTTAACAGTTTAACACACATCTGATAATTTGGGACGTTAACATACTTATTGACCGCGTATAGAGTCGCAACCTTATTTTTATTCGTAGGTCACGACTACATGTGTTTTACCCGACTACAGCGAAGCAAGGGAAGGGTAATAAGTTTAACAGTATATGTATGTGGGTATGTGGACGTCGCACCTATTGTTCCAATTTAAACATGGAAGGTATCAATCGATTCATCTTCAGGTATAGTGTCGCTATTTTTTTACCCGATTACGGCGAATTAAAGAAAGGTTTATGTATTCAAACTAAAAATTTGGTCTGATTTTGACAAGCGAGGGTTCAGTCGGTTCGTCTTCATCCCATGAGTGTCAAAGGCTCTTTTTTACCCGACCGAATTGGGGTTTTAGTTTTTGATCTTATGTGTTGTTTAATTCTGTGAAGCGTTATGTAAAGTGCTCAACGCCACCACAGAACAACCCTTTTGAATAAATAAACTATTTTTTGTAGTTTTTATTTCTGACAGTACAGCACTTTTAGGGGAAAATTACCACGGGGTAATATTTTTATGAAGCGGAAAATGTAGACGAATGCGGGTAACAAATTTGGAAAACGACG
Organism: Alsophila aescularia; assembly: GCA_946251855.1. Lineage (NCBI taxonomy): Eukaryota > Metazoa > Arthropoda > Insecta > Lepidoptera > Geometridae > Alsophila > Alsophila aescularia. Next base: position 66,037,345 of record OX276374.1, read on the forward strand.
AAAATCATTGAGCAAGTGCGTAAAGTAGAAAGTCCTCTGGACTAGTCGTGAGGACGTGCACCTGCGTACGCTGTATAGGTACATCTATGAATTCGTCTTGACCGAAGTTACTTGATGGCCATTCACTGGGATTCGGGTTTAATCCAAGAAGGTCCACTGTACCGTAAAGGATGGTCTAATAGTTTGTCCGGGTAAAACCACAAGATATACAATCCGCTGGGCTATCAGTGCCTGAAACATGGAAGAATCGATTCGCCGGAATATTTTTCGCCAACTTTATAACTCGATTGGCGACGAAAGACTGCCAACCATGCGGGAATGCATTTACCCATCAAAGCACGACCTTTGAATCCCTGAAGACTTTACTAACAGGATACTGTGGTTCTATTATATCCAAGACCTTGCGAATAATGTTACAGCGCAGATTTGAAATCGTGCAACCGAAGTAATTATTACAGGTGGCACTTTCGACTTCGTGCACACAGTGTCACAGCATACTCGGTGCCTACGCGGATTTGCGCATAAACAACGCCGCCGTAGGCACGCTGGCTTGCGTCCGCATAGACAATAATGTTAACATCGCAATTCTTCACTATTGTGACAGACGTCGTGGAAAGCACAGTTTGTTAAGTGAAAGAAGCTGAGCAGAAAACAGTGTCCAATTGTTGATAGCATGACGGAGGGTTTGCAAAACAAACGTGAAATGAAGTGAGACGTTACATATCCCCCTTCTCAGTGTAGGGTTTTTGCTACGAAAAATCCGCTTTACCTACTATACTTTATTACAAAACTTTTAGTACGCCTACTATCATACCATCAAACAAAAATCCTCATTCATTCATCATCGCTTTAACTGGCAGTAACAATCTAGATTATGCTACTGCTACCTATTATAACAGAGAGTTCCATTGTAGTTTAATGAAACCCTCGAATGTACTATTAATGGTTGAAATTAGAATGTAGTCCGTATTATATGAGTAAAGAAGTCTATTATAAATTATTATTTTTTGTGAAGAATGTACATATTTGGCTTTATTTACCGGGTTGTGTGGTCACACACAATATGGCTTATAAGTTAAGGAGTTTGTGTGACCGCCCAACACATATGGCGTTCAGTTAACGTGTTTGTGCGACCACCCGACAAGAGATTTAGGAGAATCCTGTGTCCATAGGGACGTTAAGGAAAGTAAGGAATAAATAAGCGTGTTAAGTAGAAAGAGGTCCCTCATCAGGGCAGACGAGTCTCCGAGTGGCAGTAAGAAAAAGATAATCTTACTGCTAGGGCATTGACTATGATGTATCCGAGGGACAAGGATAGACAAACTTATTTATTCCTGCTCTTGTTAGTATTAGTTTTTTTACAATTAAGAGTTTCAAGTTATGAGGCTCAGGTGCCTAAGTTTTGTGAAGTTTAGTATAGTAATTTATTTAGTAAAATGGTTGACATGATGCCGCAATATTTCCGTTCAAAAAGTTTTTAAGTAAGGTATGACTAATAGAGAAAAGATTTAGTAGTCGTTTTTAAGTGTTCCGTGATATCGGTTTAGATTCATAGTGTAACACAGTGTATTAGTTGAGGAAATATTTAGAAAAAAATATAAGCAGATTTAGAATTTGCTATCGTGAGAAGTGAACCAAGTGATCAGTTGAACCGCCACGCAGTGCAACCTCATACTCGAGTTCAGCTCTTTGTAGATAAAATAAGTTAATTGGATAAGACATTTTAGTAGTAGAATAAGTTGTGTTTCGTATATCGTGAGCTCTTACAAGAAAATAACACAAAGTAAGTAATACACAAAAGGGTTCCGCTTCTAATGTGCTGCTATGAGTTGTGACGAGGTCAAAACCTCTTTCATAATAATACTCTTTTGATCTCTTAATTCTTTCATAATCCATTTCTTTTCATTTTGATAGTTCATTATTTATTCTAAATACAAATATCCTGTCATACACATTGATTTTTGGTCAAAATAGAAAAATATTCCACTTTAGTGCTTTCATTGATTTAATTTGCAAAATATATCTTTCATCCTTCCTTCGCTAACATTAATATAAAAAATCTGAAAGTCTGCTGCTCTGGTTTGAGGAACATCGTTGAGTTGCAGCGCCCGATCGCGTTGCACTCGATGAACGGCTTCGCGCGGAACTCTTTTAGACAAGAGCCGGACGATATCAGACTCTGGCCTGCCGAGTCTGCTCCCGCCGTGTGCTAGAATCGAGCGAAAGGAAGTTCCTGTAATTCTATGTCACTGAGGTTTGTGTCCTGGAATAGTGGGAGCTACCCAAACCAGGGGACCGCCTCGTGACAGAGTTAAGTATAAAAAAGATTAGATCAGTTAAGAAAATTTATTCAAAAGTAGTGCGTTGAAGACGCCTAAAATTAAGTAATGTTGATGAGCCAAATAGGGGTGCGTAGAAGACGCAGATAGGAAAGGAGAGTAAGATGTAAGATTCTCCCCTAATAGTGCCTATACGAAAAGTTTCCCCGGTTGTCTGCGCTTAGTAAAGCAACAGACCGGTGGTACCACCCCGGGTGGAGAGATCACTAGCTTCTCTTACCACATTGAATAGCAGCAACTTAGAAATGAGAGAAATATAAAAAAACAAGACAGAAATACTGTACTACCACACTACACCCAAGAGAGAACAACAAACACACCACACTCCCTGCTATTATTGGGCGCCACTGTCACCTGGCAGTTTAGGTTTAAGAAAGAAATAGAATAATTAAGAAGCCTACCTGCTTGTGAAGTGGCGGTAGGTATTAAAAGAAAAAAATATATAGATAGTAGCTACCAGTGTATTCAGGAAAGTATCTCAGGTAGTGGTGGATGATGGATGGACAGGAGGTGGTGATGTTCGTGTTATTGTCCCTCACGGATTGGAACTTAGCTGAGAGCACTTGAAAGACGTTCCACGGTGAGATGGTGCACAAGCAGAGGTGCAGCTAGAAGGAGTGCAGCAGTGCGCAGAGCAGCTCCCGGGGACAGGTGCCCACAGACCCGTGGCAGCGTGCTGGTCGGCGTTTGTACCACTAGGGTATCGATCAATATTGGGGTTTTTTTTCACTAGTACTGGTTAATAATTGAAGATTAAAATTATTATTTTTCTAGTATTTTGTCCAAAATTAATCTTAAAAGATTTCGAACCGTTATCCAAGCCAGTACGAAATGACGAAGCTAAAAGAACTATTCATCACCACAGGCTAAATAGTCTCCTTTCCTGGTGTTATCTGTGATGGTTGCGTTCGGAATACCAGCGTAACGACCACCCATTCTGTTTCAATCAGAATTTGTTATTACAGTCATTCGAACGATATTGCAATGAGAATTTGCTTCCAACAAGTCATATCGGCTTAGTAAAATTTCTGTTTAGGATTCTAAATTAGGTACATAACGTGTAGAATGAACATACTAATTCAAAGACAAGAAATATTTAAAATCTTGACAAGGCATAGACATTTTAAGGTTACGTATTTCTTTGTTTATTATCGACTGTTTATTGTATTGGTTATTTTATTGTGCAAGTGGACTTATTTTGTTGATAATACGTGAAAACTCAACTAAACGGAATAAAAACAAACGTGAAATGAAGTGAGACGTTACAAGAGTCAATGTAATTTTGAGACTTTACAGCATCAGTAGGTGTAGTTAATGTTGATTATACCAATGACGATTCAATTACCAAATCTATATAAATATAGTCATTGTTAATAATTAGACAGTGATGTGAACAAAATCAATCAAAACCTCAATCTGATGAAACTTTGCAGGCAAAGAAGAAGATGTTTAAATTATTATATAAATACTAAGTGTTTTTTATCGTAAACTGAATCCGTTAAATTACTATTACGTTTTTATAGTTATTATTTGCAAAATTTTTTTTTTTCATATATCCTATTTTGTAGTTAAAACAATTGTTATGATTTCATAACGAATACATTATATATTATGTTGCTATATCTCTTCATAAGACAACTAAGTAAAAAGAGATTGAATTACGCATACTGTTATTTCTCTGCTCATACTAAGTAACAAATAAATCTTAACGTCATGGAATTTAATGAAAAGTTGAAAAGTAACAATAAAAAAATATATAACCTCAATCATTAAGTGAGTGTATATGTTGCGAATTGAGCGTTAGAATCATTTTAAATCATTCAGTTAAAATAGATAAATTAATATTTGGGATTCTTTACATTTTGCTAAGAAGTATAACTGTATTTGATAAATTTACCTCATTCCTCAAGATATTTTGTTTTTGGAATAAATTAGATGAAATAAATGTGAATTGGGATCGATACTAAAACGCACTATTATTGGCAATATTGACATCAACACATAAATTACTATACAAGTAATAAGAAATATATTTCGGGATTTTTACGTATTCATAATTTGGATATCAGTAGGGGATTCCCCGAATCCCGACCATAGATAAAATTTGTTTCCTATTTGAATACTCCTCGAAAATTAATATCTTGAATTCAAACAGAAACACTATAAGTTATTCGTTTAGATTAGTGTAAAGCGATCCTTTTAAGGCTCAAACCAAGCGCACGTGCAGTACCGGGTTTTGTATTGTATAACGGTAAGCAGAGTTACCGCAATATAGAAACACTATTGCATCAATCATTTTACATATTTACTATTAGTAACTATTAGTAATTTTTTCATTGAATCTAGATTTTTTATTACAAATACATTTATACGTTACATGGTTTAGCCAGTTCCTTTTGCGTACTTAATTAATCAATGTAAGTAGTTAGCAGCCCCATAGTCAATCCTCATTCTGGTAAGATTGGATACATTATTTTAATATACCTAACTAATTCTTTACAATATCTAACCAAGCGAAGTAAAATGATGCAAAATTGATTGAGTTGAGTTGTTTTCAATGCTTTCTTACATAAATATAGTAAAAGATCATAATATTATGTCTGTTAGAATTCAGTATTAGGGTAAAGGTTTAGTAGGAAGGTAAAAGTAGTATACCATTATTATTTCCAGTAAAATAATTTAGGCTACTCCATAGAGAACACAACATAGACACTAGATGATAGATTTACTTGGCCAAATCTCGGATATAGTAAATAAATAATAATAGAAATTTTATAATAATGTAATGGTAGAATATCTAAAATGTTGAGCAAACTATGTTTGCTTATTGCAAAGAGACTACGTTGTCTGCCTATTGGTTTTCTATGTTAATTTTCAAATTGTCTTTATTACATAAAAATACTAAGGAAAGACATTACTCTTAATATTTTTACGAGCTGTGGTTTGGATAACATTAATGTACACCAATTACACCAAAAGCTAACACATTTATTCGAAAAACCACAAAAATAAATTAAACCGACAAGTATCACTCAAACACTTTTTAACTCGACTGGACACACTAATCAATTATCAATGAATACTCGCTTGGAATCACTATAATCGTTTCGTTCCGAATGCCAAGTCAAAACTGTCCCAGGCAGCCGATGCGCGTCCTATTTATATCGCGACGGAAATTTCCAGAAGGTACTCGTATGTACTAGCAGTGTAGATGGGTATTTGAACTTTCAAAGTTGGCGGTGCCTTTGATGTTGCCGCGCCCGTATACCTACCACGCGCTCTGGAAACTTCAGTAGGTACCTACGCTCCACTCGTGTGTTCCAGAATGTTCCTTTAAATGTAGGTATGCGTCATTCAGACATGCTGTCCGAACATTTTGTTGCTATGAATCGACCGGCGTAACAATATGCTAAATTATTATTAATAATATTATGTTGAATGATCCGCTAGACTATGCTTGCCTGCTGGATGATATTATATAATGTTATAGTGTTTCTTTATAGTCAATTACAAATAAACGAATCATGATTTCACAATATAGCTGTTAACCATTTATTATTAACTAAATATTTATTAACTTGATAATAATCTATAAAAATATTATTTATAATATAATGAATAACATTAATTATAAGGATAACATTGAAACGACAAGTAAAGATAAAACCTTTGAATTTGTTATGAATGGATTATGGCGTGGACAATGTTTGTTTCAGTGAGGTGAAGCAATGTAAACTGATGGCAAAGCTGGTCTGCCGAATATGAATGAATTCAAGGCGATGACGGCAGACCAAGAAATCTATTGAGAAGAAGAGGAAAAGTTCGTTGTTTGTAGCTGCACTTTGGAAGACCCGTAATATGACAGCCAGCTCGAGCCTTTTCACTACAAGTTGACTTTCTTCAGTTCAGACATTTCTCTTGTAACCAACATTGTGGTTTAAATTGCACTCACAGTGCTGAGACTGCAAACACTGCCAACGATCGGTTTATATTGTTGGTCAGCATATGCACGCTAACAAATTAAACCGACGATTGCATGCTTATGTCATTTGAGTCAGCTGTTCTACCTACTGTTGTTTTGTTTTGTTTTTAGTTTTCTCATTTCTCTCTTAGTTCTGTTTAATTCGTTTGCTTCTGCTAAAATAATATAATCATTATTATATGTACTGGCAGTCTGGCGGGAGTTCCAACAATATATCAACACAGAATGACATATGTCAATTGAATTTGACGTTACCGCATACGCTGGGGTGCGTTTAAGTAAGTCGGCGAAATTTTCACCGGATAAAAATTAACTAGCGAGGGTTTGCTGAACGGAGTCATAGGTTTATCTTGGGGTTATCTGTCAAATTCAACTGTCGACTTGTCAAATTTATGTTCAGTAGCCTATTTTATGCCCCCTAAATCATTTTTATATTATATTCGTTGCACAGAATTTATGTTACTGCATTATTATAAATATATAAAGTATTTACGAATAAAACAATCAACCAATTGAATCTAACCACGAATCGAATGACACACAGCTGTCATTCTGACAGTAGACTAAAATTTAGCGACCTCAAAAGCTCGCTAGAATTTATCCTAGCCAGGCGAAAACTTATACCAGCGGGCGCCCGTGAACGGGGCAGATTAAATTTTAGTCGTGTTAATTTTTCGCGTCGCGGTGTGCTTGAACGGGGTGTTTGACGTTTAGTCAGTTTAAATTTTATACTGGATAATTGACTTAAACGCACCCCTGCTCTACCTCTTTTTTGTGAGCGTTGTGTGCACTCCAAAATGACGTCACTCCTGACGTCATGTGTCCGACATGGAGAATAAATGCGCATTTTAATCCGACTTTGTGCGCGCTGATAGTACACATAGCGCACATTGGTGCAATTTAAACCACAGCACAAGTCAGAGCAGGATTCTTACTGATTTCAACATGATAACAATGGTTAATTATTCAGGACATTTATTTAGGTTACCTTGTTTGTCATTCGTGCGCACTGCGTAGTGATGGTAGCTGCAGGCATCCATTTATGTTGACAGTAATTATAAATCAGTATGTGTTTTATCATACCTTGTTTTAAATTACGAGATGTGCATGCACTATATATAGATAATTACCTATAAAAAAAGCTCCTGTAATTAAAGATCAAATTGTAGGAGTTGACTAAATATATAAATGTGAGTAAGCAATATTGCAAAGTAATATTTTAACAGATAAATTAAGTAATGGATACAATTGATAAGCAATATTGCAATGTAACATCTTAAAAGATAAATTGAGCAAAGTATAATTGCAAAGTAATATCTTCATATTAAGTAATGTATACAATTGATATGAAACAAAACTTGTTAATGTAAATATCACAGTAATTGTAAAATAAATGTTTTGTTTAAGAATTTAGAAATTATTATTTATTCTACTATTACTATTTATTCTTGTACTATTCATTGTATCAATATTTACAATAAATGATTATGATTGTTATTCAAGTTCAGCACATTCTGGTTAAGATTTTATATAAAATACTTACTCGTAGTTATCTAAAATTTATGTAAAGTATTCATCATTGTTTTTCATGTTAGTAATTTTCCTATGTATTTTTCAGGAGTAATATTTAACCAATTGGGCATTATTTTTGTATAATGTCATGATTTTGGTTGTACACTTAAATTATGCCTACATGTTTTTATAAATTATGATGTGATGTGTTGCCGGGAAGCAACATGTTTCCGGATGGGCGAAAGTCATAATTTCCAATTTTAATGTTTAAATTGTAGGGTTTTGCAGTAGATTTAGAATTCAATTTGACTAATACTTCAAGAATATTTAAAAAACATGGCTACCGGAACGTCACACGACGGTGGTGCCACCTTGCAATATTTTCCCGTACCATGATTCTACCGGAAACATAGTCTCACGATGAAGCCGCCATTTTTTTTTTTGAAGGGAAAGTATTATGAGGATGGAGATTATTCAATTCTTGTTGAGGATCGGAACGGAGAAGTCAACTGTAAAGTAGAATATAAGTGGCTAGTGGAAAATAAAATAATATTTATGTCTGAAGGAGGAATTTCTTTACACGTAGAATAAGAGGAAGTGGTTCTAATTCAGCTTGCAAGATTTTACCTGAACAAACATACATACAAACATTGCAAGTTAAATAAAAGCTTATGAAAACACTCAGAAACATGGGCTTCCGAAACATTTTCTTAAAAGGGAGATGGTTTTTCTTCTAGATTCGTTAATTAGATTCGTTAGATTCTTTCAAAAGTAAGGTTTACAAGTTTACGAGCTGTCTGAGCTGTCAATGTCATCGTTGGCGCTCGTATCTACGCAAAAGTCACGACATTTTGAACGTTACAACATTGTACTAATTAGAGAATCCACGGAGAATATCTATGGCATTCATGAATTTTTTTCTTTAGATTGTCGTTTTGAGCATCATATGAGATTAAGTTAAGGTTGAAACTATCGCGAGTGAAATACAGTTTACCTCAAATGAAGTAACACTTATCTTAAAACTACAACATAACTTAAGCTCGAATTCAGTCTCGTTTGAAATACTGAGGCCCTAAGATGTCGCAATGAAAATCGAACATCAATTTTCGTTGAACCAATAAAGTACGACATAATTTTGTGTAACAAATACGTACGTAATTTTGACTAACAAATAGATAATGAGCTTAATGCGCGTGATTTCGATGACAGCTGTCACGCGTATCAAGCGTTAAATAACAAACTGTAGATACTTTAGTTTATAGATATTAGGAAATAATGAATACACAATACTATTAAGTTTATTTTAGAGATATAAGGAAATAACGACTTTAAATCTTGTAATCAACATCTACAGTGCCTCGGACAAGTTGGTGATCATTTTCGGTTTTAAACCTAGGGACCACTGAGACATCTCTGTATATACGCTTTTTTAGCTATAATGAAGTCGATCTCATCAGTGGGGGACAACGGGAATAGACGTATGTATGTATGTATGTATGTATGTATGTATGTATGTATGTATGTATGTATGTATGTATGTATTTATGTAGTTATGTTGATGTTCTACCATAGCGTCGCTCCTATTGGTCCGATTTTGACAAGTGAGGTATCAATCCATTGGTCTTCATCGCAAGAGTGTTTATAGGCTATTTTTTACGCAACCGTAGTCGGGTTTCAATTTTTGAACTTATATCTTGTTCGTCGCACCCTTCGGGGCTTTGGCATGTCTACTACCGTTGGGGCTGCTTCTTAAAAAAAGAAATCATTAAAAACAGCCCTTCCTTCTACAGGAAGTTGACATTTGCCCGTATGCGCGCCGTGTGTTTGCCATTTGAGATGTTAATTTTGACTGGTAAAAGTGCTATTATTTTGCCTATTTACAATAAAATACTTTGACTTTATGAATTCTGCAGCCAGATCCGTGTTGTCCCACTACCGACTCACTGCATGTCTGTACTCCCACTTAAGCATTGTAGTCCCCAATAGCAACGTTGATTGACGTGAGCCTTGGAGGTGTAGTGCAAGGCTTTAGATACGTCATATTATCTGAGTGGGATTATACCGCGTAGTCGGAGCGTACACCTGAATAACTTTGAGGCTATACCTCTCGGTTAATTTCACTATGAGGTACGCAACCCTTGTCGATACACTGGAGATTTCGACAATGTTGTCAGAGAGGACCTTTACAAAGAACCCGACTCTGTCTTGGGATTGCTGGTCTCTTTCCCTGTAATACATAAAATGTCCTGACTCTAAGTTTACGGTATCCTCTCCCTCTTTTCTGACTTCAAATAACCCCAGAATGTGCCATAATGTGTGCCCCAGCTCTTCCAGTTACTCCCACGCTTAAAAAGCTTCAGCGTATGTTTAATTCTGTCCTTTTCGCTGGGAGAACTCCAAAGGCATGGAATAAGAGTATGGTCGTTGTTAACGAGCGCAATAACATCTGATCTACATAGCTTTAAGTATAGGTATATATATTTATACGCAGGGTAGCCATGTATAGAATCTTAGAACTTAAGTAATTCAAAAGTTAAACGCAATAATCAGAAAATAGGAACACAGTTGAATAGGCATGGGTATTGCAAACACTTTGCACTATTCAGCACGTAAGCAAGATAACGCATAAGCAAGATAAATATTATTTTGTATGAGCCTAGGAAATAGCAAAACGTAGTGTAGAATCTACGTATGACATCTAGAGCAAACGCAACGCAAACGGGACGGCCGCGTACCTCTTTAGGAAATAATTACGAACATGCGGTCACAGAGAGACTGATACTCTCTGTGGATGCATTGATTTTCTGGTACAGGTGGGCTCAGGAAAGCCGCGCTCTGTATAAGGTACTGATTACAAGCAAAGCGATCCTGAGCCAGCCTAAAGGTAAAATCAACAAGGTATCACTTAGAAATCAATAAAACATAGATAGTAAGAGCGAGAGGAAGTTCACCGGGAGAAACGTCTCTAAAATCAGTAAAGTTTGTTGACTTTCGATGAGTCACACATAGGAATGTCTCTAAACTGTACAAACATTTAGAAACATGCCTAAAGTTTGGGTAAAGTCTTCGTACGGGTGCGAAGAGATCACAAGATCGGAAGTTCTCCTCGCACCCGTAGCAAGGCCATAAAAATTAGGCTTTCTTCGTGGTGAAGATTCGAGGTACGACCGTAGCGAACTTATGGGACAACTTTTTATACCTGTTTTCGAGCGTGGAAAAATTAGGATCGAGAAGAAAGCGGCGAACTTATGTAATGAATAAGGTAGAATGAATCGCCCAATAGGAGAACTTCGCTTGTTTCAGGTAAATTATAAAAACACATACTTCTAAGAATTGTCGTGCATTCATCAGTTCCCATTCGCTGAAGCATTTGAAAACAAGAAACTCTCCTTCAAGTGACGATAACGTAGGCAACGTTTATTGTTTTCGACTGCTTGTTGTTTCAGTACATTGCACCACAGTTTATCAGGGCTCCCATAGCCAAACTCTGTAACCGGGCTATGCTATAAACTCTAATATTATCCGTGTTGTATAAACCATCCAATAAACCATCTATAAAGTGACACCGAACTATGTTTGTCTTCATCTGACTCCTGAACGTACGTCTCATTATCTCTCAACTGGGACCCCGCACCTACGCGAGAGTCTGCATCAACATATCATTCGAGCCGGAACTGCGAGACATACTGAAAGCGGAAATGCCAGAGCGCATAGCTCTGGACAAAGGCAATGAATCGAAAGAACGGACCTTAGGTATGATATGGACGCCGGGGACTGACCGTTTTGCCTTTAATCTATCTTTCAAGTGGCTGCCGAGAGACATAACCGAGGGAAGTCACGCCCACAAAACGTGAGATTCTAAGTTTTATTATATCTATATTAGATCCGTTAGGATTTTTGTACCCTTGTGTGATTCAGTCTCGGGTACTTATGCAACGCATATGGAAGTCAGGAATTTAGTGGGATGATAGAATAAAATAAGCTGAGGCGGAGCTCTGGTTCAAATGGTCGAACAATCTACATCACTTACGTGACGTAGAGGTACCAAGGTGGTACGGATTGAGGCCAGATGAGCTAGAGCCCATATTTTTGGAGACGCCAATGAGTTGGCTTATTCCGCTGTGACTTTTCTAGTCGGAAACAGCACAGCGGGGGGAAGAGAGGTTGTCATGGTGTAGCATATTAAATAATGGCTCCAAGGGAGTTTTGTAATAAATACCAAATAAATTAAATTAAACATGTTGGGAATAGCGCCATCTGGTGAGGAGGGGCGTTTTCTCTCCAAGTCTTGTTGCAGCAACGGATTGCTGACAAGGATGGCTGGAAGCCACTTGCTTACTTCAGTAAAAAGCTTGCTACTAAGCAAATGCAATGGCCAGCTTACTAGAATATTCAGACATTCGTCAAGTTCCCGTTTGCAAAAAAAGAGAATACTGGAAAAGGTGTGGCATTAACATTAACGGTGAGTACATCTAACATTTGAGATCGCAGATGACATCGTCATTGAGATGTTGGACAGCCAAGCTGATTCTTCTCAAAGCATTGGTCTCCGGATGAACTTGGACAAAACCAAGGCTATGTTCAACGAACATGTTATTCTGGAATCAATTGCTGTTAACGGAACTGCTCTCGAAGTTGGTCAGGAGTATGTTTACTTGGGGCAAACTTTGCAACTAGGTAAAAACAACATCGAAAGAGAGACCCGCAGAAGAATACAGCTGGGCTGGGCAGCATTTGCGAAACTTTGTCGAGTCTAAAGTCGAACTAAAGTTGTCGACATAGCCCTTAGGATTAGTAAGCTGAAGTGGCAACCGGCTGGTCATATCTGTCGAAGGACTGGTAACCATTGGGTTAAACATGTTCTTGAGAGGAGACCACGTCTCGGTAAACGTAGTGTAAGGTGCCCTCTAGCTAGCGACGAGCTAGGTGGAGCACAGCAGCTGGAAGAAGAGTTGCAGATCGGGCTTAGTGGTGTGCTTTGGAAGAGACCTGTGTCCAGCTGTGGACTGACACGGGCTGATGCAACTTCACGAGCGAGTTCTCTATTATGTATCGTACTAGCCGCGGGAAACATCGAACTAATCCACGCAATACAATAATTAAGATTTAATTTTCTCTTAAGTGTGGCTTCCATGTTATGTTGCTGTCTAGAATGATGCCAACATATTTCACGGCGTAAATTTGATTTATAGATTTATTTTGTACAGTCAAAATTTTCCAAAATTGACTGATTTTTTGCAGAGGAAATTAAAAAAAAGGTTTGTTTATTGTCAGAAGACTGGACTGGAACCATGTATAAAGTCGATCAAGATCATTCTGTGCATCAGTTGTAACCGAATCTATGGAATGACCAAAATAGAATAAACTGATATCGTTATCATACAAGGTAACGCTTCCCTTCAAGCCAATTTTATGAATACTATTTATGTAGATGAGAAACAACAGAGTCCTGAATTAGAGTCCCGAGGTACGCCATATGGAATATTCTCACTATTACTCTTCGTTAGACCTATCTTCACTATTTGTGTACGATTGCTTATGTATGTTTTGAACATCTTGTACGCGGTCCTAGTGACACCAATATTTCTTAGCTTATTTAGCAGCAGGTCATGGCTAACTTTCTTATTTTCCAATGCTCAAGACAGCTGTGACGCTGTCCAGTTTCAGAGAGAGGCTATGGTAGACCGTTTAAATTTAGCCTTAGAAGCCGTGTCCGATTGGGGCGATGCTAACCTGGTTAAGTTTAATGCTACTAAAATGCAGGCGTGTTTGAATTCTGCTAAAAGAGTTCTCTAAACCGATCTACGTCTTTCCAAAGTGTAACAAAACCAATAGGCGACCATCTGGAGCTTTTGGGTATCGAACTCTCATCAAACCTGAATTTTGGGTCTTATATTGAATCCAAAGCCAAGGTAGCTGCAAAATAACTTGGTATTTTGTCTAAGGTTAGGCGGTACTTCACACCGGGACAGCTTTTGAATCTCTATCAAGCACAGGTCCGATCTTGTATGGAGTACTGCTGCCACCTCTGGGGCGGTTCTGCCAAGTATCAGCTGGAGTATTTGGATTCAATTGAGAGACGTGCTATCAGGGTCATTGGGGATGACACTCTAGTAAAGAGTAAGCTTCAAAGTCTGGCGCATCGACGTGAGGTAGCAAGCCTGGCGGTATTCTACAGAGTGCATTATGGAGAGTGTGCGCAAGAACTGCCAACCTGATTCCCCCATTACCTTTCCATCACCGTACGACTAGAGGATCAGCAAAGCGCCACCCTTTTATGGTTAAAATACCTCGCACAAGAACGAAGCGTTACGCTTCTTCATTTATTTTAAGAACTGCAAAGGAGTGGAATGCCCTGTCCTCGTCAGTGTTTCTGGTAAATTATAAGCCAGGTGTGTTCAAGTCAAGAGTGAATAGGTATCTACTAGGCAAGCGTGCTACATCGACCACATCATCACTTTTCATCAGGTGAGATCGTGGTCAAACGATTGCCTAGTCCGTAAATAAATAAAAAAACAAAAAAATACTTTATCTTATGCTTTCTTCACATCAATGAATGTGCTCATTGATGTGAAGAAATTCCTAGTGCTATTTGTTTGTTATCAACACTGAGTTTTACCTGTACAGTACGCGCTAATTAGGTTCCTTCGAGCATGTTTCGGAGGGACTGAGGGACTAAAATGACTGCTTCAGGATTTTTTATTGCGACAACGCCACTTCAGTGAGTGTTACGCTAAACGGTGTATATTGTTTTTCTTTCCATCATCATTGTCATCATCAGCATACACTTGTCCACTGCTGGACATATGCCTCTCCTAATGCACGCCATTGAGCTCGGTCTTCAGCTCTCCTCATCCATATTAATCCAGCTGGTTTTCGTATCACTCGACCTGCACAACGTTTGCCTAAACTCCACTCGAGGACTCTTCTACCCTAACGGTTATCGGTTCTACGGGAAATGTGACCAACCCACTGCCACTTTAGTTACTTATCCTTAGAGAGAGCTACGTCAGTTACTTTGGTTCTCCGTCGGATATCTTCATTTCAAATCTTGTCGTTCAGAGAAACTCCAAGTTCGCTGAGCCACCTTAAATTTGTGGACTAGTCTGACCGTGTACTCAACATTTTGGCTAAGTAGGTCATGACTGGTAGGACGCACTGATTGAAGACTTTTGTCTTCAGGCACTGTGGTATGCACGAAGAGAAGACTTGACGAAGCTTGTCAAATGCCGCCCAACCCTACTTAATTCTTCTATTGGCTTCCTTCTCAAATATTGCAATTAGGTAAGAACTTGCCCAATTGCAATATTTTCTTAAGTTAGGTAAAGATATTGTTGGACAACTTCAAGAGGTGCATAGACTGCAAATCGGTTCCGGGTCAATAAGATCATTAAACATGATCTTGGTCTTATCTATGTTCATTAAACCTTCCATAATACCTCGTATTTGAGCAGCCTGTGTATCAAAATTCACTCTTGTTGTATAATTCCTGGATGTTCTTCTAAGGTCCCATGTTATTGTGACTATATCGAACATGTTGATCAAATCCGATACCTTGGTGTGCATATGGACGGAGCTCTAACGTTTAAGCATCACATTAAGAAATTGTCAGGTCGTGTCCGGAAACTGATTAATGTTATGAAAGCCCTTAGATATTCCTGTGACAAAAAAAACACTTGTGATCGTGTTATGTCACTTTGCCAATCGATTTTATCTTACTGTAACCTTGTATGGGGTGGCGCATCAAATACGGTCATAATTGAACTAGAACGTGCTCAGCGGTCAGCGTTAAAGGTAATTTTGTGGAAGCCCTTCAGGTTCCCGACAGACGCATTATATAGTGAAGCTGGGGTTCTTAGGGTGCGATAGCTTTTTATTTTGAAAGTGGTTGCTGCTGTGCACAGAAACGTGCGCAATTCGAGTGACCTTTCTGCATTGTTGAAAAGGTGGGTGTTTAAAGTGCCAATGGCTATAGTAAACTCAGCCTTTGCACATCGTCATCCAAATTACCTACTTCCACGTATTTACAACAAAACACTTAAGGTATGTGACATTAAGAATGATAGTACCTCTAAAGTCTGTAAAATTTACAAAAAATGGCTACTAACACAGTCATACAATGATTCTGAAAATATAAATTATTTGTGAGCAATCAAAATAAAATAACACACACTAATTCACACCCTCTCACACACACAAATACACCCTCTCACACACGCAAACACACCCTCCCACACATAAACATATTATAATATACTCCTTTGCATGCCTTATTTTCAAATCTTTAGGATGCCTCAAAAGTTTATGTGAAATAAAATATTTTTCCAAAAAAAAATAAGTCGACTTCATAATAAAAATGTTATTTTGTAAACAACTACTAAAAATAATAAAATAATTACAATTGAGCCAGAACAGTATCACTTTTTCGAAGTTACCAATTTAATAATAATGCATAAATACAACATAAGATAAGAAAGAGTTTTTTGAAGGCGGTGCCAAGCCAAGCCATAATTATTAATATGGTTGAGCTGATTCAAAAAGATAATGTCTTAAACGGCTTGACGTGCTATATAAAATAATAAGCTTTTAAAGTAATTATCTACAAAAACTTTATCATTTACTAGATTGCTGTATTCGTGTCAATCGGTTTGTGAACGTGTGAAAGCCAAATCTGCCCGTGTGAGTCTCTTCTACGTTGAGGGAGTTGTTTTGTCTCTTCTACGTTTCGTGTTTTGTATGAGGGTGCGTCATAGACAACTGCATATTACTTCGTACGTAGATAGGTATGTATTAATTTTGTAAAGATATTATATTTAAATGATGCCTGATGATATACAAAAAAATATTTTTTAAAATCGGTCCGCAACTGACGGAGATATAGACCGACAAACATAAAAAAAAAACATACAAACAGCCGAACATATAACCGTCTCCTTTTGTGAAGTCGATTAATAATTAAGGGATATCTTTTTTCGGTTTCCACGATACGGGCCTAGAGCCTAGTGTGGAGCAGTTGTTATATATATATATATATATATATATATAGAGTCTAGTGTGGAGCCGTTGTTATATATATAGAGCTTAGTGTGGAGCTGTTGTTATATATATAGAGCCTAGTGTGGAGCCGTTGTAATATAATTTTTTAGAAACTTTATTTTTAATTGTACCTAATCGTTAATTTTTTACTTTTTGCTTCCATGTGTAATTGTTATTCGTTTGGTAAAAAAACTTAAAAATTCTTATTATTTATTATGAGACCGATGCGTCGAGAAGCATCAACTAGGTTGGTCAGCATTCTTTACAAGTCTTGCAGCGACTCCGCCATTAGGACGATATCATCGGCAAATTGTAAATGTGAGATGTTCTCGCCGTTGATATTGATGCCTATTCCTTTCCGATCCAGCGTCATATCTTCCAAGGCTTTAGTGATCAGTTTCGGGGATATAACAACCCCCTGTCGCACGCCCTTGCTCAGTTGGATATCTCTAGACTGCTGGTTTTGTACTTGGACACTCATAGTCGCGGCGTCATACAAGAGTGCCCAGGGCCATTATTCTCTATGAACAGTCACACGATTAACGCGTCTTGCTGTGGAATCGTTCGGAATAGTACGGCAATTCTCGAACATGCACGAATAATTACACGCAGATATCTTAACGCTACGCGTTACGAGGCCGAGTGGCAATAGAGAATAACGGCCCAGGTTACAACAGAGTCAAAGGCCTTCTCTTAGTCCACAAATGTTTCTTTCCATATGTACTGAGACGATAATATCATTATTTATTGCAAAACGCTGTGTTATTGTTTGCAGTTATAACAGATCCCGAAGACTGTCTGACAATATCAAATGCGTGCTTGGAGAAAGAAGAAGTGTATAAACTTGGGAAACCTCTTCTTGGGAACGGCTTAGTCACGGCCAGTGGTAAGTAGGATAATATTAAATCTGAAATAGGTATCTAGGTATATTTAATTGCTTTGTTTTGTTATAATATTTTTATTACACCACTGCCCGAAACAGGAGTGTAATATTTTCAGGGTTCATGTATGTTTGTATGTATGTGAGGTTTTTTTATTCCACCATAACTTTTAAATTCCATAACAGATTTGGATGTATGTGGTTTTATTAGAATCCATAAATCATCCAGAGTAACACAGGCTATATTAATAAAAATGTGGTATAAATTTAAATGTATTGAAAATAACTTTCTTTCAATTTTACAATATGGATATCAAATTGAAGGCCTTGATAAGCACATTCCAATAATATATAATTTATTGGCATAGGTATGTTATTGTTTGACAAGTGTTTTTTTACAGCTCTGCCCAAAAAAAGGAGTGTATTATTTTTAGCATTTTTGTATGTATGTTTGTATGTGAGTTTCTTTGTTCCACCATAACTTTTAAATGCCAGATCAGGTTTAGACGTATGGGGTATCGATATAATCCTTATCTCCAATGTTCCCCGAGTTACATTGCCTCTATTTTCTTTTTAAACATTTAATATGTCGGCAGTATGGCACCATTTTCAAACTCGAAAAAAAAACTTGTCTTCGAAATTTACAATATAGGTATCAAATTGAAGGCCTTGAATAAAATATGATCTAGTGTACTAAAAGTAAGCTACTGAAAAAGAATAAAACATTTTTTAAATTCGTGTCTGTCTGTTAGTCTGTTCACGCATCACGTAAAAACTACTGGACCCATTGCGATGCGGTTTTCACTGTTGGATTTGACTTAAAAACTGGTGTACTTATTATCTCAATCCGATGAGAAGAAGCCAAGCAATCGACAAAAACATTTTGACGGCTGCAAGAATTTTGTGTAAATGTTGGTATATTGATTTTTTAGGTCTTGGAATAGTACATAGAGTGTGGCCAGTATAGTAACCTAGAGAAATGGCCATGCGTGCGAAGCCACGGGTACAGCTAGTTGACAAATAAATTTGTATACTGCATCATGGTATAAATGTACTTCAAAATTGATTGCCTACAACTACTTTAAAATGCGTAAAATGCACAAAATATAAATAAATTATTGTAATTGAACAAAAAACCCGCTTTAAATTCTTGATTTTGAAATATAAGATGCAGTCGCAAGAATATCATTCATTTCTCCTTTGACGGGATCAGTCTTTGGAGCTCACGCCTCCGACTGCATCATATATTTCAAAATCAAGAATTCCGAATTCTTGATTTTCTGAAGGAAATTGCAAAATAAAATAATAATATTGTAATTGATATTGTATATATATATATGTCTATGTCAATTACAATAATTTATTTTTATTTTGCAATTTCCTTCAGCTGCTTGTCCACTGGCCACGCGCTACTCTTATAAAAATAGAATAACACAGATGTCGCTAGTTCAACAAAATCGTGTACCTGCAATCTCGACATCGACAGTGATTGTTTTACAACCGAAATTGCTCGCAACTTTGCGACCAATTTCGGTAGTCTTTGTCAAATATCGATGTCAATCATGATCAATTTCAGTACAAATATCGATGAAAATCGATATCTTTTGACAATAACTGTCAAACCTGACTGTTTTCATCGGTAGGTATGTATCGGTTGTAATTCACTATCGGTATGTCGAAACTGCAGGACAAGCCGTGATCGTACGCATCAACGACCTAATACGTTGTTGATTTACTTCGCATTGCAGTGCCAACATGGAAGAAACATCGCAAGCTTCTGAACCCAGTATTTGCCCAGCCTTTCCTCAACAGTTTTATGGAGACCTTCAACAGCCAAGCTAGGCTTCTGGTTGAGATGTTTGCTCAAGAAGTTGGCAAGCCTTTCGACCACGAGTTCTTGTTGAGATTAAACAATTTGGAGACTACTTGCTGTAAGTTATATTTTATTTATATATATTTTAGTGGTGGAGTGGCGTTCTATGGGGAAGCCTATATGATCAGACGGCTCACTATTATTTATTGTGTGAAGTCTCCCGGCCTTATATTTTACGACTTCATTTTAAGCGGGATGATTTCACTAGTAAAGCTGTGCCTGCGGCTTCTCACGCGTGGTCGTTTCTCTAGATTAAATGGTTTTGTTCGCTTTAGGTCAGATAGTAGTCCATGTGATATTACAAGACCAAAAAAAAAATACATAATTTGATCAAAATTCCTGCAGCCGACAATATTTTTTTTATCGATTGCACACTTTCAGCTCGCTTTCCTGCAATCTATGGGAGAGATTTCGTGAAAAGTTTGAAAAATGTTTAACCGGAAGCCAGGGAAGCGCGCGCTATTTAATTTGATGAATGAGCGCACGCGGTGCTATCAAGATAATTTGATAAAACCGCGCCAAAAAAATAATATAATTTACATTTGCTTAATATAATATATTAAGCCATCACATATTTTTTTTAGTGCAAAATGTAAACACTTAAGTTGGGAATAGAAGTCTGGTACTTTAGATTGATTGGTCTCCGACAAACCAACCAGACTAACGGTATTGTTACGAGCTGAGGTTCGGATAAAATTAATGTACGCTATTTACAACAGAAATTAACACCTTTATTCGAAAAACCACAAAAATAAATTAATCCAACAAATAACGCTCAAACACTCTTTCAACAACCCACCAAAAAGAGCAAATTCCGATGAAACTGTAAAAGAAAATCAAAAGGTAAAAAAAGTGCCTTTACCGCCACCTATAATAGTGGAAAACATAAAGGACTACCAAAAGTTCTACGACCTGTTATCGACCAGCGTAACGAGATACTCGTTTATCACAAAAGTCATGAATGGGGAAAATGTAAAAATAAATGCCAATAGCGAAGACTTGTACAGATGTATCACCAAGCTCTTGTTAGAAAACAATTGCCTCTGGTACTCCTACGAGAACAAACAAGACAGGCCCATTAGAGTAATGGCTAGAAATCTACATGCGTCCTGCCTTCCTGATAGAATAGTGGCAGATCTGCTGCAGGATGCTGCCATTAAGCTTAGCTGGAGGAGTAAGGAATCACTTAACATGTTTATGCTTTCATTTCAAAAAGATGAGGACATCAACAAAATCTACGGTATAAAATCCATTTAAAGCTGCAAGGTGGAGATACAACCATTAAAAACGAATAAGCTAATACACATACCTCACTGAGGTATATATAATATATATATATATATATATATATATATATATATATATATATATATATATACCTAAGTGTAAAAGATGTCAAGCATATGGCCACACACAGAAATACTGTTCAAAAGAACCAAGGTGCGTAAAATGTACAGGCAAGCACCTAACCAGAGACTGCCAAAAACCAGCAGAAGCAAAGCTGAAATGTGTCCATTGTGGTGAGCAACATCCAGCCAATTACAGAGGGTGCTTAGTTGCTAAGGAACTACAGAGCATGAAAAATAAACTGTTGAAGAAAAATATAACCACACCCGTGATCCAGGTTCCCGGTGTCAGTAAAATAAATAAAAATAGTGCTACTTAAAATGTCACAAAACATGTTTCATATGCACAAATAACAAAAGGAGCCCAGCCCACCTTACAGCAGCTACAATCTGAGCAATATAAGCAAGTAAGCATGACATATGACATGGATAAAAATTAAACAAAATTTTAAACCTCGTTACTTTGTTCGACGAATGTTTAAAAACACTTGAAAGTAGCACTAAGGCAGTTTCATCATAACAGAAAAAATGATAAGTAAACTTAAGATCATGGAATGGAACGCTAATGGACTACTTCAACATCGTAATGAGCTCCAAGCCGTCCTAAACATAGAAAATATTGACGTGTGTCTTATCTCTGAGTCACACTTCACAAGGGAATCCTTTATTCAAATTCAAGGCTACAAAACTTAGCACGAATCCCGATAACACTGCAAGAGGGGGTAGCACCATAACAATAAAGGAGAACATCTACCATCATGAACAATTTAAGTTTGAAGAACATCACATACAAGCTGTCGCTATTTGTGTCAGAACTAAGCGCTATTCTGTAACCCTTGCAGCATTATATTGCCCACCAAAGCATGCGCTGAAAGCAGAACAGTATAGAAGTTTTTTAAAACTAGTTGGTAATCGATTCTGGGTTTGATTTTAATGCTAAGAACACCTTCTGGGGATCTCGCCTTACCACTATTAAAGGAAAAGAATTATTATGTGCAATTAAAGAAATACATTGTAATGTAATATCAACAGGAAAGCCCAGGTATTTTAAGATGAAAATATATCACCCAGCTTTCTTCTAATTGAGGAAGGTTATGATATGTGCTCAGATCACTCACCAATAATATTAACTTTAAGTGATACTATTGTACAAAAAGAGAATATTCTGACTCTTGTTAATTACAGAACGGACTGGCAAAGTTTTAAACTAGATTTAGAAGGAAAAATCGATCTAAAAGTCCCACTAAAGAACGCACTACAGCTAGACATAGAAGTAAGAAAACTTATAAGAGACATACAACAATGCGCTTGGGCAAACACACAGGAATATAAAAAAAGAACCAGAGTTAAGTCGTACCCTATAGAAATCAGGGACTTGATTGCTAAAAAAGAAATCAAAGACAAAAGTGGCAGATGACTAGATCTCCACAAGACAAGACACGTTTTAACAATCTTACAAAAAAACTTAAAAGGGAAATACGTAACTTTAGTGATGAGACTATAAATTCTAATCTAAGTCAGCTAACAAGTGATCGGACAACAGATTATTCTCTTTGGAAAACAATGAAGAACCTTAGAAAGCCAATCATGCATCATCACCTCATGCACCTCTAAAAGAACATAATGGAAAGTGGGCAATCAATAACGAACAGAAAGCTAATAGGTTCGCACAGCACTTAGAGCAAGTTTTTCAATCAAATGGAGATCTTACAGAGAATGAAGACTTTAATACAGGAAGAAACTTCTAAAATTGAGCTAAACATAAGATTTGTTACACCAAAAGAGGTTTTTAACGCGATTAAACATCTAAGTTGCAAGAAATCTCCTGGTTATGATTTAATTACTGGTGAAGTTCTAAAATAACTACGCTCATCAATGCATAATTTAGACTTTAGCATGTATCAAGTGAATGGAAAGTAGCCGAAGTCATTATGATACCCAAACCTGGTAAACCACCTCATGTAGTAACATAATATAGGCCAATTTCATTGCTGCCGATAATATCGAAATTGTTTGAAAAACTACTACTGAGATCATTGAAGCCCATCATAGAAGAAAATAAATTCATCCCGGATTATCAATTTGGATTTAGAGAAAAGCATTCTACAATAGACCAATTGCATAGAATCACTAATGTTATTGAAAAAGCTTTAGAGGAAAAAAAAGTTTGTACAACTGTGTTGCTAGATGTAGCTCAAGCATTCGATAAAGTTTGGCATAAAAAGTCTGCTGCACCAATTAAGAAAAATGGTGCCTTAACAGTTTGCAAATATTCTCGAGTCTTATCTAACACATAGAATGTTCAGAGTAAGGCAAGAAGATGCGTATTAAGAACTTAAGCAAATAAAAGCTGGAGTACCGCAAGGGAGTGTCTTAGGTCCGTTCCTGTACTTATTGTACACTTGCGATATCCCAGATTTAGAAAATAATACCATTGCCACATTTGCTGATGATACAACACTCATGACAATTGGAGCTACTCAAGAGGAAGCCGTCAAGAAAGTGCAAACAGCCGTCAATACCATCCTCGATTGGATTAAAAAATGCCGAATAAAACTTAACCAATCAAAATCCACACATGTATATTTTACAAACAAGAAATCGAATTATCATCCTGTATTTATAAACGATCAAGTAATACCACACGAAAATACGGCCAAGTATCTTTGCCATTATTATTCATCTTGACATTAGACGCAAAGCTTTGCTGGAAGGCCCATGTCAAAAAGAAACGCGAAGAAATGGAGCTTCGCTACACAAAAATGTATTGGTTTCTGGGAAAACATTCTTCGTTGTCAGTTTGCAATAAATTACTTTTATACAATCAAGTTCTCATGCCAATATGGACTTACGGTATCCAGCTATGGGGCTGTACCAAATCCACTAATATACAGACTCAACGTTTCCAAAATAAAGTACTCAGAGGCATCGTTAATGCACCGTGGTACATCAGAAGTAACGACCTCCATCGAGACCTGAAGGTGGATCTCGTTACTAAGGTTATCAAAAAAGTTGCCGAAGCTCACGAACGAAGACTTCATCATCATGTGAACTTCGAGGCTATCTAGCTCCTCGACAACACGGGCATCGTGAGAAGACTCAAATGGACAAAACCATTTGAGTTAGTTTAGTGATATGATAGTGACAATGTAGTATCAATTAGTGCAAATCAAATGAACACAAGAACAAAGTGACTTCCCCTTAAATAGTGACATTAAGAAAAGTGTTATTAGACACATTCTTAGTTTATACTCTACTTAGCAGCTTAGGTTAAAGTAATCTTACTTATTAGTCTTAAGGCTGGATTGTAATTTTAATGAGGCACCACAATTCCGTGGTAAGTCATTAAATAAAAATAAATAAAAAAATAACACTCTTTAACTCGACTGTACACTCTTATCAATCAGTGATCGTTTCGTTCCGAAAGACAAGTCAATACTGTACCAAGCAATCGATGCCCGCTCTATCAATACCGCGACGGACGTTTCCAGAAGGTACTCCTACGTACTCGTATGTACTAGCAGTAGTCGGTAGGTATTTGAACTTTCAAGGTCGGCGGCGCCTTTTAAGTTGCCGCACCGCGCCGCGCCTGTAGGTACCTAAGGCCGGCGGTGCCTTTGATGTCATGTCTGGTTAAATCGTTCTACCATTCCATCAGATTGTGGGTGATAGGAAATTGTTCTGGTTTTATGAGCACCCATTACTCGGCAGGTCTCTTGAAACACTTAAGACTCAAAATTCCGCCCTTGATCGCTGTGAATTTCAAGGGATACTCCAAAACGACAGAAGACTTCGTGAACCAATTTATCTGCCACTGTAGTAGCTTCTTGGTTCGGAATGGCGAATACCTCCGGCCACTTAGTGAAATAATCCATGACGACCATTAAATACTTGTTCCCGCTGTCACTCACAGGGAATGGTCCCGCAATGTCAAGCGCAAAGTGTGTTGGTTGGTGTACGCATTTACACGGCATTTACGAATTATTTTGTTTTTCTTGACATACACCATGTATGTCAAGAAAAACAAGATTAGATTCTTTTATTTTGTATATATTATTATTTGTGTTTGTCCTGTGCTGTCTGATAAGTGGGTATTTCGTTAGGATCGCTCATTTTTCTACAGAAAAATGAGTAATTCTCCCGACGCCGACTCACCGGATGAGTCCATGGTGGTGGGAGATACCCCACTTCCATTGGATTCTCGAAAACGTTTGCGTTCTACGAATGGAGAGGATGCAATCCCTAAAAATACCTCAATAACTCCAGCATCATCAGATCAACATGTTTATGTTGTCCCTGAATACGCTCAGGCTAAAGATCTGCGATATGATGAAACTGATTTAGGTCCATATATTGTTCATATCACAAAAATAGTTTCAGACCCTGCTTCTGGCACTACTATGAGACTTTTGAAACTGGCCCAGTTACTATTCTCAAATAAAGTGTGTGGAAATGCTTCTGATGGAATTAAATCTACTGGTCGCAATAAGGCATCAGTTGAATTCAGAACTGCAAGGAATGCTAATAATTTCTTAGATTTTTGTCTTCCAATAATTATGAAACAAAAATACCGGTGTTTCACCTTACACGGAAGGGTATAATAAAAGGTATACCAATTGAGTGGTCTATGGAAGAGTTGGTCAATGCACTAGAATGTCCACCTGAAAGTGGTCGTGTAATCAAAGCAAGGAGACTGAATCGCAAAACCTTTTTAGAAAATAAACCTGTGTGGGTTCCTACCCAAACAGCTACAATTACTATCAAGGGCAAGCTTTTGCCAAAAAAAGTGTTCTGCTTCAATGCCGCAATTCCTGTAGAGACATACCAACTACCATCCATTCAATGTATAGCTTGTTGTTGGTTTGGGCACGTCCAAACACTATGCAGATCTAAGCTCCGTTGCTTTAAATGTGCTCAACTCCACTCTGGCACCACATGCCCAATACCAAAAAAAGAAGCATCATGTCTATTCTGCTCTGGCAACCATTTTGCTACCGACAAGAAATGCCCTGAGCACGGCAGACAAAAATTAATAAAAACACTCGTCTCAGAAAAGAGAATTTCAGCTACAACGAAGCATCTCAACGATTTCCTGCAGTCAACCGCCGTCTATATGCTGATATAGTCAAAAATAACAAAGTCCCTCCTCCCATCCATGGAAATATGCCAACCCGGCCATCAACTCCTACACCTTAAAACAGTAATTATTCCTCGTCGCTCCATTCCAACTCCAAACAAAGTATATGACAAAGAGGCTCATGATGCTATTGTTGCCACACCCTCCTCAAGTATGATCAATGGGTGTGCCCTCAACAGTTCTCCCAACGATAATCTTCTAGAACTTATGTCATACATGTTACTTAACATGATAACCAAATTCAATGACGCTTTACCGAACAACATCCTGCATATACTGCAAAAAATATCGACTTGTAAATAACCAACATGGATCAAATCTTACAGTGGAATGTGACGAGCGTCCGATCCAGGACTCCTGACTTAATTTTTTTTATTAATAAGTATAAGCCCGTCGTCGCAGGTGTCTCGGAGACTTGGCTTAGACCTGGAGCCACTTTGAGGTTCCCTGGTTATGCCTGTTTTCGGGGGATCGCGTCGAAGGGTGGGGAGGTTGCGCCCTCCTCCTTAAAAATACTAATTTTTACTCTCTTTTACCTCTTCCATCTCATAGCAATAGCTTTAATGTATTGCTGTGAGAACTTTAAATATTTCATTTCTTTCTATTTATATCCCACACCCTAGTGTTTATATAATTGCTGAACAGTCACCAATTTTTTCGGCCCTTCCCTCTCGTTGGTGATTTTAATTGCCATTATCCAATGTGGGGTTCACTCTCTACTGACTCTTATTCTTCTACTCTTATCGACTTTATGGATGACTTTAATCTATGCCTTCTTAATGATGGCTCTCCTACTCGCCAAACTTCTCCTTTATAGAATCCTAGTGCTGTAGATCTAACTCTATTTTCTCCCTCCCTGGCTACCCAAATGTTATGGTCAGTTCCTCCAAATTTACATGGAAGTGATCACTTTCCTATACTTATTTCTACGTCTACTCAGTCTTCCAATTCCTCACCTCTTCCTCCACTCTTAAAATACAAACTTGCTAATGCTGATTGGGACAATTTTTCCACTTTATCTTAATTTTAAAATCAGTTCTTTACCTCCTATTGATGATTACAATTATCTACTTCTTTATACTGAATTTGTTAATAATATAATCGCGGCAGCAGATGCCACTATTCCTCTAAAACATTCTCGTTCCAAATTCCCCTCTCCTCCTTGGTGGGATTCTGAATGAACATCTGTCATCCGAGAAAGAAATGAAGCTGAAAAATATTTTTATAACAACATTACAATTGAAAATTTTGTTCTTTTTAAAAAGGCTCTAAAAAAACCTAGAAGAGTGTTGTCTAAAAAAAAGAAATCAGGTTGGATTAGATTTTGTGAAAGTCTTTCGCCTCGCTTTCCATCTTCTCTTATATGGAAAAAAATTAAAGCATACCGTTGCTCAAAAAATAATTCTCAGAACATAAGCTCGAATGATACTTCGTGGTTAGAAGCTTTCATTGATAAATTGGCCCATGCTTTCGTTCCTTCCGAGGAATACCTAACTGCTGCTTCTCCTGTCAATATTTCTTTTTCACCTGTGGATGACCTTTTTTCCTTTGATGAACTCTGTGCCGCCTTAAACCATCTTAGAGATACAGCTCCTGGTTTGGACGGAATACCCTATTCGTCTATATGTCGATCGTCTATACTAACAAATAAATATTTTTTAGATATTGTCAACAAGTTTTATGAAAAATGTGATTTTCCTGAAATTTGGAAACACCAAATAATTATTCCAATTCTTAAACCAGGTAGAAATCCCTCAATTTCGACGTCTTATAGACCTATTGCCCTATCATCGGTTATGTTAAAAATCCTAGAAAATCTCCTTAAAAATAGATTGGAATGGTTGTTATAACAAAGAGAAATTGTATCAAAATCACAATTTGGTTTTAGGAAAGGTTATGGCACTATTCATAGCCTTAGTGTGTTCACTACTGATATCCGCCTTGCTTTTTCTAGGAATGAACATTTGATTGGTGTCTTCCTTGACATTACAGCAGCTTATGACAATGTTCATCTTCCTCTTCTCAGGCAAAAAATGCAACAGCTGAGATTACCAGCGAGGATGGCACATGTCATATGCAACCTCCTAATAGGTAGATTCATATCAGTTAGGTTCCAAAATACTGTTTCTTCTCCGAGATTGGTTTGGAAAGGCCTTCCTCAAGGTTCAGTTTTAAACCCATTACTGTATAATCTATATACGTTTGATCTTCACCAAAGTGTAAACTCATTTTGTGAGATCTTAAAATACGCAGACAATTAAGCTCTTTATTATTCATCTAATTCTATTTCTGTTTCAGTAGCTCGACTTAATGCGGCTCTTTCATATCTTAGTGAATGGCTAACAGATTATTGCTTATCACCAGTTCCAGATAAGAGTAATGTGGTAGTGTTCTCTAGAAAATAAATTATACCGGATGTTCAAATTTGTATAAACGATCATAGTCTTTCAGTCAGTAATCAAACTAAATTTTTGGGTCTCATTTTAGATTCTAAATTAACAGGTTCTCCACACATAGACTATATAAAAAATAAATGCGAAAGAAATGTGAACATCCTCCGTGCCCTGTCTGGTGTGTGGTGGGGTTCACACCCTTTTAATCAAAAAATACTATAGAATGCTATCATCAGAAGTCACTTTGATTATGCTGGATTTTTATTAGAACCTTGTAGTAAAGTTTCTTTAAGATTGTTTGATTCCATTCAATCTAAATGTCTTCGGATCGTCACAGGAGAAATGAAGTCTTCCCCTTTAAATGCGCTCCAAGTTGAGTGCGTCGAACCTCCACTAAGACTTCGTCGACAATATCTTGCTGATCGTTTTTTCTATCTAGCCGCTCAGTTCTCTTAACATCCCATCTTGCATAAACTTTATTCTCTTTCTAACCTAGTTCCTACATCAAATTATTGGCGACATAAAGATCCTCCTTGTCTTTTAAATTCTTATAATAATATTTTTAATTGGCCCTCCTCTCTCTTCCAATTTCCTATCCACCCTCTTTTTAGTTTCCGTATGAAAGTCTAGTCTTTAGACCTAACATCTTCCTTCACTTTGGCATTGATAAGGACACTCCTGGTGCTAATAACATATTCTATAATAATCTGAACTCTCCTTGGCCCAATTGGTCGACTATATTTACAGATGCATCCAAATTAACAAATAATGGATTGGTTGGTAAGGCTGTATGCATACCTAAATTTAGAATAATGTTAAATTTTAAGTGCCCTGCTGGCTCATCTGTTTACACAGGTGAGTCAGTAGCTCTTTTAGAAGCAGTTATATATGTTTAATCACATAAGCTAAATAAAACTATCATATTTTCCGATTTTTTAAGTTGTTTACAAGACATTTACAAATATGCATTTCGATCTAAAGATTTGCTTCACTTAAATCTTAAAATTCGAGAAATATTATATAGATGCTACATTTCTGGTATTCAGGTAGCTCTGGCCTGAATCCCAGGACATTGCGGCATTGAAGGTATCGAAACCGCTGATCATTGCGCTAAACAAGCTGTAGAAACAGGCCTAGAAACTTACACAAAAGGTTTTTCTCAAGACTTACGTAATCTAGTCATTTAAATGTTAATGACAATTGGCAAATATTTGGTCTCATACAAAGACCATTATATGGTAGACATTTTGGTGATATCTAACCTGATATCCCAGTACGACCAAGGTTTTTTAAATTTAAAAAGTCTGATAAACTAGTCACCTCAACTATAATTCGCTCTCGTCTTGAGCATGTTTGCTCACCAGCCTTTCTTAACAAAATTAGGGTCAGGGACCATACTCTTTGTGAGTGTGGTCTCGATGACGGAACTCTTGATCATATTTTCTTTTGCTGCCCTAAGCTGTCTTTTTCTTTGTATGATGTTCTTGAACCTGCTATGCCCCGAGCTATAAACTTTAAATGACTTCTTTCATTCGTTTTCTCCCCATTTGTTTATGTTTTATGTAAATTTATAAAAAGTAATAATATTTGTTTATAAAATTGAATTTATGATTTCCTATTTATTTTAAGTAGTTAAATATTTTACCTATAATTCTTCTTTCCTATACTACTTGGTTATATCCCTTTTTATTATAGGTATCTAAACCGATGTTACTCCTGTAAACTGACCAAGCTCCAAATATATCGTACACTGGTCACACTTTGACATTGGCAGAATATCGTCAATCAAAGATAAAAAGCCACTCACAAAAATGAAGAAGAAGAATTTCAAGCGCTATTCGTTCCCACGGAGCCCCAACGTAATACAGCTTTAATGCTCCTCTGCTGCTTGTGTGAAGTCCTTTTACAGCTGCACAACTAGTGCATTTGCGGAACCAATTTTCCACATCATTTCGACAATGGATCTAGTAGAATCGCTCACGTATTTGAACAAGGTTATTTTTACACCCATGTGACCTCCTGAACATCCATCATGGTAAAGCTGTAGAACATCAGGTACCTGGGCTTTAGGAACAACCATTTGTAAATGACAGTGGTCTCCTCTAGCATTTTCCCATTTGCGGCACATCTTCCAACTTCCTCTTTGGAAAGATCTTTTCGGCAATCTTCTAATAGATTCAACACATTAAATCCGCGATTATGTTTAATGCCACTGGATGATTCTTGGCACTGTCGCATCCAATCTACTTCCTCGTAGGTACCCATCAATGTCCCTTTGATAATGAGATGTTCTTCATTGGTAGGGTTCAATTCGTGCACTGCTGATGTGTTGGTAGCCCTCACCAAAGTCCGTGCCACCACCCAAGGTTGATCTTTTTCCGATTTTTCTTAAGGCAGTAGATCTTTCCCGATGTTCCATGAAGATTTCCTCGCTGCCGCATTTCAAAATTCCTTGCTTCACGTCGTTTTTACAATGATGTTCTCTCATGAAATCCAAGCCAAGAATGCAATCATCGACTGTGTCGGCCACGATGACTTTATGTCGGAAAATCCTTTCACCGAGTTTCATCTCCACCTGCTTTTCGCCTTGGACGGGTATGTGCTGACCAGTAGCTGTTAGTAGTGTAATTGGCTTGCAGTTCCCGAAGAAGTCCCCAAAAACACTATTTCTAAGCTTGGAACTGATCACGGTTCGAAAAGCACCTGTGTCTAAAGTCAAGCTTGTGGGGGCTTTTTCAATACCAACCAGCACCCACCCCGCGGTCCTGGCGTTTACTCGTTTCCCTGGGTCTATTCCGTGGCGTTGCTGACCATCCGCACTTGCTGAGACCGATCTTTCCTACCAATAACTCGTCTTGGACAGCTTAATCTCAGGCCCGTCTCTCCATACTCGTAGCATCTGGGACTAAACTTTGGACAACTATCACGGGGAGGTGATGCCACAACTTCCCTAATGCGGTGAGCTCGAAGATCTTGTCGTACGGCCTCCACTTCCAAAGCATGGGTCAGGGCATCCTTAAGGGATTCGTGATGCCCAAGTCTCACAGCAGCACTCGCGAATCACATCAACAAATGCTTGGACCAAACTCTTGGTACGCCTTTCGAACCAGCTTTTCAATTTCGAGAGCCCAGTGTTGTAGGTTCTCACTATTCCACTGAGCACGAAATACGTGCTCCAAGTGTGCGTCCCCATAGCGAGATTCCAGCGCTTCGAGCAACTGTTCCTAGATAGCGTCCTTCCCAGTACAGTCACAGTACAGGGCCTCCAGTATAGTCACGGCCTGGTCACGAAGGCCTAGTTTGAGAGCAGTTATAGCCTGAGCTTTACTCCATCCATTTGCCTCAACAACAGCTTCAAATTGGATCCTATAGGCCAACCACGAAGAGCTTCCATCAAACGGTGGCACTTTATAACCTCGCGCTAAAGACGCAGTAGCAACAGGAGCTGACATTCCACTTCCAGATTTCAAGACACCCAAAGCTTTCTTCACGTCTGCGATCTGAGTCTTAGTTTCGGAGAGGCGGTTTTCAGTTCCGGAGATGCGGCTCTCATGAAGATGTATCTGCTCCTTTACATCTTTGAGTTCTGTCCCAAAAGTTGCATGCAGGTTTTTTATATGGAGTGTTTGTTCTTCCTATCAGCGAGCCTGCTCCTCTTGTCGATGAGACTGTTCCTCCCTGTCCCGCAGCAACTGCTCTTCTAGTCACCGAGCCTGCTCCTCCTTGTCACGCTCTAGGTGTTCTTCCAGTCTTGCTCCTCCTGTTTACGAGTCTGCTCCTCCTGTTTGCGAGCCTGCTCCTGGAGCAATGCCATTAATGGCATAAGCCCGAAAGGTCAAATGAAGACGGGCCTACAGAAGATGGAGAATCTGCAGTTGGACCGGTGGATGGTCTGGCGGCCACGGCGGTGTCGAACTCAGTGGTTTCTTGATTGTTAGGCACTTGTAATGGCGAACCAAACCGTATTTCGTCCACCTCCTTCTCTCGTTGGTTTCTCGTTCTCATGCGGTCTGTCTCCTGCTTTGGTGTAGCCGGCATTATTTTATCCTCGCTTCTGACACCACATTGTTGTGAACTGGGGTTCGGATAAAATTAATGTACGCTAATTACACCAAAACTTAACACCTTTATTTAAAAAACCACAAAAAGAAATTAATCCAACAAATAACGCTCAAACACTCTTTTACTCGACTGTACACTCTTATCAATTATCACTGAATACTCGCTTCGAATCACTTTTATCGTTTCCGTCCGAAAGCCAAGTCAATACTGTCCCAGGCAGTCGATGCGCGCTCTATTTATACCGCGACGGACGTTTCCAGAAGGTACTCGTATGTACTAGCGGTAGTCGGTAGGTATTTGAACTTTCAAGGTTGGCGGCGCCTTTGAAGTTGCCGCGCCGTGCCTGTAGGTACCTAAGGCCGGCGGTGCCTTTGATGTCGTGCCGCCCCTGTAGGTACCTAAGGCCGGCGGCCTTTTATTTACCTACCGCGCGCTCTGGAAACTTCTGTAGGTACCTACGCTCCACTGGTGTGCTCGAGAAGGTGTATTGCGTCATCCGACCGCGGCTCCTGCTGTTTTTCTAAGAATCGACCGGCGTAACAGTATTATGAAGAAAAGTAAGATGAATTCACATGAAGAGTTGCTGGTTCACAGTGGAACAATGAGAGTGCGCCGAGCAAAACGTTACTCGTTGTTTTTGTTTCTAAGAAGGCGAATGTTTCTAAGAAGGCGAATGTTTGTATTTATGTGTGTGTGTGTGTGTGTGTGTGTGTGTGTGTTGTGTGTGTGTGTGTGCGTGTGTGTGTGTGTGTGTGTGTGTGTGTGTGTGTAAAAATATTTATTTCTAAATTAATAAAAAATATTACTTTTATCTCTTTTATGTGCTAGCTCTTTTATATGCTGTGACGATGTGGTCACAGTTAAATATGTTATGTATTAAATAAAGTGTCCATAATTATATAATTTTCCATTACAGTAACAGCGACCGGCACAGGCGGTGAGGAGTACAGTTCCCTCCAAAGGCAGTACGTGCCACTATTTTCGAAAGTGTTGGAGATGATCATGACGAGATTTAAGAGAGTCTGGTTACACAAAGATTTCATGTTCAACATGTCGAAGCTGAAGAAGGAACAAGACGAAGCTACAAAGACCCTCTTTGATCTCTCAAATAAGGTATAATTTTCACACAGATATGATTGGCATACACAGAATAATTAGTAGTTGCAATTGCTCCAGTACATTTACGTGATGCGCGAACAAACATACAATCAAACAGATAGCTTATCAGACAATAGCTTGACTTATATCCCCTAGTTATGTTCTTGTTCAGTAACTTTTCTTATGTCCCCTAGACCATTTTTTATTATTATCTTAATTGAACAGACTTTTTGTTTCATACTGTTTTATGATAAGTATAGATATTATGTATATTATATATACTAACGTTTTTATTTATTCTGTGACAATACAATATTTCACATATTCAGCTCTATGTTGACTAGGTATGAATTAAACTTTGACCAAAACCCCAGAATAAATAATAGTACTAATCCAAATTGAAAACTAGACTTTAAATTCATTAAAATTTGAACTACTGAACCAATTTTCAGGAAATAAATTTCCATACCCTTGTGG
This sequence comes from Alsophila aescularia, assembly GCA_946251855.1. NCBI lineage: Eukaryota > Metazoa > Arthropoda > Insecta > Lepidoptera > Geometridae > Alsophila > Alsophila aescularia. The sequence continues at coordinate 66,071,480 of OX276374.1, forward strand.
TTTCGTATAAGTCTCCTTTTTTTGGCAACGCAAAGTTCCCCAAACAATTGACAGTAGTCGTTATGCTATATTAGAGGCCCTTGGGCGGACTGACAATCTGACAACAGAGCTCAGAGCACTGGGTGGATCACCTGAAAATAAGTCGTCATTCTTCTTCTGTCGTCACAACCCATAGAAAACCAGTAAGCGTACTAATATAACAAATATTCTGCAAGATAAAAAAAATTGAAAAAAAAAAACTAATACGGACTTTGATGGACTTTGACTTGAGAGAACAATGACGCAGAAAAGAATGACGACGTCATTTTGAGGAGATCCAACCCGACTAAATCATTCGATATACACATGTACACATCCTTTCAAATAAAAAATCGTGTTTGAATTTATGTCAACTGATATTTCAGATGATTCAAATAAAAAAAGCAGAAATGAAAACGAATGAAAAAAATCCAGAAGAAAACAAATCAGGTAAAATTTCTTACCCTTACCAATAATATATATGCGATAGGTACAAATACCTAGAATACTAAAACACGACGAAAACGACGCGCGAGCAAAGCCGCGGCGCGTAGCTATTATCATCAGCCTGTGTTTATTCACTGCTCGACGTAGGCCTCTCCTAATGCACGCCACTAAACTCGGTCTTCAGCTCTCCGTATCCAATTTCTGCCAGCCGCTTTTTGCAGGTCGTCACTCCACCTGACCACAGGGCGTCCTACACTACGTTTGCCTAAACATAATCTCCATTCAAGAACCTATTCGACCCCAACGGTTATCAGTTCTTCGGGAAATCTGACCAGCCCATTGCCACTTCAGCTTGCTTATCCTTAGAGCTATGTCGATTTCCCTGGTTCCCTGTCGTATCACTTCATTACGAATATTATCCTTCAGAGAAACTCCAAGCATAGCTCTCTCCATAGATCGCTCAGCGACCTTAAATTTGTGGACAGTTTGATCATGAGTGTCCACGTTTCGGCTCCGTAGGTCGTGACTGGTAGGACGCACTGATTGAAGACTTTTGTCTTGAGGCACTGTCGTATGAACGACGGAAGACTTGACGAAGCGACGAAGGAAAACAATAAAACATTCAGCTAGGTTGGTCAGTAAACTTTGCAAGTCTTGCAGTGACTCCCTAGGGACGATACCATCGGCAAATCGTAAGTGTGAGATGTTCTTGCCTTTGATATTAATGTCCATTCCTTTCCAATCAAGCGTATTACATATCTTCCAGGTCATCAGTGAACAGTTTCGGGGATATAACATCCCCCTGCCTCACGCCCTGCGTGTATATGCTAGTTTTGTACACTCATCGTCGTGGTATCATTGACATCTCAGTACTTCGATATACCGCCAGTCCACATGGCAACTCTGCAAAGCTGCAAACTCCAGAACTGCCTAGGTTTCAAAGGCCTTCTCATAACCAACAAAAGCAAGCGAAGGTTTATACTCTTTGGACTTCTTTATAACCTGCCTCACTGTGTATATGTGGTCTATGGTGCCAAATCCTTCACGAAACCTGGCGTGCTGAGGAGGCTGGACTTAGTCACGTCTTCTTGCGAGACGATATGAGGTGACCCTCGAAAACAACTTATAGACGTGTCTCAGGAGTGAAATAGGTCAGTAGTTCTTTAAAAGGGTTTAATCCCCTTTTTTTAAAGAAGATAAAACCCTCCATGCCTCTGGAGTGTTTCCACCGTTGGTTGAGAACATTGGCAAATAACCCCTGAAGCTCCCGAAGTACGAGTTTCGCCCCTGCTTTTAAGAGATCTGAAGTTATTTCTTCGGAGCTCTTCGAATGTTAAATTGTTTAAGCGCCATCTCAATCTTGTCTCGGCTAACGTTCTGGCATTTGTCAGTATAGTGGGTCAGTGTTGCGTGGGAATCCTCTGTGCTGGGCCGATATAAAAGCATGCGAGTTGTACAATCGGCCTTATAAGTCTTCAACCTCAAAAAAAAGGATCTCAGGCTTAGAGACGAAGGTTGGTCTTGAGCTTCGTCAGATGGGATCTACTCTATTGCTAGGCGAAGAGTTTTGACCCCCGTTTTTGCTCAACTGCCTTAACTATCCAACGTGAGTTTTGAGCATTATTTTGGAAATAATCCATTATATGAAGAATTTCGTGATCGGGTTACCCCTTTATGTAGGTTTTAATTTTCAGGAAAACTCAAACCATTCCTTGAATTAATACTAAACCTCGTGAATGAAACCGGCTGCTTCACCGACCAAGAAGTACGAGAGGAAACGGATAATATCATAGCCGCCGGTCACGAAACAACTGCAACCATACTAACCTTTGCCTTTACGTTACTGGGAACATACCCTGATATTCAAAGTAAAGTTTATGATGAGTAAGTACTGCCTCTATTTAACAAAGAGATTACAACCGCTACTATCTAAATTAAGTCTAACACAAACTTAATAGTCTAATCACAGAATACCTAATAATACTGTCTAATGACAAAACGTGGCAGTTGTTCTATGGTCTAAACTTCTAAAGCATAGATTAATAATGTCTGTTATTTATCTATGTCTAAAGGTAAAGGACATATTAGTTGCATGCAGAGTTTTGGATTGCTAAATCATAATGACAAAATACTAAACGCAATCATAACTATACAGAACAACACTGGGGATCACTGCGCGCTCGTCAGCCTACATAATGCCCAGTAAGTATGTAGCACTGCACTGAAGATCACTGCGCGCTCGTCAGCCTGCATAATGCCCAGTAATTATGTATATTATTAGTATATTATGCAGCACTGTACTGGAGATCACTAGGCACTCGGCAGCCTGCATAATGCCCAGTAATTATGCAGCACTGCACTGGAGATCACTAGGCACTCGGCAGCATGCATAATGCCCAGTAATTATGCAGCACTGCACTGGAGATCACTACGCGCTCGTCAACCTACATAATGCCCAGTAATTATGCAGCACTGCACTGGGGATCACTGCTTACTCGGCAGCCTGCTTAATGCCCACTAATTATGCAGTACTCCACTAGGGATCACCGCACGCTCGTCAGCTTGCATAATGCCCAGTAATTTTGCTGGTTACCATCAAAATTGTACTGATGACAGTATCACCCAAATCACCCAAAGGTTCGGTACTTGCCCAGGCGGAACTGGTTTAACACTAGGTAGTCACTAGGTATTTACGGTTATACCTACGTAAAAGTGAGTGCTACAACTACATAATAAAGTATTTATGTTTCAGGATAATTGAAGTTTTTGGAAGCACCGATAAGGATGTAGATAAAGATGATTTATCAAAGTTAGTTTACACAGAAGCAGTGTTGAAGGAAACATTGAGGCTGTATCCAATAGGTCCTGCGCTTTCAAGATATGCGAAAAAGGCGGTGAAATTAAGTAAGGTTTATCTCACACGGCACCGCCCATGCCACTCGCCGTGTTGCGTGGTCAAGCGGATCGCTTATGAAAAGGATATGTATGTGTCGCAGGCGGATAGATTAAACAGCTGTTTAATTGTTAGGCTTGTGATTAAATGATGCCATTCAACTAACAACCTGAATGTATGACATTTAATGAACTGGCTGGCTGATTGCTCAGGCCATTTATATAATAGGGTGACCATGTGACAAAAATTGCGAAATTGTATCAATCATAGTAGTTTGCAAACAGACAAATGTTTATAAACTGTTTTCACGTTCAACCTAACCTACCTAGGTTTTTTATTTTTTTACTGTAAAAAATACACTCTGCGGACACCTTTTTTGTTGCTCAATTTATTATGTTACATTTTCTTTCTAATATATAAGGTTAGAGAAATTACTCTAGAAGACATGCAATGTTTTTTATATATATATATTTATATACTACTTCTAATTACTACATACTATATTACGACAGTTTAAATGCAATTACACAGTTATGATAAATGGGATCCCTGCAGCTACAAAAAATCCAGCCCCCGCAAGCAGCACCCGTTCACGAGTAGACGCGTGTGCCAAGCATCGCTCTCTTCAACCATAATTTAGGGAAGAGGGCGACCCACCATATGTCGCCGCCACAAGAAGAGGCTTTTTAGTGAGCATGACTTATCTTAATACCTGCAAAGATCCTTATGAAATTAAACATAAGTGTAAATTTTTTTTAACTCGCCTTTTCCACCTTTCTCCGTCCGAGGTCTGCAAGGGCCCCGCCACCGCGTTGTCCTGGTTTTTTATTGCCATCTTTAATTTATAATCTAAGATGGTGTTGGTTGACGCTGACATCACCTTCCTCACGAAGCGACCTATCGCATCGTCGCTTTCATCAGTGTAGTAGGTATAACTACCCCGATGACGCGACACTGCCACCACCGCAAGTGGAATACTCTCGTGCAGCTTCAACTTTTTCCCCCTGGTCTGCATGACGATCACCGACTCGTAGGTCAAACCCTGAGCTTCATGAATGGTCAAGACGCGTGATCCTGTGCTTCCCCCATATCCCTTAGAGATCAGGGATTTATTCTCGTCCTATGTGTGTCTTGTGTATGTGTGAAGAGAGTGTTGGGGAGGTTGGTGGATTTTTGCGTCTCAATGAGCCGTTTCAGCTTCAGGGAATGTACATTATATGCTGAAGAGTAGATGCCGGAGTATACTTCCCTAAGGGCATACGCGACATCTATGGAGTTCCGATGCATGCATGACAACTCTTGGCTAGTGGTTGCTGTCAGGTTTGGGCGGTCATACCTTATGACAAAGAGGTTCTCACTGTCAATAAAAGGAAACTGGTTGACGTCTCCGATGAGAACAAGAGAAGAGAATGAGATATTCTGATGAGAAAAAGTTAGCTAGCACAAGACAGCCGACTTGCCATTACTATGGCCCCAAAATGGTTCAAGAGCGCCTCGTCAACCAAAAGTCGATTGAACTTTGTTGATGCTCTAAAACCATTCACTAGGTCATAGTGCGCACCTTGGTCTTGACCTATTTGGTGTGCTAGTTTCTCCCGCAAGTCTTTTGCTGCCTCTGTTGTTGTGGTGATAATAACGTCCTTCTCGCCATCGAAGTTTTGAACCACCCATGTTGTCTTGCCGCAATCTGGAACCCCATTCACCCAGTCAATCTTGGGCATAACCCAGCCTTCTCACGACACCTCGACTTCAGTAGTTCCCGTGATGAATTTCACCATCTCGAGTATTCTGTCGTCTAGCATTGTCCGGGTTCGCCGAGCAACGACCACAATCGGATCGTCAGATGGGGCTTAGAATTTTATCAGTCCTGATCGCTCAGTCTCCCCCTCGTCCAGAGCCACAAAAACACTTGTTGCATTGAATGCCGCCATGTAACGAGCCGTCATCTCTCCCTTTAGGACAACGACGTCGTTGTTGTTGTAGATGGCAGCTTCCTCCACCTTGAGGTTCTCCTTCAAAATATTTTCATTTCCCAGCTCATAACACTGCAGGATGATTTTGCAGATTCTCGTATCAACCACCATGGTCGCATTTGTTATGGCTAGGATCTCGATGAAGGCGTTTATTGCGTGGTCTCGTGGCTGCAATCCGTGGCGTGATGCCAATTTGAGGCGAGGTGGACTGACCTGCCTGCATGTCGACTGTCGTCAGGGCAGGTTGTGGTTCCTGAATGGGTGGGCAAGCTTCAGCGTTCTCTCTGTTTGGAAGGATTGACTTTTTGGTGACGGCCCTGTGCTGGAGGTGTCATATCGGTCCTGCCATTTGCGTACCGATTCCTCGCGGATCTTCTTGATGTAGGACAGGGGGATTTTATCCTAGTCCTGGGCGCTATTGCTGAGTGCTGCTGACTTCGCGAGTTCATTGGCTCTTTCATTACCAGCAGTCCCTACGTGCGCCGTCAACCAGAACAGCCAAACCTCTCTACCTTCCATTCTGATTTCTCCTATGTTATCCTTCATGCTCCTCACCAGAGGGTGACTCGTTTTGGGATTCTGTAGCAGGTCGAGTGAAGATCTTGAATCACTCAATACACTGACTGTGGGATCTCTGATACGTTTCACTATTTGAATCGCCCTGTAGAGAGCATAAAGTTCCGACTGGAACACAGCACAGGAAAGATGGAGACTGAAGGTGTCCGAGTGAAGTTCCTTATCCTGTTCCCACCAAGTTAGGGCAGCACCTATTTGACCCTCGATCTTGCTGCCATCAGTGTATATCTGGGGTCCGGTGACTTGGTGAACCGCGTCTTCGAGGCACTCGTAATATGATGGATACTATTGTGGACGGGTGATGTTGCTCCAGATATCCGATGTTTTGTTCGAGTTCCTTTCCTGGCAGTAGGTAGTGTTGGTTAAGGTTCTTCTTATCTCTGTACAGGTTTGATGCCTCCTGTATTCTCAGGTCTAACGGGAGCAGACTCGAAAGTACTAAAGCTGATGTCAATGAAACCGTTCGGTATACTTTTTGTGCGAAACCCCTCTGGAGCGAGTTGAGTTTATCTTGTATTAATTTTAGCTATACTGCCTGAGACCAAGCGCTTGAAGCATACAACATGATGGGTTCCACTACTGCTACGTAAATTTTACTCGTTATCTCGCCATTTAGACCCCAAGTCACCCTTGCAGCACACGCTAGCTGTTTATATATGTCCGCGTGTTTTTTGCAGGAGGCGGTCACGTGTGTTTTAAAGGCGAGCTTGTTGTCTATTATAAGACCTAGAAGTTTAATCTTGTAGACGAGATTCAGCGTTGTGCCTGCCATGGTTATATTGGGAATGTCGTACTTAAACTTATTTGTTAGCAACAAGGCATTTGTTATATGCGCTGCAAAATTAAGCTTATTACGACTTCCCCAATCTACTACCATCTCTAGCGTGGCATTGGTTGTTTGCTATATGGTGTTCGACGTTTGACCTGTAAAGATGAGGACTACGTCATCTGCAAACGCTTGGCAATATACTCACCCCTCAACTTCCAGTCTGTGCAGCAATGAGTCTAGAATAACGTTCCGAAATCTTGGTCCACCAATGGATCCCTGGACACAACCTTTCGTGGATTCCTTCTCATATGCTGCTCTAGTGTAGTTGACCTTGATCCTACGGTCATTGAGGTACGAGCCTACCATCGCATACAGAATTTGCGGATATTTTTTTAGTCGAAGTTGATGTTTAATTGCGGGCCGCCATGCGTTGTCGAAGGCCCCCTCTATGTCCAGGGAAATAAGGAGAACGATATTTTTACTAGCCATTCCTGCTCTCACGTGGTTCACCAAATTATAGAGGGCATCTTCAGTGCTTCGCTGTGGCTTGAAGCCTTACTGTCGTCTGCTAAGGGTGGGGAGAATATGCCATTGGAGTCTACCGACTAAGAGCTTCTCTACTATCTTACCAAAAACCGACAGAAGGCCACATACTTTCTCTCGTTTGAGTCGTGTAGAACTCTTTCCAGCTCTCGGTCTGGGCTTATTGAGCCTTTTCGGTGTACTCCAGTTTGGTTTTCCTGTATACGTCGATAACATTGTCTATACGGGACCCCTCCCAAATAACCTACCTAGACCTAACCTACCTAGGTTTTAGACGCTAGTGTTTTTAGGCGCAATTCTATCAAATATAAAAGATTGCGAACAGACAAATATTTATAAACAGTTTTCATGTTCAACCTAACTAACCTACCTAGTTTTAAGGCGCAATTCTAACAAACAGTAGTTTGCAACCAGACGAGTCACAGCTAAATTCACATAATTTTTGTCACAACACTCTTCCATTGTACTATTTTTTTGCGTAAAAGCAATTAAACTGTGAGAAACACCAACAATATTGTTGCTTGCCGACGCCATATTGACCACAGACTAGGTAGCGATGCTACGTATATTGACAGTGTATAAGGCTTTAGCGCCAGGTGGCAGAAAGTGGAACTAAATTTAAATGTGGAAATAATTTAAATGAATAGCCTATGCAAGTAATTAAACGTGATCGATCCAAAATCATTTGCCTAGCTGTTTGATTAAATGCCTGAATATCATTTAGGCCGTTAGTTGAATGGCATCATTTAAAACACAAGCCTAGGCAATTAATTAAATGGCGGATTAAGCTATCCGCCGGCGTCATATATATATATATATATATATATATATATATATATATATATATATAGTTATTTATGGTTGGCTTGTCTTAATTCAGTCCAGACGCGAGCCTATGTTACACGGCGCGTGGTAGTGTGGTGTCAAAATGGATGTCAAGACGGCCGAAAGGCCGCTGCGATTTATTTGCTTATCGCATGCATGTGTAGCACCTGCGTTAGAGATCGCTACACAGCTAGTTCTCCAATAAATAATATTTGCAGCGGATCATTTTATTCTTATAAATAATATGATCCGTTAAAAAATGAATTTGAGGAGTAGAGGAACAAAAAGTAACATTTCCACTATCGAGGTTTTTTTTGTTTCTCGGTGCGGTAGATTAAATTTCGTCATCTTACGGTTCCATATTTTATCAAAAATGAAATATTTACCATCTAAAACGGCAAGTAAAACGGCTGCTTTTGTATCGGAACCTATACATATTCTGCGTAAAATAATAGTAATAAGGCTTTGGGGTAATTTCGAAATATTATTCGATTAGTTGCTACAATGCTTAAATTTTGTTCATTTTTTTTAATAATCTCTGTAAGTTTACTATTAACTCATTTGTTGAAATTTATATTCTAAATCTTGCCATAAACTAAATAGATAAATGCAATTGCGTTCCGTAATACAGTCATTTTAAAACTTGTATTTTGTTTCTTTTGTGCATTTGTAATTTTGAAATACCACGGGGTAATTCCGAATGAAACTGTAATCTTCATCTGTTTGAGTTTGTATTTAAAGTTTAAATTTCCATTTCATTCTACTTTCTCCTATATCAAAAAACAATCTGATATCGTTTATAGTATTGCCAGATCACATATTTGATCACTTTGATTTTTGTAATTACCCCACATAACATCCAGTGGTAAACCTCTGTCTGTCATTCGGAGTAAACCCTCTGGGGTATGTCCCAAAGAAACATAAAAACGATGGCTAGCACATCCTAACCCACAAAATCTATCGTTAAATATTTACAAATTCCCGAAATGTAGAATACGAGATAGTTCTGATAACCTACAAAAAGTTGAAAAAATACGTTTCCAACGAAAACTAGATTTGCACTCTTGAAGAAAAATAAGATGGCGTCTAGTTTTATTTTGCAAGAGCAAACTATTGGTAGAGATTCGGACATCCCCTGAACTAAACTTAATTTCTTCAAATTTAATTTAAACCATGTTGGCTTCTAACAAGGTATTTTTTCTCCTGGCATCTAATCCTCACTCACTAAAATATCACTAAAGCCTGTCAGCGTAAAATCAACTTTGTTTCCACGCGGCAAGAGTCCCGCTTTGTCCAAACGCTGTCTCAGAACGTTTCTGAATTTATCCAAACGCTGTTAAACAGCGTGTTAAAAATCTGTTTTAATTACGTTATTAAAATAAATTAATGTCGAATAATGTTATATAAAATAATAGAAATATAAATTAGAGTAATAGAATTAATTATAGAAATATATATAATAAAGTATGGAGTATGTATGTATGTGGACAGTGCTCAGTGATAAACTATGAGTGAGGTTGTAGTGTTGATGAAAAAGGACAACTGTCGTCACAACAGAATAAATAATAGTACTACATAATCAGCACCTACGAATAACAATATTATTCGTAGGTGCTGATTATAGCCCATTCTCGTATTCGTATATATTGTTCGTATTTCATTCTCGTTATAGAATAATATTAATTTAAGCTGCACCGCTTAATAGCAGCTTAATTGACGTAAATTTAGAATAGATGTTTCAAAGTCGACAAGGTTTAATTTAAATTTGAAGAAATTTTGTCTACTTTAGTTTAAAGAGTAAAATTACCAAATTGCTGCCAGTTCGCAATTTTCGGAATATCCCCATTTTCGAAATTACCCCAAAGCACCTTACGATAATTCAAAGTCAAATTCAAAGTATTGTATTGCAACTATGCAAAGTAATAGCACGTCAAAATTTACAAGTCAAAATTAACATCTCATGAACAAGGAGAAATACGTAAAATATCATAAATAGATCAAATCAATACAATTTAGGTAAACTAAAACTTTGAGTTTCAAAATTAATATTATTCTGTATTTGAAGAATTGTTATTAAGGTATCCAAGACACTAAAATATGATCGTTTGCGTGATGTAGTCATTTTTTGACTGAGCTAGCGAAGCAAGCGAATTGTCTCTGCTTCAAGTTCAATCAATTTCCTTACATCTGTCAGTTTGTTGGTTCTCCTCTACAGGTTGTATTTTTTTGTCCACTTTGATTGTGCAACGCTAGATCATTGCAAAATGTTTGTGCTCGTAAGGTCTACTGTTTACAAAACTACTATTTTACATTATCACTATTTTACTATTTTTCATTATATACGATGCGGCTGGCGAGGCACTGCAGCTCGCGGTTGGTGCTGTGATATATTCCCAACTGCCCCATTAACGTCCCCATTGGTCAATGGGGTCAAAAGTATGTCAAAAGTACGTCAAATTTATGTCAAAAGTATTTCAAAAGTAAGGTCCCTATTAATGGGGCCGATGGGAATTTGAATTCTCATCGGCCCCATTATTCACTCTAATGAGGCCGATGGAAATTCTCACCTGCCCCATTGGCGTGGATAGTGGGGCAGGTGGGAATTTAAAAGTCCCATCGGCCCCATTGATGGGGACGTTAATGGGGCAGTTGGGAATACATCGGTGCTGTGAGCAGGAGACGTATCACGCGCGTCCGGTATATAATATACTCTAATCTATGATCACGCTATCGCGGCTATTGTGGCTATGGTGCAGCCCCTAAAGGCAGACTGGCACAGCACTGGGCTAGTTGGCCAGACATTTGTCATTGTGTGCATACTGTGGTGCGTTTGGTACCGCTCGCTTGTATGAAGATAACCTACTTTTCTATTTCTATGCCCGTACGCCGCAGTTCGTGACGAGCTACGAATAATATTATTCGTAGCGACGGTACGTAATACTATTATTTATTCTGTGGTGACGATGTCATCCTTTTTCATGAACACTACAACCTCATTCATAGTTTATCTTATCACTGAGCACTGTCCACATACATACATACTCCATACTCATACTTCTATTATCAAATTCAAATCATTCGATCGATCATCGCAGCTGGTGCAGTACAGACCTCAAATAAATTTGTAATTACCTTGTTCTCGGAGGGAAAGTCCCGTAGTTTATAGACCGTATTATAATTAAAAGAAACAGTTTTACGCAATACAATTTATTTGTAAAAGCAGTGGTCTTGGAACAAGCAGCATGTAGATTAATGAACTAGTATTTATAAAAGTTTTTTAATGCATTGTCACAGAGTTGTGAGCTACCCTGAAAGTTTCAGCCGGATAGATAATCGGGATGTGCTCGAAATTTGAGTTGCAAGATTCCACCCGGAACGACAAACAAGGAAGTGACTTAATAAAATCGTGTTAATAACACTAGAGAAGTGGCCATCATGGACTCCAGGATCTTCGTGAAACTGCAAATTATTTAAATTTTCACCGTTAATGACTTCTATAATCTACTGCCTGCGGCTACCTCCTTGTTTCTGTTTATTGTCCGCTGCGAGCCATCCCCTTGAGCTGATGAGCAACCCTCGGGGGACCTCCGGCGACACTGTGGTCCCCCATTGTTGACTTGTTCTAGGAAACTATACAGTGGAACCTAACACCGGGTGTTTCTTAATGGTCAACGGAGTGCATCGCCATCCAATGTGGGGTCCTGACGCGGACCAGTTCAGACCAGAGAGGTGGCTGGAGCCCGCTACTCTGCCTGATCCCAGTTACTTCGGTGGTTTCGGTCTGGGCAGACGAGCTTGCATTGGTAAGCTTTTCTTTTTTAGTTAAAAGCTACCGTTTGACTCTTATCTCACCTGACGTTAAGTGACTATGTGGTCGAAGGTAGTAGACCGAGCGCCCCGGGGTGAGATATTTTTTCAACGTCTTATTTCTAACATCAGTTGTTGTACCTTTTTTTTAGTTAATGGCTACCGTTTGACTCTTATCTCACCTGACGTTAAGTGACTATGTGGTCGAAGGTAGTAGACCGAGCGCCCCGGGGTGAGATATTTTTTCAACGTCTTATTTCTAACATCAGTTGTTGTACCTTTTTTTTTAGTTAATGGCTACCGTTTGACTCTTATCTCACCTGACGTTAAGTGACTATGTGGTCGAAGGTAGTAGACCTAGCGCCCCGGGGTGAGATATTTTTTCAACGTCTTATTTCTAACATCAGTTGTTGTACCTTTTTAAAACATCGACCCCATAATGGCTACAAATATGTGGATATACATACCAAAATCATATTTAAATTATTTTATCTAGCTGCTCCTCGCGGTTTCACCCGCGTGGACTGATAATGATATATTAACATAGTAACATACACAAACTTACTTATTTATAATTTACTAGTTTTCCCGCCCGCGACTTCGTCCGCGCGGACTACTGTTTATTGTGAAAAAAATATCCTATATTCTGTTAGGTTATTAAAAACCAATGCAAAAGTAGGTATAGCACCACTACGTAGTATTATTAGGTATTCTGTGGCACCACTCTTGTTGTTTTTTGACATACTTTTTATTTCGTTTCCATGGCAACCGTTTCTTACAGCGAGTAATCAACATTTGTCCAGTTAATACTTTTTTCCCGTGGAAACTAACAATTTTTCGGGATTTAAAGTATTCTATGTTTTATTCCAGGGTGTAAGCTATCTCCATTCCAAGTTTCTACAAAAACTGTCCAGCCGTTATCGCGTGAAAGCTCCCCAAACAAATAAACAAACAAACAAACAAACACACACACAGACAACGTTTCACTTTTATATATTGGTATGGATATGCCACTCGCGTCACCACATTAGGAAATAAATTTCAAAAAATCACCCCTGTTGACCTCCTTGTATATATCCTTCGACACCTTTCACTTTGAAACCTGTCATTTCGACACCTGTCACTTTGACACCTGTCACTTCGAAACCTAGAAGTGGCAATTCCCATACAAAAAGTTTTTTATCCCAAATCGGGGTCAATAGTTTTCCTATGTGTTAATCCAGGATACAAGCTAGCCTGGTACCAAATTTCATCCAAATCCGTTCAGTCGTTTAAGCGTGAATGGGTTACATACATCATACACACATACAAACTTTCGCCTTGACAATATTAGTGTCCTATTGCGAAAATAAGAAAAATAAAAAGAATTACTTAAAATTTTGTTCAAATCAAAATTTTTGTTCAAAAAAAGTGTTTTTTTTTCCTTCATAAAAACTAATTCAATTTACTGGCAATAAAATAACAATGAATTAATTGGCCTAAACTTATGGCAGCTCACTTCAAAAGTCAAATGATCAACATTTTCATAGTGCCGATATAGAGCGGTCAATTCGTCTTAAAAAAGTTGGTAACCGTGTATTTTGGGTACGGTAGGATGTGATTTTATTTTATACTAGCTGTACCCGCGGCTTCGCACGCGTGGTCTTTTCTTTAGCTTCAAAGTACCATAATGTGCCATCAAAATTTCTTCAGCCGTCAAAAATACTTTAATCAATTGCTCGGCTTCTAACTACTGGATTGAGATACCAATTAGACCAGTTTTTAAATCAAACCCTAAATTATCTAACAGTGAAAACCGCATTGCAATCAGTCCAGTAGTTTTTATGTGATGCGTTAACATACAAACATACACAAAAACAGACAGAAAGACACAATACCTTAAACTTACTTTACTTCAATACTTTTTTAAGCACCCAAGAGCATTTTTTTATTTATCTTTGTACAACCTTTTTCGTACCTATTGCTTTATTATAAGTATAGATATATGACTGTGTCAATTTGCATCAAAAAATCCGGCCAGTAGTTTCAGCGTGTTATGTGTTCTTTTTAATAACTTTCAACCCCTATCTTGCGAAAAAACTTTAATTTTTTCGGGATGAAAAGTATCCAATGTCCTACCTCGTAGTATGAACTCAAATCATACCAAGTTTCATTTGAATTCATTCAGTAATTGCGGTGCGATACGCGGTCAAGATACGGACAAACAGACAGACAGACAAACAAAAATAAATAGTAAAATAGTTTTGGCTTCAGTATTGAATAAAGAGAACCATCAAAATAATGGTTCAATATTAACATAATTTTGGACCCATATCCCGCAGGAACCCTTCACTTTTTTGGTATAAAACGTGTCCTCAATTTTAACCCATCATATTACTTAAGACGGTGCCAAGTTGCATCAAAACCAGTCCATTAGTTTCAGCGTGGTACCTGTTCTTTTAAATAAGTTTTAACCCCTATCCTGCAAGAACCCATTATGTTTGCAAGATGTAAAGTATCCTATGTCCTACCTTGTAGTATGAACTCAAATCATACCAAGTTTAATTTGAATTCATTTAATGGTTCCGGCGGCGTGATGCGCGGCCAAGTAACAGACAGACAGACATACAGACAAAAATGAAAAAACATACAGTTTAGGCTTCATTATCGAATATAGAGTAACCTACAAAAAATATTTCACAATATCTTTAATGTACTTAATTTGGACCCATATCCCGCAGGAACCCTTTATTTTTTCGGGATGAAAAGTATCCATAATTTTCACCCATCTTATAAACTATGTCTGTGCCAAGTTCCATCAACATTTGTCCAATAGTTTCAGCGTGCTACGTGTTCTTTGAAATAATTTTCCACCCCTATCCTGGAGGAACCCTTTAATCCAAAAAGTAAAAGAAATGTAAAGTATCCAATGTCCTACCTCGAAGTATGAACTCAAATCATATTAAGTTTCATTTAAATTCATTCAGTATTTTCGACGTGATGATTGATTTCGGTTTGACGGCGCGCTGCCAAGATACAACAGACGGACGGACAGACAGACAGAAAAACATTAAAAAAAATACACTTTCGGCTTTAGTACAGGATACAGGACAGCCTCCAAAAAAATTTCAAAATTTCTTCAATTTACAGAATTTGGGACATTATCCCGCAAGAACACTTTATTTTTTAGAGATAAAAATTATCCTTGATTTTTTACCCATTATATAAACTATGACTGTGCCAAGTTGCAAAAAATCCGTTCAGTAGTATCAGCGTGATACGTGATCTTTTAAATAACTTTAAACGCCTATCTTGCGGGAACCCTTTAATTTTTCAGGATTAAATATAGGATAGGATCCTATGTCCTACCTCGTAGTATGAACTCAAATAGTACCAAGTTTCATTTATGTTCATTCAGTAGTTTCGGCGTGATGCCTAGCCAAGATACAGACAGACAGACAAAATGAAAAAATAATACAGTTTTGGCTTCAGTATCGAATATGAAGTACCCTCCAAAACAAAATTTCAAAATATATTCAATGTACAGAATTGGACCCGTTACAGTATTATTATAAGTATAGATTAGTGTATCCAACATTGGTATAAAAATACGCCTTATGTCTCCATTTACATTTATAATACATATTCAAGAAAATCAACAAGTGACCTTAAGTGAAGACGCGTAGGGAAATCATCAATATGGTGCCATTTACAGAAATCGGAATAGTGGTGCAATTCAACTAATGGCCTGAATGATATTCAGCCATTCAATCAAACAGAAAGGCAAATGATTTGGATCTATCACGTTTATGTTCACTAGTTTTCCCGCTCGCGACTTAGTACGCGCGGACTACTGTTTATCGCGAAAAAAGCATCCTATTTTCTTCTAGGATATTAAAAACCAATGCAAACGTAGGTATAGCACCACTCTTGATGTTTTTTGAGATTTGTTATTTCGTTTCTATGGCTACCACAGACCATTCTGTGATGGCAACAATTACAGCGAGTAATCAATATTTTCCAGTTTTCCCGTGGAAACTTAAATTTTTTGCGGAATAAAAAGTATTCTATGTTTTATTCCAGGAAATAAGCCATTCCAAATTTCATCAAAATCCGTCCAACCGTTATCGCGTGAAAGCTCCCCAAACAAACAAACAAACTGACAACGTTTCACTTTTATATATTGGTACTAGCTGTACCCGCGGCTTCGCACGCGTGTTCTTTTCTTTAGGTTCAAAGTACCATAATGTGCTATTCCAGGACCAATATACCAACATTTGAACAAAATTTCTTCAGCCGTCAAAAATACTTTATCAATTGATCGGCTTTCGAACTCACCGGATTGAGATACCAATTACACCAAATTTAAATCGAACCCTAAGCTATCTAACAATAAAAACCGCATTGCAATCGGTCGCGTAGTTTTTACGTGATGCGTGAACAAACAAACATACAGACAAACAGAAAGAAAGACACGATTAACAAAAATAATATTGTTTAATTACTTTTTTTAAGCACCCAAGAGCATTTTTTTTAATTTGAATTTTTTAGTAGTTTGGGTGCAATGCGCGGTCAAGATATGGAAAAAGAGACAGACAAAATTAAAAAGTAAAACAGTTTGGCTTCAGTATCGAATATAGAGAACCTTCCAAAAAATATTTTTTATTACTTAAATATTAACATAACTTTGGACACATATCACGCAGAAACCCTTTACTTATTCGGGATAAAACGTGTCCTCAATTTTAACCCATCATATAACTTAAGACAGTGCCAAGTTGCATCAAAACCCGTCCATTACTTTCAGCGTGGTACGTGTTCTTTTAAATAAGTTTCAACTCCTAAATAATCCCATAATAATCCCATAATTTTTTCGATATGTAAAGTATCCTATGTCCTACCTCGTAGTACGAACTCAAATCATACCAAGTTTCTTTTGAAGTCATCCAGTCGTTGCGGCGGCGTGATGCGCGGCTAAGATGCAGACTGACAGGCTTCATAATAGAATATAGAGTAACATCAAAAAAAAAAAAACACTATATCATTAAAGTACATAATTTGGACCCATATCCCACAGGAACCCTTTATTTTTTTGGGACAAAATGTATCCATAATTTTCACCTATCTTATAAACTATGTCTGTGCGAAGTTGCATCAACATCCGTCAAATAGTTTCAGCATGCTAAGTGTTCTTTTAAATAATTTTCCACCCCTATCCTGCTGGAACACTTTATTTTTTCGGGATGAAAAGTATCCAATGTCCTACCTCAAAGTGTAAACTCAATCATACCAAATTTCATTTGAATTCATTAAGTATTTTCAGCGTGGTGCGCTGCCAAGGTGCAGACAGACAGACGGACAGACAGACAGAAAGACAAAAACTAAAAAAATACAGTGTTGGCTTTAGTATTGAACATAGAACGTCCTTAAAAAAAAAAAAACATAATATCTTAAATTTACAGAATTTTGGACATTATCCCGAAGGAACACTTTATTTTTCGGGATAAAAAGTATGCTTCATTTTTACCCATTATATAAACTATGACTGTGCCAAGTTTCAACAAAATCCGTCAAGTAGTTTCAGCGTGATACGTGTTCTTTTAAATAACTTTCAACACCTATCCTGCAGGAACCCTTTAATTTTCCGGGATGAAAAGTATCCTATGTCCTACCTCAAAATATGAACTCAAATCATACCAAATTTCATTTGAATTCATTGAGTATTTTCGGCGTGATGCACTTGCAAGGTGCAGACAGACAGAGGTACAGACAGACAGAAAGACAAAAACTAAAAAAATACAGTTTTGGCTTTAGTATTCAATATAAGACCGCCAATTGTATTACCTTATTTAAGTTTTGATATTGTTTGTTCTTTGTTTTGGTATACAATAAAGTATTTCGTATCGTATCGTATCGTATAGAACGCCCCCCAAAAAAAATTACAAAATTTCTTTAATTTACAGAATTTGGGACATTATCCCGCAGGAACTCTTTATTTTTTCGGGATAAAAAGTATTCTCAATTTTAACCCATCATATAAACTATGACTGTGCCAAGTTGCATCAAAATCCGTCTAGTAGTTTCAGAGTGGTAAGTGTTTTTTGAAATAACTTTCAACCCCAATCCTGCGGGAACCCTTTTATTTTTCGGGATGAAAACTAGCCTATGTCCTACCTCGTAGTATGAACTCAAATCATACCAAGTTTCATTTAAATTAATTCAGTAGTTTCGGCGTGATGCCTAGCCAAGATACAGACAGACAGACAGACAGACAGACAAAAATGAAAAAACATACAGTTTTGGCTTCAGTATCGAATACAGAGTAAGGTCCAAAATTTTTTTTCTAAATATCTTAAATGTACAGAATTGGACCCGTTACAGTTTTATTATAAGTATAGATAGATGTATGGAGGCCCATAACTTAAAAAAATAGTGAATATATTTTTTTGTACACCTTCGACCACATTGTCGCTTTCCATAAGGTGAGATCAAGGTCAAACGATTGCCTAGACAGTAATTAAAAAATAAAAAACTGCTTGCCCAGGCTATTCATTTGAATTTAGTTCTACTTTCTACCACCTGGCGCTGAAGCCCATACATTATAAATATACGTAGTATCGCTACCTAGTCTGTGGTAAATATAGCGTCGGCAAGCAAAAAAAAAAAAAATTGTCGGTGTTTCTCACAGTTAGATTGCGTTTACGCAAAAAAAACAATGGAAGAGTGTTGTGACAAAAATAAAACTTGGTATGATTTGAGTTCTAATTACGAGGCAGGACATAGGGTACTTTTCATCCCGAAAAATTAAACGGTTCCCGAAGGATAGGGGTTGAAAGCTATTTATAAAAACACTAACCACTCTGAAACTACTTAAAAGATTTTGTTGCACCTTGGCAGACTCATTGTTTATATGATGGGTAAAAATTCAGGATACTTTTTATCCCGATAAAATAGAGTTCCTACGGGATAGGGGTCCAAATTCTGTACATTGAAGTTATTTTGTAAATTTTATTGGAGGCTGTTATATATTCAATACTGAAGCCAAAACAGTTTTTTTTATTTTGGTCTTTTTGTCTGTCTGTATGTATCCTGGCCGCGCATCACGCCGAAACTACTAAATAAATTCAAATGTAACTTGGTATGATTTGAGTGTATACTACCAGGTAGGACATTGGATACTATTCATCCCGATATATTAAAGGGTTCCCGCAGGATAGGGATTGAAAGTTATTTAAAAGAACATTTATCTCGCTGAAATTACTGCACGGATTTTGATGCAACTTGGCACAGTCATTCATCGTTTATATAATGAGTGAAAAATAAGAATACTTTTTATACCGAAAAAATAAAGGGTTCCTGCGGGATATGGGGCCAAATACTGAAGATATTTAGTAAAAAAAATGGAGGCTTTTCTATTATTCGTACTGAAGTCGAAACTGTTCTTTTTTCTTTTTTGTCTGTTGTATGTCTGTCTGTATCTTGGCCGCACATCACTCCGAAACTACTGAATTAATTCAAATGAAACTTGGCATGATTTGAGTGTATACTACCAGGTAGGACATTGGATACTTTTCATCCCGATATATTAAAGGGTTCCCGCAGGATAGGGATTGATAGTTATTTAAAAGAACATTTATCTCGCTGAAACTACTGCACGGATTTTGATGCAACTTGGCACAGTCATTCATCGTTTATATAATGAGTGAAAATTAAGAATACTTTTTATACCGAAAAAATAAAGGGTTCCTGCGGGATATGGGGCCAAATACTGAAGATATTTAGTAAAAAAAATGGAGGCTTTTCTATTATTCGTACTGAAGTCGAAACTGTTCTTTTTTCTTTTTTGTCTGTTGTATGTCTGTCTGTATCTTGGCCGCACATCACTCCGAAACTACTGAATGAATTCAAATGAAACTTGGCATGATTTGAGTTTATACTACGAGGGACATTGGATACTTTTCATACCGTTAAATGGTCCCCGCAGGATATGGATAACCTCTAAGATACTCAAGGAATATTCCTCCAAATTTCAAATACTAAGGTCCACTGGTTTAGGCTGGGTATTGTATGTCAGTCAGTCAGTCAGTCAGTCAGTCAGTCAGTCAGTAGGTATGTCGCGGTACTGTTTTATAGGCATGATTAAAATAATATAATAAAACACATATTTTTATTATTCTGCCCAAAAGTGAAGGGCATCTATACTTGTAATAAAACAGTACGTACCAAAAAAAACTGTTGAATGATTAAAGTAAAAAAAAAAAACTAGGGTACTTTAAATATACTACTGAAAGAGAATAAAACAATTTTAAAATTCGTTTGTGTCTGCTTGTCTGTTATAATGCGCCACTCCAATTGGAGTGGCGTTTATGTAGCACGTGTTAGCATTGACTCTCATTCGCGCTACAGAAGTTTACTATTTTTGTTGTTGATGCACATGAAGCACAACAATAAAAGTAGTTGTGTGAGTAAAAGTAGATGCTTGTCTAGTCGTATCTAGTCCAGTTTTTGTTAACGTGATATTAAAGCGTGACGTATCTTCCCCACTTTCCCATTCCCCGTAACTAGATCTATGATTTTTAATGACCTCGTAGGCAAGAAGGATCCTTGCTTGCAGGTAGGTACCTACTTGCTCAGACCACTCCGTTGCGTTATTGCGCCACCGGTGATGCAGGTTTTGGCCCTTTGGTTTGTTCACAGCTTGACAAGTTACTATTTTACAGGTAAAGTTTACGCCATGATGTCAATGAAGACATTGGTAGCCCACGTGGTTCGCCGTTACCGGATATCCGCCGACGTGACCAAGATGGTGCTCAAATGGGAAATTCTGACCCGCCCCGTCTCTGGACACGAAATTACTTTAGACATTAGGGAAGATGCAATGTTTCAATAGCTGCTTAATGTCAGGGTTGATTAGGTACAACTTATATATAGGTACTAGGTAAACCTATACCTAGGTACCTGTGTAATGTCTGTACATTAAAGTAAATTCGAAATCCACTACCTAGTAGACGTACATATATTTAATGGGAGTTTCAGAATTTGGTAGCTTTGGTTTCAACTTAATTAATGTGTTTTACTTTCTTGTTCAAATAAAATTGACAGGTGACAGTGTATTATCATATTATGTGCAATAAAATTTATAACACATGGTATTAGTATGATTTTAAACGAGTCCCTATATATCACGGCCAGTAGGCCAAGCACAAATTTTCAAACATTCGTATCGCATGCGTACCGTGTTTACCAGAGCAAGACGATTATCGCCATCACAACACCTTGCGTACGACTTGCGTACGACTAGCGTCCTTACGTTAGTGACGTATTTCTAATGTAAATAAGGATGGGCTCGGTTGAACGAAAGCCGGCCAAATTGAATGAACAAAGAACGAATAGTTTGTTTGAAACCTAATAATATAATGTATGTTCTGTGAAAACTCCTTTTTTTACAAATTGTCTATGAACGACATTTCTTTCGTTGACATCAGGGTGGCCAGAATGTTACTTTTGTAACATTTTACGTTACTTTTGACCCCCTCATGTTACACGACTTAAAATGTTACTTTTACGTAACTTTTACGACTAAAATATATATATTCAAAGGACATGGCCAGTTCCTGCCTAGAATGTACTTTGAATGTAGGTAATTGTTAAAATTCACAAAAATAAAATAAAAGTTATGGCTTGTGTTATGTATCTCTAGAACTCCAGGCTTTAAAGGGCTGCTAATAAAAGTAATTAAATTGTTCCACCTGAAAATCAACGACATTTTGAATGTCTTACGTTACGTTCAACGAAATGTATGTACGATGATAAATAAACTTCTATATGACAAATGTATCAATAATTAAAGTGAATGCACATAAGATTTATTCAAAATACATTTTGTATATTGCAACATTTTTCTATTTCATTATTTGTTTGTTATTTCATTTATACAAATAATACAATACGATTTCGCACTTTCACTTAGCAAAAACGGACTACGAGAAATGTCAGACATCTGTGATATCACAAAATGTCATGTCACTTGCGATATCCATTGGTTCCGATGCACTTGCATTCGTGTGTACTGTACCATTTAATTCTGATCTTGTTATTGCATTCTACAACCGACGACCTTGGCCTTTTCCCGGACTGATTTCTTTGACGAATTCGAGATATTATTATTTACTATTCGAGAGTGATTAGGTATCTAATAGGCAAGCGTGCTACACCTTCGACCACATCATTGCTTTCCATCAGGTGAGATCGTGGTCAAACGATTGCATAGTCCGTAATAAAAAAAAAAAATATAATATTTCACTTGTTATTATACTACGGACTCAGTTTTGCTCACGTTTTGGATAAAAATTTATACAATTGATTTGATTATGAGGTGTATCAACTGCAGCACATCCACACGTTTGCAAAGGCATAATAATGCGTTCTCACTATCAACGTATTTTCTGATGATACTTACACGATGGCTATCAATTGAGGTAAGCATGTGAAAATGAATTTTTATTGAGCTATGTAAAGATTGTGTCTAATAATCGTTATTTTTCAATGATACACTCTATAGTTCAAAAGATTTTCTCAAATCAAATTCAAATGGAGTGCCTGATAGGTTTTTGTGACCAAAAGCGCCTGTATAGTTATTTAAAATGCGTTTCAGTTAGTAAAAAAGCACGTTGTTATCTTTAAAGCTAGAAGTTCTTGAGAGATATTGCTTATTTGCAATTAGTAATAGGGTAATCTTGAACACGAATAACTTTAAATTATTGATGTACATTGACTTTTAATATCTAGGCAGAGAGCGCTAGCAAACCGGGCCGTCCTCTTTTATTCAGTAATAAAAAAAGCGTGAAATGGAACGCATCAAAGGAAGTTTTCGTTCATCGTTTTGGCGCATTTGATTTTGAGCCATCATCGTCTCGAATTCGACGAAACGCGAAATGGACCAATCGCGTATAAGTTGAATTGTGGTTATGAACTGTAGCTGTGAAGACTTTTTGACCGAGCAAGTGCAAAGCGCTAGCGTACGCCTCCATGTCAGCTTGGGCAAAAATGCTTTCGTATGTGTTTCCGATTGTCCGGCTGTTTTCCACTACAGGTAAAATTTCTCAACCAATCTAGACAAAACTTGGTATACAGGTTTAACACATGTTTTTTTTTTTGGATTTTTGATTGGGGAAGGGGGGGGGGGGATTACTTCCTCCAAAAAGAGGGCTACTGAATGTCTCCACCTTATTAGATCTGATTTCAATGGTTATTTTTTTATTTTACTGTGACAAAGACGTTTTCGTCATAAAATAAGATAATGTTACTTTTCTCGTGAAAATGTTACTTTTTGAACTGTCTCGTGTTACTTTTGACTATCGGCCACTGGCAACACTGGTTGACATATCATTTGGTTTCGATTTGGAATTTATTTCACAAATACGAATTCATTCCCTTTTTTTGAGGAAATCGTTGTTTTTAACCACTCCGAAACGTGATATTATTGGGTTGGAATCATAGAAAAGTACGTAAAGTTCCCATAATGTAGATAATATAGAAAAGGTACTTGTGTTTCCTAAATGTAATTACTTATTTGAATTTATGTTCTAGAAATGGAGATTTATCCAAATCCCTTTGGAATCTAATGGCCGACACATCCTCCAAGAGAAGTGAAAGGAGCTGACAGGCATAGCATAGAATACACTAATAAAACCATGCTAACATAAGTGACGGCACCGGGGACAGTTCAGACGAAAAATGGCATATGATGAACAAGCTCCACCACAAAAAGTAAGTAATGTGACAAGCAAGTCATTCACCTGATGCTAAGCATCACACCTGCCAATGATGGTTGTATTTTCACTTAGGATATCAAGCTGTAAAGTTTTGCACAGCACTGCACTGAGCTTGTCGCAAGGTGGTCCTCCGAGGGTATGGGCTACTGAGCTTGTTGCAAGGTGGTTCTCCGATGGGTATGGCTTACTAACTCAAGGGGGCGACTGTCAGCAAACAATAATACGGTACAGGAACACGGAGGAGTCTACCAAACAAACCAATAAACACCTAGTGCACAAACAGCACCAAGTTCTGTGCCGGCTCTTCCTTCAATGGGCAGTGGAGGCTTCTCAGCTGCAAGTCTTCATACGAACACCTGCATTGCTACATGGCACAGCTTCTGTCTATTGCATACTATTTTAGACACATTTCCTTCAACTACGTGCAGTAAACTTTGATTTTAAAATTAAATGTATTAGAAGCGGGTATTCATTTCGTTTAAATTCTGTTTTATTAAAGTTTGTACAAGGATAGGTAAAAACATAGTTTTGCCAATTAAAGACAATGTCTGAATGACATAAAAGTATATGTGTGGGGTGATCAAAGAATATAGTTACTCTCTACCGAGACGGTGATAAAATATGAAAGAGGTTATAATTTTGATGAGGAAGACATTGTCACAAGCTGTTGACCCAGTAGTTTTGAATAGGTATCTCTTATTTATTCCTCCCTATTTAATGTTTCAGATCGGCACACCTTGGGACAAGCCGGTGGTGGAGATCCCTGATGAACAATGAATGGAAGCCTTTTCAAACAATAGAAAGAAGAATGATGATGCACTTGTTTGTTGAAAGAAGTTTTAATAAATCTTGTGATTTATGTAATAGTTCTGATTAAATACATATACTGTTTATTAATTCAGTGGTTTTATTGAAGTATCTGTGGCTCTAGTCAGTGCAGTGCTGTGTTCTAGTGCTGGTAGCGCGGGGGGGGGGGGAGTCGACCCTAGGATTGCAGGATTTCTCACATGTAGACACACATGGTAATGAGGAGGCAGATAATCCGAAGTAGTTATCCAATACAAAAGTTACATCCCATTAGAATGAGTATTTTGATATTGTCTCTCGAGAAAATGAATATTGTACAGAACAATGCAAAGTGAGCCTCCTCGTATACCATGGTGTGCTGTAATGAAGTTGAGTAGGAAACTAAATTTCTCATAGATTGCACTCGACATATGCCTTTAAACACTTAACGAAGAAGAATAACAACAGCCCCAACTGTGATCTAAGTAGTATTTCGAAAGATGTCTACCATTTTCTGATGGAATGAATAAGTCTGGAGTGTACCTATGAGAGAGGAATTATTTATTTAAGGTGGTAAATGTAAACCAACTTGATATGGGTCTGTTCCAGAGCATCTTAGCTGCGCAAAGATCTGGCACAGCAGGGATGCTCTATCAGTCCACATATAGTTTGGTCAAAGCGGTTAGAAACTAGTGTGTATACTATGAGACTGACATATTCATTGGACAACTAAAAATCCACTAAAATAAACGGACAACAAAACTGTACCCCTGGTGGTACGGTGAGTCTTTTAAAGTTAAACCATACCACTAATAAGTACCTAACTAGTTATTTCCCTACTTTTGGAGAAATTAGTCAAAGGGAGAAAGCCCATCCCTTTCTCCAACCACCAATTATTATTAAATAGGTACCTACAACAAATGTACCAGTAACTAGATTTATTTGCCTTATTGTACCTAGAAAAAAGAATGAAAGAGATTGGAAGTTTCCTTTCAATAAATTTGTTTATTTAAAGAATAATAATATAGCCTTTTATTCAGATCTATTATTTACATAGTATAAAGATTATAATAGATGAGAATTAAGTATGTTGTTGTATATCTACTATTTGCTTCTTTTCTGTAGATCTGTTTGCCAATCGGCAAAGGCCTCCACCAACCTTTTCCATTCATGTCTTTCCTGAGCCACTCTGTTCCACATCACTCCTGCCGCTTGTCTGATGTTGTCATGCACAGAAAAGGTGGGATGGGATTTCAATAATAGTTCTGATTTAATACATATATTCTTTATTAAATCAATGGTTTTATTTCTCTAGTGTTCTATAGTCATGTACAAGTGATAATTTAGGTAGCAGTGACAAGTAGGCGAAGCGAAGGCCCTTTCACTTGTAACAGTGCAGTGCAAAACTGATTTAGATTATTTCTTGTACCTCATTACCGTTTTCTTTTAAAATGTTAAGAGGCGATGAGACTGATTAGTTTGCTTGTTCTGCTGATTCGGTTATGTTAAAATCCATGAACATGTTCAGACCTTTTGACAGCTAATATCTCTGAAAGTAGATACATAAGTAGTTAGGCTAGGTACTATCGCAGTCGGGTTGCATGCCAGATAACCTCCAAGAGTGCCCAACGGTTGCTGGTCCCTTTCGATGCGGTTCATCTGGGGGGAAGAGCAGCAGTTGGGACGGTGCACCCGGGGTTCGGTCAATAATTCTCCTCGGGGGATTATTGGCCGTAGCCGATATCTGGCGGAGGCCTCTCCGCGTGTCCCTCTGATGAGCGGAGGGCACAGTGGATGAAGGTTGGTGGATCCGGGTAGAGTGACTACCTGGACGGCAGGATGGGAACCTCTGCAAAGAGCTTTTATCTTTGCAGGGGTTCACAACCTGCGGATGGTGGGTGTCTGAGCTTCAGAGCTTGGACGGTGGTATGGGAACCTCTATATGGAGCTTTTATCCATGTAGGGGTTCTCATCCTACGTTGGTGGACCGAATCTCAAGGTCTCGGTGCTCGCCGGGGGGAACCCGGTCGTTAGAGCACCAAAACACGGGGAACCTTACCCCTAAAAAAGGAACCAACCATGAAAGCGCGTTTGAAAGAAAAACTACCCCAGGAGGGTACCAACCTCTTAGAGGTTGGAGAATCCCTCACCGTCTCATCTGAGCCGGTCTGCTCCTCGTATTCTGGGGGGAGCACAAACCGCTTTGAGGCTCTAGGCCTTGACGTCAAGCGAGAGTGAGAATTCGTCGGCTGGGGCTTTCAAGAAACCTGCTTCGGTGGGTGCCTTGAAGGCTTCAGGAAGTTCGCGGAGGGACGAATTCCTTAAGCGACGCGAGGAAGACGATTTGAATCTGGAGGAGATCGTCCAGAATGCTAGCGTCAACAGGGAGGTGATGGGAATGTTGTTGGATGCTGAAGATCCAAGAACTGCAGATGCCCTGAACGAGAGAGTCCTTGAGGATGTCTCTGTTATCGTCGAGGTTGCGACGAAGTCAGGGCGCCTCAAGGGCGCGTTCGTGCGGGCATTAAAGGAGGCAGCTGCCTCAATCAAGACTGCGGTGGGAGCCCTGCACAGCAGGACCTCCTCGATGGAGACTGCCAAATTGCAGGCAGACAACGCTCGTCTCAGGTGTGAGGTGGAGGTTCTCCGAAAAGAGATGGAGGAGCTCCGAGCGGAGTTCCGCAGGGATGTTGTACAGGCCACAGGGAGCCCAGCCCCCTCGTCTTGTCAGGAGAGGCCTGCGGGGAGTATGGGGGTTTCGGAACCCATAGCCTCCAAGGACTTCGTGGAGGAGCTCACGCGCTCTATCATGCTGCAAGTAGGCGGCATGATGAGCGCGCGGCTCGGTGGTTTGGAGGACCGCCTCCTGCCAGAGAAGCGGCTCCGTCCTCCGCTTGCGGCCGACGGGAGAAATGCTGCTGTGGCAACGGCTCTCCAGGAGCCTCAGGCAGGGAGAATTGCTGCTGCAGCCGCTCTCCCAAGCCCAGGGACAAGACAAATCAACATTTGCACTCAGATTTTTTTGGAGGCAGGACCGCTGTCAGTGAGCACGGTTGCCCGTAAACCAGGGGCAGGGCCGTCTTCGGTGAAGGCTCCTGCTCCAAAATCTGTTAAGGCAGCCCCTGCATCCCATAAAGGGAAAAAGGGACAGAAGAAGGCGCCCACGCAGGTGGCCCCTCGTCCCCTCCCGCCAGCACCCGAGACCATGGACGAGGGCTGGGCAACGGTAGCAAGGCGGGGTGCAAAGAGGAGACCGGTCTCGCAGCAGGCAGTCTCCATACAAAGAGGTGCGGCTGTTGCAAAACCCAAAGGTCAGAAAGCACCGGTAAAGTTGCGTACTCCTCGTTCCGCAGCGGTAGTGATAACGCTGCTGCCCGGAGCCGAGGATAAAGGCGTAACTTACGCTAAGGTGCTCCAGGAGGCGAGGTCCAAGATTGACCTGGCCTTCTGTGATATCACCGGCCTCCGGTTCAGGAAGGCGGCCACGGGTGGTCGCATCTTGGAAATCCCGGGTGCAGCGAGCGGAGAAAGGGCGGACTCCCTGGCCCAAAAATTAAAGGATGCCCCCGACGCGGAAACTGTGAAAGTGTCCAGGCCCATGAAATGCGCAGAACTGCGCATCTCGGGTCTGGATGACTCTGTTTCCGCCGAGGAGGTTATTGCTGCTGTTGCACAGCGGGGCGGGTGCCCCATGGAATCAGTCAAGGCAGGAGAGCTGAGACGAGATTTCCGGGGCACCTGCACTATCTGGGTGCGCTGCCCCGTGGCTGCCGCCAATAAACTTGGGGAAGGAGGACGTCTTCTGGTCGGCTGGGTTGCGGCGCAGGTGTGCATGCAGCAACCCAGACCGATGCAGTGCCATAGGTGCCTGCAGAGGGGCCACGTGAGGGCCCAATGCACTGCAGAGGTTGACCGCAGCGATGAGTGTTATCGCTGTGGTCAAACTGGCCACAAGGCGGCCAAGTGTTCTGCAGCTGATGCAAAGTGTTCGCTTTGCACAGCTGCAAATAGACCGGCAGATCATCGTGTGGGGAGCAAGTCTTGCTCCCCACCCAAACCGAAAAAGGGGGTGAGGGTGGGAGCAGCAGCCGCAAGGACTTCAGCAGCACCCAGCCGTTCCTCAAAGCTGGCGGGGGCTACTCCCCCAAAGCCAGCGGGGGAAGAGGAGGCGATGATCACTAATCAAGTTTGATTATGGCTCATCGCTTCCTCCAGGCGAACATCAACCACTCTGCCCGCGCGCAGGATATTCTCCTGCAAAGCATGGCGGAGTGGTTGATCGAGGTGGTGGTGGTCTCCGAGCCATACCACGTCCCCTCCCGGGATAACTGGGTGGGTGACCTGGATGGTTCGGTGGCCATCATAGCATCAAGTACTGCTGGAGTCTCGCTCTCTGTCCTTGCGAGGGGCAGAGGATACGTGGCGGTAAGGTGGGGGGAGACTGTCCTCGTTGGGGTGTATTTCTCACCCAACAGAAGCCTCGCCGAGTTCGAGTCGTTTCTGGATGGGGTAGGGGCCTTCTTAGGTCAAACCTTGCCCCGTCCGGTACTCGTTGCGGGGGACTTTAATGCCAAATCACAGGCTTGGGGTTCCCCTGTGACTGATGCTCGCGGTGAGACTCTCGAGGAGTGGGCGACGATGACCGGCCTTGTGGTTCTCAACCAAGGGACGGTCTACACGTGCGTGCGACTGAATGGGGGATCCAGAGTGGATATCACATTCGCCTCCCCTGTTGTCGCACGCCTTGTTCGGGAGTGGAGAGTGGTGGTGGATGCGGAGTCACTATCGGACCATCGGTATATCCGATTTGACATTTCCGCATCCCCAGATACCCCGAGTCGTCCTAGGAGGTACACCCCAACGACACCCAGGTGGGCGTTGAAGAGCCTGGACAGAGAAGCGCTAGTGGAGGCTTCGATTGTCCAGGCGTGGCAGTCCCCCCCAGAAGGGCCGGTGGAGATTGAGGAGGAGGTGAAATGGTTCCGGGAAGCCATGTCGCAAATCTGCGACGTAGGCATGGCCCGAGCCAAACCCCTGCCTCCGAAGCGTCAAGTGTACTGGTGGTCTCGAGAGCTGGCCGAACTTCGTGCTGGCTGCGTGGAGGCGAGACGCCAGTACACCAGGCAGCGCAGACTGCGACGCAGGGACGAGGAGGCTGAGGGACGGCTGTATGAGACCTACAGGGAGCGAGTTAGGGACTTACAGCTGTCCATCAGCAATGCCAAGATCCAAGCGCGGGCAGAGCTGTTGGAGACTCTCAGTAGTGATCCGTGGGGTCGCCCATACAAGGCGGTCAGGGGCAAATTACGCCCTTGGGCCTCCCGATCACGGAGAGTCTCCCACCTCAGTTTTTGGAGGAAGTGGTGTCCACATTATTCCCGAGCCGACCGGAGCACGCTGCTCCGGCAATGGCATCTTCGGGAAGGGTGTCTAGTGTGGATGCCGAGGAAGCGGAGGTGTTGGGAGTGTCACAAGGGGAGCTTGGCGCAGCGATTTTGAGGCTTCGCGCCAAAAACAAGGCTCCAGGACCTGATGGCATTCCCGGCAAGGCTTGGGTCTTGGCATTAGACGTGCTGGGGGACCGTTTCCGTAGACTCCTGGACGCTTGTCTGGAGTCGGGACGGTTCCCTACACAGTGGAAGACGGGCAGGCTCGTTCTTCTGAGGAAGGACGGGCGCCCTGCAGAATCTCCTTCCGCCTACCGCCCCATTGTCATGCTGGATGAGGCTGACAAGCTTTTTGAGCGGGTTATTGCTCGACGCCTCATTCGGCACCTTGGTGAGGTGGGTCCTGATTTGTCCGACGATCAGTATGGATTCCGAGTGGGCCGATCGACGATCGACGCTATTAAGCGTGTCAAGGCCTACTCGGACGACGCGGTGGAGCAGGGTGGAGTGGTGTTGGCTGTGTCGCTAGATATATCCAATGCCTTCAACACCCTGCCCTGGTCTTGCGTTAGGGAGGCACTGAAGACCTCTGACGGATTGTCGAGGCCTACCTCTCCGACCGGTACATTTCGTACCCTAGGCGGGAAGGCCAACTACACCGGAGGGAGATGTCGTGCGGTGTTCCACAGGGCTCGGTTCTTGGACCGCTTCTGTGGAACATCGGTTACGACTGGGTGTTGCGGGGTGATCTCCTCCCGGGCGCAGGCGTGATCTGCTATGCGGATGACACGCTGGTCATGGCCCGGGGGGATAAGTATGAGGAGGCTGCCCGTCTGGCCACGTTGTCGGTGACGCTGGTTGTCGAGAGGATAGGAATGTTGGGACTCAAAGTGGCGCTCAGCAAAACGGAGGCTGTGTGTTTTCACGGTCCCCGGAGAGCTCCACCGCGTGACTCCCACATTTCTATCGGTGCGACCCGGGTCGAGGTTGGGTCTGGTATGAAGTACCTGGGACTCTTCCTCGACAGCCGGTGGAACTTCCGCGAGCACTTCACTCGCATGGTCCCCCGGTTGATGGGTGCGGCGGCCGCATTGAAGCGGTTGCTGCCGAATCTCGGAGGGCCAAATGCAAGCACCCGCCGCCTGTACATGGGGGTGGTGCGGTCCATGGCTCTGTATGGGGCACCCATTTGGGTGGAGGCCCTGACGGAAAAAGTCATCACGCTCCTGAGGAGACCTCAGAGGGTGATGGCTGTCGGGGCCATCCGTGGATATCGCACCGTCTCCTACGAGGTGGCGTGCTTGTTGGCGGGTTCCCCACCGTGGGATCTGGAGGCCGAGGTTTACGCCAACATGTACGATTGGCGTATGAACCTTAGCCTCCGGGGAGAAACTCCCCCGCCAAGGGCGATTGAAGTGTGGAAGTTCCACGCTCGACGGTCCTTACTGGGGAAGTGGCAGGAGAGGCTGGCCCAACCCAGGGCTGGCACAAGGACTGTCGAGGCCGTCCGGCCAGTCTTAAGGGACTGGTTGGACAGGGCTCACGGGTCGCTGACCTTCCGGCTGGTGCAGGTACTGAAGGGGCATGGGTGCTTCGGAAAGTACTTGTGCCAAATAGCCGGAAGGGAACCGACAACCAGGTGTCACCATTGTAGCTGTGACGAAGACACGGCGCAGCATACGCTGGAGGAGTGCCCAGCTTGGGTCAGCGAGCGCCGTGACCTCGTCGCAGCGGTGGGGGACGACCTCTTGCTTCCGGCCTTGGTCAAGGCCATGGTCCGGAGTGAGAGGTCGTGGAATGCCGGTTCCACCTTCTGTGAGGACGTGATGTCGCAGAAGGAATCTGCTGGGAGGAAGAGGGAAATATTTTCCGAGCTCCCTCTTCGCAGACGTAGAACCGGGCGTCGGAGGAGGCCCTTCCACGCCCTCCCCCGTCCCCCATAACAGAGGCTTGAGTGGCGGACTCTGGGGTTGTCCGTCACTCACTAGATGCCTCGAGGTGGCGCGCGCGGTGTTTCCGCGCGCCTCTCAAAGGTAGATGGAGTGGAGAAACTCCCTCTTCACTCCAACGGGCTGGAGTCTTCCTTTTGAGGACCAACGTTGTCAGGGCCGCGGAAGAGTGCGCAAGCGTCCCCGTAGTCCTGACATTAGACGTCCCGGAGAAACACCGTGGGGTTTTTAGTCGGTAGTGGCAACAGTTGTTGCTGAGTCCGACATAACCCGCTCGCCTCCCCAGAAGCGGCGGGTATGCGTAAATGGCATTTTCCCCATGTCACAAAAAAAAAAAAAAAAAAAAAGGTACTATCGCAGTCAAAAAATCATATGTAGCACACTGTGTGAATTAACACCTAAATTGCTATGTTTAGGTACTTGTTACTTTTTAATAGTGTAGCATTAATTCAACTAAAAGAGTGTTAATAACTTTTTGATGATAAAACTCTTAAATTTAAACGCCCCGCATGCTGCAACATTTGACGGGTTAATTTTAAAGTTGACATATAATTTAATGACCTGCTCGGTCAGCAGATATGAACCCATAGAGGTAGTATAAAGCAGTAAGCATAAGTCAATATCTTTGTATGAGGTTATAAGGTTTCCTATATTTATCGTAGACAACTATCTTGAGCTTAGAGAAATGATTATGATTACTGGCATATCTTGAGTGACCGTTTTTGTATTGATAAAAACACGATGCTCTACACAAAGATCTTGAATTATATATTATACACAGCAGCCATTTGCTATGCTTCACTCGTTTGTTTAGCGGTGTGGAATCCGTCTAGTTTTAAACATTCT
The DNA here is from genome assembly GCA_946251855.1 of Alsophila aescularia. NCBI lineage: Eukaryota > Metazoa > Arthropoda > Insecta > Lepidoptera > Geometridae > Alsophila > Alsophila aescularia. Next base: position 66,104,052 of record OX276374.1, read on the forward strand.
TGATACCTAGAATTAAGACTGAAAAAAATATTTTTTTGTTTGCATTCTTTCACTTTCTTCTTCTTGTTTTCAATTTATCTTGTAGCAATTTAAATAATAAGTCGCCCCCCATTCCGTTTTCAGTATCTAAAACAGTTTTTATGCATATAATATACACAAGTTTTATAGGCAATAACATAACCTCAACATATGATCAATATCTACTTAGTTGAAACATAGGGCTACAAAAAATGTTATTTAACTTAGGTACCTACATAACAAACTATAAAATACTAGAATTAAACACTATTATTGTCTTGTATATAACATTCTTGGTACCTAGGTACTTACTAAAAATATGATATTTATCTTCACATTTTATCGCTTTCTTCTTCCTGTTTTCAATTTATCTTGTAGCAAATTAAATAATAAGAGGCCCCCCATTCCATTTTGAGCATATAAAACAGTTTTTATACGTTTAAAACACACAAGTTTTCTAGTAGCATAACCTCGACTTTTGCTCAGTAACATGGTCATTAATATGTTCATATTAGAAACATAGGGCCACAAAAAAATGAAATTTAACTTATACATAAAAAACTATAAAATACTAGAATTAAACAATATTATTGTAATTCAATACCTTACGCAAGTATTTTCACTGAAAAAATCTACGTGAATAAATTTGCGTACGTTCACCGTAGCTTGACGTGAGCCAGCCTGCGTGCTCATGTCAAAAAAATATTCGTGATCGCTGTTTTGATACAAAATGTACTAGGTTACGCTAGGCATGCGATACGAAGGCGATACGAAGGCGATATGCAGGCGACACGATAGTATTTCTGCTGCCGAAATTAAGGCTGATTAACGCCCGGTAGAGGCGCTTATCAAATCTCATACAAAATGGTTACGCTAACGATACGAACACTTTATCGCAAATATTCGTGATTGGCCTACAGTATTACGCGACCAAATAATGTACAGCCAATAATACGCGACCAATATTACGTGGATTGGCGTCGTAATATCAGGGTGTACATTATTTGGTTGCGTAATATTGGCCGTGTAATATCACCCCGTGCTGATTTTGTACAGGCGATAATACGCAGCCAGGATTACGAAGCCAAAATATGTACATGTAATAACAGGGTGTGCATTATTGGCTGAGTAATACGGGCCGTACACTTTTTGTACGGGCGATAATGTACAGACAATATTACGTGTACATCACAGATTAAATTATAGAAATGACATGGTCAAAGCCTCGTTTGCACGTTCCAGTTTCCTTTTACCACAGATTATGAATCGCAATTGCTCCGGCGCTGCGAGAAGTGCTGCCCCTCCGCCCTTGCGTAACAAAGCACAGGTACCAACGCTCGCCTCCGCCGCTTCAGCTCACCCGCACTTTGTCACAGCGGACGGGGGCTGCACTCGCTCCGCGCCTCCGGCTTTTTAAAAACACTCTAGTGTAGGGCAGACAAGACCAAGTGGAGTCGGGGTTGGCCGATTCGGTTCTGTGACAGTTTTTTTCATCTTGACACTCGCCTACACAAACGAGGCATCAAGGAGTGATTCTAGCTTTGTCTATGGTTGGCTTCGTATTATTGGCCTTGTAATATTGGTCGTACAAAATCGGCACGGGCTGATATTACGAATCCATGTACACGTAATATCTGGCCGTGTAATATTGGCTGTACAATACTGGTCGTACATTATTTTGGTCGTGTATTATCGTCTCCCATTTTAAACTATATGGTACCTAATTGGACCCTGGATTTACAACCACATGGATGTAAGTATAGGTAACGTGTGATTATATTATCTTTGGGTACTGCTCCCGGCATGAATTAGACGCTTCACCTTGAATAAACAGAATTCATTTTTTGCGTTTGTTATCCGTGGTATGTACCACAGTTACTTTTTCCTAAACGTGGTACCCAAGTCGTACCACAAGTAGTACCACAGTTACTTTTTCGAACCTCGGTACCTCAGTGGAACTACGGTTAGTTTTTTCTTACCCTGGTATTGATCTTGTGTGTGTGGCATGTAAGCGAGAAATAAACGTGTTTCCTTTCTTTATTTCTTTTTTGTCACTAAACAGTTTAAAAAGTATTAACTTGGCTCTGTTCTGCGTGCGGGATGCGGGACGGGTGGTATCGACAGGGACACAGTAAATTCCGTATGCCGTTATTATGAAGGTCTATTCATCAATGGTAGGTTGTAGGTAAGTACATCCTCAAAGAGTCGTTTCTGCGAATAGCCAAATTGCGAAGGTACGTTTGCTCTAAATGTCAATACTGCGAAGGCTTATTGCTGCGAAGGGTTACGACCCTTGCAAAACTAACTCTGCAGTGCTTTAAAACTAGTAAAATTTAATATTTAGTAAATGGTACATGGCACAGTGTATACTACAAAAAACGGACTTGATACTCAGCAAAAACTTACTAAATTTTGATTAATTTAATGAGAAATAAATTATAAGCTAGTTTCAATTATTAGAATGTTTATTCAATTCATATATAAAGCTTCTTATAATATACAGTAGCTAATCAATTAATTATGGTAAATCGGCCATTCTACGAACCTATTTTTTTTTAAATAAAAACAAATTCAATGGTTATGTGTTATTATTGAGGTAGGAAGAATTAAAATTAATCTTAATCTAATCTAAAAATAGCTTTAGAGATCATCAATCACAAAATTAGCATTAATGGCACTTTCAAGATTTTTGCCTGTCGACAGATGTGACGTCATTATCGACAGAATAGACATTATTACAAAATAACGAAAATGAACACAATTCTAGAAAAAAAAACAACGTTATAAACTCAATAAATTAAGTGTCTTCTCACTTGCTAAGGCATAATTATCATGAAAATAACCAACGGTTACATAATGTAAAATATATAAACTTTGTCTACAGACGTGACTTCACTTCTGCAGATATTATAAGCAGTTTTTAGCTTAATGTTAATAAAAATATATAACAAATAAATCAGTGAGGTCGAATATATGAATATATAACAAATAAATAAATCCCTTCTTTATCTTTCGCTGTACTCTTGGAGTTTGTTCTTTAATTGTCTTGATATCTCCAGATGATTTTTTCCTTTGGTATTTTTTCCTATCTTTTCTGTGCCTTTCCTCTAATTCATCTTCCGACTTTTCTGTCTTCTTTTTTGTATATATCTCTTTTTCTGTTCTTTACGGCGCTTCTTCAGTTATTTTTTGTTTCTTGCCATTTTTGCGATCAAAATCTACCTTCTGGAAAAAAAATTAGGCATAAAATCACATCTGTAGACAGACGTCATTTCTGTAGACAGACGTCATTTCTGTAGACCGATGTTAATTTGTAGATTTATTGCAGAAAATATAGATGAAAAATGCTTCAGGTAAACCAAGCAAGATCAGTTAAAAATAAAATTTGATCGCTTTTAGACAATATCAATAATATCATAAAACCACATCATATCTGTAGGAATACGTCACTTCTGTATAAAAAAATGTATTTTGTACTAAACTCAGCAAAAACCACGTGTATTGAGCTAAAAAATAAATTATTTCTACAATGAATTTTAATCTTTATCAAGGCATTTTGTAGGCATTCGTCACATCTGTAAACAGGTTGACAGAAGTGAGTTCGATAGAAGTGATGAACAAATACTTTAGTCCATGCCGAGGGGAATATTTGAGGTTATAAAACGCGGCTTCCAACACGTTCTATCATTTTACCGCTAATTAACAAGACCAAAGTAAAATTATAATTTTGAATTAAGAACTTACTGTTTTTGGCGACTTTAGAAATGACGCACCAACTTTTACACTTTGTAGAATGACTCAAATCTTGGGCCCGTTCACTTACACGTTCGAGGACGCACGGATCATCCGCGCGATCACTCGAAATCGTTCACGGCGTCGTCGGACTAGGAGGGGAGGAATAGTATGAAACTGACACTTGACAGTTGTCAGTTCTATGTGGACGTCCAAAGTCATTCACTAACTCCGGATGATCGAGCGATAATCGCACGGATGATTCGAGCGTGTAAGTGAACACAGCCCTTATTAGAAACTAGGAAATAACGTCATACGGTACGTCCAGCATTAACAGACAGACAATGACAACTACGTGTTTCAGTGTTGCTAGCAAAAGTAAATAGTGTTGTTATACAAAATATTTAAAATAATACCAGATTTTTCATGTTTGTCTACAGGGGTGATAAGTTTTTTGCGAACACTGTAGAATTCTTTTGTAACTTGAAATATGTTAACGTCGTAATTTATTTTTATTACACAAAAATTTACTTTATTGTATTTGCAATAGGATAGGTTCACATAAAATACTTCAAAATATGTGACATTATTTTTAAAACATCTCTGGATCCGGCAACCTATGTTGCAAAGTCTACAAAACGTGACTTGGTCTACAGGAAATGCGCAAAATCTTAATAAATTAAAGATATTTATGTATTAATTGAAATACGTGATGATAGAAAACATTAAATAAAGCAAAATACACGCTATCGTTAAAATGTAGTTACATTTATAAAGAGTGAACAGGATTTTGTCCACTTCGTAGAATGGCCGAAATAGAATTACAAAGAGAAACTATTAAATAACTGTACCGTTACTGGAAGCTTTATATTGAGAGCAGCATATCAATTTCCGTTGGTTTTCGTACTTTTAAATGCTTCATGTTCGGTCCAATGGCGCCACCTGGCAGCTGCGCGTTTTAGTTATAGTAAAATGTGATGCACCCTTTTGAATCATTGGCGTTTATGTTTCCGTCAAAGCAACACGTACGCAGCAGCTCTGGTTCTGCGATCATTGCGAATTACAGTGGTGAATTTTATTAAACAGTGAAAATATTTTACAAAGATATAAAAACATAATTTTATAATGAAGTGATAACTGTATTAATAATGTTTAACGGTTTTTGCCGTTCGTAAATCACTTAGATTTTATTATTTGATGATTCAAATCGTATTTGCTCGTACTCGTACTTTAAATAGCTCTAACGTATTTTTGTTTGCTGAAACGTAGTGATGAAACCGTCTCGGCTCCGGGCTACCAAGCCGCAGGCTCTGGCCGCCTATCAACAGCAGTGACAGCAGTGCTTCAAATTCAAGGAATTGGGTGAGCCCCGCAAATTTTTATATTATTCATATTATTGATGCAAGTGTATCGATTTGTTTCGAGGTATATCTTCAATTTTCTCGATAGCTTTTCAGCTGTGTATAAAGTCTGTAATCAAGGGTTCAGTTTCCCGCCTTTTATAATAAGAACAAACAAAGCCTAAAGAAAAATAGCCATTCGTTCTAAACGAACAACGATAGAACGATAGAACCCTTTAGAACGATTCGTTCTAAAGGGTTCATATATAACTTATGAACCCTTTATTGCCAAGTCATCATTTCTTATGCCATAGAGTCACAGATAGAGTCACAGTTACTTATCCATTCCAACAGTCTTCATCCAGTATCCAAATTAGAAGGTTGTCTCGAAAATCAATTATTAATTTATTTTATTCATGTTTCCTTTCTCAGCGACTCATAATATTTGGTGGCAGCGTAAAGGGATGATGCTGTGTAGTGAAAGTTCTGAAATATCTAAGTGACTCCATTGTGCATACCCGGATATCGGAGTGCACCGAGTTTAAACCCAGTTCATCCTGTAAAAGGCCCATTACTGCGCACTGCTTGTGCTGCAGTCGGTCTTCTCCAAGAACAACCAAAGCCATACCCACTGTCACGCACAACTTGGTGCTGTGACCGGTATTGGCCATCCGACGTGCGAGTACCTACACATGCGACGAGCGAGCATCCATTCGACGCGATGATTTGACGCACGTTATCTATTCCTGCTACATCCTCATATCGTGAGCGAACTTCAAAGTAATGATAGCTTTCGTTATCACTCTGTCCGTTCTCAAGTAAGTGATTCTTGGTCATTGCGAATCTCAAACTTTTGTTGTTGTTGTAATAGTCGTTTATTGTGTGAATTGCGATTGTAATTTATTATAAAACTCAAAATGGCTGAGAGTAGATCCCAAAGTCCAAAGCTGGAACAACCTCAAATTGCTGCAACGGACACGGAAGACGAGGCACTTTGTCCTCCGCCTTCTGGCCTTCCCACAAGGTCCAGAGAAAAAAATAACACTGCGATCAACAAATTAGAACCTTTCAACTTTATTAAAATTCATAAAACCATTTGACGGATCTAGAGAAACAGTGAACTCCTTTTTGGTCAACTGCAATAACTCGTATGATTTAGTCTCGGAAGCCCAAAAAAAATTTTTATTTAAATATATATTATGCCAACTGCAGGGCAAAGCACAAACCGCCTGCTCTGTTAAAGAATTTGCCAATTGGATTCAACTCAAAGAGTTTCTCAAAACTCAGTTCAGCGAGAGGAAACACTATGCCCACTTACTCACCGACCTTCAGGAGTGTAAGCAACAAACTAACGAACCTGTGAGCCAGTACGCTTTAAGAATAGAAACTTGTCTCTCACAATTACTTACAGAAATATCCATCTCACATGGCCATAAGAGTAGAGAAATGATAGGACGCATAGCAGCCATGGAGGAATTAGCTGCAAGTCGCCCAAAACGCTTAACGAAGCTGTGAACATTGCTATTTCCGAAGAAAAAATACAACAATTTTTATTTAAACAGAATCCGTCTTTTCACATCAAGAAAGGCCAGGTACTTCAAGGCCCAATTTCCCAAGGCCGAATTTCCAATCTATGCGTAGAGATCAAAATCAGCGATTCCCTTCAAACGTTAACCAGCCTAGGCCCAATTTTTATCCCAATCGGCCTAAAAACAGTAATGATTCTTCTTTTACCGTCTGCAGATATTGCAAAACGCCAGGACATACCCTGGAACAATGCCGCAAACGCAAATACAATAATAACCGCTTTAGGCTTGATCAATATCAGTCAAGGACACCACAAAGTGTCCATTTTGTTACTGAAACCGCTGAAGACGAATATCCAGCTGACTCAGTAGAAGGTTATGACACCGTTGATACTGAAACATAAAACAAGTAACCGTCTCATCCCAATGTCGTACGGGACTTAACAATTTAAAAATCGACACCGTAAGCCTTAATAATAAATCTGAATAATTCAATAAATACGTCAAAATCTCCGCATACATCGCTACATGATGGTCTGCCAAAATCCACTGTATCCAAGCAGAATACGAATCTGCTAAAATTCAATGTATCCAAGCAGAATACGAATCTACTAAAATCCACTGTATCCAAGCAGAGTACGAATCTGCCAAAATCCACTGTATCCAATCAGAATACAAATATGCCAAAATCCACTGTATCCGCGCAGAACATGAGCCTGCCAAAATTTTCTAAGTACAATGTATTTGAGATTACTAATAACCCAGCAATAACGTTACTACCTCATGTACTCGTTGAATCTTCCGTATCTGACATCCCCTTAACCTTACTTGTAGACTCAGGATCCTCTGTAAGCCTGTTGAAACATTCCTGTATAAAAAGACAGCCTAAGCTCGTGAAAGAAAAAATCCAATTAAAAGGTATTGATTCATTAGAAGAATCCATTGAAACCCGTGGTCATTTCAAAATTAAACTACAATTACCTAAATCCAGCATATCACACCAACTCTACGTTATTGACAAAATACATTTACCTTATGATGGAATCATAGGTTCCAATATGCTCAACGCACATAGCTGCAACATCGATTACACTAATAATTTACTTCAGCTTGGTAAATCATCCTTGAAATTACACTTTCATGATCCATCATACTTAATTCCTGCAAGAACAGAAATCATTATTGAATGTTCTGTTTAAAATCCTGAAATAAAAGAAGGATTAGTCCTTGACCAGAAACTCACTGAAACCTTATTAGTCGCAAATTGTGTAGTCCGTGTTAAAGAAAATAACAGAATAAACATATCCGTGGTAAATTCCTCAGAAGAATCTGTAACACTGAAATCAAATCTTAACCTAAAACTTACCCCAATCGATCCTTCTGAATTCAGTGAAGCTCCCCAGACTTTACATCTTGTAAATAATGTGAATGCAATAATTTCAGATACCGATACTTCCAAACGTACTGAAGAAGTATTAAATCAATTGCGTCTTTCCCATCTCAACAGCGAAGAGAAAGAAGCTCTATACCAGGTGTGCTCTGACTTCTCTGATATTTTTCATTTGCCTGGAGAGAAATTTAGTTGTACCAATACCCTGAAACACGAAATAAAAACCACCACTGACATTCCTATCCACACAAAATCATCTAGATTCCCTGAAATCCATAAAAAAGAAGTCAAAAAACAAATTGATTAAATGTTAGACCAGAACATTATTGAACCTTCTGACTCTCCCTGGTCCTCTCCGATATGGGTAGTCCCTAAAAAGCTCGATGATCAAACATCCAAAAATGGCGAGTGGTAATAGATTACCGAAAACTGAACGACGTCACAATCGGCGATACTTACCCTATTCCTCAGATCGCAGAGATCCTAGACCAGCTCAGCTGGGGAATAGTAAATACTTCACAACCCTAGATTTAGCTTCTGGGTTCCACCAGATTCCTCTAAATAAAGCTGACTAATACAAAATTGACTAAAGCTGACTAATACAAAATTGACTTTAATGTCCCTGAAGGACACTTCCAACTTACACGGATGCCATTCGGGCTCAAAAATGCCCCTTCAACCTTTCAGAGGCTGATGAATTCAGCTCTTTCCGGACTCTAAGGCATCCGCTGCTATGTCTATTTAGATGATGTGGTCTGTTATGGTCATGATCTAAATTCCCAGATAGATAGCCTAGCCTAGTGGCCATATTCAAAAAACTTCGGCAATTCGATTTGAAAATTCAGCCCGACAAGTGCGAATATCTCCGACGAGAAATCGAATACCTTGGTCACGTTATTACAGAAAAAGGCGTAAAGCCCAATCCCGAAAAGATTAAAGCAGTAACCCAATTCCCAATTCCAAAAACGGCAAAAGACATTAAATCCTTTTTCGGTCTCGTTTCGTATTACCATTGTTTCATTCCTGATTTTTCAAAAGCTGCTAAAGCCTTCACCAAAGTTTTGAAGAAAGACGTCCCGTTCAATTGGGAAAATCAACAGCAGCTAGCTTTTGATAATCTGAAACATAAATTGACCACTGCTCCCCTTCTTATCTGCCCTAACTTCACCCAACCATTCGTTGTTACATGCGATGCCCCAAACCACGCCATAGGCACTGTGTTTTCTCAAGGACCCATCGGAAAAGAAAAGTCAATAGCCTACGCATCGCGTACCCTCAATAAAAGCGAAACCAACTACAGAACAACTGAAAAAGAGTTGTTATCTGTGTTATTCGGATGTAAAACTTTCGGTCCCTACCTATATGGGAATAAATTCCAAATTGTAACAGACCATAGACCATTAAAATGGCTTTTCAACCATAAAGATCCCAGCAGCAAACTTCAACGTTGGCGTTTAAAGCTAGAAGAATATGAATACGAAATAGTATATCGAAATGGCAAACTGAACTCCGCCGCTGACGCTCTTTCCAGATATCCTGTAAGGGTTCACAGAATATCTGGAAAGAGCGTCTTCCTGAGAATAAAAAAAAATTAAACCCAAATCCTCTTGACGATACTAATCCTAGTACTGAACATTCATCGGAATCAACACCTCAGGAAATCGGTCAAGACACCCTTGACGAACTAGTAATGACTTGTAACATGAATCACTCGATTGTTGTAATAGAATGGGATTTTACAGCAAGAAAAATTATTGTATAAAAAATTAAAAAAATTAAAAGTGAATTTATTATTTAAATCGTGAGATATGGGGTTCTCACGTGTGGGGTTCTCACGTGTCGTGAGAGGCAGGAGCAACTTTTGGAATTTGATGGGTAAAATGGGTAAATTCCAGAAATCGATTTTATCTTATTGGATCACCACGAGAACCCTCCACACTGATTCTAAACCTTCTGTAATATAAACACGTTACTATTTAAATATTTACCAAGATAGACGAACGGCTAAATAATGAACATTTGGTTCAAGGACTGTCAGATTGTAATTAACTATTAGGTTCAATACTGGAAATAAATAAGACAAAAGAATTATATTACCAGTTTATTTAGACCTGGCGGTATGCAAACAAGAGTACATGAAATGTTCAACTCGATCTTAAGAACTAAACACTGGTTAAAGCTAGCGAGTAACAGAGTTGATTAAAATAATTTAATGTAAGGACCGAACATCGGTACCACGATATCTGTATTATTTATAGGTATATCTGATGCAATTACAACTTGCAGTTGAAATCCTATAGTCTACGTTCAGCTTTCCCACGGCGCAAAATAAATCCAATAGGAGAACATTCAGTGTTTCCAAACAAGATATGCCAGACGGGCGAAAAACGAAACATAAAAGAACGAAATATGTTGCGTTCGACAAAGTTAAAAACATGGTTTTACGATACCGTGTTTGAGGGCGGAGTGTTCCGCAAGTTGGCTATGACGGCGATATCCACGCGTCAACAACGAACTCGCCTTTATGTCCAGCTGCACTAGAAAATGGCCGACACGCCGAATACGAAGTACGACGCGTCGTAATATCTGCTCCAGGTAATTGCCTGCCAGTTGTCATCAGTCAGGGGTCAAGGGGGCCGGTATTCCCTTTCGGTGAAACCCTCTGAAAAATCCAGAGAAGAAACAGTCAAGACTTGCGAAATATTGCGTCGTCCATGTTCCCTCATGGCTACGTGACATTTTTTACGCGATCGAATCGATCATCACGTAATCAGTCCGGACGGAAACAAACGCAAGGAAATACATACTTTTTCGGGATTTCCTGTATCCTGAAAACTTTGTTTCGCACCTGGCGATCGCCTCCAGTTTGAGCCACGATGCCGTTTCTTTCTCAGTCGTTGACTTCAACGCAAACAACCAAAAATGCCCCTATCTGTTTCCTTCCTGTGTCACGTAACCGCCGGACGCGTCGCACTTCTGCGTCTATTTTGTCGTTAAACGTTGGTGGCTGTGTTCATGGTTATTGTTTTACTTTATCTGATTATTTTGTGTTGTGATTACTGTTAAATATTGCCTTATTTATCATTATCCCTACTAAATAATATTCGCGTCATTATTTCTACGCCTTGTAGTGTAGTGTATTATTGTGTTTTGTGGCGTGTGTGTCACTTCTATTTTCACAAGACAATCTGCCGTCTTCGCAAAAGCTAAGGTGAGGTTCTAATCTTCTAATATTACCTACTTTGAAGTTGTAGTTGTTTGTCCTATTGCAAACATGCTACAATACCTCCTTTTTCGGGAAAGAGGTTAACGGAGTTAACCGACTTTATTAAGTTTATTTGTATCTACTAGAACGCTAGTCGGGTCAACCCTGCGACCAATATTTCTAAAGGTTGCCTGACTAGAGCATTTATAGAGCCGTCACGCCGACCGTACTACCAAATCTCTTCTAAGAATTTGCGTGACCCTTACTTCTTTAACAATGGTTTAAGAGAGGTTGCTCTGTTAGTAATGTCTGTCTTAAGTAATTTTCTGATTTTCATTCTAAGTGTTTTGATCATTTACTTTGCCTACAATCGTTATATAAGTTTCTTCTGTCATACATCACGTTTTATTTCATTTATTCTCTCTTACATACATCTCTTTGGGTTTTTTTCAATAAATAATAAGTTTACAGTTTATATTACTCTCTCCGTTCATGACTACTTGGCAAACTGTATTCAAATTATCTTTCATCCGATCCCTTCTTAATCTTTTATTATTCTTCACAACCATTCCTTTAATTACCTTCATTTTATCAAACTAACTGTTCTGTAGTCCTTTTATAAATCTATTCCAATTACTGACATTTATTTCTTGTGTTGTATATTTTTATTAATCTACGCGAAGGATATCCTTCACGTGATATTTACCAACAGATGTTGTTTTTTTTTATTTAGTGTTTGTTGTATAACTACTGGAGTTCCCTTTTTTATGACATCGCCAAATTTAAATATGTCAATTAAATTGAATGTTTCCGCGAAATCCATACCACACAATATTTTGTGGTGGATCGCGGGGCATACCAGAAACTTAAAGTGGTCTGTAGTGCCGTTGCATGAAACTGGCAGCCGCATCGTACCTATCACTTTGATTTCCAATAAATCCGCTAAATATACCTTCGATGTCTCTTTATCCATTTGAAATCCTAGTTTTTTCAAGTATTGGTGCTGTCCAGCACCTAATATTGATAAATGTGCCCCAGGATCTAGTAATGCCTCGTTTTCATTTGCCACGCGGCCACTGATAGCGCCGCACCCGCGAGCCACCTGCAACTGCCGCGGATGCTCGCGGCTCACTCCAGCATGACACACCATGCGGAGCAGACTATACCCCGAGCGAGGACGCAATCGGGACGAAACAGCCGACATTCAGAACGAATACTACGACTGGCGCGTGCCAAGGAAGAGCACATACGCGCTAAAGAAGAGCAAGCCCGACTACAAGTTGAACTTTCCGCTGCCCGCATCACGACTTTGGAAGCGGAAGCTCAAGTCGAAGACGAAGAAGACGCACGAACGACACTCTCAGAAGACGAAGCGGAACAGTCGCCGCTGGTACCGCCGCCTCTGAAGGAGATTACAGCCCCAATCGAACAGCTGCAACTGCCCGCCCCTACTGAAGCACCGGTCACTGGGGGCTCTGCCGCGCCTGCCGCTACAAGAAGCGACATCGCGGAACTGGCCGCCGCCATCACAATAGCCACCCGACAAGCGAAGCCCGTTCCACCACACCGTTACTACGGAGAGCTACCCATCTACAACGGGTCACATCAGGAATGGCTATCTTTCAAAGCCGCCTTCAACGAATCGGCAGACAGCTTCAGCGCCACGGAGAACACCGCCAGGCTCCGTCGCAACCTCAAAGGAAGAGCGCGAGAAGCAGTTGAGAACCTCCTACTACATTACACCGAGCCGACGGAGATAATGCGCACACTAGAAGCACGCTTCGGAAGACCAGAAGCCATCGCAGCAACGGAATTGGAAAAGTTACGTGCCCTGCCCAGACTAGCCGACACACCGAGAGACATTTGCATATTCGCCAACAAAGTGTCTAACATCGTCGCAGCACTGCAGGCCCTCGACCGACTGTACTACCTGTACAACCCCGACATAACGGCAGCGACATCTGAGAAGCTGCCCCCGACTCTACGCCACCAATGGTTCGACTTTTCCGCCTCTCAACCGGCGGGTGAACCTGACCTACTCAAGATGGCTCGCTTCCTCCAACGCGAAGCAGACCTGTGCAGCCCCTATGCACAACCCGAGCCCGAGGGAAGAGAGGAGTTCAACAGCCAGCGCAGACAAACACAAAACCAGAGGACGTACGTGACGCAGTCCAAAACCGAGAAGAACTGCGCAACATGTCGCAATCCGGGCCACAACCCTCCCGATTGCGCAGACTTCAAAAAGGCGACCGTCAACGACCGCTGGGACATGGCGAAGCGCTCCAAACTGTGCTTCCGCTGCCTACGCTTCCGAAATAAGGAACATTGCTGCAAGACAAATAGATGTGGCATCGACGGGTGCACATACACCCACCATGAGCTCCTACATCACCACGGAACACCGCAGCGAGAAGTCAAAACTGAAGAGTCGGTCGGCTCGACATGGGGGAAGACGAATTCGACGGCGTACCTGAAAATAGCACCGGTCACGGTGACCGGACCGGCGGGAGAGGCTGAGACTTGGGCCTTACTTGACGACGGCTCAACAGTCTCACTCATTGACGAGGGACTCGCCGAACAAATCGGCGCCAAGGGGCCCATAGACCCCCTCTTCATCACTGCCATCGGGAATAAGAAGATTGAAGCGACACGCTCACGTCAAGTCTCGCTTACTCTATGCGGACACACAGGCAAGCCACACCCACTGAAGCTTCGTACTATTAATCAACTACGACTGACGCCACAGAAGCTGTGCGGGGAAGATCTGAAGACATGTACACATCTCCGCGACCTCCAACCCCACTTCAAGACGAGCTACGCGACGCCGAAGGTTCTCATAGGACAAGACAACTGGCACCTCCTCGTCACTAAGGAGATGCGAGTGGGACGACGCCACTAACCGGCCGCATCCCTGACGCCACTCGGCTGGGTGATTCACGGTGCACATCACGACACGAGAAGAAGACAGGTGCACTTCATAGCGCACGCGACGATCGAAGACAACATGGACGAGTCCCTCCGCCACTACTTCGCCATTGAGGGACTCACAGTCGCCGCCAAGTCACCGACAAGTGACCCTGAACAACGCGCTTTGAAGATACTCGAAGAGAAAACGCATCAACTTCCCGATGGGCGTTACGAGACCGCGCTATTGTGGCGCGATGAAGACAGAAAAATGCCAAACAACTACGACGCAGCTTTAACCCGCCTCACATCGGTCGAACGGAAGCTATCCAAAAACCCTCAAGAGAAGCAGCAATATCAGCAGCAGATGACAGCACTGGTGACAAAAGGGTACGCCGAGATAGCACCTACTACCAGCACCGAGGGCAAGACCTGGTACCTGCCGCACTTCGGAGTTAAGAACCCGATGAAACCTGGAAAACTGCGCGTCACTGACGACGCGACCAGAGACGTACCGCCCGACTTCAACCAGCGACATATGTGGCTTACCGGCCCAGACTTTCTGTGTCAACCTGAGAGTCTATGGCCCGTCGCGCGGACACCGCCCCTCGTAGAAGACACCAAAGAAGAAAAATGCGCCGCCCTCGCCGAGACGACGAACACGCTCGGCGAAGCTATACCGAACCCGGAACGCTTCTCAAAATGGGAGCGATACCTACGCGCCACATCGCGGGTACTCCAGTTCATTGACCTATGCCGACGAACCCGCCAGCGCACCCACTACAAACGAACGAAGAAAAACCCGCTATCCGATCCGACGTGGGAAAGGAATAATAATAAAACGACAGCGAAGACATCGCCGGGTACGACACAAGAAGCGACACTAACGCCGCGCCACATCGAGATAGATGCCGAAACACAGCGCCGCGCTGAAACACTTATCTGGCGTCTAAATCAAGAAGAAGCCTTCAAAGACGACGTAGAAACAGTACGATGCGGAAAAGAGATAGCACACACCAGCCGATTTCACAAGCTATCCGTGACTTATAGAGATGGAATACTGCGGCTAAACAGTCGCATCGAAAACATAAGGGGAGCCGACAACATAGTGACGTCACCGCCCGTACTAGATTGGAATCGACACGAAGTTCGACTGCTGATTGACTACGTACACCGCCGTATGCATCACGCCGGAGCCGAAGCCACCATCAGCGAGTGCCGACAGTCATACTGGATACTTCGTCTGCGACCTGTGACCAAAGTGGTCCTCCACCGCTGCCTGCCATGTCGCATCCGAAAAGACGTCTCTCCGCGACCATCCACGGGTGATCACCCAGCGTGCCGACTGGCGCACCATCAGCGCCCATTCACCTTCGTTGGACTGGACTATTTCGGGCCCTACCTCGTCTCTACCGGCAGAAGCACGCAGAAGTCGCCCGGCACCTTCAGCGAGGCTGACCTCATCGGACGCGCACACTGGCGCGCCGCTCAGCACCTCGCCGACATCTTCTGGAGTCGCTGGCTCCGGGAGTACCTGCCCGACTTGCAACACCGGCGGGAGCCCCACAGCCGCGGGCCCGCGGTGAAAGTCGGCGACGTTGTCGTCATCGCAGACGGCACTCTCCCTCGCAACACATGGCCAAGAGGGATAGTGGAAAACATCTACCCGGGCGCAGACGACGTCACCCGGGTAGTCGACGTGCGCACCACTGCAGGCATCCTGAGGCGACCGGTGAAGAAGATCATCATCCTGCCCACGACGAGTGACGCTCACCCAGAGGGTTGCAGTGCCCTGGACGGCACTGCACGGCGGGAGAATGTTCGCGACGACACTAAACAACTTAAGACCTAGAACATAAGTGAATAGATTAAGTTTAGCTATAGTTTGTACATACGTGTTTTTACACAATAATAAATGCCGATTTGGGGTTGTTTGATTGGTAGGGTCTACGAGAGCAAAAAATAAGGTAATACAGACGACAAAAACATTAAGAATTAAAGGCTAAAATAGGATTACAAAGACAGAGAGGGAGCGACGTGCGAGCGAGAGACACTGCTTGCCACTCCCACCGCCCGCGCTGGCTTAACTGACCTATGTTGTCAGCGTACTCATCGCGTGGAGCAAAAATCAATTCTTCACTTAGATCCGAAGCATTATATACGGAACCACATGTTACAAGTTCGCGACCAAATACTAAGAAAGCTGGTGTGAATTTAGTAGTTTCATTAACAGCTGAATTTATGGCAAATTGGATTTGATTTAAATATAAATCCCAAGTACGATGGTCATTATCAACAAAAGAAGCAACTGCTGTTATAATTGTTTTGTTGTAACGTTCAACAGTATTGACTTGCGGACAGTAACGGGGGATGTAATGAATGTTTGGTATGTTGTAAAATTGAAATAAATTCTGGAGTTCATGACTAATTAGTTGAGGGCCATTATCTAGGATTATGGTCTCTGGAATACCATAAACCATAAAGACTAAGTTCTCAAGTATATGTTTGATTACAGAAGAGGTAGGTCGCTTCATGGGGAATATAAGACAATATTTGGAAAAACAACATGTGACTACAAAAATAAATCTATTAAGTTTACGTGTCATTGGAAGTGGACCAACAATATCAATAGATATGCATTGGAAAGGACGAGAACAGTTCCTAGGTTTACCCATCAGACCAATGGTATTTTGATTCTGATGCTTATAAGCGAGGCATGTTTCACATTTAGAAATATGGCTGGCAATGTCTTTGTACATTCCCGGCCAGAAGTATTTTTCTTTAATACGATGGTATGTTTTGAAAGTGCCAAAATGAGCTGCTGTTGGTAACGAATGGTTTTCGTCGATAATAGCTGTACGAAATTCAAATGGGATTACTTCTTTCCAACTTAATTCTGAGTTTATGAGGGTATTAGAACGGGTGTACCTGTAGAGTTTATTGTGTCGTATCATATAATCAGGAGTTGATGTGGGATTTGTGCTACACTTGGAGTATACAGAAGTGTACCACGAATCAGAAGTCTGTAATTTCAAATTCATTTAGTAATGTAATTTTAAAAGATTCCCAATCCGGGATTGTTTGTTTGTGAGCTCGAAACCAATCTAAAGGAGTTCCTTTCAGAATATCGTATATATGATTGTATATCGCGATGAATTCCTGAAAAAAGGAAGAGCCTTACATAAATATTTGCCTCTTTTTTTACAATCTTTAATTTACAAAAGGTAAGTTTTATTTTCGATACAATCGAAAATAAAACTTACCTTTTATTATTCATGAAAGTTCACCATTTTAACGAACACTCGTGTCCGGACATATTTAAATGCCTTAAATTTATTCGCGATGAAATAATCATGTCATATCTCACAGTAAATGTGATTAGCATTTCTGATTTTAGAAATCCTTTTGATAAACACTCCTTTGCAAGAATCTATAATATGTTAGCTTATTTATTCGATTGGACCAATATTAAAATTCATATCTCCAACAATAATATTATATATCCTTCGCTTAGTGAAATCCCTAAGATCCTAAAGGAAAACCATGACATCCCTATTGCAGGACATTTAGGATCCACAAGAATGCTAAACCGCATCAAGGAAAGATTTTCCTGGAAAAACATGCGCAGAGATATCGAAAATTACGTTAAAATGTCCATCATGCCAAACTAACAAAGCGTTGCGTAAAATAAATAGAGCACCGATGGTTATAACATCTACTTCTACGTCTCCATTCGAAAGGCCTGCCCTTGATATCGTAGGTCCTCTGCCTGAATCTGGCACGACCAAACTTAAGTATATTCTGACAATGCAAGACGACCTTACAAAATTCTCATTATCATATCCTCTTCGCAGTAACACAGCAGCAGAAGCAAGCGACTGTCTCCTTCACTTTATATCACTCTTCGGAATTCCTAAACACATACTGATCAAGGCACCAATTTCACAGCAGAAGTCTTTAAACAAACGTGCGAATTCTTAAAAATTAAACTATTATTTTCATCACCCACAAACGCAAGGTGCTTTGGAAAGCTCACATTCCACTCTTAAAGAATACCTTAAATCATATGCTAATGAAAATCAAGATAATTGGCCCCAATATGTCTATACCTCCATGTTGGCATACAATAATGCTGTACATTCAACCACACACCATACAACATATGAGTTATTATTTGGGCACAAGCCCCACATCCCAGACTCAGTATATAATGAAACTCTAATACTACTATCCTGACTATGTAAAACTTCTACAACACCGTATGAAACACGCACGTGATAAAGCTTTAGAATACATTCATAAATCTAAAGAAAATTCTAAAACCTATTATGACTTACATACTCGCCCTGTCGAGTACAAAGTAGGCTGCATCTGACCATCTTAGAATGCGCAAAGCCTTATCTTCTCTATGGAAAGGCCCATACAAAGTCGTCAAAATTCATGGCAATCATACTTTATCTTTACTAATAAATAGACAAAAAATGAACAAAATATAAAATATGTAGCTTACTTCCGCCAAAATTGTAAGTCAGACAAATGATAAATGGTAAAATTAACAAAAGTAAAACCCCACGCTAAACAAACCCTACCCAAATTGAACTATTATAAAATATAAATGAAATGAAAGGTAAGGCCTGGAAGCCAGAAAAAAAAACAACTACAATATAATACACAATCGAGTGTATTATATTGTATTAATATCGAGTGCTGGACTCTGGAGAGTTACTCTCAGTCCAGCACTCGATATTAATTCACTTGACGAGTCAACATCACCCGAAGATGCCTCGTGCAGAGGCAAAACACGTGTCGTATTGATGTCAGACGTTTGGTATTTGGACTGAGGTATATGTTTTTTATTGTGTTTTTATAATATATGTATATAAATATATCAGTGTTACGATACATGTATTTGAGTAGTGTTTGTTTAGCGTGGGGGTTTACTTTTGTTAATTTTATCATTTGTCTGACTTACAATTTTGGCGGAAGTAAGCTACATATTTTATATTTAGTTCATTTTAAATATGGATTTCCGCAAAATAGCGCCTGAATCTATCAACTATAATAAATAGACGCCATGTGAAGCATCACTATGAGGAAGTTAAACACGAGGATGTCCACGAAGTTCCACGCACTTAAGACATATTGTTTGTTAAGTTAATTAAATCAAAAAAAAATATAGTTAGGGTTAGTAGTTAGTAACTTCAATGTTTCTTTTCATTACAGCGTACTGGTCCAAGGTCACCATGAGTATGTTCAACCATATATGTTGGCATATACTTTGATCCAATTGGTGAACTCAAAATTAACACTGGAATACCAAGATACTCAAGCACTAGATACCAAGATATAGTAACTCCGTTAGACATTTCTTACATTGAACCTCATATTCAAAATATTAACTCTGTATTAGGCACAACATGCTTCTTATGCAATCAAATTGAAATTGAACTTGCAAGCAAGTTAGAATGTCATAACGTATTAGTCGCGACTTGAGTTCAGAGCCGCAATGAATCAAAACATGTCAATCTTTGGTTAAATTATATCAAAAGATTTGTAAATGATCACTTCGCACATGTAAGTCTCATGAAAGCCAACGGATTCATCGCATGAAACTTAGTTTTCATAAAGTAGGCTTTCTAATTATCATAAACTTACCCTCTGCATTTCATAAGTGAGGTTCGTGGCCACCAATAGACATGTACGGCCGTAAAACTCACCCTCGCGGGATGAATTCCAAAATATCAGACCCATAAATGCAGTATGCTTGTAATAACCTTACCTCATTGGGCGTTTATTTTACAACAGAGGCTTGCAGACCGACAGTGACTGTAGTATCTGCCAGGCTCATCAATGCAGTATGTCTTTAATAACCCATCCTCGCGGGGTGTTCATTTCACAACCGTGGCTTGCAGCCCGACTATGACGGTAGGAGCTATAAATGCGGAATGCCTATATAACCACCCTCACGGGGTGTTCAATTCACGACCGATGCTCACAGCCCAAACATGATGGAAATAGCTACGAAGCTTATCAATGCAGAATGCCTGTATAACCTACCCTCACGGGATGATCATTTCACGACCGAGGCTCGCAGCCCGACCATGATGGAAGTAGCTACCAAGCTCATCAATGCAAAATGCCTCAAAGGAATTGTTGTTAACAACAATAACAACAATTCCTTACTTACTTCCTTCATAAACTATAATGAATTGTATTCTCTCTGCTATAATGTTTTGTTTATAGGTTTTATATTGACATACCATTTTGTCTATAGTATTCTTCTGTTTAAAGCAATGAGGTTGAATTACGCTTACTAATAAAATGTTTAACGCCAGTAAGCGTAATTCAACCTCCTTTGGTTTAAAAAACCGGATGTAAACAAGTCATAGAGTAAGGAAAAATACAAATATATATTTCCTAAATCAATGAAACAAGTATACTGTTTTGACAATTTTGACGTCCGAACCGGAAACGTCATTGTATTATCTTTTTTTTCACCCGTTGGGCAGGCAACAAGGCCGGTAAAACATTGTAGGAATGAAATGTAGTTTCAATTAAATGTTTCTTTTAATTGATTTGTTAACCTAGCTTTAACTAGCTTACATGCTATGTTGACAAAACGTAGAAAAATAATTACTTAGGTTCTGTAGAAATGATATTTCAAGACGCTGCCAGATTTATCACATAAAATTTCGCCCTTGTTCTTTAAGGCCCTAATAGCTTCTGTAACCAATAACTTCAAATAGTAAACTCGAAATGAACTAGATGGCGACACAGGAAAAAAGAGATCGCGCAAGCGTTTCATTCGCTAAGTAAGGTATCGGCAGGGCGCTTCATACGATTAACTGTTTGGTTGACTGAAACGAAATAAAGTAAGTGATATTCTCGCAAATAGTAAGTTTTACTTTAATTCGGATTTTGACATATGGATTGTGCACCAACTTGGCGCGCTGTACATGGTCCATCGATCGAGTCAGATGCGTGAAATTCGCGAGCAAGTTCGGTAGTGCGTTCGTTTAGAACGAATGGTTATTTTTATTTAGGCTTTGTTTGTTCTTTTAATAAAAGGCGGGGAATTGAACCCTTGATTACAGACTTTATACACAGCTGAGAAATTATCGAGAAAATTGAAGATTTACCTCGAAACAACCCGATACAGTTGCATCGATAATATGAATAAAATAAAAAATTGCGGCGCTCACCCAATTCCTTGAATTTAAAGCGCTGCTGTCGCTGCTGTTGATAGCTGGCCACAGCCGACGGCTTGGTAGCCCGGAGCCGAAACGGTTTCATCAATACGTTTCTGCAAACGAAAACACGTTAGACCGTCTATTTAAAACTCGAGTACAAACAAATATGATTTGAATTTGAAAGGCAAAAACTGTTAAACATTATTAATACAGTTAGCACTTCATTATAAAATTGTGGTTACTTATCTTTGTAAAATATTTTCACTTTATTCACTATATAATAACAATTCACCACTGTAATCTGTTGCTTCGACGGAAACATAAACGCCAATGATCAAAATGGCGCGGCATATTTTATTCTATAACTAAAACTAGCGCGCAGCTGCCAGGGTCCTATTTCATAAAACTATAGTAGACTGACAACTGTCAATCGACAAATGTCAGTCAAACTAACGGAATGCGTTTCATAAAAACAATAGTAGTGACCGGCAGTCAACTGACAATTGTCATGAAAAAAACTTTTTATGAAACGGCGGTTGCTTACAAATTACCAAGATTTGTAAAATTGTCGTGACAAATGTGACAGCCGAAGCTCTACCCATCACTGGTCGGTTAATCAAAATATTGAAGGTTTTTTTACTATGACTGTGGCATGACTGGCATTGTGAAATGCAATATGACTGACAATAATCAGTCACGTCGTGTTTGTTTGTTATATAAAACGCACGTTTGGCGTGTTTGACTGACTTTTGTAGTTCTATTATGATTTGTCGCTTTATGAAATAGGGCACAGGTGGTGCCACTGGACCGAACATGAAACATTTAAAAGGCCGAAAACTGACGGAAATGGATATGCTGCTCTCAATATAAAGCTTCCAGTAACGGTATAGTCATTTAATAGTTTCTCTTTGTCATTCTATTTACAAATAGGTTCGTAGAATGGCCGATTTACCATAATTAATTGATTTCATAGAATCAGCTACTGCATATTAAGAAAGCTTTAAATATGAATTGAATAAACATTCTAATAATTGAAAGTAGCATATATTTTATTTCGCATTAATTTTAATCAAAATTTATTAAGTGTTTGCTGAGTATCAAGTCCGTCTCGATCACTACCTAACAGTAGAGATCCAGGGGTGTTTAGTTCGATACTCCCCGTAATCAATGGCAACTGTCCAAGCCGAGGCTCGTACCCCCTGGGTGCCCATGAGCAAGTGGCCAAAACTTAACTTTGACGTGCGCCTTCTGCGTCTCGCATTGCGGCGGAGCACTTTTGCGCCCACACCACCACTGACGCCACTGGTGACGCTGTAGAGGTCAGTTATAGAACAAAAGCACAAATCCTTTCTAAAAAACAAAACATCAAATGCTTGCCTACATCCTCAAAGGATCGATTCTGCGAGTAGCCAATTTATTTATACAATTATTGCTTACGACCCTGACGGGTTACGACCCTGAGACTTGCAAAACTAACTCTTCAGTGCTTTAAAACTAGTAAACTTAAAAATTTAGTACTTGGTATAGCTAGCGGCAAGTAAGTCTAGCGGTGAACGAAACGTGGCGGGGATCTTGGCACAGTCAGTTTTCGGGATAAAAAGTATTCAACATTTTAACACAATATATAAACTTTGACTAAAATATGTCAAGGCTGCGCCTAAAATTACCAATGTGCCACCAAAAAACTAAGAGCATCAAAAGATGCTAATAAAAATAATCTATTATGGTAAATA
Source organism: Alsophila aescularia (assembly GCA_946251855.1). Lineage (NCBI taxonomy): Eukaryota > Metazoa > Arthropoda > Insecta > Lepidoptera > Geometridae > Alsophila > Alsophila aescularia. The sequence goes on from OX276374.1 coordinate 66,127,090, forward strand.
ATCTTACCATAATAGATAGTGTGTCTTACCAAATAATCTATTATGGTAAATAATCTTACCATAATAGATAGTGTGTCTTACCAAATTGTCAACATCTACGATAATATCATAATCAGTAAGAAGTATCTAAAAAATGAGTACGCCAATGTCAGTAGTATTCTAAAACCAGGCGAATAAGATAAAATAAGATGTGTCGTCATAGCATTTTCAAATACTTTACACATAATTGTGTTAACTGAAACGTGGATTAAGTCAGAAGATCAATTCTAATAGCAGGATTTACCACTATTAAAACTATAGGCGAAGAAAGCCTGGTGGAGGAGTATCTATGTTCTTACATAATACCCTCAAAACATAGTCTAATTGGAGAGAAGTGTCTTGATTAGTCACTACATCTGGATTCACATCGAAAACTACTCGCTTGATATTGGTGCTGTGTACCGAAAACCAAACTCACCAAGTTTCAATACTTTCCTAGATACCTACTCTGTACAAATAGGTATCTAGGAGTTCTATAAAATTTCTTTACGAAAAGCAATATGGTTTTAGACCGAATCTAATACATTGTCGGCTACAAGTGATACAGTGACTAAAGTAAGATTCAGTATTGATAACAAACAAATAGCACTAGGAATTTCTTCACATCAATGAACACATTCATTGATGTGAAGAAAGCATAAGATAAAGTTTTTTTTTGTTTTTTTATTTATTTACGGACTAGGCAATCGTTTGACCACGATCTCACCTGATGGAAAGTGATGATGTGGTCAATGTAGCACGCTTGCCTAGTAGATACCTATTCACTCTTGACTTGAACACACCTGGCTTATAATTTACCGGAAACACTGACGAGGACAGGGCATTCCACTCCTTTGCAGTTCTTAAAATAAATGAAGAAGCGTAACGCTTCGTTCTTGTGCGAGGTATTTTAACCATAAAAGGGTGGCGCTTTGCTGATCCTCTAGTCGTACGGTGATGGAAAGGTAATGGGGGAATCAGGTTGGCAGTTCTTGTGCACACTCTCGATAATGCAATCTGTAGAATACCGACAGGCTTGCTACCTCACGTCGATGCGCCAGACTTTGAAGCTAGACTCTTTACTAGAGTGTCATCCCCAATGAGCCTGATCGCACGTCTCTCAATTGAATCCAAAGACTCCAGCTGATACTTGGCAGAACCGTCCCAGAGGTGGCAGCAGTACTCCATACAAGATCGGACCGGTGCTTGATAGAGATTCAAAAGCTGTCCCGGTGTGAAGTACCGCCTAACCTTAGACAAAATACCAAGTTTTTTTGCAGCTACCTTGGCTTTGGATTCAATATAAGACCCAAAATTCAGATCTGATGAGAGTTCAACACCCAAAAGCTCCAGATGGTCGACTATTGGTATTTTTACACTTTAGAAAGAAATAGATCGGTTTAGAGAACTATTTTTAGCAGAAAACAAACACGCCTGTGTTTTAGTAGCATTAAACTTAACCAGGTTAGCATCGCCCCAATCGGACACGGCATCTAAGGCTACATTTAAACGGTCTACCATAGCCACTGTCTGTAACTGGACAGCGTCACAGCTGGCTTGAGCATTGGAAGTGTATCTCTCAAATACAGTACTGTCATCAGCATACCGAAAGGTACCGGGCTTCAGAAGGTCATTAATGTGCAGTAAAAACAGTGTAGCCGAGAGAACCGATCCCTGAGGTACACCGGCATTGATAGCCATTTGATCAGACGAGCAGCCCTCTAAGACTACACGAATAGATCGTTCCCTCAAGAAATCAACTATCCAATTGCATAAGCCAACGGGTAAACCATATGAGGGAAGCTTGTTTAAAAGGCCATCGTGCCAGACCCGATCAAATGCCTTCGATATGTCAAGGGAGACGGCAAGCGCCTCACCATGCATCTCTATGGCTTCGCCCAGTACGTGAGTGGCATACGCGAGATACGCGATCCCCAGGAGACCGGTTTCGGTGAAATCCGTATTACCGGTCATTGAGAAGATCATTGTCTTCAAGGTATGTCAAGAGCCTAATGTTTATGACACGCTCCATACACTTACAGAGTAAGGAGGTTATCGAGATGGGACGATAATTGGCCGGATCAGCACGACTACCCTTTTTTGGTACTGGTTGTACATTGGCAAGCTTCCAGCTCTTCGGAACTTTACCTGAGTGAAGAGAGAGGCGGTACAAACGCGTTAAGATGGGAGACAATTCGGGCGCACAGTTTTGCAACACAATCGCTGAAATACCATCAGGACCACTGGCCTTGTTCACATCTAGAGCTCGAAGCGTTCTGAGAACCTCCTTCTGGCGAATGCGAATTTCGGGCATAAAAACCCCGCAATGAGGAAGGCAAGAAGGTGTCTAGATGCGAGGCTTCTGCAAAAAGAGAAGCAAATAAATTCGCTTTGACTCCAGCAGTGTGAGCTAGTGATCCATCAGGTTTCAGCAATGGTGGCAGTGAGGGGCGGCAGAAGTTTTCTTCGACCGACTTGGCCAGGGACCAAAAAGCTTTGCTACCCGCGGGTTATGAAGCCAGTTTGGCCCTAATTCGACTTACGTGATCTAAATGGGCCTTCCTAAGTATCTTCTTGCAGGTCTTAGCGGCAACGTTAAATTTTCTTTTCTTAGCCCGAATATCAGAAGACTTGCGCTTTCGAGCATCAGCCCAGTCTAGATATGCCGCACGTTTTAGAGCCACAGCATGACCACAGCTGGATTCAATTCAAGGCTGAGCTTTGCTTGACATATTACCTCTGTAACAGCAGACGCGCATGTCGACGGGTCCTGGGAGGTGAAACATGTTTGCCGCCAAGGGTACGATGCAAGGAATTGCCGCATCTCGTCCCAATCTGCTGAGTAGTATCTCCACACGCGCCTATTTCCTTTAAGGCTAGGATCAGACGGGGAATACACCGAGGCGGACTTAACCAGGCAGTGAACAGAGCTACCAAGAGGTGGGGATACTGATACGGAGTATCGGTCTGGTTCAGTCGTCATCAACAGGTCGAGACAGTTGGCAGTGTCACTGTCACGGTCAGGTAAACGTGTCGGCTCCTGCACCAGCTGAGAGAGATCTAACGCCAGAGCAAGATTCTGCGTCTCTCTACTAGCGTGGTCGGTTTTTTGGTATGGGACAAGCCACTCCTTGTGGTGGGCGTTAAAATCCCCCAAAAACACCAATTGAACAGACGGGTAACGCTGTTGGGCCACACTTGCCGCCTCACCTAGATAGTCTACCAATAAAGTCGTCCCCCGATCTCCGCTGTGTGAGCGGTACACACAAGTATACATAATTTTCTCTATGCCCGTGTCCACTAGCACCCAAATCACCGAGAAGTTAGGGTGCTCAAGTTTTCGGAGACACAGACAGCAAATGTCATCACGGGCGTATACACAAACGCTGGCATTTGGGATAAATAGATGCTCCAAGATATAGCCTGGGTAATCCAAGTATGCCGTATCAGCTGGACATCCTATCTGCGTCTCCGACAAGAAGAACAAGTGAGGCTTAGTGGTCTCCAGATGATAATGACCGGTTGGAGATTGGAGTGAATCCCGCGAATATTCGCAAGATCCACTTTAAGTGTGAGGACGTGCATCTGCCGTTTTAACTTATATCTTCTTTGGACTTTTTCATGATGAGTAGTTGTGAATAGGTTGGACGAGTAATAGCAAACGAGATGTCGGAATGGCTAACCCACGGAAGTCAAGGCATAACTACGCCATTGAAGACCTTGCGCGGAGACTGCGGGGACGCCCGAACCCCCCTGAAATAATTCATCAGTTCCTCACATCCGGTCGCCAGCCGGCCCAATGGATCATTTCAGGATTTTTCACAAGCGGCGGGGCAGCCTTTCTTAGCTGGCTAAACTAATAATTGGGCCCCCTACAACTTGTGGTCGGCCAGCAGAAAACACCGTGCTTCGGATCCCGCTACCCTCCAAAGCAAGGCCTCCGACGCAGAAACACCAAGATTCCGATCACGGTCCACCCTTCCAACACAACTGCATCCTACAACTCATCCGGACGGCTTTCCTGAACATCATGATGGAACACGGCAAATCGTTTGGCATCAAGACTTTGACCAGAGGGTGGTAATATAAAAAGCCGGCGGCCGAAGCCTACCGCCAGGTGATTCGGTTGCTCTTTTGGCACCACCCGAGGGTCACGTGTAGGACATCGAGGGCTGAATCCTACGGATGCGAGCAAACTATTAACCCTCCAAAACTTCCGCTGCAAAAAATAAGAAAATTTCGGAACATTCCCCTTTGACTGTACAAAATAAATCTATAAATCGAATTTACGCTGTGAAATATGTTGGCATCATTCTAGACAGCAACATAACATGGAAGCCACACTTAGAGAAAATTAAATTTAAATTATTGTCTCTTACAGGAGCATTGCGTGGATCAGTTAGATGTTTACCGCGGCTAGTACGATACACAATTGACAACTCGCTCGTTAAGCTGCATCTTCCCGTGTCATTTTTTTTATAGTCTAGTGGTTATAGTCTCTAAACTATAACCAAAGCAAAATATAAGTGAGCATGATAAGTTTATGAGTATATATACGAGTAGTATATCGTCATCAAATTGGCTTATTCATTAACAAGCTGTACCCGCGGCTTTGCCCGCGTGGTTTTTTCATTTCAAAGTAGCCCATATGTGTTATTCCATGACCAAAAGTAGGTACCTATAAAGTACAAATACTACATTTCTTCTAACATCGGTCAGCCGTCATATATTTTTTTATCTATGGCTCTGTATCTAAAGTAACCCAGTGTTTTATCTATGGCTCGGTATCTAAAGTACCCCAGTTTTTTTATCTATGGCTCGGTATCTAAAGTACCCCAGTTTTTAAGCCAAACCCTAAGCTATCTAACAGTGAATCTCAATCTGTCCAGTAGTTTTAGCGTGATACGCGATCAAAAATACAGACAGACAGATAAACAGAAGACTCTAGAACATTTTTTGAATTATCTTTGTATAGACTTTTTCGTACTTATTACTTAATTATATGTATAGATGTTTTTTAGAATGTAATGAGGTAAGTACATTTATTTTTTTCAAAATATAGAGTTAACAGATTAGCACACATCTGATAATTTGGGACGTTAACCTACTTATTGAACGCGTATAGAGTCACGACCTACATGTGTTTGTTTCCCGACTACGGCGAAGCAAGGGAAGGGTAATGAGTTTAACAGTCTATGTATGTGGGTACGTGGATGTCCCACGTCACCCCTATTGTTCTAATTTTGACATGCAAGGTATCAATCGATTCGTCTTCAGGTATAGTGTCGCTATTTTTTCACCCGATTACGGTGAATCAAAGCAAGGGTTTTTTTTTATTACGGACTAGGCAATCGTTTGACCACGATCTCACCTGATGGAAAGCGATGATGTGGTCGAAGGTGTAGCACGCTTGCCTAGTAGATACCTCACTCTCACTCTTGACTTGAACACACCGGGGTTATAATTTACCGGAAACACTGACGAGGGCTGGGCATTCCACTCCTTTGCAGTTCTTATTATAAATGAAAAAGCGTAACGCTTCGTTCTTGCGCGAGGTATTTCAACCATGAAAGGGTGGCGCTTTGCTGATCGTCTAGTCGTACGGTGGTGGAAAGGTGATGGGGAATCAGGTTGTGCAGTTCTTGTGCACACTCTCCATAGTGCAATCTGTAGAATACCGCCAGGCTTGCTACCTCACGTCGATGCGCCAAACTTTGAAGCTTACTCTTTACCAGAGTGTCATCCCCAATGAGACTGATAGCACGTTATGTATTCAAACTAAAAATTTGGTCCGATTTTGACAAGCGAGGTTTCAGTCGGTTTGTCTTCATCCCATGAGTGTCATAGGCTATTTTTTAGCCGACCGAAGTCGGGTTTTAATTTTTGAACCTAAGTGTTGTTTAATTCTGTGAAGCCTTATGTAAAGTGCTAAAAACCAACACAAAACAGCCATAACTACAAAAAGTAGTTTATTTTTCTGACGGAACAGCACTTTTAAGGGAAAATTCTCGTCGCCAATACCGCAAAGTTTGAAGACAAAAGTCTTCAACCAGTGTGTCCTACCTGTTATGACATACGGAGCCGAGTCGTGGACACTCACGGTACGACTAGTCTACCAATTTAAGGTCGCTCAGCGGGCTATGGAAAGGGCTATGCTTGGAGTTTCTCTGAAAGATCGTATCCGGAATGAGGTGATCCAGCAGAGAACCAAAGTTGTCGACATAGCCCTTAGGATTAGTAAGCTGAAGTGGCAGCGAACTGGTCATATCTGTCAAAGGACTGATAACCGTTGAGGTTTACGTGTTCTTGTGTGGAGACCGCGGCAGCTGGAAGACAAGAGCCGCAGATAGGGCTTAGTTGCGTGGTTTGGAAGAGGCCTCTGTCCAGCAGTGGACTGACACGGGAAGATGCAGCTTAACGAGCGAGTTGTCAATTGTGTATCGTACTAGCCGCGGTAAACATCTAACTGATCCACGCAATGGTCCTGTAAGAGACAATAATTTAAATTTAATTTTCTCTAAGTGTGGCTTCCATGTTATGTTGCTGTCTAGAATGATGCCAACATATTTCACAGCGTAAATTCGATTTATAGATTTATTTTGTACAGTCAAAGGGGAATGTTCCGAAATTTTCTTATTTTTTGCAGCGGAAGTTTTGGAGGGTTAATAGTTTGCTCGCATCCGTAGGATTCAGCCCTCGATGTCCTACACGTGACCCTCGGGTGGTGCCAAAAGAGCAACCGAATCACCTGGCGGTAGGCTTCGGCCGCCGGCTTTTTATATTACCACCCTCTGGTCAAAGTCTTGATGCCAAACGATTTGCCGTGTTCCATCATGATGTTCAGGAAAGCCGTCCGGATGAGTTGTAGGATGCAGTTGTGTTGGAAGGGTGGACCGTGATCGGAATCTTGGTGTTTCTGCGTCGGAGGCCTTGCTTTGGAGGGTAGCGGGATCCGAAGCACGGTGTTTTCTGCTGGCCGACCACAAGTTGTAGGGGGCCCAATTATTAGTTTAGCCAGCTAAGAAAGGCTGCCCCGCCGCTTGTGAAAAATCCTGAAATGATCCATTGGGCCGGCTGGCGACCGGATGTGAGGAACTGATGAATTATTTCAGGGGGGTTCGGGCGTCCCCGCAGTCTCCGCGCAAGGTCTTCAATGGCGTAGTTATGCCTTGACTTCCGTGGGTTAGCCATTCCGACATCTCGTTTGCTATTACTCGTCCAACCTATTCACAACTACTCATCATGAAAAAGTCCAAAGAAGATATAAGTTAAAACGGCAGATGCACGTCCTCACACTTAAAGTGGATCTTGCGAATATTCGCGGGATTCACTCCAATCTCCAACCGGTCATTATCATCTGGAGACCACTAAGCCTCACTTGTTCTTCTTGTCGGAGACGCAGATAGGATGTCCAGCTGATACGGCATACTTGGATTACCCAGGCTATATCTTGGAGCATCTATTTATCCCAAATGCCAGCGTTTGTGTATACGCCCGTGATGACATTTGCTGTCTGTGTCTCCGAAAACTTGAGCACCCTAACTTCTCGGTGATTTGGGTGCTAGTGGACACGGGCATAGAGAAAATTATGTATACTTGTGTGTACCGCTCACACAGCGGAGATCGGGGGACGACTTTATTGGTAGACTATCTAGGTGAGGCGGCAAGTGTGGCCCAACAGCGTTACCCGTCTGTTCAATTGGTGTTTTTGGGGGATTTTAACGCCCACCACAAGGAGTGGCTTGTCCCATACCAAAAAACCGACCACGCTAGTAGAGAGACGCAGAATCTTGCTCTGGCGTTAGATCTCTCTCAGCTGGTGCAGGAGCCGACACGTTTACCTGACCGTGACAGTGACACTGCCAACTGTCTCGACCTGTTGATGACGACTGAACCAGACCGATACTCCGTATCAGTATCCCCACCTCTTGGTAGCTCTGTTCACTGCCTGGTTAAGTCCGCCTCGGTGTATTCCCCGTCTGATCCTAGCCTTAAAGGAAATAGGCGCGTGTGGAGATACTACTCAGCAGATTGGGACGAGATGCGGCAATTCCTTGCATCGTACCCTTGGCGGCAAACATGTTTCACCTCCCAGGACCCGTCGACATGCGCGTCTGCTGTTACAGAGGTAATATGTCAAGCAAAGCTCAGCCTTGAATTGAATCCAGCTGTGGTCATGCTGTGGCTCTAAAACGTGCGGCATATCTAGACTGGGCTGATGCTCGAAAGCGCAAGTCTTCTGATATTCGGGCTAAGAAAAGAAAATTTAACGTTGCCGCTAAGACCTGCAAGAAGATACTTAGGAAGGCCCATTTAGATCACGTAAGTCGAATTAGGGCCAAACTGGCTTCATAACCCGCGGGTAGCAAAGCTTTTTGGTCCCTGGCCAAGTCGGTCGAAGAAAACTTCTGCCGCCCCTCACTGCCACCATTGCTGAAACCTGATGGATCACTAGCTCACACTGCTGGAGTCAAAGCGAATTTATTTGCTTCTCTTTTTGCAGAAGCCTCGCATCTAGATGCTTCTGGCAAGACACCTTCTTGCCTTCCTCATTGCGGGGTTTTTATGCCCGAAATTCGCATTCGCCAGAAGGAGGTTCTCAGAACGCTTCGAGCTCTAGATGTGAACAAGGCCAGTGGTCCTGATGGTATTTCAGCGATTGTGTTGCAAAACTGTGCGCCCGAATTGTCTCCCATCTTAACGCGTTTGTACCGCCTCTCTCTTCACTCAGGTAAAGTTCCGAAGAGCTGGAAGCTTGCCAATGTACAACCAGTACCAAAAAAGGGTAGTCGTGCTGATCCGGCCAATTATCGTCCCATCTCGATAACCTCCTTACTCTGTAAGTGTATGGAGCGTGTCATAAACATTAGGCTCTTGGCATACCTTGAAGACAATGATCTTCTCAATGACCGGTAATACGGATTTCACCGAAACCGGTCTCCTGGGGATCGCGTATCTCGCGTATGCCACTCACGTACTGGGCGAAGCCATAGAGATGCATGGTGAGGCGCTTGCCGTCTCCCTTGACATATCGAAGGCATTTGATCGGGTCTGGCACGATGGCCTTTTAAACAAGCTTCCCTCATATGGTTTACCCGTTGGCTTATGCAATTGGATAGTTGATTTCTTGAGGGAACGATCTATTCGTGTAGTCTTAGAGGGCTGCTCGTCTGATCAAATGGCTATCAATGCCGGTGTACCTCAGGGATCGGTTCTCTCGGCTACACTGTTTTTACTGCACATTAATGACCTTCTGAAGCCCGGTACCTTTCGGTATGCTGATGACAGTACTGTATTTGAGAGATACACTTCCAATGCTCAAGCCAGCTGTGACGCTGTCCAGTTACAGACAGTGGCTATGGTAGACCGTTTAAATGTAGCCTTAGATGCCGTGTCCGATTGGGGCGATGCTAACCTGGTTAAGTTTAATGCTACTAAAACACAGGCGTGTTTGTTTTCTGCTAAAAATAGTTCTCTAAACCGATCTATTTCTTTCTAAAGTGTAAAAATACCAATAGTCGACCATCTGGAGCTTTTGGGTGTTGAACTCTCATCAGATCTGAATTTTGGGTCTTATATTGAATCCAAAGCCAAGGTAGCTGCAAAAAAACTTGGTATTTTGTCTAAGGTTAGGCGGTACTTCACACCGGGACAGCTTTTGAATCTCTATCAAGCACCGGTCCGATCTTGTATGGAGTACTGCTGCCACCTCTGGGACGGTTCTGCCAAGTATCAGCTGGAGTCTTTGGATTCAATTGAGAGACGTGCGATCAGGCTCATTGGGGATGACACTCTAGTAAAGAGTCTAGCTTCAAAGTCTGGCGCATCGACGTGAGGTAGCAAGCCTGTCGGTATTCTACAGATTGCATTATCGAGAGTGTGCACAAGAACTGCCAACCTGATTCCCCCATTACCTTTCCATCACCGTACGACTAGAGGATCTGCAAAGCGCCACCCTTTTATGGTTAAAATACCTCGCACAAGAACGAAGCGTTACGCTTCTTCATTTATTTTAAGAACTGCAAAGGAGTGGAATGCCCTGTCCTCGTCAGTGTTTCCGGTAAATTATAAGCCAGGTGTGTTCAAGTCAAGAGTGAATAGGTATCTACTAGGCAAGCGTGCTACATTGACCACATCATCACTTTCCATCAGGTGAGATCGTGGTCAAACGATTGCCTAGTCCGTAAATAAATAAAAAAACAAAAAAAAACTTTATCTTATGCTTTCTTCACATCAATGAATGTGTTCATTGATGTGAAGAAATTCCTAGTGCTATTTGTTTGTTATCAATACTGAATCTTACTTTAGTCACTGTATCACTTGTAGCCGACAATGTATTAGATTCGGTCTAAAACCATATTGCTTTTCGTAAAGAAATTTTATAGAACTCCTAGATACCTATTTGTACAGAGTAGGTATCTAGGAAAGTATTGAAACTTGGTGAGTTTGGTTTTCGGTACACAGCACCAATATCAAGCGAGTAGTTTTCGATGTGAATCCAGATGTAGTGACTAATCAAGACACTTCTCTCCAATTAGACTATGTTTTGAGGGTATTATGTAAGAACATAGATACTCCTCCACCAGGCTTTCTTCGCCTATAGTTTTAATAGTGGTAAATCCTGCTATTTGAATTGATCTTCTGACTTAATCCACGTTTCAGTTAACACAATTATGTGTAAAGTATTTGAAAATGCTATGACGACACATCTTATTTTATCTTATTCGCCTGGTTTTAGAATACTACTGACATTGGCGTACTCATTTTTTAGATACTTCTTACTGATTATGATATTATCGTAGATGTTGACAATTTGGTAAGACACACTATCTATTATGGTAAGATTATTTACCATAATAGATTATTTGGTAAGACACACTATCTATTATGGTAAGATTATTTACCATAATAGATTATTTTTATTAGCATCTTTTGATGCTCTTAGTTTTTTGGTGGCACATTGGTAATTTTAGGCGCAGCCTTGACATATTTTATGGTAAGATCTTTGTCGCCATCATCAACTCGACGTCTCAATTCTTTTAGGGTTCTCCTATATGTTTGTTGTTGAGGCCTCTCACAGTGGTTTGTCTCTATACAAGAGGTCGGACATAGGTTTTAAATAAATCTTAGTTGTAATTTTATTAAACTAAATACACCATTAAATTTATATCTCCAAAAGTAACAATTATTAATTGGAATATCTTCTAAAACTGGACTTATAGTTTAGGAGTTAATTGAATAAAACTATTTTTCATGTATGGGAAGCAACATAAAAATATGAATATTTTGTGATTTTAGCCGATTTTCGTTCTAAAATTTGTATATCAGTATTTTATCATTTAATGCCACGTTTTCTTAAAATAAATGATGCTTGTTTTTTTGCACTTTTTGAGATATGCTAAAAAGTATATTATAAATATGAAAAATTAGGTCTAAGTGAATATTTGTAGATGGTATATTAGCTAAGCTCTAGTATATTATTAAACATTCCTGAACCGTGCATCAATATAATATTTACAAATTTCACGTTTACACAAAAATTATATAATAATTCAGTCCACTTACACATTGGCAGATTATATACACTTACTTACCCACATTAAAATCCTAGTTAAACTTTATTACAAATAATAATATACAAAGAAATATGAAAAAATAGATACAACATACAAATCATTGGGATACCATGAGGAACTCAACTTATTAAAATACTTTGACTGACTTTTGCAAACTCGTATGAGAAGTTTATGTTTCAGTCTCGTCTTATCATCATCGTTACCCGACTCGTTATCGCTGCAGTCAGAATTCACTTCAGGAATAGCAGAAATATCAATAATCTCAATTTCACTATGGTCAGTAACAAGCAATTCCTCGTCTTCTTATTCCTGTATTTTATTTTATTCCCTTCACACTTTACCTGAAATTGCCATTTTAAAAACAAAAAATCCCAACCAGAACGTGTGATGAGCCAAGATGTCGCAAGTTCAGGATTCACTTGTGACTTTTTGGACAAATTACATACGCGTCAATTTAACAACTTAGTATGGAGATTAGTAAAAAAATATAGATAAAATATAATACAATTAGCCGTCTATGCCCGTTGTCCCCCACTTTTTGTCCACCACTGGTGGACAACGGGAAAAAAAGTAGCGTTGTCCCCCACTGGGGGACAAAGCTACTTAGCCCTTCACTTTTCGGGTGTGCTTTTATCTCAATTATTTATCCACACCACACCAATATAGGAAGGTGAAACTGTTGTTTGTCTGTTTGTTTCTTGGTTTGGGGAGCTTTCACGCCACAACTGCTGATCCGATTTTGATGTAACTTTGTTAATAGGTACTGTACAATATAAAGACCAACATATGATACTTTTTATCCCGGAAAATGGTAAGTCTCCACGGAAAAACAGGAAAATGACGATTACTCGCTCTAAGGAATGGTTGCCAATAAATGGAAATTATAACCAGACTGACAAAAACCGTTAAGAGCGTTGGTGCTATACTATTGCATTGGTATTAAATATCCTAGAATATAGGATGCTTTTTCGCGGTAAACTGTCGTCCGCACGGACGAAGTTGCAGGCGAAAGCTAGTCCAATGTAAAAATTATACTGACCAAACTAATGAAGGGCATCCTTCCGATGAGACCAAAGTGGAAACTCATGGACTTGCGCATTCTCCCCGTTCTGACCTACGGCGCACAGACATGGTAATTGATGAGCATCCAGAAATCCAAGCTCAAGGTATGCCAACGAGCAATGGAGCGCAGCATTGAAGGGGTTAAATTAACTAACCATGTTCGTAACACTGAGCTGCACTTCAGCACTCAAATTGCCAACGTAGCTGAAAAAGCCGACTAAAATGGACCTGGGCTGGTCACGTCTGCCGCATGCCAGAAGAGTGGCGCCCCAATACAGCGAGGTGGCATCGCGGGAGACCATGCAGGAGATGGCTGGATGAACTAGACACCTTTAGTGACTACTGGTCAGCCATAGCCCAAGATCGCAAAGCCTGAAAATCGTAGGGGGAGGCCTTTGCTCAACATTGGGACACCACAGGCTGACTGTAACTGTAACTGACCAAACGTCAAATACCCCGTTCAGAGAAACCACGAAATTAAACCAACTATAAAATTTATTTAAATCATTTTTGGGCGTCCGCTGGTAGTCTTAATCTTTATAAGCGACATTTTGAAGTCGCTAATATTATATCCAAGATTGTCAGATTGACAGCTGTTGTTAATTATATTTACTCGATTCAATATATTGATAGTTGTTTTGTTCGTAAACAAGGAGAAAACTATTGTATTGTAATTTGTAACACAGTAGTAGTTAGGTAGGTTATTTTACTGTGTACGAGTATTTCACTTTCAACACACATTGAGAGTTGAGTTGAGCAGCTAAATGATAAGTTGACAATAGAATTTGACAGCTAAAATTAATCTAAAGATATGAAACCGTTCAGTAAACCTTCACTCGTATTACTTTTATACATTGATCTCTATGGATAGGCTCTGTCGTACTTTCGTTTGAGCCGATTCAAAGAACCCCACCGAGCGTCCATGGAACTAAAATGTACAAATACATTAGATCCGTGGACGCTCACTTCTGCCAAACTACTGCAATCAGCGCCAAAATGGCGGTAATCAAATGTGCTCTGTGCTACGTACATCAACAGCTTGACTAGAGTACGGAGTAATGTGCAACTGTGTCTATGCTTTTATCCGATACGCAACCTTGATTGTTGGTAGCTGCCAATTCAATATTATAGCAACACTGAATTAAGCCGAGCAGTCACAGATATTCTATCGTTTCCACAGAATCTATACATACAATAGTGTAAATGTTTCTATATTGGTATTTTAGGTCTTGGAATAGTAATAGAATTCTTTTAACCCAGAGAAATGGCCAGTCATTGAAGCACCATATATATTATTATTGATGCCCGCGGCTTCGCACGCGAATGAAGGCTGAATAAATTTTAATCATTGTTGGTATATTGGTATTTGGAAAATGGAACTGTACAAAAATTAGTTTATTTATTCAAAGGGGCTGTTTTGTGGTGGTGTATAACTCTTTACATAAGGCTTCACAGAATTAAACAACACATAAGTTCAAAAACTAAACCCCGACTTCGGTCGGCTAAAAAATAGCCTATGACACTCATGGGATGAAGACGAACCGACTGAAACCTCGCTTGTGTCAAAATCGAACCTAGTTTTTAGTTTGAATACATAACCCTTCCTTTGCTACGCCGTAGTCGGGTAAAAAAAAGCGACTCTCTGTACCTGAAGACAAATCGATTGATACCTTGCATGTCACAATTGGACCAATAGGGGCGAGGCTATGGTGGAACATCCACATACCCACATACTTAGATACATACATAGACTGTTAAACTCATTACCCTTCCCTTGTTTGGCCGTAGTCGGGTAAAAAGCACAAGTGGTCGTGACTAACGAATAATAATAAGGTCGCGACTCTATAAGCATTCAATAAGGAGGTTAATGTCTCAAATTATCAGATGTGTGCTAAACTGTTAACTCTATCGTTTGGAAAAAGTAAATGTACTTACTTCATTACATTCTAAAAACATCTATCTCTACATATAATAAAGTAATAAGTACGAAAATGTCTGTACAAATAAGATAGTTCAAAAAATGGTCTAGAGTAGTATAATAAGCTACTGAACAAGAATATACCATTTTTTCATTCATGTCTTTCTGTTTGTTTGTTTGTCTATATTTTTGATCGTGCATCACGTGAAAACTACCGGACCAACTCACTGTTTGATAGCTGAGGGATTGACTTAAAAACTGCGGTACTTGGTATCTTAATCCGATTATTAGATGCCGAGCAATCTATAAAAAACTATGTGACGGCTGAACGAATTTTGAAGAAATGTAGTATTTGTACTTCATAGGTTCTGGAATAACACATGTGGGCTACTTTGAAATAAACTGTCCACGCGGGCAAAGCCACGGGTACAGCTAGTTAATGAATAAGCCAATTTGATGACGATATACTACTCGTATATATACTTATAAACTTTCATGCCCACTTATATTTTGCTTTGGTTATAGTATAGACACTCGTGCCTTTCGAGAATATCTTAATATTATAATATTAGAAGTTCCTTCTGATTAAGATATCATGTTTTACCATTTAATAGTTGTAGCTGTGTGTGTGTGCGTGATATGGAAAATATGGTTCAACAAGAAAAGGGCAGATCAACCTCCTGAAATGTCAGGAAGACTTCCTATCATCGGGCACATTCATCGTCTAACTATAAGTACGTTTATGTTATAACTAGCTGCACCCGCAAATAAAATACCAACATTTGATCAAAATACCTTCAGCCGTCAAAAAGTTTTATATCGATTGCTCAGCATCGTATTAAGACTCAGTTTTTAAATCAAACCCTAAGCTATCCAACAGTGAAAACCGCATCGCATTCGATCCAGCAGTTTTAACGTGGTGCGCGAGCAAACATACAGGCAAGCAAACAAACAAACAGAAAGACACGATTTTTAATTCTCATGTGAACGCCGCACATGCTGAGTTTACCCCCTTTGCCCTTAAATATAATTATATCCTTTTAGTATTGATACTGTGTGCATCTACTTTTCTTTATTTCTAGTGCCAATAAATACTAATTTACTTTTTTACTTTTACTTAAATTATTATATATTTTATTTAAGTTCCCTAGACAATTTTTTTAAATCATCTTCTATGTTCAGACTTTTTCGTTATTATTGCTTTATTATAAGTATATCAATAGACAGGGTGAGCCCGAGGCATTGCCCGCGTGGTTATTGCATTTGAAAATAGCCCATACGTGTTATTCCAGGACCAAAAACTACGTTTCTTTAAAATTCTTTCTGCCTTCAAAAATAGGTTTTAATCGATTGCTCGGCAACTAATGGTCGGTGTTACGGACGCCAAGCCTACCTGTATCAAACTAGCCACTGCGCAGGCGCGAACACGAAGCCCCGCCCACTTTGATGCGCGGGATACGTAGCGTACTAATTGTCATAGTTTAAGTTTGTATATATATAGAATAAGTTGAGAAATAAATATCCTAGAGAAACTTCAGATTTTACAAAATAAATTCATTCGCGGTGCATTAGATGCCCCCTGGTATCAGAGGAACATCGACCTGCACAGTGATCTCGAGCTTCCCTCGATAGTTCAATATATGAAAAATGTCTCTCGCCGCTACTTTGACGCGGCACCCCATCACCCCCACCCCCTAGTAGTTCAGGCCTCTGACTATACGACAGACGCGACAACAGACGCACGGCCCCTTCGTAGACGCCCTAGAGACATCTTGAGCGATCCGGACGATGAAATCGCTGCCGCAGTGCAGGCAGCGATTGATTCGCCCACTCCGTCATCTTCACCATCTTTCAACACAATTAGACACAGACACCGACCTCGCCGGATGCGAGGTCGAAGGTCCTGTAATTAATGTCGACTTTATTCGCCTTCGAGTTTCTTGCCGATTCTACTCGAAGGTGTATTCCGAATCGGTGGTCAGTTATGCAATTCATTTAAAGGGCTCCAGCCATTTCATGAGAGCCCCCTCGATCACTATCTAACGGTAGAGATCGAGGGGTGTTTAGTTCGATACTCCCCAAGTAATCAATGGCAACTGTCCAAGCCGAGGTTCGTACCCCCTGGGTGCCCTTGAGCAAGCGGCCAAAAACATAACTTTGGCGTGCGCCTTCTGCGTCACGCATTGCGGCGGAGCGCTTTTGCGTCCGCCCCACCGTGACGCTGTAGATCGATCAGTCTACATTTGGAGCTGGAACAAACAACATCCAGTTTTATTGAACTACAGTCCACATCGAAGCTAGGAACCCGAACTCTACAGTACTTAGTGTGTAGACCTTGCGATCCATCGTCTACAGTCGGATTAAGATACCAAGTACCCCAGTTTTTAAGTCAAATGCCTAGCTATCCAACAGTGAAAACCGCGTCGTAATCGGTCCAGTAGTTTTTAAGTGATGCGTGAAGAAACATACAGACAAACAAACAAACAGACATGATATAAAAAATGATATATACTTGCTCAGTAGCTTATTATAAGTACACTAGACTATTCGTTTTTTATTATCAGCTTAGTTCAGACTATTATTATTGCTTTATTTATAAATAGATAAGATATAGATAGACAGATAGACAGATAGAGCTTTGTCTCATAAAACATGCAGAGCAGAGCAAGCTCTCTTACCGTACTTACATGCTCACTTCACTCACGCTAACTTAAATTTTACTTGTTTTTACAAATGGGTGATGAAACGAACACCTGATGGTAAGCGCCACGAACTGCCAATAGCAATTACATTGCCATCCAGGACCTTAGGTCTCGAAATCTTGCGCAGCACTACATTGCGCTCATCACCAGATCACCCGGAGTTGAAAAGCAATAACATTGCCCAATTATTTCGCTGGAAACCTTGCTCTTTAAATTAGAACACGGTAATGTCTCCACACTACAACTCACCGGTTGAGTAATGGCAAAAGTGTAATAGTGGTACTTCCCCAAATTAGTTCTTGTAACAAGAGTTAATTCGGTACCTCAGGGGCATCTTCTGCAGGGGGACTTTGTTGCAGAAGATACTTATCATTAGTCATTGCGCGAGCGGAGCGAGCGTGAACATTTTGCTACATCTCTTACAAACATAAAACTTGTTTAAATTGGAGTATTTGACATGTTGTTCAATTGGTAGTATTAGATCAAAAATCAAACGTGAATTTTATAGACTGTCACACAAATACAAATCTTTTATAGCAAAATCCAGCTTTTATATAATAACTAAATCATGTTTCAGAGTCGTTCCAAGAGGTTTATGACATATCAGAAGAATGCATGAAGAATGGTGGTGTGATGACAGCACATATTGGATTTCGGAAAGTGTTTTGTAAGAGCTTTACCTAAATACGCGCTAAGTAGGTTCCTTGGCCACTCTAAAATGAAGCACTTTGATCTTTTCCGCATGTTTTTGAGGGACTGATGGATGCAAATGATTGAATGACAGCTTCAGACAATTTTTATTGCGACGCCAACATCACTTGCACTCACTGTTGTGTTACGCTTTCAGTGCATATTGTTTTTCTTTCCATCACCATCATCAGCCTATATCTGTCCACTGCTGGATGTAGGCCTCTCCTAATGCACGCCACTGAGCTCGGTCTTCAGCTCTCCTCATCCACTTTCTTCCATCTGCTCTCAGCAGGTCATCGCTCCACCTGGCCACATACTGTCCTACACTACCTTTGCCTAAACGTGGTCTCCACTCGAGAACTCGTTGACCCCAACGGTTATTGGTTCTTTGAGCAATGTGACCAGTCCACTGCCACTTTAGCTTTCGTATCCTTAGAGCTATGTCGGTTTCTTTCCATACTGAGACGATAATATCATTGATAAAAAAAACACTCGTATTATTTGCAGTTATAGTAGATCCCGAAGACTGTGTGACAATATCAAATGCGTGCTTGGAGAAAGAAGAAGTGTATAAACTTGGGAGGCCTCTCCTTGGGAACGGTTTAATCACATCCAGTGGTAAGTAGGATAATATTAAAACTGAAATAGGTACCTGTTTTAAATTGCTTTGCCTTGTTTTTATATTTTTCCTTCGGCTGCTTGTCCGCCGACCTCGCGATACGCTTACATAAATAAACGATGACAGATGTCGCTAGTTCAAGATAATCGTGTACCTTCCAAGCCGTGATCGTACGCATCTAGGGCCTAATACTTTGTTGATTGACTTCGCATTGCAGTGCCAACATGGAAGAAACATCGCAAGCTTCTGAACCCAGTACTTGCCCAGCCTGTCCTCAACAGTTTTATGGATACCTTCAACAGCCAAGCTAGGCTTCTGGTTGAGATATTCGCTCAAGAAGTTGGCAAGCCTTTCGACCACGAGCTCTTGTTGAGATTACACAATTTGGAGACTACTTGTTGTAAGTAATATTTTATACTAGCTCTTCCCCGCGGTTCACCCGCGTGAGAGATGATGATGATGATGATGATAACAAGTATCCTATGTGTTATTTCAGGGTATAAGCTATCTCCATTCCAAATTTCATCAAATCCCGTTCAGCCGTTTGAGAGTGAAGTATGATGATGATGATGATAATGATGATGAAAAGTATCCTATGTGTTATTTCAGGGTATAAGCTATCTCCATTCCAAATTTCATCAAATCCCGTTCAGCCGTTTGAGAGTGAAGTATGATGATGATGATGATAATGATGATGAAAAGTATCCTATGTGTTATTTCAGGGTATAAGCTATCTCCATTCCAAATTTTATCAAATCCCGTTCAAGCGTTTGAGAGTGAAGTATGATGATGATGATGATAATGATGATGAAAAGTATCCTATGTATGTATGTATGTATGTATGTTATTTCAGGGTATAAGCTATTTCCATTCCATTTTCTTCAAAATCCCGTTCTGTCGTTTGAGAGTGAAGTATGATGATGATGATGATGAAAAAAAGTATCCTATGTGTAATTTCAGGGTATAAGCTATCTCCTTTCGAAATTTCATCAAATCCCGTTCAGCCGTTTGAGAGTGAAGTATGATGATGATGATGATAATGATGATGAAAAGTGTCCTATGTGTTATTTCAGGGTATAAGCTATCTCCATTCCAAATTACATCAAATCCCGTTCAACCGTTTAAGACTGAAGTATGATGATGACGATGATGATGGTAATGATGATGAAAAGTATCCTATGTGTTATTTTAGGGTATAACCTAACTCCATCCAAATTTCTCCAAAATCCCATTCAGTCGTTTGAGAGTGAAGTATGATGATGATGATGATAATGATGATGAAAGGTATCCTATGTGGTCTTCGATTGTATAAGCTATTTCCAATCCAAATTACATCAACATCCATTCAGCAGTTTGAGTGTGAAGGATGATGATGATGATTATTCAAAGTATCTTATGTATTATTTCAGGGTATAAGCTATCTCCATTCCAAATTTTATCAAAATCCGTTCAGCCGTTTGAGAGTGAATTGTGATGATGATGATGATGATGATGAATCCGCGAAGCGTCGTCGCATCGCGGAACGCTCGCGACGCGGGGCCGCTCGATTTCTACGCCAACAGTTGGCGTTATCCCCGTACCTCTCCATTAGATGATTACACATAAAAAACTAGCTGTGCCCGCGGCTTCCCACGCGTGGTCATTTCTCCAGGTTAAAAGTACTCCATGTGCCATTCCAGGACCTAAAATACCAATATACCAATATTTGATCAAAATTCCTTCAAACGTCAAAAAGTTTTTTATCGATTGCTCGGCTTCTACTCATCGGATTGCGATACCAAGTACCCCCATTTTTAAATAAGACCTTAAGATATCCAACAAAGAAACCGCATCGCAATCGGTCCATTAGTTTTTACGTGATGCGCTAACTAGCAGACATAATGACAAACAGACAGACAGACACGTTTTTTTAATATGTTATATTCTTGTTCAGTAGGTTATTTTAAGTACCTTAGTTTTTTTATCTTCTTTGTACAGGCTTTTTCGTACTTATTACTTTATTATGCGTATAGTTATTTTTTCTTCAAATTAACATATTTTGAACGGTTTATTTTTTCGAGATAATACCCGTCATATAAACTATGACTGTGTTAAGTTGCATCAAACTCCGTTTCGTAGTTTCAGCGTGATACGTGTTCTATTAAAAAACTTTCATCCTCTATCCTGCGGGAACCCTTTAATTTTTCGGAATGAAATGTATCCATTGTCATACCTCGTAGTATGAACTCAAATCATACAAAGTTTCAGTTGAATTTATTCAATAGTTTCGGCGTGATAAACGGTCAAGATACAGACAGATAGACAAACAGACAGACAAAAATTAAAATAAGTATATCAAAAAACGATTAACAAAATATGGTTTTATACAGTTACCATGTCATGGTGAAACTTGGAACTGGCTATCACAATTAAATGCGTATACAACATTTCGTGTCTGTGCTGTTAAGCGTTGAGGAGTTCCCGAGTCAGGAGCCACTCCTGAGTACAGCAACCATTTAATGGTAAAACTTAAAACCGGATATCATAATAAGACGCGTACACAAAATTTTGTGACTGCTGTTGACCGTTGAAGAGTTCCTTTCTCTGGAGACCTAAAATCTTCAAAAACAGGTCAATCGTTAAATCGTTAAATTTAAAATCGGCTTTCAAAATAAAATGATATGAATGAATTGTCATTGGAAATAAACAAACATGTAAAAATTCAACTCCGTAGGATAAGAGGAAGTGGTTCTAATTCAGCCTGCAAGATTTGACCTAAAGAAACATACATACATACATACATACAAACGTTGCAAGTTAAATAAAAGCTTTTAAAAAAAAACAATTTGGCTTCAGTATCTAATATCTACTACCTTGCTGCGCGTGCGCATGCACTATATGCGAGCGAGTAGTACCTTTCTAAAAATATTATGTATTCCTTCATAATTTACATAACTTTGGACCCCTATCCCGCAGGAATCCTATTTTTTTTTTCTTTTTTTTATCCTTTTTTCTACTTTTTTTTTCCTTTTTTTTTTGTTTATACATATATATATATATATATATATAAACTATGACTGTGCCAAGTTGCATCAAAATCCGTCCAGTAGTTTCAGCGTGATACGTTTTCTTTTTAATAAATTTTAAACCAATATCCTGCGGGAACCCTTAAAATTTTTGGGATTAAAAGTATCCAATGGCATATCTTGTAGTATGAACTCAAATCATACCAAGTTTCATGTGAATTTATTCAGTAGTTTTGGCGTGATGCGCGGTCAAGATACAGACATGCAGCCATACAGACAGAAAGAAAAAATGAAAAAAAAATGTTTTGGCTTCAGAATCGAACATAGAGTAAATTCTGAAAAAAAAAATATTACATCATGTTTAACATAATTTTGAACCCGTATCCTGCAGGAACTCTTAAATTTTTCGGGACAAAAAGTATCATCAATTTTAATCATATCATATAAACCATCATATAAACTATGACTATGCCAAGTTGCATCAAAATCCGGTTTTTTTAATTAACTTTCAACCCCTATCCTGCGGGAACCCTTTAATTTTTTGGGATGATAAGTATCCTAAGTCCTACCCCGTAGTATGAACTCAAAATATACCAAGTTTCATTTAAATTCATTCAGTAGTTTCGGCGTGATGCCTAGCCAAGATACAGACAGACAGATAGACAGACAGACAGACAGACAGACAGACATACATACAGACAGACAGACAGACAGACAGACAGACAAAAAAATATATTTTTGGCTTCAGTATCAAATATAGATTTTCACTTTAAAAAAAACAAAATATCTTTAATGTACAGAATTGGACCCGTTACAGTTTTATTATAAGTATAGATGGTGGACTAAGGGACTTTTTCATACCAAGCTTTTATGAACTCAGATCAATGGACTAAGGCCTATGGGCGTACAAAACAATGTCTTACAAATATTTTATATATACTCGTACAAAACTATGGATATGAATGACTAGTTCTACCAGCAGTATGGATAGTGTATGAAATCCCTAAGTGGACTTAGGGACAACTTGAGTTGGCCATTATCTGCTGTATATTACTTCTATTTCTTTTATGATATTACTGCTGTGACTATGTGGTCACAATTACTAATTATGTTATGTATAAAGTGTCCATAATTATATAATTTTCCATTACAGTAACAGCGACCGGCACAGGCGGTGAGGAGTACAGTTCCCTCCAAAGGCAGTACTTGCCACTATTTCCGAAAGCCTTGGAGATGATCATGACGAGATTTGAGAGATTCTGGTTACACAAAGATTTCATCTTCAACATGTCGAAGCTGAAGAAGGAACAAGACGAAGCAACTAAGTCTCTGTTTGATCTCTCAAATAAGGTATAAATATATGTATAGCTTTCACACAGATATGATCGTCATACACAGCATAATTAGTAGTTGCAATCGGTGATGCGCGACCAAATATACAATCAAACGGACATACAGACACCATTATTTAAATGTTGTGTTCATGTTCAGTAGCTTATCTTATGCCCCTAGACATATTTTTTTATTATCTTTATTGATCAGACTTTTTGTTAAATACTGCTGTATCGGAGAGATATGGCCTACGAACTTACTTGGAATTCAATGGGCCCTCGGGTGTACTGTCAGCGTTGTCTGGTTGGCCGAGGTTTAGTGCATCAATGACGGGAATCCACAGGACGCCTGGTTCGGCGTTTTCTTCTGATCCTAAAGCACCTTCCTCCAGTATGGAGGTGTGAGCAGGCAAATGTCTTTCACTAAGGGGCACCAACACCTCACTATGAAGTCCAAGAAAAGTTTGGGTTTTCTGGAGCTCGTCTCCAGGGAAGAACACGGCGGCATCCACGTAATTAAGTAACCGGCGCAGCGCCATTCAAGAGCAATGCACGTCTGCTCGCAAGCGCATCTATCGACCGACTCTTCGTATGGCCAACCCAATGTCGATGACCATATACTCTCATACCAACATACAAAAAGGGTAATGTTGTCAATGCGTGTGAAAATGCTGAAATATTAAATAGATTTATAAACAAAAGAAAGTACTGTTTCAGTACAAAACAACTGCTTTATGATTAGTTTAAATAGATTAAGGTTTTTTTTGTTTATTTAACCTGTAGTGTCCCACTGCTGGGCAAAGGTCTCCCCTAATTCCTTCCATTTATCTCTATTTTCTGCAAGTTCAAGCTAATTTCCTTCGAAAGTATCAAGGTCACGCCACCGCTTCCGTGGACGGCCTCGACGCCTTCGTCGGTCATTGGGTTCCCAATGTGTGGCGATCTTTGCCCATCTTTCGGGATGCATCCTACTCACGTGACCCACCCGATCCCAGTTGAGCCTTACAGTTTTTTCACCTACATCTGCAATACCTACCTGTCATGGAACGAAGTACAGTATATCTGACCCGATCATTGCGTTTTATACCTAGAATACTGAAAGATTCTAGGTATAAAACCCACCCTCTTGGTTTCGTATAAATCTATCCTTTTTTTGCGCTGCAAAGTTCCCCAAACAATTGACAGTAGTCGTTATGCTATGTCAGAGGCCCTTGGGCGGACTGACAAACTGACAACAGAGCTCAAGCACTCCCTCGTTCGATATACACATTTACACATCCTTTCAAATAAATAAATAAAATAGTATTTGAATTTATCCTCAACTTATATTTCAGATGATTCAAATAAAAAAAAATGAAATGAAAAATGATGAGAAAATTCCAGAAGAAAACAAATCAGGTAAAATGTCTTACCCTTCCCAATAATATCGATAGGTGCAAATACCTAGAATACTAAAACATGACGAAAATGACGCGCGGGCATAGCCGCGGGGTGTAGCTATTATCATCAGCCTATATTTGATGTTGGTTTCTCCTAATGTACGCTATTGAGCTCGGTCTTCAGCTCTCCATATCCAATTTCTGTCAGCTGCTTTTTACAGGTCATCACTCCATCTGGCCATAAGGCGTCCTGCACTACGTTTGCCTAACCATGGTCTCCATTCGAGAACGCGTCTACCCCAACGGTTATCGGTTCTTCGGGAAATGTGACCAACCCATTGCCACTTCAGTTTGTTTATCTTTAGATCTATGTCGGTTTCCTTGGTTCTCTTTCGTATCACTTCATTACAAATGATGCCCTTTACAGTACTCCAAGCATAGCTCTATCCATAGCTCGCTGAGCGACCTTAAATTTGTGGACTAGTTTGACGGTGAGTGTCCACGTTTCGGCTCCATTGGTCATGACTGGTAGGACGCACCATTGAAGACTTTTGTCTGCAGGCACTGTGATATGGACGACGAAAAAACTTGATGAAGCGAAGAAAAGCCTTGAGGAAGCCAATAGAAGTTTCAGCTAGGTTGGTCAGCAAACTTGCAAGTCTTGCAGTGACTCCGCCCTAGGGACGATATCATCGGCATATCGTAAGTGTGAGATGTTCATGCAATTGATATTTATGCCAATTCCTTTATTTATATCTTCCAGGTATTCAGTGAACAGTTTTGGGGATATAACATCCCCCTCCTCACGCCCTGCGTAGATGGATATGTTTATACTTTTGGTGTTGTACTCATTGTCGCGGTATCATTAACATCTTAGGACTTCGATATACCGCCAGCCCACACGGCAACGCTGCAAAGCTGCAAACTCCAGAACTGCCTGGGTTTCAAAGGCCTTCTCATAGTCAACAAAAGACACATGAGGCTGATTTCTCTTTGGACTTCTTTATACCCTGCCTCTCTGTGTATATGTGGTCTATGGTGCCAAATCCTTCGCGAAACCCGGCATGCTGAGGAGGCTGAAATTCGTCACGTCTTCTTGCGAGACGATTTGATAACCCTTGAAAACAACTTAGACGTGTCTCGGGAGTGAAATAGGTAGGTAGTTCTTTAAAAGGGTTTTGTCCTTTTTTTTAAACAAGAGCACTGCCAAACTCCTGCTCCATGCCTCTGGTGTGTTTCCACCGTTGGTTGAGAACATTGGTAAATACCTCTGAAGCTCCCGATGTCCTGCTTTCAAGAGCTCTGAAGTTATATCTTCGGAGCTCTTTCAATCTTAAGTTATTTAAGCGCCATATCAATCTTGTCTCGGCTAACGTTCAGGCAGTTTGTCAGTGTAGTGGGTCAGTGTTGCGTGGGAACCCTCTGTGATGGGCCGATCTAAAAGCATGTGAGTTGTACAATCGGCCTTATAAGTCTTCAACCTCACAAAGGATCTCTGGCTTAGAGTCGACGGTTGTGTCACCATTTGTCTTGAGCTTCGTCAGATGGGATCTACTATATTGCTAAGTGAAGAGTTTGACCCTCAATTTTTCTCAACTGAGCGGGTACTTTATAAGTAGTATTTGTGGGCGGGTAGCCCTTTTATAAGTAATATTTCGTGAGCGAGTAGCCCCTTAATAGGTAGTATTTCGTGAGCTTGTAGCCCCTTTAGAAGTAGTATTTCGTAAGCTTGTAGCCCCTTTAGAAGTAGTATTTCGTAAGCTTGTAGCCCCTTTAGAAGTAGTATTTCGTAAGCTTGTAGCCCTTTTAGAAGTAGTATTTCGTGAGCTTGTAGTCCCTTTAGAAGAAGTATTTCGTGAGCTTGTAGCCCCTTTAGAAGTAGTATTTCGTAAGCTTGTAGCCCCTTTAGAAGTAGTATTTCGTGAGCTTGTGGCCCCTTTAGAAGTAGTATTTCGTAAGCTTGTAGCCCCTTTAGAAGTAGTATTTCGTAAGCTTGTAGCCCCTTTAGAAGTAGTATTTCGTAAGCTTGTAGCCCCTTTAGAAGTAGTATTTCGTGAGCTTGTAGCCCCTTTAGAAGTAGTATTTCGTAAGCTTGTAGCCCCTTCAGAAGTAGTATTTTGTAAGCTTGTAGCCCCTTTAGAAGTAGTATTTCATGAGCGGTTAGCCACTTTATGAGTAGTAGTTCGTAAACGGGTAGCCTCTTTATGTAGGTTTTAATTTTCAGGAAAACTCAAACCATTCCTTGAATTAATACTAAACCTCGTGAACAAAACCGGCTGCTTCACCGACCAAGAAGTGCGAGAGGAAACGGATACTCTCATAGCCGCTGGTCACGAAACAACTGCATCCACACTTACATTTCTCTTTACTTTACTGGGAACATACCCTGACATTCAAAGTAAAGTTTATGATGAGTAAGTACTTACTTCGTCTATTTAGATTAAGTTTATTGACAAAACATGACAATTGTTCGTCTAAAGCATAGATTCATTATTTATCTATGGTCTAAAGCATAGGTAAACAATGTTTATTATTTATCTATGTCAAAACGTAAAGGCCATATTAGCCCAGTAATGATGCACTGCACTGGGGATCACTGCACGCTCGGCAGCCTGCATAACGCCCAGTAATAATAATAATTCACTGCACTGGGGATCACTGCACGCTCGGCAGCCTGCATAATACCCAGTTATAATAATGCAGCACTGCACTGGAGATTACTGTACGCTCGTCAGCCTGCATAATGCCCGGTAATTATGCAGCACTGCACTGGGGATCACTGCGTGCTCTTCAGCCTCCATTATGCCCAATAATTATGCAGCACTGCACTGGGGATCACTGCACACTCGTCAGCCTGCACAATGCCCAGTACTTTTGCTGGTTACCTACTTGTACTAGTGACAGTACCTAATGTTTGCATATAGTCGTTGAATATCACCCAAAAGTTCGGTACTTGTCCAGGCGGAAGAGGACTAACACTAGATAGTTACTAGTGTTTAAGGCTATACCTACGTAAAACTGAGTGTACCTACATAATATTGTATTTATTTTTCAGGATAATTGAAGTTTTTGGAAGCACCGATAAGGATATAGATAAAGATGATTTATCAAAGTTAGTTTACACAGAAGCAGTGTTGAAAGAAACAATGAGGCTGTATCCAGTAGGTCCTACGCTTGCAAGATATACGAACAGGGCGGTGAAATTAAGTAAGGTTTATCTCACACGGCACGCCCGTGCCACCTGCCACGTTGCGTGGTCAAGCAGATCGCTTATGAAAAGGATATGTATATTTCGCAGGCAGGTAGCTTAATCTGCCGTTTAATTAACTGCCTAGGCTTGTGATTAAATGATGCCATTCAACTAACAACCTGAATGCTATTGAGCCGTATGACATTTAATGAACTGGTTGTCTGAATGCTTATGCCAATCATATACTAGGGTGACTACGTGGCAAAAAAACGAAATCGTATCTGTACAGTTTTCATGTTCAGCCTAACTTACCTACCTAGTTTTTTGTCGCAATTCTATCAAACAGTAGTTTGCAAACAGACGGGTCACAGTAAATTCACATAATTTTTGACACACTACTCTTCCATTGTACCATATTTTTGCGTAAACGCAATCAAACTGTGATAAACATCAACAAAACTGTTGATTGCCGACGCCATATTGAACACACTAGGTAGCGATACTAGGTATATTGACAGTGTATAGGCTCCAGCGCCAGGTGGCAGAAAGTTGAACTAAATTTAAATGTGGAAATAAATGTAAATAGCCTATCCAAGTAAGTACTTGGATATGCTATTTACATTTATTTCATTACACATTAGTTACATTATTACATTATTAGTTTACATTTATTAAACAGCTAAGCAAATGATTCTGGATCGATCACAATCATGTGTGAATATAATTTAGACAATTGAATCTCATCATTTAATCACAAGCCTAGTCAGTTAATAAAACGGCGGATTAAGCTTTCCGCCGGCGACATATACATAGTTATTCTATGGTAAAAGAGCAGATAAACGACGCGTGATAACACGCTGCTGAGTCGAGCCTTGCCTCCGCGGCCGTGTTGGATTGGATTGTCTTAATTCAGTCCAGACGCGAACCTATGTTACACGGCGCGTTGTAGTGTGGTGTCAAAATGGATGTCAAGATGGCCGAAAGGCTGCTGCGATTCATTTATTTACCGCATGCATGTGTAGCACCAGAGTTAGAGATCGCTACACAGCTAGTTCTCCAATAAATAATATAAAGAAAGAAAGAATTTCAATATATAAAAAAAAAAAAAAAAATGTACAGGTATAATAAAAGAGTTACATAAAAAGTATTATAAACAATATGTTGCATTTTGGCTAAAAAATAAGGGCACAACTCAGCATTGATGTGTCAGTTTACTAAAAAATAACACGCTGATTTTCAGTTGCATCCTTCGCAGCGAGCAGTTGCAGAGAATAACACGAAATTAAGTGCCAAAAATTATGTTACTGGTACTTATTAAATAGGTTTGACTAGTGAATGAAATATCCGCAATCGGTTCTCTATCAACGATCCGGGAAAAAATGAATTGGAGGAGGAGAGGAACAAAACGTAACATTTCCACTTTCGACGTATTTTTTTTTTGTTTCTCGTTGCTGTAGATATAATAGTAATGTGCTTTGGGGTAATTTCGAAATAGTATTTGATTTGATACAATGCATAATTTTTTAATTTTTTTTATAATCTCTGTAAGTTAAATATTAACTCACGTTACTTTTATTTGTTGAAATTTATATTCTAAATCTTGCGATAAACTATATAGAGAAATGTAATTGCGTTCCGTAATACAGTCATTTTAAAAATTCTATTTTTTTTCTTTTATTCAGGTGTATTTTCGAAATACCACGGGGTAATTCCGAATGAAAATGTAAATTCATCTGTTTGAGTTTGTACTTAAAGTTTAAATTTCCTTGGTCATTCTACCTTACCCCTCTATAAAAACAATCTGATATCTTTTATAGTATAGCCAGAACACATATTTGATCTCTTTAATTTTTGGAATTAACCTACATTACATTCAGTGGTAAACCTCTGGAAACTACTATGGAAAAACAGTTTTCATTTAGATTAAACTCTCTGGCGTATATCCTTAAGAAACATAATAACTAGCTTATAAGCTAAAAAAACACGCATGCCCTGCCAAAAATACAATAATATATACCCATATTGTAAAATTCAAAGGTTTTTTTTTTGCAATTGGAAATGGAGCCATACAGACGCCATATTGAATTAATAAAATAAATAAATATAGCCTATGTTACTTAGGGGGATGTAAGGATGCTAACGATACCCCATACGTTTAAATCTGTTCAGGCATTTCAAAGTTATGGTGCAATAAAGAAACTCACATACAAACATACATGATGCTAAAACATAAGACTTCTTTTTTGGGCAGTCGTGTAAAAACGATAGCTAGCGCTTCCAAACCCACAAAATATTGCACCAAAACGAATCATCTAATGTTAAATATTACAATTAATATGATTACTTGTCAAATTCCCGATATATAGAATGCTGAATTCCGGTTACCCACAAAAAGTTGGAAAAGTCCGTTTCCAACGAAAAATAGATTTGCATCACAAACTAGCTAATGTAACTGATGCCTACAGAAGTGGCCATCATAGACTCCAGTTTATTATTTGGATGTCCAGATCTTCGGGAACCTGCAAATTATTAAAATTTTCACCGTTATCAACTTCTTAAATCTACCGCCGGCTACTTCCTTGATCCTGTATATAGACCGCTGCGAGCCGTCCCCTTGAGCTGGTGATCAACCTTCAGGTGATCAACCTTCAGGGGACCTCCGGCGACACTGTGGTGATGGGCTTTACTTGTTCTAGGAAACTATACAGTGGAAGCTAACACCGGCTGTTTCTTACTAATCAGCGGAATGCACCGCCATCCGATTTGGGGTCCTGACGCGGACCAGTTCAGACCTGAAAGGTGGCTGGAGCCCGCTACTCTGCCTGATGCCAGCTATTTCGGTGGTTTCGGTCTGGGCAGACGAGCTTGTATGGGTAAGCTTTTCTTTTTTTTAATGTCTACCGTTTGACTCTTATCTCATCTGATGTTAAGTGACTATGTGGTCGAAGGTAGTATACCGAGCGCTTCAGGGTAAGATATATTGCAACACCCCATTCTGAGAACTGTTGTTGAACCTTTTTAAAACTTCGACTTATAATGGCTTCTAATATGAGGATATACAGGGTTTCCCAGGAAGTAATGATAGTCCCAAGAAACGTAGTGATAAGCGGAGATACCGAGATAGAGCATCCAATTAATCCTCGTGTACTTGTGTTCCGTTTTTTTTCCCACAAAGCTCCATAGTTCGACTCACAAAATTGACCAAACTAACAATAGTTTTCGTTCTTATTCATATTGAAAGTGGGGGCGGTAAGGCCTGCACTGACGTCCCGCTTAGAATATTGTGCATTTGCCCCTGCCAGCAAGTCATCCCAACTCCTTAAAATAGCGGATTGTAGCTTTGGGTCGCTGGCACAACTGCTCCAGTGAGGATGGTGATGGTGACAATTAAAGTGAAGAAGTTGAAGATGAAGATGGCAATAGCAAGTTTGGGATAGGCCGCTGAGACAAATTATGTATTCCAGTTAGTTTTTTGGGTAAACAGAACCATTACTGTCTTCTGAGGGTTCACAGATAGATTATGGCGTTCACACCATCTCTCAACTGTCCAAAGCGCCCGCTGCATTTTTTCGCATAGTTGCCTCAAACAGTCTTGAGATCATTTTTGCCAGTTCATCTGCGTATCCGATGGTAACTATACCATCTTAGTTTAAGAGTTCAATAAGTTCATTTGCTACCACTACCCAAAGAAGTGAAGGGACTGCACGCCTCTTTGTGGACATCCTCTAATTACAAGGCAGCGACTATGCTGGCAGCTCTACTAGAGAGAATGGTTGCGACCCATTTATTCACTCTATTGTCCACTCAGTCAGTCTATTGTGCCTTTGTCCCTCAGCCCGATTTCGATACTGGGAAACGTCGTCGTCTTGCTTGTTTTCTAGAGCTGATTCAGTTTTGTGGACTACTCGATGAAGCGCAGTCTCTGTAGATTTTCCCGATTGATAGGTATGTTGATTTTTGGGGACTGTTTTTTTTTGCCAGTGGTATATTCCTTATACATTTGTCACATAATCTTTCCAGTATCTTGGGATATGTGTAATCAATTTTGCCTGGTTTCAAAAATACTGCCTTTACTTCCTTCCATTCTTCAGGTATGTACTTCCATGCGAGACATGCTCTGAAGATTGCAATAAGGTGTTTTTATTTTGCTTAAGCTCCACTGGAGTAGTCCCGGAAGAATGCCATCTATTCCAGCAGCCTTGTAGGGTCGGAACGTAAGCTAAAATTTTATAAGCGTTCAACGTTAGTTCCTCTTGTCGCCACTACTTCTTTCGTGAGACGGATTCTCAGTTTGCTTGTTTTTGGTAAAAAAAAAATGAATTGTGAAGTAAGTGTAAGTAACAATTTTGACAATCACTATCGTCAGTTAACGCTACTAACTCAGTCAGCGTGAGTGAGAGCTGGGTTAAATTATTGCAATTTCCTTAGGAAGTTTTTTTTTTTAATTATACACATACAGTTCTGATTATAATTTTTCTAAAAATTAACAATTATAAATTGCAATAATGTAACCCAGCTCTTCAACCCGCAGATAATCTGGCTGAAAGAATGTTTAAAATCGGTTCAGTGTTTTTTGAGTTTACCCTCTATATTTTTTGTTACTATAATCGTATTTTACATTATTTAAACAGTTTTTATTAGACAAAATCAAAAATTAGAATTTGAATCAAACATTCTAACTGACAAAAACTAATCTGTTTACTCAAACGGAAAACACAATATCGCTTGCTCAATCAAGACCCTTACAACGCCATCTAGCTCGATTCGGGTGAACCAAGATGACAATGCGTTTGCTATACGATACTATACTCGATAGTAAGTACAGTTTTGAGCGTGTGATTCAACTCATAAAAGGGGGGGGGGGGGGGGTTCAGGTGGGGGGAGGGGGTTCAGGTGGGGAGAGGGGGTTCAGGTGACACTAGGTTTGATACATAATTTGGTTTACAGCCTTTCGATCCTTTCGTATTTCGGTGGTAGGTACGATCAATCTGGGTCCGGATAGCGTTCACATAGCAATCTGGGTCCGGATAGCGTTCACATAGCAATCTGGGTCCGGATAGCGTTCACATAGCAATCTGGGTCCGGATAGCGTTCACGATGACAATCAAATGTTACATTTTTAGCACCGATCTATTTAAAAGAATAGTTACCAAATTTGCGGGCTTGGACTGCATATATTAGGTGCAATGCACACAAGTGACTATCTTTGGAAGGCCAAAACAAAGACTAAGAGTAACAATCGGAGTGGCGTTTGTAGCACGTGTTAGCGTTGATTCATTCGCGCTACAAAAGTCTCACTATTTTTGTTGTTGTTGTACATGAAGCACAACAATAAAAGTAGCTGTCTGAGTATGCTTGCCTAGTCGTATCTAGTCCAGTTTTTGTTTACGTGATATTAAAGCGTGACGTCCACTTTCTCATTCCCACTTGTAGGCAAGAAGGATCCTTGCTTGCAGGTTGCGCCATCGCGGACGAAGGCTGAGGCCCTTAAGTTTTTTCACAGCTTGACAAGTCACTATTTTACAGGTAAAGTATACGCTATGATGTCTATGAAGACATTGGTAGCCCATGTGGTTCGCCGTTACCGGATATCCGCCGACGTGACCAAGATGGTGCTCAAGTGGGAAGTTGTGACCCGCCCCGTCTCTGGACACGAAATTGCTTTAGAAGTTAGGGAAGATGCAATGTTTCAATAGCTGCTTCATGTCAGGGTTGATTAGGTACAACTTATATATAGGTACTAGGTACCTGTGTAATGTCTGTACATTAAAGAAAACTCGAAATCCACTACGTAATATACTTAACTATATTTTATTGGAGTTTCCGAGTTTGGTAGCTTTGGTTTCAACTTAATTAATGAGTTTTACTTTCTTGTTCAAATAAAATTGTCAGGTGACAGTGTATTATCATATTATGTGCAATAAAATTGACAGGTGACAGTGTATTATCATATTATGTGCAATAAAATTTATAACACATGGTATTAGTATGATTTTAAACTATATGGTACCTAATTGGATCTTGGATTTACAACCGCATTGAGTTAAATATAGGTAACGTACGATTATATTCTCTTTGGGTACCGCTCCCGGCATTAGACGGTTGACCTTTAAAGAGAAGAAACCATTTTGTTGAGTATCCGTGGCTCCCCCCCCCTGTCGTACCACCAGCGGCACGTAAGTCTAAAGGTGAACGAAAGGTGGCGGGGATTTTGGCACAGTCAAAGTTTATATAATTTGTTAAAATGTTGAATACTTTTTATCCCGAAAACTGACTGTGCCAAGATCCCCGCCACGTTTCGTTCACCGCTAGACTTACGTGCCGCTAGCTATACCATGGTTGCTTTCTGTTAACCGTGGTACCCCAGTCGTACACACAGTTACTTTTTCTGACCTTGACCTCAGTGAAACCACCAGTAGAACTCACAGTTACTTTTTCTGACCTTGACCTCAGTGAAACCACCAGTAGAACACACAGTTACTTTTTCTGACCTTGACCTCAGTGAAACCACCAGTAGAACACACAGTTTTTTTCTTCTGACCTTGACCTCAGTGAAACCACCAGTAGAACACACAGTTACTTTTTATGACCTTGACCTCAGTGAAACCACCAGTAGAACACACAGTTACTTTTTCTGACCTTGACCTCAGTGAAACCACCAGTAGAACACACAGTTTTTTTTTCTGACCTTGACCTCAGTGAAACCACCAGTAGAACACACAGTTACTTTTTCTGACCTTGACCTCAGTGAAACCACCAGTAGAACACACAGTTACTTTTTCTGACCTTGACCTCAGTGAAACCACCAGTAGAACACACAGTTACTTTTTCTGACCTTGACCTCAGTGAAACCACCAGTAGAACACACAGTTACTTTTTCTGACCTTGACCTCAGTGAAACCACCAGTAGAACACACAGTTACTTTTTCTGACCTTGACCTCAGTGAAACCACCAGTAGAACACACAGTTACTTTTTCTGACCTTGACCTCAGTGAAACCACCAGTAGAACACACAGTTACTTTTTCTGACCTTGACCTCAGTGAAACCACCAGTAGAACACACAGTTACTTTTTCTGACCTTGACCTCAGTTAAACCACCAGTAGAACACACAGTTACTTTTTCTGACCTTGACCTCAGTGAAACTACGGTAAAAATGTTTTAACCCTGGTACTGATCGTGTCCATGGGGCATGTAAGTGAGACTTAAACGTGTTTATTTTTTTCACTAAATAACTAAAAATAAAAAAATGCCTGAAAGGGTTGTTTCTGCGAATAGGCAAAATTGCGAAGGTACGTTTGCTCGAATGGTCAATACTGCGAAGGAACTCTGCAGTGCTTTAAAAATGGTAGAATTTAAAATCTTAATGATGAATGAATGAATCTTTATAAATGTAGCACAGTACGTACTAAAAAAAAACGGACCTGATACTAAGCAAAAATCTACTAAATTTTGATTAAAATTTAAGCAGAATAAATAATTACTACTACTTTCAATTATTAGAATGTTTATTCAATTCATATATTAAGCCTCTTAGTATACAGTAGCTGATTCTATGAAATCAATTAAATATAGTAGATGTAATGACAGCGAGGATCTATTAAATAACTGTACTGTTTCTGGAAGCTTATCCATTTTCACCATTGAGGGCAGCATATCCATTTTCGTCAGTCTTCGAACTTTTAAATGCTTCATGTTCAGTCCAGTGGCGCCATCTGGCAGCTGCGAGCCAATATAAGTTTTAGTAAAATGTGCCGCGCCTTTTAATCGTTGGCGTTTAATTTTCCGTCGAAGCAACACGTGCGCAGCAGCTCTGGCACCGCGATCGTTGCGAATTTCAGTGGTGAATTATTATTATACAGTGAATAGAGTGATAATATTTTACAATGATAAGTAACCACAATTTTATAATGAAGTGATAACTATATTAGTAATTTTTAACAGTTTTTGCCTTTCGTAAATCACATAGATTTTATTATTTAATGATTCAAATCATATTTGTTCGTACACGAGTTTTAAATAGACGGTCTAACTTATTTTCGTTTGCAGAAACGTAGTGGCGCAGGCTGTAGCCGCCTATCAACAGGAGCGAAAAAGCGCTTCAAATTCAAGGAATTGGGTGAGCTCCGCAATTTTTATCTTATTCATATTATTGATGCAACTGCATCGATTTGTTTCGACGTAAATCTTCAATTTTCTCGATAGCTTCTCAACTGTGTATAAAGTTTGTAATCAAGGGTTTGATTCCGTGCCGTTTATAATAAGAACAAACGAAGCCTAAATAAAAATAACCATTTGTTCTAAACAAACGCACTACCGAACTTGCTCGCAAACTTCACGCATCCGACTCTATCGATGAACCATGTACAGCGCGCTGTGTGGGTGCACAATCCACAAGCCTAAAATCCGAATCAAAGATTAACCCATAAGATTAATCCGATTTACCTGTACTATATGCGAGAATATCACTTGCTTTATTTCGTTTCACTCAATCAGGAAACGGGTAAATCGTTTGAAGTGCCCTGCCGATACCTAACTTAGCGAATAAAACGCTTGCGTGATCTTTTTTCCTGTGTCGCCATCTAGTTCAGTTCGGGTGTACTAGTTAAAGTTATTGGTTACAGTAGCTATTAGGTCCCCAAATTTCATACCGATATTATGATAATACTATAACTACTCCGCCACCGGTCTTATCGTAGCGTTAAGACTGAGCTACGAACGGATAGGATACATATTATAAGCTAGATAATACTCGAGGTTTTATAGAACTGAAACATAGTGGGATAAAACATATTGCAACTAACGTCATCTAGCCAAGAAAATAATCTGCTTAATAGAAGACATTTAGAAGGTATATTTCTATTTGTTTATTGCAATATGTAAGTAGACATGCGGCGACGGCGGGCCGGGGGACGTTTTAAAAAATACGAAGTTTTTTTAGTAGAGACGTTTATTCGCCTCAACGGCTAACTTAATACTCATTACAACACAACACACAATTTAAAAAGAAATGTAAAGTGTAAAAAAAGTTAAGGACAAAAACAAATATGTTACAAAAAATATTGGTTAGCATTCACACGCTCCGGATTTTGGGATACCATAAATGTGTCAACTTTAATTTAGTTTTCACTGGCATCAGAATTGGCCAAGTGTTTAAAACCTTTAGAAGTGGTAAGTTTTAAGAATTGCATGAAATGGTGTCATGTTTGTGATACGGTCGAATATTTATGGCATGGTTTCGTATTACAGAGATAAACATATTACTTATACAAAAACTATGGAATATTCCTATGATAATAAAACAAAGTACAAAATTACATAAATCATGGCGTTATGGTGTTAGTGTCAAAATATGACCCTGACATTGTATAGTAACAAGTAGCAAGTAAACAGAGCCATTATCTATCAATTAGTTATGTTTATTTATCATATAAAAACTCGTTAATGGTGTACTAGCATTTGTCAATTAGAAAATTATTTAGGATAATTAGGAAAGTAGTTTGTTTTTCTTATGTTTTGTTATGTACCCTACATAATTTGATAAAAAAAACTGCTATTTTATTCGTATCAGAACTGTGGAAGGTGGTATATCGAGATATACCACCTTCCAAATACAGATCTAGCCTAGAGCCTAGAAGATTTGTGACAAGGTATACGTATGATACCTTGTCACAAATCTTCAAGGCTGATCAACCATTTTAGTGAAAAGTACTTATTAGGTATTTCCGTATGAAATTGCATATTTTAATAATTCCTCGTGAAAGCCCACGGTTTCATCGCATGAAACTTAATTGTCTTATAGTAGGCTTTCTACTCTCTGCATTTCATAAATGAGGTTTGCAGCTAACAATAGACATGTAAGCCCGTAAAACACACCCTCGCGGGGTGAATTCCATAATACCAGACTCATAAATGCAGTATGCTTGTAATAGCCTACCCTCGTTGGGTGTTTATTTTACAACCGAGGCTTGCAGGCCGACAGTGACTGTAGTATCTGCCAGGCTCATCAATGCAGTAATCTTAATAGAGAACACAAAAATTCAGATCCAGATCTAATTCAACACTCATGTGATTGTTGAATGTTTGAGAAAACATGCCAACCTGAAGGGAATTTCAAGAAAACTTGCCAACCTGAAGGGAATTTCAAGATAACATGCCAACCTGAAGGGAATTTCAAGAAAACTTGCCAACCTGCAAACTCGCTGTATTCAGTTATTCTATTGTGTACAAACATTAAAATCAGTGCACAGTGAAAGTGAAAACAACAAATTCAAAGTCTGTATTAAAACCGTTAGTAGTATCTGGACAATGTCAATTTTACATCGTCAAATTAATTGTAATCGCCATTTATGTATGAAACTTGTGTTAAATATAAATTGCTATTTAAACCTATGTACCAAACTGTGTGTCATCAAAATTCTCTGAATCTTTAATGATCAGATAATTTTGATCTTAGGAGGGAGAAGTTATATTGTCATACGCATATTCAACATTTTTTTTATATCTTTATCTCTGTAATATTAAACCACGCCATAAATATTCGACCGTATCATAAAGGTGTCACTATTTCATGCATTCTTTACAACTTGGAACTTCAAAACCTTTGAAACACTTGACCAATTCAAATTTCAGTAAAAACTTAATTAACGATGACACATATGGTTTCCCAAAATTCGGAGCGTGTGAATGCTAACATTGCTAACCAACTTTTATTGCAACATAATATTTCTTTGTCTTATTTTTTAAACTATTCATCTCTATTTAAATTGTGTGCTTATTTGTGATTAGTATTAAGTAACCCGTTGAGGCGAAAACACGTCTCTATTAAAAATCTTCGTATTTATTTAAACGTCCCCGGGCCCGCCGTCGCCACGTGTATCTAAATACCAAAGTTGATACAAACAAACTTTCGCCTTTAAAATATTTGTGTAATGCGATAAGACCATTAATAGTACATTACTGCCGCGGTCTGTAATGACTGCGTTGCTGGCAGCGATGATGATGGCCGAGAGCGTAGCTAAGATAAGTTCGAGGACATCACAGCGCGGTCAGCATTGCAGCCCTTGATGGCCAAGCTGGAATGAAGGCCGAGACCAAAGGTCGAGGCCTTTATAACGCGGACAGCAAGGGCTGCAATGATGGCCAAGCTTGAAGGCCGAGAACTTAACTAAGTAAAGCTCGAGGCCGTCATAGCGTGGCCAGCAGGGCAGTCATTGCGGACCAAGGCTTGTATAGTGCTTTACTCAAACAATGCGAGAAATTTAAATAAAACTAGCAAACTGATAAACAAATTATATAACCCACTAAAACAACAACAACAACAACAAAAACCAAAACATCACCAACAACAACGTCAAAAACAACAATAACAACAAGAACGACAGAAACAACAATAACAACAAGAACAGCAGAAACAACAACAAAAACAACAATAACAGCAAAAACAACAACAAAAACAACAAGAACAACAACTACAAGAACAACAAAAACAACAAGAAACACAACAAGAACAACGAAAACAACCAGAACAACAACAAAAACAGCAATAACATTAAAAACAACAAGAAAAAGAACAAAAACAACAAGAACAAGAACAGAAACCACTACAACAATAACAAAAAAAACACAATAATAAACAACAACAAAATAACAAAAACAACAAAAAACAATGAAAACTAAAACAACAAAAATAGATAAACAATGTTAAATGTGACAATTGTCACGCCTCCGTGGAACTGGAATGGTTAAAAGTTTATGGTGGTAATGATGATCACCACCACATTCAATAGATGATGAATTCACACGAAGATGTTACCATAATCTGGAAGTCAAAAAACTTATTCAAAAACATTAAAGCTTAAAATAAAACTGTGCAGAACTGCTACAGAATAAAAACAACAAAAAGTACCTATCTATCTATCTATCTATCTATATCAGCCTACATCAACCCACTGTTGGTCATAGGCCTCCTCATGTGCACGCCACTCTTTCCGGTCCTGCGCTAAACGGATGCACTGCCTTCCTGCCACCTTGAAGACGTCGTCTGACTATCGAGCAGACGGTCTGCTTCATAATCTCCGTCCTTCTCTTGGCCACCATTCCGCCACTACCCTTGTCCATCTACCATCCCACTTCAGTTTTGTGATCCATTTCCCTACGCCCTCGACTTTTGTCCTACGCCTGATCTCAACATTTCGCATTCGATCCACGAGCGACATGCCGAGCATGGCACGCTCCATCACCCTTCGAGCTACTTTTATTTTGTGCATGTACTCTTTTATGAGTGGCCATGTCTGTGCACCGTAAGTGAGGATAGGCAAGATGTACCATGTGCAAGTACCTATTCTGATTAAATTCTAGAAATCTTGATTATTTTTTTCAGAGGTTTCGGTTTTTGTTGATTCAAGATTATCGAAGGATTTGCCACATGAAACGCACAATCTTGCCTTGCATCTAGAACGCTGTTTACCTAGCGGTGCGGACTATAAGTAAGTACCTACGGACCCTGCATGGGTGAGGATCGATTCACACTTGATCTTTGAGGGCTATTTTATTATTCAAAGGCTATTTTATAAACAACCTAATGACCCTGCTTACGTAATAAAAGTATTTGATGATGCACAAACTCGATGTAAATAAGTATTTAATTTAATATGCACATTATTTTATTTTATTTTTGTTATAGTTAAGACCACTCGTAATTTTATTAAATAAGTTTGGTAATTATATTATTACAAGTACAATCAGTGGGTACTGATTAAAAAAATATGTTTTATATCTTAATAATTGTATGTTTTTTTGTGTGCGTGATATGGAAAATTTGTTTTAACGAAAAAAGGGTAAATGAACCCCCTGATTTGTCAGGAAGACTTCCCATTATAGGGCATAGTCATCGGATACTTAAACTCAGTGACAGTATAAGTAAGTTTATTAAGGCAGCAGTGTCTCATACAACTATAAATCATATACTTTTTTATACCTGCAACTGAGTGACAAAAACTGACTCCAGAGGTCCAGATCGTTCGCTTGAAGGCAAAGATCATAGAAAGGATCCTTTCTACGATCTTTGCTTGAAGGTGAGCTATAACAATTACAGCGTCACCCAGAGCACCAGAACGGGTCGTAACAGTAGACTGCGTCGAGCGGAAAGTGACTTATTGCTACACCGAGTGTTTCTAAAAACACGAGTGCAGGAAGAAGTCACTTGAGAGTGTCGGTAATCTGCTTTTTTCCACTATAAAGTAAAATCACAATTGTCCACCTAAACGTAAGAAGTACAATTTTCAGTCACGTTCACTTTTAAATTTGCGCTACATCATTCCTTCGCGCCATATTTAAATAACAGTACATTCGATTTTTAAATCCCTGTTGGACGAATGCATTCATTCAATATGAAAGTAATAAATCCTATTCTGCTAAGATTAATTACAGGTTACTAAGATTACAACCGAAAAAATAAACTGTGCTGTAATGGATTTCCATACGTTCTGCACTGTTTTTATGTTGAGCAGAAATGAGGTGCTTTCTGCTTCCGTTTTAGGTGAACAGTGGTGATATTACTGTATTGTGGGAAGAAAATTGTATGCAGTACTGCGCTCATCTCTGAGACTTTAATTTTATTAATTACTCAGTAATTCGCTAGAAACGTGACTTTCAAATCAGAACACATCCATGTTTTCACACAGAGCTTGCCAGTTGAATATCTGGCAAGATACTAAATACTCTGATACTGGACTCTACTCTGGATACTAAATAAAAACTAAATCATGTTTCAGAGGTGTTCCAAGAATTTTATGACATTACAGAAGAATGCATGGCAAAAGGCGGTGTGATCACAGCACAATTTGGACTTCGGAAAGTGTTTGGTAAGATGTTGTGTAGTACGCGCAGAGTAATATTAAAAAGTATGATACTAATTTAACTTGTGGACGAATGCGTGAGTAAAATACACTTCAATATAGCAGGTAGTTCAAAGGCGTAGAGTGAGTAGAAGAACTTTTTAATGTTCTTCTTCTTATTCTTTTTATATTAGATGGCTTCTGCGGAGGCACTAGCCTACTGCAATTTCGTCAATGTCAAGTTTAATAGTTTATATTAATGTCACGTCACAGTCATTAATTGTCAAGTCAAAGTCACGAATCAGTAAAATGGTGGACATTTATTAAAACTTCCGTAGGAGATTTGGAAAAATCACAAAATGCCATTTATATCTGCGTTTGATTCTTTTGCGTAGGCAAAACTCGTGCACGTTAACGAACATCTAATGGTTAATATTCCACCAATATTACACATCAATACTCGAAGAAACACAAGATTGAGGATAAAATCAAACTCTACAACACAACATT
This sequence comes from Alsophila aescularia, assembly GCA_946251855.1. Classification (NCBI taxonomy): domain Eukaryota; kingdom Metazoa; phylum Arthropoda; class Insecta; order Lepidoptera; family Geometridae; genus Alsophila; species Alsophila aescularia. The sequence continues at coordinate 66,168,928 of OX276374.1, forward strand.
TTGAATTTTTGCAAAAAAATCCTTTTTAATGTTGTTTTGACAATTAATTTCTGACTTTAAGTCACATCAGTGTTGCCAGTTCAAAGATAACTATCCTACCATACATTCTTGCCATTTGATAGGCTATGGTTAGTAGTTTTTCAGAGTTATTAACATGTTCATTTCAATCCCAAATTTTTCCTCGATCCCTAATCACCCAGTTTGACGGTACTTTTTGGCCGCTCTGAAAAGAAGATGCACTTTTGCGGATGTTTCAGAGTGACAACGAAGTGATCGATTGCAAAGACTACAATATATAGGTACTAGATCGATTGATTGATCCTTGGGAAAGGGCATAGGATACATTTTATGGTGAACTCATATTACATAGAGGCGAAAACGACGAAAATATTTCCTCTTCCGAATTCTTTTGGCGATTCGCCGCGTTTGGCTCTGATAAGACGCACGTAGTTTCATAGCATTTTATAGAATTCATCCTAAAATTAGGCTCCTTCGGCGCGTTCACATCCGCGTGATGTGTGTTCACCTTAATTGTGATAAACTTGCAGACTGCGCGGACAAAGTCAGCGGCTATTCATTTTCAATTATTGTTTACAGTTATAGCAGATCCCGAAGACTGTCTGACGATATCAAATGCGTGCTTGGAGAAAGAAGAAGTGTATACACTTATGAAGCCCTTTCTCGGGAATGGCTTGCTCATATCCAGTGGTAAGAAAATAATAAATCTGTTTTTTCTTTTGATTTTTTGTACTATTAATATCGTTTATTTAAATTGAAATGTTTTTATGTATGTATGTTTATGTGAATCAAATCTTGCAAGATGAATTAGAACCACTTCCTCTTAAACTACAGAGTTGTTTTTTTACATGTTAGTTCAGTTCCAATGACATTGCATTTTTATGGTAAACATGAACTGAATCAAAAACCAGGATCAGCACAAGATAAAGGAATTCTTCAACGGTCAACACGAAATGTTAGTGTACGCAAAGAAAAACAGCCTGGTTGAAGTTTTACTATAACGTGACTGCTGCACTCCAGGTTAGCTCCTGACTAGGGAACTCCTTAGAGGTTAAAAGCACAAACTAGAAATGTTATGTAAGCATTTTATTTTGCTAGCCGGTTTGAAGTTTTACCATGACATGGTTGCTGCACTCCGTGTTGGCTCCTGACTAGGGAACTCCTTAGAGGTTAACAGCACAAACAAGAAATTTTGTATTAGCATTTTATTATGCTAGCCGGTTTGAAGTTTTACCATAACATAGCTGCTGCACTCCGGGTTGGCTCCCTGACTAGGGAACTCCTCAACGGTTAAAAGCACAAACTAGAAATGTTGTCTAATCAGTTTAGTATGCTAGCCGGTTTGAAGTTTTACCATGACATGGTTGCTGCACTCCGGGTTGGCTCCTGAAAAGGAAACTCCATAGAGGTTAACAGCACAAACAAGAAATGTTGTGTTAGCATTTTAGTATGCTAGCCGGTTTGAAGTTTAACCATAACATAGCTGCTGCACTCCGGGTTGGCTCCCTGACTAGAGAACTCCTCAACGGTTAACAGCATAGACACGATATGTTGTATACGCATTTATTTGAGATAGCCCATTCTAAGTTTCATCATGACATAGCTACTTCATAAAACCTAAAATAAATGTTTATTTTTTATTATTTTTGAGGCTGAGAGCGGTCAAGGCGTTGCCGACGTTTGGCCACTGGCCACGGGCTAAGCACAAACATAAAAGAACACAGATGTTTAATTGTTTATTGCCACGGTATGGTATGTACGTACATACATTTGTTAGTTCAACATACACGTACTACGTACCAAGCCGTTTGTAGTACGCTTCAAAGGGCGAGCGGCCTAATACGTTGTTGATTTATTTTGTATTGTATTCCAGTGCCAACATGGAAAAAACATCACAAACTTCTGAACCCAGTATTTGCCCAGCCTGTCCTCAACAGTTTTATGGAAACCTTCAACAGCCAAGCTAGGCTTCTGGTTGAGATGTTCGCAAGAAAAGTCGGCGAGCCATTTGACCACGAGATATTGTTGAGATTAAACAATCTGGAGACAACTTGTTGTAAGAAATTGTTGTATGATAGATTTTACCGTTTACTCGGATAGCGAGATATGACAGTTTAAACAAGCACAAATTAATTACATTTATATAACCCCCGACTATCCGATAGTACCCCACCCCCCATTATAGCTAAGGAACATCTCGATCACATCATTATACGCTTTATATTAGCTTCACTTGTATGTTTGTATGTTTGTAACCGACTCCTTTGGACGCTATTTTGACCCACTTTAAACAGTCAGATTTCATTCAAATTTTGCTCACCTGTCAAAGACCGATGACAATGCAATAATTCGTTTAAATTTTTATTTTTTTTTGAAAACGCTCTTATAAATAAACCAAACTAAAACGTAGAAAATAAATAATAGTTTAAAAAAACTAAAAAACACGCTTTATATAGAAAACCAAACTAAAAAATAGAAAATAAATTTTAATAATTTTCAATTAAGAATAGATTTATTTAAAAATAATAGTAAAAAAACTAAAAAACACGCTTTATATAGAAAACCAAACTAAAAAATAGAAAATGAATTTTTATAATTTTGAATTAGGAATAGATTTATTATAAAAAAAGCGTGGGGTGCTTTTTAAGATATTATCGAAATGATAATCCTTCTTCTCATATCTGTCAATGAAATATTTATAACTATGGACCCATGCTTTTTTTAAAATAAATCTATTCTTAATTCAAAATTATTAAAATTTATTTTCTATTTTTTAGTTTGGTTTTCTAAATAAAGCGTGTTTTTTAGTTTTTTAAACTATTATTTATTTTCTACTTTTTAGTTTGGTTTATTTATAAGAGCGTTTTTTTAATTATTATTTTTATTTTTTAGTCGAATTATTGCATTGTCATCGGTCTTTGACAGGTGTGCAAAATTTGAATGAAATCTGACCGTTTAAAGTGGGTCAAAATAGTGTCCATAGGAGTCGGTTACAAACATACAAACATACAAGTGAAGCTAATATAAAGCGTATATAATGGCTGCCTGCCCTGCCCTGCTCATCTTTTATAAATAATGGCTGCATGCCCTGCTTATCTTATACAAATAATGGGTCCCTGTCCCTGATGAGCGGGGCACGCTCATCTTCCTGCCCTGGCCTGCTATGATTTTTACATAGATTTGCTATTCTTTTAAATACATTTTTAAATTATATATAATCTTGTTTTTTTCTGTGAGGGTACATATGTGTGAGGGTGTCTTTGTGTGCGAGGAGATGATGGGTGTGTATGTGTGTGTATGAGTGTGTGTATACTACGCATGTAGGTAATAAAAATGGGCCAAACTTGGGGTTTACTTAGGTTATCGGTTACCATTATCCGATAGTACACATTTAAAAACGGGTTTTGTACCACCGAAGGAAATAATTATATAGAATGTCCCTTTTTTTTTCTTTTTTTTTTCAGTAGTTGGAAGTTGTTAGAGAGATCTTGTTTTTTTATATTATTACTTTAAGTCACAACAATATTTGTGCAAAATTTGAAATCCGCCAGCTATATTGATTTAGAGTAAAACAATAAAACAGTTTTATGTTTAATTGGCTACTCCCAGGGGGCTACGACACCCAATTAAAAATAGAAAAACCGGATGGAGTTTTGTACATTGTGTTATCTCTTTATAAAGTATCGTTTGTCACATAGTTTCGAACTCCAGGCTTTTGGCGCACTTATCAAAAGGGTATCCTGCTGCACCCTTTTCTTGTTGAACATTCTTGTCTCACATACTGACGTGTCCTTACATCATTCTACGTTACAGTAACAGCAACGGGCACAGGTGGCGAAGAGTACAGTTCCCTCCAAAGGCAGTACGTGCCACTATTTTCGAAAGTTTTGAACATTTTCACTGTGAGATTAAAGAGAGTCTGGTTACACAAAGATTTCATCTTCAACATGTCTAAACTTAAGAAGGACTCTGACGAAGCCATACAAGCTCTCTTTGATCTTTCAAATAAGGTATCAAAGTTGTTTATTAAAATATAACATCAAAAAAATGAGTTTTGTGATTTATTATTGATTTTGATTTTGTGATTCGTTTGTTTTAATTGTTTTACTCAAACAATACTAGTAATGTGGTCATTATTTCGACAACCTTCTTTAGGCAAAGTCGACCTTGCCGCGCTGCTTGAATAGGCGCCAGCAAAAATGTATGGATTTTCATTATTGTCGTGTTTTGCGGCCAGCAATTTCCTTTGAAAATCCATTATTGTCGTCTTTTGTAGCACTATTATTTATCCAGTCGGTTCGTTAACCCCGAACGTGAAAAAAGAGGCGTTGTATCTCCCAGACGAATGGACCGATTTTGATGTTATTTTTTCTGTTTGAAAGCTGATGTGATCCGCAATGACTGCCCTGCTGGCCACGCTATGGTGGCCTCGAGCTTTGCTTAGTTAAGTTCTCGGCCTTCAAGCTTGGCCATTATTGCAGCCCTTGCTGTCCGCGCTATAAAGGCCTCGACCTTCGGTCTCGGCCTTCATTCCAGCTTGGCCATCAAGGGCTGCAATGCTGACCGCGCTGTGATGGCCTCGAACTTAACTTAGCTACGCTTTCGACCATCATCATCGCTGCCAGCCACGCAGTAATTACAGACCGCGGCAATAATGTACTATTGGTCGAAAGAGCTTTATTATTATTTGAAAAGCGTGTAAAAGTGGCCACCAGCTGCAGTGCCACAGAATAAATAATGTGCGCTCGCTGCAATGGCTACACATACGCGTCTCTATTGAAAGAATGCGTATTTGACGATGCTTTATACTTACTACATTGAATAGGGTTTCACGTTCGTACCTACGTACTAGCTGGTACCCTGCGAGTATAATTATTGAAAAATAATTAAAAGATTTTGCACATTTTATTTCATACATTTTGTTATGTAGATGCTACACTGGTAGGGTCTCCGATCAATATACAATTAAAGGGTAGGTGTCTTACTAAAAATACAAAATGTAATGCTATTTATCCTCAATTACTATTTCAGATTATTCAAATTAAAAAGGCGGATATTAAAAACTACGAAAACCGTCCAGAAAAAAACAAACCAGGTTACTATACTTTAATTATTTACCTCCTAACACTTGGTACTTTTCATTCATCGTCCATCATCATCAGGTGTCATATTGACAGGTATTAAAATGACTGGAGTCAAAGTGACATGTGTCAAAGTGAGATGTGCCAAAGTGAGATGAGCCAAAGTGACATTAGTGTTATAATGAAGTAGTTTTTTTCTCATTTACATATTGTTTAACAAACCAAATAGGTACTACTACTACTAATCCAATATTATATTTTTACACATTCATAATTAAATTATAATTTCAAACAGTATGTAAAATTGGTACCCAGTTCAAATAAATTGCATACCTAACCTACTTAATCGGTGGCCGTTCGCTTCAATAGGCCTACGGCCTAATATTAAGGTTTTATTTCAGGGAAACTGAAACCATTCCTTGAATTAATACTAAACCTCGTGAATGAAACCGGCTGCTTCACCGACCAAGAAGTGCGAGAGGAAACGGATAATATCATAGCCGCTGGACACGAAACGACTGCATCCATACTTACCATGGCTTTCGCGTTACTGGGAACACACTCTGATATTCAGCGTAACGTTTATGATGAGTAAGTATTCCTTTGGGTATATAGAGTTATTTTTTCTAGCCAGTATAGAAATATCCTAGGGAAAAACGTTGGACTCATGTTTGAAAATGTTATTTCGCTTCATTGGTTACATCTTCAAAAGAAAGTTGTTGTTTTTCATATAAGTACTTTATGTTTAGGAAAGAGAAAATCAAAATGGTGGTTTGCATGAAGTTGTAACTTTATGTTCGTTTTAAGCAACATAATCCAATTTTATGTTCTTTTATTTAAATTGCATACCACTGAAAATACATAATAAAAAATACAACATTATTTTCTTTAAAATTGGGCCCTAAATGTGCTATAAATTAAGATTTTCTCATACTGGCTAGAAAAAAAAACAATTTGTATGCTTGAGCAGCATTTCACGCGCTCGTCAGCCTGACACATCATGCCCGTATAGTTGCGCAGCATTGCACGCGCTCTTTAGCCTGACACATCATGCCTGTATAGCTGCGCAGCATTGCACGCGCTCGTCAGCCTGACACATCATGCCCGTATAGTTGCGCAGCATTGCACGCGCTCTTCAGCCTGACACATCATGCCTGTATAGCTGCGCAGCATTGCACGCGCTCATCAGCCTGACACATGCCCGTATATTTGCGCAGCATTGCACGCGCTCGTCAGCCTGACACATCATGCCTGTATAGCTGCGCAGCATTGCACGCGCTCGTCAGCCTGATACGTTATGCCTAGTAATGTCACTGGATACCTGTGCTACAGTGTACAGTCTAGTGGTAATATTTGCACATAGTGATAGTTGAATATCTGCAAAAGGTTCAGTACTTTTGCCCAGGCGGAAGAGATTTAACACTATCACGGAATAAATCTTAGTATTTAGTGTGAATTTCGTACTTTTCAAATGAATACTTTGTTTTTCAGGATAATTGAAGTTATTGGGAGTACTGATACGGATGTAGATAAAGATGATTTATCCAAGTTAGTTTACACAGAAGCAGTGTTGAAAGAAACGATGAGGCTGTATCCCATAGCTCCTTTGATTGCAAGATATGCTGAAAAGGCCGTGAAATTAAGTAAGGTGTATCTTACACGGCACCGCCTGGCTCCCGCCTGCCACGGTGGTGGATCTCTTGTCACACTACGCTGTAGCCTTTAGTTCGTTCGCTAAGTCTCGAGAGCATATTACACCCCGGTCGGTACGCTACACAGGCCCGCTATGTTCACCATAGTTCTTTGACCGTGCAATGCTTGTTAAAGGCAGCACCGGCCGTGCAAGGCTACACTGCGTGGATTGGAGTTGTGCCATTCAACCGCACACCGCGGCTTCAGGCGCTGCCTTGTGAGATCCTACAAAGATGTGTGTTCATTGTGATTTGTGTTGTGTTTGTGTATGGTAGTCAATCCTCATCATAAATAGACAAAAGATCTTTAGTATGTTTTACCTCTTACTGTGGTGGTTTTGGTTAAAACATCGAAAATTAACCACGATAATGCAGCTTAAATGCCCAGGGTGTGCATTTTGTTCTTATTATTTTATCTTTTATTGTTCCGGTATGCTACACTAATAACTGCATACTTTCAAACGCCTAAAATATTACTGAATGATGATAAAAGTAAATTGGCGTCCCTGTTCTCATATAATAAGTACATCAAAGCCATATGCAAGAGGCACAAGCGAAGCAAGCACGTTAAATTAATCGATTCGTGCATGGTCGTGCTCGGCGCCGCAGTAGGTGACTGCCTTTACCTATTCTTTCTAGAAAACTATACAGTGGAAGCCAACACCGGATGTTTCCTCATGATCAGCGGAGTGCATCGCCATCCAATGTGGGGTCCTGACGCGGACCAGTTCAGACCTGAGAGGTGGCTGGAGCCCGCTACTCTGCCTGATCCCAGTTACTTCGGTGGTTTCGGTCTGGGCAGACGATCGTGTATTGGTAAGCTTTTTATTATTTTTCAAAGGTCAGGAGCGACATAACGTGGGAGTGCAAGGATCCCCGCGTTAGGGGGCGCCCCAGCGTGGGCTTGGCGTTCGCTGGTTTAAGTGGTAAACGCCTAGAACGGGACTGACTTCTAAAGTAATGCTGCTGGAACAGCACGATAGGCGCTTGGTGGCAGGTTTTCTGCATATTAATATTTAAACGTCCACACAAATATATAAATGTGAAACGTAGTCTGTTTGTTTGGATTTTGATGAAATTTGGAATGAAGATAGCTTATAACCTGGAATAACACATACATTTCATCATCATCATCATCATCATCATCCTTCACGCTCAAACGGCTGAACGAATTTTGATGAAATTTGAATTGGAGATACCTTATACCCTGGAATAACACATAGGATACTTTTCATCATTATTATCATCATCAGCATTATCATACTTCACTTGCAAACGTTTGAACGGATTTTGATGAAATTTGAAATTTAGTTTATACAGACAGGACACATTGGATATTTTTCATCATCGTCCCTTACGCGGGTGAAATCGCGAGGCGCAGCTAGTACTTAATATTTTAACTGATGTCGATTTTGACTATTAATGACTGATGACTCATCAGTCATATAAAATATCATCTGGTGACACACCTGTGCAAAATATTCAACTGCCAAGCAGAAGTGTGCAAACATTACTGTGTTTCGGTTTTGAGAGGCCTACGCCTCTCCTAATGCATGCCACTGAGCTCGGTCTTCAGTTCTCCTCATCCATTTTCTTTGGCCGCTTTTTGCAGGACGTCACTCCACCCGGACACTGGGCGTGCAGCACTACGTTTGCCTAAACGTGGTCTCCTCTCGAAAACTCGCCTACCCCAAAGGTTACGAGTTCTTCTGAAATGTGACCAGCCCACTCCCTCGTTAGCTTGCATATCCTAAGAGCTATGTCGATCACCTTGGTTCTCCATTGGATATCTTCATTACGAATCTTGTCCTTTGATTAACTCCAAGCATAGTTCTCTCCACAGATCGCTCAGTGACCTTAAATTTGTGGACTAGTATAACCATGAGAGTATGAGTTTCGGCTCCATAGGTCATGACTGGTAGGATGCACTTATTGAAGACTGTTGTCTTCAGGCACTCTGGTATGGATGACGAGAAGACTTGACAAAGCTTGCCGAATGCTGCCCAACCCAGCTGAAGTCTTCTATTGGCTTCTGTCTCAAAGTTGTTCTTACCTAATTTCAATATTTGCCCAAGATAAACATATTGTTGGACAACTTGCAGAGGTACACCATTGACTGCAATAGGTTCCGGGTCATTATGATAATTAAACATGAACTTGGTATTTCTTATCTATGTTCATTCCGAGACTGATGCGTCGAGAAGCAACATCTAGGTTGGTCATCATACTTTGCAAGTCTTGAGGCGTCCCCGCCATAAGGACGATATCATCGGCAAGTCATAAGTGTAAGATATTCTCTCCATTGATATAAGTGCCCATTCCTTTACAATCCAGCGTCTTAAACATATCTTCTAGGGAATTAGTGAACAGTTTCGGGGACATAACATCCCCCTGTCCCACTCCCCTCCGTAGTTGGATATGTTTAGACTGCTGGTTTTGTACTTGGACAAAACCAGCCATATGATAGTCTCGGTGCCATACAGAAACCTCAGCACTTCGATGTATCGCCAGTCCACTCGACAACGCTGCAATGACTCCAGAACCACTCAGGTTTCAACGGAGTCAAATAAAATGGTGGGGCATATTTATTTTTATTATGGTATATGTTATCGTTTGACCACGATCACAACTGATAGAAAGCGATGATGTGGTAGAAGGTGTAGCACGCTTGCCTAGTAGATACCTATTCACTCTTTACCTAAACACGCCTGGGTAATATTTTTCAGGAAATATTGACGAGGACAGAGCATTCCACTCCTTTGCAGTTCTTATAATATATGAAGAAGCGTACCACTTCGTTCTAGTGCGAGGTATTTTAACCATAAAAGAGTGGCGCTTTGCCAATCGTCTAGTAGTACGGTGCTGAACAGGTGAAGGGGGAAGCAGATTGTACAGTTCTTGTGCACACTCTCCATAGTGCAATCTGTAGAATACCGACAGACTTGCGACCTCACATCGATGCGCCAGACGTTGAAGCTTACTCTTTACCAGAGTGTCATCCCCAATGAGCCACAATTCACGACTCTTGGTATGATTCAAGTCTCTCAATTGAATTCAAAGCCTCGAGCTGATACTTGGCAGAACCATCCCAGAGGTGGCAGCAATACTCCATACAAGATCGGACCTATGCTTGATAAAGATGCAAAAGCTGTCCCGGAAGTACCGCCTAACCTTATACAAAATGTCCAGTTCTTTTCCAGCTAAATTGGCTTTGGATTCAATGAATGACCCAAAATTCAGGTTCAATGTGAGTTCGACATTAAACTCCAGATGGTTGCCCATTTGTATAGTTACACTAAGGATGAATTTATGATTAATTCCACGAAGATATCGTAACGTGACGCGTTACTTGTCTGAATGGCCATAGCGAATAAATAAGGGCCATTCATCAATCATTTAATGAATTAATAGATGTAGGGCCGCAGGGTGCAGGTTGTGAACTCTTTGTGTTGGACGTCTTGGACACAGCTTTTCATAACACATTTTTTGCAGGTAAAATTTACGCCATGATGACGATGAAGACAGTTGTGGCTCACGTGGTTCGCTGTTACCGGATATCCGCTGACGTAACCAACATGGTGCTCAAATGGGATGTTGTGACCAGACCAGCCTCTGGACATGAAATTACTTTAGAAATAAGGAAAGATTACGAAAAATCAAAACTAGACTAGACTAGGATATTAGTTTTGATTTGACTTAAAATAATGATGTGTGTGTGATAGAAAAATTTAAAAAAGTGTTTATTTTTTTATTCAAACAAAATATCGATAGCAGTGAAATGTATTATTATGGTTTTATAGCCGCTCGATTGTTTTATAGCGCTACAGACACTTTTTTGTTTTCATCGATCAAAAGAACTAACGCTACAGTCACATTTTTTGTTTTCATTGATCATCGGACCACTCGATAGTGACGTAAATTTTGCCACTCGATTTTGAACATTATTGACCTCAACAATCATTCAAATCTAAGCGTGTTTATATAATTATTTTGCTTCGAAACCCACAACATAAACACTTGAAATATGTGCTGTACCTATTTAGCTCCATAAATCACCAGTCTGTTTATCTAAGCGCACAATGAAGTGGTCATAAAAACTTTTTTTTTACGCAAAGTCGGCGCGGCCAGATGTGTCGCGTAGACCTTCTTTTTTTGTGGGTTGACAATCAGGTACCTGTGATTTCAGCGCATATACAATAAATCACCAGTTTGCGGCCAGATGTGTCGCGTCGACCTTCTTTTTTTTGTGGGTTGACAATCAAGTACCTGTAGTCTCAACGTGTATACAATCAATCACCAGTTTGCGGCCAAATGTGTCGCGTCGGCCATTTTTTTTTTGGGTTATCAGTTTGGTCCTGCGGTCTTCAGCGCGTGGACAACCGAGCGGATATGAAATGATTACCCTACGGTACGGTTGTAACCTTCGACAACGCTACCCTAATTTTTTTTTTTAAGTTGAACTTTTATTGGGATTTGAGCTCTCAAATCCATATATACCTATTTAATACCTACTGAGGATTATTTACGGATGTGAGCGAAGCGAGAGTATAAAGTTCAACTCATTTGGTTAATAGTAATACCGTGATTTCAAGACATTCGTATAAAATAAAGCGCTTTATCTAGACACGGTTATTGGTAACTCGACGAATTCCCGGCAGAGATAAGTATTTAAAAATTAGCACTTTTTAGAAAAATACTCAAAGGACTATGCCAGATCTCCAAAGTGACTTAGGCTCGATGTAAAATTATCGCGGACACAACTGAACAGTATTTTTACTTTTCAAGCATTATGTTAAAGGTTTTGTGTGTTATTATTTTTTTCTGGGAACTATTCAAAAATAAGCTATGAGTTAATAAAATTAACTTTGAGGTTATGTGACTTTCGTTAGATTATGACACGGTTTATGGTCAAAAGTATAAAATAGCCTAGATAATTATTGAAATCTTATATTAAACTGAGATATTATGTAGGTACTTACACTTTACCATCATTTATAAAGTATTATTACCTACTGCTATACCTGCTATAGTAGTAGGCACGTAGGTACTCAATCTGAGAATCAAACCCTGGGCCTTCTTGGCTTATGTCATAAGCTTAGTACCGCACCACAAACGTTCCGTTTACACAACAAATAATGAATGAATGAATGAATGTATAAGCAGGATAAAAAATACGTATGAGTTTATTGTTGTTTATTTCTAATATCATAAAATAATATACAGAAATGAATTCTATTAGAATAAACTAAGAGCTTGTAGTTTTTTTTAATCGATATTATTTATCGATATATTAATAGTTCATTTGTACTAATTACGAGTTATAGTTCAACACTATAATTCATAATTAGTATCAATGGCGAAGGAAATGGGAAATTCATTACTCTATGATTAGTATCAACTCACAGCAATTTCCGGTCATTTCTGTTCATTTTAATTGATTATTTTTTAAATAACTGTTCCCAAAAGTTATTGTTTTAATAAGAATTAATAACAATATTTTATATGTTCCATAATGTTGATAGATTTTGTGTCCGCGGCATTTAACTTTTAAAAGTCGTGCACAGCAATTTCCGGTCATTTCTGTTCATATTAATTGTTTTTTTTTAGTAACAGTTCCCGATTGTTATTGTTTTAACAAGAATTAATTAAATTATTTTACATAGTCAATAATGTGGATAGATTTCGTGTCCGCGGCATTTAACATTTAAAAGTCTTGGAAGCCGAAAGCTGGCATCCTCCTTTGGCGCTTGTGACAAAATAAAATAGTAATTGAAAATTGAATGTCATGAAGTATTTTTTACTAGCTGATGCCCGCGGCTTTGCAAGCGTGGTCATTTCTGTAGGTTAAAAATACTCTTTGTGCTATTCCAGGACCTAAAATACCAATATACCAACATTTAATCAAAATTGCTTCAACCGTCCAAAATATTTTTATCGATTGCTCGGTTTCTACTCATCGGATTGAGATACCAAGTACCCCAGTTTTTAAGTAAAAACATAAGCTATCCAACAATGAAAATTGCATCGCAATCGGTCAAGTAGTTTTTACGTGATGCACGAACAAAGAAATAGACAGACACGAATTTTTAGCTTATTTTATGTACCCTAGACCATTTCTTTTTTAATTATCTTTGTACAGAATTTTTTGTTCCTATTGCTTTATTATATGTATAGATTTGTGGGAGACTAAACGAAACAAAAAGTAATTAGCAATTCAATATGTATAAACCATAATAGGGTCAATGGTATAAACATTTAAAATGTGTCCAAGAGACTATATACCTAAGATTTTTATTTTTTTGATAATTTTTAGTCGCTATACTCGTTTTTCCGCGCAAAAAAGTTTTCAGTTTGTATAATTTGCATATTAATTCAAATCAAAAAACTAGGTGGGGCTGTCGGGGCGCACAGCCGTTTGTTTGTCGTGAAACAAACGCCACATACAATTTGATCTGGTCCTGAAACTGAAATAAACTAAATAGTATAATAGTATTGTGTATTCATTATTTCCTAACATCTATAAACTAAACTATGTACAGTTTGTTAAAACTACGCGTGACAGCTGTCATTGTAGAGTCAAAATTACGCAAACAATGTCAAGGTATTCTGTGACAATGTCGACATTTATTATTGGTTTAACGAAAATTGATGTTCAATGTTCATTGATACACCCTTGGCGACTTCTCAATCACAGACTGTAAAACTATAATAATCGATTATGAAAATCGAAATTATTTCAGTTGCTTATTGGTACTGAATTCATACAAAAAAAGGTTCTACAAGCTAATTTGAATCTATTGTTGTGTTTAAAATTAAACGTAAAAAAACTTGTAGATATAGCTTGACTGACTAAAACCACAACTATAGTTACGCTACGATTTCCACATTTCATTCCTCTCAATTGAACTGATTTGAGCCTCAGTCAAAGGTTACACAGCCAGAAACAATACAAACTGCCTGGGGTTTCGTGGCTTCCAAACGAGTAGATTTTTGATGATGCTATATCATATTATTATGATGCTGAAGGTCTTAGAGGTTTTTGTTGGAAGTAATTCAGAAATATTGTTGTTGGGAGAGTTGCGAATCCTGATTGTGTCTATTGCTCGGTCTGTCTCGCGGTAGTTGACGGAGTAGAACATAACAATATATGGACCGTAGTACTTTCCTTTTTTCTATTATATACATTCTATTTATTATATTCGAATATGCTGTCGTTTTTGTGTGCTATTTTACCTCAAATTACTTTGCAGTAATGTGCAAACTTGTCATCATCATCATCAGCCACCTGGCCGCAGAGTGTCCTACACTACGTTTGCCTAAACGTGGTCTCCACTCGAGAACTCGTCTACCCCAACGGATATCGGTTCTTCGGGAAATGTGACCAGCCCACTGCTACTTCAGCTTGCAGTCGCTTACCTTGGTTCTCCGTAGGATATATTCATTGCGAATTTTGTCCTTCAGAGAAACTCCAAGCATGAACCATTAGCTTTCTCCATAGTACGCTGGGCGATCTTAAATTTGTGGACTAGCTTGACCGTGAGTGCCCACATTTTGGCTTCGTAGGTCATGAGTAGGGCGCACTGATTGAAGACTTTTGTTTTCAGGCACTGTGGTAAGGACGACGAGAAGACTTGGGAAGTTTGCCGAAAACTGCCTGACCCAGCTAAATTCTTCTGTTGGCTTCCTTTTCAAAATTATAAAATACAGGCTTCCCCGAGTCTAGTTTCGGGAATACCAGATCCATTGTGTTTTTTTGTAATCCTACACCCTTTTTGATATCTATAATTAACAATGTACTTAGTGTTAAATATCTTGTAATGGTTAAATAAGTAAAGTTTTTTATTAATGTTTATTATTATTATTCTTAGCAAATTGCAATATTTGCCCAAAGTGAACATATTGTTGGACAACTTCAAGAGATACACTATTGACTGCAATCGGTTCCGGGTCAACAAGATCGCTAAACATGATCTTGGTCTTATCTATGTTCATTCCGAGAACGATGTGTCGATAAGCATCATCTAGATTTTGGTCAGCATACTTTGTAAGTATTGCAGCGACTCCGGCATTAGGACGAATTCATCGGCAAATTGTAAGTGTGAGATGTTTTCGTCATTGATGTTAATCCAGCGTCTTAAAAAAATTAGTGAACAGTTTCGGGGATATAACATGGCCCTGTCTCACTCCTACGCAATTGGAAATGTTTAGACTGCTGTTTTAGTACTTGGATACTCTTAGTCGTGGCATCTTAAGGAAACCTCAGCACTTCGATGTATCGCTAGTCCACTTGACAACGCTGCAAAGATTCCAGAACCACCCAGGTTTCACCGAAGTCAAAGGCCTTCTCATAGTCCACAAAAGCAAGACATATGGGCTGGTTATACTCCTAAGACTTCTGTATATCCTGCCTCACCGTGTGTATCAGGCGCGGTCGCAGCCTGAAATTTTGGAGGGGCTCACTAATAATAAAATATGTCGAGTAAATTAGACTTTAATGCACAATACATAACTTTAATACACACATTACAACAAATGGACGTCTTCTATTTTTATTGGAAAATCGGGTGATAATATTGCAGATGTCTGGGGTCATCTATGGATGAATATTTAGCCTGTCAGCCTCTCTTCTAACATGTTTGCTATCAACCAAGTTTTTACACGTCTTCGAAGACGTACGTAGACGTAGAAAATGATCTCTCTGCCGTCGCACCGCTTATAGGAAGGGTTGCCAGAATTTTCAGCAATCTTTATATTTGGGTAGAGATCATCGTCGCAAGACAAATCGCATTTAAATCGGTCCATTCGTTTGGAAACTACAATTCCCCCCTCCCCACCCCCCCCTTTTTCAACTCTCTTCCCCTCACCCATATAGCTAAGAACCATCTCGTTGACATCAGCTTTCAAACATAAAAAACCACAGCTAAATCGGTCCATTCGTTTGGTAACCACAATTCTCACCCCTGCGATCTATTCTAGTCGAATACAGAGATCCCTGAACTATATTAATAACTAAAATATATATATATATATATATAACCTGTATTCATGCAAATTTATTTCATTTCATTTCATTTCACCTTCTTTTCAACTCCCCTCCCCATCCCCCCTTCCTCATACAGCTAAGAAACATTTGGCTTACCTCAGCTTTCAAACAAAAAAAAAACCTATCAAAATCGGTCCATTCGTTTGGGAGCTACGATACCACAGACAGACCTGTACAGATACACGCCCTAAACTTATAACACCCGTCTCTTTGTTCGGGGGTTAAAAAACCGTTGGTTTATGAACTAAACCCGGTACTTTCTTCCATGTTTTGTAATAAGGAGGATAAGGTTTGCTGACCTATAAATTATAGAAAAAAAGGACAAGTGCGAGTGAATTCGCTTGGAGAGATGTTACACGTGTTTGGATCACAGAAATCGGTGCAGTAGATTCGGAGCAAATTGTCTGTGATAAACGGACAGACAGACATACATACAAGTGATCCTATAAGAGGTTCCATGTTTTTTCATTCGGACGTAAGGAACTCTAAAAAGTGAAATTCCTTTATTAATGAAAATAGCCAATAAGTACACAAAATTTAATACCTTTTTTTGTGATGCACTAATTGGTTAACGAATGACACCATGATAATAATTAAGGGCAAGAGAAGCAAGCGAAAAGTTTTAAACAATTCTATCAGTGCAAAATCAAAACATCGTTTCAAATCATATTTATAAGGATAGATCATAGTAAAGACGTTTATGCGAGCGCATTTTTTTAGCTATTTCTAGAAGTGTAAAACTAAAATATTCAAAATGATGTAAATAAATAAGCGCGAGCGAAGCGAGCGCGAAATGTTTAGATATTAAATTTTGTAAATTTCTGGCAAGTCAAGACAAAATGCAATAACATTAAAGATAGCTTACGAATTACGATTATGAAAGGCGCCTAAAGATGAGGACAAGCTGCAAGCTGCAAGGGGCGGCTTCCGCCACCTGCCGCCCCGGGCCATGCCCCTTTTGGCCCTAGGGTAAATACGCCTCTGCTGATACACTGTAACGACAGTGGCAGCAATAAAGCTCAAGAAATAGGTATACAATTGTGATGTTTTTTCTTCTGTATATTCAGATTGTGGCATAAAAATGCCTAATCCGAAATGGTTCATCGTATCCCCAGAATTTCGGACCTTTAGGTCAGTCATGTTTTTTCTTAGTGTCCATCCCTATTTTCAACGCTTTTTTAACGGACTACCTTCGGTATCTTCCCAATAAACCAATAAATTACGAAGGTAGCATATTTAGTATGCAATCTTTATTAACACGAGTCATATCGACATTTCCATAAAAAAATATAAAAAACGTCGTTCTTTGTTGCTTACAGTGGCAACAATATTGCCACTTTTATTAATGAAACCTATGCAATCAACGTAAGCAAAATACCCCATCACTGTATTAAATTAAATGTAGACGGACACAATATAAATTATGAACTAGATACAGGTTCTGAAGTTACTTTAATTCCATTGATAATTCACATGACATTGTTCTCTCATCTAACTATCCAAAAAAAAAAGTATTGTTTAGGATATCACTAGTGTATACACACTAGTAACAGTAGTAAGTAGTCTACAAAATTTTATTGTGAAAAACAAACATTGTAAAAAAAATAAATGGGTTTATAGCTATAGGATTACGGAGGTTGGTTAACCGTTAACCCTATTGTTTGGATGTCCTAAAGGATGTCGAAACAATATAAGAGAATCATTTAACACAATTTATTGCGTTAGACACTAGTACATCCAAACGAAATACGAAGTAAGATTATTATACAACTATCACTAATACCATTGCAAATGGTTGGCTGCTGGATTTAGTACTCACCGCTGACCCATTGGTAGACCTTCAGATATATGATGTCGCTTCTTGAAGGTCGCAGAAAAAAGGACAATGACCTAGCATCATTCCTTTATATATCAATCTCACGGTACTGAAGTGCGTCTCCCAATGGCTCAAGCGTGAAGCTATGTTCTAATTGAGTTGTCAGTGTCTTGTCAGATAGACAGTGACATTGACATTTTGCACACTTGATATATGGTGCATTCGAGTTGAAATAACACCCATACGCCACAGTAACTATCCTAAATAACTGATTAATTAAATTACTTAAAACTATAATGATATAATAATTTACATACATACATTTACATGCAGACCATTTTATATAGATACAAACGCAGCTAGCCTATTGTTCTCCACTGCCACTGATAACCAACCGAAGCGACGCAAGCACGCGGAGCGCGCGCCCGCTGCACTAGCCATCTCAAGGCAAGGACGTATTTCTTTGTGCCATACAAAAAGTTAAGTGTCCCATATATCTTCACATGAATATTTTGAAACTAAGCTGCATACAGCTTAGCAGGTAAGCCTTAGCTTACATACATGTGAATTGTGTTCCCAACTGGGCAAGTTGTGCAGTAATCAATATTAGACTGCGCTTGAAACATATTTAAATTTAAACCGTTATACCTACGTAGTTTTGTCATAAATGGCGACGGGTGTGCTAAACATTTAGTATGCTTCTGGAATGTTAAATTATGTATACTCGTAGTATGATGGTGATTTACATTCAGTTACCTGTTTTCATTCCATCTATTCTTACCGCTTGTATTAAGAATAAATGGAATGAATGACCGCTTTGTATTGAAGACCGCCTAGAATTCTTCCGCCTTGCAAATGCTTTATGCAATTTGTGCGGTTTGCCTCACGAACCTGGCGACCCCCTTGTACCCTGCATCTACGAAGCGTCTTATTGCGTCCTTACGTTCCAGGAACACCTTAGGGACTGAAAAGCCAGACCTGGATTACCTTATCCTTATTCCCTATCCTTATTCTCTTACCTAATTTAAAGATAATTCAAGGTCACGACGAGGCACTGAGCCTGGACGTAGGACGCTCCTGCCAGCAGACTACGGGACCCGGGAGATCACCAGGAGAGTGCGTTAGCCTGGACCTTAAACGAGTGCGCATATATTATGACCTAGGCTGACTACCTACTTTTTTTTGTCCTAATTCATTTTTATTTAAATAAACTTGTAAATTGTTATAATCTTAAATTATTTGATTCTTATTTTTATACATCTTTCGTTTTGTCGCTCTTCAAGAGTGACAGTGTTCAGGTCAAAACCTCGTCCTTCCTTCCCGCTTATGGCTGTCAGAGGCCCTCGGGTGGCCTGAAAAACTCTGACACCAGAGGCCAGCACTATATCATACGACAAACAAACAAACAAACAATCTCATTTTATAGATTATCAATCTCAATCTCGTATATTTGGTTTTTTTTTTTTTTTAGAAGGGGAAAAATAAAAAATGGTCCACATATATGTACATGTATGTGTGTATACACATATATGGTCATATGGTCTTTCTCCCCACTATGGAATATATTATTTGACAGTGGGGAGAAAGGTAATAATAAAAAAAGTATTCAGTTTCTCCCCACTACGCCATCCTTGATATCTATATAATTGCCCTTACTGAAAATAATGTTTGTTTCATATCAAGTCTAGTGGGACATTATACTATAGTAAATTTGGTTATTCGCTTTCTCCCCACTACTATGATAGGTATATATTTTGACTCCATAGTGGGGACACAGAGAATACTTTTTCTATTATTAACTTTCTCCCCACTGTCATATAATATATTCCATAGTGGAGAGAAAGGCCATTCATTTTTTATTTTTCCCTTTCTCCCTAGTGGGGAGAAAGGGAATAACCCTCCATTCACCATAAGCCTTAGGGCAACTAACGCTTCGCACCACCGTTGCGGTCTAGATAATCAATATTTTGGGCCGTAACAGCGAGTAATCGACATTTCCCAGTTTTTCCGTGGAAACATACAATTTTCCGGGCTAAAAAGTATCCTGTGTTGATATCTATATTGGACTTTCCCTATTTACAAAGTTTCATCAAAATCAAATTCAAAAAATTCAATAGATATAGGTGTGGATAGTATGCATGTACGAAACTTCATCCTTGTAGTGGCAGTTAGCGAAGTAAAATAGCTGTGACTTGAGTACAGACAGACGGACATTAGGAAGGGAATTAACAAGTTTTTTTGGGCTCTGTAGTCCTTGTTTGACTACAGAGCCCAAAAAAACTTGCCAAGTGCAAGTCGTGCCACATTCAGGGTTTCTTAATCAAGTTTCATTAAGCTAAAAATAACTTCTAAAAAGATCCATCCGCACTTCCGTCTGTCCCTCGACTACAATCAAATCCAAGTCTGTCACAGTACCATAACTACAGTTATGACAGGTTCATACAGAACAAGAAAACTGAACACTACCACAGCCGGACAGACAGACGGACTGGACGACCGTTATAACCGTTCCTAGTTAGACTATGGAACCCCAAAAACCTTCAATTACTGTTGTAAAATAGCACTCGTTACATACCTACCTATTCACAAATAAATTTGTATTATTTGTCGTCCCGGTGACCCATGGGTCAATGTAATCTAGCTCGACGTGGTCTTTGTTTTTGTTTTCACCCAAATCTGAGTCACGTGTAGGTACCTATGAGTATCTACCACGTGACTTGTATTCGGATAGCACATAGCTTTCCGCCCGCAGTTTCGCTTGCAACCGCCACTTGACACAGTTTCACAATAACACGAGTATTGCAGTTATTAGAGTTACAGAAGTCCAGTCTGTCCGTGTGTTCCGAGCTTAACAATGGGGCTGTTAGTTGGGGGGGTGAGAAAAATACACACACATACATGAATCGGTTTTGTTTATTACGTTAGGTATTTTAAAAATAAAAAAATATCATATACGTTTCGGCAAAGCCATTGTGATCAAATATATTTTTTAATAGCTGTGCCCAGCGGCTTTGCCCTCACGGACATTTTTCTGAAATCTATAAATAATTGCAAAATATCAAATTTCATAAAAAAAAATTGAGCTGTCAAATAGTTTATTTTATCGATTGCTCTATTCATCGCATTAAGATCATATGGTAAGCATGTCCTAAGCAGTCCGACAGTTGAATTCCCATTTCAATCGGTCAAGTATAGTTATTAACGTAATGCGTGAACATATTTCCAGACAGACTGATACCATTTTTACACGACTGCCAAAAAAAGGAGTGTAATGTTTCAGGGTTCATGTATGTTTGTGAGTTTCTTTGTTCCACCATAAATTTTAAATGCCTGCACTGATTTGGAAGCTTACATCTACTCGGGATTATTTAAGGGCCCATAGAAGTTTTTACATCATGCTGAGTGACATTTTTTTTTTTATAATTTGGTTTTTGGCAGTGCAGTCGTGTTTTTTGCTTCCGCCCACTTGGCTCCCCTAACATAGATCACCTGGGGGATTAATTTGGATATTTTGTCCACACGGATCCCCTGGCCAAGAAGAATCACTGTAGGATCTCCTGGGGGATTTCTCTTAATTAGATGATGTACTTGTCAAAACGCGTGGTCATTTCTCTGGGTTAAAATTACTTTATATGCTATTCCAGGACCTACAATACCAATATACCAACATTGGATCAGAATTCATCGGATTAAGAGACCAAATACGACAGTTTTTAAGTCAAACTCTAAGCTATCCAACATGAAAACTGCATCACAATCGGTCCAGTAGTTTTCATGCAATGCACGAACAAACGTACAAACAAACAGACAGACACGACCATTTTTTTTGAATTATCTTCTTTGTACAGACTTTTTCGTTCTTATTGCTTTATTATAAGTATAGATTATTTTCGTTCTATAGACTTTTTGTTACCTACAGTTTTATTACTAGATGCGGCCCTGGTGCTCATTTCTCTGGGTCAAAATAATGTTTTATTCCAGAACCTAAATTGCAAAATATATCAAAATTCGTTCAGCAGTCAAGTTTTTATCATTTGCTCGGCTTATACTCGCATTGAGATCATTGAGTACATTTTAAGTCAAATCCTAAGCTATTCAACTGTGAAAACTGCATTTAAATCGGTTCAGTAGTTTTAAAGTGATGCAAGAACATACTGGTACATCCGGTCAGAAAAACAGACAGACAGACACCATTAAAAAAAACTTGTTCAGTGGCTTATTTTATGTCTCCTAGAACCTAAACCTTTTTAACACGACTGCCCAAAAAAGGGAGTGTAATGTTTTTAGGATTCATGTATTGTATATATGTTTGTATCTATGTTTGTGATATATTCCCAACTGCCCCATTAACGTCCCCATGAATGGGGCCGATACTTATGAAATACTTTTGACATACATTTGACGTACTTTTGACATAAATTTAACATACATTATGTATGTGAGTTTCTTTACTCCACCATAACTTTTAAATGCTTGAACTAATTTATACGTATGTGGTATAACGATACCACAACAATAATCCTTATATCCCCCCGAGTAACATAGGCATATTTTTTTTAAATCATTTTGGCGTTACTATGGCTCCATTACCAGGAGCAAAAAAAAACATCGAATTTAAGAAAATGGGTATTAAATTGAAGGCCTTGATAAGCATATTTCAACAGTATATAATTTATTGGCATAAGTTCATTTTTGGCAGGCAGGAGTATTTTTTTACCTTTTAAGCTAATAATTTAATTATCTTCATTGTACAGACTTTTCGTTGCTGCTTCATTATGGAAAGTAGGTATAGATAGAAAAAAGAAGATATAAAAAAAACTACCCTTTCATACCCTTAAATTCAAATATTTCAAATCAAATAAGAAAATGATAACCATGTATTACAAATAAAATAAGCAAATGTCAAAAACCTTAAAAATCAAATATAAATTATAAATTACATGTCAGCAGATCAAAATTAAAAATATATAAACAATAACACAATGATCAGTCATGGATTTAATCAATTATAAAAATTAAACATGTTTACAAAAAGACAAACAAATGGACAGAACAGTTTTCCACTTGTCAAAAAATAAGTCAATATCAGGGTTGCATTGAGGTTACTCAGGGACTGGCACAGGGGGGAATTGGCTCGGGCCACGGTGCGGCAGCCAGAGACAGCGAACAGCCTACGTCTTCTGCTGGGCCTGTGTCGCACATAATTGTATGTTGTAAATTAACTTTCAGCTGAAATTACCCCTATTTGGTCTTCGTTGTACAGACAATGCACTGTTCTGTTAAAGTTTAGTTCTATTAATGCGATAAGCTTGCCTGTGCACGCTCCAGGCACGAGGTACCTACATAGATAACATACATACGATTCTTTATAATCGAGAAGTCAATCCATTTCTCTCTATTCTGATACCAACCATTGTCGCGTTACAATTAAAATGTACGTTAACTATTATTTTAGTCTCCTTTTAATTAGTGTTTGTTTTAGTTTTAGTGTTGGGAAAATACCTAACGAAGAATATGCTTCAAAGAACGAAACTGACTATGTGGTGAATAAACATCCCGGATTGGATGGAAACGCATCGGCGCCAGCTGTGAATATATCTAAAAAAAACAGTAAGTTGAACATTTGCATATGTATGTATTGTTCAATATTGATTATATGTGACTTTATCCAGCTATCAACAATCTGTAACATCTAGCACTTATCTATATTAACGACCCGCCCCGGCTTCGCACGTGTAGCACTATGATAATACAGTATAATAGTGAGAAGAAGAAAGGGTCGGTCGGAATGTACACGTTACGCGTTTTATTTACAACTTTTAATTCCTCTTTCATTCATGAAACGATCGTGAGGGTTAAATTAAAATCCGCTTATTCAAAATCACCATCATAACCTTAACCTACTACATAATGGTTCTTTTTTAAAAGCTTCTATTTAGCTTCACTTGTATGTATGTACGAGTATCTATGTATTTTCGTCTGCCCTGGAATCTTGCAATTCGAGCACTTCTCAACTATCCGGCTGAAACTTTCAGGGTTGCTCTCAAACCTTGCCATCGGTTTGAGATAAAAAATAACTTAAAGTGACCTTTTTTTTTAAATCCTAAAAAAAACTAAACAAAAAACAACACACACACATCACGTTGGTTTTTTTTTCTTTTTTTATATGAAATAGGAAAAAGAAGAAAAAAACATAATAAGTGACATTTTTTTTTTTATTATCCTTATCTTACTCAATAGACGCAAAGTCGCAATCACTAAGAGAAATCGTAAAGTTTACAACAAAATTCGTTATGATACCGATAACAATCAGTATCTTTGACAGTAGCTGCCGTCTCAACACAGATCAATGCCATCGCAAGCTAACGATTGCAAATAAACACGAATTACAAAAAAAAAACATTTGTAGGTGTTCTGTGATTATAGGTAACGATGACAATCGTTAGCTTACCACAGTTATTGACAGAAGCTAGCGATTGTCATCGGTCTGTTTTCGGTTGTAAAGCAAAAGCTATCGATGTCTAGACTGCTGCCACTGGTCTACTTAAGAACTTTTTAAAATTAAAGTCGGCAAAAAATATTATTGTTTTATTTGATAACAATTTGTCTATCTCTTAAATAATGACTATAATGAACGAAATATGAATTTGTTCCAGGGCTTTGTAAGGAGGAGAGAGTTGCTCGGTACCGCTCCACTCCGTGGTACTCGCTGGATGACGTGTCTATCAACCACTTCGGCACGCAGAAGAGAAACTCCACCGGACACCGCACGCACTTCGAGCTACACTTCGCTCTACAAACGGACGGGTTCGTGGATTTCAGGCTGACGGACACACTATTAACAAAGTATTACGACTCGATTAACCGATGTGCACTATGTAAGTACATACACTTACGTAATAATACTATTGCTAGAAACAATAAATGAAATAGTAGGATGTGATTAAAACCCAACCGTGCTTGTAGATCAACAGCTGCGGCTCACGGCTTCACCCGCGTGGAGAACAATGACAAGTATCTATTATACCATGTTTCAACAAAATCAGTTGCAACAAACATACTTCATACTGTCATACTTCTACACTGATACTTTCGCATTAATAATAATTATTAACAATAGGATGATATTGAGTAATAATTGCTTGTTTTGTGATTATTGTTAACAGGGATTGGAGTGGACCAAAGCACGAGATTGTATTATAACGGCCCACTAGTTCAGTCCATTGGCACACCTGACATACTTTCCTCGACTCAATTCAGGTCCTTTTACATAAAAATAGATGACGGTAAGTTGCACCTATTCTTATATGTTTGTGTTCAAAAGCAAAAATTTAATACTAGTTACCTACACTATAACAGATTTTAATTTTTTACTCAAACAAGCTTGTAATGTGGTCATTATTTCGACAACCTTCTTTGGGCAAAGTCGACCTTGCAGCGCTGCTTGAATAGGCGCCAGCAAAGTTGTATGGAATTTCATTACTGTCGTGTTTTGCGGCCAGCAATTTCCTTTGAAAATCCATTATTACAACAAAGCTCGTTATGATACCAGGATGTTCAACAGCATCCTGAAAACCGTTGCAGATGATCCACATGCATCTGTACTGAGGCATTTCGTGCGAGCGATGACCGAAACAGAAACTGATAACTCCTGCGGTGGTCGTTCGCATGGGATGCCTCCTAGGTACATGATATATTAATTTTAATGATATTTAGCTTTTAAGTTCTGTTTGTTTACTAACCATACTATAAGTTTTCATACCGTACATTATTAACCCATGGATTTTTGTTGTCTGAAATAAACATATTTTGAATTTGAATTTGAATTATTGTCGTGTTTTTAGTACTATTATTTATTCTGTGGTTTTGTTAACCACCGAACGCGAAAAGAGAGGCGTCGTATTTTCCAAACGTATGAACCGAAATTGTTTTTTTTTTCTGTTTGAAAGCTGATGTGACCGAGATATTATTGTTGTTATTGTAGTTTTTGTTGTTGTATTTTTGTTGTTTTAGTTTTCATTGTTTTTGTTGTTTCTGTTTTATGTTGTTGATTTTGTTGTTGTTATTTATTTTTGTTAATGTTGTAGTATGTTTTTTGTTGTTGTTTTTGTTGCTGTTGTTTATTATTGTGTTTTTTTTTTGTTATTTCTGTTGTGGTTTCTGTTCTTGTTCTTGTTGTTTTTGTAGTTGTTCTTGTTGTTTTTGTTTTTTATTTTGTTATTTTAGTTGTTATTGTTATTTTTCTTGTTGTTTTTGTTGTTCTTGTTGTTTTCGTTGTTCTTGTTGTTTTTGTTGTTCTTTTTGTTTTTATTGTTGTTTTTGTTGTTTTCGTTGTTCTTGTTGTTTTTGTTGTTCTTGTTGATCTTGTTGATTTTTGTTGTTCTTGTTGTTTTCGTTGTCCTTGTTGTTTTCGTTGTTCTTGTTGTTTTTGTTGTTGTTTTTGTTGTTGTTCTTGTTTTTTTTGTAGATCTTGTTTTTGTTGTTGTTGTTGTTCTTTTCGTTGTTCTTGTTGTTGTTTTTAATTATTTTAATGTTCTTTTTGTTTTGTTGTTCTTGTTGTTTTTGATGTTATGGTTGGTGTTGTTTCGGTTTTTGTTGTTGTTGTTGTTGTTGTTGTTGTTATAGTGGGTTATATAATTTTTTCATCAGTTTGCTAGTTTTATTTAAATACCTAGCATTGTTTGAGTAAAGCACTATACAAGCCTTGGCCCGCAATGATGCCCTGCTGGCCACGCTATGATGGCCTCGAGCTTTGCTTAGTTAAGTTCTCGGCCTTCAAGCTTGGCCATTATTGCAGCCCTTGCTGTCCGCGCTATAAAGCGAGGCCTTTATAGCGCGGACAGCAAGGACCTTCGGTCTCGGCCTTCATTCCAGCTTGGCCATCAAGGGCTGCAATGCTGACCGCGCTGTGATGGCCTCGAACTTAGCTACGCTCTCGACCATCATCATCGCTGCCAGCAACGCAGTCATTACACACGCGGCAGTAATGCACTATTTATTGCTCGCTTTCTAATTATAACATCGGGAATGAAGTTTATTTATTGTTTTGGGTGATATTTTTTAACTACCTTTATAATATACTCACTCAAATAGTCCTTTTTGGAACGAAAAGAGAACTTATCCTGACTTGAAATCCGGCCGATGGAATCCCGGTCGTATCCGGTCGGATTAGAAATTACACCGGATTGCAATCCCTAACCTTATCAAAATTCGTTTGGGAACTACGATGCTAGGTACAAGACAGACAGACAGATGGACATATACACACACTCACCTTAAACTTATAAAACGCTTTTCTGTTCTTGTTCGGAGGTTAAAAATAGATGAAATTCGTTAAAGAGAATTACGTCTTACATGCGAGTATTGCCCCACATCTTTTCTTGCTGTAAAATCCTACAAATTATTTTTTCAGGTATACTGCAGTTTGGCATGGAAGGTGACATTCCACTTATATCCTACCCTGGTTTCGACCTTAGTTCATTCAACTACTACCAATTTGATCCAAACAGGGGACCAACAAAAATCCGTTACTGCCCTGCCGCTATTGAAGGTAATATACAAATAGTATTGTTCATTTGAATCCTGTAATGTAAATACTGAATGTGAATTTAGAACAAATACTTAATAGGAACAAGTTAAATAATCCCGCAAAGTGCGTGATGGACTAAGCATACCTAGCACAGGGTAGTACTATTATAAATTCTGTAGATACAGTTTTGCGTTCATAACTGGAAAAGTGTTCATCCCAAAAACGTCTGAAAAACGAGCTACTTATTTATGTATTCAAAATCAGTGATAGCCAAAACGTAACGTTTGATGAACAATCCGAAGGCACTCGGTACTAAAGTTTATTTTGCATTTATTAGTATCCATTCATTATTATAAAATAAAGTCATAAAATGCGCATGAAAAATCAATAGTATTTTTTCCTATATATATATATATATATATATATATATAGGAAAAAATACTATTGACTTTTTGCCTCACTATATATATATATATATATATATATAGTGAGGCAAAAAATGGAACATCAAAGGTATGTACGTAGTTACCATTTTAGGACTTTTCAGTCAGGTTAAAATTACATTTAAAATAAACAAGTTAGTCTCAATCAACTAATCTCCACCAGGTTTTTTTCCCCAAAGTTACTTACTGAATCAAAACGTAAAATAAAATAAAAACTTACAAACTTACAAACGGTGCATAGATTATGGCTCCACTTCTCATCTCTCTCTCTCTCTCTCTCTCTCTCTCTCTCTGTCTCTCTCTTACTCGCTTTTGAAGGAAAGCCTGAAAAAAAGCTTGTGTCCCATGTCTCACTACTATGTGGAGTGGGAACCTAATGGGCTGATGATGATGATGATTCAAAGACAACCAACAAAAATGGAGTGAACTCACAAACTATCTTATTACGTAAGTACAGCGATACATAGTCAACACCAAATGTCGTTATTGCGAAGGATTATTGCTGCCATTAGCTGCTAGTCATTTTGCATAAATTATAGTGTCGCTCCACCGCCGGAGGACGCTTACACTATGTGTGCGGTCGCCACTCAAGAAAGGATCAAATATACGCTTTTGTTGTCCTTGAGTCCAAGTTACTCCTTGCTTACTCTATCACCAACAAATGAGTCCTGACTATAAACGAGAAAACCGACCACGGTCGGGTAAAAAATGCCTATGACAATATTTCGATGAAGAATCTAATTGATACCTCGCTTATCAAAATTAAACCAAGTTTTTAGTACACATAACCAAAGCAAGAAAAGGGTAATGATTTTAACAGTCAGAGGGAGTTTTATGTAAATATTCAAGCGTTGTTCATTTTTTTTTTCTCGTACATGTGTATTTTTGAGTGATAATGAGTAATATTGGTGGAATATTAGTGATCTTTAAAGTGCACGAGTGAAGGCACAGAATAAAAATTCAAAAAAAGTGAGTCTTTGTGTAATGTTTTTAATACTCTCCAGGAAGTTTCAGTAAAACGACCACCATTTTACTGATTCGTGACTTTTATAAATTGTCTGTAACGTGACAATACTTATAATAAAGTAAACTTGACATTGGTGAAATTGCCAGAGCCTCTGCAGAAGCCATTTTAATAAGGAGAAGCAATTAACAGTCTATGTATGTATGTATGGATGCTCAACCATCGCATCGCCCCTATTGGTCCGATTTTGACAAACGAGGTATCAATAGATTTGTCTTCATTGATGGAGTATCATAGGCTATTTTTTTACCCGACTACGTCGATGCAAATGAAGGGCTAGGTATGTGTTCTAACTAAAAACTTGGTTCTATGTTGAAAAACGAGGTATCAATCGATTCTTTCTCATCACAAGAGTGTCATAGGCTATTTTTACGCGACCGTAGGAGGGCTTTAGTTTTTGAACTTTTGTCTTGTTAATAGATAGTAATTCATTTAGTAGAATATTCGAGCAAACAACTCTTCGCAGTTTTGACCGTTCAAGGATGTATAATCATTCGATGAATAGACTTCTAGGAATAGACCTTCGCAATAACGTCATTCTAAATTTCGTACGTATCCAAAATGTTTTTTAATGTTCAAATGGAAAAAAGAAGCCTTAAGGAATCACTTTGTTCTCCATCCGTCCTTCTGTCTGTCTGTCAAGACCCTTTTTTTCAGGAACAAGTGAAAGTATCAAGTTGAAGTCTGCGATCCCTTTGAGCTGTGAAAAAGTCAACGCAATGAAAAGATACGGTCATTTATGTCGCATATTTTGACACTTGCGAGGGAATCAAAATCTATAGGTTACTCCTGTTGATTTAGAATCATTAACTTTGGCGAGAAGTGATCTTAAAATTCAAGTTAAGGGAAAACCGAAAACCGTAAAGTTTTTTTTTTTTTAAATAAACTTCGTTTCTCGATTCCCGTGTAAACTAATATTTACATACCTACAAATTTGTATGGAACCTTCGGTTTGCGAGTCCGACTCGGAACCTTATAGTATAAGGAACCCTTAAACACAAACCAAAAACAAAAAAAAGTCTCAAACATTTTATAATTTTTTTCAGAGTCTTCATGAACAATTATTCATCAATGCGTCCGACCTGTCTCCGACCCCCAACCAAGCACACGCTGCCTCACCGCTGCTGCAATCTTGAACCGGCTGGTGCGCTTGAATCTACTCGCAAAATTGGCGAACTATATTATTATGTCTTATGAACTATATTGTATTATGAACTATATTGTATTATGAACTATATTGTATTATGAACTATATTGTATTATGAACTATATTGTATTATGAACTATATTGTATTATGAACTATATTGTATTATGAACTATATTGTATTATGAACTATATTGTATTATGAACTATATTAGTACTCACAGGCCTCATCTGACAACTTAGCTGAGGCTATTGATAACGCCAACTCTGATTTGTGTCGCATAGCAAACTGGAGCAGTTCATATGGTCTTACAGTGAATCCTATTACAACGCAGGCCATCTTTATAGGAAGCTCCATAACGATCAGTAAAATTGATTTCTCAACACTTCGCCAAATTGTTTTTGGTGGGTTTAACCAAAATGGTACAGATTTTGTGCTCAGGTGAAAAACCTTGGGTTGATTATTAATATATGTTTATCCTGGGGTACGCAACTGCAATTGGTTAAACGGAAAATGATTGCTTCTGCAGTATCGTAACTTTCTACCCACTGCGACTAAAGCTGCGCTTGCTCAAACTCACCTACTTCCCATTCTCGATTATGCCAATGCCAGCTACTTAGATCTTACAGAGGAGCAGCTGAACAAGCTTGAGCGTCTTCAATACTTCTCTGTAAGGTATATTTTCGGCCTCCGGAAATAAGACCATGTCTCGCAATTTCGTATAAAGCTTAAGTGGCTCCCTCTCTCTCTCTCTCTTCGCAGGAATACTCACATTCTCTTTCTTGTCTACAACATAATCTTCAACTCTTCTACTCCCTTCTATCTCATGGAACGATTCCAGTTTCTTCATTCCTCTCACTCCCTGTCTCTAAGATCATCAGAAAGCTTAATCCCCTTACCCTAGTACACACTACTTTCTTCTATAACTCCTCGTTTACTGTCCAAGCTGTGCGCCTCTGGAATGCTCTTCCAGTCGCCATCAAACGTGCACAATATTGATAGCTTTAAGACCCTAGTTTTTTTTTACTTCTCCAGCTCCTCAAGCTGTAATAATTTCTTTATGTGTGTAAGTTTATAATTATTATTTTTTGTTTTTTTTTGTTTTTGTTTTTTTATAATTATATTTTAACATAATATTTAAATAACTATCACTGTGTAGTTTATTTTATATTTTATTTATTTCTTTTCTTTAAATTTTGTATAAAAATTTAATATTGCCAATAAATAATAATTTATTTTTTATTTTGTATGTCATCGCATTTTTTGTGTCGTTCTTTACCCTTATTTTCGTAGTTTGACATTATCGTATCGAAACCCCACTCTAATTTCAACCGTCAGATATAAATAAAAAAATCATACATGGCTAATTCTCATGGGATTCGTACGAAATTTGGAATGTCGGTTTTGCGAAAGTCTATTTTTCGAAGTCTATTCATCAAATGCTTACATCCTCAAGGTCGTTTCTGCGTATGGTCAACATTGCAAAATATACATGTACTCGAATGGTCAAAACTGCGAAGATTTATTCCTGCGAAGGCTCAAATATTCTAATAAACGAGCTATATATATATATATATATATATTATATCTACATATTTAAATCTAAAATTGTTCTTACCTGTTAGCTCTTAGAGTATAAGTACAAAACCAACAAAAAGTACCAGGCTAGCATATATAGCTAGCAAGACTTGACGTTTATTCAAGTCAAGACTCATTTGGTGGCAGTCAAAGCAAGGAGAACTTGTACTCGAGAACTTGTTAAAGTGCTATAGTATAGTAAGTGCTATTTGATATTATGCTGTTTGCTTGCAATATAAAAATCTATACCTATATAACATACGTACCTACTACCTATTAAGTGAATGACCAACAATGACCACAGCCTAAGCCGGAGGACCTAAAGATTTGAAATTTGGAACGTTTGAACTTTCTATTCTGTACATTTTCAACAATAGTAAATAGTCAGTACGCGTGAACATGTTTTTTTAAGTAGGTTAAGAAATTGTTAAGAATATTCAATCAAACGACCCTTCTCAGCAATGAGTCTTCGCAACATTGACCATTCGAGCAAACGTGTCTTCGCAAATTTGACCATTCGCATTTGATCATTTATCTTTGGATTCAATTGAGAGACGTGCTATCAGGCTCATTGGGGATGACACTCTGGTAAAGAGTAAGCTTCAAAGTCTGGCGCATCGACGTGAGGTAGCAAGCCTGGCGGTATTCTACAGATTGCACTATGGAGAGTGTGCACAAGAACTGCACAACCTGATTCCCCCATCACCTTTCCATCACCGTACGACTAGACGATCAGAAAAGCGCCACCCTTTTATGGTTGAAATACCTCCCACAAGAACGAAGCGTTACGCTTCTTCATTTATTATAAGAACTGCAAAGGAGTGGAATGCCCTGCCCTCGTCAGTGTTTCCGGTAAATTATAACCCAGTTTGTTCAAGTCATGAGTGAATACACTTAGGCGCGTGCTACACTTTCGACCACATCATCGCTTTCCATCAGGTGAGATCGTGGTCAAACGATTGCCTAGTCGGTAATAAAAAAAAATATTGCAGAAACGACCCTTCGAGGATTTAAGCTCCCGATGAATAGACATTCGCAAAAACATTCTAAATTTCGTCACCTCCTAATGCCGTTTTTCGTATGTGTGCAGATAATTTGTGGTTAGAACAAAATTTCATCACAAAAAACGGTATTGTTTTCGATTTTTCGAGAGAATTTGCCTGATTTAACACGTTTAACAAGCACGAGATCTTGCTTCAATGTGGCAAACGATCGGCATAATATGGTGTAAATGTGTAATGTGTGTTTCGGTTTATCTTGGGTGCTTCACTCTCAATTTGGCGGTGTGATTTCGATTTAAATAATCTAACTTTTATACCTTCTGCGAGACAGTAAAACCCCAGGGCTACATAAATAAACCATATCACTATCGCTCCACGACATTTTTGTGTCAACTTGAAAATTATAAAATACGGAACTGAACACCAAACACATGTTTCACATTCTTTACAGTCACACTTTTTTTTGTCATACCACCTGCTCGACAATGTGCAATTACGATACATAGCACGCGATCTCGACATAAAGCAAATCATTATATCCCAGGGGATATAAAGTTATATGATACTCCCATGGGATATAACGTGATTTGAATTTAGTACGTTAAAATTCGGGTACGGACCCGTGCTCCACCTAGGCTCTCCACCTGGGTGAAGCATGGAGTACTTACACGTCTTCGTGCTCCAACTACCAGTAAGTATAGTTGTGTTCAATAGGCTAATTGAAAAAATATATGTGGCGTGACTATAGTTTTATTTTATCACTAGCTGTGCCCGCGGCTTCGCTCGCGTGGTCATTTCTCTAGGTTAAAAGTACTCTGAGATGGTAGCTATAGCTAAGCTAAGAACCATCTCGATCACATTAGCTTTCAAACAAAAAAACCGCATCAAAATCGGTGCATTCATTTGGGTTTTTTTTTATGAGGATGCCACAAACAGACACACACACCTCTCACACAGTGATACACACCCGAAACTTATAACACCCGTCTCTTTGTTCGGGGGTTAAAAATGTAAAACAGTAAGCAGTTTAGTTAACAATAAAAACAGCCGCAAGAGGTCGCTTTTTTATGAGGGAATGTAAATTATGTATGATAATTTATTTCTTTTTTAAACATGCACTTCAGGTAAAACTAACAAATTTACAAAGTAAAAAAAAAACAAAGTAAATTGACAGAATTCTTTTCTCTTTTTGAGTTTTTTCTAAATTATGTGAATTTGAATTATTGTGACCTATTTTGTTGTAACAATTTGACGGTTTAATTCAGGAAAAAAAAAAGCATTGAAATTGTAAAAATAACGCATACAATATGTAAATGCATAAAAATATGGAACAAAACATTTCAATAAGTACGTGATTTCGAACCACGCACGTCTGGGTTGGCAGCCAGAAATGCTTCCGCTAATCCAGACAGTATAGTGGCGAGAGGGTCGAAATTATGATACCCTTTTAATGTTTTATTTATATTACATTTAAATTACCATAACTTTGAATACCTATCCCGCAGGAACCCTTTATTTTTTGATATGTACTTTGACTGTAGCAAGTTACATCAAACTCTGTTTAGTAGTTTCAGCGTAATATGTGTTCTTTTAAATAACTTTTAACCCCTATCCTGCGGGAACTCATGTTTTTTTCAGGATAAAAAGTATTCTAAATGTTAATCCAATCATAGCTTATATTAAATTATAACATAAGCTATGATTGTGCCAAGTTGCATCAAAATCCATCTGGTAGTTTCAGCGTAATGCGTTTAAGTTTATCTCAATTATAATTTTCAAAAAATATTTAATGTACAGATTTAGCCCAGTTTTATTATAGTATAGTTATGACTCTTACTTAGCATATTAGCACAGTACATATATATATAGGTATTCTATGCTCTTAGCAGAAATACGGGCGTTGTAAAGAAAGTTTATTCGAAATTCAAACAGGCCATCATAGACAGAACACAAAAAAGGTGCAATTGTAAAGAATATAAAATAAGAGGCGGTGATTGGTGTTATTCAAAGATTTTGAACACGCTTACTTTTGTTTCTCTAAGGTGTATTTTAACAGTTCCGTATTTTAAAATTTTCAAGTTGACATAAAAATTTAGTCGAACGATAGTGATATGACTTCGGAGTTTCAATCAGACAATTTAGGGATTATTAATAATCTATTACCGGAAGAGTCAAAAGATAAATACGAAAAAGCGAATGGTTTTAATCAATGGAGAACAACAAAAGAAGGAAAAGTAGAGTATTTACCTCGGGGATAAAGCTTTTCTTTGCTTTCTTGATAAAGCTTCTTTTTTCTAAAGCTGTCTTTTGTCACGGGCGGCATATTGGACCCCTCGCTTTACTCGGGATTCCAAATAACTCTAAACTAAATTAACTCTGATTACCCCGTTACGCTCAGGGTCCAATATGCCGGCCGTGACGTAAGACACTGCTTTATCCCCTTGGTGCATAATCTACTATTTTTTTTTGTGTTCTGCCTATTAACGTACCAAATAATAGTAATGTAATATTGTATGAACAATATTTACTTCATCAATTCCGCGATTTCAATACACATGTGTGGAAATAAAACACTATTTCAGTATGTGAAATAATTTATTCAATGTTATATGCTGTAAGTGTTAACTCCATAGCCCCACTTGTTCATCTGCGCGTCAACCCAGCCCCGGAACTGCGCGACAGCCGCGTACACCGCGGGCACGTCTCGCTCGCCGCAGCCTATGCCCCACGCCACCAGCCCCGACAGCTTGTAGCGACCGTTGCCGACCGAGCAGGCGAGTGGGGCGCCGCCGTCACCCTGCGGTTACAACAAGCATATTAACAAGCTGTACAAATAGCATTGTACAAAAAAAGCACTTTAAATGGTTTATCTAATAACTAAACAAGCTACTGATCCAATTTTGATACAATTTTATTATTATCAGCCCGTATCAGTACAAAGTCAGACATAGGCCTCTCCCAAAGGACGCCACTGAGTACAAAGTCAGACATAGGCCTCTCCCAAAGGACGCCACTGAGTACAAAGTCAGACATAGGCCTCTCCCAAAGGACGCCACTGAGTACAAAGTCAGACATAGGCCTCTCCCAAAGGACGCCACTGAGTACAAAGTCAGACATAGGCCTCTCCCAAAGGACGCCACTGAGCCCGATCTTTGGCTCTTTCTTTCCAACCACCCGCCAACCATCTTGCGTATGTCGTCGCTCCACCTAGCCGGAGGGCGTCCTACATTACGTTTGTCAATCTCGATCTCCACTCAAGAACACGTCTACCCCAACGGTTATCGGTCCTTCGGCAAATATGACCAGCCCACTGCCACTTCAGCCTGGTAATCCTATGGTCTATGTCGACAACTTTTATACAATTTATATAGGACCAACCTGAAATGCCGTGGCGGTCTCGGCTTAGAATAAGACCCCTCCCAATCCTCCCGTGGATGTCGTAAGAGGCGACTAAGGGATTACACACCGGAAGATGGGTAGCAGCGTCCTCCGAGCACATATTTGCTACACTGTGGTCACCAATCCGCCTGCCGAGCGTGGTGACTATGGCAACTAGTCTTCTTCCACGCCCTAAGTTGTGGTGAAATCTTTTGGTATTAATGTCAATCGCTCGACGCGAAAATTAAAAGTTTAACTTTTGTGAAGCTGCCGTGCAGCTTGAAGTGCATACCGAGGCGCGTGCGTTGCAGCAACGTGTTGCACAGCCCGTTCGGGACCATGTCTTGTTCCACCTTACCTGACACGTATCCTTTCCCTCCTCCCCGCCCGCACACACGAAGCTGCCGTGCAGCTTGAAGTGCGTACCGAGGCGCGTGCGTTGCAGCAACGTGTTGCACAGCCCGTGCGGGACCATGTCTTGTTCCACCTTCTTTAGGATCACGGCGTAGCGGCCGGACTGACCTGAAAACAATAAGAAATGGAGGAATATGTTTAATATCATTAGCCTGTATTCGTCCACTCTTAATGAACTCTACCGAGCACGATCTTCGTCTACTCTCGTCTAGCTCCTGCCGGCCGCCTTCCGAAGGTCGTCGCTCCACCTAGCCGATTTGCGTCCTACGCTACGTTTGCATGTTTCGGTCTCCGATCAGGATTGGTTGTCCGTCCTGCGACAAATGTGACCAGCCCACAGCCACTTCAGCTTTCTACTTTCAGCTATGTAGGCCGGTGGATAAGGTGTAAGCTGGAGAGGTCTCGTTTTATGAGACCTACTCTTCACCCAAGTCCTGCCCAAATCCAAAACCTCGAGAGCTTTCAGTTGGAGCTCCAAAATCGCTTCCGAATCCTTACCGAATGCGATACAGTGGAGGAACTAAATAACGGGCTGGTGGAAATTGTCCACGCGTTCGGGTCGGAGTTCTTTAAGACCCCCCGCAAAAATAGAACACAGAAACTCTCTGAGCATACACTCAAACTTATGGCAGAACGAGGCGAGATGAGGCTGCAGTCTTCAGTGGATATGTCGAGTTACAGCTTGCTTAATAAACAGATCTCCAAGTCAATGCGACACGATTTGCGTTCCTATAATACTACTTATATTAAGAACGTAATATAGCGGAACAAGGGCTCCAAAGTGTTCGCAAGAGATCTGTCTATTGAGAAAAGTTGACAAAGCTGAAAACCAGCAGTGGCAGCATCGTTTCGTCAAAGCCAGAGATTTTGAGTGAGCTCGAGAAGTTCTATGGACAATTATACACCTCATTGCGTAGTCCACCTAGCAGGACTAGCGATGCAAGAGCCCGTTTGACCCGACATTATACCAAAGATATCCCGGACGTCAGCCTATACGAGATCAGAATGGCCCTCAAACAGCTTAAGAGCAACAAGGCACCAAGGGAGGACGGAATAACGTCAGAGCTACTGAAAGCGGGTGGAACACCGGTACTTAAAGTCCTTCAGAAGCTGTTTAACTCCGTCATCTTCGAGGGTACTACGCCAGAGGCGTGGCATAGGAGCGTAGTGGTTTTGTTCTTTAAGAAAGCTGATAAAACCCTCTTGAAGAATTATAGGCCCATTTAGCTGCTGAGCCACGTCTATAAGCTGTTTTCGAGAGTAGTTACAAACCGTCTCGCTCGTAGGTTTGACGACTTTCAGCCTCCCGAACAAGCTGGATTCCGGAAAGGCTTTAGCACCGTAGACCACATCCATACGCTCCGGCAGATTATACACAAGACCGAAGATAAATTCAATAAATTTTGCGTGGAGCTGAAAAAATGGTTAGTTGGGGAGACCTTCTATACGGTTGAAGATTTTCTAAAGAAGTGTTCGTGTCGTTTTCATTTGTACGGCAGTGCAATGTGTTAGATTAGACAATAGATAACTAAAATGATAATTATTGTTATTAGTAAACATCAGCTGTTGCTACGATAATTTTGACATAAGTACTTATTATTCGTAAAATGCATGCAATCTAATAGTTTTTTAATAATGTTATATAACTTATTTTTTAAACATTCATACGCTTTCTAGAGGCAAGTTTTGGTAGGTCTTAACCATATTTTAAGAACTCTGTGTACCTGAAACTTTCAGGAATAAATATTATTTGATTTGAAGAGTATAATCGGCCACTTTGTCTAGCGTTTGTGGACTACGAAAAAGCCTTTGATTCAGTCGAGACCTGGGCAGTGCTACAGTCATTACAGCGGTGCCAGATTGATGTGTTTGTACAGCAAGGCCACCATGACAGTTCGTCTTCAGGATCAGAGCACGAATTATATCCAGCTGCAAAAAGGGGTGAGACAAGGAGACACTGCACTGGAAGATATATTCAAGCTTCTGAACTGGAACGGATTTGGTGTTAAGATGGCGAATACATCACTCACCTTCGATTTGCTGATGATATAGTCATCATGGCTGAAACCCTGGAAGACCTAAGCACAATGCTCAGTGACCTCAATATTGTTTCCCAACAGGTGGGTCTAAAAATGAACATCATCGGGGCTGGGTCAACCGACGAATCCAACTCGGATGGGCAGCGTTCGGGAAATTACGCCATATCTTCTCGTCGCAGATACCGCAGAGCGTCAAGACGAAACTTTATAATCAGTGCGTGTTGCTAGTAATGACATACGGCACTGAGACGTGGTCGCTAACTATTGTTCTCATACAAAAGCTCAGAGTTGCGCAGCGTGCAATGGAGAGAGCTGTGCTCGGTGTTTCACTACGTGATAGAATCCAAAATGAGGAAATCCGTAGAAGAACGAAGGTTACCGACATAGCTCTCAGAGTTTGCAAGTTGAAGTGGCAATGGGCAGGCCATATAGTTCGCAGAACCGACAACCACTGGGGAATAAAGGTTTTCGAATGGCGACCACGAACAAGCAAGCGAAGTGTGGGGAGACCCCCCACACGATGGACCGACGACATTGTAGCCATCGCAGGAAGTCGGTGGATGGAGGTGGCATAAGATCGCTCGTCATGGCACTCTTTGGGGGAGGCCTATGTTCAGCAGTGGACTTCTAAAGACTGACATGATGATGATGATGATGATGATGATGATGATGATGATGAGGCCGGTGACTTTGGTTCTCTATCGGAACGTTTCGGATCTTATACTTCAGAGAGAGAGACTCAGAGTATAGATCTCTCCATAGTTCGCTGAGCGACGGGGCTGGGAGCTAGGAGCTGGAAAGTGGCAAAGCCGATGGAAAATGGGAAGTAGGTGCTGCGAAAGGTTCTCTATCGATACGTATAAAATATAATGTCATAATTTTGTGTGGCATAATTTTACTTACCTATCCTAATAATGTGCAAGCATAATAATAATTACGCATAAATGTTTAGGCATAATCGTGTTTACCGTATCTAAAGTTAGCATAACGATTAACAAGCATATTATTTAGTAGCATAAAAAAACTTTATTCACCGTGAGTGAAATAATTTTAAACTAAAATATTTTATTTACCTGCCTATGTAAAACAAACATGTTCGCTTACCCTACCTTACCTACCTTAACCTCCTGTCACAGAATAGTATCTAGATTCTAGATTATATTTTATGCGACTCCATAGTAGACCAAAATAACATGGCCCATCATCATCATCATTATGCCTACCTTAACAGTATACCAAATACTGTTTATGTAAAATGAATATTATATCATTATCAGTTATGCGGGTTATGCCTAACTCATTATGCCAAAGTAAATTGGTATTAAAAAAAGCGAAGCAAAGGATACCGCAGCAAAGTGGGTGGTGGGAGGGAACTTACCAAAATTAGTCTTCCCCCACCCGTTGGCCACGCAGTTCTTGTACTCGTCAAAGCTCTCCCCCTGGCTCGGCAGGCACAGCATGTTGATGTGGTCGGCCAGCTGCAGCGGGGATCGCAAGCGCAGGAGGGCTACGTCGTTTTTGAGGCTTTTGGGTTTGAAGTCTGGAACAGATAGATAATTCTGTTATATCTGGGGTTTTTTCACAAAAGACTAAAATTACAAAACGTCAGATATTATAATATACACTAATATTATAAAGGTGAAAGTTTGTATGTGTGTGTGTGTGTGTGTGTGTGTGCGTGCGTGCGTGCGTGCGTGCGCGTGCGCGAGCGCGTGCGCGTGCGCGTGCGCGTGCGCGTGCGCGTGCGCGTGCGCGTGCGCGTGCGTGTGCGCGTGCGCGTGCGCGTGCGTGTGCGTGAGCGCGTGCGTGTGCGTGTGCGTGTGCGTGTGCGTGTGCGTGTGCGTGTGTGTGTGTGTGTGTGTTACTTCTTCACGCTTAAACAGCAGAACTACCAGGATAGCTAGCGACTCAGTCTCACAGAACCAATGTTGGCACTCACAGTGTACTGGCCAGAATCTGCCGGGTGGGTACACAACACACTTTTTAAGGCTGAGCAGATTGATATACACAATTGCTCAGACACAATTCACTGCTCAGCTTTAAAAATCTAATGTATAGTTTAAGATGTACCTACCATATTTTTGTTTTAATTCTTAAAACCTTTTTATTCACTTTCAATGTTTGTATGTATGTATGTTTGTTTAGATCAAATCATGCAAACTGAATTAGAACCACTTCCACTTGTCCTTCGGAGTTCATATTTTGCATGTTGGTTCAGTTCTGATGATAATACATTTTTATGCTAAACATGACCTGAATCAACATCCAGGATCAGCACTCTTCAATGGTCAACAGCACTGTCACGAAATTTTGTGTACACATTTTATTATGATAGCTGGTTTGAAGTTTCACCATGACATGGCTGCAGCTCTCCGGAACTCCTCAACGGTTAACGCCACAGATGTGAAATTTTGTGTATGCATTAAATTGTGCTAGCCGGTTTGAAGTTTTACCATGACGTGGTTGCTGCTCTCCTTGTTGGCTCCTGATTAGGGTTGATTAGGCTCCTCCTCCATTGTGCGAGAGAGTCATTGTGCAAGTGTGACATTGTGCGAGAGAGAGAAAAAACGTGACGGTGTGCTAATGTAACATTTTGAGAACGTGACATTGTACGCAGAGATGGAACTGTCCATCAAATCTGTAATGAAGTTCTCTTACCATTGTGAATATACATCTCCTGGATGTCTCTCTCCTGGTACTCAAACATTTCCTTGACGGTCTGCGTGTCCCATTCACCAGCTCTCACCTTCAATTTGCCAGGGCCGTACCTGAAGATTCGTATAAAATATCAATATCCATCAATCTATACTTGTTATAAAGAAGTTTGTAACAAAAGGTCTGAACAATAGAAAAAAATTACTGAACAAGTTTTTTTTTATATGCTTTCTGTCTTTCAGGAAGGGCCTCAAGTCTACTAAAAAAATTGTTTATAGCTTGTTAATTCGAATTCAAATTTTCAAATTAAATATTTTATTTCAGACCATAGTCCATATTTTTGTTAGTATTTAGTACAAATTTGATAAACTTATATAACTAATATTAGTAACACACAAAATTATAAAACCATAAACAAAAACAACTTAATTAGGCGCTGTGTGTACACATATCCAGTGCCTCAGCACAGGACAGTCCCACTTGTCAGCTAATGTGCTCAGGATGCTGTTAGAGCTGGTACGCACGCGATTTACCACAGAGGCACATCTCTTACGTATTATCGCATAAAAATCATCAACTCCTGCCTCCGCGAACATACCAGAAGCACTACGAAAGCGTGGCAACCCCAGCAGCACCCTGAACGCATTATTGTACTGAACCCGAAGGGCATTGTATGCCCTCTGCGTGTAGTAGACCCACAGGCTGCAAGTCTGACAATATTCTTTAAAAAGCGTTATCTTTACCTGATTGGTACACTTTGCAAACTTCCAAGCCTGTAGCACAATTTTCGCTTTCGTGTAATGTAAAGTTATGTGCAATAATGAGGTATGCTGGCCTCTAGTGTCAGAGTTTGTCGCCGGGACCGACACCCTAGTGCCCTACAAAGCACGGAGCGATGTAAAACCGCACATCTATCTATATAGATCTATACTTATAATAAAGCAGTATGTACCAAAAAAACTGCACAATGAAGATATTAAAAAAAAAGGTCTAGGATTCTTAAAATAAGATACTGAACAAGAATATAACATTTATTTAATTCGTGTCTTTCTGTTAATCTGTATGTTTGTTTGCGCATCACGTAAAAATTACTTAATTTAGTCGGATTTTATGCTGGTACTTGGCATTATGCTAAGACAATCCTTGTAACATATTTTTATTTTTTGTATTTGATCAGTTTATTTGCATGTTTTATTATTAATGTTTTTCTACATAAGTGTTAAATAAATGATTTTTCTTTCTTTCTTTCTTTCTTTTATTTTCTACATTTTGGCTGCCAACTTCACACCGGTATGCGTGGGTATATTCTGGTTATTTGTGTTTTGTGCAAATAAAATATCTTATCCTACAATGTCAGAATCATAGAACTTACTTGTAAGCGACGTGGGCACCAGTCATTACAACCTGAGGATGTATCAGGACTCCCACCCCAACGTAGCTGCCGTTCTGGGCGTCCAAGAGAGCCACCACCCAGGGGAACTCGCCGAATTGAGCCTCGTTTCCCTGTAAGAGCCAGAAGGTCATCGCGAGGTGATGGACGACACTGTTGCGCTGTTGGTAATGCCCCTACCAAGCATTTTTACCTGCTGAACTTATAGTGTCAGGATCAGGGATGGATTTGCCTATACGCCGAGTAGGCCCGGGCCTATAAGGGCGGGTAGATTTAGGGGCGACCAACCGTCGCCAATCAGGAGCCAAGCAATTTAATAAAATTGATTAATTTTAAAAGTGTGGTACTGAGTTTTGAATAAAACTACTGGACCGATTGCGATGTGATTTTCACTATTGGATAGCTTAGGTTTAAACTTAAAAACTGGTGTAATTGGTATCTCAATCCGAAGAGGAGTCAAGAAATTTAATAAAAACTCTATTAATTTTAAAAGTGTGGTACTATTTTTTGTAAGGCAGTGTATTTAAGCTCAGTATGCTGAGAAGAGGCGCCTGGTGCTACACAGCCTAGGGCGGCCAATACTGCTAGGCCGCCTCTGGCCAGGATCGGATCCTGGGCGGGTGTCATAAGCATTATTTGTTTCTCTGGCTTAGATGTTTATGGTGTGATATGTGTGTTAATGCCGCCCACGACACTGGGAATCCTATGAGCGTGTAAACTTTATGTTGTATATTTGAGGTACCAACGGTAAGAGAAGTTCCGTTAGCTATTTAAACATGAGATTTCTAACGTTTTATAAATTTAAAAGTTCAGAGCCGTGGGAGTGTGGGAGTGCGCTATATACTTGGTTTAATACTGGTACATTTATATAGCACTCCTACGGCCCTGAAGTTTAATACTGGTACATTTATATAGCACTCCTACGGCCCTGAAGTTTAATACTGGTACATTTATATAGCACTCCTACGGCCCTGAAGTTTAATACTGGTACATTTATATAGCACTCCTACGGCCCTGAAGTTTTATATTTTACTAGTTTTCCCGTTCTTCGTCCGCGCGGACTACTATTTATCGCAAAAAATGCATCCTATATTCTTCTAGGATATTAAAGACCATTCTGTGATGGCAACTGTACTTTACAGTGAGTAATCAACAATTTCCAGTTTTACAGTGAAAACTTAAAATCTTCCGGGATAAAAGTATTCCATGTTTTTTTCCGGGGTATAAGCTATCTCCATTCCAAATTTTATCTAAATCCATCTAGCCGTTATCGCGTGATAGCTCCCCAAACAAACTAACAAACGTTTCACTTTTATATATTGGTATGGATTAAATAGTTAATTTTAGTTTGAACACATAACCCTTCCTTTGCTTCGCCATGGTCGGGTAAAAATCACAAACCTTCCCTTCTCGCTGGTGCTATGGGAATTTAGCAAATTAACAACAGCATTTTCCTGGGCAATTAGGTCACTTCTCTAAAGAGACCGCCTGGGGTAGACTTCGTCTATTATTCCACTGCTAAGCAGTAGTGTGCAAATATTATATTACTGTGCCACGAGGCGATCCTTGGGTTTGGGTTTGTTCCACTAGCCCAGGGACCAAACCTCAGTGGATAAAAGTACAGGAACAATTAGGAGCACTTGGAGATTTGGTGTCATAAACAGCCGCTTCACCTTCGTGGACACGTTGTAGCAGAAGATGACCATGTACAGAGATAGCTGGCCTATCAGCAACGCTTGCAGGACTCTGCTAGTCGAGCTGGTCCTTCCTTACTGAACATGAACACGCCCCAAGCTAGAAGTCAGCATTTTGGTGGGCATTCTATTGGCCGTTATTTTAGGTACGTGGTATTTAAGCAGTAATTTAAACTGCCAGATATATCTGATATTAATAATAATATCTATCTATAGATAGATAAAATAATAATTTATTTACCACTTTTTATCAGATATTTTGTAAAAACATCGACATGAGCCAAAGCAATGAATGACAATCTAGGAATGACAGGTGATTTGAATTTAGAAT
This sequence comes from Alsophila aescularia, assembly GCA_946251855.1. Lineage (NCBI taxonomy): Eukaryota > Metazoa > Arthropoda > Insecta > Lepidoptera > Geometridae > Alsophila > Alsophila aescularia. The sequence goes on from OX276374.1 coordinate 66,213,199, forward strand.
TAATATAGACAAACTGAGAAAGAAATGAGATTAAGAGATCAAATGAGTATTATTATGAAAGAGGTTTGACATCGTCACAAATGTTTCCAGGGTTTACTGGGTTTATTAGGAGAGACCTATGTCACGCAGTGGACGAGTACACGCTGATGTTGGTTATATTAAAACAGGGAAGTGGGACATGGAATCTGGGAGATAGGAAGTCGCAGACGAGAAGTTGAAGATAGGAAGTGTGAGATGGGAGCTGGGAAATAGCTATTGGTAGATGTGAAGTGGGAAATGGAAGCTGAGAAATGGATGATGGGGACTGGGAGATAAGAAAAGGGACTGAGATTTGGGAAATGGGAGCTGAAAGTTAGAAGGATGATATGGGAAATCTATATCAATAGAAATTCAATGCTGATCGTTGGTATGCGCAGCACTTGAGTACTCGTACGGCTGGATCGAATTGGCTATATTTTTGTAATATATTCGTATGTTTGAATAAGGTTATGGGGGAAAGAAAATTGGAAAAGATGCAAGGAAAGTTCTGGCAAAACTGAAAGTTCTTTTTTTCTATTTGATTTTTGTATGAACGCAAGATTATATGTTACCTTGAGTACCCTAGGGGTGCACTAATTATTTTTGTGTGAACGCACGATTATATGTTACCTTGAGTGCCCTAGGGGTGCACTAAGTATTTTTGTGTGAACGCACGATTATATGTTACCTTGAGTACCCTAGGGGTGCACTATGTATTTTTGTGTGAACGCACGATTATATGTTACCTTGAGTACCCTAGGGGTGCACTAAGTATTTTTGTGTGAACGCACGATTATATGTTACCTTGAGTACCCTAGGGGTGCACTAAGTATTTTTGTGTGAACGCACGATTATATGTTACCTTGAGTACCCTAGGGGTGCACTAAGTATTTTTTTATTTATATCACTTAGAGGTAAACGGGATGGCAAAGTGTTCACACGGGCAAAGCACGGGCCGCAGCTGGTATGTAATAAAACTTAAAATAAGTAAGGATCAAACAAAGACACTCACATTACCGCCAACAACAGTGGCTCCCAACCCCCAAGGGTTGCTGTACCCGCACCCCCGCAGCTTGGTGCCGTCGGGCTTCGGTTTCTCCTTCGGGGGCTCCGACGGCGCCTTGCAGCAGACTTCAACGCTCTCCTGACAGGTCCTGCTTTGTTCATCGCCATCGCCAAACCTTGTAAAAACGAGTAAGCTTGTTAACCAAGATAATTCGTAAATGTGTGTATGTGCTAACAACTACTGTAAAACTACAATAGGCCAGGCTTTTATGTAGTCCAAAATGTTCTAGCCCACTACCAGTTGGCAGCGTACCCAACATGATGGCGGCATTGCCCCGCTGATTTGCAATGCTAATTCTGTCGCGAGGCAGTCCCCGGGTTTGGGTTGCTCCCACTAGCCCAGGACCCAAACCTCTTTGACACAGAATTACAGGAACTTCCTTCCGCTTGATTCTAGCACACGGCGGGAGCAGACTCGGCAGGCCAGAGTCTGATATCAAGCAAGCCGCGCGAAGCCGTTCATCGAGTGCAACGCGATCGGGCGCTGCAACTCAATGATGTTCCTCAAACCAGAGCAGCAGACTTTCAGTTTTTTTTATATTAATGTTAGCGAAGGAAGGACGAAAGATATATTTTGCAAATTAAATCAATGAAAGCACTAAAGTGGAATATTTTTCTATTTTGACTCAAATCAATGTCAATGACAGGATATTTGTATGTAGAATGGATAATGAAAATCAAAATGAAAAGAAATGGATTATGAAAAGAGTATTATTATGAAAGAGGTTTGGACCTCGTCACAATTCTATGGCTCGAATAGTTACCAGCATTAAGGTCACGCGTCGCATCGTCCAGGTGCTCAGATATGTTTTGAATATACGATGAGCTCCCAGTCACGCGGTTCCAATGTATGTGTGTATAACGGATGAAGTCATGATACCTCTGGTGTCACTTTATGAGGCCTCCAAAGGCCTCTGAAGTGACATAATAACTGCTATCAATAATTACTAGCAGTCAAGACCGACGGCTGCGTACCCTCCGTCCAAAGCACGGAAGGTTTTCGTGAAAAGGTAACACATATTTACTTATAATGGCACTTGATGATGATATTGAGATGATGTTTAAGTAGTAGTAGTAGTGTGTTTCTAGAGTTAGCGGGAAGGCTTGTGGAATCCTCTCGTGCCCAAAATGCTGGCCTCTGTGTATGGGGGAAAAACGTGCAGCCTCGCTGTACAGAAAAACCTGCCAATTTCTCTTTCATGTGCTAACAGAGTTAAATCTCGCACTGGAAAAGGAAATACCCTTCTGACTATAGCGGTGCTTCGGAAATACGCCCGTTAGAGAAGAGAGCACCAAGAAACTCTAAGGGGATGTTATTTTTCCAATTTATTTTTCAAATGTTATAAATTATAATAAAAAATATGTAAATTACAAATATAAAAGATAAAAGTGTCAATGAGATGTCCCACAATCATCAAATAATCAAAATGGGAAAGATAAAGTAAAAATTGTAACTAAATATATTGTTTAAAACAACGTGACATCATGTCATGATCTCATGGCATGTTGTAGCCATGAGACATCTCACAAAGTATTTGAACATTTTATTCACTTAACCTAAACATCGAAGTTCACTTATTACTATCATGGAGCTTGTAGACATCAGGCCATGCATTTCTGTCATTAATATAATCATTTACATTGTAATATGCTTTCTTTATGATATTTACTTTAACAAAACTTTTAAACCTATGCATTGATAATTGATCAATGCCGTCAGGTAACTTATTAAAAAAGCGTATACAGTTCCCCATATATGAACCACTAACTTTTCTATACCGAATACTGTTTCCTTTGTTGATTTCTTTGAGATTTGCCGCCCGTTGGATGATTAGGTACATTTTTGATAGAATTTACGTACCGGGCAAATCTCTTTCCACCCCTTGGCTGTGTTCACTTACACGCTCGAATCATCCGTGCGATTATCGCTCGATCATCCGGAGATCGTGAACGACTTTGGACGTCCACATTCAACTGACAACTGTCAAGTGTCAGTTTCATACTATTCCTCCCCTCCACTACTATTTTTCGGATGACCCAGACGAACGCCCGGACGACGCCGTGAACGATTTCGAGTGTACGCGCGGGTGATCCGTGCGTCCCCGAACGTTTATGTGAACGGGCCCCTTAAATTGTAGCAAAATATTTTGTTATCTGTGTCAATCGCTCGTAGAGGATGTACGTTTTATTATATTCAAATAGTTTTCGGATTCTGAAAAATAAGTCGATCGGTTCAGTCTAAAAATATGGCTGATTCAGATGCTTGTAACTTGAAGGTGATTTTAAAAACTTGAAAAATAAGACGTGTAAGCCTGGTAAATAATGTGTTAATTACATGAAAACAAACTTACCAAAATCGCAAGAATATTAGGAGGTAGAAACGAGGTTTGTCTTTTTGTATGGACAAGGAGGCGGTAAATATTCCACATCCAGTTTATTTTTTAAAAATAGGGATGTTCATATTTTTAATAAAAATATGAACATCCCTATTTTTAAGAAAGGAATTGATATTTTTCCGAACACAAATTATATTTTCATACTTGTACATTGACAAGCCACTGTCAGAATCACTACAGAGATCAATCTGTAAAACGTTCCCTCAGAGAATCGCAGGATTACATATTGTATATATTTTTTTATTTTTTTTATTACGGACTAGGCAATCCTTTGACCACGATCTCACCTGATGGAAAGCGATGATGTGGTCGAAGGTGTAGCAGCGCTTGCCTAGTAGATACCTATTCACTCTTGACTTTAACACACCCGGGTTATAATTTACCGGAAACACTGACGAGGGCAGGCATTCCACTCCTTTGCAGTTCTTATAATAAATGAAGAAGCGTAACGCTTCGTTTTTGTGCGAGGTATTTCAACCATGAAAGGGTGGCGCTTTGCTGATCGTCTACTCGTACGGTGATGGAAAGGTGATGGGGGAATCAGGTTGTGCAGTTCTTGTGCACACTCTCCGTAGTGCAATCTGTAGAATACCGCCAGGCTTGCTACCTCACGAACGAATATGGAACGAATTGCTCGTACTGGTGCAGCCAGGGCCCCAACTTACTACTTATGCTATCCCCAACTAAACTAAACCGCATAACTATCGGTCAAGTAGCTTTTACGTGACATGCCAACAAAATCTCGGTATCTAGTAAATATATTCTAAATAATTTATTCCATAATAAAAGACAGTAAGAAAAAAAGCAGATGGATATGAGAAAAAAACTAAAATGGTGCTGATAATGAGAGCATAATAAATTGGCCTTCAAAATGTAGTACAATAGAGTTTTTATTAAATTGATTGGCTCCTTCTCTTAGGACTGAGACACCAAGTACACCAGTTTTTAAGTCAAACCTAAGATATCCAACATTGAAAACCACATTGCAATCGGTCCAGTACTTTTAAAGTAAAGCGCGAACAGAGGTGTGTTACTAAGTTTTGGAAAGTTTAGTAAAAGATGATTTACCTAATGTCTAGTTCCCCCCAGCCGGTTACAGAAGCGTTGTTAGCGTCCACTGCGATGCGCTTCTCGTCGCACAAGTAGTACGGGACGCATTTACAGGTGTCGCCGTCCGCGTCTGTCAAGATGGTGGGGTTGTCTGTGGGCTTCACTGTTATCTGGAAAACATTTAATAATAATAACACGAGCACAAATTAATAGTAGGGTATGAAACGGTTGCATAATGAAGGGTATTAAAACATGAGAGTGGGTTTAATAGTTTAATAGTTTTTAGAGTATCACTCGAGTGTTTTTATACCTAGCTATGTGCCGTTTCATACACTACTTTATCTACACTCGAGTGTTTTTATACCTAGTTATGTGCCGTTTCATACACTACTTTATCTACACTCGAGTGTTTTTATACCTAGCTATGTGCCGTTTCATACACTACTTTATCTACACTCGAGTGTTTTTATACCTAGCTATGTGCCGTTTCATACACTACTTTATCTACACTCGAGTGTTTTTATACCTAGTTATGTGCCGTTTCATACACTACTTTATCTACACTCGAGTGTTTTTATACCTAGCTATGTGCCGTTTCATACGCTACTTTATCTACACTCGAGTGTTTTTATACCTAGTTATGTGCCGTTTCATACACTACTTTATCTACACTCATGCAATAGGAAAATACTTTTAAGAAAAAAAAAGAATCTTTTCTTGATTTAGCTGGTAAAAGCTTTTTCGTCATGTTCGTTGCTGTTCCGTGATGTCATGTGGAGTCAAATTCTCCTCACGAACACTGTTTTCACATGTTTAACACATCTTTGTCACATTTTTAATCAGGATAAAACATTTGATCAACATAATAAATCACATAAAATTATTTAGGTACTAATAAGGTAAGGTAAGGTAAATTATGGCGCCAAAATCCAGTCCACAGTCTAACACGCGCTGCCATAAATAATAAATGACGAAAACCTTCATAGGTGCGGAGCCTAAATGGTGCTTTAATAGTTAAAAAATATATATTATAACATCGTTTAGTTCAAAAAACAGTGTTATAATAATATTTTTTTCTTATTAGAGACGTGTCGTGCGTAATGTATGTCATTATGCCACATTTTTGAGTTCATAATCCGGATCCTGAAGAAACTGGATGCGGAGAGCTGAAGACTGAGCTCAGTCGCGTGTATTATGAGAAGCCCACGTCCAGCAGTGGACAGATGATGACAATGCCTCAGGTAGACAAAGGTTGCAAACTACTAGCAACCCTCTTTCTGCATTAGTGGTTAAAAATAAATTGTTGGCAGTACTTACATCCTCAAGATGCCTCCCCGTAGCTTCAGTAGTGGGGGGAGATCCGAAGATCCCGTACAGCACCGACGGATCTATGGTAGACTCCTGAGCTGCTGCCAGGGTCACGGTAAAGAGGAGCATACTGGAAAAGAAGAGAAGGGTTTATAAGCCTCTGTTTGGAAAAATAATGAAAGGAAAACAAGGTGAAAGTAATCGATTCATTATCAGCCTGCGAAATTACGTTTCATTATCAGCCTGCGTTCATTCACTGCCGGACACAGATCGTCGCTCTGTCTACTGGTGGGCGTCCCACACTAAGTTTGCCTAAATGCGGCCTCCCACACGGCCTCACTCGAGAACACGTTTACCCCAACGGCTGTCGCTTTTGCGGCTATATGATGGACTTCCGATTGATTTAATAGCTCACAAATTTTCATACTTGTATATGTATATTGACAAGCCACTGTCAGAATCACTATTGAGCTATTTCGGTTACCACAGAACAATTTCTGCTCTGTTTCGGTAACTTTATTTCTCTGCTGGATCACCTCGTTCCGGATTTGATCCTTTAGAGAAACTCCAAGCACATTTTATTTCCATAGCTCTCTGAGTGACTTTTAAAGTTTGTGGACTAGCCGTATCGTGTGTCCATAAACAACCACTTATGGGAGATTATCCGCAACGATGGTCCACTGTAGGTGTCAAAAAGGTTATCGATAATGACCAAAAATCTTTGACTATTTATTAGTCAAAGCCACAGAACAGAGATACAAGGTCAAAACCAGTAATGGACCTCAATTCGCAATTCGTGTAATACCTACTAACACAATCTATTTTCTATACTTATAATAAAACTGTAACAGGTTCAATTCTATACCTGCATTGAAGATGTATATTGTTTTTTCATTTTTGTATTTTGTCTGTCTGTCTGTCACTACTGTATGAATTCAACTGAAACTTGGTATGATTTGAGTTCATACTACGAGGTAGGACATCGGATACTTTTCATCCCGAAAATATAAAGGGTTCCCGCAGGGGATGAAAGTTATTTAATAAGACTACGCTGAAACTAATGGACGGATTTCGATGCAACTTGGCACAGTCATAGTTTATATGATGGGTTACAATTGAGGATACTTTTTATCCCGACAATATTCAAAGGGTTCCTGCAGGATAGGAGTCCAAAATTATGTTAAGTTTGAAGTAAGAAATAATATTTTTTGGAGGGTACTTTGTGTTCGATACTGAATACAAAACTGTCATTTTTTAATTTTTGTTTGTCTATCTATCTGTCTGTCTGTATCTTGACCGCGCATCACGCTGAAACTACCACATAAATTCAAATGAAACTTGGTATGATTTGAGTTCATACTATGAGGACATAAGATACAATTTATCCCGAAAAAATTGAGGGTTCCTGCAGGATAGGGGTCTAAAGTTATGTTAATTTTGAAGTAATAAATATCTATACTTATAATAAAGCAATAAGTACGAAAAAGTCTGTACAAATATAATTTAAAAAAATAAACTATTGTACTTAAAACAAGCTACTGAACACAAATATAACATTTTAAAAAAACATGTCTGTTTGTTTGTTTATTCGCGCATCAAGTAAAAAGTACTGGACTGACTGCAGTGCGATTTTCATTGTTGGATATCTTATGGTTTTTACTTAAAAACTGGTGTAATTGGTATCTCAATCAAAAGAATAGAAGCCGAGCAATCGATAAATATTTATGACGGCTGAAGGAATTTTGATCAAATGTAGGTATATTGGTATTTTAGGTCTTGGAATAGTATATAGAGTACTTTTAATTTAAAGTAATGACCACGCGAGCGAAGCCGCGGGTACAGCTAGTAAGAAATAGATGTCAAAAGCACTTGACCTTTGTGGTTTACTAAACATTTGCTTTTTAACGAAATATAGTAGGTATAAACACTTATAACCACCAAGATCTAAGTTTAGAAATAAATAAAAGATCTCTAATATAAACTGATAGGTAGGTAGGTACCTATAAGACACGTTTATCATAAATAAGATGACTTTATGGCAGACGGTTCAATCACAATTTTTATTACCAACTAGTTTTCCCGCCCGCGACATCGTACGCGCGCACTACTGTTTATCGCGAAAAAGCATCCTATGTTCTTCTAGGATATTAAAAACCAATGCAAAAGTAGGTATAGCACTACTCTTGATGTTTTTTGACAGACTTGTTATTTCGTTTCCATGCCAACCACAGACAATTCTGTGATGGCAACCGTTCCTTTCCTTCATTTTCCAGTTTTAAACATACAGTTTTCCGGGATAAAATGTATCCAATGTTTTATTCCAGGGTATAAGCTATCTCCATTCTGAATTTCATCAAAATCCGTCCAGCCGTTATCGCGTGAAAGCTCCCCAAACAAACAAAACAACGTTTCACTTTTATATGATAAATTAATTGTATATAATATTAATAAATAAAGTATCATACCATACCAGATATATGTAATAAATAAAGGATTAAAGGAATTTTCACGTGAAATTAAAATTTCCTTTTCAACCTTATAGCATACAAATTTACCAAATTTTATTGATTTGATCTATTTTAAATATGTGACGTTTTTCTCCTTGTTAATGAGACGTCAAGTTTTTAATTTTTAAAGTGTTAATTTTTTGCCTATTTACAATAAAATACTTCGATTATGAAACATTTTTTCCCGCCATTCGCTCTTGAATTTCGCTCATTCGCTTTTGACTTGTACTTTACCCCTTCACATTAACATTTGGACCTTTGGCAGGCAAATATGGAGGCATGAGTAGCTCGCCAGGTTCTAGCTGATCCCGTCAACGGAGAAATGAAATGCATGATGCCCCCGACTGTACCTTATATTTCAAAATCGAGAATCTAAAGCTTGTCTGCTTTAGATTTTTTTAGTTTCTCTTATATATTTTTGGAACACGTGACCAAAATGCTGGCCTTTACTTTGCCCAAAGACTAAGCATTGCCATACAACGTGGCAATGCTGCCAGCATTTTGGGAACGTTGCCCACGTTACTGGCAGCGGCTTGATAGACTAGTTCTAGTATTATTTAACTGCTTTTTTTATTTTTCAACATGTAAATTGAATAAATTGTATATATTTTTGGAATGATCTATTAAAGATCTTCATTTTGATACAGGTTTTGGTAATTTTTTGTTCAGTCAGAGCCGCAATATTAGTTTTTTGACACTTCAATAACACTTTATATAATGAAGTGTTTCCCTTATATACTATAATGAAGTGTTCCCTTATAATGAAGTGTTTCCCTTATATACTACAATGAAGTGTTCCCTTATAATGAAGTGTTTCCCTTATATACTACAATGAAGTGTTCCCTTATAATGAAGTGTTCAGGTAACTAATACACCTATGGCAGAGAAAATTAATGATAGATGGTAGGTGTGTACGTTTTTTTTCAAAATCCATCCATTAGTTTAAGTTGTAGGACGCGCCAAAGAATCATCATCATCATCATCAGCCTATATAATTTGGAATTATATTAAGTTCATTACACACTCATAAAAATAGCTCAAAGTTTTTGTGCTTGCTTCATCGTCATCATATGAGCCCATATTTGTCCACTGCTGGACGTAGGCCTCTCCTAGCGCACGCCATGGAGCTCGGTCTTCAGTTCTCCTCATCCATTCTCTTCCAGCCACTTTCCGCAGGTCGTCACTCCACCACAGGGCGTCCTTCGATACGTTTGCCCTAAGCGTGGTCTCCACTCGAGAACTCGTCTATCCCAACGGACTGGAAATGTGACCAGCCCATTCCGCTTTAGCTAAACTTATCCTTAGAGCTATGTCGGTCACATTGGTTCTCCGTCGGATGTCTTCATTACGAATTCAAAGGAACATACATACATACAGCCCAAAAATATAATATATAAGGGTGCAACTGAAAATAAGCGTGTTATTTTTTTAGTAAAATAACACATCAATGCTGAGTTGTGCCCTTATTTAAATAACACATCAATGCTGAGTTGTGCCCTTATTTTGTAAAATAACACATCAGTGCTGAGTTGTGCCCTTATTTTGTAAAATAACATATCAATGCTGAGTTGTGCCCTTACTTTGTAAAATAACACATCAATGCTGAGTTGTGCCCTTACTTTGTAAAATAACACATAAATGCTGAGTTGTGCCCTTATTTTGTAAAATAACACATCAATGCTGAGTTGTGCCCTTATTTTGTAAAATAACACATCAATGCTGAGTTGTGCCCTTATTTTGTAAAATAACACATCAATGCTGAGTTGTGCCCTTATTTTGTAAAATAACACATCAATGCTGAGTTGTGCCCTTATTTTGTAAAATAACACATCAATGCTGAGTTGTGCCCTTATTTTGTAAAATAACACATCAATGCTGAGTTGTGCCCTTATTTTGTAGCCAAAATGCAACTTATTGTTTATAATACTTTTTATGTAACTCTTTTATTATAATTGTACAAATTAATATGTATGTATTTGGTTATAAAGAAAAATATTTTCTTCTTCTTCTTTTCTTCTTTATATCCCTCCGCAGTCGGGTAAAATAAACAACGCGTCGCACATAACTTCCATACCAATATATAAAAGTGAAACGTCTGTTTGTTTGTTTGGGGAGCTTTCGCGCGATGACGGCTGGACGGATTGTGCTGAAATTTAGAATGGAGATAGCTTATACCCTGGAATTAAACATATGATACTTTTTATCCCGGAAAATTTTAAGTTTCCACGGTAAATCTGGAAAATGTTGATTACTCACTGTAAGGAACGGTTGCCATCACAGAATGGTCTGTGGTTGCTATGGAAACGAAATAACAAGTCTGTCAAAAACATCAAGCGTGGTGCTATACCATCATTTCTTACTGTCGTTGTGCTATACCTACTTTTGCATTGGTTTTTAATATCCTAGAAGAACATAGGATGCTTTTTTCGCGATAAACAGTAGTCCGCGCGGGCGAAGTCGCGGGCGGGAAAACTAGTGCATAATAAAAGTTGAGTTGAGATAAATAGTTAGTCAAAAATGTTTTAAATATTATGACTACGTTCACGCATTGATGACATTGATATGTGTGTTCTCGCTGAGTAGAATACGGCTAATTGGTTTGTTTTGCTTCGGTTTTCCTCAAGCGTAGGTCACTGCAAATGATTGCGGCACAAAACCAGCTCCGCTGTGGCCGTGAATATTTCATTAAGGCGGGGTCAGTCCCGAAATCAGCAAAAAGATGAATAGCAAAACGTCGAGAATGGCGTAATGAAACAACTTTACGCGAACCAAAAAATACTGTAGATAGAAGATTATACCACCTAAACAAATAACCGAACAAATTTTCAGAAATGCCTTGGTATCCTTGGAAAAAAAACATGAACTACCCACATGCAAATAATTGTTTCATCGCAGTTCTCTTTATTTTCAGCGACAGCAACATACTTTTTTGTAATAATTAAATAGCTACACCGTTAAACTAGACAAATAACCGAACACATATTTTTATTGAGTTTTATACATCGAGATATCGATAGAAAAGCACAAATATTATGTAAAATCGACTACCGAGCGCATCACCTCTCCCGCTCACACTGCTCCTGGACGAGCAGGACAAACAATTGAGAGCCTACCCCGCCTTAATATAATCTAAGTTTACACGCGGCTTCACTCGCGTCGCGTGTCATTGATATTTCCTATCTACAGACAAGGATGTTTAATAAAGGGCGGATTCCACACCGCCAAACAGAAGAGTGAAGCATAGCAAATGGAGGCCGCATAGTGTGCGCGAGAGAATAATTTGTGGTGTTTAGCCGTTAATACATAATTTCATCGCAAAAGACTGCATTGTTTTTTATTTTTCGTGAGAATTTGACAGAATTAACACTACTGATAAGGTTGACATTTTATAGAGTTTATAATAATAATAATATAATATTCGGAACAATGCACATCAATTACCTAGACCCAAGAATATTACATCAATGACTCGGAAACAATAATTTCTGCTCACCATACAAATGATTGCACATTGTGGGATTCGAACCCACGACCATTTGATTTCGTAGTTGGGTCACCAGCTACTAGACCAACTGGTCGTCATTATGCGGCCGATCAGCATTATAAAGTGTAAAGTGTGTGCGTGAGGCTTATTTTACGAGACGTTCGGCACATCTTGGGTGCTTCAATTTTGATTGGGCGGTATGGTACCGTTTTTTTATCATTCTTGTCCACAGATGCCAGAACAAAGATCTCTGGTTTTACTCAATGACAGTAACAATAGCAGTAGTTACAGTAATAACCGTTAATTACTGTTTTAATTATCATAACTGTAGTAATTTAACATGCAATAGTTTCATCAATTAAATAAGTATAAATCGGTTTATAGCACTTTGAAAAATAAATAACATAAGAACCTATAAATAAAAAAAAGTTATGTTTATAAATAAATAAAAAACTGTGTTAATATCAACAGGTACGACAAATTTATCGTACGTAGGTACCTAACAAATCAGAAAAAAGTAAAAGTTAGGGTTACAAAAACATGGAATCATTAGATTCACTCGTACACTTGCACCTGTTTATTATATTTTTTTATTTTATTGCATTGTCATTAGTTTGTGAGCTACCCTGAAAAATTCAGCCAGATAGCTAATCGGGAAGTGCTCGAAATTTGAATTGCAAGATTCCAGGACAGACTATGTATTTACATACATAGACAGTACAATTGTAGTTAAATAAAAGCTTTGAACAAAAAAAAATGCAGTATTTTGTGAACCAACTATAATACACCACAAATTATCCACTCACGCACACATACGCAGCCGCCATTTGCTATGCTTCACTCGTTTGTTTGGCAGTGTGCTCTGCGACTTTTTT